>OX155665.1:5337278-6640403 GCA_944567765.1 Carterocephalus palaemon
ATGTCTTGTAACCTTATTATTACTTTGTTACCTTATTTATCTTAGGGATAGTTTACCGTCGGTATAAAATAGGATCATCGGTGGTGGGTTGTTTCTTACCCCCCCCCCCCACTAATACTGTTACAACCGAAGAAAGTTTGAGGAAAAGGAAGTACAATGAAGCGACGTTAAGATCAGCCATAGAGAACGTATTAAATTCAAACATGACACTATACAGGGCATCCAAAGAATACGGAATTACATGGGGTACTTTAAAAGACCATGTTCAACGAATGAAAGAAGACGCCAACGGAAATCAAAAAGATTTCATGTTGAAAATTGGAAGATTATTTTCGTTGGATGTAATTACATCCAATCATGTGGAGCATCCTTTGTTTTCCTATATTATTGAAATGCAAGAACGGTTATTGAAGAAACGGAACTATTATTGAAGAACAAGAAAGAAGGTTTCGGACTAACAGTTAACCAAATTAAACAAATGACTTTCTCATTAGCACAAGGTAAGTACAAAACACTCCTTCAACGAGCGAAACGGATGTGCTGGCTGGAACTGGTGGGTAAATTTTAAAAACAGTTACGGTTTGGCTCTGCGGTCACCTGAAAACCTTGGAACAAGGTTCTGATTTTCCAAGGGCACTTTGCTATTTTATCAGACCAAGAAAATAAAGTAGCAGATAAGGTCAATCCTACTTTCAATGAATTATATTCGTATTTCACACATCATTTTATGGCTTCTTTTCAAGAAAATTTGTTAACGGAAAATAACACAGCGGCATTTAGTAATATAATGGTAAAATTTAGAGACACAATTTTAAGGAAAATCAGTGACAAACATTTTGAATGAATTGGGTGAATGAAAGTTCATACGGCAATTAGGCCACCTTTCATATAATCACCAACAAGAATTTATTAAAAACGCTCTGCATGTTTACCCAGGAGCACTTGTTTATATAGAGAAATGGTTCTCATTTGAAAATGATACTTACAAGACTTTTAGCTGTTTAGAGCGGCAGATTGCCTACACTGGATCAGTTGCTTACTTATTATGCTTTACATTCCTATGTCTTGTAACCTTATTATTACTTTGTTACCTTATTTATCTTAGGGATAGTTTACCGTCGGTATAAAATAGGATCATCGGTGGTGGGTTGTTTCTTACCAACCCCCCCCACCCCCCCACTAATACTGTTACAACCGAAGAAAGTTTGAGGAAAAGGAAGTACAATGAAGCGACGTTAAGATCAGCCATAGAGAACGTATTAAATTCAAACATGACACTATACAGGGCATCCAAAGAATACGGAATTACATGGGGTACTTTAAAAGACCATGTTCAACGAATGAAAGAAGACGCCAACGGAAATCAAAAAGATTTCATGTTGAAAATTGGAAGACTATTTTCGTTGGATGTAATTACATCCAATCATGTGGAGCATTCTTTGTTTTCCTATATTATTGAAATGCAAGAACGGTTATTGAAGAAACGGAACTATTATTGAAGAACAAGAAAGAAGGTTTCGGACTAACAGTTAACCAAATTAAACAAATGACTTTCTCATTAGCACAAGGTAAGTACAAAACACTCCTTCAACGAGCGAAACGGATGTGCTGGCTGGAACTGGTGGGTAAATTTTAAAAACAGTTAGGGTTTGGCTCTGCGGTCACCTGAAAACCTTGGAACAAGGTTCTGATTTTCCAAGGGCACTTTGCTATTTTATCAGACCAAGAAAATAAAGTAGCAGATAAGGTCAATCCTACTTTCAATGAATTATATTCGTATTTCACACATCATTTTATGGCTTCTTTTCAAGAAAATTTGTTAACGGAAAATAACACAGCGGCATTTAGTAATATAATGGTAAAATTTAGAGACACAATTTTAAGGAAAATCAGTGACAAACATTTTGAATGAATTGGGTGAATGAAAGTTCATACGGCAATTAGGCCACCTTTCATATAATCACCAACAAGAATTTATTAAAAACGCTCTGCATGTTTACCCAGGAGCACTTGTTTATATAGAGAAATGGTTCTCATTTGAAAATGATACTTACAAGACTTTTAGCTGTTTAGAGCGGCAGATTGCCTACACTGGATCAGTTGCTTGAGTTATGGTCCGTATCTCCGTGGAAACATCAAGCTCCTCCCAAAAACAAAATATTTCAAAATATTAGGAAGAAGCATGGGTTTGAATGGTCGTTGAAAAGAGAAAGGAAATATGTAAAAAAAATTTTTATTTTTTTTCCATGATTGTACCTCTAACTATACAAGATATTGTTTTTTTTTTTAGTTTACGTACGTTTAAAATAAAAACATTTTATATCAATAGAAAAATAATACAATATCTTTTATAGGCAGGTAAATAAATGCATTTCGGGCCCACATTTTAAGTAAGTCGCAACTAGTTTTAGTGTAAGGTCTTGAACTACAAGCAAATTACTTCATAAAAGATGGCCAGTAATGTATCTACTACGGTACGTTCATCTTTCCTTTCTGGCAAGCAAGCACTCGCAGCTCTTACAGCTCGAGAACGACTGCGTTCAGAAAAAGTCTGGCGCAAGAATGGGATGTGTATCGAGTAAATACGATCAAGTAGATCAGACAATCGGAAACAAAATCTGACGAATATTCCCAGCCTCCCTTCCCATTAATATGTCAAGAATAAAAATTGAATGCCACTTGGCCATCGCACGAAAGTGTCTTAGGACTATGTTCCGCTTCACTTGGGACAAGATCACTTAAATAGGGAAAACAAACTGGAGAGAAACCTAAGGATTTCAAAAGAACTGTATCTAAATGAAGAATACACTATAGCCATAATTATTTGTTATGGCACGTATATTTATATTCACAAAACTTTTTATTTCAAAAGCAATCCTACAGCTTGCACAAATTCCAAAACCTTTTAAAGCCATTACTGCTTGTATTGTACTCACTGATGGATACATAATAGACGTAAAATAACGCTGCCACTAAAACTGATGCCCAGATAATGAGCTGTAGGGGCATTATATACACTAACATTATTTAAATAAATAAAAACTATAAATAAATATTTTTACATAATATTAAAATAAACCCTAACAGGCAAACCCGGGTGAAACCGTTGTTTCGCGTGGCGCGAACTAGCGTCGCGCGCTGTACAGATTACCGTTGTTCGCAGGCCGAAAAACATGACCATATTTGGTAATGCGAGACCGGCGTACGCGCAGCGTCGCGCGCCCCTCTGCCTCGCCAGTCTGATACTAGATCCGACGGCGAATGCACGAGCAATCGATAGCTTGTTTCCCGCGCTTACTGTAATTTCGTGCTATTTTCTTTGTAGTTTCCTTTCTTACTGTGCCTAGCTTTCTACTTCTATCATTTCGCGAATCTTAACTCTTGCTTCTATAACTAAGTGTATCTTCCTTGTGCTTGTGACATTCTTAGGTAACTTGATTTAGCATTGTGTGTGGCAGGAATAAACTGTTGGTTTTTGAAAGTTAAAGTTGTTTACATTTAACCACCCGCTCAAGGTAAAAGCAAGTATTTTATGTGGTTCAACCCCACAGAGCGATATAATGAACGACGAGGAAAACCCTGTCCACATATTATTGCAGACCAATAACGTTTGGGCTATATTGATACATGTGGCTACAAATACCACGTTCCTCCGACCAAGAACTGGGACGAGTCTCAGCTCAGCTACTACTTCTCAAGCAAATGATTCCCGTCTGGTAACAATATGCAAATGGGTAGTCAAAGTGGTTAACGGGCGATTCAACAGAGCGATTCAAGCTATTGTGCCAAAAATATTTTAACAATACGATGTCTAATGTTTGTATATTACAAAAATTATATACAAAATATATCTATCTCATTCTCACACGTTACAATCTGTACTTGTAAAAAAGGTACAAGTAATGTCGCACATTCAATTCAATTAGTAAAATCTTACGTTGTATCAACAAAGACCCGCCTTGAAGCCGGTTTTGCAGGTAAGCGGACGCCATTTTATAAAAACAGTTTTGTTATCAATGGGCTTCCTGTGTCATCATCGAGTTGAGTAAGTTGGCTGTCACCTGTGCGTCGTTTGGACATATTCAACAATCGCAACACCGAAAATGAGAGTTCTCATAAATTACTTTTGATTAAAGCCGTTATTTTTAATTACTTGGACATAAGATACAAGTACTATGGAAAAAAACATGACGAACATGTGTCGAAAAGAAACTTTTTAACGAAATTAATACTATTCCGACATGAATAAATAATAATTATATAAATTTGCATACAATTGTTTAATTTATCTTTTCACCGCAACTTTTTTCCTTTCTCCTACCTGTCTGGGTTTCCTCTCAAAACGGAAGATTGCTTATGCCTTCAAGAACGGAGAACTCTCAGGCATGCAGGCTTGTAAGATGTTTCCTTCACCGTTACAGCAGATGAATTTTAAATTATTGAATCGCATATAATTGTTTAAATTTGATTCGCTTGGAATTGGACAGCTTGATTGACAGGCGAGTTCGATAGTCACTGGAGTGGTCCTTAGAAGCCTAATCTACGTCATTTTGAACCATACGAAAACGCATATTCGTTTTCTCTTCCGCATACTTGTTTCGATCGCGGTGACCATCTGAACCAACTCAGTGGCCACCGAGAGCTGACAAAAAAAGGCTGTACCATCTTGGTAAGTCCCGCCATTTTGTAGATATCGCAATTTTGTAGGTAATTTTTACGTATGTTAGGGCTTTGTGTAACTTTTGCACCAGTTTATGCTTATTTTAAAAGCATTTAACGTTGTTTTTTGTAGTACTTAGTTTTACTACCTAGGCTACATGTTATTAACATGTGACATGTTTTATTACAATAATTTTGCTGAAGTAAAAACTACAATATTAATTTATAGAACACAATACAACATAACTTATAGTACGAAGACAACATAGTCATAAAAAAAATTGTTCTGATGCCCTCTACCATTAATTGTTTAATTATTTGTTTCTTTTATATCATCACTAATTTGTTAATCTATTACATGAAAATAAATGCAAATTAAAGCGTATCACACTAAGATACGGGTATTTTTTTCTTATAGGTCAATTTGACGTATGATTGAGCTTCTAGGGTATAGCTCAAGCCCAAGGAGCGCTAATCATGCAACTACCTACTTGAAGTATTTATTACACGGCACTAGATCAGACGCTTGTCTGGAGAAAACTTTTTTAATTTTTTACTTTAATTAAACGTTTTATCGTCAGTATCGACTCTATGAGTACAACACTACCTACATTGATAACAGAACTAGTCTGTTATCAATGACTACCTACTGTTCTATTATCAATGGCCAGGGGGCGGTTGATGGGCGGAGTTAACGCCATATTATAAAGACAGTCGGCTTCAGATCACGTGACCTTATTACACATCCTCTGTAATTCTGTAATCAAAGAAAAAAACACATCTGAGAGTTTGACTAATTATATAATCACAGAATTAGAACAGTTAGGTATATCATTGCAAAACTGCAGAGGCCAAGGATAATATAATAACGGTGCCAATATGCATGGTGAAAAAAGTGGTGTCCAAAAACGTATTCTTGAAATTAATCCACTTGCTTATTTTTACCTTGTAGGAGTCAAAGCTGGAATTTCATCCTACGAGGAAGGATCAAAAAGTAGTGAGAACGCCATACTCCTTGGTAAGAAAAAAAATAAATACTGGCAGGCATAGCTCAGATACATATTTGTAATATTAATAAAGAAAAAAAATCTTCGATTCTCTTTTGTTTTTTTTCTGTTTTGTTCTGTTCGTGTCGTAACGTGTTCTCGAAAATGGAGAAAAACTAAAAGTTTAAAAAAGTTAACGACCCAAGAGATTCATTACGATTTGGAGGCAACATTGGAAGTCTGCTACGCCGTATTCCATTGTCGCAAGGTGGGCTTCTCAATTTCGAACAGGGAGAACGAGCACGGAAGACGAACATCGTTGCGGCCGTCCATCGACGTCAGTCACCCAAGAAAATGTTGCGAAAGTCGAGAAAATTGTATTGAGCGCTCGAAGAGTTTCCATCCGATACTTAATTCAAGAAACGGGCATTTCATATTGAATTATTCAATCCATATTGAAACAATCTTTGAATATGAGAAAAGTCTCCGCAAGATGGGTGCCGAGAATGTTAACCGACAGTCAGAAACAAAATAGAACGAAGTTATTGTTGGACAAGTTAGTGAAAAAGAAGTTTCGTGCCGTGGCATCGGCTGGCAAGGTTTAGGTTATGGCCTCAATATTTTGGGACTCAGAAGAGATATTGTTGATTGATTACCTAGAGCGTCGAACCACTATTACAGGCCAATAATATGCAGCTTTAATTCCCAAGTTGAGGAATGCCATCTGTAGTATATTGACTAGTAAATAATAAATATACTCGTAGTTCTCTGTCGTCTCGTCCAAGCATTGCGCGGGCGCGCGGGGTGAGTCAGTCACAGACTGACGGGCGCGGGTGAAAGACAGCGAGCCGATATAATAATTAACTACGTAAAGTTCATCAGATATACGTTCACTACATTCACATAATTAGGAGTACACTACACCATCAAAGAGAAAAGGAGAGAAACTTCGAAGGGGCGTGCTGTTTCATCAAGACAACGCACCCACGCACAGGTCAGCAGTTGCGATGGCTGCCATTCAGCAAGCTGGTTTCTGCTAGTTAAATACTCATGTAAAATCGTTGCCGCTAAAACCACTTTCAGAAACTAGATGAGAGTGCAGGGTAGCATCGGTGAAAGCCGTTAAATACCTACTGAGCGATATATTTATTTCATGATTTAAAGGATTTGGCAGAAAATACAACAGATTGTCAGTTGGTCAGTGAATGCCATTGTATAGAAAAGGAAATACCTACCTACGAATTTGTAGTTTCACTGGTATGACATTCTTATAAAGATAAATGTTATAAGAAAAATGTGGCAAAGCGAAAACATGCACTTAGATGTGGCTATACAACACCTAGACGCATTCACAAATTGTGTCTATTATTATCGAGAAAATGGTTTTCAGGCATCTCTTGTAACAGCGAGAGAAATAGCTGCGGAAAATGATATTGACCGACAGTTCAAACAAGTCAGAAGACGACGTAAGAAAAGGCATTTTGATTATGATGGGGAAGATTTATTCTGACGGAAGGGGTATGGGTTAAGCCCATAACCCACTGCGACGTAAAATATCTATTGTAGCTACGAGTAAAACATGAAGGTCATGACTTGAATGCTAAAGAAATTTTCAAAATAAACTTTTTTTATCATGAGAGCTTCATGTATAATATAAAAAGATTTAAGGAAATTAGTGATAGTGAACTTTTAAAGCAATGCAGCGACTAGTAGAAGAATCATATGATTGATGGACATCAATTTTAAGAACTGAATATGTTTATCTGTGTTTATGAAGGAAACGACGACACTCTGTGCTGAAATACATAATAGAAAAAAGATAACTGAAGTTTGCCCACTATCAAAATAGTCCTGAGAATTATTGCTACCATACTTGTTACAGCTGCGTCTGCTGAAAGAGTTTTTCGAGGCTTTAAATTAATAAAACAATTTTGAGGAATTCGATGACACAAGATCAGTTTTCAGCCCTTGCTATTCTTTCAATCGTAAATGACGTAGCTGATTCGATAAATTATTATGCATATATCCCTTAAATGAATATTGTTGCCAATTGTATACATAATAATATTTATCAATCGAAAATTAGAAAAAAAAAACAGGTATGAGTATTTGAACGTATTTCGATATTTTTGCTCAGATAATATATTTTGAAATTATTAAATCACATTTCAGCTCCGTAGGTCATTACTGGTAGGACGCACTGATTGAAGACTTTGGTCTTGAGGCTTTGCGGTATAGGCGACGAGAAGATGTGACGAAGCTTCCCAAATGCTGCCCAGGCCATCTGAATCCTTACCTTGCTCAATGGCTGGTTAAGGCTCTGACCTTGTTCAATGGCTTAGTGGCTTGGGACCGTGATATTGATATCATTTTTACACCTACTGCCGTGTTTCGTAGGACAGCAGGAAAGTATCTGGAATCACTAAGCAATCAAATTGGACACTGTTAATTGTTAAGTCTTCTTTATACTCCAAGAAGGAAAGAAAGAAGCGCAAAGACTCCGAAAGAGATCAACTGTGAAAAATGTTTTTATAAGTGCAATAACATTTCACAAGAAGAAAGGGAGTATTTATGTCGCCATTACTGGAATTTAAATCTTTAGCTATTATAGCAGATTAGATTCTTTAATTTCTTTTCATTTTATATAATTAATTCTTAGTTTTATATGGATATAAAATTCATTATATTCCAATAACATCCGTTGTATAGAATTGACCGAAATGATAAAATCTGTGCCGTTCGCTGGCATAACAATAATGATGTAACGTTGTTGTCAAATGAGTTTGGAGTCCAACCCATTCGAAAAGCCGCTAAAAGAAGAGTTGATATCGAACAACCTATTGTTCATCAGTACAACCGCTTTATGGGTGGAGTTGACAGATAAAATGCGAATGTTGGTACATATCGTATTGCAGTCTCTGGCAGAAAGTGGTATATGTGCACAATTATGTGGTAGATTGATGTAACAGTCAACAACTGCGCGTTATTGGTCAGGTGGATGGGAGCTGCTGTCGACACTCTGGAGTTTCGTAGGTCAATCACGCGAACACTACTGCAAAAGTTCGGAGTTGCCAAAAAATATCCAGGACCACAGATAGCACCAACGCAGAGGATTGTACCAATGTCTGTCCGGAAACATTCCATAAGACACATTATTTTGACGGGCCAAGTTCGAACACGATGTGCTTTATGTTCAAACAAATCGACAAAAAAGTGTCAAAATTGTAATGTCAATTTACATGATAAATTATTAAACATATATATGTATATATAGATATACATAGTATATCTAATAACAATCTATAAAAATTACCTACATTAATTTTGATTAGGTATTTGATAATATGGCTACTTCGAATAGAAAAAGAAGTGCACTGTGGAACCACTTCGAAGAGCCGGAGCCAAAAATGGCAAAATTAAGTAATTATTGTAGTCAGATTATAAAAATTTCGTCGTGCAATATTGGTAATTTAGGAAGACACAATGAGAACCAAACATCTGTCGGGCGCGCGCGGAGAGGCCGTCAGCATGGTGGTGACGGTCAACCCGGCTACTTCGAATAGAAAAAGAAGTGCACTGTGGAACCACTTCGAAGAGCCGGAGCCAAAAATGGCAAAATTAAGTAATTATTGTAGTCAAATTATAAAAATTTCGTCGTGCAATATTGGTAATTTAGGAAGACACAATGAGAACCAAACATCTGTCGGGCGCGCGCGGAGAGGCCGTCAGCATGGTGGTGACGGTCAACCCGGCTACTTCGAATAGAAAAAGAAGTGCACTGTGGAACCACTTCGAAGAGCCGGAGCCAAAAATGGCAAAATTAAGTAATTATTGTAGTCAAATTATAAAAATTTCGTCGTGTAATATTGGTAATTTAGGAAGTTACAATGAGAACCAAACATCTGTCGGGCGCGCGCGGAGAGGCCGTCAGCATGGTGGTGACGGTCAACCCGGCTACTTCGAATAGATAAAGAAGTGCACTGTGGAACCACTTCGAAGAGCCGGAGCCAAAAATGGCAAAATTAAGTAATTATTGTAGTCAAATTATAAAAATTTCGTCGTGCAATATTGGTAATTTAGGAAGACACAATGAGAACCAAACATCTGTCGGGCGCGCCTGGCGAGGCCGTCAGCATGGTGGTGACGGTCAACCCGGCGCCGGAGTACGCGCAGGAGACGCGGCACGTGCTGCAGCTGGCCGCCGTGGCGAAGGATATACGTGAGTGTCACCGCCACCACCACCCTCCAAGCTCCCTTTGTTAACCCAAAAAAGATTGAGATTTCGCATAGTAGAAAATCAGACGTAGTGAAAAAATTCACTGTAGGACACTTGCTTTTATACTCTCTCCTCTGCACTTAAGCGCCTCAAACCAGCAACATTTATTTGGCTTCATACAATAACGAGGTCCGGATGATTAACAGCCCTAATAGATCCAGCAGATTCGACCGACAGACAGACCTTTCCTCCTCTTCCGCGGCGCTGTAGGCGCTCTTGGGTTGAGGGAATTCGGAATTAGGGGAGATCTCCTCTATCGGGCAACATTCAACTTACTGTTGAACAGAAAATAAATTCCCTGCAAACCCCCACTTGAATCGCAGGAGCCGAAGCAAAACATTCATGTGGTAGACAAAATATGGTGAAAGCATTGGAATCTTGGGCGTTGAGATCGCGCATAATGTACAGTTTCGGAGTCATTTGGAGAGTAAGGCGAAACTCGCCTCTAGGAAATTAGGCGTCCTAAACAAGGCCAAACTGTACTTCACTGCGGGGCACTTGCTTCAACTTTACAAAGCACAAGTGAGGCCACACATGGAGTACTGCTCCCATCTTTGGGCTGGGGCGCCTGAGTACCAGCTGCGCCCATTTGACTCAATACGAAAACGCGCGGTCCGTTTGATCAACAGCCCCAAGATCACCGGCAGGTTAGAATCTCTCTCTTTACGGAGGGACATAGGCTCCCTCTGCGTGTTCTACCGGCTTTACAATGGTGAGTGTTCCCTGGAACTGGAAAATGTCATGCCAACGTCGCCATTTTTCGACTTTCGCATGACTACACGCCGAAGACTGAAGTTCCATCCACACCGGCTGGATTTCTGGCGATCCTGCACTAAACGGTTTGCGCAATCCTTTTTACCGCGCACTTGTCAACTGTGGAATGAACTTCCTTCTGAGGTCTTCACGGTAGGCTATGACATGGGGTTCTTCAAAAAGGGCGTAAAAAGAGCTCTCCTTCAGGGCCGGCGACGCATTGGCAACTCCTCTGGTGTTGCTTATGTTCATAGGCGACGGTGACTACTTACCATCAGGTGGCCCGTTCGCTTGTTCGTTTGGCTAAAATCTATAAAAAAATAAAAAATAAATCGAGTAGGTATCCCACTTCGTCAAGCGGAAAAAATTTATGTATGTATGCAGTTAATGTTCATGATTGCCAAAGAATACCACCCTTTTAGAATAGTAGAAGAAAAATAATTTAAAAAATTTGTAAACTCTGTTGTTGTTGCTCTGACCAGCATATTTTGATTCAAAATGGTGGAATGATAAGTGTTGTGTTGGTGGTCGACAAAAAAATCCGTCGTATTTGTGCAAATTGTTAAGAGAGTGAGTATTGTTTTTTTATGTAAATTTACTTACTGATTAAAATTCAAATTCAATTCAAATTCAAGTAAAATTGTATTATTCACGTTATAGTTAGGGATGTAAGAAGGTAATAAAAAGTATCATAAATCCGTAGATTTGTTAAATTTATAATTTTAAAGAGATGTTCATTACTGGTTCCAAGAGTATCTAAGTACCCAATAATGGACAAGTGTCGAAAGTTAACCAATTAGGTAGTTAATGAGAATGGTGGCTAAATCATTATTTATCATTATAAGAATTATTCTTCTTGCCGTAATTTTGATTTTGGTCAACTCTATCCAGTAATGGACATGTGTCCATAGCTGGAATTTTTTTTGTGTCCATAATTGGTATCACTACTTTTTATTGATGGCATGTTCTTTCAGCATTAGATGAAGACATTATAGTTAAATAGATAGTAGCTATGAGCGAAAAACACTTTCCCATTAATAGAGAATTATTAATGGAAAGCGTCCAAAGAATAATTATACAACAAGGCAGACAAAATCCTTTTACAAATAATAAGCCAGGAAAAAAATGGTTTCATTCTTTTTTAAAACGTCACCCGGAAATAACAGAAAATACTGCAGAAAACCTTACAAAATCAAGAGACGATGTATCAGAAGAAGATATACGAAAGTGGTTTGATGAAATCGGCTTATACCTTAAAGAAAAAGGATTTATAGACATTTTGCAAGATCCTAGTCGCATATTCAACACAGACGAAAGTGCTTTCTTTTTAACGCCAAAGGCGGGCCGGGTACTTTGCAAACGGGGTGAAAAACATCTTTATAACTTTTGTGGAGACGAAAAAGAGAATTTAACCGTGCTTATCACAGCCAATGCTGCGGGGCAACTAGCTCCCCCAATGATTGTTTTCAAATATGAACGATTACCGGCGCACATATCTGCTAGCGCCCCCATTGTTGGGGAATAGGAAAATCAGAATCCGGCTGGATGTGCGGTAGCACATTTTATGAGTTCATTACTAACATTTTTAATCCTTGGCTTGAACGGAAAGGTATCCAAAAGCCAATCCTATTTTTGCATTTGTCAAGTTATTGCTCGGAAAATTGAATTGAAATAATAGCATTGTACCCAAACTCAAAGCACATCCTGCAACCTATGGATGTAGCCGTCTTTCGCCCATTGAAGGTGGCTTGGCGAAAAGAAGTTGCAAGATGGCAGTCAGATCACCTAGGACAAACGTTGAAAAAAGAAAATTTTGCCCCAGTACTACGAGATTCATTAGCTGCAATTTCACAAGCATGCATCCAAAGCGGATTTAGAGCTGGAGGCGTGTACCCGTTTGGACCTGAAAATATTGATATGAGTAAAGTAAAATATAAAAACGTAATCCAAAATGAACAGGATCCCAAACAAATTTTATAAAATATTTACATTCAGAAATAATCACTGTTTTTTCACCACAAAAATTAGAACTATTCAATACATTGTTTTATAACGACAGACACACTTTAGAACAGATGTTTATTTATTTCTTTTATTGTACCCTTGGGACAAAATAAAGATTTTTTTTCTTTGTTTAAAGATTTTGGCAAAAAATAAACAGTTATTCGATAGCACCAATGTTTTGATATCAAAAAACCATGTGACATCACAGACCAAAAATACCGCATCTTCAAGTGAAGTACAACATAAATCTATTATCAATTCCCCGAGAATAAGCGACGCTGTGCCTACGATATCAGAAACATTTTAGCCAAGTGCAGCTAGAATCTGAAAGCTCCAATGTCTTTGATATCACGAGAGCTATGTCTTCAACATCTCAAAGTGTGAATAGCATAACGTCCTGCCTAGTGGATCTCGAATCTGAAGTCCGAAATATCTTGGAGTTTATAGATACTGTGCCTGTGAATTTAGGGAATAACAATTTATTAGTTTCTAACCAAGTACTTCCAGAATCTGAGAGCTTCAATGTCCCGGATGTCACGAGAGTTATTTCTTCACGATCTCAAATTGACAATAGCATACCGTTCCGCCAAGGTGATCAGGAATCCAAAGCCTCAAATATCCTAGAGTTTAGGGAAACTGTGACTTTGAATTCACAGAATGACAATTTATTAGTTTCTAATCAAGCACTTCCAGAATCTGAGAGCTTCAATGTCCCGGATGTGGAAGTAACTTTGCCTAAATGAGCACAAAACGCCTCAAACCCTTTAGAAACTGCATTAGGCATAGTTATTCCGTCACCGTTTAAAAATAATCTTTTTTGGCCTGAAGAAGTAGCAAAGCAAAAGAATAAGCATAAAAGAGAAAAGATTCCTTACGCAGTTACAAGTAAAGCTTGGCAAGTTTATCACATTAAAAAAAAGTGCGGAAAAACAAACAGAGGAAAAAGAAAAGAGAGCTAAAGAAAGACAGGAAAAAAAGATTTTGAGGGAAAAGTGGAAGAAAAAACAGAAAGATGAAGATACTACTTCAGAAGATACAGATTCACATGTCACCTACGCAGAAAGTGATAACAATAACACCGAACTAAATGAACCGCAAGATAACGACAAAATATTTAACACTGTTCAATCTAAGCGACGAAAAAGGTGTGGTTCAAAGGAAAGAAAAAGGCCAACTAAACGGTTCCGCAAAAGAAGTTCAGAATATGACGATGAACCTTTGGATTTATCAAAATCTTCAATCCCTTCGTTTAAAACTGGACAGTTTGTTATAGTCAAGTACGAAGGTAAAATAGAAGCGTGTGACGAAAGTCAATATGAAATTAGCACCATGGTGCTGTCAATGTGAAATTCTTTTCGTTGGCCGGATAAACCAGATAAGATATGGTACGATAGCTCGTCTATTCTAGAGGCTATAAGTGACCCGTCGCCTCTAAATAAGAGAGGATTCTTCAAAATTAAAGAAATGGAGAAATATTTACCTGATTTGTACCATTAGTATTTAGATGATCTCATTAAAGTTAAGAATGAAGGATCTCAAGATAATATTTCTACCTTAGTAATTAAGCCATGTTCCTACGATATCTTGCAGATGCAAATTTCGTTTTCTAGTTTCTCATTTAATATTTTATTAGTCCTAGAGTTAGTGTGGATTGATCGTTAAGGAGCGCAAATGTCGTACTCATCGTACAAACATAAAAATTTCATATAATTGTGGATGCAAAATATTTTGAGTGTTTGTATGCTCGATTGGCACCTGTAAATCAAGAAGTACAGGCAGATTCAAAAAATCACGAAAGATTGGCACATTTTTTGAAAATGTGTTATTGGACATAGTACATGTGTATTATGTGATATATGCATTTTCATGTGGTTGGAATACTATGACACCATTCACTAAGACCCTTATAGAAGGCAAAAAAATAAATGTTTAAGCCCGAACACCATAGCTGACTGGTATTCATACTGTAGAGAGGTGGTTGTCATTTACCATCTTGAAAAACAAAATGAACAATATGGGCAAATCGGTGGACCCGGCAAAATTGTTCAAATAGACGAGAGCAAATTTGGGAAACGGACGTAGGTACAATAAAGGTAACTATGACCAATATAATGTGTTATCAAACTCATATTTCTTTGTATTCTAAATGATCAGTTACTAATATTTTTTTAATTTGTTTTAGGCCGTCACATCAAAGGCCACTGGTTGCTTGGCCTAATAGAAGATGGGTCCGAGGACCTAAGACTTGAGGTGTGCCCAAACAATTTATGGTCAGCTGAGGTGCTTGTGCCACTCATTAAAAAACATGTGGCACCAGGACCAGGACCACATACACAGACAGCTGGCGAGCATAACATTGCTTATCAGAGCATGGGTACATCCATAAAAAAGTCAACCACTCGGGCCCTATAAACCCATTTATAGCGGAAGATGGGACTCATACTAAGAAGAAAAAACTACTTCTTAAGGTAATTCCTTCATCTTTTTCGTCTTCTTCTAGTAGTAGCTCATCTGGCGCTACAATTTCTAGCAGTAGTTCTGAGAGCGAACCTGATCATACCACAGCTGAACCCTTTGTTAGCGACAAGGATGTTCAAACTCAAAGCGTTTTCTTTGAAGATCACTGTGACCAACCGAATGAGGAAGCGAAAAGGGGCAAAAAAGACTAAGAAATGAATCAACATGGAAAGCAAACATAACAATACGAGACTTTCGAGAGATTGTGATTTATAATTATGTAAAAGTTATGTTTTATATGATTTAAAGAATTGTTTGGATGTTTTCATTCTTTGCATACTTCTTTTTTATTGTAATAAAATTTTGTTATTAAAAAGATAACTTTTATTTGTATAATAATTATTTTTTGGTAATTTTAATTCAAGGTCAATAAAGTTTATATTTTTTATGTAATGACAATAACATCTCAAAAAATTTAATATAACACAAAGCAGTTGATTCTTAGACTTTAATTGATATACACTGACATTAAACAACATATTTAATAATGAAAATCACTTGCAATTCCATTACCTTACTAACAATAAACGCAGTATTATGTTTTCCTCAGTTACTGGAAAATTTTGATTTTAGAGTTGATCTAGCTGTGCGATATATTGTCCTTAGCTGCCATGAGATGAGTTTATGAGAAGTCGTCTGTTACTCTGTTAAAGAAATTTTTCATTGACTTACCGAAAAACATTCAATCATAAAATGATAGAATATTTTAAAAATCATAATTTCAATTTCTTAATCTAAGATATTAAATTCAATTTTTAAATTGACTCCCGTTCAACAAAAGAGCCTCTCAGAAAGTGACAGGTCACAAATTAGCTAGAGAGAGATTGTTAGCCAAAAGGCAAAAAGAACCTCAACCACCACTAAAGGAAGATGACTGCGAACTATATGGAAAATTGTTAACCAAAAAGTTGCGAGAACTGCCTTCTGATGACAGAAAACTGATGATGTATGACATAGATACTTTATTTGTTAATAGAATTAAGGAGAAACAGAGGTGTCAAACCATATCTTCATATCACTCAGTCCCATACCAAATGCGCATTATTTCACCAATGCCAAACCGGCTGTCAACCTCCCAAACATCTTATTCCGAACCTTATCCGAATACATCTCCTTATCTAAATCGTCCATCGCCTTCCCCAACGTCGTAATCTGAACCAACGATTTCACGCCAACCAGCCACTTTCCAAATGTCACATTGTGAAACCTTACCAGTTATATCACCAGCAGAAAACGTACCATCGAGTTCTCAAAGCATTCAATCCCATATCTCCCAACAGGACTTAAAAATTATACAACTCCCACCATTCAAATTATATCCAACGAATTAATTTCACCACAAACATGACAAAATATTATTATTAAAGCATTAGCTTACGAAGACTTTGATAACTGTAAAAAATGAATTAAGTTTCCATTAGTCCGATTTCCATTTTTCACAATTTTCGCATAATTATGTAAAAATATAAATAAATATATTACAAAAATGTATGGTCTTTTAAAATAAAAATAAGTCAAACCGAAACCGAAATACCGAAACCGATAGCTGCCACAAGCTCGTCGTCCGCCATATTTGCCAATCCAACCAATCCACAAAATCACAGATGTATGTATTAAACAAAATCTAAACTTCAAAGTAACAGTACAGATAACTAATCACAGACAACAGACAAGTCTATATATTTATTTTGACAGTTCCTTCGGAGCCATAGAACCGCCAATGATGTCGTATGTAAAAATTAATTCATTGAAATTATTTCTCTGCAGAAAACCGCTCATTTAATATTGTTTTATATATTTTCTGTGAATCAGTATATTTTTCTCTATTTATGCTGGAATGTACAAAAAAAACACAACTTTTTCATATGCGCTGTCGATGTTCATCAATTTATAAGACGTGATCACGTCAAAAATATTAATCAATCACAAGTATGTAATTTTATTTATTAAAATTTCAAAACCACCACATAATATGAAAGATAGTTTTAATTGAATGTTGTGAATAAATTTCAAAAGTACATATTTACGCATACCTCGTCAATGACTGTCATGTTGTTTAGACCTTATTTATTATAGGTATATTAATTAGTAAATTGTAAATATAGTGAGATTACATACTTTATATACCTACTGTTTATATCTATCTATTAAAACCTTATTTGTAAGTACTGGCTATTAGTTTTAAAATGTTATAATATTAAGTCATGTACGTCATTTTTAGAATTTATTTGATTTCAATTAAATTTATCTTTTATTCTGAACACATTATTTTAATTAATCCCAATATTTTATTTTCTAACCTTGGCAAGGAGCTCACAAGCCCGAATTTGGCCCCAACACATATCATGACATGTCATTAACAAAATTCAAAATGTCAAATGACGAAATTCTCAGTTAATTACGTAAATGGAGACGCTCCAGTTGACAACATTATAAGCATAAGGTTTTTTTAAAACACACAATAAGTAAAATACATGTAGTCTCTTTCCCACTAATAGGCATGATGACAGATTTTGAAATTACCTTCTTTAATGTAGTTGTGTATGTACATCCAATATTTCGAAAAAAAAAAAACATTATTTCAGCAATAAATTAAGTTTTAACGCAATTATTGCAGTTTTTCGTACTTTAAAATTAGCGCGAAACCGCTCGTAGGTGTCATGGCGTCCGCTTTGACGTCACGCCTAGATAAATATAACAGAAGATGCCGCTGTATTTACTTCTAAATACCCAAGTGACAGGTGAATTTCACATAACCGTGACGTCATCCGCTGATTGGCGTTTCAGTTAACATGGCCGATTGCTGTATTTTATACTTTTATTTTTATGAAAATCTGATTAATCTCAATGTTTTTATCAAAACTTGACCATTTTTTAGGAATTATAATTATATGAAATTTGTAATTAAATAATAGAACAATAGAGATGAATATGCTGTAGGCGGAAAAACATGACGCGTCGCGTCGCTTCGACTCTGCGCCAGTGTGAGTCGACCCTAAAGCGCCCCACACAAAGCCCTGCTTGCAGCGCCTGCTTGCAGGGCCTGCCGCAGAGGGTGTTACCACACAAAGCGCTGCAAGCAGGGTGCGTCCACAGACTAGGTAGAGATATTATGTTCTGTCGTAGAGATCTTGCGTCGTTTGAGTCACGCCATTTTATTGAAAATTACAACCTGATGACTATAAGAACTTTATAAGAATGAATCAGTCACAGTTTCAAGATTTATTGACAATGGTGACACCAATAATTGAAAAAAAGAATATAATGATGAGAGATGCTGTAACTTCATTATAACTATCCTTTAAAATTATTGCACAAACAATACATAGTACAACAAAATGAAACAAACTAAGACGGCGTACGAAGAAAACCAAACATTAAAATTTATTGTTGAAAAGTAGAAACCACAGATTAGATATACACCATATTATAAATACTATACTTATTAATCTGTAATAGTGGGGAGATCGTGCGTCGGGCTGGCAGGATGACCCTGCCGCGCTGCGGCAGGGTAAGCAATTAAAAAATCGGCCCTGCAAGCCCACTCACGTCACGACATCATTGGCAGGGACCCTGCAAGCAGCGCACTGCAAGCAGGGCTTTGTGTGGGGCGCTTTACTGTGCACCAGCGAGGTCCACAGATAATTATATTCGCAGTAATTCACAAGAGTTAAGTGCCCCACACAAAGCCCTGCTTGCAGGGCCCTACTTGCAGGGCCCCTGCCAATCGTATCGTGTGTGGGCTTGCAGGGCCGATTTTTTAATTGCTAACCCTGCCACAGGGCGGCAGGGTCATCCTGCCAGCCCGACGCACGATCTCCCCACTCCAACCCTGCAAGCAGCGCAATGTGTGGTACGGTCGGGCCGATTTCACAGATTTATAAGTATAGTATTTAAACGCCCCACACAAAGCCATTTGACCACAGAACACTAATACTCCATTTGACTATCTGCCACTGGCAACACTGCTGTGATGTGATGTGATACGTAGAAGTATCTCTAGCTAGTTTGTGTACGTAGTATCTCTAGCTAGTTTGTGGATGGGATTATTGCAACGATCTCTATGGATTATTGTGATTTGTTTATAATTTGTTGTACAAAAAAATTAATTGATCGAAGCTTGTAGGCCTTGTAGTTTGTGAAATTGTGATATAATAAAACATGTGTTTGTGAGAAAGAAAAAGATGCCAGATATTTGCCAGACTTGCTTAAAAACTGGTTACAATGTAACTGAAATGACGCTAACAGAAATTAATTTGTATAATGACTTTATTTGTAAGGTATAGATTAATTTTTTTAACGTTACATTTTCAAGTTGCTAGTTTTTATCATTTTTATCTTTCGTTGGTTCTATTTATTGATGATAAAAGCAGCCGTTGGGATTATAATTTTGATTTACTTCCATTTTCTTTCAGACCATCAATGACAGACGCGGAACTGGCAGTATTTGTGCCTTCTGCCGATGTCTTCTCTGGAAGTTGATCAGGTTCATAGAACAATGCCAGGCTTCCCAGCATCTGCTGAAGGAGGAATTCCAGCAGGTGAGGACTAATCATCGGGACTAATCCTTATAAATACCATAGAATGAAAAGTAAATGAATCTGAACCAGGGATACCTTGGTTACTTAAACTTTTCTTGAGATAACCGTCTCAGCCGTCGAGGGTAGCAATTGACCAACGGATGTGTAGTACTGCAAGCTTGTTTGCTAATTTATATCCATTAAATGTTCATATTAATTTATATCCACTAGTTAATGTTCTAATTAACTCTCTCATCTAATTGGACTAACCATCCCAGTCCCTAATTGAGTCTTGTTCAAAGTCAGTCACAGTTGTCATGGGCAGCAGCGGATGGGTTGTGCTGCAAGCTCGCTTACTATCTTGACTCCATAAAAAAAAAAATTAATGCTCCAGATCCTAACTCCACTCAATAAGTTCTGTATTTGATGCTTCTGTTCTTCCAGAACTCAAAATCAGAATTCCGAGCTGTAGCATTCCTGAACCTCCAACAAACTGCACCCGCAGTGGTGTATGTGGGGCCTGAATCCACCACCATTGAGGAGCTCTGTGTGGATGGAGGCAGCTCGGCGGAAGCCGCAGGGGACAGCCCTCGGTCCGATGATGAAGATGATGTGCCGTTGGTGATGCTCAAATCTGGTGATGAGATCAGTGCTGATGGTGGTGAACAGGTAGAGTACCTATTTTCATTAAAAATAATAATTAAAAAATAAATATCTTGGACATTCTCACACATGGCCATCTGACCCCAAAGTAGACCAAGTAGTGTGTAGTGTGAGTACTCACACCAATCCAATTTTAATTCTTTACAGCTATGACAGATATCAAAATTCAAATATCAGATTAAAAAATATGCCTCTGAGTGAGAAGAGTGACGTCAACCCATGTTTTAATTCACATTATTGAAATGTGTAGGTGGTACATGCTATGTTTCATGATTTATGCAATAGTTCTGTTAATAATGTGCAGTTGTAATTTTCCAGATAGTTGGAGTAGAAACAGAGGAGAATGGTCATCAAGTAATCAAGACAGCCTATGAGAGAAAGAGAAAGAGGAATAAGAAAGAGAAAAAACAATTGCGTGAAGGGTTCACTTCCAGAATGGTGCAGGAGACCAATGAGTATCTTGTCATCAAGCTTAGTAAAGAACAGGTGGGTATTTTTTATAGACATTTAATCTCATAGGATACTTTTTATTCTGAATATAATGTTCCCTTGGGATGCTTTGCACATTTTTTTTTTATAGTATAGGACGGACAAATAGACATACGGGCCACCTGATGGTAAGTGGTCACCGTCGTCTATTTATCGGTTAACCCTTGTGTGTCCAGACGTGAATTGTAGAGCTGCTGGATTAAATCATACACTACAATCGACTCAAGAGGTGAAAGTACCCCAACTTGTGGACAGTCCTGTGTGACTTGTTCAATAATAATGTAATGTGATCAAATTATAGAAATTGTAAATTTTGAAAAGAGTAACTACCGAGTTTCTTGCCGTGTTCTTCTCGGTAGCATCAACTTTGTGAACCGGCGGTAGATAAAAAATGTTATGACGTTCATTAAGCGTATACAAAATACCATATAATGAAAAATAAATTAATCTGAATCTGACTTACTTTTATCGTGGTATTAAGAATCGTGGTGAAAATAGTTCTATTACTTAGCATCCAATCTACTGTGATAGTGTCAATGTCACACTTTCTCATACAGTTAAGTATGACACCTGTAGAGGTTATCAATAGCTCCCTCTATGTTTAGGAAGCAGCATTTCCTTGTCTGCAAGGGCCTTTTCAATCCGGTCTGTAAGCTCGCTAAAAGCTCGCTTAACTTTGTATCGTATTGTTAGACATCAACTACAAACTGCGAACAAATTAGGTTTATCCAATGTGGTTTCACACTTTCGTCAATGAAAAACTACCGCTCTCACAACCACATTTAATATCTAAATATCTTGGACATTCTCACACACGGCCATCTGACCCCAAAGTAGGCGCAAGCCTGTGATATGGGTGTCAGAGACATACATAGTAAGTAGCATAATACATACATAGATTTATTTTTATTTCTTATTTGTCATTGTATTTACATTGTATTATGTGCATGAGTTATGTCATGATTTCTCTCTCTTTATGATTGTATGGTGTGTTTGTGTGTACATTTTTTATTTTATTTTTAAAAGTATTTTCTTGCTCCTAATTATAATTAGTAGTCTATAATATCTGTAATAGTTATAAGTGGAAACTATAGATTATGAATCCATTTTTTTTTGTATCATCTATGTGCTCATGTAACATTGTTTGTTTCCCAAATAAATAAAAATAAAAATAAAAAAATAAAAATAGATATTTTTTAAATACATACTTAAATAGATAATATTAACATCCAGACACAGAACAAATACAAGTGTTTGTCATACGAATATTTGTCCTGAGTGGGATTCGAACCCACGACCCCTAGCGCAACAGACAGGGTTACTACCGATTACGCCAACGGGCCTGTCAACTGTTTACTTAACTTTAACAGTGTTAAATTTCATACACCTCCGTCAACACAATTTCCGTGAAAAGGGTTTGAAAGTTTTTGCTTCTCTTTTTAATCTATACTAATATTCTAATGAGGAAACATTTGTTCGTAAGGTTTTCACACAAAAACTACTGGACCGATTTCAAAAATTGTTTCACCATTAGTTAGTTGCATCTTCACTGAGTTGCATAGGCTATATAATATTACTCGGTGTAAACAAAACTATTGTGATGTCTAATTCCATACGAGCGAAGCTGCGGGTGGGTCCACTAGTTTAATTTAATTTTATGAGTTCCTTGGTTATGCATTTCCAGGTGCTGCAAGAGTTGGCACTGAATGCCAAGGCCGAGAAGTATATGATGGCTCCATATAAATGTGAGAAATGTGTAAAGGGCTTCAACTTTGAAGATGTTCTCAACAGTCACATGGAGAAACATTCCCCGGTGAGTATTCACACTATACAGAGTGATTTTTTTTAAAAGGGGCTGTATTATATTATAAGAGAACTGAAACCTCAAAAGATACAGAGAATCTATCTTATGAGATAAAAGGAGAAGCTGACTTACTGACTGACCTGACTGACATATCAACGCAGGGCCTAAACTATAAGGGTTAGAAACTTGAAATTTTGCACAGCACTAAGAAAGGATTTCTGAAAATTCATCCCCTAAGGGGGTAAAACGGGGGGTTTTTTTTGAAGTCAAGTGGGCAATCCGAACGCGGGCAGACGTCGTTAATGGGTCTTATTCTACGCGAGCGTAGCTGCGGGCGTCCACTTGTCTATCATAAGAGACAAACCATCTTTTTTTATGAAATCAAACTTAGAAATCACTAAAATTGACTAAAATGTTTATTTATGCCGATTGGATAAGTTTCATTTTAGAAATTACCAATTTGCCATCATCAAATTTTTAGGCTAGTTGTAGTTAGGGCTAGTTGACCAAAACAACTTAACATTAGCAGTGACAGCCCAGTGGCTATCGAACTCGCCTCTCACTCGAGCGGTCCGGGTTCAAACCCCAGCGGCACGCACCAATGACTTTCTAAGTTATGTGCGATTCAAGAATTTAAATATCACTTGCTATAACGGTGAAGGACACATCGTGAGGAAACCTGCATGCCTGAGAGTACTTCATAATGTTCTCGAAGGCATGTGAAGTCTGCCAATCCGCACTTGGCCAGCGTGGTGGTCTAAGGCCTAATCCCTCCCATTCTGAGAGGAGACCCGTATCCAACAGTGGGACGTCTATGGGTCGCAGCGAGCGACTCAACTTCATGGGACTTTGTACAAGTGTCAAGTAGACACTAGGATGGTTAGTCCAGTTAGCTGATATAGTTAATATGGACATTAATTGGTTATTCAGTCAGTTTGACAGTAGCGCTGAGGACTGGATCAGGGACATGTTATTTACTTAAATCATAAGAGTAATTAATACTAGTAATTAATTTCTTTATTAGTATTTATTACTCGTTATTAATTAATAGTATTTATTCAAAAAACGACCTGAAGAAGACGGCGGGAAACCGCTGGTTTCAGAAGGCACAGGTTTAGGACAGGCCTATGTCCAGCAGTGGACCTCAAAAGGCTGATGGATGGATGGATGGATGGATGGATTCAAAAACAAATGTTACAGTTGAAATCTAATAAAAAGTTATATCACTTTGAAGTGTACATTTTATTCTTACCATTTTTTTTGGTATGTTTTCAGAAACATGGGATCTTGCAGTGTGAACTTTGCACGCAATACTGCGCCAGTGCCGTGTCCCTCAGAGGGCACATGAAGTCGCACACGACCAGGTATGAATACTCAATTATTAAAAAGTTTTAGAGTGAGTATACGTACTTAAATAAATACACAGGTACAGTTTTAATATAGGTATACAGTTACGCGACGAATTTATTGTGCAGACCAAAGACGGGGACTCTTTTGTATTCGAATTTTTTACAATAAATTAATCTTAATAAATCTTATATTTAAATACTTTTCTTTAATAGCTTTGGTAAAGTCTGTAATATGCTTCTCAGTATAATATAATTCAATCTGATGATAACTAATGTTGCTAAATAATTGAGTTCCGACATAGTTGCGCAAAATCGAGTAAAGTTGTTCCAAATTGGTACATTGTTTTTTAGGGATCCAAATTTTCTACCCTTTACATTTATCCAATGCTCTCGGTTATTAGGATCCTTTGGAAACCTAAAATAAATACATAATATAAATTAGTACTAAATTACTTGCACCTACTCCTTGAAATTAAGTATTTACACCTGTAACTACTCTAATTACTTACTCAAGATCAAGACTTATCGAAAAAACATCGTGAAGTCATCGCATTCTGTAAGACAGAATACATTGCGCACGAACTATGTATTCATATTTCACTTTTTATCGAAGAGGCCGATCGACTTAGCGTTTACGATAGAAGTATAACTTTGTCTACCAATCTATTGTCGATAACGCCAAGGCGTCAGAAACATTCGAAACGAAAACGCTGGCAAGCGTTTCCATTTTGTCTAGGCCCGCATGAAATCTACGAGCGTTTTCGCGCTAAATTAAAAGTAGATAGGAAAAACTGCAATAATTTGCGTTAAAACTCAATTTATTGCTGAAATAATGTTTTTTTTCCCGAAATACTGTATGTGTACCTACATCACAGAAGGCAATTTCAAAGTCTGTCATCATGCCTTTTCTGGCTCGGCCACTGTAGCGATGTAGGCATACTCATCCATACTAATATTATAAATGTGAAAGTGTGTTTGTTTGTTTGTTTGTCTGGCTTTCACGTCGCAACGAAGCTATTATATGGTATGTTTTTTGTGTGTGGAGATACTGAGGAGGGTGGAGAGTGACGTAGGCTACTTTTTACCGCGGTAAAACATCCCCATGGGAAGATATCGATGTTTTGTTATTTGCTAGATATTTAGTTCCGGATGTTGTTAATAGATGGCATTGTTAATTCCCTTTTCCCACGCGGGCGGAGCCGCGGGTAAAAGCTAGTAATATATAATGGTGTTATGAGCTTATTAACGGACAGTATCAAACGGACATCGGACTATCATTCACCTCCCGAACCCCTCTTCGCACACGATAAGGCGGTAGTGTATAGCTCTCCACTGTCTCTTCGCACACGATAAGGCGGTAGTGTATAGCTCTCCACTGTCTCTTCACACACGATAAGGCGGTAGTGTATAGCTCTCCACTGTCTCTTCACACACGATAAGGCGGTAGTGTATAGCCCTCCACTGTCTCTGGGCAGGTACAAGTGCAAGATATGCGGCATAGTGCGCCTGTCCCGCCAGCACGTGCTGGAGCACCACGCCATCGCGCACACGGCCGGCGCGCCCGCATACACGTGCGACCGCTGCGGCTTCACCACCAAGTTAGTCACATACTAACACACATATACACTCAAAAATTCAAAAATTCAAAATTCAAATAATTTATTTCGCTATGAGGTGATTACACACGCTTAACGAAAGTCTAGGTAACTACAAACTACTTAAAGAGATATAATGCTATTCTATATATATATATACTCAGGCGCACACATCTACGAACACACAAAATCTCGAAGGTACGCGCGCGCACACAAAGTCACTCAAAGGCGAGCGCGCGCACGCACACGCAAACTCAATCTCAAATACGCGCGCGCACGCACACGCAAATTCACTCTCAGGTACGCGCGTGCATGCACAGACTAGCAACTCAGGCGAGCGCACGCAAGTACATATAAACTCACTCTCAGGTACGCGCGTGCATGCACAGACTAGCAACTCAGGCGAGCGCACGCAAGTACATTATAAACTCACTCTCAGGTACGCGCGCATGCACACGCACGCACACGCAAACTCAATTGTTGTGTTATAATAATTGTGTGTTCAAATATAAAGTGAACGCACGCGAGGAACCCGCGATCACGCGTATACCGGAGACACAAACACGCACGCACATATACACACACATTGCTACAGCCATATAGAGTTCGCCCGGGGCAGTACCACCGCCCGCCACGGTACCTAGTACCATTTCTGCCGTGTAATAATTGTTTTTAAAGCAATTATGGTCCGGTTGGAAAGGTGTGGTTTCCGGTTACACTTCTTTAGACCATCATCATCCATCTTAGTCCTCAAGGGTAGCAACACATGTGTGACTGACTTAGAACGAGACTCCTACTAACAAGTACTAACTGGACTATTACTAACACCAACTAACAGGTCTAACTATTACTAACAGTCCCCAGTCCTCATACCTACTAACGAACTGACCAACTAATGTTCTAATTAACTATCTCAATGAAAAAAGTCTTACCGTAGAATGGACAACTTCTAAACTAAACGTAGGACTGGGAAATCGTACCACTACATTTGTAGGACTGTGTGATCATTATTTTATTGTACAAATATTTATTAAGCTTTATACAAAAAATCAGCTTGTTATCAATAAATTTGATGATGATTTGAACATATTCGGAGTGTAGGACGCTCCAGTCAAGCCATCCGTTTTGTAGGACAATTGTTTTTCGGAGTTTATCGTCCAATTTCCTCAATATTAAAAAAAATACTTGAGAGGTGTCAAGTGACACCCTGATGATAGAACGAAGTGTTATTGTTATTTTTATTATTTATTATGTACAAAAAACCTGTATACACTCAACAAAAATAATCGTCGCGACACCACACTGTTCAATGCGAAATAGAAAGACGAAACGAAAATAACTGGCTTGCTTTCTATGAGAGAGAGAGAGAGAGAGACAGACAGAGAAACACGCGCACGCCGCACGGCTTACAACTATAGCAAAAAGTGTCGTTACAACTTTTGGTCTTAATTTTTTCCGTCCAGTCCCCTTTCGCAACGCGCGATAAGGAACTTCGTTCCAAAACCATGCAGTTATTCAGACAATTTCGACACCTCACCAAATCGACATGTGTTACCTGCGCACGAAAATTCAGCCTGTTATAACTCACTAAAAAAAACAGGCGATGGCTGCAGGACTATTAATTGTTTAAAGCGACAACACAAACTAAATTATGTTTGTTAACTGGTTCAGTTTAAAAACAGAAGACCCTGTTCTTATGTGAACCGAGATATTTTACCGCCATCAGTGGAGCCACTGCCTGGTCCGTCTAATCAAGTGCTGACTCATAGAAAAAAATCTTATCAAAAAATGTTTATTGCTACAGAAGAAATTATCGGACAAAAATAAGCTTTTTTTTTAGAAACCGGTTGTTAAACTTACAAGCAAACTGTCAAGGAACTAAATAACAGACCAGGAGGCCTATTATGAACTTTTAAAAGAACAATTCAAGTTCCGCGCAATTCAGTTTACGGGCTTAAACGTACCTACTTCTGGACGGCTTTTGGCTGGATAGATTGTCTCTGGATGGTTTTGTGTCAACAAGGGAAACGTTCAAAAACGTTATTTTAAATTAATCGGTAAGTTTACGGTTTCTTATTATTTATATATTTTATCCTCAAATTAGGTATTAATATAAATGTTTCATGTGAAATATTAAATGAGTAGTGAATATACGTATTTCGTGAGTAAATGAATTATAAAAATGTGGAAAAAATATAAAATAATTTTATATGATTGGAAGTCATTGTTAATGAAATTAAGTTTCTGAACGATCACGAATCCTCGGCGGCAATTCAACTACTTTTATGTTAAAGTTTTCGAGTTAGAATTTTATTGATTAGGTGCATTCTTAGATTCTACTCTAATAAAGTAATAAATATAGAATTACACTTTTGAAATAATTGGAATGGCGTAGGTTTTTTCATTGTTTAATATTTCGTTAAGTACAGCTATATAAAACCTTTCCATAGTTTTATAGTTAATTGGAAATGTATTGTGTAGCGTCCATAGCCCAATGGCTCGAGTCGATTCAATGTGATCGAAAGAGTTAAGCAAAGACAGGCGCGGTTGGTTTGTGGATGGGCGACCGCTAGTGGTAAAATTTCATGAACGCGACCGTGCTTCGGAGGGCACGTAATGCCGTCGGTTTTCAATGGTGAAAACAGTCGTTAAGCTGAAAATCTAAAATCCCAAGGAGACGGCGCATTTAAAACTTCGAAGGGTTGGTCTAGTGTAAGTAGTAAATAAAAACCAATTTGACTGACTTCCTAAATCATCATGATAGGAAAATAATGATAGTGAAAAACGAATATTTTATTTATTTATTTAATCATTTATGTACATACACACTCTTAACAGGAATAAATATTAGAAACAACACAGGAAGAAAGGAAAATGTATAGTAGATAAATATGTACGCCATACCTAAGCCTGTCTTTTTTCAGTATTGAGTAGATTACAAGGCTAAGCTGAAAAAAAAGGGTTGCAACCATTCGGGCATCCAGCAACCGTACGGGGGGCGGGCCACCAGATGTACCACCATTGATAAACGGTATCTTTCTTGAAATTCACGGTCATCTAACTTATCGAATGGCTTACATTCTTCTCGGACACGTTTTCCGCGTAGTCTTTTTTCATCCTTTTCGCGAGCGCGTCAGCCTCGGTAAATTCGAAAATTTCCAGCTCGTCACACATTTAGAATTACCAAATTAAATACAAAAGCTGGGAAATAATTAAGAACAATTCAATAAAAGCTATCCTCGGACACCTCAAACTGAATTGTTATTTTTGACAGTTTATAGACAGATAAACTTGAAAAGTAATGACATGAAGCTCGTAATACGGTATTGCCAGCCAAAATCCATCCAGAATCCAGTCAGAAGCTAGCGAAGTGTCACGTGACCGCTGACTGGCTGGAATTAAGAGTTCGTAATACGTAATTGCCAGGCAGTTCAGTTTACGGTCGTAAACTGAACTGCCTGGCAATTACGTAAACTGCCTGAAACTAAGAGCCCATAATAGGCCCGCAGAATTTAAAGATCATCAGAAATTTATTTCAAGACTGCGATTTAGCCAGTAAAGGAATCTACTCCTGATACGAATGTGCCATCATTCAGTGCTGATAACTCAACTAATCTTGAAAAAAAAAGAACTTTTTATTTTAATAAAATGCGAATCATATTATCCCATCAATTTTCAGGAGTCATCATTTTAATTTTATGCTGGAGTCCCGGCTTCAGTTCCGATGCAAGCATCCCACGCAATCGTGGCCGAGCTGCCCGAGGAGGCCCAGGAGGCCCAGGACAGAGCGAAGGCGCGCGCCGAACCGTGCCCAGAGCTAGGCCCGAGGCCAGCCACTATAATGTCACAGGACGTCAAAAATCTTTTGCTGTTAAATGTACATATTTTATTAGATGTAATTATTTATTATGTACATATTTTATTAGATGTATTTAGTATAAAAATGTAAAATTATCATACTTAACAAAGAATAGGAAAGAATACTCTTACTATCAAGCTTAAAATATTGGTTAGGTAAGCTGTAGATACAAATGTGTAGTATTTAGAGAATAGAATAGAATAGAGAAACTTTATTTAGAACAGTAAATATACAGCAATCAGTCACATATAATTACTAAATAAAACGTAACTAATGCCAACAAAACTAAGTACAAAATATAAACTAAAATAATAATAATAATCATAGAGAAATACCGCATATCTCTGTCCTAAAAAGGTCATCACTCAGCATATATGCTGCGACGATGAGGTCGCAACGCTGATTTTCAGTGATGCCTGAATGGGACGGTATTCGGTTGACGAGCACAAAATATTTATACAATTTACTGAGTTATTATTTATTTGCGAAGAGTTAAAGAAAAATTAAAAAAAAGAAAAGTATGTATACAATTTATTTAAAGTATGAGATGTTTTGAAATTGTTTAATTTTAATTTATTGTAAGTTCATTAGGATATATATTATTACCTAAGCTATGTACTACTTCAGCAAAATAATTAACATACACATTACAACAATATTTTAGTATTTTCTACATATAACAGAATATTATCATGTATATAGTAGTTTTAAAATATATAAGTATATTATATACTTAATGCGCTTATACATACTTATAGAAAATACACCTCATTTACCTATGTCGGCTATAACACAATCCAATCAACTAAGTAAGATTAATGTAAGTACGTAAATAGGTACCTATATTACAAAGAAGTTATATTTAAAATGACAGACCAGACCATATTCGTTTATTTTTTAACTATTCTAAGAATACAACATTATTATCTAAAAAATACCAAAATAACAAGTTGTGTAAAATACAAACCCACTACAATTAATTCTACAAATAAAATGGTAATCAATTAAATTCGTACACTATGTAAGTAGCAATCTAAAATTTATTTTAAACTAGTGGACGCCCGCAGCTTCGCTCGCGTGGAATTAGACATAATAATAGATTAAACAGTAGCCTATGTCCTTCCTCAGGCTCTAGACTATCTGTGTACCAAATTTCATTTAAATCGGTTCAGTAGTTTTGGTGTGAAAACGACACAGACAGATAGACAGACAGACAGAGTTACTTTCGCATTTATAATATTAGTATGGAAGTATGGATTTTGCGTAATTTATTTTTAAAACTAAGTAGGTATTTGTTTAATTATTAGGTATGTTGCAATGTGTAGCGAAAACCTCATGAAGAGATGGTGTCCAGGTCCTTCTCGCTACGTATTCGTTATAAAAGGAACCCCTGTGCAAAATTTCAAGTTTCGAACCCTTATAGTTTAGGCCCTGCGTTGATACGTCAGTCAGTCAGTCAGTCAGTCACCTTCTCCTTTTATATATATAGATATTCTTGAGATTGACGTTAGTAGTTTACGGTGTCGATATAGAAATAAATATATTATGAATCATGTTAGTTTTTTAAATACACTTAATATATTTAACTAAAGTTATTATAATAAATAAATGTTGTGAATATTTGTGTTTCTTTTAATTTATTGTTTAGTCCCCAGTCCTCATACCTACTAACGAACTGACCAACTAATGTTCTATTTAACTCTCTCAACTAATTGGACTAACCATCCCAGTCCCTAATTGAGTCTTGTTCAAAGTCAGTCACAGTTGTCATGGGCGGCAGCGGATGGGTGGTGCTGCAAGCTCGTTTGCTATCTTGTATCCATAAAAAAATAAGTAAAACTGACACGCACAATCGCATCTTAGTATTTATTTGGTAATGACTGACACTAATAGGTACACTCACGTGGTTCTGTTAATTAAATGTGTCACCCTTTCAAAATTAATTATTTGTACATGACGGGCCCGTTGGCGCATTCGGTAGTGACCCTGTCTGTTGCGCCTGGGGTCGTGGGTTCGAATCCCACTAAGGACAAATATTCGTGTGACGAACACGATTTGTTCTGTGTCTGGTTGTTAATATTATCTATCTTAATATATATATTTCTTGTGTACGTGTGTATGACAGTGAACTCCTCCTAAACGACTGGATAGATGTTGATGAAATTTTTTGTGTATTCAAGGGGATTCGAGAATGGTTTACATTCACAATTTGGTCCAATGGAAAATGTTTTTTATTATTTTCATTTTTAACCGTCGTTCATTGACGTGAAGCGTCGCGTCCCTGACATTTCATATGGAAGAAAAACGTTTGCGGGGTCAGCTAGTTTAAGTATATATTTGAAAATGTCTATGTACTAGCTTTTACCCGCGGCTCCGCCCGCGTGGTCAAAGGGAATTAACAATGAGTTGTTTATACATGACACATTTGTGGTGGATGAATAGTGACAGTTCCACAATTAAAAGATACATAAAGGAACCTGAGGTAATGCTGACCGCAGATAAAGTGTACGTAAACTGACTTACTGGAGCAAATAAAAAAACATCGATATCTTCAAATGGGGATGTTTTACCGAGGTAAAAAGTAGCCTACGTCACTCTCCTCCCTCCTCACTATCACCACACACAAAAACCATACCATTTAATAGCTTCGTTGCGACGTGAAAGCCGGACAAACAAACAAATAAACAAACAAACACACTTTCACATTTATAATATTAGTATGGATGTATATTAGTCTTTGACACCCATATTACAGGGTCGCGCCTACTTTGGGGTCAGATGGCCGTGTGTGAGAATGTCTAAGATATATATATATTTTTGTTTAGCAAGAGAACGGTGATCCAGCACCACGTGCGGACGCACGCGCCGCGCGAGCCGCACGCGTGCCACCGGTGCGGCAAGCTGTACAAGAACCTCGAGACGCTGCGGATACACGTCACGTGAGTGACCACATAAAACAACACCTAACATTTGTCACACCAAATAAATATTTATTTATTTATTTATTTAGATACACCAGCGACTTATCACTAGACATATGTAATGAAATTTTTTTACAATTTAGTTCTGTGTGATTCGTCATTATGGGTATATACAGCTCTTATATCTTAGCTTGCTACACGTGAAGTTTGTGTTATATATTTAACTTTACTAAGAAAAAAATATATAATTTAACATAGGAACAAAAAATTTATTTTTCTTTTTTAAGCCAAACAAAATAGTAATAGAAAGGAAAAAGATAAAAATTAACAATTTTGTATATTAAATATCGGCATCTATCCTCGGTATGGCAGACAGCACCGTGCCACACGCAGTTGTTAATACCGTCCTATTATGATAAATTAGTCACGTGAGTGCCCCGACCACAAAAAACAACACCTAACAAATGTCACACCAAACAAATATCGGCATCTATCCTCGGTATGACAGACAGCACCGTGCCACACGCAGTTGTTAATACCGTCCTATTATGATAAATTAGTCACGTGAGTGCCCCGACCACAAAGAACAACACCTAACAAATGTCACACCAAATAAATATCGGCATCTATCCTCGGTACGACAGACAGCACCGTGCCACACGCAGTTGTTAATACCGTCCTATTATGATAAATTAATACTTGTCCGTAGCGTTCATAGCCTAATGGCTCGCGTCGATTCAATGCGATCGAAAGAGTTAAGCGACGCTGGGCGCGGTCGGTTTGTGGATGGGTGACAGCTAGTTAATGTCATGGAAGGTTGTTTTCAATGCTGGAAACAGTCGATAAGCTTTGTCAAAGACCTCCGGGTTGCTTGAGAACATTCGACACTGGGTTGGCCACTAACCCCTCCACCAATCCGCATTGGAGCGTGGTGGAGTATGCTCTAGGCAGTGTCTGTGGGGGAGACCCGTGCCCAGCAGTGGGACGTATATGGGTCGCAGCGAAGTACCCCGACGGTGCCCACACGTATACGTCCCAGTGCTGGGAACGAGTCTAGCCCCAGACAAATCTCCGGAAGATCTAAAGCATACTCCACCACGCTGCTCCAATGCGGATATTCATATTCATAATCATAATTTATTTGCAAGAACAAAGTAACAGTTGATGCTTTACATAATGTTCTGCCTGTGTAGGCATGCAAATGTCAAATACATATATATTAAGGAACAAAATTTCAATAATTTAAATTTAAAATGTGGCTAAATTACAAAAGAAAATAATTTAAAAAATCAGAATATGTCAGGTAAATAAGTGTCAATAATCATTACAATCAAATTCTAAAATCATTTTTTAATTTCATTACAACTTAAATATTCTGTGACACTATAAAATTGGATATGTGGAGGGGTTAGTGGGTAACCCGGTGTCGAATGTTCTCAAGGCTTAACGATTGTTTTTACCATTGAAAACAACCGGGACCGACTGCTTAACGTGCCCTACGCACTGTAGCTCCCATGAAATTAATGTTACCACTAGAGGTCACCCATCCACAAACCGACCGCGCCCGTCGTTGCTTAACTCTGTCGATCACATTGAATCGACGCCATTAGGCTATGAACGCTACGAACAAGTATTAATCTATCTATATATATAAAAGGAGAAGGTGACTGACTGACTGACTGACTGACTGACTGACTGACTGACTGACTGACATATCAACGCAGGGCCTAAACTATAAGGGTTTGAAACTTGAAATTTTGTACAGGGGTTCCTTTTATAACGTAGGGGAGCACTAAGAAAGGATTTTTGAAAATTCATCCCCTAAGGGGGTAAAATGGGGGTGCAAAGTTAGTATGAAACTTTGCCGTTTTTGAAGTCAAGTGGGCAACCCGAACGCGGGCAGACGTCGTTAATGGGTCTAATTCTGCGCGAGCGAAGCTGCGGGCGTCCACTAGTATAATATAAAAGGAGCGAGCGATATAAAAGGAACACTAGTGATTTGATCTATGAAAGATTTCCATAACGGCCTAAGAGTACATAAAGAAAAATATTAAAAAGACCGTTTTCAAGCCGTAACGAGGACAGTGCCTAATTAGATTTGTAATCAGTCGGTAATAGGCTACTTGTGCTGACCCGCATGTTTATTAAGATGCAACCCGATTTTATGGCTCAACAGCCAAAATAGAAACCACAGCCACATTAAAATTTATCATCAAGCAATCTGTCAAATAAATCTGGATTACTAAAAAATACTAACTGGACTATTACTAACACCAAATAAAAGGACTAATCACTAATAGTAGTAATTAACTTCCCCAGTCCTCAAACTCACTAACGAACAATAGATAACGTTCAAACTTATTACTTAACTGTCTCTACTAACTGGACTCCGTCCCTAAGTGTTATTCAAAATCATTCATGGGCCGCGGCGGATGGGTGTTGCTGCAAGTAAAATCTATGTTTTCGAGGAATGTTGGGCTGTTAGATCATCATTGAATTGACAGTATTCACACAATACGAAGTTGACCTAACGATCGTGAGACCATAGAATTAAATATATACTAACGTCGTGAGACCAACAAAACTACTACCTACGTACCTACCTATCTGATTATATTCAGTTTTGTCACAAGCTTGTCACGATATAAAAATCAAAGTTCTATAGCATACAAATTAAATGATGTGTGTTTGTAATGTTTTCACACAAAAACTACTAGACCGATTTCAAAAATTCTTTCACCTATTAGAAAGCTGCATCTTTACTGAGTGACATAGGCTATATAATATTACTAGGTGTAAACGAAACTATTGTTATGTCTAATTCAACGCGAGCGAAGCTGCGGGCATCCACTAGTCTATATATATAAAAGGAGAAGGTGACTGACTGACTGACTGACTGAGTGACTGACATATCAACGCAGGGCCTAAACTATAAGGGCTAGAAACTTGAAATTTTGCACAGGGGTTCCTTTTATAACGTAGGGGAGGACTAAGAAAGGATTTTTGAAAATTCACCCCCTAAGGGGGTAAAACGGGGGTGCAAAGTTAGTATGAAACTTTGCCGTTTTTGAAGTCGTTAGACGGGTAGACGTCGTTAATGGGTCTAATTCTACGCGAGCGAAGCTGCGGGCGTCCACTAGTCTATATATATAAAAGGAGAAGGTGACTGACTGACTGACTGACTGACTGACATATCAACGCAGGGCCTAAACTATAAGGGCTAGAAACTTGAAATTTTGCACAGGGGTTCCTTTTATAACGTAGGGGAGCACTAAGAAAGGATTTTTGAAAATTCACCCCCTAAGGGGGTAAAACGGGGGTGCAAAGTTAGTATGAAACATTGCCGTTTTTGAAGTCGTTAGACGGGTAGACGTCGTTAATGGGTCTAATTCTACGCGAGCGAAGCTGCGGGCGTCCACTTGTTTATCATAATAGGACAGTATTAACAACTCCGTGTGGCACAGTGCTGACTGTCATACCGAGGATAGATGCCGATATTTATTTGGCGTGACATTTGTTAGGTGTTGTTTTTTGTGCGTCCGCCGCCTGCAACACAGGCCGTGCCCTTCTACAGGGGTGTGAGTGAGTGAGAAAGGTTTATTCCATTTTATTAAAAGCTTTTATTTATTTAACTTCACTCGTATGTATTCATGTATGTCCTGGAATCTTGCAATCAATATTTCACCCACTTCCACTGAAGCTGTCGAGCTGAAATTTGGCACACATATTAGGTTCCGATGACAATGCATGAAAATAAAAATAAAAGTTATAAAAGCTTTTTAAAAAAAAAATTTTTTTAGATTATAATTATTATTTATTGTGCGTCGCAGCCGCCACGAGACACAGAAGCGCCACCCGTGCGCGCAGTGCAAGCTGAGATTCGTGTACGCGTCGCAACTACAACGACACGTGCGCTCGGTGCACGAGCGCACGTGTCGTTGTAGTTGCGACGTAGTTTTTTGTGCGCCCGCCGCCTGCAACACAGGCCGTGCCCTTCTACAGGGGTGTGAGTGAGTGAGAAAGGTTTATTCCATTTTATTGTGCGTCGCAGCCGCCACGAGACACAGAAGCGCCACCCGTGCGCGCAGTGCAAGCTGAGCTTCGTGTACGCGTCGCAACTGCAACGACACGTGCGCTCGGTGCACGAGCGGCGGGACTACTACTGCGTCGAGTGCGATGTCATCTTTAAGTCGACGGTGAGCCATAGATGTTGTAGATAATAGAGATGTCGCTACGGTGCCTCGAGACGTGGCGCTATCTGACGCAATGTAAGCTGAGTTCGAAATTAAATAATAATACGGGCCGTAAACCCGACCAAATCACACTAGATAAATTTATATGATCCAAATGGGATAAATGATCCAAAAAAACATTGCTGTAATAAATGTTATTTTCTGTACCTTAGTTAGGAGTAAGCTGGAGGCGAGTGCCTGCGTCTGGCATCCGTACGAGAGTACATTGCGCTCCTACTGGAGAAGGTGCAGAAAGCATTTTTAAGATACCTGTACAAGCGCGCGTACGGGTACTACCCCTATATGTACCCCTCTCGCTTCCTTCTTGGTTGCCTCGGCTATAACTCCCTGGAGGTCAGAAGATGGAGAGACCAAATATTAATGACTAGTGGACGCCCGCAGCTTCGCTCGCGTGGTATTAGACGTAACATAACCTAAATACAAAATTTCATTGAAATAATGTAGGTATATACGAAAATCTTTTATACCTACTAACTTTGCACCCCCCTTTTACCCCCTTAAGAGATGATTTTCGAAACTCAATAAAAAACCTTCATAGGTACTGAATTTCATTCGAATAACATCAAAAACGGCAAAGTTTCATACTAACTTCGCACCCCCGTTTTACCCCCTTAGGGGGTGAATTTTCAAAAATCCTTTCTTAGTGCTCCCCTACGTTATAAAAGGAACCCCTGTGCAAAATTTCAAGTTTCTAGCCCTTATAGTTTAGGCCCTGCGTTGATATGTCAGTCAGTCAGTCAGTCAGTCAGTCACCTTCTCCTTTTATATATATAGATTAGTATTGTAGCGTCCATAACCCAATGGCTCATTGTAGCGTCCATAGCCCAATGGCTCGCGTCGATTCAATGTGATCGAGCAAGCAATGAGGGGCGCGGTCGGTTTGTGGATGGGTGACCGCTAGTGGCAAAATTTCATGGACGCTACCGTGCTTCGAAGGGCACGTAAAGCCGTCGGTCCCGGTTGTTTTCAATGTTAGAAACAGTCGTTAAGCCTTTTATTTATTTACAATATCTTACATCTAACATTACAGGCCTTGTCGAAGACCTTCGGGTGGCTTGAGAATATTCGACACTGGGTTGACCACTAACCCCTCCACCAATCCGCATTGGAGCAGCGTGGTGGAGTATTTATAATGGCCAGTAATGTTTCAACCTTTTGGATTAATCTTCTGGATTGGATTGGAACTAGCTACAACCCATAGATGTCCCACTGTTGGCCACGGGTCTCCCCCACAGACAGCTGCGGGAGGTCTTGAGCATACTCCACCACGCTCCAATGCGTATTACCGTAGAATGAACTAAGTTGAAAAACCATTTGTTTCCCTTCCAGGACACACTGAAACTTCATTTTCAAAAAGCAAAGAGGCATAGAGATGCTTCGTCGTATAAGTAAGTAGACCTCGATGGTAATGTTTTTTAATACCTATATACTTATCCATACTAATATTATAAATGTGAAAGTGTGTTTGTTTGTTTGTCCGGCTTTCACGTCGCAACGAAGCTATTATATGGTATGGTTTTTGAGTGTGGAGATAGTGAGGAGGGTGGAGAATGACGTAGGCTACTTTTTACCGCGGTAAAACATCCTCATGGGAAGATATCGATGTTTTGTTATTTGCTAGATATTTAATTCCGGATGTTGTTAATAGATGGCGTTGTCATGTATGTTAAACAACTCATTGTTAATTCCCTTTGACCATGCGGGCGGAGCCGCGGGTAAAAGCTAGTAAGTAATAAATAAATAATCCCTACGCACTCACACCGCCACGGTAGGCTTTTAGGCCTGATTACACAGAAAAAAAAATACAATTTAACATCTATGACCCGAGCAAAAGTATTGACCTGTGAAAAAAATATCTGCCTAGACCGGGATTCGATCTTGGGACCCGCGGTTCAGCAATCAGGGTCACCACAGCGACACTAAGTCGTCAAGTCGTCGATATATCTGTCTCTTATTATTTGACTATTCTTAACTCATAATTAGAAGGTAGTTCTTCAGTTACAATTTAAAGTCATATTTAATGTTTAACCCTCATTCATAAATCGGTATCATGTATTTTAGTATCATGTTTTGTTACTTTCCGAATTGAGTTTGAATAAAGGAAACAAAATACTATAGCTAAAATAGGTTTAATATTTTGTTATGAATAAGACCCCGACAAAAAATCGGTGACAGCCCAGTGGCTATCGAACTCGCCTCTCACTCGAGCGGTCCGGGTTCAAACCCCAGCGGCACGCACCAATGACTTTCTAAGTTATGTGCGATTTAAGACATTAAATGTCACTTGCTATAACGGTGAAGGACACATCGTGAGGAAACCTGCATGCCTGAGAGTTCTTCATAATGTTCTCGAAGGCATGTGAAGTCTGCCAATCCGCACTTGGCCAGCGTGGTGGACTAAGGCCTAATCCCTCCCATTCTGAGAGGAGACCCGTGCCCAACAGTGGGACGTCTATGGGTCGCAGCGACTTTGATAGAGGTAGTTTCTAAACGCAAACCAAATGTTAACTGACATGCTGTCAGTATTCACGTCTAGAATATTAATATACTGTTAACCTCTCTGTCATTCGATCTCTGTGTCCGCTTGATGTTACATACTTTTGTTACTGATTCCGCTGTCTGAGAATAAATCTATATATATAAAAGGAGAAGGTGACTGACTGACTGACTGACTGACTGACTGACTGACTGACTGACATATCAACGTAGGGCCTAAACTATAAGGGCTAGAAACTTGAAATTTTGCACAGGGGTTCCTTTTATAACGTAGGGGAGCACTAAGAAAGGATTTTTGAAAATTCACCCCCTAAGGGGGTAAAACGGGGGTGCAAAGTTAGTATGAAACTTTGCCGTTTTTGAAGTCGTTAGACGGGTAGACGTCGTTAATGGGTCTAATTCTACGCGAGCGAAGCTGCGGGCGTCCACTGGTCCTTTATAATCTAAGTCTAAAAGCATTTCATTTGCCATAATATGAAGGATTATGATATGGATACTTTATCCAGATACAAGTGCAGCGAATGCGACGAGCGCTTCGTATCGCAGGCGACTCTGAGCACGCACACGAGCGCCGCGCACGGCGCGCCGAAGCGCGTGCAGTGCGCGCTGTGCCCCGCGCGCGCGTACGGCGGCCGCGACGCGCTGCGCGTGCACGTGCGGCGCGCGCACGCGCAGCCGCCCGCGCCCGCGCTGCGGTGTCCGCTGTGCGCGCGCGCGTTCACTGTGAGTCCGTCTGCTTAACATAACTTTATGCCTTTTTTTTTTTTTTTTTTGCGTCCAGACAACCAACCTACGTGGACTGACCCTCCGGGCAAGACCGGGCTATACCTGGGAGGGAGGCAGGAAACGCACCTCATGCGTATCGGTACAGCCGGCTGTAGCGATTATGTCCGTAGACTAAAACCTGCCTTAGGGGATGGCTTTAGTCATATGACCCTCAAGCCGACATCGGAAGCGACCCCGCTTGGAGAGGCGGGGCGCAAGCGGCGCTACCCTAGGGCGCTACCGCATGTTAAGCCTTTATGCCTAACCTTTATTTATTTTTACCTTTTTTCTCTCTCTCCCTCTCTTTCTTTTCCTCCCCCCTCTTCCTTTCTTCCCCCTCTTCTTGCTTTTACCCGCGGCTCCGCCCGCGTGGTCAAAGGGAATTAACAATTAGTTGTTTATAATATTTGTGGTGGATGAATAATGACAGTTAAAGATACTTAGAGCAACCAGAGGTAATGCTGACCGCAGATAAAGGGTAACTACGTACGTGCACGTGCGGCGCGCGCACGCGCAGCCGCCCGCGCCCGCGCTGCGGTGTCCGCTGTGCGCGCGCGCGTTCACTGTGAGTCCGTCTACTTAAGAGGACACCAGTCGACCGTCACTTTTGAAGAATAGGTTTTTACCAAAAATATTGCCGTCGCGCTGACCCCCAACCTTACCCCTTAGCGTGCGATAGAGAGAAGTGCAGTCTCGAACTGATTTTACCTACGTAAAATTAAGAAAATCGTCCTTTCGTAATCCCCTGTTTCCTTCTCGAAATCTAGACCGATTTTAATATTTCTTTCAGTTAAAATGTAGAACAGGGTCTAAGCTATGCCCGTACGTTTTGCTTTTTTGGGATATGCTAGTAATTACCAGTTTGCTTGATGTTTGAAAATGTATGTAAAAAAAGTCAATTTTTTTGATTTTAAATGATTTTTTTTCTCTTCTATTAATCAAATTATGAAAAAAAACAAAACGTACAGTCATGGCAGAGGTACGTATAAATCGTATGGTATTTTTTTCTCTTCTGTAACTTCTTTATCCTAGGAGGAAACAGGGGACTACGTTTGTATGGAAAAAGTGTCGACTTGTTCGCTTGTGATATCCCCTTAACTTAAACTTTCTGCCTAACCTTTCGGGGAAAGGAGACGATCAATTTTGGGCCAAACGATGTACCGAGGTACAAAGTATTGGTAAAAAATCCTTACATTATACTAAAACTAATGAATGGTCGATCAATTATTTTTAGAATCCTTATAGTTAGCTTGTAATAAAATAATAAAAAATGCAATAGTTCGTACAAAACTCCACAATACTCCACATAGTAGTAAATACTCTGCACTGTTTATGTCATCTGCCAACTTCTGTTTTAGTGACAGACGTTACGTATTAACCTGTATTCAATTTACAAATTATTATTAGTTTAAAAACGATTTCAAGAAAAAATTAGCCTTTAATGGTAATTAATAGAATATTTAAATCAATATAAGATACTATGATTCTGTTTCTTAAGGTAGTTTATTAATACAATGCGCTTATTGTATATTTTATATATGGGTATACAGTAATTACAGATTTAGTAACAACCGAAACGCAATGTTATGCTGTATTGCATATTGCAGTGTTGCAATACATAAATTATCTTTTAAAGTTAATTTTAGGTGGTACAAATGCAGTAAAAAATCTAATGTATTTTTTTGTCAAGCTAGGCACCGGTGTGGGATTATCTATTCATTCAAAGATCTATAGCTAATCCTTTGCCTTATATTGATCAGTTTAAAATAGCATTATATCTCTTTTCTTTAAGTAGTTTGTAGTTACCTAGATTTACGCGTACGTTAAGCGTGTCCAATCACCTCATAGCGAAATAAATTATTTGACTTTGACTTGGGGGTATTTCACTATGGGTGACCGCTAGTGGCAAAATTTCATGGACGCTACCGTGTTTCGAAGGGCACGTAAAGCCGTCGGTCCCAAACAGGAAACAGTCGTTAAGCCTTGTCGAAGACCTTTGGGTGGCTTGAGAACATTCGACACTGGGTTGGCCACTAACCTCTCCACCAATCCGCATTGGAGTAGCGTGGCGGAGTATGCTCTAGACCTCCCGCAGCTTTGTCTGTGGGGGAGATCCGTGTCCAGTAGTGGAACGTCTATCCGCCGGGCCACAGCCCAGAGCGGCGCGGTTTGCGGCGCGGTGTGAGTCGCGCGGCACGCGGCGGCGACGGGCTGCGCGGTGTGCGAGAGAAACAAATGTACTAGCCAGTATGGAGGCGGCCACAGCTCGGAGCGGCGCGCGCGGCGGCATCGGTGGACGCATTCAGCATCGCGCGACCGAAACAAATAATTTTGGTTTTATCGCGCGTTGAGCCTCCTAAAATAATGGATTCTTCCAAGTGTTCGAGTATGTGGGCGATTATATAATCAAAAGTTTCCATGCTTGCCATCGTATATTCAAAAATATTATCGGGATAGTTCCTATATTCATAATAAGAGTTGTAAATTCTCCTAAAGGAAAATGGGTCCTATTCCTGACTGAATGATATCTTGAGCTAAGAACGCACTTTTGATAGAGGCATTTTAATAGTTTAACCGTTCTCTAAATACGTCCCCCGCTGACGTCGCCGCGGTCGCGCCTAGTGTAGCTGTGGCATACCACCGCAAATCGCGCCGCCCGCCGCGCCTCTCGTCGCACCGCGCGCCGCACCGCCAGAGACTGTGGCCAGGCCGTATGGGTCGCAGCGACAGCGACTGTGACATTGTGACGTTGATGTCCGTTCGGCAGCGCAAGAGCGTGCTGGCGGCGCACGCGCGCACGCACACGGGCGAGCGGCCGCACGCGTGCGTAGACTGCGGCGCGGCGTTCGCGCGGCCCGCCTCGCTGCGCGCGCACCGCGCCGCGCGCCACCGCCCGCCCGCCGCGCCCGCCGCCCGCACACGGGTGAGTACCGCCGGCGATGTTACATTTGCACTACATCAAAAAAATATTGGTTGCCTGTAAAGTCGGTATACGGGCGAAAGTTTTACGTGACAACGACTTTGAGTGGTAAAATAATTTTAATGTGAATATTCATTCGTATAGTAGTATCGTCTCGTATCGTATCGTCTCTCTCGCTCTTAGGCGGGCTAACCATGCCCGAGTGGAAGGGACGCGTGCCTCTCACTCGCTCTCATTGTGAGCGCATAACGTGAGCGGAGCGTAACGCAGTTTCTTGAAGTGTCACCCGGCAAACCAATTTATAAGACGTTGTCACGTCAAATAAGCTTTTTATAACTTTTTTTAATTTCGTGCATTGTCATCGGACCCAAATATGTGTGCCAAATTTCAGCTCGATAGCTTCAGTGGAAGTGGGTGAAATATTGATTGCAAGATTACAGGACATACGAGTACATACATACCATACCAGTGAAGTTAAAAAGTATAATAAATTATACCGTTAAAATAGATTGTTTTTTAAAAAAGCTTTTTATAACTTTTTTTATTTTCCTGCATTGTCATCGGAACCAAATATGTGTGCCAAATTTCAGCTCGATAGCTTCAGTGGAAGTGGGTGAAATATTGATTGCAAGATTACACACACATAGATATTTGGCATCGCATGTCAACGCCTAGAACAGAGTAACACGGAAAGGCATAGAGTTGCAGAATATATTTTTTTAATAGGTTTAAGTTTGTCGTTTTAAATTAGTAGCATTCTTTTATTGTAATAACTTGTTACTTATATAAACCCTCATAGTGTGGGCTTAGGAAATTTGCTGGGAGCCGTTTTTAATATACTAGCTTTTGCCCGCGGCTCCGCCCGCGCGGTCAAAGGGAATTAACAATGAGTTGTTTATCATACATGACATATTTGTGGTGGATGAATAGTGACAGTTCCACGATTAAAAGATACTAACTACTTAACCACTATACTAACTACTTCTAAATTGTTCTAACGCCATCTATTAACAATATCCGGAACTAAATATCTAGCAAATATCAAAACATCGATATCTTCCCATGGGGATGTTTTACCGCGGTAAAAAGTAGCCTACGTCACTCTCCATCCTCCTCACTATCTCCACACACCAAAACCATACCATATAATAGCTTCGTTGCGACGTGAAAGCCGGACAAACAAACAAATAAATAAATAAACAAACACACTTTCACATTTATAATATTAGTATGGATATGGATATGGATATCAGTTCGCAGTTCGGCAAGAGAATATTTAGAAAATAATAAATGTGTGTGTGACGACTCAGTGACGCGGTGTCCGGCGGTTATCCTCCACAAGAACATTGCTGGACAAACTTTGATTCAAATTCAAATAATATGTTTATTCATTGTAGGTATACATAACATACACTTAATGATAGTCAATAATATTTATTAAATTTAACATTATAAAGGAGAAAATAAAATAAAATAGGTATTTAAACATTACAATTAAATGAGTTAATATTTTTATTAATTAATTAATTCACTCATTGATTTTTCCAAGAATCCTTATCATTCATATAGTGTTAACCTTTTGATAAACGGTCTACCAGTGAGATATTAGATCCTTCCTTATCATCTTCATGTTAACCCGAAATAGAATTGCTTAATAATAACGTCAATGAATCACTGATGGACACATCCTAGATGTGTTTGGTCCATACTACATAGTCTGACGCCAACGTTACGAAAGCTTTGTTCCAAAATGAAAATGGGTAGAAATGAGAGCCTACTTTTTTAAAAATGATACCTCTATTTTGGATCGGGGCTTCCGTGATCGCATTCCGTTTTAAGTTAATGTGGGGTTAGTCCAGGGGTGGGATGGTTAGTCCAATTAGCAAGGGTGAAGAATATTAGGTGATCAGATCGTCAGTTGGGTCCCGTTCTAAGCTCATCATCATCACAACCCTGTCTTTGTCTTTGTTGTTTTCAGACATGTTATTTAACACAAGTATTCTCTGTGCTTTCAGAGTTCAGAAGAGAATGGCTTTGTTGAAACGGCGCCCGTCGAACACCGTTAGAGGCGGCGAATCTCAGTTCTCAGTTGAGAGAGCTTTATGACACATAATGTCCTGTGAATTATGTGTATAATATGTATTATAAATAAATGCTCTGTCACTACTATGTACCTACTGTGGCGGTAATAAACTAGCTTCGATATGGGCCGGTGTTTCACTTAAGAATACCTACCAATCTCGCGTACCTATATGAAGAAAGTATTACATACTTCTTTAAGTAAAATTATTCTTTTGGTTGTCAAGTTGTCACTAAAGACAGAAGGCGTAAAAAGAATATATGATATGTTAAAAATAAGTATTGAATTCTATTAAATAAGAAAGGAAATGGTTTATATAAAATAATAAACTTTAAATTACGTTTCTATTGTTACAGACAAAGAAACATTTAAAGTTTGTTTTATTAACCAATCTAACATATCACATTATACCTATAGCAACAACAAAATGGTACTGCAAACCCTGCTCATGTGAAAGAATAGTATTCAAAATCTTTCGTAGGTATACTGAAAAATCTAGAATTTAAGGGGTTCGCTGTCACCTCGAACTGGACTGTGACAGCAGGTGACATACTCGCATTTAATTTCTTAAATCGCACATAACTTGGTGCGTGCCGTCGTCGATAAAATAATAAAATATAATAAAATAATACCTACCTACCTAAATAATAAAATAATACCTACAATGAATAAGGAGGTGCGATCGTTGTATCGATTAAAAAATAGTCAAAAAGTTTTTATATTTTTATTTTAAATCAGCCTTAAATTACACAATTTCGTAACAAATGGTAGGTAGGTAGGTAGGTATATAATAATCCTATTTAACAAAAAGGAACCTACTTAAAGTTATCTTTTTTTAAAAACAATTCCCGCACTACGAGTAATTCCTGTGTCGCGTGCAATGATATTTTAAGTAATGTAATGTATATAATAGCATTGGTCGCGTGGGACTTCACAAACACACAAGTCACGGAAACAATACACCTGAACCCAAACTTGAACAATTATTTATGAATCACAAGGTAACGAATCGAACCCACGACCACCGGCGCAGCAGTCAGGATCGCTAACTACTAGACACAAATATCTGTGCCAAATTTTATGAATCTAAGCACAAAACTTAAATATGTATGTATACTCTTGTAGAACAGACAGCTCATTACAATTTTGTTCTTTACAGTTACTTTTAACAATAGTTTGCATAATTTCTTCGTTCTGGGCTTCCTCAATGATGTCTTCAATTCTTTCTATATTTAAGTTTCTTTGGTTCTCAATATTCTTTGTCTTTTCTCTAGCATTGCTGTAGGTATCTTATTTCCATGTACTTCTACTGAAACTTCAATATTCTGCATTAATTCATCATCACTATTTTCGGGTATAGACACTTTCTTTTTTTTGTTTTTTTGATCCAGCTGGCCGTCCTCTTTTTTTTTGGTATAACATTTGTTTCCTTTGCTTGCTCTTGACTGCAGAAAGATACCCTACATCTAACGGTTGCAATAAGTGAGTCGAGTTCGGTAACAAGCATACGAACACAATATTGTGTTCTTCATATAGACGCAGGGCTTTGGGGGAAATTCGCGCACTGAGGTCGTCACACACAAACATTCTTTTCCCCTCAAGACTAGAGAGACGAGGAATGAATTGTATTTCTCGAAACTTCGCTCTTCGGAAACTTCAGTGGTTATCCAACCTGATTCAGACACTGCCATTCGAGAGCCTACTGGAGCTAGGTAGGTAGGATAAGCCAATCCGACCACAGCTTTTTTGCTTTAAAAATAAAGAATGGTGGCAGAGTTTCTCCAGCGGCATTGACACAGAATACGACTGTGTAACAAGATTTTGTAGAATTTTTGATTATTTCTGGGTGTCGACAATCACAGCGAAATAACAGCTTTTTTTTCCTGGATCGTCATGGAATCCCGACTCATCCATATTGAAAATATTTTCGGGGGATTCCCTCTATCTCTTTTGATATGTTGGTAAAAAATCCATCTATTTGCTCGCGTTTTACCTGAGCCCTCTTTCGTGGAATATTGTGAGCAACTTTAATTTTAAGGTCGGGATGCCGCTCTAAGACTAAAGTACCCCATTCATATCCTGGCATATTATTTTGGAATTGTAATAATCTTCCTATCATCCAAAAGCCAACACATGACCAATCTTCAAAAACAACAAGATCTTCTTCAGCAGGATCATCCGCTGGTGCTAAAGCAACGGCCTTCACAAAATATGATGAATCTACTTTCATTTCATCTCACAGCGCTCCAAACCCATTCCTGAGTAGCTATGTTATTCAAATCTTTTAAATATGTACATAAGAACACACGATCCAATTTCGTTAGCTCCTCGAGCCCCTTTGCCTTCGTGCCATACATTACAAGTAGTCTTTTTAGAGCCCAGTTCAGTAATAGTAAAATTAAGTACATTTATTTTTGATACATAGTAAAAACTCGATACTTCGCCTCGTGGACAAGGCATTACCGCCTGTAAATCATAAACAGCTACTATCAGATTCTCACTAACATTTCCTTTGTCCTTCTCTTTTTCGGCTCTTGCAAGATCTTTCTCTTTTAAGTGTTCTTCGTGTTTCTCTTCCAATGTGGACTTATCTTCGCAATTTTTGAAAGCAGTAAACTCTTCGCACTGGTCTTTTTTTGGCTGCCAAAAGGAGATATTGAATTCGTTCATGAAAATACTATAATATATTTGATAAGAAACGTGCTGTTTATTTTCAGACATGCACTTTTCAACATAATTGCGTTGTAAGGCCGCTACGGTAAGGCCGCCTTCAATATATTCGCGTTTTGATTGACTACGGCAGTAGTGGCTTTCGATTCGTGGGATGGCATTTATATGGGCCCTGACTCCTTGTTTAAGGGATGGTTCAAGCTCATAATGATTGTTATGTTTTCCTCTTTGTTCTTTGAACTGGATGACTTTGGGGTTAGATTGGTATTTTTTAACAACAGTTCTAATTACTGTATCAGAAATTGAAAGGGTATTCATAAAAAAAACTTTACATACTCTCGTACGGTTGTTGTCTAAAGGCAAGTAATACGCATTATTATGATTTTTGCGAGAAGTACCAACACGAGTGTATCGATATTTTGGTTCTATTTCAGTCATGTTATTATAAATAAATTGTCTTTGTGCTTCCAGATCACCAGTATTCCAATATTCGTTAAAAATAATTAGTCTATCTTGGTAAGTAAATTTTGTAGAACACTGCAACTTGCATTTATCAGAACAAACCGACCCCATTTTCTTTTCTTCAACGTTTCTCTTCATTTTCGACATAGAGGTATATGATTTGCCACTGTTTCTTAATATCTTCGACATATTTTTCTTCCATGAATTTGGATTCGCTTTCCGTTTGCGAACACTTCTTTCAAAGTTTTCGTTTTCAACATAAGGAGAGGTCGTTTCAACACTTGAAATACCAACGCTGGGAACCTGCATATTATCTGGTTCCAAGTCACTTGGTTGAGCATCAATAGTTTCAGATTCCTGTCTCATCGGGACGATGTCGAAAAAAATGTCTGCTATTGGATTACTACGGCCTGATTCTTCAATCTCTTTATATAAACCAGAGGGTCCAGGTTCAGGAGAAAATTGTTGTAGTCTGCTTTTAGGCCGGAGGTTTACATTTTTAGTAAAGTCTTCATCCGAATCAGAATCACTTAAAGCTAAGTCTTCCCTAATTTGAAAATTTGGATCTTTCACACTATCGTCGGAAGAAAAATCTAAACTAGAGCTTGTAGACTCAGAAGTCGCTATCGTAATCGCTTTCTGGAACAACTACGTTTGGTTTTAAATATGCCTCATCAAGTAGAGACAAATCGAGGCCGTGCTGACTGTCAGGAATAGAGTTAGTATCAAAATACTCATTCTGAGTCACATCTGGTTCATCCAACATTGGACAGTCAGTTTGCGGTTGAACATTTTCGCCATTAGTTCTACTCTTATCTATAACCATGTTAAGTATTCTTTGTGCTCTTCTACTCATTATAATACAACAGTATAAATACCTAGTAAACAAAAATAATCACCTTAAATTAAACTTCATTTATTGAACCTACGGAATAATAGATAATAATTACCTATGTTTCTAACTTTCTACGTATAATACGTAAAAACATACCTACAATAATATACAATTTTATTGTATTAAAATAAAATTGTATAGATATGGTTTTGCACAAAAAATGCTAAAGTAATGTATCTCAAAACATGAACTTATCGTTTAACTTATGTATTAAAATAAAAGCAAAACTAGAGTCTTCCAGAATAAGGCCCTTTTAATTTTTGAATGATAATAATAGAAAGTAGTTTTTTATATTCAAAATAAACCATTTTTAAATACCGTACATCATATTAAGTAACTTAAATGCAAAACGAACACTTTGTCTCATTAGTTTATTTTGATCAAAAAAATTAAGTTAATTTAAGTATTATCTTCTCTGCAAAGCAACCCGTTTAAAAATATGGTTCTTTTGATTTAAAAATATTGTCCTACTTACGTGAATCCTTTAATCAAAAAGTGAAGTATCCCGAAATATGGTCGTCTTCTGTATAAAATGAATGAGTAACACACTTAATGTGTGTAATGTAATTTCGATATATGGCACTTTTGCACAAAAGAAACGTGCTTTCAAGTCGGTAGTCTACGCACAACTGACAATATGGCGGTTTGTTTAGATCATATTTCGCGCGTTCAAAACGAAAATTCAAAAGTAACGGTTGCGTTATTTTTGTAACTTATAATGCGAAATCAATGGGTGTCTTGTTTAAATATAAAAATATAAGGGGTTACAGTTGCATTTTTGGAATAAAAAGGTTTTTGCAATTTTCTGATTTGTGGTAGTTTTGAATTAAAGCAGCGAAGTATTCAGCAGAGGCAAAATGAATTTTGCCAGCAATTAATTCGTGAGGTACGCTTATCTACACCACAAGTTAATATGTCAGATTACCTATCGGGCTCAACACATTCGATGAATGGAAACTTCGCGAAGTGTTTGTCGCGTTTTGGCGGTCGCCCGGAGGAATCATTAGATAACTTCATCGATGCGGTTATTACATATAAGGAGTGTGTAAATGTGTCCGATGAAAACACTCTCCGCGGTTTTTCTATGTTGCTGGAAGGCCCTGCTGCAGTATGGTGGCAAGGCGTCAAGCGTTCCACTGTGTCCTGGTCGGAGGCGCTCACTAGGATTAAAAGTGCCTTCGGTGACCACGACCCGCCTTTTCGTGTCTACAAGCAGTTGTTTAAACTATCGCAAGACCTGGAATACACAAGTAAATCGTCTCTCTGATGAAGGTGTAAAGGCCGCAAAAATGATCATCTATGTTATAGATTCTATAACAACACAGCAATTAACGTATTTTTATATAACTTACCTGAAGACATGATCAGAATTGTGAGATTAAAGGGGTGCACTACATTGGAAGCAGCTGTTAGTATAGTGATGGAAGAATTAAATATTAAAATTCAATATGAGGCTAAAAATAAGTTTATAAAAAAAAACATAAAACAAAACTTTCAAATAGACAAAATTCATTCAGACAATTCAATTCAAACCAACCTCCTAAACCAGTATTATTCAATTCAATGCCTAGTAATAATTTCCGATTCGGGATCCCACAAAATAATTATCGTTTTGGTGCCCCGCAAGACAGCTCGTTCAGACCCAATTTTGGCCAACAGAATAGATTTTCCCCTCCTAATATGGGTTATAGGTTCGGGACACCCCAAAACCAAGTTTCACACGGATTGGGACGGGGGCCTTCGCAACGCATGCCGTTTCAACAACAAAATTACAAATTTGGCATGCCACAACAACAAAACTTTAAATTCGGCGTCCCAAATCAGTCTAAATTCAACATAAATCAAAACAAACAGCAGGATCCTAGGTTAGAAAATACCGATGTGTCAATGCGTACAGCACCTATTAGATAAAATATGATCACTAATGACTTATTTTACATGGAGCAACCAACATCTTGTTATGAATATGCCCCGGATTACATAGACGAGAATGATTGTAGTTATTATGCTGAAGAAATGAAATCCTATGGAGGGAAAGTAAAGATTTTGAAGTTCAAGACTACGAACTACTTACCGTTACGTTTGGTACTGCGTCGGCACCCTTTCTGGCAGTTAGGTCTATGCTACAAGTAGCAGTTGATGAAGGAAAGGATTACTCTCTCGCTGCTGAAAAACTAAAAACAGATTATTATGTGGACGACTTGATGACGGGATGCGAAACTGTGGAGGAAGGATTAGAAATATATCATCAAATGAATTCATTACTAGCTAAAGGGGGGGTTCCAGCGACTAGAGCAACTACGTCAGCACTTTTGGAGACGCTGGCAGCTAGAGTACGTGTCGGAGCTACAAAAAAGACACAAATTGCGCGTTCCTGTCCGACCGCTGCAGCAAGGAGAATTAGTGCTCCTTAAAGAAGAGAACGCACCGCCCATGCGTTGGAGGCTGGGTCGTATCACGGCACTTTTTGCCGGAGCAGACGGAATAGCTCGAGTAGCTGAAGTACAGACCACTACTGGAACTTCCCGACGTGGGATTCAATATCTGTGTCCCTTATTGGATCCCGACGAAAACACGTTGAAAGCATCTTCCAAGGCCCCCGAGCATGTTCCAGCCACTACAGCTGGCTGCATGTATAATCCGCCGATAAAAACGAGTTTCAAATATCGATCGTGAAAAAATGTGACATCTCTCTGTCTCATTAGAATATATTCTTAAGACAATTAAAATGTATGCAATTTGTATAATAAACTTTTAATATGAATATCTAATTCATTTATCCATTCCGTAAGGAACAATGACCAATATTTGAAACGATCTAATATTCTCGGAAAATCAAGTAAAGTGACAGAATTTTTGAGAACTTTTTGCTTTGAGCGCAGCTTCAGCTGAATGCTGATGGCCTCAACATAGAGAATCTTCTGTGTATAGGAGTTGACGGTGCTAATGTCATGGTTGGTGAACACCAATCATTTTCCTCTATTTTAAAGGAAGGAAATCCTGAATTGATAACCATAAAGTGTGTTTGTCATTCATTGCATTTAGCAGCTGAATATGCGTTCAAAACGCTTCCTCCGTATTTGGACTTCCTTATTATAGAATGCCACAACTGGTGCTCAAATAGCACAAAAAGACAGAATGAATACAAGCAAACATATGAGTTACTGTATGAAGGACAAACTCCCTTAAGAATTAATAAATTGGCTGGCACAAGATGGTTACCCAGATACGAGGCTTTCGTGAAAATTGTAGAGCAATGGGAAGGATTAAAATTACATTTTGCCATAGCGAGGTCTAGAGAACGCTGTTGTTACACTGCGGACCAATGCTCAAAAGTAAAACAAATTAGCTATACATGACTTTTTTTTGGACTTATCTCAAACCTATTACCATGGCAAATAAAGTATTTCAAGCTACTGATGCAGACCCTTTGAGGTTGTTGGAAGAAATCAATAATTTATAAATGACCTATTTAACAATTTTAATACCTCCAGCGCAACTAGAAAAAGCGGACAAGAATAGTTTATCTAACTATGATTTTGAAAAGAACCTTATGGTCGCGGCATACATGAATTTTGGTTATTCGTTTAACGAAAAATCTGAAGGCATTAGGGACTACGAGTTGAAAGACGTGAAACAACGCTGTAAAGAATTTCTCATCGAAATATGTAAACAAATACAGAACAGAATGCCAAATAACATGAAAAACTTAGAAAATTGCAAGTCATTGAGCCCTAAGAACGCAACATCTGAGATGTTGCCTGAGATAACAAATTAGCTAAGTCTTTTAAGACCATCTGCAGTGATGTCGACTCAGTCATACAAGAATGGAATGCTTTACATCGAACAGATTAGAAATCCACGAAGCATTCTGAAGAGTTCTGGGTGGAAGTTTATAACTTCAAGAATGCAGTCGGAGATCGAAGTTACGGGCATTGGCATTAAGTGAGTAAGTAGGTGTGATTAAAGACAAACTTCGAAACAGATTGGCGATCCAAACTGCAGAATCTATTTTGAGGATAAGATATTCGTTGACGGAAGACGAAAGTTGCCTAAATTTTAAACCATGTCTCAGATTCAACTCCGAAAAAATTTATGGAACTGTAGGCGAAGAGTGTGCAGTTGCTGATTCAGTAATGGAAGCCATTGCTGAAATTGTTATTATTTAAAAATATTTTTTTCCTCATAATGGGGGGTTTTTTCTTGAAAGCCTGAATTTTAGGGGGATTTGAGGTACGATATGGGGGAAACGCGCGCCGTTCATCTGGCTATTAAAAACTAAAAACTTGAAAAAAAAAAAAGCCAACGAGAAACCTGAGGAAGTACACGTAGCTAGCAAAGTGAAAAGTGAAGTGCAAAGGATATCCGTGGACCGTCATTGGGCGAAATCATCGTCCGCATCCTCGGTCACAGCACTAAAGAAGAGGTTAGAGTTGGAGGCCGCGCAAGAAAAAGCACGGATTCAAAAGGAGCTGATCGACAAAAGGTTAGCGGCGGACATAGCGGCACTAGATGATCAGCCCAGGCCCGTCAATTGTCTTACGTTAGGATTATCATTATAATTCTAACTTAAGACAATTCAAAGAGAATTAAGGAACCTTTTAGCACATCTTGTTTGATGTTTAACAACTGGTAATTTATAATCCTTTGGAGCAAATCGCAGTACTGAACTGTAGCGCAGCGACGCAAATAATAAATTCCACGACGCCATCTTACCGTCATGAAGGAAATGACGGTGTTTGCGATTCGTTACGATTCCTACAAGAAATTACCAAAGATGACAATTTGGCTAAACGATTAGAGATAGAAGAATTAAATGACTACCGAAAGTTAATCATTGGATACCTTTCAGAAATTGCACAATTTTTTTCCGTCGAAAGATTTGTACGATATTTGCTCCAGATGTGAAATGATAATAATAAAGATTTTGAAAGAAAATATTGTATTACTTATACAATGAAATGCAACACAAATATAAACTCACAAAAGTACTTGAAACTTTTGTCAGCAATGATAATTTTTTTATTAAGTTGGAACTGGAACACAGCTTCGCGGGGGTGAAACACAAAATAAGTCTTGTCAAATATTTACATAGCGGAAAAGTATTTGGCAATCTGATTTCATCATATTTCCAAATTAGAAGAAATTTCATGGACTTTTGAGAGTAAAAGGCAATTGTATAAAAACTTAACGCAACATAAAGGATCTTGATAATTTTATTTCGTATTACATTTTTATTATTTTCTAAATACTTTCATTTCCCTTATCACTCGTATAAATAAGAACTTAATAAATACACACTCAGTTGGGAAAATTTCGTAACACGGCAACACTCCATTCTCTCACACTTCTGTCGCCGCCGCCATTGTTATGCTTCAAATGTAAATCAATGGCGATCTGTCCGGCTACTATTTAAAACGTCCTTGGTCGTAACCTGGCATTGATGGAAGGCTTACACTCATTATTATTCTAGGCATTACACATTTTACCATTAAGCAATTGCACATTCTTAGAGGTAAAATGTGTAATTCATCAGTACTAGAGCTGATTAAAAGTGGCTGACACCACAAATTATTCGCGGTTCCAGCATGTCGGCTGGCCAGAGTGAAGGAGAGTCCATTGATTAAGGCTCTGAACTTGCTCATTATATTTATATTTGAACATTGTATACAGGGTGTGTGAGACATGAACATTGTATACAGGGTGTGTGAGAAATGATATACAATATCTAGGTCGTAGAACCTGTATACGGTGCGCTTGCTTCTTTTTTTTTAATAGCTAAGTGGTAGAACCTATATATACAAAAAATTGAATGCACCAATCATTTGTTGAGGAATTACAATGGAAAAAACTTATTACTTCAAAAAGATACAGCTATACCTCTAAAAGAACGTAAACTTTTAAATATGGACCGACTGAAAAGGCTACGTACTGCTGTCCGTGCTGCTGGAAGGATGATTGTTCAGATTCTAATAAAATAGAAAAACTACAAATAGACATTATTAATAGCCCGCGACACATATTTGGGGACCATTTAGAATGTGACAGTTATTATTGTACATATGAGAGAAAAAAGGAGCCCAATCTAGTCCCATTGATACCGACACTACTTTTAAAATTGAAAAAGAACGCATCTCAACTCGCCTACAATTCCCGGAGTCTTTTACATTGCTTCACCAATAATCGCACAGAGCAATTCAACAGCATCGTGGCGAAGATGGTAGGTGGGAAACGTGTAAATTTTTCGTTGAACACACTACACGATGCTATGCAGCAGTGGTATCATTTAATACCGGCAAGCCACAATACACTTTTTATAAACTAATCTGTCACGCTAGTCCAGGAAAATCATTAAAATCGTTGGAGGCCAGGAGGTATGCTGAAAATACCCGAGAAGTAATGGCACATAGAGGTAATGCCCGCAAAAAAAATAATTATAACCCTGTAGATGCTCATTACGGAAAGTTATGTGAAAGACCGGATATGGAAGCCGAAGATTATGAACAGGGTAAAAAACTATTTTTAAACAATTTGAAAGAACAGCCGTCAAATCGCCATGAAATTGAGAGGGCTACTGTCTTACAAGCCGAAAGCTCTTTGTGGCTTGAACTTAGAAGGTGTATACTCACCGCTTCCTCCTTTGGAAAGGTTTGCAAAAGGCAAGCGAAACAAAACTCTGCTCCTTTAGTAAAATCAATTTTATATTCTTAGAATTTGGACCATATTACCTCAATAAAACATGGTAGGGACAACGAACCTAAGGCTTTAGCCCAACTCAGCGTTCAAGAAAACGCAATAATAGAAAATGTGGTATTTTTATAGACGAGGAACATTGCTATTTAGGTGCGACACCGGATGGATTATGCAGTGAAGGATTAGTGGAAGTGAAATGTCCTAGCTCACTTTTTGGAATCGATCCTTATACTGCTTTATAAGCAAAAAAACTAAACTGTTTCAAATTGAACATTCAATCTCAAGTCGTCATGAACCTGAATCATGACTGGTACTACCAAATACAGGACTTGTTGCACATTGCGAAAAAAAAACGTATGTTTATTTGCAGTGTGGACTGGTCCTGAATTTCCATTGAAAGTAGTAAGGGTGGTAAAAGATGACGTTTTCTGGCAGGAAAAGATGCTTCCGAAATTGATTCGTAGATCTTATTACAACTAAGCCTAAAGTATGTTATTAAGTGATTAATATTAGCTGAAACACTTGTTACATTATCACGAACACAAAAGAAAAACTAAACACTGTCTATAATTTGCCTCAATTGTGTTGCTATGGACAATATTTTTTTTATTTTTTTTTAATACTTACGAGTATCCTATTTCGGACCAATTCCAAAAACACAAAAATCATAAAAATTGGTCGAGTCGTTCTTGAGTTATAAATAGTGTAACTAACACGACTTTCTTTTATATATATAGATGTTTGTGTTTTTTATTAGTCTTAATAGATAAGCTTTAATACATTAATAGACTGAACAAATAAATTATCTTTTTGCATAAATCTCAAATCAATCTTGAGCCGTTATACATTACGAGTATAACGGCTCAAGATTGTTTAGTCTGTCTCGACACTCGCGCTGCACTGTTACTATGCACACATACACAATGCTGCGATCTTTTACCTAAACTCGAGCGTTGAAATTTTGTGTAGTGCCTCATAACAAATTCTTGCAGCAGCTGTTACTTTCACAATGCTTCAATTTGAAGTTGGTAAGTATGAAATGGGCAGGAGGCTCACACAGGAGGGAAAAAAAAGGGCCCAAGAGCATATATGTAGATGGTTAAGTAAATTTTCCAGCCTTCGCCATGTACATAAAGTAGAATGTTGAGACACAAAGCTGGAATAAATGACAATTTATTTAAACTTCGCGAAAAAAAGGCAAGCAAACTGAAACCGTTAGAAAATACCAGCAGTATTTGACGAAATAGAATTAAAACCACAGTTTCATTACAATCACCGCTGTGAACCTGAACCAACAAAATAGCACACTTTGGTATTTATGTTGAGAGGTATTCATAATAATTATGAACAGCCTCTTGGGTTTTCTTTTTGTGCTAGCACAACACCAAAATAAAGATTACATTAGAAAATTAAATATAATTGGATTTAATGTTGTAACCAATGTGAATGCCTTGAAGAATTTAATGGGAGAGACCCGTAGATCATACGTCATGAACAATAAAGTTCATGGCATGGAAGTAATTCTTTTATGTGTAGGTGTGGAGGACACCTAATAAAAGGGATAAGGAATAAGCAAATCATTGCAAAGTGATTAGTAAGCACTCATATAAGGGTTTTAGCTTATTAGCCTTATCCCCAATCTCACAGAGAGACATGTGATGCCAAAGAAAATTCCAAACATGAATGTAAAATGTGCAACGTATAAAAACATACAGATGAAATAAAAAATAATTAAAGACCATGAAATTTGTAAGGAGAGCTGTTCCATCAATTAAAAATTGGATTCAATCCCTCGAAAATATAAAATATTTAATAGAAATAATATCAAGGAAGCATAACTTGATTTCAGTCTGGATGAAACATTTTAACCAGGACACAATAGAAATTTTTTGGCTGTATTCGAAGCCACGGGTATAGGAATACTTCGCTTCGTCGCTTTTGCAGCACAACTTATTGCAGTCTTTATTCACCCGGGGCAATTGAACTCCTGCACAGGATTCAAATTATTATTACAAATAAAACAAAGTGTAAGTCTTCAAAGTAAGGTTTCAATGTAAGACAAGAACAGAAGTCAAGTTTTGCTTCAGATTTTTTTTTTTCTGAAAACATTGAAGAAAGTGTTACAAAAAAACCAGTAAAATATGTATTGACGCCTCACATATGAACTAGAGTCAATCAATCAAATGCTTTTGCAATATTCAAGATGTAATAATCCACATTGGAAGAATAGATTAAAAAAGAAACAAGAAAGATAACATTAATATGATTGAAAATTTATGTATAGTATTCCTTTTATGCGACTGTTGTAAAGACACAAAAAAATTATTAAATCTTGACCGTTATTTAAAACTTACAAGTTTGAGATAGCTCATGCGGAACAACATTGAAAAAAATGTTCAAACAAATTATTCCCATAATCATTATACGTTCTGAGTGAAAACGCCGCATTTGTAACAGCAAGAAACATCCACTAGAGGGCGATAGTAACTCGTTGTTGAAATATTGCACTTTTGGCGCGCAGTTGTTGGGCGACAACGGCAGAGAAGCCACTTCTTTCCACTTTCTTTCAATAATTCGAATAAAAAGCATTGAGTAGACCTCTCAAGGCGGGTGGTTGGAACATTTTCTAATGCGCTGGAAAAAAAATGGGAGCTCCAAGATTTTAGTTACAAATACTAAAGGGGTATCGCATATAACAGACATTGCGGCATTGACAGGCCCGTTGGCGCAATCGGTAGTAACCCTGTCTGTTGCGCCAAAGGTCGTGGGTTCGAATCCCACTCAGGACAAATATTCGTGTGACGAACACTTGTATTTGTTCTGTGTCTGGATGTCAATATTATCTATTTAAGTATGTATTTAAAAAATATCTATGTATGTATATCAGTCTCTGACACCCATATCACAGGCTCGCGCCTACTTTGGGGTCAGATGGCCGTGTGTGAGATTGTCCAAGATTTTACAGGTGGTAGAGCCTACAGGGAACCAAATAGGTTTTATATGAAAGCTAATTGGTTCCATATAGTGTTCACCCGGGGCAGTACCACCGCCCGCCACGGTACCTAGTACCATTTCTGCCGTGTAATAATTGTTTTCAAAGCAATTGTGGTCCGGTTGGAAAGGTGTGGATTCCGGTTACACTTCTTTAGAGGCGACCATCTTAGTCCTCAAACACATCTGTGACTGACTTAGAACGAGACTCCTATTAACAAGTACTAACTGGACAATTACTAACACCAACTAACAGGACTAACTATTACTAACAGTCCCCAGTCCTCATACCTACTAACGAACTGACCAACTAATGTTCTAATTAACTTTCTCAACTAATTGGACTAACCATCCCAGTCCCTAATTGAGTCTTGTTCAAAGTCAGTCACAGTTGTCATGGGCGGCAGCGGATGGGTGGTGCTGCAAGCTCGTTTGCTATCCTGTATCCATAAAAAAAAAAAAAAATTTAAGATATTTATTTAATTTCGTGAAATACCTCCTTTAATCATCAAACTTCAGGGGTCGATTATAAGCTCATATCGCACAAAGGATACCCGAGTCAATGACTGCGATAATAACCCAAATTAAAGAACAAGGGGTGTTAGAAGTAGCTCGGCGCTCCCCAAGCTTTCTTTCAAAAATGTTCCTTCTACCAAAGAGCGATGGATCGCTTCGGACCATCTTCAATTTAAAGGCTCTGAACGAGTATGTGATAACCGAGCCTTTCAAGCTAATAAATGTGTTCAGGGTGCCAGAGTTTATTCAGCCAGATTGGCTTTGCAAAGTGGAGCTCTCACAAGCCTATTTCCACCTATAGCTCAGAGCCACAGGCGATTCCATACTCAACGCTTCTCCGAATGTTTTTGCTTCCTTGGCTAATAGAACATTGAGAGCTCTACAGGGTTGAGTATACTGGTGTATCTCGACGATTTTCTGTTGTTCACCAAGATCAAAAGATTCTTAATAGGATATAATTATATTATGATATAATTCCCAAGCATAGCCCGGGCCTTTCTAGGATTATTGAAATGTAGTATTAGTATATTTTTGTTTGTATGTTTGTTTTATTTAAGTTTGTTTGCGCATGTTTCAGAAACTATGTTTGGATTGCAATAAATCTTGAAAATAGTGCAAGTTTCAACGAAATCGGTTTTGTGGTTATTGAGATTGAATACGCATGTATTGAATAATTTGAAGTCAGCAACTTTTTTTAAATTACTTTTTGAGGTAGGTACTACATTTTTCTATTCTTTTTATCGCAGATTAGAATGGAGCCTTCTACTAAAAAACGGCGCAGGGAATGGACAGAAACAGTTGAAATCCATCCTAAGTGATAAAATATTGCTCACAAATATTGTGCAATCCAATCCAATCCAGAAATATCGCTTCGAAGGGCTCAAATTGTTAAATCCCGCCAGAGCACAAAGACTCAATAAGCCAATAGTTTCTGTTGTAAAATGTAATTGATCATCTGTGTTAACTTTCATTATTACTCTGTGGTTAAAACCAGTTTCATTATTACACTTACGGGATTTGTTCATTTGTGGAACTAACAACAAAGTGTTGCAGCGACAGGTTTTAGGTATGACAGACATGACTTTGGAAAAGGCTTTGTCGGCTTGTAAAAATCACGCAATTGTTAGTGGACAAGTTGTTGAAATGGAAAAAGGAAGTGGAAAAAAAATAAAGAAAGAATTAGAAATTGACCTTATGAAACAGAGGAATTTAAAAGAAATTCAAAAAGAGTGTCAATATTGCGGATACAAGCATGATTATGGACAGCCCCTATTCCCTGAGGTGGAAAGCGGGTATGTGTCCGATGTTCCCCAATGCCAGCTGCTAGACAGTACAACTAAAATAAACTACCCTTTTAAAATGTCACAGTCACTATGTGTGATAATTGACCACCAGGTAGTTTTTTCAAAATGGCTCCAAAGGGCAGTATGACGACCGATTTTTTTTTAAATTTCATTCACTTCTTAGGGCAGAATAAATCGGAACAAACAGGAAAAATCGGTTAATAAGTATTTCGAACATATCTGGGACGAGGAGGTTTTGTTGTATGCATATCAGCATCCAAAACGTACTACTGACTAAAGGTTGTTTTACGAAATTTTTTACTAAAGTTTGGTCTAAGTGCATAACCAAGGACAATATAATCAGTGGGTTTAAAGCTACCGGCCTCTTCCCGTACGATCCCAGCGCAATTCATAAAGAAGCGTATGTACTTGAAGATTTGCATTGATTGAACATGGACAATTGGAGAATCAAGATCCGATCCGACAGCTACCAGTTTTGGAGAAAAATAATAGAAATACAGAGGTTTGTTCATGTCTTCCTACTACCTCTGGTTTCAATAAGCAATAACTTTAGCCTTTAATAACTTCCATCGCTCTCTGAACCCATTAAAGTTCAACTTGATGATCCGGATAATAATTTACCTTTATCAGAACTGAAAAAACATGCTAAGAAATCACCATTCCACAAACAAAACCCCACTCCTAACTTCACTACCATTAAATACAACCCGAGAAGAAAAGCGATGAATTATAAAGGCCAGTAAATAACTAAAGATATGTTTGATACTGCTAACGGCCGAAATTAATAATATATCTGTAATCCAAGATATAAATTGATCGCAGATATTTGCCCATCTGTGGATCGACCTCCAATCCGCGTCCCAATAACGAAAAGAGACAAACCATCGATGGGATATCCGTAGATATCAAGATATCCCCTTTGGACGTTTTTTCAATAACGGTCTTACTTATAAACGTTACTTAATATTTAATCTATTGCTTAGCAACGGATTAACAAAAACCTCACTTATAAACACTACTTAGCGTTAAGAAGTCGTTAAGTAGGGTTTAAATAGCTGTCAAAATTAAACACTGCCGAGACATAGTTTAACTCTCGCTAAGCGGCAAGATGGCGGATTTCACATAAATCAGCTGTTCTATTGTGATGTCTGATCAATTAACTTGCGATTGTTTGTTAGTAAAAAAAATTATATTTGTGCATAAAACATGGATGGATTGGAAGATCTTCGTGATTTCCAAAACGACGTAGCTGATTTAAGCAGTTTCAGAGCTAGGAGGAGAAGAAAGACGAAGAATTACAGAGTTCGCTTTAATTCGCTACAAAGTTTATCGGATGAGGAATTTAAACTTAGATACCGATTTAGTAAAGAAAACATGAGTCGTATCATAGAAATAGTGAGACCTGATATCCAGGGCGATACTCGAGGTGGCAGCATTTCTGTAGAATTGCAAGTAATGTCAGTAATCAGATATTGGGCCCGTCATGAGGTAAATCGCCTAATTACTATTTTTTCAAGTTTTCATATATTCTCTTCTATATTATAAAAATGAATCGCAAAATGTGTTGGTAAGCGCATAACTCAACAACGCCTGGACCAATTTGGCCAATTCTTTTTTTAAAATGTTCGTTGAAGTTCAAGGATGGTTTTTACGGCGAGAAAAATTTGAAAATTCATCCCCTAAGGGGGTAAAACGGGGGTGCAAAGTTAGTATGAAGCTTTGCCGTTTTTGAAGTTAGTGAATGTGTAACGCGAGCGAAGCTGCGGGCGTCCACTAGTTTACTATAAAGGAGTATAATGAAGATTTTGTACCTTACTAATGTTTACTATTTGTACCTAACTATATTTTCAGATTCAAGAGGACAACGCTGACATTCACGGCATGAGCCAGCAGACTCTGTCGCGCTTGTCCCGCAAAGTGGCGATAGCCTTGGCTTCGAAAAGCTAGCGTTATATCAAAATGCCGTCAAATATATCGGAAGAGATTAATGCGATCCGAAAATTTGAAGCCATTTGCGGGCTTCAGTTTCCAGTCGTTTCAGAGATTAGCCGGAACTAACAGACAGACAGACAGACAAAAATTATAAAAAATGTTATTTTGGTATATATACCGTGTATGCATACATACATGAATTTAGTAAAAAGATTACAAACAGACACTCCAATTTTATTTAGTTGTATAGATGACAATTTAATTAGAATACATTAATCATAATAAAACATTCATTTTCTTTTAATTTTCTTATTTTAATCTGCCAATTCACGACACTGACAATGTCATAGATGATAGAATATGGAAAAAATAGAACTTTTAACAATTTCGTTCATTCAATATCGTTCTTTGTTCGTTTCTTAACTAAGTAACAGCTAATCAACGTTTATAAGTAATGAAAAGTTAAACGTGGATTAACTTCTTAAGAGCGGTTTAACTAAGCGGTGCCTAAGTATAGATTAGTGAGATTTTTATAAGTAAGACCGTAATTGTACAAATTTTTTTTTTATATTGTTTTTATTTAACCTCTATTAAAAATTATTTTGCACTTATCATTTCAATGTGATATAATAGCATGTTTTTCAATGTTTTTTTAATAATATTTAAACGATTAAATTATTATTTTTAGTGAAATGCCACCGAAAAAATCTAACCTCAACAGCGCGAGGAGCAGAGAGGCACGACGCAAACGTGTTGAAAGAACTCATCAGTTGGCAGAACAAATCGCAACAAGAAATACAGCTCAAAGAATCAGGACAGCAGAAGGTCGTGCACAAGAATCTCAAGAACAGCGTGACGAACGTCTGCGTCAGACTATTACGAGAACAAGAGCGGCACGAGAACGAAACATAGCTGCAGCACGAGTACAAGAACGACAGAGGCAGCGGACCAGCCGCTCATTAACACGTACATCATCCGTTCGTCTTGCTTTTGAATATGCACCAGATATTAACTACTGTGCGCATTCAAAAATTGCTATCGGTGGAATAGATAAAGTATGTCAATATTGTCAGGCATTGAAATTTCGGAATCCATTCTGCGAACAGTTAATGGTCAATTCATACATACTAAGATGCATGTTGTGAACTGCAATTGCTAGAAGACGATAACCATTGGGACTTAACGATTGCTGATGCTGCGTTGAAATCAACGCCCAATAACATTTGTCAGCTGTTTGCAATTATTCTGACGACATGTTATCCATCGCGTTTCGTGCCAAAAATTTATAGATTCTGATTTGGAAAGTAAACTAAATATTATCAAATCTACTAAGTTATGCATTAACTGCTTGCGTCCGGGACATGCAGCAGACAGTTGTAGCTTCGGACCATGTAGGCTTTGCAACGTTAAACATAACACACTAATTCATAATGAGAACATAATGAGCACATCATACGTTATCGCATAAGACTGATTCCGGGAAAATAACAAACCGGTTTCCTCCCGGCGACTCCAGGTCGCAGGTGAGTCGATTCAGGCGATGCACGTAAACAACGCACACATGGATAATTACGTGCAAACATCTTGTGTACTATTGTCAACGGCATTGGTTGAGGTTTTGGACTGTAACGGGGAATACCATTCCGTGAGGGTCTTAATGGACAGCGGATCTCAACGGTGCTTTGTTACAAAATCGTTGTGTAATTTAATTAACCCTTCACTTTTGCATTCCAGCACTGAGATCCGAGGAATAGGCAATACTGTTATATAGACGTCGCAGGTCTGCGATGTAACAGTGCGCTCGCGCACCAACGCCTTACTAACTATCCGCTTTATAATATTAGTAGGATTTATGAGTATCTATTTAACAGTTGAATTTTTCAGGTTTCATGGCAAACTCATGTCTCTTTCCACCGGGTTAGTTGGCGATTCAATAGTTGGTAGATTGTCATAAAGCAGTAGAGAAAGGCTTGAAAAGTATGTCCACAATGGTTGGAAAGGATGCAGACTCATATAAGTTAAGCAAAAAGTACTGCGTGAAAACTCTGGCGAACACAAAACCAGTCTTTGTCATCGATAACGAGCCGATTACTGTTAACACTTCACTTTTATTTCAACGAATTGTAGCGGCTATGATTGACAACAAAGATATTGTAAAAACTGCTTTACTTCATGAGTTAGCTCCATTCCCTATGAGTTTGTTTAATGATAAAGGGTTGATGAAAGCAATAAATCCGAATTATACAAAGAATTACAGTCTACAACCTTCGTTCAACCGGATCCTTCTGAATATGAGTTCATTATTGATGGAGGATTTCTTTTACATAAAGTGGGTTGGCGTAAAAATGTTACATTTCAACAAATTTTTGAAGATTATACATCTTATATCTATAAACATTACTCACGTAAAGCCACAATAGTTTTTGATGGATACAACACAGAAAATTTTGGTGTTAAATCATATGAACGCTACAGACGAGTACGTAACAAAACTTCGCAAGAACTTAAATTTACCGAGAGCATGATCATTCCAAGAAACAAGGAGTTTTTCTTATCCAACATAAAAAACAAAGATAGATTTGTTATGTATTTGATAACTTACTTAAAAAAAGAAGCAAATCTGAATATTAGTCAAGCTATAGAAGATGCAGATACATTAATATTCCATACAGCATTAAATGTAGCTGAACAATCTTAAAAGAAAGTCATTGTTGTAGGCACTGACGTCGATTTAGCAACTTTAATAATCGATTTAACACCAAACGACAAACATATCGCAATGTGAAGCCAAATATTATAAGCAAACCTGATGTTATTTATGAAGCTGTGTCTTGGCCAAATTAACCATAGCGAAACGGCCCAGTATAATTATATGTCGTTCAAAATTGCGCTGTTGATAAGAAGGCACACCTATACCCATTTCCCTCGTTGTGTCTTCCTATCTCCGTCACTCCCTCGCCGAGGCACGCGATTGGTGCGTGGCAGTCAAGATGGCTGGTGGAGAATTCGAGAAGAATCACATTTTGTTGTTTACGGAGTGCTGTGTGAACAAGACCTTTTTTACCACGAGTCCATCGAATTATCGACAGTTTGAATAATAATCATTTGCAATTTAAAAGTACAAGTTCTTAAGTTCCACGTGTTAACATTGAAAAGTGGCCACTAAAATTAAATTCATTAAAAGTAAGGTACGAAAAAATACAGTGCTACGCCAGGCGGTCTACGCGTCCAGATCTCGGTGAGTTCCTTTGGTTTTCCCATAAATCCAGAGCCATTTCAGTGTAATTTACTAACTGTATCTTACTTATTTTGTATTTACATATATTTAAGTGCATATTAACTTTATATCATGCCTAGATAAAATGTTCGAACGCAAATTGCATCTCTTGCAGGTTAAAATTAACACGTACTTTTCTAGAATGCAAACGGTTTTCGATAGTATGGCAAAATTAAATACCGCGGATACCATAGACACATTTTTGTCTAACGCGAGTACAATCGACATTACTTGATCGGACTTTGTACGTACGTTGGACGAACGTAACGAATTACTAATATCTTCAGAAAATTATGCTGGTGTGCCCGATTACGCTGCTCGAAACGAAATTTTAACAGCTCCAATGTTACCGAACACGCAAATACTGAAAAAAAAGTTTTAAGAATAACTCAGGAAAGAACACAGAATGATAAGTACTATAAGGAAATTCTATTAAATGGTACACCCCAGACTGGCTACATCGATTTTGGTAGTCTATGTACACTAATTAAATCTAAGGTAGCTAGAGAGTGTAACATGACCTTAGATAGATCTTATACAACTGGTCTTCCTATTATTAACGGATTTGGGTTAGGTAGCGTAGTGTCTTTGGGACGTATGACAATAACCTTAGAAGTAGACACAGTGAAGGCAGATGTTGAAGCGTTTATTGTAACAGAGGATCTGTTAGGTACAGATGTATTGGTAGGACAATCTTTTACTGAGTTACCATCAGTAACGGTGTACAAAACAAGTACTCAATTGACCTTGTACTGTGATGATACAAAACTTAATCGTGTAACGCTATTCAATTCTACAAATGCAACAATAGAAGACTTGAAAGGTTAGTATAACAGAAAATGTTAGTATAACAGACAATGATTACTCAGGTGTTTTATTTGTACCTGGTTATGTATGTCTGAAAGAAAAAGGTGAACATTGCGTATTGCAAGGACTATATCAATTTGCCAAAGGGAAAGGGCATATTGTCTAGGTAAACTTATCTGGCGAACCCCAAAATATTACTGAAGATAAAATTGTCGCACGCGCAACAATTTTCCCCAACATGGAGTTAAAACACCAGTACCTTAACCATTTGACGGCGCGAGTCGTATTTGAGCGACACATGTTGACGTGCCCGTACCACGCGCGTCGTATTCCTACAACAGAGATACATGCATGATTTTGTCGTTCTTTTAACTGCGTGGTACAACTAAAACCATTATTAAATAGATATATTATTTACAACAATTATTTAAAATTATGTCTCGTAGCTCTAAGTATTGAAAAAGCTTAAACAAAAATAAGTAATTTTCAGTTTGAACTTTTCTTCGGTGTCTATTGCGCGCGTCGCATAAATTAGATCATAGGGATGGGGTACAATTTAAAGCGCATTTTAAAAACGAAATAACAAACAGTTAAAATATTAGATATAATGCATAATCCAGCATATAATAAACAGTGTAATACGAAATATAATTTATATAACATAATATTACCTTATGTTATTAATTATTTTCCTTATTATTCATAAGAAAACTATCCCTCAGTGTCAGTCCTCAGCCTTTGTATAATGACAATATATGACGTTAGTTCCCATCATAGAGATAGCAATATACATGGAGACGCTCTAGTTGACTATATTATTATAGCTTATGTTTTTTTTAACGCACACTATGTAAATACATGTTGTCTCTTTTTCACTAATTGACAGCTGTCTATGAAAAAAGAGACATGTGAAGTGATTCGGATCCATCTTAATTTCGTTTCTACTTTGTCCGTGGGTCAGCCGTGGCTGGATCGGCCATTTTTAATACCATCAAGTACATGCAAGTAATGTAACGCATACAAGATTTGACGATTGCTCGATAAACTATTATTATATTTATCGTAATCTGATCGGTGTTGTGGGGTAAAGCTAGATTTTGATTAGTGTTTAGTGTAGCTTGCTGTCGATTAAGCCCACAACTGTGAGATGGCTAAGGAAATATGGGACAAAATAAATGTAATCTATGAGCAAAAGTCTGATATGTCACTGCACATACTGCAGCAGAGATTCTTCGAAGAAAATTACAATAGCTCGGAGGACATATCAACATTTATATCAAAAATTGAGGCAATAGTGACACAAATTAAGTAAGCAAAAGAAGAGATTGCAGAAAATATGATGGTAACAAATTCAAATTCAAATTCAAAAATACAAAAATTCTAAGTTCATTGGGTGATAAATTTAGACACTTTGTCTCTGCATGGGACTGTGCCAACCGGAAAACGAACTCTGTCGGAGCTGACAGCCAGGCTCATCATAGAAGAGCAACGAAACAAATTGTACCAAGAAAGTGAAAGCTACTGCTTTTAGAGCAGTGCTTTCACTTTTCGCTTCACTGAGCATTTAGAACTGACTCAAATCGAGAAAATGTTTTAATTACGGTAAAGTGGGCCACTACAAAAAAGACTGTAAAGCCAAAAAGGACAGAAATGAAAAAAATGATCAAACTAAAAATATTTTGTAAGCAGTGTAAAAAAACATACACATACATACATACAAAAGAAAAGTGTTGGTTTAATAAAGACAATAAACAAGAAAAGACAGATGAAAAACAAAACGCATTTGTCAAGTCAGTGCGTGGACTTGCATCAAAAAGTGTAAACAATGAATGGTTCTTAGATAGTGGTGCTTCTGCGCATATGTGCTTTACAGTGGATAACTTGATAAACTACACAAAGTTGTTAGTGCCAAAAGACGTTGTTATTGGGGATGGGACAGTAATAAAAGCATTAATTAGGTTATGGTGACATTAACCTTGAGGCATATGATGGTGAAAAATTGATGAAAACATTGATTGTATGTGCCGAGCCAAGATTGATTTCGCAAGGACATCACGAACATATGCTCGCAACATTCTTACGCTTCTTTAGGACAAAATAATAATGAGATGATCATTCCCGGATATGAAAATCTTTTGGAAAAAGTTTTCGACAGTTGAAAGTTTTACAGGTCACTCAAATAAAAAGCTTGATTTTTATCGTCAGACATTCACAAACTTTGCAAAACATGAGCTAAAACCAACTACTTCTGCAGAAATTGAATCTTTGCATGGACTGTTGTACTATTCTTCGGTTTTCAAGTGCAATGACGCTGACGAAAATTATATGTTCGCAACAGATGGAACTGGCCATGAAATATTCCGATGTATAATGTCAAAATACAGATTTAACACGCTGATTAATTGTTTAAGATTAGACAATATTGATGATCGACAGGAACGTTTGAAGACGGACCCTCTTGCTGCTGTTTCTGCCTTTTTTAATAAATTTATTGCAAATTGTCAGACTAATTGTACACTTGGGCCGTACGCCTGTATTGATGAAATGTTATTATCTTTCAAAGGTCGTTGCAAAATTGTGTACATGCCAAACAAACCTGGAAAATACGGAATAAAAATTATGTTGTTAAAAAGACGCTCGCCAGTTCTATGTGTACAATGCATATATATAACATGGGAAGGGTTCTGATGGCTTTTCACTGCAGGAGACTGAAAAAACAACTCTGTGCCTACACAGTCCGTCTTGAGACTTGTTAAACCAATTGAAAACACGAACCGGAATATAACAGCCGACAACTGGTTTAGCACCATACCTCAAACTGAACTTCTACTTAAAAAAGGCCTTACATATTTAGGAACTTTAAACGCGAAATCCCTCCCGAATTTCAGCCATATAAAACCCGACCTGTTGAAAGTTCTGTTTACGGGTTCACCAAGGATTTAACTTTATTGTCTTTTGTTCCTAAAAAGGATAAGGTAGTTATTTTAATTTCTTCATGCCATTCTAGTGCCGTTGATGACAAGGAAACACGAAAACCTATGATGATTATTGACTATAATCAAACTAGAGTTGGTGTGGATGAGGTGGATAAGAAGTGTGCAATATATTCTTGTGGTCGCAAGACATAAAGTTGGCCACAAGCAATTTTCTATCGTCTGGTTGATATAGCTGGTGTTAATGCCTTTGTGTTGTATGGTCATTGTCGAGGAGCAAAATTAAGAAGAGGAGATTTTCTGTTGCAATTGGCTCGAGAATAAGTACATACTTCACTACTGACATGTGGACAAACATAAACAACAAAGAAAGTTTTCTAAGTTTTACAGCTCACTGGTTTGGCGATAGTTTCAAATATCATCACGCAGTATTGCAAATTAAACATTTCCCTGAAACACACACCGCCAATAATATTAAAAATTGGTTAGAAGAAATTCCAACTTTGTGGGATATAATTATGACCAAAATTCACGCTGTTGTACGAGACAACGGCAGAAATGTGACGAAAGCAATTGATGATTCAATTTTTAAGGCAGTACCTTGTTTCATACATACTCTTCAACTGGCAATCAATACTGCTCTGAAACATGATACCATGGCACAAATACTTGTAAAATCGAGACGAATTGTGACACACTTTAATCACTCTAATAAAGTCCCATGCCAATATATTTATGAAAATATTATGTACGTACGAAAAAATGTTAATTTCTTTGACAAAAAAAGCAGTGTACATAACTTTAGTACAAGAAATAAGGATAAATTGATTGAAATGATTGGTGACCTCAGAATGAAGGAAGTGGCAGAAAGGACAAGAATACAAGAAGAGCTGCTGGGGACTAAGTTGGCAGCCGATTTAGCCAAATTAGAAGAAAATTCTCGTTGCAGTAGGCGGTCTTCAGTGTCCAGCAGAATTGAAGATTGGCTGGATAAGTCAATGGCTGGCCCCGCACCGTCTTCTCTCAAAGGTGAGACTCGGGCAATGATTAGCGAACCCGTACAGCAGCCAGCTGCCATTGTCGTGGGCAGTGACGCCCACTGCACGGTTGCCGCTCTCGCAACGGCTTTGAAAGATGCCGTCATCGCCTCATCTTCAGCGGCCAACCACGAACTGCTGGCCAGACTAGCAACACCAAAGGACTTGCCTTCCTACTACGGAAATCCACTGGAATGGCTGCAGTTTAAAGAAGCATATAATTCATCTACAACATTATGTAAATATAGTGATACAGAAAATATGTGGCGGCTACGTAAGTGTCTGCATGGTGAAGCTAAAGAAGCTGTCTCTGCCCTACTCATGAGTGCATATTCACCACGAGAGGTAATCGAAACCTTAGAATTGAAGTTTGGCAGACCAGAGCTCATAATGAATAAAATATATAGTCAGCTGAAAAGGTTACGACCTCTGCCGGAAACGTATTATACAGATATAGTGAATTTTTCTATAGAAATAAAAAATACCGTTACAGCAATTAGACAGCTAAAGCAGATAGATCGCTTAAGAAGCCCAGAATTGGTAAACATTGTGACTTCAAAACTGCCATCCAAACCATCACTGAAGTTGGATAATGCCCACGTTGTACTCTGTTTACTAATCGGGAAGCTTCCTTAGAGCTTTGAGCATAAATACGGTCATTATGTTTGTTAAAATATTACTCAATTGTATAAAAATTCTCACCTGTAAACAATATTGAACGCCTTTTTCGTACGAACAATACGTGGATGGCCAGATCTTTTTCTGTTACAAACAGAGGAGGTTTCATTGTACCTATCAATAGCCCAGTACACAAACATTTTACTAATACCAAGCGTATGGAGTTTTAAAAAAATTGTACTTGGCTCCATACCTCCTTTGTGTAATGCAATCACAGCGATTCGGTTCTCTTTATCACCTCACTACATTTTAATATCTCAAAATATTTTACAATGTATTGCCGCGAGAAAGAAAACACAATGATCAGATAAAAATGACAGATACCAAATTCAAATATTTGTTTATTTTTAAATGTAACAGTATTTATGGTCAGACTATGTAAAACTTTTATTATGTTTTTTCTTTACTTTACCTACTTATTATCTGCAAGATTTTACGAGGACTTACTTACTTACAAGATCTTCACAAGATTAAGTGGGCCTCTTTTTTTTTAATGGATACAAGATAGCAAACGAGCTTGCAGCACCACCCATCCACTGCCGCGCACGACAACTGTGACTGACTTTGAACAAGACTCAAATAGGGACTGGGATGGTTAGTCCAATTAGTTGAGAAAGTTAATTAGAACATTAGTTGGTCAGTTCGTTAGTAGGTATGAGGACTGGGGACTGTTCTGCCGTCATAACGAAGAGTGCAATAAGTCGAGTTTTTGGGCAAACTGACTTAAGACCATATCCGTAATCAGGAAAATGAGCTCTATATTTTCGTCTTAGACGTATTTTTTGTATCTTCAGTAGTTTCGGTACTGGTGGTTATCATATCTGCAATATCTAATATTACGATTTGTAAGTAGCTAATCATAACCGAAATATCTTGAGTTATGAATGACTTGGATAGCTTTGATATTTTGTAATATTACATAAAATAACCGCAATAAGTTTAGTTATTGCACTTATGATTAGTACGTTTTATAAATTTTTGGCACATTTACTAGCCACAAGCGCAACAAGTAAGAGTTATTGCAGTTATAATGCGATTGCGACACGCGCCCGCGGCGCCCGTGCTCGGCAGAACCACAGAGTACTTTATTATATACTGGGCAGAACGACTCGACCAGCCAGCGAGGCGAGGCGAAGAGTGCGGCTATATTTCCCGGTAAGTAGGTATATAGCAAGCATATAAGCAAGGGGTGCGAGGGGAAATTGCATGGCGACACGCGCCCGCGGCGCCCGTGCTCGGCAGAACCACAGAGTACTTTATTATATACTGGGCAGAACGACTCGACCAGCCAGCGAGGCGAGGCGAAGAGTGCGGCTATATTTCCCGGTAAGTAGGTATATAGCAAGCATATAAGCAAGGAGTGCGAGGGGAAATTGCATGGCGACACGCGCCCGCGGCGCCCTTGCTCGGCAGAACCACAGAGTACTTTATTATATACTGGGCAGAACGACTCGACCAGCCAGCGAGGCGAGGCGAAGAGTGCGGCTATATTTCCCGGTAAGTAGGTATATTTCGTATAATTAAATATTGTTATTTCATATCTTACATGCACCACCTTAATATTATTAAGGTGGTGCATGCATATGTCTTATTTTTGTTGGAACAAAATCTGTTCTGTACATACGTTAGGTAAATAATAAATAAATAAATTGAGACAACATCACATGATTATGGAAACCAGAAACAACGAAGGTACCATAAACATCCAGACTCAATACAAATATCTGTTTCATCAACAAATGTTTGTGTTGGTGCGGGAATCGAACCCTTCCGTCTCCACCGGCGCTCAAACTACTGCGCTAAACGGTTTGAGTGGTATGTATTGCAATTGTAGGCCTTCTGGCTGTATCTCATGAACCGTTATAGCTAGACAGTTGTAATTTTCACAGATAATGAATATCTGTTGCCGCTATAACAGCTCATACATAAAACAGAATAAAATAAATATTTAAGGGGAGCTCCCATACAACAAACGTGTTTTGCTTATGGTATTAATAATGAAATACGTTGTCATTTATTTTTCAGATATCACAATGTGTAGAAGAGATAAAATTATTGCTATGGCGGGAGTCCACCGACAGCATCTCATTCTCTGCCGGGTCAATCCTCAAACTCAATCCAAGATTCTAACGCTGACACAGTGACGTTGTCTGATATTCAAAAAGAACCAATTTTTACAGATATAAATAAACTTTGGTCCCGTCCTCTAGATTACAACGATTTTAAGACGATTTTTGATTTTCGAAATGAATATAGTAATTCCTTTAACATAGTTTCAGATATTGACTTAAATAATCTTGTTTCTAAAACTCAACAAATAGAACATAATATTGTTACTCGTCATTCTTTGAAGTGTTATGAACAGCTTCCATTGTCCGACGAAGATGATTGTAAGGGCAGTAAAGTTAACATGTTTCAAGATTCTGATGATAGCGTCAAAGACAAAGATAATGCACCTGATTGCTCCACAGATTCCGACTCTAACTTATCTAATTGTAGTGAACCTGGTCCAAGAATTATAACATTTAATGCAGAAATTTACAACAGTCAAACAAATACTCCCAAATACAATAACGAAAGCCAAAAAAATAGACCAGGTGCATCAAATCAAAAACAATCAAATCAATTAGAAATCCCATAGGACATTATTCTTAATATAAGGAAAGATAAAATCTTATTATGTTCTTGCAATCAACCATCTCTGCCTTTTATCTAATTAAAATATTTCACTAAGGAAAACCGCAATAACTAGGACAGTTATTGCACATATGGTTGGAAGAAATTATAGGGCATCATATAGTTTGTGCTACACAAAAGAGCAATATGTCGGTTTACTAACAAAAACTGCACTAAGTAGTGTAGTTATTGCAGTTATGATTAGGAATGCTATATCAAAACAATTCATAAGTCCTAATGATAAATACATTATTGCGTTTTTAATTTGTATATAAACTTACGTACAAATATAATATACTACATAAAATTAAGCATTCGTTTATCCGTCGTATAGTAAAAGTTTCAAACCAATAGCTTTTATAGTTACGAAGATACACACAAAACAAAAATTAAATCCGCGAATATCTCGAAAGTAGTCAAAACCTAGTTATTGCACTCTTCGATAGGACGGCAGTGTTAGTGATAGTTAGTCCTGTTGGTTGGTGTTAGTAACAGTCCAGTTAGTACTTGTTAGTAGGAGTCTCATTCTAAGTCAGTCACAGATATGTTGCTACCCTTGAGGACTAAGATGGTCGCCTCTAAAGAAGTGTAACCGGAAACCACACCTTTCCAACCGGTGCCGGTAAAGTGTAACCGGCTTCATTGGCGCCTGTACCTTATTACATTATTATATCTACCTCTAACTATACCTACTACTACTAACTACTGTAATGGTTGATTAAAAATAGATTTTGTGTATCAATTCTTTTATTGTTTTCAAACTTAAACTTAATAATATTAAGAAGTTTGCGTGTAGAAAGCAAAATATATAAATGCTGCGGTGTATAAGGGCTATAACGGCTAAATGTTAGTAAAAATTTAAGTTAAAAATGTACAAATAAATAAATAATAAATTACCTAATGTCAAATATTTGCCGATTATCTATCTATGACATCCTTAATACATACTTCCTATTCCTTTCTTTGACTCTTATCTCATTATATTGATTTGACTAGCTTTTGCCCGCGGCTCCGCCCGCGTGGTCAAAGGGAATTAACAATGAGTTGTTTATCATACATGACACATTTGTGGTGGATGAATAGTGACAGTTCCACGATTAAAAGATACTAACTACTTAACTAATATACTAACTACTTAACTAAATTTTACTAACGCCATCTATTAACAACATCCGGAACTAAATATCTAGCAAATAACAAAACATAGATATCTTCCCGTGGGGATGTTTTTACCGCGGTAAAAAGTAGTCTACGTCACTCTCCACCCTCCTCACTATCTCCACACACAAAAACCATACCTTATACACACACACAAAATAAAATCCTGCCGCGTTTTATTAAACTGCTGGTACCGAACGAGTGTTTGGTAGTTCGGTACGTTTAAAGCCGCGGGAAAAGCTTGTATATTTGGAGTTGAATGCCACTTAAAATTAGGTATGTCATTTTGAGTTTCTCTCCAACTCCCGTCTGCAGCTTAATACATAATTAATGCATCTTCAACAAATTAAGATAGTTCTTATAAACATTATCCTTTTCCATAACATTTTTGGTTTTCATAATGAATTAATTTGTACATAATATTTTTTGGGTTTATTCCTGCTATTAAAACTAACTCATAAATTTTTATTTACTTGTGATACTTTTATTAATTTAGTACGTAACGTACTACATTGTGATACGAGTATTATGCAATTCTTTTTTAAATATATATTGAGAATTTAATTTTGTAATTAGTGTGATATTCCCGTAGGTACTAATTTAAATAAATAAAAAAAATATATATGTAATAATAACCTGTAAGCAGTTTTTTTAGCTTAGCTAACCGTAGGTACCATCTGTTGGGCCTCTCCCACTGCCAGCTGACGGTTAGCAACCACGCTGCTCCAATCCCGATTGGTAGACGGCTTAAAATCAGCCAACCCAGTGTCGAGTGAATGTTCTCAACCGCAAAATCAATGCTACAACATCACATTATGTTAATCGTCCAAGGTAATATTTTCTAACAGTTGTACCTTATGTTCTCTATCTCTTCTCGGTTTCCGCTTACAGTTGTGCTGTAAGTACTGGTAAGCCCGATTGAATTTCTTGTGGCAATTGTTGCACTCGTGCCGCCTGTCGTGTTTGTGACGCTCGCTGACATGCTTAGCGAAGTCTCGTAGGTAGTAACTTTTTTCACATACATCGCACCATACTCTCGTTGACCGTACCTGAAATTAGTTGAAATCTATATATATAAAAGGAGAAGCTGACTGACTGACTGACTGACTGACTTACTGACTTATCAACGCAGGGCCTAAACTATAAGGGTTAGAAAAGTGAAATTTTGCACAGGGGTTCCTTTTATAACGTAGGGGAGCACTAAGAAAATTCACACCCTAAGGGGGTAAAACGGGGGTGCAAAGTTAGTATGAAACTGTGCCGTTTTTGAAGTAAGTGAATGTCTAATTCCACGCGAGCGAAGCTGCGGGCGTCCACTAGTTAATAATAAATAATCTCAGAATAGAGAACTGACTTATTAATAAGTGACATTTGTACACCCATCACGGGTAATGATAAGTGAAATTTAATTTTATATTTACCATCTATTGTAACCTTATCATACAATTAAGTAAATTGATTGATTGATTAAAAAAAAAATTAAAAAAAAAAACGCTACACTGTCACCCTCGCGATAGATAGCCCTTGTTGTGAGACGAGAAGACTCACAACACGATTTAACATCCATGATCTAATTGTACAAATATTTATTTGTGAAATATAAAATATGCCCTAGCTAAGTCAGCTAACTAGAAAAGAAAATTAATAACAAATTCCACCACAAACATTTTTTTGGCCCGCAGTTGGGCACGAGTCTGTTGGCCTCTCAGAATGGGATTAGGCTGCCACCATGCTGGCCAAGTGCGGATTGGCAGACTTTACATGCCTTTGAGAACATTATGAAGAACTCTCAGGCATGCAGGTTTCTGCATTTGAACCTGTGAGCAAACGCTCACGATGTGTCCTTCACCGTTACAGCAAGTGACATTTAATTTCTTAAATCGCACATCTATATAATAAAAATGAATCGCAAAATGTGTTGGTAAGCGCATAACTCAACAACGCCTGGACCAATTTGGCCAATTCTTTTTTTAAAATGTTCGTTGAAGTTCAAGGATGGTTTTTACGGCGAGAAAAATTTGAAAATTCATCCCCTAAGGGGGTAAAACGGGGGTGCAAAGTTAGTATGAAGCGTAACGCGAGCGAAGCTGCGGGCGTCCACTAGTAACTTATAAAAAGTCATTGGTGCGTGCCACTTGGGTTTGAACCCGGACCGCTCGAGTGAGAGGCGAGTTCGAGAGCCACTGGGCTGTCACCAGAGTGGTGACAGTAAATTACACTACACTAAGCGAAAACAATCACTAGCCCATAAGCGTCCCATCCCACTGTTGGGCTGTCTAGCTGAAGTCTAGTCTAGAGTATACTCCACCATTTGCTCTAAATCTGATCGGTTTGATTATTTTACACGACCTCCTAGTACCAATTGAGTGATATGTAGTTTGGTACAGCTATCCCCAAAGTCAAAGTCAAATAATTTATTTCGCTATGAGGTGATTAGACACGCTTAACAAAAGTCTAGGTAACTAAAAACTACTTAAACTACTAACTGATCTATATAAGGCAAAGGATTAGCTATTGATCATTGAATGAATAGCTAATCCTAAACACCTCCTGCGAACTTCGCTTCACTGACTTGTCTAGACCTATCTGATAATTGAACGTAAGGACAAACAAAGATTACTCATAATACTGTGGTTTAGGTGACAAGGCACAGTCAATACATTTCCATTTATTTCTGTAATTCATAGTACAATTAATTTGTGGGCAATCACTGTTGCACACTAGTCTCCCCACAGGTGGGGTTAGGTCATAGTCGATCAGACTGGTCAAGTGCATATTTGCAGAATTCACATGCATTTGAGAACAATACAGAGACCTCGAATAACAAGAACATCGTTGGTGTGGATTTGAACCAAGACCTGCAACAGCGAGAGGCAGTATAAAACAAAATTACCTGTGTTGGGTACAATGATGACAAATCCATCACATCCTTCGATTCGGATACAGCATATGCCTTATCCATATTCACTTTTCTCATAAGATACACGTTGAGATTGGTCTTCTTGATTTCAATAAGAGAGTCACAGTTGAGAACTCTCTCCCACCAGACCTCATTGATTTGTCTTTTCTCCGCTTCAGTAACTTTTGCAGTCAAGTTGAAATGGTCTTTTCGTATATGATACTTCAAGTTTGTTGTCTGCCTGTACTTTTTTGGGCATACTGGGCAAAATGAATGATTTGGTTCTGCAGATTTTATAGCCTCAGTTTTGCTGAAACATTAAAAAAAAATTATGATAGTAGGATACCAATTCAATATTCGTCAACTGTCTTCTCTAATGGTTTCCCAAAGGGGTTGGCAGAGGTTTGTGTCTAAGTTGGTGAGCCTATTGCCATACACAAGACACTTATCCAAACTCCAAGTGATTACCACGATTTTTCTTTTAAAAAACCCAAGTTTTCTATTTAATAAACAATCTTAGTGTCTTTTATCGTAATTTTGAACTTAAAAAAAGGTAGGTACATATACATACAACTTAAAAGGGATTTTACTATTAATTATTTTATTAGGCCAAAAGCATAGTTGCAAACAATTATTTATGGAATTGAAAATGTTAACATTGCCATCACTATACATACAAGAAGTATGCTGCTTTGTGAAACAAAACATACACTTGTACAACATAAAAACAATCAGATGTCCGAGAAAAACAAGGAAAACATTTTATGTACTAGCACACACAAATACGAAAACAAACTGGTTTGGTAAGAGTATTTACGCAATGGGACCCAACATTTTCAATCATCTACCAGACGAATTAAAGAATTTGTTTGACACGCTTCAAAAATAAACTAAAAATATTGCTACTACATAAATGTTAATAGGACCTTAAAGATTATTTTGCTGACAATTTCACATAGAATATTTTGAATTTTGAATTTTGACATTATGGAGTTATGTATTTGACATTATAATTTTATCTTTAAGCAACTAGGCAATTATGACATTAAACTTAAATTGTATGACATGTAAAGTATTGACAATAATATTATGTATCTGATTTTAACTAAGATTTGTAAATAATATGACAATTAAATTTAAAATTTTGCACGCCTCTTAGGTATATTACAGAGGACAAATAATATTTGTAACAACTATTTACTTATGTACGTGTAATAATGCAACAAATGATTATGATTATGATTATAAATATCAACAAATCCGCATTGGAGCAGCGTGGTGGAGTATGCTCTAGACCTCCCGCAGCAGTGTCTGTGGGGGAGACCCGTGCCCAGCAGTGGGAAGTCTATGGGTCTCAGCGATATCAACAAAAAGTAGTGCTAAACGTGAAGAAAAATGAGTAAGGTAGGAGGAAGTATGCTCTAGTAGACCTATCGCAGCTGAGCCTGTGAGTCGTACCTAATTTAGTGACACTTTCAGGGCACATATAACATTTTTCGTTTGTAAACTTCATTTTAACGAAGATTTACATACCTTAGTTTTGTACCGTGAATACGTAATGAATGGCTGAAGAGACTGCCACGGTTTTTGAAGACAATATTGCACCAAGTACACGTTCTGCTTAGAGCACATCCAGCTAAATGCACTATGAGATCCTGTTTATTACTCAGTCTCTTATTGCACAGATCACAAATAAAATGTTTCTGAAGGCTACTGGTTAGTTCAATTTGTTTAGTTCGATCTAGCTCAAACTTTCTGCACCTCGGTAATCGAGGGACAGCCATTTCAAGTCGGCTCCATCAAATTATCGTTTGTAGCCGAGATGAATGTTAGCTTTATTGGAATTACCAACTAATTAAGTAATGTTATAATAAAAAACATTGTATTTAAATTATTGAAATAACTATGGAACTCAGACGAATCAAATGTCAATGTCAACCGTGGACAGTCCGTGGCACAGATAAATGACAGATATTTAGATTAGAAGATAGGTCCGTGGTGGAGTCATTGATAACAGAACTAAAGAGGATATGAAATAAGGTCACGTGATTTGAACCCGATGATGTCCACAATATGGCGTCAACTCCACCCATCAACCGCCTAAAAAACCGCCCCCTGTCTCATAGTAGATAGTATTGTACTGTTATAGTCTATACCATCCAAATCGATATATCGTTTAATTAGTGTAAAAAATTAAAAAAGTTTTGTATTCTTAAATGTGGGGGAGAAACTTAAAAAACAGACTACTACTTTACTTGATGACATCGGAAGCCTGTGAATTTCTAAAATGGCGTCCATAACCAGCTTCAAGGCGGTTCTTTTGTAGTACAACGTAAGATTTTACTAATTGAATTGAATGTGTGACCTCTCTCGTACTTTTTCTACAAGTACAGATTGTGACGTGTAAGAATGAGATTTTTGTTATTGTGGTTCATATTTGCATGATATTTCTATAACGAAAAAATATATGCAAAATTGGGCCTATCCACTTTAGTTCTATTACCAATTTGTGGAGTGGACTGGACGATGAAGACTCCACAGATCATTAAATATAGCAAAGGAGCAAAGATAGTTTTTTAAATTATTATTTTGTAGCTAGCTCGACGACTCAATCCAACATTCCAACCGCCAACGATCTTCATGTAAATAGTTAACTCTATGACTTCATCCACCCACTTTTTTTGACGTGAAACATGACAAAAACAAAAAGAAGACGATCCATAACAACGGAAATTCTAAAGTTCTAAATACGGTTTATATATCCCTAAAAGATCGTAGTCTGTCTGTGATGATCAAGGCACAATAACATCTTGGAATATTGTCGCAAATAAAAGACGTAACATAACAATTATAACGTATAGACAACAACTTTGTGGGGCTGGGGATATTCTTCCATTAGTATTTTTATTCGACCTTGGATTATGATCGGCTAATTAGTTTTAGTTTGTGGGTAATAGCCCTTGAAGGTAGAGATAATTCTTCAGGTAAAACAATTACACGCGGGCGGAGCCGCGGGGAAAGATAGGGAGGGAATCGGGGATTAATAAATTGTGGTCTTACATTTGGCAGATAACTATTTATTTACATCATACCTGCACTGGCCTGGACCGAAGATGTATATTATCTTGTGTGTCAGATATACGTGTACGTACAATGTAGGTACATAATATTAAAAAAACATACACACCAGTTATTTTATAAATAAATTCCATATAACTTAGGTGAGCCTATTTACATATACCTACACAAACAGTAGAGTTAGAAAAAAATATATGGTACTAAACATATCATAAAAGCACTAGATCTAGTGCTGAAAGCACTAAAGTGGCAGCACATCTGATATCCACACAGATTTCAAGTTACCTATCACACAAGTTATACATTTTCTTTGTTTTCCTTGAGTTATAATAATAATAATAGTCTTTATTTTCAGGTAAAAACCCATAATTACATACATTAAATCACAGTAAAAAAGTAAATTTAAAAAGAAAATTTATATTAGCAGACTTTTTTTTATTACTGAATAGACTAGGATATAATAAAAAGTTACTATAAACTATAGATATTAAATAATAATACAATTATTAGACTAGACTCTTAAAACTAGTTATCTCATCCATGAACAAGCAGTCTCCAGTTTATTATCAATCTTACCTAAGTAATTATCTTATCTTATTGGACTGATGATGATGACACTGTACACTAACTATGGTGGATGCGGATGGACAGTGGATATTTTGTTTAAATTTCTTACCAGTATTGAAATAATGGTAGGTAGGAAATTTAAATATAAACATTTTTTAAAGCTCTTTGATACTACTGCAAAATGTTAGGAAGATCATTTTGCTTAGTAATAAAAATGAAGGAATATTTATAACTTTTCATTAATTTGTTCCACATACAATTGGGATTCAAAATAACATATTATGCTCTTTAAAACTAGTATTAGTGGCTTATGGTTTCGTATAGTAGTATTCTTGCAGTTTTTGATTTCACCTGTAATCTGATGCTTATCAATTATATTGAAATTAGAAAATTTAATTTAAGTCGTTACAGGATCCGGTCATAATGGATCTCATCCATATGCTTTTTAAATTCTGTTATAAAAATGTTCTTATAGCACACATGACATTGTAGTACTTTTATGCTTTGCCTATAACCGATTGGATATAAAGCTGATAAATTTAATATGTCCTTGTATTCTTCTATTAAAATACAATTTGAGTCTCTTGCTCTCTTCATCATATATTTATTGCAACCAGTTTTTGTTATTGTAACCACAGCATCTGAGTTGAGAACTCGTTCAAACCACACTTCATTGACCATTCTATTCTCAATTCCAGTTATTTTCTCTATCATATTGTAATGTTCTCTACGTATATGGTACCTCAACATTTGAAATGATTTGTAGGATTTTGGGCATACCTCACATGCGAATCGCACTGACCTGGGAAAATAAGATGTTAATATAATTTAAATATAATTTTAATGTTAATAAATTGAAAATATTATCAGTAATAAAATACTCAATATTATCTGATAGCAGATGGTTTGTACATCAGGCTGCATACTTTATTGCTGTCCTCCGATGAAATATCTTCTTATAATTTACGATTATGACCAATGCATATTAAGTATTACATACTGTTTAACCAAACTATAGTTAAGTAATTTTAAGAAAAGGTGTTTTAATACTTTTTAATATATATGTATATTTTTATTTTGTGTTTTTAAACGTTGATATTATTTTATTCATCATCAAACCCAGATCACCATTAACCACCACCAAAGATTAAAGATAACCTTTTGAATGCCATTATAAATTCCAATTGAGACCAAACAAATAGATACCTACTCCGACGCGGCGGTCTGTTTGCTTTGCTGGACGCCTATGAATTTTACTATAGCATAAAAGTCAAAATTGGTTTTTAAACATTACGATAAGGCGTTGATAAACATTTTTTTGCTCTCAATTGAATTTCTAAAGGAATTGAAAAATTACAAGTTACAGACCTTTGTTCCTTTAATCCCAGTAGAACTGGTTGGTTCGGTAGCTTTTCTTCCTTTATTTCATTACAACTGGATTCTTCCGAATCCATCGTACCTCCTGTCTTAACCACCGTTATGTAGCAGCCTTGCGACAATCATTTTAATGAGACCTGACATTAAGTTAATAAAGTCTTATGTACTTAATAACTGTTGCCTTGTTTTGACAAAAATCAATAACGCTTGATGCGCATTTTGCGCATACTGGCGCTTAGTGCATCATGAATGGAAACATTGGAAACCCAAACCCAGTTCATTTCTGAATTCTATTAATTCTATCTATTACCACAGAATATTATTACAATTATAGTACCTACTATTACTTACGATTTCTATGGAAACCATAGAGATTTATGATGGAAAATGGAAATTGGAAATTTTGGAAAATGTCAAACAAACAAACAAAGATAGACATGTAGTATATTAAAAAATGACATATATAAAATAAAAGGAAGACAACGCTCTAACAAAGGCGTTAAAGTTTTCGTAGATGGATGATGGAGTACCTACACAGAGTACCTACATTATTATGGAGTGTAAAACTAAAAACGTAGTGATTATTATTCGATGGAGTTACGATGCCGTGTATTATTCGTCTACGTCAATTGTATAATCTATCTAGTTGATGTGAAACATCTTTAAGCGGAGGGCAAACCAAATTTTTGGCATGGCGAGCGTGGCGAGCGTGGCAAGCGTGGTGAATATGGAATAATAATATATATAATATACAGTTCCGACAAATGACGGTCGGAAATTATTTTATGAATGAAATATAATATTTTTTTTTTCTTATATGTTTTAGTTCCTGTCATAATCTGTACTTTTGTGCATATTACTTGTACAAAATAGTTTCGATGTTTCACATCTGCCAGGCGTCCTCTCTAGGTTCAGAACGAACCTCTCCAGGTTCGTCCTGGAGACCCGAAATCCCTTCAGCCGACAGGCGAAGGACCTACTGTGAAGGATGTAATTGTATATCTATACCTATGTATACCTATATACAGGGTGTCCCAGAATGAATGGATAATCCTTGAGCCCCGCACAGAACAACTCTCCAGCGCTTAGAAAAAAATATCAAAAAAAAAAAATTCCAAGTGATACCCAAAATATGATTTTTTTTAGAAAAACATACGTTATTTTAGCTTTACTTCACATTAATTTACACAACTGCCACAAATTAATGATATTCTTGGCGTTTTTGGTGTCATTTTATTCCTGATAGACTATACTACTAGAAATACATCAAATAATATAAGTATCTGTGATACTTTTTTTATAAAAAAAATAAGAACTTGAATTTTTAACATGAATTTTGATACCAAAATAATTTTGACATAGTTTGAGAGTGTTTCATGTAAAAAAAAAGTATGAAAACGTAAGTGTCCAGCTATTTTAAAAACATGCGCAGTTAATACAGATTAAATAATGGTATAATACATCATTTTATCTAATACTCCTACGAAGTTATTGCTATTGAGATGCAAAACGAGTAAATACGACTAAAATTAAAAAGTTAATGTCTTAATACATTTTAATAATAATAAAACATTTCAGGTGTCGCTGCGACCCATAGACGTCCCACTGCTGGGCACGGGTCTCCCCCACAGACACTGCTGCGGCGGGAGGTCCAGAGCATACTCCACCACGCTGCTCCAATGCGGATTGGTGGAGGGGTTAGTGGCCAACCCAGTGTCGAATGTTCTCAAGCCACCCGAAGGTCTTCGACAAGGCTTATCGACTGTTTCCAGCATTGAAAACAACCGGGACCGACGGCTTTACGTGCCCTCCGAAGCACGGTAGCGTCCGTGAAATTTTGCCACTAGCGCTCACCTATCCACAAACCGACCGCGCCCGCCGTTGCTTAACTCTTTCGGTCACATTGAATCGACGCGAGCCATTGGGCTATGGACGCTACATTTCAGGTGTACATTACATCAATCTTTATTCACAACAGGTGTTCAAATTGTCTGCCACCGATTCTAATACACGCTCGACATCTTCTTTTATAGGCTCTACTAAGAAACCGTGCGTAGAGTCATTCATTTATTTTTGAAGCGGCCTCTTGAACACGGCTGCGTAATTCCTCATTTGAAATTGTTTTCGAGTACACTTCTTCCTTTAGACAGCCCCAGTAAAAAACATCCCGACAGTTTAAATCTGGAGATCGAGGAGGCCACAGAATAGGACCCAAACGACCAATCCATTTGTTTGGATACGTGGCATTTAAATAAGCCCGGACGTTTGTACCATAATATGCAGGGCAGCCATCATTCTGTAACCAATGGGATTCCATTACCTCCTACGAAACAGTCGTTAAGCCTTGTCGAAGACCTTCGGGTGGCTTGAGAACATTCGACTCTGGGTTGGCCACTAACCCCTCCACCAATCCGCATTGGAGCAGCGTGGTGGAGTATGCTCTGGACCTCCCGCAGCAGCAGTGTCTGTGGGGGAGACCCGTGCCCAGCAGTGGGACGTGTATGGGTCGCAGCGACACCTGAAATGTTTTATTATTATTAAAATGTATTAAGACATTAACTTTTTAATTTTAGTCGTATTTACTCGTTTTGCATCTCAATAGCAATAACTTCGTAGTAGTATTAGATAAAATGATGTACTATACCATTATTTAATCTGTATTAACTGCGCATGTTTTTAAAATAGCTGGACACTTACGTTTTCATACTTTTTTTTTACATGAAACACTCTCAAACTATGTCAAAATTATTTTGGTATCAAAATTCATGTTAAAAATTCAAGTTCTTATTTTTTTTATAAAAAAAGTATCACAGATACTTATATTATTTGATGTATTTCTAGTAGTATAGTCTATCAGGAATAAAATGACACCAAAAACGCCAAAAATATCATTAATTTGTGGCAGTTGTGTAAATGAATGTGAAGTGAAGCTAAAATAACGTATGTTTTTCTAAAAAAAATCATATTTTGGGTATCACTTGGAATTTTTTTTTTTTGATTTTTTTTTCTAAGCGCTGGAGAGCTGTTCTGTGCGGGGCTCAAGGATTATCCATTCATTCTGGGACACCCTGTATATCGCAAAATGTGTTGGTAAGCGCATAACTCAACAACGCCTGGACCAATTTGGCCAATTCTTTTTTTTAAATGTTCGTTGAAGTTCAAGGATGGTGGACGGCGAGAAAAATTTGAAAATTCATCCCCTAAGGGGGTAAAACAGGGGTGCAAAGTTAGTATGAAGCTTTGCCGTTTTTGAAGTCAGTGAAAATGTAACGCGAGCGAAGCTGCGGGCGTCCACTAGTATTATATAAAAGGAGAAGCTGATTGACTGACTGACTGACATATCAACGCAGGGCCTAAACTTTTGCACAGGGGTTCCTTTTATAACGTAGGGGAGCACTAAGAAAGGATTTTTGAAAATTCACCCCCTATGGGGGTAAAACGGGGGTGCACAGTTAGTATGAAACTTTGCCGTTTTTGAAGTCAAGTGGGCAACCCGAACGCAGGCAGCCGTCGTTAATGGGTCTAATTCTACGCGAGCGAAGCTGCGGGCGTCCACTAGTATTAAATACTGTAATGCCCGTTTTCACCAACATCCCCTAAATTTTAAGTAACACTTATGTCAATTTAGATGACCCTTATGTGTAAATTCGATTTCACCAACCGTTAAGGGATACCTAAAGACTTATGTGTCACCTAAATTTTAGGGGCCCGAATATTCCTCCCTTAACCAGTCCCTAACTATGTACCTAACTGATCTACTTGACGTGTTATTTTGTGAAATTTTATCAAAATGAGCAAAGATTTAACTGATTTCTTTGACTCACTAATCAAATCAGTAATCCTCGATTTACGACTAGACCGCGAATTTATGAAGAGAGGCCAGACTTTTTTTAAAGCATGATGACAAATATTTTTGTGCAAAATATAGGTTTAAAGAATTATTAGAATTTGCTGATGACAGGTAAGTACTCATACCTACTTTTATTTTATAGATATTAGGTTACTTTTTTTCATACCTTTGTTTGTCTTCAGGAATAAATCTGTCTAACCCATCATTCAGTTACTGTGTGCTCTAAGATTTTATGCCACCGGAAGTCACTTGCAGACAATAGCTGATATAGGAGGGATCAGCATCGCTGCATGCAGCCGTATCATAAAAAGGGTTTCGGAAGCTATTGTGACTTTACGTGACGTTTGTTAGGTGGTAGAGCCTATAGGGAACCAAATAGGTTTTATATGAAACCTAATTGGTTCCATATAGAGTTCGCACGAGGCAGTACCACTGCCCGCCACGGTACCTAGTACCATTTCTGCCGTGTAATAATTGTTTTTAAAGCAATTATGGTCCGGTCGGAAAGGTGTGGTTTCCGGTTACACTTCTTTAGAAGGGACCATCTTAGTCCTCAAGGGTAGCAACACATCTGTGACTGACTTAGAACGAGACTCCTACTAACAAGTACTAACTGGACTATTACTAACATAAACTAACATGACTAACTTTCACTAACAGTCCCCAGTCCTCATACCTACTAACGAACTGACCAACTAATGTTCTAATTAACTCTCAACTAATTGGACTAACTATTCCAGTCCCTAATAGAGTCTTGTTCGAAGTCAGTCACAGTTGTCATGGGCGGCAACGGATGGGTGGTGCTGCAAGCTCGTATGCTATCTTGTATCCATAAAAAAAAAACGTGAAGAATTCGTAGTTACCAACCAGCGAGCAAGAACAACGCAGTGTGAAGGTTGCATTAAAAAAAAATTGCTAGTCTATTTTTCCCAATGTATATAATCAGCAGGCAAGTACCTTAATTATACTTATCATATTTATTGGCAGATAGGTTTACTAAGCCACAAAATATTATAAACGGTAAGAAAAAAATGTTTTAGTATTCGTACAAGTGTTTTTAATTATTTTATATATCCTAGATTAATTAAATTTAAGAAAAAGTCATGAAATATTGAAAAAAACTTAATCGGTAAAAAATCGGTAAATATACGGCTATGTTAATCCCTAAATTTTAAGTATAACCTAGTAAAGTGTCACTTAGCTTGGTGAAAACGAAAATTAAGTAAGTGTTGTTTTAGGGTATCACCTACACTAAATGGTACTTAGTAAGGGGATGACCTAAGTGTGGTTGGTGAAAACGGGCATAAGGCTTAGATTCTAAGCTATTAAAATAATTGAATATTGAATCAATATGCAATTCAAAAATATGTCCTTCCATTAATGTAGAATTCTGTCTTAGTAAGTAAATTGTTTTTTTATTTTTATTTATTTTTAAGATTCCACCGAGGGGAAAATGCCACGAAACTCCGTTACTGGTTTCAAAATAAAAATAATTTTTTTACCACCTTTTAGAAGGTTTTATTTTTTATAATTTACTTCGAGTACTTCATATTCTTGACTAGTTTATTGGAATTTGAATATTCTAAATATTTTAAATAGGTTCTACCAATGCCTAGTAGAACACAAGTACCTAATGTAATCTAACTCTATTATTATACCTACTCTTACATAAACCAATGACGCACTTTAAATGCCATAGATCTAATACAACAGATGTTTAAAATAATATCATGTTTGGACATTATTAGAATTGAATAGAAAATTTAAACAGCTGACCAATTATGAAGTAACTTATTTGTTCCTATAACATACCTACAGGGCCGTTCTGTGAATTAGAAACCCATAATTTTTTGATTAAAATAACAGACGTCCATGTTTTAGACTTGACCGTGCTATTGGAGAATGTTATCACCCCCTTCCATTTCGACAGGAGAACAGGGTCGTGCTCAAATGTGGGACAGAAAAATGGTTGTTCTGTTAGGGTCGACTCACATTGGCGCAGAGACGAAGCGACGCGACGCGTCATGTTTTTCCGCCTACAGCATATTCAGCTCTATTGCTCTGTTATTTAAGTACAAATTTCTGCTATGTAAATATGGTGGCGCGCGTCGACGCGCGGCTTGTGTCGAGCGGGCTGGAGTCGAGCTGTGCTTTAATAAAAGAGCAATAGAGCTGAATATGCTGTAGGCGGAAAAACATGACGCGTCGCGTCGCTTCGACTCTGCGCCAGTGTGAGTCGACCCTTATGTTGATCTACTGTACAGACATCGGTTTAGATTATTATTTATTAGTGGACGCCTGCAGCTTCGCTCGCGTGGAATTAGACATAACAATAGTTTCGTTTACGCCTAGTAATATTATATAGCCTATGTCACTCAGTGAAGATGCAGCTTTCTAATGGTGAAAGAATTTTTGAAATCGGTCCAGTAGTTTTGGCAGCGCACGCCAGAATAGCTCGCAGATGGTAGATATTTTCCTACTTATATAAGTTGATATTTAAGACACCGATCGACCTACCTATTTGTTACCTTTCGATGTTAAGATGAAGTGTCAAAAAAAAGGTAAGTTATTTATTATTATTCCTTCAACTGTAAACATTTGTTGCAAATATGAAGCCATTCTATTGAAATTTAAGAAATATTAAAACAAACTTCTATTACATGTACAAAGGGAAGGGACCCTCATTATTTTCCTACAACGGGAAAGCCTATAACTGAAAGTATAATAATAATAAAGCCTTCCCATACACAAAATTTCGATAAAACAAGCACAAGTAATAAATTGATTATTAAACTGAAAGTATACAACAGGCTTTCGTGTAGGTATGTCTAATCATTAATTACTTGACTTCACTTAGTAACTCCCCTCCCATTTTTTAACCCTTTGTGGATTGAATATACATACAAAAATCCTGAATTTATATTGGAGAACACACATTGATGTATCATTGGCCTTAATAGTTAGCCTTCTGATACTTAGTTTTTTTTTTCATGATTTATTCAATGTACAGATCGTTATAGTTTTATTATCTATGCGTTTTCTACTGCGCGGTAGCACGGCAGCTCGTCCTTTTCCGTGATGTGTGGAGTTTATGACAGATACGTGGGATGTTTTCGCGCCATTTTTGTACCTACTCCATGTTCTGCAAAAAGGCGCGAAAAAAGACACGTAAAGAGACGCTCACCTCACACTGGCTATCTCCCTGGTGTTGCTAGTGTTTGTTACCATCGTTGAAAACTAAACATATATAGGTAGGTATAAATAGCTTATATATAATAGCTTATTAGGTATATAACTTAGCAAACAAGCATGCGCTATTCATTCGGCTGCCGCACACAACAAACAAACTTTGACAAACTTCAAACTGAACAGGGGTTGGGTCGGTAGTTAAATTATTAAATGATACTCGCTGACCCTGCAAACGTTGTTCTGCCATATGAAATGTCAAAGTGACGCGACGCTTCACGTCAATGAACGACGGTCAAAAATAACAATACTAAAATAGTGTTTAAAAAACATTTTCCAGTGGACCAAATTGTGAATCTAAACCATTCTCGAATCCCCTTGAACACACACAAAAAATTTCATCAACATCTATCCAGCTGTTTAGGAGGAGTTCACTGTCATACACACGTACAAAAGAAATATATATATTAAGATTATTACTCATAGTTTATCCATCTACATATTAAAAAATGTACTTTAGACTGCCAGTGAAAATAATAATTATGTAATTCGGAACATTAAATAATATGCGGAACCCGACTTTAATCTAATTCCGACTTGACCGGCTTTCCCTAATGTGTACACAGCCTATTCTAATTTAATCTATTGTAATAGATAAATACTCACCAATTTCAAGGGTAGCTGGAAATAGAACTGGGTATATAAGGCTTGTGGATCTGATGTGTAGATACTGATCAGAAGATACCGGAGACCCCAACATGAAAGCAGCCATCTTTGTCCTCGTCGCCCTGGTAACTTGATTTTATTAATCTATATATATAAAAGGAGAAGCTGACTGACTGACTGACTGACTGACTGACTGACTGACTGACTGACATATCAACGCAGGGCCTAAACTATAAGGGTTAGAAACTTGAAATTTTGCACAGGGGTTCCTTTTAGAACGTAGAGGAGCACTAAGAAAGGATTTTTGATAATTCACCCCCTAAGGGGGTAAAACGGGGGTGTAAAGTTAGTATGAAACTTTTCCGTTTTTGAAGTCAAGTGGGCAACCCGAACGCGGGCAGACATCGTTGATGGGTCTAATTCTACGCGAGCGAAGCTGCGGGCGTCCACTAGTAAATAATAAATATCATGGACATTCTCACACACGGCCACCTGACCCCAAACTAGGCAGAGCCTGTACTATGGGTGTCAGAGACTGATAAACGTACATAGATTTTAAATACATACTTTTATAGATATTAACATCCAGACACAGAACAAACACAAGTGTTCGTCACGTGAATGTTTGTCCTGAGTGGGATTCGAACCCAAGACAATGACTGACTCGTGACTCGAGCCATATTCCCGGTCTGTCATAGGTGTGCTACTACCCATGACGTCTAAGAGGTACCTTTCCTAGAAAAACTACTAACTTCTTTGAACTTAGTAAGTTAACTTAATTAAGTTGTTTCAAAGTCATCTAATAATTTTTGAAGCCATAAAATTATGTTAATTTATATTTTTAATTAAAAAAAAAGTGTAATAGGTATCTGACATAAAAAACAGATATCTACCTACCCGATTTAAAAACTTAATAAGATGTGATTTATTATATCATTTATTTATTTATATATTTATTCTTTAATAATAAATTGTATCACCATTTTTTTGGTATCAAGCAAAAATATATGTGATGCAATAGACGGACTGCTCTTTCAGATTCATTTATTTCATTTTAGGGTAGTATTTGTATACGCTTAATGAACGTCATAACACTTATTTTTAACTACCGGCGGTTCACAAAGTTGATGCTACCGAGAAGAACACGACAAGAAACTCGGTAGTAGGTACTCTTAAAATTTGATCAATGTACATTATTATTGAATAAGTTTAGCTGGAGATACATTGCACCAAGCGTTTTTATCGTATAAGTAGTCATTTATTTTCAAGTATTATTATGGAGGTTTTGTTTCATATAAGATTTAAAATTCTCTGAGAGACAAGTAATATTTCCGGGTATTTTATTGCGAAAAGTATTATCTACTAGTGGACGCCCGCAGCGTCGCTCGCGTGGAATAGTTTCGTTTACAACTTTAATAGGTATTATATTATTATAGTCTATGTCACTCAGTGAAGATGCAGCTTTCTAATGGTGAAAGAATTTTTGAAATCGGTCCAGTAGTTTTTGTGTGAAAACATTACAAACAAAAATTCAACTATCGCACTACACGCCGAGCTGAAGTTTCATCCACACCGAATCGACTCCTGGCCTACTACCACCGTGCGTTTCTCGCGGTCTTTTTTATGGCGAACTGGTCTTCTGTGGAATGAGCTTCCGACTGAGGTTTTCCCTTCGAGCTACGACATGGAGCGCTTCAAAAAGAGTGTGAAACGTTTCCTTCAAGGCAGGCAACGCACCTGTGATACCCCTGGTGTCGCACGTGTCCATAGACAACGGTGACCACTTACCATCAGGTGTATGTCTGTTTGTCCGTCTATATTATAAAAAAAAATCTTTCTTCTTTATAATATTAGTAAAGATATGGATACGATTATGATCAATTAGATTTTATTGTAAGTTTTTAATAATAAAAGTGTTATTCTTTTCCAGGTTGGCTATGCCACTTCCAAACCAACTCTGCCATGTAAGTAATCATTCAACAGCCTTTTGAGGTCCACTGCTGGACATAGGCCTCTCCTAAACGACACCACTCCGACCGCTCCTGTGCCTTCTGAATCCAGCGGTTTCCCGCCGTCTTCTTTAGGTCTCTCCACCTTGTCGAAAGGCGACCTGTACTCCTTTTTCCGAGTCGTTGTCTCCATTCGAGGACTTTTCTTCCCCACCGGTTATCAGGCCTATAAATCGATACAGAACCTTTGAAAGTAATTATGTTTAGTTATCGTAGCGTCCATAGCCCAATGGTTCGCGTCGATTCAATGTGATCGAAGGAGTTAATCAACGAAGTGCATGGTCGGTTTGTGGATGGGTGACCGCTAGAGGCAAAATTTCATGGACGCTGCCGTGCTTCACAGGGCACGTAAAGCCGTCGGTCCCGATTGTTCTCAATGGTGGAAACAGTGACACTCGTCCCACGAATCGACAGTCCACAATGCTTGCCAAGTGCGGATTGTCATTGTTACTTTATCTTATTAGCATTGTTTCTGTTGGTAGGTACTCTAACTGTGTTCTAAGGTAAGAAATTGATCCTAATTTAAATTTAAATTTTTTCACAGTCGTCGATTTTGCAAGCGCCGGAGGTCTTGCTGGTAAGTAGCAATCATATTATTATTCTCATCTAGGAAGTTAGTTATAAACTAAATTCATAGTTGAAATTACCGGCTCACTCACGTGTGACTTAAGTCGGAAATAGGATGTCTAGTTTCTGTCAATTACGATGACGCGCTCGCGGCGGGCACGGCGTGCACGACGTACACTCCTGAAGGTGGTCATCGTAATTGACCGAAACTAGTAGGCCTATTTCCGACTTAAACCACACGTGAGTAAGCAGGTAATTTCAGCTATGAATATAGACACTCACGAATTATTCAGTAATAAAATTAAATAAATTATTTATTAGCGAATTTTTTAGGGGAAACAATAGTGTTGTTATAAAAATTATTTACAAATCTCGAGTAGATTTGTAAATAATGAGTTGTCTGTAGATTTCAACATTGGACAAAGTTCTATATTTCCAACAGCCAAACGCAAACATTATAAAAACTCGTCGCTCACATCATATTCTTGGTATATTTATTTATTTATTTAGATAGATAGATAGATAAATTTATTTTTATGACATTTCAGCATCAGTACATCAAACAGTTACAGTTTTACACGTAAATTGGTCATCTATGTTTTTGTGTCACCTGAGTTACAATTATTGACTTAAATGAAAGACCTATATGCTGGCTGCGGCAAAAAAAGGTGACCACTCAGCATGAATTTTAAGCTACAACGCATAACGCGTCAGAGCGCTGATTTTCAGTGGTACCTGTAGTGAGTGTTATTGGGACACCGACACTGAACAAATTACATTTAAAGTAGGTAGACACATCAGAGAGATTTATTTAAGCTTCTCGTACACAACTTGGTACAAAGGGCGTACTTAATGCCAAACGGCATTTTCCACCAGTCAGCCATTTCTGACGGTGAAAGCTTGATGGTATATCTGTAAATAGTTGTGATACTTTTAAAGTGAAACTTTTATTACATCGTTCTGAAAATTTTGGTTTGTCTGTCACATGTCGCGTTACGCATGTCGCATTACACATGTCGCATTAAATACAAAATTTTTATTTTGCATGTTACGTTGTAGTTAAAAGCGAAATAAATTTCATTTTCATTTTCAATTATGATTGATAAAGCGATTTTTATACCCTTAATGGAATATTATTCCAAAAAATTTAGTTAAATGTCTATAATGTGAAAAAACGTTTCACTTTTACCGTGGTTTCATAAAACGACACAATTTAATTTTTTCTTGCGCTTTACTAAGCCGTTCTGTTTCCAGCCAATACCCCAGTAGGGAGCTTGGCGGTAGCCAAAGGCCTGGCGAGCAGCGTGGGCGACGCTGGCTGCGGGGGCGCTGCTGCCAACGCCGCCGCCCTAGCTGGAGCTAACGCTGCGAGTAAGTATTAATCTACATATATAAAAGGAGAAGCTGACTGACTGACTGACTAACATATCAACGCAGGGCCTAAACTATACTAATAGATTCTTCTTAACGCGTTAACTTTAGCTCCACAAATTTGTAATCAATGTAAATGTGTTATCCCCTATGTTTATTTTACACCCTTAAGAGTAACATTTTTACAAACTTTGAATGCCATATTTATTTATCATCAGTTATTATAATCGACAGTCTAAAATATATTATTTATTTATATTTTAGACTTTTTATCTTTGTGTGTACCAAATTTCATTCAAATCCAGTGGTTTTTGTGTAATTGAGCAATATTAAGTTTAATCCTTTATTTTACACCCTTAGGGGTAGAATTTATCTAAATTGTTTCTATGTTTGCATGCAAAAGGCATCTATAATCATTTATAATCCATACTTCCATCCATATCCATACTAATATACTTATACTAATATTATAAATGTGAAAGTGTGTTTGTTTGTTTGTCTGGCTTTCACGTCACAACGAAGCTATTATATGGTACAGTTTTTGTGTGTGGAGATAGTGAGGAAGGTGGAGAGTGACGTAGGCTACTTTTTACCGCGGTCAAACATCCCCATGGGAAGATATCGATGTTTTATTATTTTCTAGATATTTAGTTCCGGATGTTGTTAATAGATGGCGTTAGTAAAATTCATTTTCAAGTTCTTATGTATTTATTTTATGTAATTTTAATAAAGTAATTTTAAAGTAAATTTTAGTAAAGTATGTTTTTTTATTTTATGCAAGTATGATAAACAACTCATTGTTAATTCCGTTTGACCACGCGGGCGGAGCCGCGGGTAAAAGCTAGTATCTGAAATTTGAAATTTGAAATGAAATTTATTTGCTCATAATTAAGAAAAACACAACACAACATTGGTAACACACATTTTCGTACATGAACAAAATGGGTCCGCACTCAGCATAATTGTCATGAACACCATGACGCTGATTTTCAGTGCGGCCCGTGGAAGGTAGATAGGAGGACAGCACCATTATATCTTAAATTATATTAAATATACATTTATACTTACTATATATTGAATATATGATTTATTTTTACATACTTACTTATATATTTATACATTGTGTTTATATAATAATGAGTTAACATATACTAAAAAAAAAATAATATATATATATATATATAAATGAATAGGAAACAAGCAAAAATAATTATTATAAAATAAATATCTAAACTGTAAATAAAAAATAAAAACGAAGTAGTTGGAGTCAGGCAAATTCTTTTTGTTTTTGCAATAAATAGATTTTATAATTAAATTTAAAACTTTGTACGGATTTTACAGAACGCATGGGGGGAGGCAGGTTATTCCAACACTTCGTAGCACTGTATTTAAAACTCCCCTTAAAAGCAGAACTATGGTGACAGGGGAAGTTCAATTGATAGGTACACGCCCTAGTCTTATAATAAGTATTTTGATCCCTACTCCAGATAAGTTTTTTATAAAGATACGACGGCTGTTGAAACTTAATTATCCCAAACAGTAAGGTAGCAAAGTGTAACGTTCGCCGGTTGTGCATTTTAAGCATGTTAGCACTGTTTATGAAGGGCGTTACGTGCGCTCTGGGGGGGACGTTAAAACAGTATCGTGTGCAGGCGTTTTGTACCCGTTGAATCATTTTTTTAGAACTCTGTAAAAGACGTGGACCTACGAGAGTGTCTGCATAGTTTAGCTTGGATAGGACTAAGCTTTCACAGAGTGTAATTCTTAAATCTACACTTAAATAATCCCTAATCCGATAAAGCACTTTGAGCCTGTAAAAACAGTTACGAACAATGCTGATTATATATTTCTCAAATCGTAAATTTTGATCAAATATTACTCCCAGATTTCTAGCTTCTGTTACCCGTTCAACTGGCTCATTATTAATTTCCACTAGAGGAGATTTCTCGCTGATTTTTGCAATCTGTTTTGGAGTGCCCAATATAATGTACTTGCTTTTTTTTGGGTTTAAAACTAGTCCATTTCGCTCAGACCACTGATAAATCTGAGCAAGATCATAATTTAATTTGTCTACGGACTCTTGCACATTATTTGGATCTACAGCAATATAAACCTGCAGATCGTCAGCGTAACTGTGATACATACAATGCTTTAAATTTGATGTGACATCTGCGCTATATAGGATGAACATTAATGGCCCCAGAATAGACCCTTGGGGAACACCCCGTGTGAGTGACTTGCAAGAGGATGTTTGCCTTTGACCATTTGTGATGTCTTGTATTTCAACCATTTGCGATCGGTTGTTAAAATAACTATTAAACCAAGACACAGCATTGATACTAAGACCATAGAATGACATTTTGGATAGTAGTAACGATATATTAATAGTATCAAATGCACGGGAATAGTCTAATAGGGTTAGAATGGTTCCTTTACCATTGTCCTGAAACGTAATTATGTCATCGACAACATCAATTAGTGCTGTAGTCGTACTATGTTTTTTCCTGAAGCCAGACTGTTTAGATGGTAAAATATTGTTAGACACCAGATATTCAGTGAGTTGTTTGCATGCCAACTTTTCAATTATTTTAGACATACAGGGAAGTATACTGATGGGTCTCAGATCGGATAATTTTACTGGAGAATTGATTTTAGGGATAGGCTTAATAAGCGCACATTTCCATAAATCTGGAAAGGTATTTGTGCAGAACGATGTATTTATGATTCCAGTTATTACTGTAAGAAAATCTGTAGATAGTAATTTAACCATATCACGCGAAATTCCATCACAGCCTATAGCATTTGAATGTAATGATGAATTTATGACTTTAGCCACCTCTACTTCTGTCACAGGTTTAAAGTGAAAAGACGTCCCACTATACCTATTAAATTCATAATAAGTTAACTGTGAGAGTGATGCGTGAGCATTCCCGGGTATATTTAAAAAATGATCATTGATTTGATTTGGATCACTAAACTGCACTGGCAGACTAAAATTACTCTTACAATTTATAACTGTTTGCTGCTTTATGTGCTTCCACATAAGTTTAGGGTTTTTCTTGTTACTGTTTATATAATAATTAAAATACGCCTTCTTCTCCGATACTAATGCTAATTCAACAATTTTTTTTAAATCTTTATAGTAGGTTTTATGAATGTCTGATTTAGTTTTTTTAGCTTTATTATGGGCCAGATCGCGTTTCCTTAACATACACCTAACTGTGTATGTGAGCCAAGGGTAAGTGTTTTGTTTTAAAAACACCCTTTTTAGAGGTGCATGCATGTCAAACAATTGTAGTAGCCTGTTGTTTAAATCGTTAACCATGTGGTTCACATTACCTAATGACAAGATGCTATTTAGTTTCAAACTTCGCAAGTCATCCTGAAACTTTTCTATATTGATATCTTTTAGCGGTCTAAAAGCAGCCCAAGTAGGTATATACTTTTGCTTTATGACTGATAATTTACATATTACCACTGCATGACTACTAAGGTCCTTAACATGGTCCACTTGAATATCACTTATAGGAACATTAGAGCATACCACATCTAGAAGAGTTTCGCTATTGGCAGTGAAATGTGTTGGCACGCGGACATACTGAGTGAGACCATGAACATCCAACAGTTCCATCAACAAATTATTACTAGAAGTCTTTTTGTTCAGAAAATCAATATTAAAGTCTCCAAGCAAAACAATGTGATCATATTTAGAAAAGGTAGATAGCGACTCACTTATTGCATCGAGAAATATTTGAGAACTAAGCCAGGGTGGACGGTAGGCTGTCCCGATAAGTATACTTTGACCTTTCACCTTAACGTTTAACCACATTTGTTCAACTGGTGCTGAATAAGGACAAGACAGTACTTGAGTGTCAAGTCCTTGCCTGATGTAATAACCCACCCCCCCGCCACGCTCCCGGACAGCCGGGGGCCGCGGGACGTGCCGCAGCCGGTAGCCGGGCACGCGGGGCGCGCGGCCCTCCTCCCCCGCGCGCAGCCACGTCTCATTGATGGCCATCACATCCGGCCGGTGCCGCATCATGACTGCTACAAACTCATCATGTTTAGTGCCCAGAGAACCCGGATTGAGTAAACTAACTATAAACTTACTGGAAATCATTATAGAATATTAATTTTAAAGATGTAAAAATATATTTATAGGTAAAAGAAATTTGGGCACTAACTTTTGTAAAAAACGTGATGAATTCATGTGTGAGTAAATAAGTAGAAGTCTTATGTGTACTCAATACTTTTAACGTGAGTGAGACACCGATTATGTAATATTTAGAAATTGACAACATTAAAGTGGAAATTAAATTGGTATAGAGATTATATACGTTTATAAACACAATAACGTAACTAAAATAATAATATTGATAAAATAAAATAAATACATAAATTATAAGAGGACTGTCTTTTATATACTTTCCTAGTGTTTGTGAAAAAGTTATAACTATACAGTATTCTCCTACGGAACAGACTAAACAAGTTACATTTCTTTCAATTTTCATCCTGAAGTAATGACATGATAATAAACAAATCTGAACTGTTGCAAAAAATATTGTAAGTACTGAATAGATAGTGATTTTACGACTGATACAAGTAATAACAGGTTTGAAACGGGTTAAATAATATTTAAAACGCAATACATATAGTGCTGTTTTATGGCTACTACTGAACGAAAACATAAAAAAATGTAATAACAACCTTACAATAATTAGTTTTATACTAAGCCAATACATATACATGTCCCAACTTAGATCGACCCAAAAACCTTCTCAATGTCATCTTCATTGCGGATACGATATCTTGTCGTGTTCGAATCGCGCCTCACATACACACGACCCAGATGTGTCCAAATATAACGAAAGCCCTTAGGACGCCCTAACCGACGGCAGTTGAAAAATAGTTGCTTATTTGTTTTGGTGAGACGCTCGTTTACGTAGAAACGGCGTGGCGTTCCAAGGTCAAGGCCGGCGGTGTCCGCTCCCCGGCGCACCCTGGCCGCCTTGAGCAGCTGCTCCCGGACGGTCTGCCGAGCGAGCCGGACCACAATGGGGCGCGGCCGCGGACCGGCACTATCGGACGCCTGCTCCCGCTTCGCGCCCGCGCGCTGCACGCTGACTACGTCCTTCTCGTCCAGCTGCACGCCTAGCTTGCTGGACAGCGCGGTGACCACGCTCAACAAGCTTTCTCCCGCCTGTTCCGATACGCCGGCAATCTCCACGTCATTCAAATAGGCATCCTGGTCCCTTTCATTTATTTGGTTTTGTAGGTTGGCTATGGTAGCTAACAGTGTAGCATCGGGCGCAGCAACAGGCTGGCGCTGCTCGAGCGTGGATACTCTTTTTTCAAGTATGTCTATTCTGCTGTTAAATTCGCTCATTGTTGAATTTAGCATAGCCATTTCCTGTCGAAAAGACGTCATCTCCTGGGCCATCGAGGAAAGTTCAACGCGCAATAGCCGTATTTCATTTAACAGGCTGTTCTCACAGCTGGTGGCGCTAGCAACATCCGTGTTTACGTCAGTGTTATCGTTATCCGTATTGCACTCAGAGCTACTGGAATTGGGTGTGCTGTGTGCTCCGCCGCTCGCGACCACCTTTGCCACCTTGCCCGAGCCCGCGCCCTTACACACCCGGCAGCTCCACTTCGTTGTGCGGACCTCATCACCGACATTTGCACATTGGCGATGATATAATGAGCTACATCTCGAACACTTCAAACACTTGACGAAATCCGCCGCGGAGGCAAATTTTTTACAACAGGCACATTTGTTCGTCATGGTAAACGTATTAATGTAATTTTTAATTAACAGCACTGCACCGTTATTCGACGACGATTATAAAGTAAACAAAGATTTAGCACGGCCCACGAAAATATTTTACAAGCGGTAAATATCACAATGAAGATTACACGAACACAGTCAGCTGGTTACCGATTACACGTTAAGCTACAATTTAAGTCCAAATTATTGCAAACTTCACTTTTTAAATAAAGTAGACCACTTCACAACTATACTGTTCATGAAATTTTTCAATTTACAATCGTATAAAACTTGAAAATAGATTATTTAAAACGCAATCACAAAAACTCGACTTGTCGTCACAACTGTCCAATCTACCCTCCCCTCTCCCTCCCTAATCTAATCTCTATATCTTAAAGTATCAACCTTTCATAATTCAAGTAGTTAAGACCGTACGTACAACGAACGGTCTAATTTGATAATTGAACCCCAAACTTAAGTCACTTGGGTGGAAGGTAATAAAGGTTAAACCCGTATTTCTTCCTTTTTAACTAATAGCTTGAATTTCAATTTTCATAGATGTAGCTTGAGAAATGACGAATGAGAGATGAGAATGATGAATTTCATACAAACTTTAACCCCTCTTTATATCCTCTTAGAGGTGGAATTTCGCAAAATCCTTTCATAGTGGATGCCTACAATACGAGGAGAATCTAGATACAATAAAAAAAAATCACATTTCCATGACCGGCGGTTTAGGCTGTGCGTTGATATATGATCAATAAGTGATCAGGCAAGACCAAGCATTTTATATATTTAGTTATACACTTATCCTGAAGAAAATAAAATACACAACAATATTGTTAAATAAAATCCCTCATTTGACATAAAACTATTTTCCTCAACAGATGCCGGAGTCGGAGGTTTACCCGGAGTCGGAGGTATACCCGGAGTCGGAGGTTTACCCGGAACCGGAGGTTTACCCGGAGCCGGAGGTTTACCCGGAGTCGGAGGTATACCCGGAGTCGGAGGTTTACCCGGAACCGGAGGTTTACCCGGAGCCGGAGGTTTAACCAGAGTCGAAGGTTTACCCGGAATCGGAGGTGTACCCGGAGTCGGAGGTGGTAAGTTGACGCTTATTTCTTAAAGTACGTTAAGCCTTCGGACGGCCTAAGAACTTCTGACAATTAATTAGCCACTAATATCTGAATCATTCCGTACCGGAGCAGCGTGGAGCTCCAGGCCTCGATCGTGAGAAGAGACCTCCGAGAGAAGTACCAACAGAACACAATAAAGATTTTGAGTTAGAGTTCGACCTGTAGTGGGCCGCTAACAGGATATAATAGGATATAAAACAATTTTCCTCAACAGATGCCGGAGTCGGAGGTTTACCCGGAGTCGGAGGTATACCCGGAGTCGGAGGTTTACCCGGAGCCGGAGGTTTACCCGGAGCCGGAGGTTTACCCGGAGTCGGAGGTGTACCCGGAGTCGGAGGTGTACCCGGAACCGGAGGTGGTAGGTTGACGCTTAATTCTTAAGTAAGTTAAGCCTTCGGACGGCCTAAGAACTTCTGACAATTAATTAGCCACTAATATCTGAATCATTCCGTACTGGAGCAGCGTGGAGCTCCAGGCCTCGATCGTGAGAAGAGACCTCCGAGAGAAGTACCAACAGAACACAATAAAGATTTTGAGTTAGAGTGTAGTGTAGTGGGCCGCTAATGGATTAGATATACGAGTAATATAACGAAATTCATAGCCGTCTGGATGGCTGGTCTGGATGGCTGCCTCCCATCCAGTGGTCGTTTGTTTATTTATTTAGGTATTCTTTAACAGCTACAAAACTGAACAGCACATGATGAATTTATTCGATTTTTGATGAATTTTATTTATTCGAATGTTTAGATGAAAACAAATGTCAAATTACTAGAAAAGCTGGCACTACAATATTTTTTGACATTTATTTCATCAAATGATCTAAAATTAAGTGACAGTTTTATTGTTCTTGCATGAGATTTCACGTTTGATTTAACCATTGACATTAATGAATCCATAAACAATATTAAGCAAATGACTACCACCGGGCAAATGCGTAAAACTTTTTATGAAATGGACGATGAAACTAATGTCAATATATGTATATTATGTCAGCTCCTTACTATGTCTGTCATTTTGACATTGCCAGTCCTACCATTCATCCATCAAACTCGATGAAAACTTCTAAGCATTTTCCTACTGGTCTTTCCTTTTTTTGTTCACGGTGGCCATTATTGTAACTTTTTATCTGTATTATAAATAAATAAATCAATAAAGAATTTCTTAATATTGAAGTCAATAAATAATTATTAAAAATATGTCAAGATTAAGAAATGTCAGAATATAAATAACATGTCAAATGAAATGTAGAATTAAGTTAGCTATTTGAAATTTATGTATTCATTTATAGAATTAAAAAAAATCCGTTTGCCTTAAATGATGTTAATATTGATAAGTCTATAGGTACTTAGTTTATTTTATTGACATATAGTATAGTTTATTGTATACATCAAGTATATAGAAGCTTATTTTGTTTCTCTTTTGTTTTCCCGGTGGCGGTAAATAATCAATTTACTAAAATAATGTAGGTGACGGTAGCAAATTAGCATGTGACAGGTCATAGTCTTTAAGACTGCAAAGCTGGACGTCCTGGGTTCAAAACCCGGCTTGGGTATTACATATTAGGTTTTTCTAACTATAAATTCCCAGTGGTAGCTCAAAGTTTGAGATATGTAAGTGTATGGCAATATGGACACTACCTATTGGAACCTACCTGGTAAAAAACTGGTTTTAAACATAACAATAAAATATATTTATAATATATAAATATTTTAATACACCTCTGTCTGCCCCTACGAGGAGAGGCCTTAGTAGGCTCTCTTCCCACATCAGTCAACAGCTGGTCAAAGGCCTTTCCAAAACTACGCCAGTAAGAACGGCCTTATATTTTAAATTAAGGTAAAATTAAAGGAATAAATATAAGATAAGTAATAAAATAAGTAACTAAGCCATTTTAATTTTATATAATAACATCGTTTAAATAAAAAACTAAAAAACACGCTTTTGTAGAACCCTTTGTTTAACCGAAATAAAAATTCATGGCTCATCTCATCCATCCATCCATCAGCCTGTTTGGGTCCTGCTGGACATAGGCCTCCCTCAATCGTCGCCACTCCCGATCCTGCGCCCTCTGAATCCAACGGTTTCCCGCTGCTTCTTCAGAGGCCCTACTATGATCTTTAAATAAATAAGTTTATTTCAAGAAAGTTTTGTTTCAAGGTTAAAGTAATATTACTGCAATTCATACCATGACCGTTAACAAGTAGTCTTATTAGTCCTGCTTTGAATTAATGATATTTTTGTCTATAGATTTGGACAAAGTTCTATAATTCCAACAGCCAAACGCAAACATAATAAAAACTCGTGGCTCACCTCATATTCCAGGTATATCTGTAAATACTTAGTTGTGACTTTTTCTTGAGCTTACTAAACCACGGTTCTGTTTCCAGCCAATATCCCAGTAGGGAGCGTGGCGGCGGCCAAGGGCCTGGCGAGCAGCGTGGGTGACGGTGGCTACGGGGGCGCTGCTGCCAGCGCCGCCGCCCTAGCTGGAGCTAACGCTGCGAGTAAGTATTAAATATTTAATAGGTGTGCACTTGTGTCGACGACGACTCCGTGGCGGCGTTGAACTCTGATCATAATATATGTAGATAGATATTTAAGCGGTGACAGCCCGGTGGCTATCGAACTCACCAAGCGGTGACAGCCCAGTGGCTATCGAACTCGCCAAGCGGTGACAGCCCAGTGGCTATCGAACTCACCAAGCGGTGACAGCCCAGTGGCTATCGAACTCGCCAAGCGGTGACAGCCCAGTGGCTATCGAACTCACCAAGCGGTGATAGCCCAGTAGCTATCGAACTCGCCTCTTACTCGTGCGGTCCGGATTCAAACCCAAGCGGCACGCACTAATGACTTTTCTAAGTTATGTGCGGTTTAAGAAATTAAATGTCACTTGCTGTAACGGTGAATGACGATGTGTCATTCCTGAGGAAACCTGCATGCCTGAGTGTTCTTCATAATGTTCACGAAGGCATGTGAAGTCTGCCAATCCGCACTTGGCCAGCGTGGTGGCCTAAGGCCTAATCCCTCTCATTCTGAGAGTAGACCCGAGTCAAACAGTGGGACAAAGAGTTGTGGTAACTGAATATTTGAACTCGGGTTATAGTTGCTGTTTTTTGTGTGTCCGTCAACCCGCCAGCGAGGGCGTGAGTGTGCAGCATTGGTCCCTCAGAGCAATGAGACCTTTTTAAAAGATTTTATTTAACAAAACAATACAATTTATACAATATACTTGTATGTAATGTATGTATGTCCTGGAATCTTGCAATCAATATTTCACCCTCTTCCACTGAAGCTATCGAGCTGAAATTTAGCACACATATTTGGTTCCGATGACAATGCACAAAAATAAAATAAAAAGTTTTAAAAAGCTTATTTACAAAAATAAAAATTTTTTATTCAGGATAAGTGTATAACTAAATATATAAAATACTTGGTCTTGCCTGATCACTTATCAACTACTCAACGCAGGGCCTAAACTATAAGATAACGGAGTGAAGCATTAAGAAAGGATTTTTGAAAATTTACCCCCTAAGGGGCTAAAACGGGGGTGCAAAGTTAGTATGAAACTATGCCTTTTTTGAAGTTATTCGAATGAAATTCAGTACCTATGAAGGTTTTTCATTGAAAGTTTCGAAAATCATCTCTTAAATCCCGTAAAAGGGGGGTGCAAATATAGTCTAAAATATAGTACCTATAAAAGTTTTTGTATTTACCTACATTATTTCAATGAAATTTTGTATTTAGGTTATTAGTTCCTAATAATTATTATTGACGATATCCTACGCAGTTCAAAGTACTTATCGGATTTGAAACTGTCTAGCGGGCCGCGCGCGCACGGATGTGCCGCATGAGTTAGGGGGGCGGGACGTACGTAGTCGACAAGTGGGCAACCTGAACGCGGGCAGACGTCGTTAATGGTCGCTTCGGTTATTAAAAATTTCAAATTGAATTTCTTTATTCTTCCATGTGTTTAGATACCACCTCGAATACTTGCTTATTAGAAAATAAAGAAGGTTTCTTAGATTGGGGTTTCACTGAAGTGAAGTTAAATAAAAGCTTTTAATGAAATACACAACAATATTGTAAAATAAATCTCCTCATTTGACATAAAACTATTTTCCTCCACAGATGCCGTTTCTGGCGCAACCGCTGGTGCACCCGGCTTACCCGAAGCACCTGGAGTAGGATACTGCGGAGATGGTAAGTTGACACTTATTTCTTAATAACTTATAACTTGTACAGCACTCAACATTTCTAGCGAGTTTGTGTGCTTCGAAAGGCACGTTATGTCCGGTCCAATTAAAGTAAGTAAGTATTATGTCGCTCGTTACTAAATCTGTCATTTTAACAGTGCCAGTCCTACGATTCATCCGTCAAACTTGATGAAAACTTATAAGCAATTCCCTACTGGTCTTTCCTTTTTTTGTTCACGGTGGCCAGTATTGTAACTTTTTATCTGTATTATAAATAAATAAATCAATAAAGTATTTCTTAATACTGAAGTCAATAAATAATTTTATTAATAAAAGTATGTCAAGATAAAGAAATGTCAGAATATAAATAACATGTCAACTGTTTAATGAAATGTCGAATTAAGTTATTTATTTATAGAATAAAAACATTTTTCCGTTAGCAATATTATATGATGATAATGTTAATAAGAGTATATGTAGTTTATTTTATACACTTATGGTATAGTTTATTCTATACATCAAGTCACTTCAAGTAGGAAGCTTATATTGTTTCTCTTTTGTTTCAGCACTAAACGGTGTTTCCGGGGGCGGTAAATAATCAATTTACTAAAATAATGTGACGGTAGCAAACTAGCATGTGACAGGTCATAGTCTTTTAGACTGCTAAGCTGGACGTCCTGGGTTCAAAAGTTGGGTCATAAAGTCTTTTAGTTGCTAGACTGGTTGTAACTGCCTCGTTAGTATAGTGGTCTTTCTCTCGTAGTTTTTCTAACTATAAATTCCCAGTTGTAGCTCAAAGTATGTAAGTGTATGGCAATATGGACACTACCTATTGGAACCTACCTGGTAAAAAACTGGTTTTAAACATAACAATAAAATATATAATATATAAATATTTTAATACACCTCTGTCTGCCCCTACGAGGAGAGGCCTTAGTAGGCTCTCTTCCCACATAATTAAAAAAAAATTATAATCAGTAAAAGTTTAGTTAAGTACTTAATAATAACAATTAATAATAAGTAACAATTAAGAAATTTTGTAATTTAGACGCACGCGAACTGCGTACGCAAGTTCGCATTCTTTTTCTGAGTTTTGACTTAACTACCGATGTAGTCAAATTATTTCGCATCGCATTTGCTGCGTTTATAATTCTTGTTTTGAGTTCTTCCGCGGATGACACAGGGGCGAGACGTCGTAAACTAGGGATTGACTGACCCCAGACATAGAAATCAACCGGCGTTAAGACAGGACTCCTTGCAGGCCACGGAATGGGTCCTCGCCCATTCAAGACGGATGTCTTGCACATTTTGGTGGCAATGTTAGGAAAATGGCTATCAAGTCATGTGATTCGGAATAATTTGACTACTTCGGTAGTTAAGTTACACCTCAGAAAAAGAATGAAACTTTAGGTATGCAATAGGGGAAGTCCCTTCGAACAAGAACTTTAATTAGGCTCATTGAATTGTCGTCGGTCCTTGTTAAGTGTGCAGTTTCAAACTAATCCGACGTTTTGAAGTTGGCTCACTTCATGTTGGCTTGGAAGTGAAAATCACGTTATTGAACCTGATAAAAGTCATAGTCATAGAGGGACATAGTCAAATAGGTGACAATTAATAAAGATAAAAAATCGGCTGGCTTGAGAACATTCGACACTGGGTTGGCCAATAGCTAATCCTTTGCCTTATATAGATCAGTTAGTAGTTTAAGTAGTTTTTAGTTACCTAGACTTTCGTTAAGCGTGTCTAATCACCTCATAGCGAAATAAATTATTTGACTTTGACTTTGGCCACTAACCCTTCCAGCAATCCGCATTGGAGTTGCTTGGTGCTCTAGACCTACCGCAGATTCCTCTGTGGGGGAGACCCGTGCCCAGCAGTGGGACGGCTATGGGTTACAGCTTAGCTTATGTTAGAATTAAGTTATATTATTATGTATGTTAGTCTTTAAGGTATTTATGCTATGGGCCTTGATGCCTGCAATAAATGATTTATTATTATATTATATTATTATGATATATGTATTATAATGATGTGTTCATAATTTTATTAAATCTTAATTATTCCTTTCCAGTTAATTATGACGTTGGATATTAAGACAACTACAATAGACGATTGAATACGAGTGAAAATGTAATTATTTACTTACAATTATTTTTAAAATTATTCTCTCTATCCCTCTCTGTTTCCAGCCAGCATTTAATTAGTGAGTTCAGTCGTTAAGCCTTGTCGAAAAGCTTCGGGTGGCTTGAGAACATTCGACACTGGGTAGGCCTCTACCAACTCCACCAATCCACTTTGGAGCAGCGTGGTGCATGCTCTAGACCTCTCTAGCAATAAGACGTGGGTTGCAGCTTAGCTTAGTATCTAATCCGTGCTTTGGCGGGCACGTTAAGTAGTCGACGCTGGTGGTTTTCAATAAAAAAATCGTTAAGCCTTGTCAATCCTTAAGCCTTCCACCATTCCGTATTGGAGCGTCGTGGTGCCTCAGCAGGTGTAGGAGAGACCCATGCCCCTTAGTATCCCTATTTAGTTAGTAATGCAATATTTAGTTAACTTATAATAGTTATACACTTATAACTACTGACTAAACACTAAGTAAAATGTTTTTTTCCAGAGGCACCTTGACTCCCAATAGAAACTGGATAATGATTATCAAATCTTCAAATGAAGTCTTAAGTTCTTAACCATTGTAACAAAATTCATCAAGTTGTTTGATTATAATTTTTTTATTAAACATTTGCTGTTAATATCACACCATGGTTTTATTTCCACCATCATCGCCATCAGCTCAGCCCTTTCTCTGTCCCACTGTTGGGCACGGGTACTCTCGGAACGAACAGGGTTAGGCCATCGGTTACCATGCATGTCTTCGAGAGCTTTTAGGCAAGCGGTTTAATGCGGCATAAAATGGTTTTAGCGGAACAACTATGTTGAATAATTCATAAAAAAGTTTTTATAAAAACATTGAGATTAATAAGATTTTAATTAATTAAAATAAAAGTATAAAATAAAGTAATGTTAAGTGTTATGTAAAGTTTAGGTACATAACTACAAAGTTAAACAAATCTATATATATAAAAGGAGAAGGTGACTGACTGACTGACTGACTGACTGACATATCAACGCAGGGCCTAAACTATAAGGGCTAGAAACTTGAAATTTTGCACAGGGGTTCTTTTTATAACGTAGGGGAGCACTAAGAAAGGATTTTTGAAAATTCACCCCCTAAGGGGGTAAAACGGGGGTGCAAAGTTAGTATGAAACTTTGCCGTTTTTGAAGTCGTTAGACGGGTAGACGTCGTTAATGGGCTAATTCTACGCGAGCGAAGCTGCGGGCGTTCGCTAGTATATTATATAAAGCAAAAGACTTGTCTTGCTCCCAAAAATATTTAATTTCACTCATGTAGGTAAACCAAGATGTAATTAGGTAATCCACTGCACATGTCTTTGATCAACAAAATGATGTTAGCCTCGCGAGAATGGTGAAGAACGATTTGTTTTCAGCCAATAAACACCATCCGATCTAAAACAAATTAGACATTAATTTATAAATTTTATTTAATTTTATTTATGTCATAAAACTCTTCCTGAAATCTATTCGTTGCTGCCTCATAAACACAGATACCATGCGGCGCGATAGTCAATGCTCATGATTCATGATCATTCATTCAATGATCATTAATGCTCACTGTATCGTCAGCACAGAATACTTATTAGTTTTGACGCCGGGAAGAAGAAGGTACAGTCGAACTCATAAAAATTATATCAGATCGATTTAGGTCGTTGATTATTTGTTATTGTTTATTTTAGATTGTTGATTTTTGCCAATGGCTCGCGTCGATTCAATGTGATCGAAACAGTTAAGCAATGACGGTCGCGGTCAGTTTGTGGATGGGTGACCGCTAATGTCAAAATTTAGTGGACGCTTTGGAGGGCACGTAAAGACGTCGGTCCCGGTTATTTTTAATTGTGAAATCAATCGTTAAGCCTTGTCGTAAACCTTCGGGTGGCTTGAGAACATTCAACTGGGTTCGCCACTAATCCCACCACCATTCCGCATAGGAGCAGCGTAGTGGAGCTCTAGACCTCCCGCAGCTGTCTGTGGGGCAGACCCGTGCCCAGCAGTGGGACGTCTGGGTCGCAGCAGGGTTACCCACCCAGTCTTAGGGACCAGCCCTCCCATCCGAAGGGTGCCAGGGAAGTTGCAGTTGCCATTCAGCGCGTGGATGTATGTCGTGCAGCGTCTGCCAGTGAACCCGCCGCGGGTCAGCGACTCGGCCATGTAGTAATACGATCTGGAAAGAGCGCCAATTTAAGGTGGATGCTGCAGTGGCGGGAAAGATGATGTTCATATGTGGTAAGTAAAGTGGGGTGAATAGGATAGTTTCTCAACTTTATTGTTAAACTAGTTGACGCCCGCATCTTCGCTCGCGTAGAATTAGACCCATTAACGACGTCTGCCCGCGTTCGAGTTGCCTACTTGACTTCAAAAACGGCAAAGTTTCATAATAACTTTGCACCCCCGTTTTACCCCCTTAGGGGATGAATTTTCAAAAATCCTTTTTAGTGCTCCCCTACGTTATAAAAGGAACCCCTGTGCAAAATTTCAAGTTTCTAACCCTCATAGTTTAGGCCCCGCGTTGATATGTCAGTCAGTCAGACAGTCAGCTTCTCCTTTTATATATATAGATATGTACTATGTCTATAAAGATAAAGATAAAAGATAAAGATTTTTATTTGTTTGCTCTAAAAGAAGTCACAGAAGTTTACAATAGCCTTATAAAGTTGTGTATCCAAACCACAGAACAGATTATCTGTTCTGTGATCCAAACCATACTTTGTGAGAGCCTGGTGACTGAGGTAGGTTTGCAAAACCTGTGGTACAGTTCACCAGTCTATGTGAATGTCTATATAAGTTATATTATATAACACTTTTATCCCTAAGTTTTGTCCCGGTCCGGGTGCTTATATTTTTGAATAACACAAAAAGCTTCTAAAATCACTTGCGCGCAGTATTCAGCGCTCAACTAGCGTGGTTATCCTTACCGGGCGTGGTCACACTCCTGCGAATTGCAGCCCGGCATGTCGATGCCCCCGTTGGGGTAGAAGTCGGCGTCGGCCAGGGGCGCGAGGTACCCCAGGGCCCCCGCGTTCGTGTGGATCCCCTCGGTGTATACACCGTCGGTCGCTAGCGTGTTTATCCTTACCGGGCGTGGTCACACTCCTGCGAATTGCAGCCCGGCATGTCGGTGCCCCCGTTGGGGTAGAAGTCGGCGTCGGCCAGGGGCGCGAGGTACCCCAGGGCCCCCGCGTTCGTGTGGATCCCCTCGGTGTACACCCCGTCGGTCGCGCGGAACTTCTGGCCGTGGGTGATCCAGCCGGGAAACGCTGCGTCGAGAGCTGAAAGAACGCCGGATTTAGAGGTCTGGAGGCGGGGCAACAAAGGAGTGGAGGCCCTGGCCCAAGTTAATTTTCAAGGAGTGGGGGCCCCCTGGCCCAAGTTAATTTTCAAGGAGTGGAGGCCCCCAAATTATTTTCCAAATGGGATGAACAACTTTTTTCAGTCGAGTTTTTCAATGAATAATTTGCTGTGTAACCGTAGGAGTAGGTAGATTCTTTTAGTATTTATCAAACATATAAAAATATAAATTCTTTTAGTATTTAACAAACATATAAAAATATAAATTCTTTTAGTATTTAACAAACATATAAAAATATAAATTCTTTTAGTACCTATTTAACAAACATAAAAATATAGATCAATGATTTCTGTTAATATTTAAGAACAATATAATCATGTTTGAACAAAGGTAAATGTGATGGTAAAACAGCAAAAAAAAAATATCAAAAGAATAGTTGTTGTATTTCCGTTGTGATTTTTATACTATAAAAAAAAATCACCTCATAGCGAAATAAATTATTTGACTTTGACTTTGACTTCAGGGTTGTAGCAGTTGTTTATTAACTTTATAATTTTGATATGAAAATCAAACCATCCGTGATATGACATTTAGTCGAACAAAAAAATTTATTCCTTTTCATGCAACAGATAAACAATGCACAGTATTCCACAGATAACTAATTTATGGTAGGTAGCTTTTCCTAGAGATACTTATATGAAGCACTTGTATACTTATATTTATTTTATTTGATTATAATTATTTTGTAATTACTTTAATTAGACAGCAGTAGTAATTAATTTACCAGTGATGTAGGAGACAGCGCCGCCGAGGCCCCGGCCGATGACCCCGGCCTGGTGCGCGCCCAGGCTGTGCCCCACCAGGTGGTACTGCGTTGGTGTGGCGCCCGTAGCCTGGTTCAGCCAGCTGATGAAGCGCGCCACGCTCGCACCTGGAATAGTTAGTTTGTTAAATCCATCCGTCAGGCCTTTCAAGCGGTGACAGCCCAGTGGCTATCGAACTCGCCTCTCACTCGAGCGGTCCGGGTTCAAACCCAAGCACGCACCAATGACTTTCTAAGTTATGTGCGATTTATCAAATTAAATGTCACTTGCTATAACGGTGGAGGACACTTATGAGGAAACCCGCATGCCTGAGAGTTCTTCATAATGTTCTCGAAGGCATGTGAAGTCTGCCAATACAGTCAGACAGACAGAATTTAAAAATTAGCGTCAGATCCGTCAAAAAAAAGTACTCGTTTGATTAAAATAAATTAATAGGTATATGAAAATAACCGGAACATCCGTCACAATCAAAAATCTGAGTTACTCCCTAGTCGCGCCTAAAGAAGTTTTACTTTAAAAAAAATCGCAATCGCATTTGTGTAACACTGTTCTAATTAATTATTCAGCTTTCAAAGTAAGGCATAGACAAACAAATCTCACCGGAAGTGACGGTGTTGGCAATGGCGGCGGGATAGTTGATGGTTGCGGCGCCCGCGCTCCAGTCCACCACGATCACGTTTAGGTCCTCCGCCGACAGGAACGCTGGGAATACAATACAATACAATGCAATACAAATATTTCAGTGCTTTGTCCATTTCATGGGAATATTTTCTTCTATTAATTCTATTCCATTCCATTCCACTCCATTCAATTCCACTCCATTCCATTCAATTCGATTCTATTCCATTCCATTCCATTACATTACATTCCAATCCATTCCATTCCACTCCATTCCATTCGATTCCATTCCACTCGATTCGATTACATTACATTCCAATCCATTCCCATCCATTACATTCCACTCCACTCCATTCCATTCCATTCGATTCCATTCCAACCCATTCCCATCCATTCCATTCCACTCCACTCAATTCCATTCCATTCGATTCCATTCCATTCCATTCTAATTTAATTCTATTCTAGACCGCTGTTAACATACCCGGTACGAGGACGCTATTGAAGTCAGCGGTGACCGAGTCGAGCCAGCCGTGTAGTAAGATGACAGTTCGTCTCCTGGCATTGTAGTTGGTCATGCCAACTAGGCCGTCGTTGCCCACCAACAAGGGCTGGCTCACCGTGGGGTTCTGTCTGGAATATAATTATAGAAATACTAGCTGACCCCGCAAACGTTGTTCTGCCATATGAAATGTCAAAGTGACGCGACGCTTCACGTCAATGAACGACGGTTAAAAATAAAAATACTAAAATTGTGTTTAAAAAACATTTTCCAGTGGTCCAAATTGTGAATCTAAACCATTCTCGAATTCCCTTGAACACACACAAAACATTTCATCAACATCTATCCAGCTGTTTAGTAGGAGTTTATTGTCATACACACGTAGGTACACAAGAAATATATATATTAAGATATACTTAATTGCAATAATACACATTTACCTGGTAAAGAGATGGTACACATTCTGTCTGTCAGGGTTGTAACGCGCCGCCTGCTGCAGATCGCTGGTCTTCAGCCACAAGTCCACCAGGTGTGGCTTCCCGTCAGGCCCTGGCACGTAGTGGTACCGCTGCGGGTCTAGCTTCTGGATCACGGGGCCAGTGGCCGGGAGGCCTGGGCAGACAGGACAATGATTCAGTTACATATAAATAATATCAGTGAAAGCTTGTTAAGCAATATTATGCCTTGTTGAAGACCAGTGGCTTGAGAACTACAAGCTAAAACTAGTGGACGCTCGCAGCATAGCTCGCGTTGAATTAGACATAACAATAGTTTCGTTTACACCTAGTAATATTATATAGCCTATGTCACTCAGTGAAGATGCAGCTTTCTAATGGTGAGAGAATTTTTGAAATCGGTCCAGTAGTTTTTGTGTGAAAACATTACAAACAAATGTTTCCTCTTTATAATATTAGTATAGATATAGACGTACCTGAAATAGCCCCAATAAAACACAGCACTAATAAATGTACTAATACGTTCATTATTAAAGACTAAATGATTGAATAATAACGATACCTAATTAATTAATTATGTTTGATAATATCTGATATAATATCAATATCTTATCATCATTTACATATTATCGATGCGTTTGCGTAGAAGACAGGATGAATGTAGGTATTTAATTTTGGTTTACATATTAAATTAAAATAACACCTGCAAATCATTTGTAATCTTTATCTTTTTTTATCAAGTATCTTTTGCAATATTAATTACTCTCCTCTAGCTTTTCCTGCGGTTCCGACCGAGATCCGCCGTCGATTTTATCTTCATTTTATGTATTTAAGACTAATGGACGCCCGCAGCTTCACTCGCGTGGAATTAGACATGACAATAGTTTCGTGTACACCTTGTAATATTATATAACCTATGTCACCAGTGAAGATGCAGCTTTCTAATGGGGAAAGAATTTTTGAAATCTCTCCAGTAGTTTTTGTGTAAAAACATTATTCCTAAACAAACCTTTCCTCTGTATAGTATTAGTATAGATATAGATTCCTCTGTTCGAGTATAACGTGTACTTTACATATTTAAGAGTAGGAAACAACCGTTTTTTTATGGATACAGGATAGCAAACGAGCTTGCAGCACCACCCATCCGCTGCCGCCCATGACAACTGTGACTGACTTTGAACAACACTCAATTAGGGAGTTGGATGGTTAGTCCAATTAGTTGAGAAAGTGAATTAGAACATTAGTTGGTCAGTTCATTAGTAGGTATGAGGACTGGGGACTGTTAGTGATAGTTAGTCCTGTTAGTTGGTGTAAGTAATAGTCCAGTTAGTACTTGTTAGTAGGAGTCTCGTTCTAAGTCAGTCACAGATGTGTTGCTACCCTTGCCTTGAGGACTAAGATGGTCGCCTATAAAGAAGTGTAACCGGAAACCACACCTTTCCAACCGGACCATAATTGCTTTAAAAACAATTATTACACGGCAGAAATGGTACTAGGTACCGTGGCGGGCGGTGGTACTGCCCCAGGCGAACTCTATATGGAACCAATTAGCTTTCATATATAACCTATTTGGTTCCCTATAGGCTCCACCACCTACATGGTATGTACTTAGCACCAAAATAAATACAAGATCTCGACCTACAGGTGACCAGTGGAGTTGAGTGTTAGTTGAGTGCTTCCGTGCAGTAGAGGGCACATAAACCGACGGTCAAAGTTTTTTTTCCATATGACCTTCGATCAGTCTTAAATCATCCGAATATCAAGGTCGCCAGGTTCGAGTGTATTAAGTCAATTTCGAACAATAAAACTCGACTTCACCATTATATCGATTACTGAATCGAATCGTGAAAATATTTTATTACAAAGTGTAGATACTTTGTAATAAAATATTTTCATATATATTTAAAATTTTATTGGACTTAAAACAATATTGACTGCTATGTACTGAACTAAATCTTGGAATTTTTAGTGTTAAGATTGGAAAGAAAATGTTTATTTATAACATATTTTCTATTGGTAAGACAATGTTTAAGGATATGTGTAACAAACGAGCATGAGTACCTGAAGGCATACTCCACCACGCTGCTCCAATGCGGATTGGTGGGAGAATTAGTGGCCAACCTAGTGTCGAATGTTCTCAAGCCACCCGAAGGCCACCACAAGGCTTTACGACTGTTTTCGCCATTGAAAATAACCGGACCTACGGCTTAATGTGCCCGCCGAAACACGGTGCGCCCATGTAATTTTGCCACTAGCGGTCACCCACAAACTGACCACGCCCGTCGTTGCTTAACTTTGTAGAACATATTGAATCGACGTTTACGGTACGTTACGTTGAGCCCGACGTTCCCTGTTGAACTAAACGCCGAGCTATCAAACTTGGTTGATTTGAGAGTGTGATAATTGCTTTACATAATTAAATTTTTCAGCTACGGTGTTCCATACGTTACAACCAAGCATAATATTAGTCCAAGCTTCACGCAAGATACCAAGAACTCAGATACGGGATACCAACAATTGGGACCACCAACAGTTGGTCAACTTAGTTGAAATGCTGAACAGAGGACAGCATGGCCTTGTTAATAATCGAGGTATGAGGTGTCACGGACTTCCGACGGGTCTATGATAGCTAATAAACCCACACAGGCTACCCTCCTTGGGTCTCCCCCACAGGCAGCTGTGGGAGATCTAGAGCATAATCCACCACGCTGCTCCAATGCGGATTGGTGGAGGGGTTGGTGGCCAACCCAGTGTCGAATGTTCTCAAGGCACCCGAAGGTCTTCGGCAAGGCTTAGCGACTGTTTCCACCATTAAAAACAACCGGAACCGATGGATTATTATGCCCTCCGAAGCACCGTACAACCTATGAAATTTTGCCACTAACGGTCAGTGGGGCAAAGAAAGGGTTATGAACTTGTGATGCAAAACAACTAACTTAACTTAAAAGAATATTTTAATCAAAAATTTAAAATTTTTACTACACAGGAAATATGCGTACGATACAGAAAAATTATGATGCACTTCTCAATGTCATCGATAGCCAACCCAGACTGGTCTATGTAGCTAACCCGGATCTACTAGATGATTATGATATTGATCTAGAAAGAAATGATAAAGATAATACTGCAGATAAGAGAATATACAAAAATATACGATCAGTACAGAGGAATATTGTCGATGAATTTGAACCTAAAAATGATAGACTGATCTATATTACGAATCCAGAGGTTCTTGAAGAATATCAGAGAAGTTTAGAAAGAAGAACATTGACTAATATTGGTGAAAGAATAGGAAAGACCCGGTAATAATTTTCAAGTGAAAACTGAATTGTATCAAGCGTTACTTTTCGAAATCACATTGCTATAAAGTCAGTTTTAATGTACTTTGCAACAACCCGCGAACAAGGCGTATGATCCATCCATCTATCCATACATTAATCAGCCTTTTGAGGTCCACTGCTAGACACAGCACACTCCTAAACGACACCACTCCGACCGGTCCTGTACCTTCTGAAACCAGTGGTTCTTCTTCCTTCTTCTTAAGGTAGTCCACCTTGTCGAGGGGCGGCCTGTGCTCCTTTTTCCGAGTCGTGATTTCCTTTGAAGACTTTTCTTCCCAACCGGTTGTCAGTCCTTCGAACAACATGGCCTGCCCATTGCCACTTCAACTTGCTAACCCTGCGAACTATGTCGGTGAGCTTTGTTCCTCTACGGATTTCATCATTCCTGATTCGGTCACGTAGTGAAATACCGAGCATAGCTCACTCCATAGCGCGTTGAGTTACTCTGAGCTTGTGAAATAGGCCGATGAAAAATTCAGGTCTGTACCTATTTTCGTTCAAGAGATAAGCCCTAAAATAGTCAGACTGACACGAGAGGTAGAGTAATAGGGTTCCGTTTTTCACATTTGGGAATTAACTTTACCCGCGGTCTTGCCAGCGTCAAATAATTTTGTCGTGCATTATTTAGTACCCCTGCCATTGAAGGATGAAAACTTCTTAGCTATGAATGTGAAAGTGAATCCCATCTTATACTATCTGAGTTTCTTTTGGGTCCATCATTCTCACTCTCTACTAACGTCTATTTTCTCTACTTTTCACCAGTTATGCTCCCACGCTCAACAGCGGGGAAGTCACTGACGGGTTTATCCCTAGAGCAATAGCCCGAATAGAGGGGAGCTCCCCTAATTCCTCAACGTAAGAGCGCCTACAGCACAAGAGGAGGAAGGGTCTGTCTGTCTGTAGCATCGGTTCGCTAATGCCATAAACCAGGGAAAAATCCAGACTCCAAGCAACTACTATTGGGAATCTTCAGTTATTATGCTACACAGACATGATATATGCTGGCTGACTCTGGCAGCTAGTTTTTAAGTCTTGTTTAACGATTGTCACGTGTCTTCAATCTCGTTTACTGTCTTATAATGTATTATAAAAAACATTCTTCCCCGTACAGAAGATCGTCTGGTTCTTCTTCAACATCGACTTCCAGCGAGTCAGATCGGAGAAGGAATTTGAAAGAAATCTTGCGCGATTTAAGGAAACACGCTAAATGTTAGTGGGTATACTTTTAAGGAGTTAATAAAAAAATATTTCTGAATTTCTGAATAGCGTACTAGATTTAACTCTCGCCAAGTTTCGCTCGTCGGGTGGCGAGTGATTCAAAAATAAAGCTGCTTGAGTGGCGAAACGGACCACGGGCCGCCCTCCAACTATGTTCTCTACTGCTTGACGTAAATAACATTATATCTCTTTAACGTCTCTGTTATGTAATTATGTGTGTTTTTTTTTTCAGATATATCGTCACCTGAAAGCGAGGAATTTTTGAAGGTTAAAAGACGAGACCATAAGCCTTCAAAAGAATCAAAACGTGAAAGAGATTATTACCCCATTGAAAAAGAGAAAAATGATGACATTATAAAATACAAGGAAGTTGATTTGCCTAAAACGTTTAACAGTGATAGGTCAAACATAAAAAGTTCTGGTCCGAAGAGTCACCCTGGGGAATACCAGACGTACGGCTCTAAATCTAGATTCGACGATTATAGAGATTATAGACCGAAAAAGGAAAGTCGGCCTAGAAATAGCTATCATTCTATAGCACGAACGTCAATACCACTTGTGGGAAAGAGAATTGTGTATGATAATAAATAATAAAATTAATTATAAAATCGAAATGTAATTTTCATTTTTATCACCACAGTAAACACACTATTTCAGGTCACTTTAAAGGTTATATAGGAACTAATACAGGTTCTACGAGTATGTAAATTTCATTCGGGGCAATACGAGTCAGTACCACGAAAGGTGCCAAGTACCATTTCTTCCATGTAGGTAAATAATAATAAATATCTAGAGCATACACCACCTCGCTACTGCAATGCGTATTGTGAAGTGGCCAACCCAGGAGTTATGGCGTTTTTATTTCGTCTACGCTTAAGTTTTCATTGATATTTATGTTCATAGATTACATTATAATATGTTTTAAAAATTAATAGTTAATGTTTATTTCTAAATATATATAATTCAAAGTCTAGACTGATCAGGATTGATTGGACATATATTATGAAGCCTAAACTGCTGGTTTTTACTGTAGGTTCTCGTCATAATATAGGTAGGTAGCAAAGAAAGGACTTTGCGAAATTACAGACTTAAAAGGGTAAAATGGGGCTAAAAGTTTTTATGAGACTTCGTCAAATGAATCTTAGCACACAATTGTGTGTGGCAATCCGCCACGCCAGAATGCAACAAATCATAATTTTTATCCAAAAAATATGTTCTCTTGTGCATTGTTTATAGCAGAGTTCCCCAAACTTTTTGTGTCGTAGACCCCTTGCCATGTTTTTCCGTGTTGGGTAGACCCCCTACTTACCTGATATTGATTTCCTGTAAATTTCTAACTGTAGTGAAGTTTAGTGTTAAAAACTTAAAGTAAAAACACATGTTAATTTATACTACATTTATTAATTGAATTTAAATTAAAACTACTCAAAATAAAATTTTGTATCTGTTATGTAAAATATACGTAGAATTAAATAAACTATAAATAAAATAACATAAGCAATAAGTCGATATTTTTAGTGAGAAGGATGAACCTGATGCTTTAATAATAAATTATCAACATTTGGCGAATACCAACATCCTACAATTTACACAATTTTATAGACATATATAATAAAGGACACGTTTATCTTTCCATACAACTTGGGCCATGAGATGTACCTCGGGAAAAAAAATTGATTTTTGGAGAAAAAAATGCGTTATTTTATTAAAAAAATAAATTAGATTTTTTACTGCATTTGTACCACCTAAAATTAACTTTAAAAGATAATTTATGTATTGCAACACTGCAAGTTATGGCAATCTAATTCAATCTATCATAACATTGCGTTTCGGTTGTTACTAAATCTGTAATTACTCTATACCCATTTATAAAATATACAATAAGCGCATTGTATTAATAAACTACCTTAAGAAACAGAATCATAGTATCCTATATTGATTTAAATATTCTATTAATTACGATTAAAGGCAAATTTTTTCTTGAAATCGTTTGTAAACTAGTAATAATAATTTCTAAATTGAATACAGGTTAATAGACCTATAATGTGTGACTGACGTCTGACACTAAAACTGAAGTTGGCAAATGACATAAACAGTGCAGAGTAGTTACCACGTAGTATCCGTTATTAGTTTGTGGTTAATACTATGTGAAGTTTTGTGGTACGAAATGTTGTATTTTTTATTATTTTATTACAAGCTAATTATAAGGATTCTAAAAATAATTGATCGACCATTAGTTTTAGTATATTGTAAGGAATTTTTACCAATACTTTGTACCTCGGTACATCGTTTGGCCCAAAATTGATCGTCTCCTTTTTTACTTCATAGGTACTTTTATAAATAATGTACATATATGTTTTGATATTATAAGATAGTATGATGTAAGTAAATAGGTACTATCTGTGTATGTGTTGAGATCCACTATCGTGGACCCCCATTTTCATTTCATGGACCCCCAAATTTTTTTTCGCTGACGTAGACCCCTCGCAGGTTGTCATAGACCCCTAGGGGTCAATATAGACCACTTTGGGAATCACTGGTTTATAGGATGAAGAATATCCACTATGTTGAATGTGGGCTTCTTTTTTCTTTGCGAGCCTCCGCCTCGCACCCCCTTTCCCATGCAGCCCGATCCGATCTTTATCCCAAAAATATGCTCCAAACGTTATTTTCTTAAATTCGAAATTCACGCGGACGAAGTCGCGGGCATAATCTAGTTTTTAATATGTAATTATTTTGTGCGGACGAAAATAATTGTGTTTCTTATTCTTCTTTATTTAATTTTATTCAATCGCCGGGATTCGATCTCGGATCATTTCGAATAGGAAGCCTAATCTCAGTCATTGGGCTATTATTGTACAAAACTGAACTGTTTATGTTGCAAATGTTTCAATCCATAAAAATATGCAATACATTTAAATCGAAATCTACTTATAGACCATGAAACAGTTACAAAATTTGTTTCTACTTTTTTGCTGCTTATTTGGTATGAAAATATTTTTATATTACATATTTGATTTTAACATTTTTTTACATCTTAACCTCTACATATATGGTCTGTTCATGTTTATGTTATATGTAAGTAAGTACCTAACAAATGAAAATTTCTATTAACAGGAATCCATATCGGAAAATGCAGAAAATACGACATAGAATCAGAAGCACAAAAGCTTTTTGGAGAAGATTTTGGCTCTGTGCTCAGACGGTTTAGAAAGACACCGGAATATTTGACGATATTACAGAGTAAGGTATAATATCTTAAGTCCTACTGAGTAACTATTAAGGTGGACCAGGAAAGACCACGACTCGAGGGCACCCTCCAACTAGGTGGACTGATGGCCCGAAGAAGATGCTGGTAACCGCTGGATTCAGAAGGCACAGAACCAGGAGAATTGGCACCGTTCGAGGGAGAAACACTAGAATATATCTTTTCACATAACTTTATAAACAGTTGACAAAACATTTCACGTGTAGGTTGTGTGCTGCCGCTGTCTCTATTCTACTCGGACGCATCAGCCGATGGAGTGGAAGAGAGATGATGCGTCACAAGCCGAATGCTTATGTTGATCGTGCATCTCTATCGCTTGTTCCGTTCTCTCGCTTCCGCGGAACGCTTAGGCGGAACGTGAGCATGGTTACGCTTTTTCGTGCGTGCAGCCGGCGTTCATTGATTTATAAGACGTTATCATGTCAAAAAAATTACGGAGTGTTGAGGCGATATAAGAAACTAAATAAGTTTATGTTTATAATAATGTAATATGCAAGCATAATTGTGTATTATGCAAGCTTATATTTTAAACAAAATTTGAATGTACTAACATTCGATCGAGGGTAGTTTGTTTAAGATATTTTATTTTTAAGCTCTCCGAAGTACACAACAGTTTGTACCTTATTTTGATGAACATAAATACCTACTACGAAGCCAAAATCGAGGACAAAGTCAAACACATCTTGCACTGTGAAAACAAAACGGTTCCCGATGCGACGAAGCGAAAGTTGTTCAGGTAATATATCCATACTTAAGTTGCTACCCATAAACGTCCCACTGGTGGGCACGGGTCTCCAAAGATTACCACGTATCAAAACCTAGCTTCAATTGCATTTCGGCCGAACATAATCCGAGATAGCCTATCGAATTAAAGATTAAATCACGATTGTTATAGTTGCTTTTCAATTAAAACGGCAATTAAATTTTAAATCACACACGGCCATAAGACCCCAACTATTTCACGTTAACCGTCCAAATTTCCGGGATAAACAGTAGGCTATGTCACTCTTCAGACCATATGAATCCATAGGCGATTTCAAGGACAAACCAAAAAACATATTTTTTCATCTATATACAGGGTGTCCCAGAATGAATGGATAATCCTTGAGCCCTGCACAGAACAGCTCTCCAGCGCTTAGAAAAAAATATCAAAAAAAAAAAATTCCAAGTAATACCCAAAATATGATTTTTTTTAGAAAAACATACGTTATTTTAGCTTCACTTCACATTAATTTACACAACTGCCACAAATTAATGATATTCTTGGCGATTTTGGTGTCATTTTATTCCTGATAGACTATACTACTAGAAATACATCAAATAATATAAGTATCTGTGATACTTTTTTTATAAAAAAAATAAGAACTTGAATTTTTAACATGAAATTTGATACCAAAATAATTTTGACATAGTTTGAGAGTGTTTCATGTAAAAAAAAAGTATGAAAATGTAAGTGTCCAGCTATTTTAAAAACATGCGCAGTTAATACAGATTAAATAATGGTATAATACATCATTTTATCTAATACTACTACGAAGTTATTGCTATTGAGATGCAAAACGAGTAAATACGACTAAAATTAAAAAGTTAATGTCTTAATACATTTTATTACTGAACGATTCGTGAGTGTCTATATTCATAGTTGAAGTTACCGGCTTACTCACGTGTGATTTAAGTCGAAAATAGTCCGACTAGTTTCGATCTATTACGATGATCATCTTCAGGAGTGAATGTGCTCGCGGCGGGCACGGCGTTCACTGCGGGCTAACGCGCGCGCAGCTCGCTCTGTCATGACGACATCACTGTCGCTGTCCGCTGAGTTGCTGTCCTCTTCGCACACATACGGCTGGGTGCACACCACACTAACCGTGTCACACTCCACATCCAGTTCACTGTGTTCGGTAGTATACAGAAGTGGTTTCCAGGCTTGGGATATTACCAACCCACTATCCCGGTTATAGTTCGGACGCCGACAAATTTCAATAGATTCCCGTACCTTGCGGGGCACCAGGTACTTCTCCCTCGCCAGTACTTTAGAAGCAAATGGTTACAGTTGGAGACAGAGCTTGCGACTGGTGGGAGGAAAGGGGCGACCGAAACCGGTGAGTGTAGACAGGTTACCAGCTTATCTACCATATATAAAAGGAATTACGGATAGAATCGGTTTTATGTTGCGAACAAAATACAATATAAAGACATTCTTCCGGCCTCCGGCGAAATTGAGACAATTTCTTCGCTCACCGAAACACCACGAACCTTTAAACGTACCTGGCGTGTACATGATACCGTGCGACTGCGGAAAGAGCTACATCGGAGAGACCAGCAGGAATGTTGCAACAAGGGTCTCTGAACACATACGGAGTATAAAGAATATGGACAGGAGGGGATCTGCCCTAGCCGAACACGCCCTCGATTCGGGCCCGGCTCATTTCATTAGATTTGACAAAACAAAAGTACTGGCGAGGGAGAAGTACCTGGTGCCCCGCAAGGTACGGGAATCTATTGAAATTTGTCGGCGTCCGAACTATAACCGGGATAGTGGGTTGGTAATATCCCAAGCCTGGAAACCACTTCTGTATACTACCGAACACAGTGAACTGGATGTGGAGTGTGACACGGTTAGTGTGGTGTGCACCCAGCCGTATGTGTGCGAAGAGGACAGCAACTCAGCGGACAGCGACAGTGATGTCGTCATGACAGAGCGAGCTGCGCGCGCGTTAGCCCGCAGTGAACGCCGTGCCCGCCGCGAGCACATTCACTCCTGAAGATGATCATCGTAATAGATCGAAACTAGTCGGACTATTTTCGACTTAAATCACACGTGAGTAAGCCGGTAACTTCAACTCTTAATACATTTTAATAATAATAAATCATTTCAGGTGTCGCTGCGATCCATAGACGTCCCACTGCTGGGCACGGGTCTCCCCCACAGACACTGCTGCTGCGGGAGGTCCAGAGCATACTCCACCACGCTGCTCCAATGCGGATTGGTGGAGGGGTTAGTGGCCAACCCAGTGTCGAATGTTCTCAAGCCACCCGAAGGTCTTCGACAAGGCTTAACGACTGTTTCCAGCATTGAAAACAACCGGGACCGACGGCTTTACGTGCCCTCCGAAGCACGGTAGCGTCCGTGAAATTTTGCCACTAGCGCTCACCTATCCACAAACCGACCGCGCCCGTCGTTGCTTAACTCTTTCGGTCACATTGAATCGACGCGAGCCATTGGGCTATGGACACTACATTTCAGGTGTACATTACATCAATCTTTATTCACAACAGGTGTTCAAATTGTCTGCCACCGATTCTAATACACGCTCGACATCTTCTTTTATAGGCTCTACTAAGAAACCGTGCGTAGAGTCATTCATTTATTTTTGAAGCGGCCTCTTGAACACGCCTGCGTAATTCCTCATTTGAAATTGTTTTCGAGTACACTTCTTCCTTTAGACAGCCCCAGTAAAAAACATCCCGACAGTTTAAATCTGGAGATCGAGGAGGCCACAGAATAGGACCCAAACGACCAATCCATTTGTTTGGATACGTGGCATTTAAATAAGCCCGGACGTTTGTACCATAATATGCAGGGCAGCCATCATTCTGTAACCAATGGGATTCCATTACCTCCTACGAAACAGTCGTTAAGCCTTGTCGAAGACCTTCGGGTGGCTTGAGAACATTCGACACTGGGTTGGCCACTAACCCCTCCACCAATCCGCATTGGAGCAGCGTGGTGGAGTATGCTCTGGACCTCCCGCAGCAGCAGTGTCTGTGGGGGAGACCCGTGCCCAGCAGTGGGACGTCTATGGGTCGCAGCGACACCTGAAATGTTTTATTATTATTAAAATGTATTAAGACATTAACTTTTTAATTTTAGTCGTATTTACTCGTTTTGCATCTCAATAGCAATAACTTCGTAGTAGTATTAGATAAAATGATGTATTATACCATTATTTAATCTGTATTAACTGCGCATGTTTTTAAAATAGCTGGACACTTACGTTTTCATACTTTTTTTTTACATGAAACACTCTCAAACTATGTCAAAATTATTTTGGTATCAAATTTCATGTTAAAAATTCAAGTTCTTATTTTTTTTATTAAAAAAGTATCACAGATACTTATATTATTTGATGTATTTCTAGTAGTATAGTCTATCTATATATATAAAAGGAGAAGGTGACTGACTGACTGACTGACTGACTGACTGACTGACTGACATATCAACGCAGGGCCTAAACTATAAGGGCTAGAAACTTGAAATTTTGCACAGGGGTTCCTTTTATAACGTAGAGGAGCACTAAGAAAGGATTTTTGAAAATTCACCCCCTGAGGGGGTAAAACGGGGGTGCAAAGTTAGTATGAAACTTTGCCGTTTTTGAAGCTGTTAGACGGGTAGACGTCGTTAATGGGTCTAATTCTACGCGAGCGAAGCTGCGGGCGTCCACTAGTCAGGAATAAAATGACACCAAAAACGCCAAAAATATCATTAATTTGTGGCAGTTGTGTAAATGAATGTGAAGTGAAGCTAAAATAACGTATGTTTTTCTAAAAAAAATCATATTTTGGGTATCACTTGGAATTTTTTTTTTTTGATATTTTTTTCTAAGCGCTGGAGAGCTGTTCTGTGCGGGGCTCAAGGATTATCCATTCATTCTGGGACACCCTGTATATAAAAGGAGAAGATATATATATAAAAGGAGAAGGTGACTGACTGACTGACTGACTGACTGACTGACTGACTGACTGACTGACATATCAACGCAGGGCCTAAACTATAAGGGTTAGAAACTCGAAATTTTACACAGGGGTTCCTTTTATAACGTAGGGGAGCACTAAGAAAGGATTTTTGAAAAATTAGGGTAAAACGGGGGTGCAAAGTTAGTATGAAACTTTGCCGTTTTCGAAGTCAAGTGGGCCACCCGAACGCGGGTAGACGTCGTTAATGGGTCTAATTCTACGCGAGCGAAGCTGCGCGCGTCCACTAGTCATTTACACGAGGGCTTTGTCCGAAGTGATGTATTCTATTGTATTTTCCAGGGCACGTCTACCACATTTCCGGCGGCAGCTCGAGGAGCCAGTGACGTCACCGAACATGTCCGGGGTGGAACGGCTGGACTCGTACCGCAAACTGCGATCGGCGTTGTCTGTATACGAAAGGAACAAGTTCAAGGACGTTGGCTTCGAGTACGCTGGGTAAGGCTAGAAACTTAGAACAATTGGGTTGGTCATTGCGCACTGTAGGGTGTGTTTGGTATTAGCTCGTTGGTGTAGTGCAGTTGGTGCAGTGGTCGCTCACCGTCGGGGATGTTATGTTACATTTATCTACCTAACCCTTCTGATGTATAGGCGTGACTTAATCCTCTCGGTTTTCAGGCGAACGATACACAAGCTCATAGAGGCCGCGTCGGCCGACGACGCGTTGCAGCCGTCCACCATGCTGCCTTACGACATAGACGGAATCACTTCCACTACGCACGGGGACCACCAGGTATTGTGTGAGAGAACGAAGAGAAGAAAGAGTGAGAGAGAACGATTGAATGTGTGTTAGTGTGCATAAAAGCTGCCTCTCTTTCTCTTGCGTAACCCTGACTTTTTTTATGACTGTACTGTGTAGTAAGTATTTCACAGACAGACCTTTCTTCCTCTTCCGCGGAGCTGTGGGCGCTCTTGCGTTGAGGGAATTTGGAGTTAGGGGAGATCCCCTCTAGCCGGGATATTGCTCCAAGGGTAAACCCCGTCGGTAGTCACGCGCTGATACTAGCCGGTAGTCGCTAATTCCTCCTGATGGTCGGGGGTAAGAAGGTCTAACAGCTCTTTAGAGTGCCATCGGCCCACAGGAGTCGCACGTGCATCGGCGCTATATGAGCGTAATATTTCATGTATTTTGACAGTATATTATTAGGTATGCAGGCAGAGAACGACTTGACTTTTTTTTATGAAGTCGTGTGAATGATTTAATATGTTGTATTTTATAATTTTTATGTTATTTTACCGAAGATTATCTTTAAATTCTTGCAGGTGACCCATTCCACTGCAGCATCAGCTGAAGCCATCATGGGCCACGACCAACACGACCATGCTACGCATGTGCACGCGACTCATGTGCCAGACACTTACCGACATTACAAGGGCAGCAACTTGCAATAAATTATTCAATGTTTCATTTTAACTCGTTGTTCTAGTCTAGAGTTCCTCCGTTCGCTCCCCGGGTCGGGCAAAAGTTTTTCAAACTTCAAAAGCCCGGTAGCTTCATCTCGGAGCCTTTGTTTTGCTCGTTTGTGTTGACGACGCGCTGGGTGTAGTAGCCAGAAGCGCTGCACGCATTTTGAGATTTCTGCATTGAGCTGCCGGTACTTTGCCATTGAGGTCGCAGACTGGCCACATCGGTATCGTCTTTTCCCAATGAGACTGACTGTACATTTTAAGAGAATGTCCCAGTTCTGAGGACTTGAAGAGTCTCTCAGAGAATCTTTTCATCACTTGTTGAATGGTCGGGAGCTCTAAGTCCCGGTGTAGTTCGGCGTTCCGGACGTACCAGGCGTCGGTTGCCCTACGACAGAAATCATTTTGCACTACTTGCATCTACGAATTGTGTGTTATGTTAGGAGCCGCATGGGCGAAGACTGGGGCGGCATAGAGCATTACCGGTCGTATGCAAACCTTATAGAGCGTTCGCTTGTTCCTAAGGTTAATTTTACTACGCCTTCCCAACATACAGTTGAGTCGGCTCATATACAGGGTTATTGGTAATTCGACGTATTCCCGTTAGGAGGTGATAGGGGTGACTATTTGTGATAATTTTAACCCCCATATGCATTATGCAAAAGTGAACCATTTTCGAGTTATCAAGCTTTTCATTTTTTTTCAAAATAAGTCAGAAATGCAACATCAAAAATTTATTAAAAAAAAAGTATCAATTAAAATCTATTTTTTCTTCTGATTTATAAAAACGATTAAACAATGCTTATTTATCAACATTAAAACTACAATTATCGGTCCAACTTTAAAAATGCGAGACGATTAACGATATTACTTCAATATTTTTTGAGATTTGTCCTCTAAAATGCCTTAAAAACAAAAAAAAATTATATCAAACTTGGCTTGCAGATTTTTTTAAAAACATAACCGTTTTCTTAGCTTTCCAACAAGGCATAACAACTATGAACTTATTTTAAAAAAAGCTGAATAATAACGATCACATAGGAAGCAGGCGGAAATTTGTATTCGAACTAAACTTAAGTTCTTTCTTTAAAATTTTCAAAAAATTAATTAAAAACAATGCCCAATGTAAATAAAACAAAAAGTTTATATAACCAGTAAAATTTTAGTAATAATAATAATTAATAATAAGTAAGAATTAAGACATTTAGTAATTTTGCCTAATTAAAGTTCTTGCTCGAACGGACTTCCACTATTGTGAGACAATACGAGAAATAGAAATCAACCGGCGTTAAGACCGGACTCCTCGTAGGCCACGGAATTGGTCCTGGTTAATGCCGGAAAACCACCAGTCCGTTTTTAGTTATTAATTACAAAGATATGTGCAAGAATTTATCGATGAACCAATTTTGCTCGCTTACGAATTTTTTTTAACAAATGAAATGCTTGAAAACTTGCCTTTGGCTATAAGGCAAAACATGATATACTAGCAAGACGGATGTCACACATTTTGGTGTCAATTAGGCGATGACTTGATAGCCATTTTCCTAATCGTTGGATAGGGAGAGGACCCATTCCATGGCCTACGAGGAGTCCGGTCTTAACGCCGGTTGATTTCTATGTCTGTGTGTTGATTTCTATGTCTATGCGTTCACATGAAATCCTTAGTTTACGACGTCTCGCCTGTGTCATCCGCGTTAGAACTCAAAACAAAAATTATAAACGCAGCTAATGTGATTCGAAATAATTTGACCACTTCAGCAGTTAAGTTACACCTCAGAAAAAGAATGAGACTTTGCGTACGCAATAGGGGAAGTCCCTTCGAGCAAGAACTCTAATTAGGCTAAATTACAAAATGTCTTAATTGTTACTTATTATTAATTGTTATTATTACTAAACTTTTACTGGTTCTAAATTTAATTTTTAATTTATATTTTTTGTTTTATTTACATTGGGCATTGTTTTTAATTTTTTTTTTTGAAATTTTAAAGAACGACCACAAGTTTAGTTTGAATACAAATTTCCGCCTGCTTCCTTTGTGATCGGTTTTTCTCAGTTTTTTTAAAATAAGTTCATAGTTGTTATGCCTTTTTGGAAAGCTAAGAAAACGGTTATGTTTTTAAAATAATCTGCAAGCCAAGTTTGGTATAAGTTTTTTTTGTTTTTAAGGCATTTTAGTGGACAAAAATCTCAAAAAATATTGAATTAATATCGTTAATCGTCTCGCATTTTTAAAGTTGGACCTATAATTGTAGTTTTAATGTTGATAAATAAGCATTGTTTAATCGTTTTTATAAATCAGAAGAAAAAAATAGAGTTTAATTGATACTTTTTTTTTAATAAATTTTTGATGTTGCATTTCTGACTTATTTTGAAAAAAGCTGAAAAGCTTGATAACTCGAAAATGGTTCACTTTTGCATAATGCATATGGGGGTTAAAATTATCACAAATAGTCACCCCTATCACCTCCTAACGGGAATACGTCGAATTACCAATAACCCTGTAGAATTTGGACGATCCAGTAACCCTTTTGACATGAGATCTAAAGGTTAATCTGGAATCTAATGTAACACCAAGGTATTTTGTTTCGGTCTTCCATGGGACAGGGGTTCCCGCGAAGCGGATGGGAGGGTCATCAAAGTAACGTCTGCGCTTAAGGTCGGAGCGTACTGTGGCGCTTTTGTCTGCGTTGACCTCGATACGCCATTTCTTAAACCATTCTCCTAGCTCGTTAACTGAGTTTTGGAGTCGGTCCAGAACTGATTTTATCCTCTGTATCCTGAGGTACAAAGCAGTGTCATCTGCGTAGAGGGAGAGTTGCACACCTTTCTTAGGGATGGAAATATCGTTTTTATAGGCACGGTCGGGTAGTTGACCGCTTAGTGAGGGTAGCAGCTAATAATATATTATCAGTCCTCAAAATAACACCTTTTTTATTTATTAGTACCTACATATTATCATTACAAACATTTTACATTGATACTTTTACTGAGTAAAATAAATGGGGATTAAATAAAACTCATATTCATTGAATATTCATATAATATTTATTTCGGAATTATACATATATGTAAACATTTAAATGTTACGAAAATTTTAATATTACACATTTAGATACAAACTGAATCAAGAATGCTTTAAAACATCTTATTGAACTTTAACCTTTTTAATTACTTTACCATTTTTATACTTTGTATTTATTTTCTATAACGATCCTTATATTTGGATATTGTGTTGATAATGAATTTGACCGTTGCTGCCACCATTATAGCCGTATTCATGTCCTTCTGATTGATCACCGTCGGTGTCACTTTCACTTGTGTCAGAAATCTGTTGATCTTCTTGGTCATAAAATCCTCCATTCTCGTTTACATTATTTTGGTCGTTGTTATCGTTGTTGCTAATGCCTCCATAGCCTCCTGAGCCATCTTGTCCTCCTTGTTCTCCAGTACAAGCGAAGCAAACCTTTCCTCCATTATTTCCATGGCCTCCTTTGCCTCCCTTATCTCCATTAATTCCATGACCTCCTTTGCCTCCCTTATCTCCATTATTTCCCTGGCCTCCAGAGACGCCACTGTTTCCTCCTTTACCTGCGCTACCGCCTTGTCCTCCATGGTTTACATTGCCGCCTTGTCCTCCTTTGTCTCCCTTTCCTCCATTATTTCCATGGCCTCCATTGCCTCCCTTATCTCCCTTTCCTCCATTATTTCCATGGTCTCCTTTGCCTCCGTTATCTTCATTATTTCCCTGGCCTCCAGAGACGCCACTGTTTCCTCCTTTACCTGCGCTACCGCCTTGTCCTCCATGGTTTACATTGCCGCCTTGTCCTCCTTTGTCTCCCTTTCCTCCATTATTTCCATGGCCTCCATTGCCTCCCTTATCTCCCTTTCCTCCATTATTTCCATGGTCTTCTTTGCCTCCGTTATCTTCATTATTTCCCTGGCCTCCAGAGACGCCACTGTTTCCTCCTTTACCTGCGCTACCGCCTTGTCCTCCATGGTTTACATTGCCGCCTTGTCCTCCTTTGTCTCCCTTTCCTCAATTATTTCCATGGCCTCCATTGCCTCCCTTATCTCCCTTTCCTCCATTATTTCCATGGTCTCCTTTGCCTCCCTTATCTCCATTATTTCCCTGGCCTCCAGAGACGCCACTGTTTCCTCCTTTGCCTGCGCTGCCACTTTGTCCTCCGTGGTTTACATTGCCGCCTTGTCCTCCTTTGCCTCCCTTATCTCCCTTTCCTCCATTATTTCCATGGCCTCCATTGCCTCCCTTATCCTGTACCCCTGTACCTCCAGAGATGTATCCTTGGCCGGTACCGCCGCCTTGTCCGCCTTGACCAATGTTACCACCAATACTGACTTCAATTTTGATTGCTCCGTTGAAGGAGAATTTGTCGCAGTTGCCAAGGATATCCAGTATTCCAGTCAATATTCCTTCAAGATCTGTAATAAACAATGTTAGATTTGATAGTGTGATAGAAAGAAAATGTTCGATTATTTCGGACTTAATAACTTAGCATCTTAAATAAATTTTAAAAATTTACATCCTATTTGTGATTAATTTATAGTAAATTTTTGAAAATTTAGTTTAAAATTAAATATCAAATGAGAATCTCACTATAACTACAATTGACTAGTGAGTTAACAAGATTATCAAAATTAATTAAAAATAATAGTATACATTTAAAAAAAACATAATTAGATAGGGTTAAATAGCCTAAGCCCATAAATTAATTCAGAAGTAAAATGTAAAACAATTGTATTGTTACAACGTCGCTAAAGTTAAAGCTCTATGCATTCATTACTCTGCGTAAATACCATCGTGCATAAACTAATCTAAATAATTTTACGTGCCAATTTCAAAAGTGACCTCTTCCACAAAGTTCGTGAAAGGGATAGATGAACTTGGGTACATTCGAAATTTTAAAAAGTACTGTTGAGTTCTATTCGAGAAACTTCTCAGGGGTATATAAGCTGTGTGTGTTGTTCAAGAGGACAATAAAGTGTCATGCGATAAAATTCTTGGCATTTTATTACGAACTCTAATGTGACCTAACAGTATAATAGAATTAAGTATATTGGATTCAGGCCATTGTTGAGGTTTACGGGTATTCGTAATATGTAATTAAATTAAAGAGTCGTTCTAATGGATTTACTTGTAAGTGTTGACCAATTTATTATAGTTAATCTGTCAATTAGTTATTCTGTCAGTCATTCATTAGTTATTCTGTCAGTTCCTGGGCTCTTGTTAGTTTTCAACTTTTTTATTGACAAAAGGATTTAAGATTCCTCGGATGATTCTATATCGTTAGAATGATAGGGGTTACATAAATCTGTAGTCTCCGATGTAAGGTTATGTGTAGCGTCTGTAGAAAAACGATATATAAGTTTTTGTTGTTTTTATCTTTAGAATATCATCTCTATTCTTTTGCAACTTTCCTTTCCATGCAATTTTTGTGTGTTTGTAATTATTTACAGGCGCCCTTCAAGCTGCCAGTAGTGTTTATGTGTTGCTCAATAATAATAACCTGTGGACCTCGTAGTCATGCTTATGTATCTGCTAATCAGTTTGTGGAGCGCTTTTAACTCATTCTTCATACTGCGGGACTTTGGTTTCACATTTTGGAGAGCGTGTCTTCTCTACACTAGTTCTTTTGGTGCGTTCTAAGAAAATACAGGGCTTGTCGGTGTTAGACTTAAGGTCAGTATTTCAACTAGTACTGTTAATTAAATTATCATGGTACTTTTGAACACTAATGGTTGATCGATTCTCTAAGATTACTTTTTATTTATTGAGTAGAATCTCTAAATAAATATAAATCTGATTATCTTTTATCAGAGAGGGATGTTACTTATTGATACGAATGTGCCCTAAAGTGAGGCCGCTAATACTGTTCTAATTAAATAAAGAAAGTCGTTTCATGCCTAAACTTTGTAAATAATTCTATAATCTAACCTAACCGTTTATAAGTAGTACCAGGATGTACATACCAAAACCAAATCCAGCTTCAACATAAACAGGGCTGAGATAAGCCGTCAAACCTGAAAAGTAAAAAAATGTTTTAATTATATGTAGATAGAAACACTATACGAGGAAGGAAAGTATGGTAGAATAAACGTAATTTGGCAGTATAGCAATGTCATCAATCAATGAATCACTGTCTCTTAGCTGCCATTATTGCAGTATTTTATTATTTAGTAGGGAGAGTAGCGTCTTCGTGGTAGCCTTGGTCCACACAATAAAATTAAAAAAGATATAGGAAATTACCTAATTTCGATGGTTTGGCCTTATTTAGGCCACCTGTCTTAAATAAGGCCAAACCGTTTCACTGTGGGGTACTTGTTTCTGCTACAAAGAACAAGCGAAACCTCACAATGAGTAATGCTCCCATCTATGGGCTGGTCCACCTGAGTTGGAGCTGCACCCATTTTGATTGAATATTGCACTTTTGAATAGCGGTCTTTTGACGCGCGGTCCGGATGATTAACAACCCCAAGATCACCAGCCGGTACCTCTTTACGGAGAGACGTAGGCTCCCTCTGCCTCTTCTACCGGCTTAACAATAGCGAGTGTCCCCTGGAACTGGACGATGTCATGCCAACGTTGCCATTCGTCGACTTTCGCATCATTCGACTACACGCCAAAGACTGAAGTTTCATCCACACCGACTGGTTTTCTGCTCCAAATCTTTACAGCGTCACCAATCTCAAGAGCTCAGCTATATTAAAAATATTATTTCGTATGGTTTTAAGATAGCAACGGGCATACACCCTCAACCCGCTGCCAACCATGCTGATGATGAAGCGGCTCGTATTCTCCGTACTTCAGTAGAGTGAGTGACCGACTTGCCTAAAGACGCTCTTTAACGGTGGGACCTAAGCGTAGGTCGACGCTGAATGGATTATAGATGGAACTAATACTTGGCAATTCCACATGATATAGGGATTTCACAGCGCGAAACTAGCGCTGTGCGGACGACGTAATACGTCTCGCGAACAAATCAACGCTTTCGACTGTCTCTCGCCCCGCCCCCGACGATAGTGTAGTTTCCTCTTCTGCGCAATCAAGGTCAGCGCTAGACTTTGATGCCAATCTCTATACCTCGTGCAGACTGGGGCTGGTATACTTTGATACCAATCCATTCGACCCAATGGTTAGATGGATATGAGAATTCCATGTGGTTTAGGTAGTTACTTACCCCTAGCGATATCCTCTCCATCTATAAACAAGTTTTATAAGGATTAGTTATGATTAGATATCAAATACTTAACTAGGTAATCATCGATATCATCATCCATTCATTCGATGAAAATAACTTAAAAATACTTTGGACCCGTTTCATGGAATTATTTAAAATTAAGTGTCAGTCTTTCTAGAAATTTGCCATTTATTGCTTATAATTTTTCATCGAATGCGTACGAATCCAACTAAGCATACATACATTACTACTAAGCATGTTTATGCTTAATTGGATTTCTGTTGACATTTCACGGCCACCGGGAATATTTTCAGAAATAAATTATTTTAATGAGCATTTTCAAGCGATTGGCAACTGACTAATAAATCGTGAATTGATCGCGTTAGTCCGATGTGCACGATAGGCAGCATTTTCGAGATAATTATAAGTCTTCCTGATCTTGACTATTAAGTACTATTACCATTATTATTACGAGCTGACACAGTAGATATAGAATAAAAACTATCATTTAGACAGCCAAGTGGCTATCGAACTCATCTCTCATCGGTAGTGTGGGTTGAAACGCAAATAGCACCAAAAAAATTTCTAAGTCATGTGCGATTTATGAAATCATATGTCATCTGCACATAACGGCGAAGAAAATTACCTTGAGGAAGCCTGCATGCCTCCGAGGTCTTCATTATGTTCCTGAAGACACGTGAAATCTGCTAACGGCGCCTATGGGCTGAGCACTACCATTCCTAGAAGAGGCCCGAGTCCAACAGTGGGACAAAGAAAGGGTGTTGCTTGACCATAATCCAATGATTAATAAGAAGGGTGATGAAGCAACTTACTTCCAGTCTGGAATCCCAGTATAGCGGCGAGAGTGATGACTGCAAGAAAAATTCAACTATTGATTTGCACTACGGGTAAACGTAAACACATAGTATTAAATAGTATACAATAATTTTTTTGTATATAAATTTAAAAGTGCAAAGATTTTATAAAATTTAAGTTAAGAATAGTGCGTGCGTACAAAGTACACATGTCAGAAGTGAAACTTCTTTGGCGAAATATTCAAATATACTTACACAAAAAAAGAATAAATATAAATATTCATATGAAAGTCTTGTTGTTTTATTACAAAACTTATAAGTTTTAATTTTAATTTAATTTTCATTCTAACATTTAACTAAGTACTAAACGAATACACAAACAAATAGCGTGTATTTTTTCTCGATCGCCCTTACTCTCTCTCTCTCTCAATCTTTCACACTATAGCTCTCTCACGCTCGCCCTTTCTCACTCTTTCTCAATCGGTTTTAATCGACCATCCTCTTCTTCGTCACGAACGTTGCATGCTGCGTGACACATCCTTTTCATCCGTAAAAATTTTACCCTCATGCGCCTAAAGAAGTTTCACTTCAAAAACAGGAAAATTATATTAAATATAATTTAAATAATTGTGCTTTATGTTTTGGGATGATTCAATAATGACTTACCGCCTTTGTTGAAGTATAAGAGATCATCTCTATTCCATTCACTTTGTGGTCCTAGAAAAATAAAAATTACAACATTAACATGTACTGTATGTATCTATGCGTATTTACTCCGTTTATAAGATTGTTTACTAACAATCTTATAACGGCTTCCCACGGTTCGCGATTCTGCATATTATTAATATTTTTTATAAGTTGAACTTTTTTCTCCCATTTCTGGGGTATTTTTCTATTGCCGCGGGCTATGAGCCAAACGACAATAAAATTTTTAAATGCCATCCATTGATAAAAATTTTCTGACTATTCTACAAGTATTAATTACAACAGCTTTTTGCAGCAGGGCGAATGTGATGGGATGTATGTTTAAAATTTTAAGGCTGTCATGAAGTGAACGCGGTATGACTCCTGTTGTTGACAACACAATAGGCACTGTTTTAACGGTTTTGACCTTCCATTGCGATTTTAATTCTATGGAAAGCTCAGTATATTTCGTCATTTTCACTGTGTGTGTATTAATGAGGTTGTGAGTATTTGGGATTGCAATATCTATTAAATAAACTATTTTATTATGTTTGTCATGAAATGTAATGTCTGGGCGATTGTGATGAACGGATTAATATTATTATTACGGACGGCTGACGACAGCCGAACGGACGCATGCCTGGGACCCGACTTTAATTACACCGATACAACTATAGATATTTGTATACAAAACATATTCGTATGCTAATTACGAAAAGTAAAAATGAAACATACCTACTGCTATTACATTACATTCTACTGCCGGGAGAAATTAGAATTCGATTGATAAAGATCACTGGTAGATAAGGCGTCCGAGTGAATTTGAAGAATAGGGACTACAATGAATTTGTACACATCATCACAACCCTTTCTTTGTCCCACTGATGGGCACGGGTCTCCTCTCAGAATGGGAGGGATAAGGCCTTAGTCCACCACGCTGGCCAAGTGTAGATTGTCAGACTTCACATGCATTCGAGAACATTATGAAGAACTCTCAAGCATACAGGTTTCCTCAGGATGTGTCCTTTACCGTTATAGCAAGTGACATTAAATTTATTAAATCGCACAAAACTTAGAAAATCATTGGTGCGTGCCGCTGGGGTTTGAACCTGGACCGCTCGAGTGAGAGACGAGTTCGATAGCCACTGGGCTGTCACCGAAATTCGTACACGCCTTTGCGATTTTCGTATGCGAACGACGTTCAAAAATTCCACGCCCTGGCTTTTACAGACGACATAGTATCATCACACATTGTATCATAACACATAGTATCATAACACATAGTATCATCACACATAGTATCATCACACATAGTATCATCACACATTGTATCATAACACATAGTATCATCACACATAGTGAATCCACGTCCGTGCGATACCACACACCGTGGGAACCACCCATTAAAGTATAGGTATTTTCATTTTTGTCGCAATCAGTAATTTAATAATAAGGTAGGCAAAAAGGATGAATTACTTACGATTACAACGTACTGCTAATCCTATCAAACAATCAGCGACTTCTCTTTGGGTTCCTGTAATGAATATATTAAAATTTTATTATATAATAGGCACTTCCAGCTGAGGTATTTCCTTTTGTCTATGACGATGACATGCGCTTCAAGAAGAGTGTAAATCGCATCGTTCAAGATCGGCAACGAATGTTCTTATTAATACCCTCTGCTAACTGGACTAACCATCGCAGTCGGTCTTGTTCAAAGTCTGTCACAGTTTTAATACTTAATAATAATAATAATAATTATGTATCATGAACATTCTTCAAACTAGGCAGAGCCTGTACTATGGGTGTCAGAGACTGATATACATACATATATATATTTAAATACATACTTAAATAGATAATCTTAACATCCATATACAGAACATTATACAAGTGTTCGTCACACGAATGTTTGTCCTGAGTGGGATTCGAACTCACGACCCCTAGCGTAACAGGCAGGATTGTCACGGGCAGCAGTGGATGTGTGGTGCTGAATGATTATATCCATAAAAAATAATAAAAAAATAATTTAATTTAATTTCTATTACCTTTCATTTGGCTGATGTCAAGTCCGAATTGAAATTTGAATAGATTTCTAATACGAATTTCAAGGTCGATCAGATCGTACCGCTCACGGATCTCGCCATATGAGTATCCTGCGTCGTACTGAAGCCAACCGAATATAGAGCCAAAGTCTCTCTGGCAAACGACAGGAGTCTTACCGCGCTTGTAATGACCTGGGAATGAAAGGATCATATTAATACTTGAACTTTGCACCAATTTCTACGCAAATAACGTGGACGGAAGTATATGGAATTAGACACAGTTAAAGTTTATTTAAAGGAGTGCAGAAAGCTAATTTTTTTTAAATTAAACACAGTTAAAGTTTATATAAAGGAGTGCAGAAAGCTAATTTTTATGAAATTAGACACAGTTAAAGTTTATATAAAGGAGTGCAGAAAGCTAATTTTTTTGAAATTAAACACAGTTAAAGTTTATATAAAGGAGTGCAGAAAGCTAATTTTTATGAAATTAGACACAGTTAAAGTTTATATAAAGGAGTGCAGAAAGCTAATTTTTTTGAAATTAGACACAGATAAAGTTTATATAAAGGAGTGCAGAAAGGTAATTTTTTTGAAATTAGACACAGTTAAAGTTTATAAAGGAGTGCAGAAAGCTAATTTTTTTGAAATTAGACACAGTTAAAGTTTATATAAAGGAGTGCAGAAAGCTAATTTCTTTTAAATTAGACACAGTTAAAGTTTATTTAAAGGAGTGCAGAAAGCTAATTTTTTTTAAATTAGACAGTTAAAGTTTATATAGGTACCTAAAGGAGTGCAGAAAGCTAATTTTTTTTTTAAAATAAGTATGTATTAGAAATACGTTATAAACAGGAAATAGATATAGGTACATTATCAATGAAAATATTTCATACCTTGTTATACATCGCTCTAGCGTTTTCATTTTCGATTAACCAAGTCGTCACCAATTGTATTTGTATTTATTAGTTTAATTTCTTCTTGTGTGTATTTCTATCTTTGTATGTATGTACAAATTCAATAAGGCGTTTGATAATAATAAGCAATAATATTTAATAACATCTAATAACATCTTACCTAATATTCCGATGTAGATACTACCCTTCCACGGGTTTCCGAGGGCACAGAACACAACTTTAGTTCCACCCATAATCACTGAAAATACATTTAGTGTTAAATATGAAATATCTAAAGAAAAAAGTCATATAAAAAAAATTATGTCACTTGTGAAAGTGCTCAACGCTCAACAAGGTTAAAAAAAATAGATATGTATCGCAAACGTAACAAGAAACATCAAAATCACTAATTCTAACATTAGGTATCTACATAGCACACTTATCTAATGTAACCCATGTTAAGTAAATAACTTGAATTTCATTACGATATTTTAACTATGACAAGCTAATCTCTTGTGTCGATGGACATTATTCATGATGTGAATGTCACATCTCAACTTAGTGGGAAGCTCTGTAAAAATCATAGCTTGTGTAGTAATTGCTTGAACATTTTAATAAAATTTTTATCTACCAAATAATCTTAGTAGGTACTCACTGTTTTCGAAATATGTGCCCACTGAAAAAAATTTGAAATTAGTTTTGTATAAAGTAAGCAAAATATATAAATTACATTAAACATTTTTATCAACAGTAGTGACATTTTAACAGTATTAAAATCAATTAAAACAATTATTAATATTAAAACTAAAACTATAACTATAGACTACCATGCTATAACTACGAGTAAAACAAATGTTAAAAAGATAAATATAAAATACTTTTGCTGTACTTACAGTTAGGGCACCAGTGGTTGAGAATCACGCCAATACCCTTAGAAACTGAAAATAGAAAAAAGCGTATTTTTAAAAACAACATGTAATTAATTTGCTCTAAAACCGGATGAAACGGACAATCTTAATTAAATGTAAAATGTAGATAAAAAAATTTCAAATACGCCCAAGTTTTAAACCAATTGTTAACCACTACGTAGGTACATAACTACTTCACAAACAATACAAGTTAAATAAAATTACGGAAGTACTTTAAGCATTTAAATATTAACGACATAATTTAAAACCATTTTAAATGAACTTCAGATGCAAGTTCGTTTAAATAAACAAAATCTATATATATAAAAGGAGAAGCTGACTGACTGACTGACTGACATATCAACGCAGGGCCTAAACTATAAATAAACTAATATAAAGAAACTTGAAATTTTGCACAGAGGTTCCTTTTATAACGTAGGGGAGCACTAAGAAAGGATTTTTGAAAATTCATCCCCTAAGGGGGTAAAACGGGGGTGCAAAGTTAGTATGAAACTTTGCCGTTTTTGAAGTCAAGTGGGCAACCCAAACGCGGGCAGACGTCTTTAATGGGTCTAATTGCGTCCTAATGGCGTCCACTAGTATAATAATATACACATTTTCCCCCGCTCCAAACACCAAACACTATCCCGCTCTTTATGTGGTGTTGGTGGTGTGATAGTAAAACGATAAGTGGTAATAAAATGGTTACATACTGTTGATAAGGACTTCAAGTCCTTCGTCCAAGTTGGAGGCTTTTCCTGAAAAGTAATTTTGGCATTTTATTATTACAATTTATGCTTAGATACCTATGTTTTACTGTGTGTTCACACCGGCAAAACATTCTAAAGAAAACAAGATGTCTATCAAATAAGTTGTAATGTGACAAACACAAAGCTTTTATGTGATGTTATGTTAAGCTAAAGTGAAGTTAACTCAATCGTATGTATCTATGTATGTACTGGAATCTTGCAATCAATATTTCACCCACTTCCACGGAAGTTATCGAGCTGAAATTTGGCACACATATTAGGTATCGATGACAATGCGCGAAAAATAAAAAAGCTTTTTTAAAGATTTTTTTTTTAAATTATGCAATTTAGAATGGACTTTTGTCAATGGTCATAGTAGGGAAACTCTATCTGCCAAATAATAGCTACAATAGATCTCTTTAGGTCGCAGTGGCTTATATATTTGTCGCAGTGGCTTATATTATTATAATTGCCCACACCCCCTTCCTACAATAAATAATAATAATCTGCCAAATATAATTTTGTCGTATTGTCTATGGCAGTGGTGGGCAAACTTTTTTAATGGCGGGCCACAAAGGTTTATAAATTCTAGAGGAGGGCCAGAATTATAGAAAAAATGCATTTTGTGTTAAAGCATATAATTTTATAAAAAGCATTAAGCTGTAAGCATTAAAACAAATATTACAAAATACCTTTTACCCTAAAAAATAATAACCAATTTAACTTTTATTTGAAGGCTCTGCCTTGTTAGGCGTGTGAGACTTATGGAATTTTTGCTGTTTAACCTTTACCTTTGTACAAACATGATTATACTGTTCTTATATTAACAGAAATATTTTATCTATATTTTTATATGTTTGTTAAATAGGTACTAAAATAATCTACTCGGTTTCACAATAAATGATTGATTGAAAAACTCGACTGAAAAATGTTGTTCAGCTCATTTGGAAAATAAATTGGGGCCAGGGGGCCTCCTCCTTTGTTGCTCGAGGCCTCCACACCTCTAAATCCGGCCCTGCCCGTATTACGCAACACATGAACTACGCGGCTAGTTCAGCTTCACCTATAGGTTATATTATAATAATATAATAATAATAATGCCAATACTTAGGTGCCATCTATGTTTTCATTTGGAATAAACAGCGACAGCAGCGCTTGCGGAATTTATTCGTACTAAAATAATGATCTCACGGAACAGAGCCATCTGGAATTGGAGACCATTTTGGAGATTTTTCAAAGTTACGCAGTTTTGTATGAGCATTGACACTCTTCTTTTGGTCCTTCTTCTATGGTTTTACTAAAAAGCTGAGTGCTAAATTAAGCTAGAGGACGAAGTTACTATATCTAGAGCAACCCTTTCAATGTCCCACTACGGTTTGAGGTCTCCACTGAACGGCAGGAAATAATCCAGAATCCACCACGCTTGTCAAGTGCAGACTGACAGACTTCACATGCCTTCGAGAACATTATGGCTCCTCATATAACACAAAATTCCGAGGCATGCAGGTTTCCTCCGATGTTTTACCTCACCGTTACAGCAGGTGAGGTGACATATAACTTCATAAAACTCAGAAAAAACTTAGAAAAGCCACTTGGATTTGAATCTCGAGTGACAGTCGTGTTCGTTCATTGGTCAGTCAGACGCGCTGTTAACACAATATACAATTACAATTTAGCTGTTGCCCGTGACGTGTTCTATTTACAGTGTAGCTTGTATTCTATTTACAGTGTAGCTTGTATTCTATTTACAGTGTAGCTTGTATTCTATTTACAGTGTAGCTTATATTCTATATACAGTGTAGCTTGTATTCTATTTACAGTGTAGCTTGTATTCTATTTACAGTGTAGCTTGTATTCTATTTATCTTGGTGCGCACCCAAAACCTAATCCAGTAGTTCCATGCCTTCGCTAGGTATTGTTTCGAAATACCGCTGCGTGAACATAATGTATAACTCCACATCTAAATGGTGCCAACATACTTAAAATGACATATCGTAGGCTCTACATTTTGCATCACTGTTATTTGGTGTTATTAAATATAAATGCCCACCGTTTTTTTTTATTTGATAAACTTCGCTGGTGTGGAGCTGTTTATGTGATGTATGAAACTCGACAAATCTAATTCAATTAAACAACTGTTTGATCAGTTTCGCGTCAGTATGTGACTGATTCCAAAGTCAACATGCCATTTGCGAAAATTCAATTCGATAAGAGTAATATACTAATAGGTCTTGAAATTTTTAATCTGAGAATGCTGGACATTTTAAAACCAGCATTTTCAGATTTAATTATCTGTGGATTGGCGCGCAATTCGAATTTCAAATAAATTTTATTAGAAACGCTTGTTATTTTAATTTCCAATTCAGTCATTGGTTTTCAGTGTTTTGTTTTTTGTGAAATTGTTGTTGTTTTTGACGCTATGGATCAACTAATCAACTAAAAATTCGTACAACTGTCGAATATGAGTTCCTACGTTAAAATACTGTTGGGCATACAACACGAACCATTAACGATACTGCTTGCATAGCGACAGTCGATTAATGGTTCAATCGTTTTAAATTTTGAGTTGAAGAACGAGCCTCGGGGTCTACCGGTAACCATTGTAGACAACGACAAATTGAAGGCGATAGTACAAGCGGATCCAACTCAATCTACGGCTGAGCTTGCTGGCTATGGAGTTAGTGTCTAAACAACATTGAAGCATTAATTGCGTCAAATTGTAAAGTTAAAAAAGGTAATATTAAAACGATAGTAGTAGTTAGTAGAACGGATGGGTGAAATAAAATTACCGGTCAACGCTGGTATAATTGTACTTGGACAGGGTAATCCCGTCATGGTCAAGGTTTCACAATAATCCGCCTTCTCGAAACATGCGCTTTCTGCACCCTCTGAATCCAACGGTTTCCCGCTGTCTTCTTCAGTCGTCAGTCCACCTCGTCGGAGAGCGGCCAACACTTAGTTTTCCGAACCGACTTTTCTTATCCATCGGTTATCAGTCGTTCGAGCGACGTGGCCTGCCCATTGCCACTTCAGTTTACAATCCATGGGTCAAATAGGAGAAAATTAAACGGTAAAGGGTGACTTAGAGCATTTGAGTTAATACACCGTAACGACAAGTGTTGCGTGAATCTTCAAAAACAATGTCGAATCGACACTTGTGAAAACATTAATCACCAATTTACATGTTATTGAAATTGGTTGGTATCCTATTACCAACCAATTTCAATAACATGTTATTGAAATTGGTTGGTAATAGGAAATTGATTGGTTGTTGTTTGATGTCATTGTAACAATTACCTATAATTGTTTAGTTTATTAACATGAACCGTGGTCCCGTAACCACTGTTTTTCAGCCTTCTCCCTGTGATGTTGACGGGAGATATGGCAGTGATACTCCACGTTTATAAAATGACATGTACCATTTTAAAAAGAATTAAAGACATTTATAATTAAGAATAGTTGTCTTTTCGATTTCATTAATGTAATATAATTAACTAGTGGATGCTCGCAGCTTCGCTCGCGTAGAATTAGAGCCATTAACGACGTCTGCCCCCGTTCGGGTTGCTCACATGACTTCAAAAACGGCAAAGTTTCATACTAACTTTTCACCCCCGTTTTACCCCCTTAGGGGATGAAGACTGATGCAAAAATTAGATAAAAACAATCCTTGATGCGGATTATATATCATGCTACAATTTCAGCTCGATCGGTGCAGAACTTTTTGAGTTTTTGACGCGTACACAAACCAACATAACATTTTTATATATACAGATTATTAAACGAACTTACCTGTACGTGAAGTTCTTTCATAATTATACGTACAAAATTAGTGGTCGTGAATACGATACAAATCCTTGAGATAATTTGACTTAACACACTACAGTAGTACTAGGCCTGTGTTGCGTGTCCCTGTAGCTCGGGACCAGAATAGTGCTACGGTAGCCCCTGCCTGTCGTAAAAGGCGACTAAAAGGGGACTTCTGGGGTTGCGAGCGGTGAGAGTGGCAGCTCGAACCGTCTTGTGACCCCGGGAAAGACGACGCTGTTTGTGGCTGCACAGCGTTGTGTAAACCGGGAAGAGCCCGTCTTGGGCGCAGCGCCGGAGGGGACCGGCGCGTTCTACAAGAGATCCCGGAGCCCTCCTGTAGCGCCGGAGTAGGCCACCGAGTGGGTTTTAGCGGGTGAAGTCCCACATAACCCGGCGTCGCTCCCACGACGTTCGGATACCTTTTCAAGGTTTCCCACTCGTAAAATATAAAAAAAAGGCCTATGTTGCGTGTGGCGGACACACAGAAAACAACACAGTTGAACAGCCATAACCCGATGTAGTATTTAATATTTCAACTTATTATACCTTTTTTCAACACATCAGTTTCTTCATATTACTTCATTCTTTTCATCATTTTTATCTTTGTTTATTTCTTATATTGATATACATACTTTATAAGTTTCTTTACCATTTTATGGTAATTTATTTGGCTGCAATTGAATTGTAAATTAGTTAGTATTTATAGATGTCCTTTTAGGTACTTGTTAGTTAGTTTTGGTTATGTATTCTAAATCTTATGTACTTACTATTAAATTTTTATGTAATTCTCACTTGTAGGATGTTTGTAACTTTAAATATTATTTTGTAACATCCTTGTATAACTTTCTCTTTAGTTTATAATGTTTTCTATTTATTTTCTTGGAACATTTAATATTGTGATTTGTATTTCATACATGACATAGGTCAATGTGTAATGTCTTATTATAGCTTATAAATTTAGGAATTGCCATAGATTATGTTATTTTCTTGTTATCTCATAGATATATATAAAATTTAGCTGTATTGTATTAGGCCATATAGGAATTCAAATTCAAATTTGGAGAGTGTAGAACATGATAGACGACATCATTCTACAGGGCTACGTTCTTTTACCTCGCCCGACGACGGGCGTTCACTCTAGCGGTGGGCGTTATTACACATAGATAGTTGTCAAAACGGTGATCGGGCATAGACAACGGTAACGTTATGACAATATTTTAAAACTATCTATTTCCAAAACTATCTATTTTATTCGCTATGGTTCAGCTATCATAACGGCTCGCGATCTTACAACATAACGCAAACGCACACTTGCAAACTAGAGATAGCTATGTACATCGCATCGTTGTGGTATGTGCGAATGAAATGAAAAGCCATTGTAAAAACGAGACAACTACATTTTAGTTTTTCGTTGCTCGTATTTACAACTGACAATAATACACCTTACGTGTAAGGAATTAGGTTTATTTTATTTTCAATTCAGGTGTAGCGCTTGAATTGACTCCTATGACCTATGACCGGAGAAAAGGTTAAAAAACGATTTTGTTTTATTTTATTTAGTAATATTTTGACTTTTATGATATTGAGTCATGCGCTATTTTGAGTATTTTATTTTTGTTGTAATTTATGAAATTTACTGTAAATATTAGGTATGTGAGAAGTGAAAAGAAATAATTTACATTTGAATTTGATGTATCTTATCTAGTACATCCAGTCCTAAGCCTGGAAAAAGTATGAAGGGAAGTTCACTTTATATTTAATTTCTAGTTAACAATCGTCTCTATTTTGTAACGTGTGAAACGTGTCACGTAAAGCAACTTGTAAACGCTCCGCTTAAAAAAAATAGATAGTTATGAAAATAGATAGTTGTCGGAAACGTTTTCGCTATATCATTAACGTTTACGTTACGTTATTCGGAAATCACACAACGACCCATACCTAGTTCACTCCAAGCCGAGTTATATAAAATGTACTCTGTGCAGTGCTGCCAGATCAAAATACCCATTCAGCGCTAACAGTGTTTCAAAAAGCGCTAGATTTTTATAAATTCAGCGTATTTCGCGCTAAATTTAAAAGTAATGGTAAAAAATAAAAACTCGAGATGAAAAAATAATAACTATCGTACTAATTAATTTTAATCATCATCCACATTATATCTTAACATTAAAAATCGAAAAAAATAATTATCATAATTATGTTATCTTCAACGAACGCGAAGTCGAAGGGCCAGGTTCATCAATAGTAATGTCTATTTCATTTTTTTGTTTATATTTTGCGGACTTTCTAATCACTTGGAAGCTGATAATCATAGCAGGTGCTATTGACAGCAGTTAGCCTGGTTCTTATTAGCAGAATGGCGTTAATTGTTTTTAATTGTATTGAATTTCGTAGCATAGTTTTGACGGCATTCAATAAGCTGAATACACGTTCGATATCAGCATTTGAATGTGGTATGTCAGTAAATTAAAAAATCATATATTTTTGAATAAAATTGTAAAATATGTCGGTAAAACAATTTTTAAACGTGTTGACAATAGAAATCAAAAAGCGCTAAATTATCCGCTAGGCGCTAAAATTTTTAGTTCTGCGCTAGGCTCATCAAAAAAGCGCTAGATCTAGCGCCGAAAGCGCTAAAATGGCAGCACTGACTCTGTGGCCGAGCGACGGTGGAGCGACGTTCGTCATCCAACGTTTTCGAACTACATTGCATAATTGTCAGTATTGTCACTGTCAAAATAGACATTATTGTCATTTTTTGTTTACAATACAATAGTCGTTTCGATTGAATTGTGGAACCCTTTTTTCGTAGAATGAACCTAAATCCGTAAAAGAAGACCAGTTATATGTTGCCAAATGGATCGCCAGATCGTCAGAATTGTTTTGGTGCCTTTACTATTGTTGTGTCCTTCACAACATTAGCCTGAGCCATACTGATCTCAGTATTCAAGAGTATGTTGATGAGGGCATGCTTCATCTCCACCAGACCTAAGACAACAGTGACACAAGCAATGTAGAAGTTGATTGGAATATTGCGAGATGAAATAGCTGCAACACTCTTTTCTCAGAGGGGGATAAGTTTACCCTAAGAACTGTTTTTCATTCAGTTTTAGTTTTTAGAATTATAAAGGTATATAATGGAGTGTTGTAGTTGAGGAGTTTTGATTGTTTTGAAGAATTATTTTGGCTCCATGTGCAGGCCAGGTCCATGGTACCATATTGACCGAAGTTACATAGCTATGTCAAATTTTAGCTCAATTGGATGCCAGCAAGTGCTTATAAAATGGATTGCAAATTGTGAATTGGAACATCATGCCATCAAAGCAAGTTATATAAAAGCTTATAAAAATCCTGTTAATGTACTAAAATGTGACTTTAATTGATGTAGGTACTTGAGTGAAGGACACTTCATTGAATAAACAATAATCTGAATGAAATTGTTTCCATTTTGAAAATCAGATTTAAATATGTACATTGTACCCCATTACAAACATAAAAATCACAGGGTAATTTTTACTGCCATATATTAAATTTAAAGCTACCTATTTATTTAATGTGTCCTTCAGGATAAAAAGTACCCTATTTCCTATTCCAGGGTCTTGAGTTCCATACAATGCATGCATGTTTAAATGCATACTTTTTGACTTTTTTACATTTTTCATTAAGATGTAACAAAATTAAAACCACGTTATATATCATCACAGTTTTATTAAAATCCATCCGTTTAGTCTAAAATACATAGAATACACTTTATTGTACACACAAAGTAATTACAAAAACACAATATTGAATTATCGAAGAGATTACAAAAGGTACAACCGGCCTTGATCGTCGTAATATTAACTGGCCATTTTGAGTAACAATATTCATTGTTTCCATTTTGATTCGATTCAACGATGAATATAATGAAGATAGATTAATATATTTACACAAAACACTGTTTAGCGCGAATGAAAACTTAAATTAATATTATTTATCCTGAAAAATCTGAAAATGTTTATCTTTATGAAGTGCCAAATGTCAAAATAGAAGCTTTCTAGGACAGTTGACAATATGTTAAAACGTCAGGGCGACTTTCACCCACCTATTTCGTGGGGTGACCGGTGCGTCGTCGGGCGTCATTTACGAACGGCTACTAGTGATCGTCGAGCGATCACCCGTTGGTTTTAGAACGCGTATAATATTATCGAGCGTCGTCGGGCGAGGTAAAAGAACGTAGCGAGGGCTATTCTACGGAGACGATTCGAGCAGAAATCACTCTTGAGTGAAGAAAAGTGGATTGACTTGGGAAAAGACGTCTTCTTTTGGCTTTCTAAATTTTTAAAAGGAAGATATCTGATACGGAGTGTTTTTCAGAGCTTCCGGGACCTGCTGAACGATCCCGTGCTGAATACTTCGTACGTGAGCTTCCGAGACCTGCTGAACGGTCTCGTGCTGTTATACTTCGTGCGTGGTTTGTGCGCTGTTTGCACGCCCGCACCTCACCGCCCTGCCGTTCGCTGCTCAACCAAGGAGAGCGCGTTGCAGTGCCGCTGCTTGCGCGGCCGTGCATCGGAGCCCTTCACGTCTGTGTTTGTGCCTTCCCTTAAGTGACTCTTTATTACTAAATTTGTAACTTCCGTGTAACCACCGAGTGAGTAATAATACACATCCTCTTTATTTAAAATTCTTATTATTTAAATTCCTCTAGCTCTTTCTTTATAACACTACAGATTAGTTTTTCTCTTCTTTATAACACTACAGCTCTTTCTTTATCACTACACCGAACACATATCTGCGAAATAAATATCTGCCCCGGCCGGGATTCGAACCCGGACTCGCAGTTCGGTAGTCAGGGTAACTCAACACCGCGACTTTTGACGACTCCGTGAAACGTCAAAATAATCGTTTTTAAAGAAATTGTGTTCCGGCTGGAATGGTGATTTCCGGTTATATACTTTTAAATGCGATCATTTAGTACTTGGGGATAGCAACTTAGGTATCTGTGAATGACTTTGAAGTTTCTAAGACTGGGTGGTGGTGTGGGAGACCCACACAGACTATGCTGCGGGAGCTCTAGAGCATACTCCACCACGCTGCTCCAATGCGGATTGGTGGGGGGGTTAGTGGCCAACCCAGTGTCGAATGTTTGCAAGCCACCCGAAGGTGTCATCGGTCGCGTCTATTCGATCAAATTAGACCTGCCACATTACGCGTCTAGTCAGTTTCTGCGTTCAGCGTCTACAGAGCGGTTATGTTGTGTGATATTGAATTTTAAAATGAAGCCCATCGAAATAATAGCTATTTGGGAGGCTTTTGAACAAGATCGAAAAAGGAAACGTCGACATTGGGTGCATCCTTTAACCATAACATTCATTCATCATTACGTCGACCGACAATGCGTTGACGGAAACGGAACAGACGCTGTACGCTCGACGCATCATCGGTTAGGTTTGAAAGGTTGAATGTTTTATTAAATACTAGTCGCTCGCGTGGAATTAGACATAATAATATATGTTTATTTTACACCCTTACAAAATTTTTACAAAGTTTTAATGCCATATTTATTTATATCTAATCAACAGGCTATAATATAAATTTTATGCTTCTAGTTCTGAAAATGACTTCATAGAACCTTTCAGCCCCCTTTTTAACCCCTTACAACACTTTTTTTCCAAATAAAAAGTAGCCTGTGTCCTTTCTCAGGCTCTAGACTATCTGTAGTACACAGATTTTCAGAGAATTTCATTTAAATCGGTTCAGTAGTTTTGGCGTGAAAGCGACACAGACAGACAGACAGACAGAGTTACTTTCGCATTTATAATATTAGTATGGATTTGTCTGTTTTGGCGTTACTCGACCGATAATACGCGATTTTCATTTTCCGTCAGATATGCTATACGCTACTTTCCTGTAAGTACGTTCCATATTTTGGTGCATGTGATGAATTGTGATGCCGCATCTGGTACTTATCTGAACTTGTGTTCTTTTTATTTGTTTTTCCCTTCCAGTTGCTAAAACATGATTATTTGATTTCGGTTTTTGGTATTTTAGTTAGATAAAATGTTAAAGGAAAAAAAATCGAGGTAAATACATATTATCCATATCCATACTAATATTATAAATGCGAAAGTAACTCTGTCTGTCTGTCTATCTCGTTTTCACGCCAAAACTACTGAACCGATTTAAATGAAATTTGGTACGATAGGGAGCGAAGACTCTTTATACTATGCAGATAGTCTAGAGCCTGAGAAAGGACATAGGCTACTTTTTAATTGGAAAAAAGTGTTGAAAAGGAGGATGAAAGGTTGTATGAAAGTACCTATATCATTTTCAGAACTATAAGCATAAAATTTATATTTTAGGCTGTTAATTAGATATAAATAAATATGGCATCCAAAGTTTGTAAAAATGTTACCCTTAAGGGTGTAAAATATACATAGGGGATAACACATTTACGGATTCATTACTGTGGAGCTACATGTGAGCTACAGTTAACGCATTAAGAAGAATCTAAGTATTATTATGTCTAATTCCACGCGAGCGTAGCTGCGGTCGTCCACTAGTATGTTATACTTTTTAAAACCCGTTACCGGACTTGGATTTGGAAATTATGCTGCTTTATTATGTAGTCTCTGATATAAATTCAGGGTTTTGGCACTTTTGGCAATTTCTTTAAGATAGATAAAAGGCATAACAAGACTGAAGTAATTCCTGTGTCCAGGATAACCTGAAATCCTTTGACGTTTTTATATGACGTTCTTTTAGAGTTAACATTGTTATAAAAATATAACTTTATTTTAATTAATAATAATAATAATAATATACCTAACTTTATTTAATTTTATAATATACTTTGACAGGCCCATTGGCGCAATCGGTAGTGACCCTGTTTGTTGCGCCAGGGGTCTTGGGTTCGAATCCCACTCAGGACAAATATTCGTGTGACGAACACTTAGTATTCGTTCTGTGTCTGGGTGTTAATATTATTTATTTTAAAAATATATATGTATGTATACCTATCAGTCTCTGACACCCATATAACAGGCTCGCGCCTACTTTGGGGTCAGATGGCCGTGTGTGAGAATGTCCAAGATATTTTTTTATTTATTTATTTATTCATAACTTTATTAATATATTATCATGCCCACAAACTAACACCTTTATTATTTTTTATTTATTAGTCCATTTACATTACAAACATTTTAAATTGATACTTTTACTGAGTAAAATAAATGGGGTTTAAATAAAACTCATATTCATTGAATATTCGTAGGTATATATATATATTTATTTCGGAATTATATAAGTAAAAATTTAAATGTTATGAACATTTTATTATTACACATTTAGATACAAACTGAATCAATAATGCTTTTAAAACATCTTAATCAACTTGTTCATGTTTAATTACATTACCATTTTCATCCACGAATATATTGTGATGATGATATACTGTTTTTTTAATGTTGCTGCCACCATCACCACCATCATTGCCCTGTTTGTAATATCCTTCTGATTGCTCACCGTTGCTATCAGTTTCACTTCCGTAAGAGCCCTGTTGGTCTTCTTGTGTGTAAGATTCTTCATTATTTGTGTTGTTGGATTCGTTGTCGATACCAGATTGGTCGTCACTGGCATGATCTTGTCCGCTATCGTCCGATTCATTTGCATTCTCCTCTATTGCCTGGTCTCCAGAGACGTCACTGTTTCCTCCTTTGCCTCCCTTTTCTCCAATGTTGAATGCTCCGTTGAAGGAGAATTTGTCACACTTGCCAAGGATATTCAGTATTCCATCCAATATTCCTCCAAGATCTGTAATGAACAATATTAGGATTTGATGGTGAAATAGAAAGAAAATGTTCGATTAATTAGGTCTCAATAACTTAGCACCTTAATTTTTTTTTAATTTACATCCAATTATTAATTTATAGTAAAATTTTTGAAAATTTAGCTTAAAATTAAATATCAAAAGCGAATCTAACTAAAACTACAATTGACTTGTGAGTTAGCAACATTATTAAAATTAATTAAAAATGATGGTAAGTATAGATTTAAAAAAAAAACATAATTATATAGGGTTAAATAGCCTAAGCTCATAGTTCATAGTTCAGAAGTGAAATGCAAAAAAATTGTATTGTTACGACGTTGCTAAAAAAGCTCTATGCATTTATTACTCTGCGGAAATACCATCGTGCATAAGCTACTCTATGAAATTTTGTGTGCCAATGTCAAAAGTGACGTCTTGCACGAAATTCGTGAAAGGGATAGATGAACTTGGGTACATTTTATTTATTTATCTTTATTTGAACCACATAAAAAAACACTGTTCATTCGAAATTTTAAAAAGTACTGTTCTGTTCTATTTTAGAAACTTCATAAGGGTATATAAGCCGATCGCGCCGGCGATACGGGGAGTTCAGTGATCCGAGTGATAAGCGAAAAGCCGAGGTGATACAAAGGAAGAAAGTCAAGTGCGAATTAGTAGTAGATAGTGCAGTGATAAGTCGAGTGCAGTTAAACAGTGGTGTTTGTTATTGTGCGTGTGTTTGAGCCCGTGTGTTGTTCAAGATAAAATTCGGTAAAATTCCTGGCATTTTATTACCAACCCTAATGCGACGTAACAGCATAATAGAAATATATTGGATTCAGACCATTGTTGATCTTTACGGGTATCCATATTCATACTAATATTACAAATGTGAAACCTAACCTAACCCTAAGTAGAACCAGGATGTACATACCAAAACTAAATCCAGCTTCAACATAAACAGGGCTGAGATAAGCCGTCAAACCTGAAAAGTAAAAAAAAATTATAAGTATATTTAGTCAAAGTCAAAGTCATTTTTCAGTCAAAATTATTTCGCCATGAAGTGATTAGAAACGCTTAACGAAAGTCTAGGTAACTACAAACTGCTTAAAGAGAAGAGATATAATGCTATTCTAAACTGATTAATATAAGGCAAAGGATGAGCTATTGATCCTTGAATGAATAGCTAATCCTACTAGCCTAGTTTACAATAATTACCTACCACTAAGCTAAGCCCTAAGTCACGATAGACTATCTATCTATCTGGTCATCGGCTTTAGGAAGAATTTACAATATTCTTATCCTATGCCCTAGTGTAGGCCGAGAGAAAAAAAAGCCGGAGGAAAAAATTCTAGGTACTCTTTTAAAATTCAAATTAATTTGTACAGAAAAATGTACAGTATGACCATGACATGATCAGGACAGACACGAGACAGCCAATCGTGTATGCCAAGAATCACCCCATATGCCACCTGCTTATTATCGAAATTTAGATCGATATTACTACACGAGGGAGGAAAGTATGGTAGAATAAACGACATTTGGCAGTATAACGCAATGTCTATTGCTGTATTTTATTATTTAGTAGGGAGGGTAGCGTCTTCGTGGTAGCCTTGGTCCATCCAGTAAAATTAAAAAAAAAATAGGAATATCATCTCGTGCAGACTAGGACCTGGATACTTTGATACCAATCCATTCGACCCAATGGTTAGACGGATATGAGAATTCCCGTGTGGTTTATGTAGTTACTTACCCCTAGCGATATCCTCTCCATCTATAAACAAGTTTTATAAAGATTAGTTATAATTAAATATCAAATACTTAACTAGGTAATCATCGACCACTATCCATTCATTCGATGAAAATAACTTAATAATACTTTGACTCGTTTCATGGAATTATTTAAAATTATGTGTCAGTCTTTCTAGATATTTGCCATTCATCTATATCTCTAGTATTAAATCTATGTTTTTATCTAATTTTTGCATCAGTTACATATCCGCGAAAAATATTGTATATCCACAAGTATTGCAAAATTAAACTTATATGACATGTATTCTTTGTTTTGTTTCTCATTTCGCAACCATTCAATCACAATGTGCCACAGCGAATCGTGGCAGGGTACAGCTAGTTGTTTATAATTTTTCATCGAATGCTTACGAATCCAACTAAGCATACGTTTTATGATTTATGCTTTGTTGGATTTCTGACATTTTCTTCACGACCAATGGGATTATTCTCAGAAATAAATAATTTTATTCATTCATTCATCCATGAGAATTTTCAAGCAATTGGCAACTGACCACTAAATAGTGAATTGATCGCGTTGGTCCGATGTGCACGATAGGCACCATTTTCGAGATAATAATAAATCTTCCTGATCTTGACTACTACTATTACCATTAGTATTACGAGCTGTCACAGTAGATATAGAATAAAAACCATCATTTAGACAGCCAAGTGGCTATCGAACTCATCTCTCATTCGAGGAAGTGTGGGTTAAAACGCAAATGGCACAAAAAATTTATGTGCGATTTATGAAATCATATTATTATGTCATCTGCACGTAACGGCGAAGGAAACCACCTTGAGGAAGCCTGCATGCCTGCGAGGTCTTCATAATGTTCCTGAAGACACGTGAAGTCTGCTAACGGCGCCTATGGGCTGAGCCCTACCATTCCTAGAGGAGGCCCGAGTCCAACAGTGGGACAGTTCTATTTCTATTTCTATTCTATTCATTTGATGAATATCACATTACTAATATCTTGATTTCTCAGCAAGTTATACAAAAATTCTTCCCTGTTCCAGCGCCCCACGCTTATACAATCAAATATTATAATTTTTGGTTTTTACGTGCATTTATAAAAGCGTGTTTTTCTAGTTTTTTTTAAGCTATTAATTTATTATATACTTTTTAGTCTTTGATATAACCTTGAAACCTGATCGTGTTCAAAGTCCATTACGTGGCTTTTCTCACAAGTGCGAATACGACTATGATACGATATTCCATCATGGAATGCCAGTGTCTATCTTCCGGCTTCATCAACAGGCCTTGAAACCTAATCGTAGTCAAAGATCATTACAAGACTTTTCTAATAAATCCAAAAACAGCTATGATACGATGTTCCATCATGAAGTTCCAGTTCATATCTTTCGGCTCCATCATCAGATCAGGTTGACAGTACCATATTATTGTATTGTCATCAGAACTACATACAGCTGCCAATTTTCATTACGCTACGATCCTTGAAAGATGGTTAAATTTAGTTACCTTAGATTCCATTACATAGTTAGTAGTACTAATAAGAAGAATGTTAAAACAACTTACTGTTACTGTCACCAGTCTGGTATCCCAGTGCAGCGGCCAGAGTGATGACTGCAAGAAAAAGTCAACTATAGATTTGCACTACGGGTAAACGCAAAAAGTACAAAGATTTTATAAAATTTAATTATGAAACTATTAAAAAAAAACAGGAAAATTAAATTAAATATATGATATAAAATAATAATTGTGCTTTATGTTTTGGTATGATTCAATAATGAATGGACTTACCGGCTTTGTTGAGGTATAAGAGATCATCTCGATTCCATTTTTTTTGTTGTCCTAGAAAAATAAAAATAAAACATTAGCATGTACATAATACTGTATGTATGTGTATTTAATCCGTTTATTACCAGTTATAAGATTGTTTACTAACAACCTTATAAAGAAGCCGTTATAACGGTCCGCAATTCTGTAGATTATTACTGACGGCTGACGACAGACGAACGGACGCACCGATACTAACTATAGATATTTGTATACAAAACATATTCGTATGGTAATTACGAAAAGTAAAAATGAAACTTAAATACCTACTGCTATTACATTACATTCTACCGCCGGGAGAAATTAGAATTCGATTGATAAAGATCACTGGTAGATAAGGCGTCCGAGTGAATTTGAAGAATAGGGACTACAATGAATTTGTACATATCATCACAACCCTTTCTTTGTCCCACTGTTGGGCACGGGTCTTCTCTCAGAATGGGAGGGATAAGGCCTTAGTCCACCACGCTGGCCAAGTGCGGATTGGCAGACTTCACATGCCTTCGAGAACATTATGATGAACTCTCAGGCATGCGGGTTTCCAGGTGATGTGTCCTTCACCGATATAGCACGTGACATTACATTTCTTAAATCGCACAAAACTTAGAAAAGTCATTGGTGCGTGCCGCTGGGGTTTGAACCCGGACCGCTCGAGTGAGAGACGAGTTCGATAACCACTGGGCTGTCACCGGAATTTGTACAAACCTTTGCGATTTTCGTATGCGATCGACGTTAAGAAATTCCACGCCCTGGCTTTTACAGACGACATAGTATCATCACACATAGTATCATCATCACACATAGTATCATCACACTCAGTATCATCACACATAGTATCATCACACATAGTATCATCACACATAGTATCATCATACATAGTATCATCACACATAGTATCATCATCACACATAGTATCATCACACTCAGTATCATTACACATAGTGAATCCACGTCCGTGCGATACCACACACCTTGGGAATCGCCCATTAAAGTATAGGTATTTTCATAATTTAATAATAAGGTAGGCAAAAGGATGAATTACTTACGATTAAACATTACTCCTATATCTAGCAAACAATCAGCGACTACTCTTTTGGTTCCTGTAATGAATATATTAAAATGTTATTACATAATAGGCACTTTCAGCTGAGGTATTTCCTTTTGGCTATGACGATGACATGCGCTTCAATCGCATCGTTCAAGATCGGCAACGAATTTCCTTAATAATACCCTCTGCTAACTGGACTAACCATCGCAGTAAGTCTTGTTCGAAGTCTGTCACAGTTTTAATAATAATAATAAATATCATGAACATTTTTCAAACTACGCAGAGCCTATGGGTGTCAGAGACTGATATACATACATACATAGATACTTAAATAGATAATCTTAACATCCTGATACAGAACATATTCAATTGTACGTCACACGAATGTTTGTCCTGAGTGGGATTCGAACCCACGACCCCTTGCGTAACAAGCAGGTTCACTACCGATTGCGCCAACGGGCCCGACAAAGTTGTCACGTCCAGCAGTGGAGTGTGATGCTGCATGTTTATATACTATAAATGATAACAATAAAAAAAAATCATTTCTATTACCTTTCAATTGGCTGATATCATGTCCGAGTACAACTTTGATTAGATTCTTAATTTCAACGTCGATTCCGATCAGATTGTACTTGTCACAGACCTTGTCATATGAGTATCCTGCGTCATACTGAAGCCAACCGTATTTAGTGCCAAAGTCTCTCTGGCAGACGAGAGGAGTCCTCCCGCGCTTGTGATAATGACCTGGGAATGAAAGGAGCATAATAATACGTGAACTTTGCACTCCTTTCTACGCAAATTACGTGGTTACGTAAAAGTTTATACAAAGCAGTGCAGAAAGCAAAATATTTTTTTAAAATATCTAATTTAATCCATACTAATATTATAAATGCGAAAGTAACTCTGTCTGTCTGTCTGTGTTGCTTTCACGCCAAAACTACTTAACCGATTTAAATGAAATTTAGTACACAGATTGTCTAGAGCCTGAGAAAGGACATAGGCTACTTTTAATTTGGAAAAAAGTGTTGTAAGTGGTTGAAAAGGGGGTTGAAAGGTTCTATGAAAGTTTTGTGTGTCAGAACATGTCAAGTAAATAAGTGTCATTAATTATTACAAGCAAATTCTAAAAAAAAATTTAATTTCTATACGACATAAATATTTTTTTTCAGTTAATTTCTTTTTTTTTCTTTAATCACACATAACTTAGAAAAGTCATTGGTGCGTGCCGCTTGGGTTTGAACCCGGACCGCTCGAGTGAGAAGCGAGTTCGATAGACACTGGGCTATCACCGCTACTTACTTACACTACCTAGGTAGTACCTACATCTAGTTAATTTCACTATTTATCAATATTTATAGTGATGATAGTTGAATCCCTATATTAATGAATTTATTGTTATACATCGATCTAGCGTTTCTATTTTCAATTAACCATATCGTCCCCAATTGTATTTATATTTATTAGTTTAATTTCTTCTTGTATGTATTTTTATCACAATACAACATTTCTATCACAATACTAAGCAATAATATTTAATAAAATCTAATACCATCTTACCTAATCCTCCGATGTAGCTACTACCCTTCCACGGGTTTCCGACGACACAGAACACAATTTTAGTTCCACCCATAATCACTGAAAATTCATTTAGTGTTAAATATGAAATACCTAAAGACTAAAGTTATACAAAAAAAAAATTATGTCACTTGTGATTGAAATGAAATTATTTTAATTGAAATTATAGATAAGTATCGCAAAGATACCAAGAAACATCAAAATCACTAATTCTAACATCTTGTCTCGATGGACATTATTCAACATTCACATCTCAACTTAGTGGGAGACTGTAAAAATCATAGCTTGTGTAGTAATTGCTTGAACATTTAATAAAATTTTAATCTACGAAATAATCTTAGTAGGTACTCACTGTTTTCGAAATATGTGCCCACTGAAAAAAATTTAAATTAGGCTTGTATAAAGTAAGCAAAATATATAAATTACATAAAACATTTTTATCAACAGTAAGTATTGACATTTTAACAGTATTAAAAACAATTAAAACAATTATTAATATTAAAACTAAAATTAGAACTATAGACAACCATGCTATAACTACGAGTAAAAAAAAATTATAAAAAGATAAAATATAAAATACTTTTGCTGTACTTACATTTAGGGCACCAGTTGTTGAGAATCACACCAATACCCTTAGAAACTGAAAATAGAAAAAAGCATATTTTTAAAAACAATATTTAATTAATTTGCTCTAAAACCGGGTGAAACGGACAATCTTAATTAAATGTAAAATGTAAATACAAAATTTCAAATACGCTCATAATAGTTTAGATGTTTCTTTACCTGGGAGCAAGGCCTGGGCAAAATAAGGCTACATCATAAATTTTCATTTTCATTGTGTCATGCAAATTGTGACATATCTAATTCCTAAGTCTTATTCCTAACTCTTATTTAAGTTGCAAGTTTTAAACCAATTCTAAACCACTAAGTAGGTACATAACTACTTCACAAACAATACAAGTTAAATCAAATTACGGAAGTACCTACTTTAAGCAGTTAAATATTAATGACATAATTTATAACAATTTTAAATGAACTTCAGATGCCAGTTCGTTTAAATAAACAAAATCTATATACAGTGGTGGTCACAGAATTAGAAACACTTCTTTTGAATAAAGAAAGTATAACTTCAATGTAAAAATGTTCGTAAAAAATATATACATTCAATATTTAATAATCATACAATAATATAGCCACTCAAATAAAAAACTCATTAAATGCATAAAATATAAAAACTATTTTACTTTTAATTAAAAAATGAGTCTTACACATGAAGAGTTTATTTTCTGCTGATTGCCGCTTGGACGCCTAATTAGAAACATTATAAAAAAACATCCATAGCTCGTTTTTTTTTTTAAATTGGAGAATATCATTTCATTCTTGGCTTTTTCTATTATTTTGGCGGTAATTCAAAATTAAATCTGAATTTTATTTGTTAAAAATGGGCAAAAATTAAAGTTGTGACGCGTCAACTAGGCAAATAATTGTTAATTTACATTTAGATCATAAGTGGGCGTACACAAGAATAGCTGAGCATTTAAATTGTTCTGTTAAGAAAGTTTTTAATGCAATTGATCATTATAAAACACATAGAACTGTTGAAAATGCTCTTAGAAAGGCTCGGCTAAGAAAAACCTCTCCCAAAGAAGATACGCTAATCGTTCGTGTTGCTAAAAAAGACCCAAGTAAAGGCTCCAACCAGATTAAAAATGAAGTTTTTTTCGCCTGATGACCCGAGAAACATCTCGTCAAGACTGATTCGCCGAAGATTAGTGGAAGCTAAATTGTTTGGAAGAATCTCTCGATAGGTACCGCTTCTTACCAAGCAACACCGAGAGAAGCGATTATTATTCGCTAAAAAATATGTTAAGTGAACGGTATGAGAATGGGAAAAAAAGTGTTATTTTCAGATGAAACAAAAATAAATATGGTAAATTCCGATGGAAAGCGCTATGTTAGACGTCCTGTAAACAATGCTTTTAATTATAAATACACAAGGAGTATACAGTCAAGCAAGGTGGCGGTAACATTAAAGTTTACCGGATGTGGAGTTGGACCCGTTGGGAAGATTGAAGGTACAATGGATCAATGGCAATACAAAAATATCTTAGAGCACACAGTGATTCCCTACTCGGACGATCATTTGCCTGTAACCTGGATCTTTCAGCATGACAATGACCCTAAACACACGGCCAATAGCGTCAAATGTTTCCTTAGCGAACAGCGTATATCCGTTTTAGACTGGCCACCAAATGTCCGGATTTAAACCCGATAGAAAATCTCTGGTATATTGTTAAAAAGAAAGTCTCAAACAAACGTAACACCAGTAAAAACGAACGATATGAAGCGTTTGTTGAAGCATGGAATTCAATTCCCCCCCAGAAAAATGTATGAAATTGATTGAATCAATATCCACGTCGTTGCAGTGCTGTTATTGAAAATAAGGGATACGCCACTAAATATTAATTAACTATTGGTATGCTGTGGATAGTAACTATTTCGTAAATAACAATACTAATTACTAATACTTAAAAATATATTGTTTTTAATACTTTTTTGTTGTTGTTTCTAATTAGTTGACCATTACTGTTCATACCTTAAAATTGATTTAAATGTTTGTCAGTAATGTAATATTGAAACTGCACTTGTGTACTGGGAATTATATTGCTTTTCTGATAAATGATAAATCGTTGAACATATTGTTACCCTATTTATTGTTTAATTTCAAAATAAAAACGATTGCGGTGAAGTATCTTGCACAATGTCAAGGACCGTTGGTAGTGTTTCTAATTAGACGTCCACCACTGTATATAAAAGGAGAAGCTGACTGACTGACTGACTGACATATCAACGCAGGGCCTAAACTATAAATAAACTAATATAAAGAAACTTGAAATTTTGCACAGAGGTTCCTTTTATAACGTAGGGGAGCACTAAGAAAGGATTTTTGAAAATTCATCCCCTAAGGGGGTAAAACGGGGGTGCAAAGTTAGTATGAAACTTTGCCGTTTTTGAAGTCAAGTGGGCAACCCAAACGCGGGCAGACGTCTTTAATGGGTCTAATTTTACTCGAGCGAAGCTGTGGGTGTCCACTAGTATAATAATATATACACATTTTCCCCCGCTCCTCTTACAAACACTATCCCGCTCTTTATGTGGTGGTGTGATAGTAAAACGATAAGTGGTATTAAAATGGTTACATACTGTTGATAAGGACTTCAATTCCTTCGTCCAAGTTGGAGGCTTTTCCTGAAAAGTAATTTTGGCATTTTATTATTACAATTTATGCTTGGATACCTATGTTTTACTGTGTGTTCACACCGGCAAAACATTCTGAAGAAAACAAGATGTCAGTCAAATAAGTTGTAATGTGACAAACACAAAGCTTATGTTATGTTCTGTTATGCTAAAGTGAAGTTAATTTCACTCGTATGTATGTATGTATGTATGTCCTGGAATCTTGCAATCAATATTTCACCCACTTCCACTGAAGCTATCGAGCTGAAATTTGGCACACATATTAGGTTCCGATGACAATGCGCGAAAAAAAAAAGAAAAAAAAAAACCTTTTTTTTTTTAACAAAAATTTTAACTATGCAATTTAGAATGGAGTTTTGTTGTATGGTCATAGTACGGCGTCACCCAATAGGGAAACTCTATCTGCCAAATATAATTTTGTCGTATTGTCTATGGAATCTCAACATTAACAATGTGTTGTACGATTTGTACAATGTGATGAGTTTCGTATATGTTTGGTGGGAACATACATAGCTAGCTTTTAAGGGCTTTTTAATAAGTTTCAGCACGGCAATTGCGTAACTTGATCGGATACATCTGACATCATAATAAACTACATTTTATTAGATTATAATTATACAGATTACAACACGTGGGGTCGCCCTGAAAACCAGCGGTCGTGGCTCGCTGCGACTATAGCTGAGTGCGGTCATATTTTGGCAGATAATTGTACTGTTATTTATTTATTTTATACGATATTTGTGTAACAGTATTAATTTGGCGAAATAAATATAGGTATTCTTTTATTTGTACCACGATATTACTATAGATATTTAAGATTAACTGTATTCTATTTTGAGATCACATACTAAAATAAATAAACTTACCTCGTCCAGAGAAGGTACCGAAGATCTTTTTAGCCAGGTCCAATTTGACTGAAACTGTATTAAGCAACATTAAAAGCATACGTCCCAGGTAATTATATTGTCATGCAAATCCGGGCCCAAATCCAGACCGGAGTCTGGATTTGTGCCCGGATGATAGCACGGATGCTATCAATGGGAATTTCAAGTTAGAAAAATTCATTAATACCCGGCCCGGAGATTGAACCAAGGAACAGTCAGCAGGCACGTTGACTGGACCGACAGAAATGTTACTGTACAGATTAATATAATGCCAGCTTGTCAGATAGAAGCACCGTAAAAAAATATTATTGCCCCCGACGGCGGGGTCTGCCAGTCTACTAGTCAGAGTAAGAGAGAAAAGAAAAAAGATCTTGTAAGTAGTGAGCTGCTGCTGTGACCCACATACGTCCCACTGCTGGGCACGGGTCTCCCCCACAGAAACAGCTGCGGGAGGTCTAGAGTATACTCCACCACGCTGCTTCAATGCGGATTGGTGGAGGAGGGGTTAGAGGCCAACCCTGTGTTGAATGTTCTCAAGCCACCCGAAGATTTTGACAAGGCTTAACGACTGTTCCAGCATTGAAAACAACCGGCCCGAAGGCTTTACGTGCCCTCCGAAGCACGGAAGCGTCCTTAAAATGACGATAGTTGACAACCATCAACATACTGGCTGCACCCGACGTTGCTTAACTCGAAAAATCACGTACGATTCTATTGTAAAAAAGTTATAAATGGGTGATATTATGATCATAATTACCGGCTGAATTAAGCACGTTAGCAACGACACCTGAAAAACAAGTGCTTTTTAATGAAAAATTACATTTGTATTTTTTACTTAAGTATGGTATTTGACATAATTTTTATTATTGACATAATTTAATTGCAATCCATATTTACTTAAATCAATGAGTGGATGGCCTCCTTTGCCTCCCTTATCTCCCTTCCTTCCCTGGTCTCCAGAGACGTCACTGTTTCCTCCTTTGCCTCCCTTATCTCCCTTCCTTCCCTGGTCTCCAGAGTCATCACTGTTTCCTACTTTGCCTCCCTTATCTCCCTTCCTTCCCTGATCTCCAGAGTCATCACTGTTTCCTCCTTTGCCTCCATTATCTCCCTTCCTTCCCTGGTCTCCAGAGTCATCACTGTTTCCTCCTTTGCCTCCCTTATCTCCCTTCCTTCCCTGATCTCCAGAGTCATCACTGTTTCCTCCTTTGCCTCCCTTATCTCCCTTCTTTCCCTGGTCTCCAGAGACGTCACTGTTTCCTCCTTTGCCTCCCTTATCTCCCTTCCTTCCCTGGTCTCCAGAGACGTCACTGTTCCCTCCTTTGCCTCCCTTATCTCCCTTCCTTCCCTGGTCTCCAGAGTCATCACTGTTTCCTCCTTTGCTTCCTTTATCTCCCTTCCTTCCCTGATCTCCAGAGTCATCACTGTTTCCTCCTTTGCCTCCCTTATCTCCCTTCCTTCCCTGGTCTCCAGAGTCATCACTGTTTCCTCCTTTGCTTCCTTCATCTCCCTTCCTTCCCTGATCTCCAGAGTCATCACTGTTTCCTCCTTTGCCTCCCTTATCTCCCTTATTTCCCTGGTCTCCAGAGACGTCACTGTTTCCTCCTCCATTCTCTTCCTGGTCTCCTGTATTTCCAGAGATGTGTCCTTGGCCGTTACCGTCGCCTTGTCCGCCTCGACCACCATTACCACCATAACTGCCTCCAATTTGGATTGCTCCGTTGAAGGAGAATTTGTCGCACTTGCCAAGGATATTCAGTATTCCATCCAATATTCCTCCAAGATCTGTAATGAACAATGTCGTTAGGATGATTTGATGTTGTAATGGAAATAAAATGTTCGATTATTTCGGTCTCAATAACTTAGCACCTTAAATTTTTTTTTTTAATTAAAAAAAAATCCAATTTGTGATTAATTTATAGTAAATTTTTAAAAATTTAGTTTAAAATTAAATGTCAAATGGGAATCTAACTAATACTACAATTGACTTGTGAGTTAACAACATTATTAAAATTAATTAAAAATAATAGTAAATATTTAAAAAAAACATTATTAGATAGGGTTAAATAGCCTAAGCTAGTTCATAGTTCAGAAGTAAAATGCAAAAAATTGTATTGTTACGACGTCGCTAATACCATCGTGCATAAGCTACTTTATGTAATTTTGCGTACCAATGTCAAAAGTGACGTATACGACAAAGCTCGTGAGAGGGATAGATGAACTTGGGTACATTCGACATTTTAAAAAGTACTGTTCAGTTCTATTTGAGAAACTTCTCAGGGGTATATAAGCCGATCGCGCCGGCGACACGTGGAGTTCAGTGATCCGAGTGATAAGCGAAGAGCCGAGGTGATACAAAGGAAGAAGAATTCAAGAGCGAATTAGTAGTAGATAGTGCCGTGATAAGTCGAGTGCAGTTAAACAGTGGTGTTTGTTATTGTGCGTGTGTTTGAGCCCGTGTGTTGTTCAAGATAAAATTCGGTAAAATAAGGTATAAGAAATATTAATCTGATTATCCATACTAATATTATAAATGTGAAAGTGTGTTTGTTTGTTTATTTATTTGTTTGTTTGTCCGGCTTTCACGTCGCAACGAAGCTATTATATGGTATGGTTTTTGTGTGTGGAGATAGTGAGGAGGGTGGAGAGTGACGTAGGCTATTTTTTACCCCGGTAAAACATTCCCATGGGAAGATATCGATGTTTTGTTATTTGCTAGATATTAAGTTCCGGATGTTGTTAATAGATGACGTTAGTAAAATTCATTTGCAAGTTCTTATATTAGTATCTTTTAATCGTGGAACTGTCACTATTCATCCACCACAAATGTGTCATGTATGATAAACAACTAATTGTTAATTCCCTTTGACCACGCGGGCGGAGCCGCGGGTAAATGCTAGTCTTTTATAAGAAAGTTCAAAGGGATGTTATTGAAATTTAATTTTAGCTCTTATCGCTCTATGGTCTTATGGAGACTTTAAATTTAGTACTTCTATGTTTTGGAACTATTTAGGAAAGCTACAAGAAATAGTCGACTTAATTCTTTTTACCATTTGATGATCTCAAAGTACTTTTGTTTCTCGCATTATTTTTATAAAAGGTATTCATAATTGAGAGTTTGTACTCTAATGCAAACTCTACTAATCACATACCTCGTTCATTTCACCGACGAGGTGTGTGATTAGTAGTTCGTTCTCGACTCCTTAAATTATTTTATCATAATTAAATGTTCATTTGGCTTGGTTAATCCAATTTTGGAATTAAATTTTCCCATAACTAATACGTTTCGCCGGCCTGCCATTGAAATTGCGATTTCAATACTTTCCTATAAGTTTTCAAGAATTAAATCATCTGAGGATTCTGTGGGAGCGTAAACATGAACAATAGCTAGTCTTACTGTATTGATTGTTAAGGTTAATAAGGCAAACTCTGTACAGAAAAAATCAGATACCATGTCCAGATACTTACTCCACTTACTTACCAGATAAATCAGATACCAATGTCTCCTAAAGGGAGGCCGCTTATATTGTTCTACTTAATTAGAGAAAGTCATTTCATGGCTAAACTTTGTAAATAAATCTATAACCTAACCTAACCCTTTATAAGTAGATAGAACCAGGATGTACATACCAAAGCCAAATCCAGCTTCAACATAAACAGGGCTGAGATAAGCCGTCAAATCTGAAAAGTAAAAAAATTTTATAAGTATATTTAGATCGAAATACTACACGAGGTAGGAAAGTATGGTAGAATAAACGACATTTGGCAGTATAACGCAATGTCTCTTAGCTGCCACTATTGCTGTATTTTATTATATAAGTAGTAGGGAGAGTAGCGTCTTAGTAGGCGCCTTGGTCCACCCAGTAGAATTTAAAAAAAATAGGAAATTAGGTGTCCTAAATAAGGCCAAACCGTTTCACTGTGGGGCACTTGTTTCTGCTACAAAGAACAAGCGAAGGCTCACAATGAGTAATGCTCCCATCTATGGGGTGGTCCACCTGAGTAACAGCTGCACCCAATTTGATTGAATATTGCACTTTTGAATAGCGGTCTTTTGACGCGCGGTCCGGATGATTGGCAACCCCAAGATCACCAGCCGGTACCTCTTTACGGGGGGACATAGGCTCCCTCTGCGTCTTCCACCGGCTTAACAATAGCGAGTGTCCCCTAGAACTTGGCGATGTCATGCCAACGTTGCCATTCATCGACTTTCGCATCATTCGACTACACGCCAAAGACTGAAGTTTCATCCACACCGACTGGTTTTCTGCTCCAAATCTTTACAGCGTCACCGAACAAGCTTTAAGAGCTCAGCTATATTAAAAATATGATTTCGTATGGAGTTAAGATAGGAACGGGCATGCACCCTCAACCCGCTGCCAACCATGCTGATGATGAAGCGGTTCGGATTCTCCGTACTTCAGTAGAGTAAGTGCGACTTGCCTAAAGGCGCTCTTTATCGGTGGGACCTCAGCGTAGGTCGACGCTGAATGGATCATAGATGGAACTAATACTTGGCAATTCCACATGATATAGGGATTTCACAGCACGAAACTAGCGCTGTGCGGACGACGTAATACGTCTCGCGAACCAATCATCGCTTTCGACTGACTATCGCCCCGCCCCCGACGATACTGTAGTTTCCTCTTCTGCGCAATCAAGGTTAGCGCTAGACTTTGATGCCAGTATCTATACCTCGTGCAGACTAGGGCCGGGATACTTTGATACCAATCCATCCGACCCAATGGTTAGATGGATATGAGAATTCCATGTGGTTTAGGTAGTTACTTACCGTTAGCGACATTCTCTCCATCTATAAACAAGTTTTATAATGATTAGTAATAGTTAGTTATCAAATACTTAACTAGGTAATCATCGAAACCATAATTCATTCATTCGATGAAAATTGTCAAATCCATCAAAAATCTGTCACTTAGAAATACTTTGACTCGTTTAATGGAATTATTTAAAATTAAGTGTCAGTCTATTTAGACATTGGCTATTAAATGTTTATAATTTTTCATCGAATGCTTACGAATCCAAGTACTTCACGTGTCTTCATGACCATAGGGTCTACCATTCAGCCCTACCATTCCTAAAGGAGGCCCGAGTCCAACAGTGGGACAAAGAAAGGGTGTTGTTTGACCATAATCCAATGATTAATAAGAAGGGTGATGAAGCAACTTACTTCCAGTCTGGTATCCCACCGCAGCGGCGAGAGTGATGACTGCAAGAAAAAGTCTACTTTAGATTTTTGCACTACGGGTAAACACATAGTATTAAATAGTATACAATAATTTATTTGTATATAAATTTAAGAGTACAAAGATTTTATAAGATTTAAGTTAAGAAACTACTTCTAAAAAAAACAGGAAAATTAAATTAAATATAGGGTTTTCCAATAGGGACGGGTTGATTTTCACAGCTCGTGGCGGCCATATTGTTTCTTTTACTTTCTGACAAAATATCGTCCTTTAATCAGTCACAAAAGACAAATCATCATGGCAAGCTACAGCGTCGAGCAACATGTGCAAATGATAAAACTTTATTATCAAAATGGGTGTTCTCTAGTATCTAGGCCCATTTTTGGATGAATGGAATAAGCAAAATTGCCGGATTTGGGACGACACCAATCCACGCGAGATTCATGAGGTGTCAATGCATCCAAATAAAGTTACTGTTTGGTGTGGATTTTGGGCTGGAGGCGTCATCGGTCCCTACTTCTTCGAAAATCGATGATCACAAACTTCTTGTAGCCTGAATTGGATGATATGGACACCGAAGACATATGGTTTCAACAGGATGGCGCTACGTGCCACACAGCTCAAGACACAATCTATATTCTGCACGAGCGATTTCATGGAACGGTTATCTCGCGCCGAGGCGAAGTGAATTGGCCCCCAAGATCGTGTGATTTGACCCCTTAGACTTTTTCTTGTGGGGCTTTCTTAAGTCGCAGGTCTATGCGAATAAGCCGCAAACCACCGCGGCCCTCAAAGACAACATAATCGCTGCCATCGGTCAAATTCAGCCTGATTTATGCGCCAAAGTCATCGAAAATTGGACCTTTCGAATACGCGCCACCCAGCGAAGCCGCGGCGGTCGTTTTCAGAGTCAGTCAGAGTACCGAGAGTTTTTTCCTCCGGCTTTTTTCTCTCTCGGCCTACACTAGGGCATAGGATAAGAATATTGTAAATTCTTCCTAAAGCCGATGACCAGATAGATAGTCTATCGTGACTTAGAGCTTAGTGGTAAGTAGGTAATTATTGTAAATTAGCCTTAAGGCCGGTTAGGCACCTGTGTAGGATTAGCTATTCATTCAAGGATCAATAGCTCATCCTTTGCTATATATGAATCAGTATAAAATAGCATTATACCATTTGTCCACTCAGGACAAATATTCGTGTGACGAACACTTGTATTTGTTCTGTGTCTGGATGTCAATATTATCTATTTAAGTATGTATTTAAAAATATCTATGTATGTATATCAGTCTCTGACACCCATAACACAGGCTCGCGCCTACTTTGGGGTCAGATGGCCGTGTGTGAAAATGTCTAAGATATTTATTATTTATTATTTACATATATCTCTTCTTTTTAAGTAGTTGCCTAGACTTTCGTTAAGCGTGAGTAATCACCTCATAGCGAAATAAATTATTTGACTTTGACTTTGACTTTGATTTGAACGATGTTATATTTCACCCATAATGTCATTGATAGGGCTCTCAAATAAAGATAAAATCTTATTGATATCTCATATACAAATTGTTTTATTCAATTTTAAAATCGACCCGCCCTTAATGAAAACCCTATATTACTTAAATAATGTTTTTTGCCTTATGTTTAGTATGATTCAATAATGAATGGACTTACCGGCTTTGTTGAGGTATAAGAGATCATCTCGATTCCATTCACTTTGTGGTCCTAGAAAAATAAAAATAAAACATAAGCATATACTGTATGTATGTGTATTTAATCCGTTTATTACCAGTTATAAGATTGTTTACTAACAGTTATAAGATTGTTTACTAACAATCTTTAAAGTTATAAGATTGTTTTCTAACAATCTTATAAAGAAGCCGTTAAAACGGTCCGCGATTCTGTAGATTATTACTGACGGCTGACGACAGACGAACGGACGCACCGATACGAACTATAGATATTTGTATACAAAACATATTCAGCTAATTACGAAAAGCAAAAATGAAACTTAAATACCTACTGCTATTACATTACATTCTACCGCCGGGAGAAATTAGAATTCGATTGATAAAGATCACTGGTAGATAAGGCGTCCGAGTGAATTTGAAAAAAAGAGACTACAATGAATTTGTACATATCATCACAACCCTTTCTTTGTCCCGCTGTTAGGCACGGGCCCCTCTCAGAATGGGAGGGATAAGGCCTTAGTCCACAACGCTGGCCAAGTGCGGATTGGCAGACTTCCCATGCTTTCGAGAACATTATGAAGAACTCTCAGGCATGCAGGTTTCCAAATGATGTGTCCTTCACCGTTATAGCAAGTGACATTAAATTTCTTAAATCGCACAAAACTTAGAAAAGTAATTGGTGCGTGCCGCTGGGGTTTGAACCCGGACCGCTCGAGTGAGAGACGAGTTCAATAGCCACTGGGCGATTTTCGTATGCGAACAACGTTCAAAAATTCCACGCCCTGGCTTTTACAGACGACATAGTATCATCACACATTGTATCATCACACATAGTGAATCAACATCCGTGCGATACCACACACCGTGGGAACCGCCAATTAAAGTATAGGTATTTTCATTTTTGACGCAATTAGTAATTTAATAATAAGGTAGGCAAAAAGGATGAATTACTTACTTTCAAATATTACTGATATATCTAGCAAGCAATCAACGACTACTCTTGGGGTTCCTGTAATGAATATATTAAAATGTTATTACTTAATAGGCACTTTCAGCTGAGGTATTTCCTTTTGTCTATGACGATGACATGCGCTTCAAGAAGAGTGTAAATCGCATCGTTCAGGATCGGCCACGAATGTTCTTATTAATACCCTCTGCTAACTGGACTAACCATCGCAGTAAGTCTTGTTCGAAGTCTGTCACAATTTTAATAATAATAATAAATATCACAGAACAGATAAAGGAGGATAGAATGGAAATGTGGGCGTGACAGGCGCGCCAACAAGTATGATTATACAATCATACTTCAACTGAAATCACGCGTGCATACTTTTAGTCGCTTTCGGACTGCGGTGGTGCGAAGAGCTGAACGAAAAATATACATTGCCGGTAAAGTACGCAAGTAATCCACGTGAACACATAGTTCGTGCGCAATGTATTCTGTCCTACAGAATGCGATGACGTCACGATGTTCTGTCGAGTTCGTTCGCAGCGAGATAGTGTTGTGAAAGTATAAGATAAATTTTTCGATAAGTCTTGATCTTGAGTACGTAATTAAAGTAGTTTCAGGTGTAAATACTTAATTTCAAGGAGTAGGTGTAGTACTAAATAAGTAATTTAGTACTAATTTATATTATGTATTTGTTTTAGGTTTCCAAAGGATCCTAATAACCAGTATTGGATAAATGTAACGGGTAGAAAATTTGGATCCCTAAAAAACAATGTACCTACCACTTTGGAACAACTGTACTCGATTTTGCGCAACTTTGTCGGAACTCAATTATTTAGCAACATTAGTTATCATCAGATAGTATTATATTCTACTGAGAAGCATATTACAGACTTTACCAAAGCTATTAAAGAAAAATAATTTAAATATAAGATTGCATTAATTTATTGTAAAAAATTCGAATACAAAAGAGTCCCCATCTTTGCTCTGCACAAGTACATTCGTCGCGCAACTGTATATATTAAAACTGTACCTGTGTATTTATTTAAGTACGTACACTCACTCTGAAACTTTTTAATAAAATAAATAATTATAATGTAATTTTTCATGTGAAGATAATAAAAAAAATGTATGGAATTAAGATGTATGGAACAGGCGCAACACCTAAAGGAAGCAAAACTCAAGTTGCATATGTTTTCAGTGTTACTTTTAAAAGAGTCATTTATGCGGATGTAGCATTATAGGTACCTACATAACTCTAAACAAGTTTCAAAATATATTTATCGATAAATATGTTTACATCTCTAGTTGGGTTACCAGTAAATAACATATAAAATTGCACGATCAATTTTCTCAAATATGCAGTAAATTTTGTTTCTTAACTTTTATTTATTAATTTCACCGCCGTTAGGCATCTTTTGGCTCAATAAAGGTTAAATAAATAAATAAATAATACTGTAAAATAAAATATACTCTATTTTACTAATCTTGTAGTGGTTCAGTACCTACCAGTTACCTTACCTCCGAATACCTCCGAATACCTCAAGCATACCTCACACGGATACCTCATACCTTCGAACCAGTTACCAGTTACCTACGTTGTTAATATGAAACATATACGCGGTCGTCAAATAGTGTTTTAAATAGTGTAGTATGTATGAAAGAAAATGTAAATATAAATAGGTGATTTTACAAATAAATTATTCATTCGACAATCGGACAGATCACGAGTTTCATTATGAATCCTATGAAGAACCTCTAAAATCTTATTATTGCACGAAATTTGTGCAAAACACTTACTGGCAACATTAAGTGTCGACAAGGTCAAAACTTGCACAATTCTACAGCTTGACGCGAGCAAAAAGTATCCTTATTGATTTGATGCTAAGGTTAGTTTTTCAAAGTTGCGATTCTCGTGCAATTTGACCAATGGCTGATGAATATTTTATGTAAAGGTAATAATAACGTGTATCTAAGTGTGGGTAACTGGCGACAGTGGTTTTGTTTCAAAACTGACTCGATGGCCTTTCTAACCTCCTTTATCTGTTCTGTGATAAATATCATGAACATTCTTCAAACTAGGCCTATGAGTGTCAGAGACCGATATACATACATACATAGATACTTAAATAGATAATCTTAACATCCTGATACAGAACATATACAAGTGTACGTCACACGAATGTTTGTCCTGAGTGGGATTCGAACCCACGACCCCTTGCGTAACAAGCAGGTTCACTACCGATTGCGCCAACGGGCCCGACAAAGTTGTCACGTCCAGCAGTGGAGTGTGATGCTGCATGTTTATATACTATCCATACTAATCCATACTAATATTATAAATGTGAAAGTGTGTTTGTTTGTTTGTCCGGCTTTCACGTCGCAACGAAGCTATTATATGGTATGGTTTTTGTGTGTGGAGATAGTGAGGAGGGTGGAGTAGGCTACTTTTTACCGTGGTATGACATCCCCATGGAAAGACATCGATGTTTTGTTATTTGCTAGATATTTAGTTCCGGATGTTGTTAATAGATGGCGTTAGTAAAATTCATTTGCAAGTTCTGAATTTCGCTAACTAACACTATACAAATGTGTCATGTATGATAAACAACTCATTGTTTTTTCCCTTTGACCACGCGGGCGGAGCCGCGGGTAAAAGCTAGTAAATAATAATAATTTAAAAAAAAGTCATTTCTATTACCTTTCATTTGGCTGATATCAAGTCCGAGTACACGTTTGATTCTATTCTTGATGTCACGGTGGACTGTGTGCAGATGGTAGATATCGTACACCTCGACATATGAGTATCCTGACTTGTACTGAAGCCAACCGAATATAGAGCCAAAGTCTCTCTGGCAGACGACAGGAGTCTTCCCGCGCTTGTGATGACCTGGGAATGAAAGGATCATACATAATAATACTTGAACTTTGCACCAATTTCTACGCAAATAACGTGGACGGAAGTGAATTAGACACGGTTAAAGTTTATACATATAAAGGAGTGCAGAAAGCTAATTTTTTTTACAATAAGTATGTATTAGAAATACTTTATAAATAAGAAATAGATATACCTTCATTATAAATGAAAATATTTCATACATTGTTATACATCGCTCTAGCGTTTTCATTTTCGATTAACCAAGTCGTCACCAATTGTATTTGTATTTATTAGTTTAATTTCTTCTTGTGTGTATTTCTATCTTTGTATGTATGTACAAATTTAATAATAATAATAATAAATAATAAATATCTTGGACATTCTCACACACGGCCATCTGACCCCAAAGTAGGCGCGAGCCTGTGTTATGGGTGTCAGAGACTGATATACATACATAGATATTTTTAAATACATACTTAAATAGATAATATTAACATCCAGACACAGAACAAATACAAGTGTTCGTCACACGAATATTTGTCCTGAGTGGGATTCGAACCCACGACCTTTGGCGCAACAGACAGGGTCACTACCGATTGCGCCAACGGGCCTGTTTAATAAGGTGTATCATAAGCAATAATATTTAATAACATCTTACCAAATATTCCGATGTAGTTACTACCCTTCCATGGGTTTCCGAGGACACAGAACACAATTTTAGTTCCACCCATGATCACTGAAAATACATTTAGTGTTAAATATGAAATATCTAAAGAAAAAAGTCATATAAAAAAATTATGTCACTTGTGATCGTGCTCAACGCTCAACAAAGTTAAATTATACTCTAAAAAAATTTTTTTTTAAAAAGCTTTTATAACTTTTTTTTTTATTTTCATGCATTGTCATCGGAACCTAATATGTGTGCCAAATTTCAGCTCGATAGCTTCAGTGGAAGTGGATGAAATATTGATTGCAAGATTCCAGGACATACATACATGAATGAATGAATACATACGAGTGAAGTTAAATAAAAGCTTTTAAAAAATAGATAAGTATCTCAAACATAACAAGAAACATCAAAATCAATAATTCTAACATTAGGTATCTACATAGAACACATATCTAATGTAACCCATGTTAAGTAAATAACTTGAATTTCATTACGATATTTTAACTATCACACAGGAGACCGAAGAGCTGGCAGCTACCTCGGACAAAGAATTAGCCTAGCAATTCAAAGGAGGAACGCTGCCAGTATCTTCGGAACCTTGCCTAAGGGGACTCCTTTTAATAATATGTATTAGTTATTATTTTATATATTTTTTAAGGATTTTTAGTTTTAGGTTAATTTTAACTATGACAAGCTAATCTCTTGTCTCGATGGACATTATTCAACATTCACATCTCAACTTAGTAAGCTCTGTAAAAATCATAGCTTGTGTAGTAATTGCTTGAACATTTTAATAAAATTTTAATCTTCGAAATAATCTTAGTAGGTACTCACTGTTTTCGAAATATGTGCCCACTGAAAAAAAATTAAAATTAGTTTTGTATAAAGTAAGCAAAATATATAAATTACATATAACATTTTTATCAACAGTATTGACATTTTAACAGTATTAAAAACAATTATTAATATTAAAACTAAAACTGTAACTATAGACTACCATGCTATAACTACAAGAAAACAAAATGTTAAAATATAAAATACTTTTGCTGTACTTACATTCAGGGCACCAGTTGTTGAGAATCACACCAATACCCTTAGAAACTGAAAATAGAAAAAAGCTTATTTTTAAAAACAATATTTAATTAATTTGATCTAAAACCGGGTGAAACGGACAATTTTAATTAAATGTAAAATGCAGATACAAAATTTCAAATACGCCCTTAATAGTTTAGATGTTTCTTTACCTGGGACAAAGCCTGGGCAAAATAAGGCTACATCATAAATTTTCATTTTCATTGTGTCATGCAAATTGTGACATATCTAATTCCTAAGTCTTATTTAAGTTGCAAGTTTTAAACCAATTGTTAACCACTAAGTAGGTACTTAACTACTTCACAAACAATACAAGTTAAATAAAATTACGGAAGTACTTTATGCAGTTAAATAATAACGATAATTTAAAACAATTTTAAATGAACTTCACATGCAAGTTCGTTTAAATAAACAAAATATAATAATACTACTAGTGAACGCCCGCAGCTTCGTTCGCGTAGAATTAGACCCATTAATGACATCAGCCCGCGTTCGGGTTGCCCACTTGACTTCAAAACAGGCAAAGTTTCAGATTAACTTTGCACCCCCGTTTTACCCCCTTAGGGGATGAATTTTCAAAAATTCTTTCTTAGTGCTCCCCTACTTTATAAAAGGAACCCCTGTGCAAAATTTCAAGTTTCTAACCCTTATAGTTTAGGCCCCGCGTTGATAATAATATGTCAGTCAGTCAGTCAGCTTCTCCTTTTATATATATAGATAAACATTATCCCCCGCTCCTCTTACAAACACCTGCTCTTTATGTGGTGGTGGTGTGATAGTAAAACGATGAGTGGTATTAAAATGGATACATACTGTTGATAAGGACTTCAAGTCCTTCGTCCAAGTTGGAGGCTTTTCCTGAAAAGTAATTTTGGCATTTTATTATTACAATTTATGCTTGGATACCTATTGCGGCAAAACATTTTGAAGAAATAAGATGTCTGTCAAATCCGTACTTCCGTACTAATATTATAAATGTGAAAGTGTGTTTGTTTGTTTATTTGTTTGTTTGTCCGGCTTTACCGTCGCAACGAAGCTATTAAATGGTATGGTTTTTGTGTGTGGTGATAGTGAGGTGGGTGGAGAGTGACGTAGGCTACTTTTTACCGCGGTAAAACATCTCCATTTGAAGATATCGATATTTTTTTATTTGCTCTAGTAAGACAGTTTACGTACACTTTATCTGCGGTCAGCATTACCTCAGGTTCCTCTAAGTATCTTTTAACTGTGGAACTGTCACTATTCATCCACCATAAATGTGTCATGTATGTTAAACAACTCATTGTTAATTCCCTTTGACCACGCGGGCGGAGCCGCGGGTAAAAGCTAGTAAGTTATAATGTGACAAACATTCTGTGAAACAAAATATCGGATAATTAAAGTTTTGAGTTGTACAACTTGTTAGCCAGCCCCTGAAACGCAAAACTCTGTCCTTTCTTTTAGAATGGACTTTTGTTGTATGGTCATAGTACGGCGTCAACCCAATAGGGAAACTCTATCTGCCAAATATAATTTTGTAGTATTGTATATGGGATCGTTTCAGCACGGCAATTACGTAACTTGATCGGATACATCTGACAGCATAATAAACTAGATTTTATTAGATTATAATTATACAGATTACAATACGTGGGGTCGCCCTGAAAACCAGTGGTCGTGGCTCGCTGCGACTATAGCTGAGTGCGGTCATATTTTGGCAGATAATTGTACTGTTATTTATTTATTTTATACGATATTAACAGTATTAATTTGGCGAAATAAATATAGGTATTCTTTTATCTGTAGCACGATATTACTATAGATATTTAAGATTAACTGTAAACTATTTTGAGATCACATACTAAAATAAATAAACTTACCTCGACCAGAGAAGGTACCGAAGATCTTTTTAGCCAGGCCCAATTTGGCTGAAATTATTATATTAAGCAACATTAAAGGCATACGTCCCAGGTAATATAATATATAATATATTGTCATGCAAATCCGGGCACAAATCTAGACTCCGTGCTATCAATGGGAATTTCAAGTTAGAAAAAGTCATTAATACCCGGCCCGGAGATTGAACCAAGGAACTGTCAGCAGGCACGTTGACTGGACCAACAGAAATGTTACTGTACAGATTAATAAAATGCCAGCTTGTCAGATAGAAGCACCGTAAAAAAATATTATTACCCCCAAATGCGGGGTCTGCCAGTCTACGTCAGAATAAAAGAGAAAAGAACAAAAGATCTTGTAAGTAGTGAGCTGCTGCTGTGACCCATTACGTCCCACTGCTGGGCACGGGTCTCCCCCACAGACACAGCTGCGGGAAGTCTAGGGCATACTACACCACGCTGCTTCAATGCGGATTGGTGGAGGGTTTAGAGGCCAACCCAGTGTCGAATGTTCTCAAGCCACCCGAAGATCTTCGACAAGGCTTAACGACTGTTTCCGCCATTGAAAACAACCGGGACCGACGGCTTAACATGTCCTCCGAAGCACGTAGCGTCCATGTAATGACGATAGCCGACATCCATCAACATACTGGCTGCGCCCGACGTTGCTTAACTCGATAAATCACGTACGATTCAATTGTAACAAAGTTATAAATGGGTGATATTATGATCATAATTACCGTTGATCAAGGCAGAAAGGCCACCTGAAAAACAAGTGTTTTTGAATGAAAAATTACATATATTTTTTTACATATGTATGGTATTTGAAATAATTTTTATTATTCACATAATTTAATTGCAATCAATATTTACCTAAATGACCGAGTGGTTTTCCGACATGCTGAGGAGAAAAAAGATGTTTTATTGAAATAAGTAAGTAATATACCTACTCGTAGAGTTAACAGAAATTAGTGGCTACTTTTTTCTGTGAAACATTTTTATTCCGTGTTCACCTTATTTTTAAAATTTGATTGTTTACATAATTGGGCAAGTCTGAACATAGGTACGCGAGTTATAACATTATACTGTGGTATGAGATTAGTCTGTTCACCTTGGTCGGTGACCTGTATAGGGTTGCCAACTGTGTGGATCAGAAATCCGGGAGGTGAAATGAAAAAGTCAATGAAAATCAATTTTTTATTTAAAAGTGTATTTTTTACACTGCGAACAGCTTGTAGTTCCTTTTGATTAGAAATAATAAAATCGTAAAATTCTTTACAAGGTGTATTTGAAATTTGTGCACACCTGTATTTCAGATTTTACGTGACTTTCATTCAGCCGATTTCTTCAGTCCCCTCGCGGCGCGCGCGGCGGACTGAAGCGATGAAAATATCCGGGAGATTTCGGCTGCGTTCCTGAAGCCGGGAGATTTCAAAAACTTTTTGCTTTTTTACGGGAGAATCCCGGAATTCCGGGAGAGTTGGCAACCCTACGGCTGTACTCCTTTTTCCAACTCGTGGTTTCCATTCGAGGACAAGGAACGACGTGGCCTGCCCATTGCCACTTCAACGTGGAATCTCTGTGAACTATGTCGGTGAGCGTTCCTCTATTCACATCATCCCTAATTCGCGTGTAAATACCGGTCGTATTGGTCAAAGTCAAAGATATTTATTTGCAGGATAAGGTACAGTAGGTATTTATAAGCAGGTTATTTTAATCCTCTTATCCTAACCCATAGGGGCATGCAAACATTAAAATTAATCTAAATACAATTAGTCTTCTTGGACATTCTCACACACGGCCATCTGACCACAAAGTAGGTGCGAGCCTGTGTTATGGGTGTCAGAGACTGATATACATACATAGATATTTTTAAATACATACTTAAATAGATAATATTGACATTAGTGAAATTAACATAAAATGAAATTTGTCAAAATATTATTAGTATTAATAGTAGCAGGTATAGTAAGCGAGCTTGTGATTAATCCGACATTTTAAATGTGATAAAAGATCAATTTTCAAAAAATTCTATCTTAAAAAAATTCTTTAATATTATAATAGCATTTGTTAATATAATAATTGTATCAGTTTTCTAAATGGTGTCGTTTAGGAGAGACCTTGGTCCAGCAGTGGACCTCAAAGGCTGGTGGATAGATGGATGCTTAGTTTAATGTGATCGGTAAATTAGCTACTTACCTTACTAACTTGAAACCATGTAATTATTTAATCGTATCATTAAATATAATCAGTATAATTTGACTTTAATATGATGATGAAATTATGATTGATGAAATTAATTGACTTTAATATAATATAATATAATTTGACTCTTTTTTCTCTGTTAAAAATGTGATAAAAAATGTTTAATTTGTAATGTTGATGTATGAAAATATGTATTTATTTAATGAATCATTTATAATCAGTAAAATTTGACCTAAATATAATTTGACACTTATTATTATTATTTTTTAAAATGTGATAAAAATGTATAATTTGAAATAATAATGTATGTAACAATGTATGTAATGTGGATAATGTATGTAATTTAACTTTGTAATTTAAAATTTTGCACACCATTGTGATGGTAGGATGTAAGAAATCATATTTATTATTCCACCTTACTGACTACATTCTTGCAATAAATGATTATTATTATTATTATTACCTTATTGCCCTTAATGCCCTTAATGTGTCCATGTTTGTTTCCAAGAAAGCTTGGAATAAAAGTGGAGGTCACTGCCGCCACCTGCAAACAAAATACAAAAATAAAATAAATAAATAAGTAATAAATAAATAAATATCTAGGGACATTCTCACACACGGCCAACTGACCCCAAATTAGGCAGGAGCCTTATTATGGGTGTCAGAGACTGATATACATACATAGATATTCTTAAATACATACTTAAATAGATAATTAACATCCAGACACAGAACAAATACAAGTGTTCGTCACCCGAATATTTGTCCTGAGTGGGATTCGAACCCACGACCTTTGACGCAACAGCAGGGTCACTACCGATTGCGCCAACGGGCCTGTCAAATACAAATATACTACTAATAATCAATATACTACAAATAATATTTTCATTTATTATTCATTTCCCGTATTTTAAATTTGTGTAGCGTCCATAGCCGAATGGCTTGCGTCGATTCAATGTGATCGAAAGAGTTAAGCAACGACGGGCGCGCGGTTTGTGGATGGGTGAACGCTAGTGGCAAAATTTCATGAACGCTACCGTGCTTCGGAGGGCACGTAAAGCCGTCGGTCCCGGTTGTTTTCAATGCTGGAAACAGTTAAGCCTTGTCGAAGACCTTCGGGTGGCTTGAGAACATTCAACACTGGGTTGGCCGCTAACCCCTCCACCAATCCGCATTGGAGCAGCGTGGTGGAGTATGCTCTAGACCTCCCGCAGCAATGTCTGTGGGGGAGACCAGTGCCCAGCAACGATTTTAAATTTACCAACTTCTTCTCTCCTGCCTGATACAATTAAATGGTCCTTACTATACGAAGCCAATTGACCAGAATAATTATGATGCCGAATCTAGTTTCATAAAAAAGTTTTGGATTCCTAAGACAAATTTCTGTATCTTCTATGGTTTCAGATTACCCCGTACCGTCCTATTAAAAAAGTCACCGTAAATAATACGTTTAAGATTACTTTAGTTTAATACATTGCTTTAGTTATTTATATATTAGGTTTTTTTTTATTCAACTTTATTGACACCTCAAAGAGATATACAATATTATGATGGCAACCCCTGGTTGAGTGGGGAAAAGTTGCGGTAGGTGGAAAAAGAAAAAAGAAAACTTAATTAACATGAAAACATTAAAATAATTAAATTGCATAAATACAATACTTTTAAGTATATATTATTTATAGTTAGAATTAAGTTATTCAAGTTGTAAAACTTACCAGAGCCAAAAGTAAGACACACCTAAGGAGGTTCATTTTGTCCCAAATATGGTCGAACAGCAGCCGACTATAGTTTATATACTGGTCCCGACAATAACATAATTAATTACATTATTAATTACACAGTAATAACAATGACTAAGTCACACCTGTTCAAAGTCTTGTGTTTATAGGAAAATTTAACCTTTTATTAAATATTGAGTTAAATTTTAAAAAAAAATTGCTATATTGGTTCCGTAGGGTTTTACTAAAAGGCTGAGTGCTGATCATCGACCATCTTAGTCCTCAAGGGTAGCAACACATCTGTAACTGACTTAGAACGAGACTCCTAGTAACAAGTACTAACTGGACTATTACTAACACCAACTAACAGGACTAGCTATCACTAATAGTCCCCAGTCCTCATACCTACTAACGAACTGATCAACTAATGTTCTAAATAACTCTCTCAACTATATGGACTAACCATCCCAGTCCCTAATTGAGTCTTGTTCAAAGTCAGTCACAGTTGTCATGGGAGGCAGCGGATGGGTGGTGCTGCAAACTCGTTTGCAAAAAAAATTGCCTTCAAGACACAAAACTCCGAGGCATGCAAGTTTCCTCCGATGTTTTCCTTCACCTTTACAGCAGATGAAGTGACATATATCTTCATAAAACTCACAAAACTTAGAAAAGCCCGTTGGATGTGAATCTCGAGTGACAGTTGTGTTCGATAATCATTGGTCAGTCAGTCGCGCTGTTAACTCAATATACAATTACAAATTAGCTGTTGCCCGTGCTTTGGCCGCGTTGCCCGTGACTTTGGCAGGGTAGCTTGTATTCTATTTACAGTGTAGCTTGTATTCTATTTACAGTGTAGCTTGTATGCTATTTACAGTGTAGCTTGTATTCTATTTACAGTGTAGCTTGTACTATATTTACAGTGTAGCCGTCGAGCGACGTGGCCTGCCCATTGGCACTTCAGTTTACAATCCGTCGGTAAAATAGGAGAAAATTAAACGGTAAAGGGTGAATTTGAACATTTGAGTTAATACACCGTAACGACGTGGTAACGACAGTGTTGCGTGAATCTTCAAAAGCAATGTCGACACTTGTGAAAACATTAACAACCAATTTACATGTTATTGAATATTCAAATTGGTTGGTAATAGGATACCAACCAATTTGAATAACATGTAAAAATTACCTATAATTGTTTAGTTTATTAACGTGAACCGTGGTCCCAAGCAGCCACTGTTTTTCAGTTATTTCCTTCTCCCTGAGTTGACGGGAGATAGCGTAGTGATGCTCCACGTTTGTAAAATGACATGTACCCTTTTAATAAGAATTAAAGACATTTATAATCAAGAATAGTGGTCTTTTTGATTTCATTAATTTAATATAATTAATTATTAAACGAGCTTACCTGTACGTGAAGTTCTTTCATAATTATACGTACAAAATTACTGGTCGTGAATACGATACAAATCCTTGAGATTATTTGACTTAACACACTACAGTAGTACCTACTAGGCCTGTGTTGCGTGTCCCTGTAGCTCGGGACCAGAATAGTGCTACGGTAGCCCCTGCCTGTCGTAAAAGGCAACTAAAAGGGGACTTCTTTGGTAGCGGGCGGTGAGCGTGGGAGCTCGAACCGTCCATCTTGTGACCCCGGGAAAGACTACGCTGTTTGTGGCTGCACAGCGTTATGTAAACCGGGAAGAGCCCGTCTTGGGCGCAGCGCCGGAGGGCACCGGCGCGTTCTACAAGAGATCCCGGAGCCCTCCTGTAGCGCCGGAGTAGGCCACCGAGTGGGTTTTAGTGGGTGAAAGTCCCACATAACCCGGCGTCGCTCCCACGACGGATACCTTTTCAAGGTTTCCCACTCGTAAAACAAAAAAAAGGCCCGTGTTGCGTGTGGCGGACACACAGAAAACAACACGGTTGAACAGCGATAACCCGAACACATATCTGCGAAATAAATATCTGCCCCGGCCGGGATTCGAACTCGGACTCGCAGTTCGGTAGTCAGGGTAACTTACCGCGACTTTTGACGACTCCATGCGTCACGTCAAAATAATCGTTTTTAAAGAAATTGTGTTCCGGCTGAAATGGTGGTTTCCGGTTATGTAATTTTAAATGCGATCATTTAGTACTTGGGGATAGCAACTTAGGTATCTGTGAATGACTTTGAACAAGCTTCTAAGACTAGGTGGTTAGTCGAGAGAGTTAGTAGAGAGGAGAAGAGGATGGTTGGTGCTGCAAGCCCATTCGCAATCTTATATCCAGATTCAGATTCAGATTCATTTATTTTTCATTATATGGTATTTTGTATAGTACGCTTAATGAACGTTATAAAATTTTTGTATCTACCGCCGAGAAGAACACGGTATGAAACTCGGTACTTACTCTTCTCAAAATTTACATAATCCATAAAAAATGTCCTCCACAAGCGCCGCGCGAAGACAACCGAAGAAATTTCACATAACCCATAAACGCTCCCACGATGTACGGGTACCTTAGAAAGGCTTCCTACTAGTAAATTAATGATTTTAAAAAAAGGCGAAAAAACACACTAATCGATCTAAAATTTTGATTATTTTTGTATGTAGGCATGTATGTATCGCCCACTTCAAATTCTTATTTATTCTTCCGTTACATGTAATTTACAGGATATCCTAAAACACTACATGCACATGTACAATTGAAAGCAACTTAAACCGATGATGATATATATAATAATATTACAAGAATAATTTAAAATAAAAATTATACCGATAATTTTTTTTTAAAAAAAAGCTTTTTAAAACTTTTTTATTATTTTCATGCATTGTCATCGGAACCAAATATGTGTGCCAAATTTCAGCTCGATAGCTTCAGTGGAAGTGGGTGAAATATTTATTGCAAGATTCCAGGATAGGTAGGTACTTACAAGATACATACGAGTGAAGTTAAATAAAAGCTTTTGATATAAGTATTTAAATAAAAGCAACAAAAGAAGGATAAACTAATTATAATGAGATAGATAAAGCCTACAAAGGCTAATGAAGCATAAGGGACTATTAAAAAACAAGTCACCATCAGACATTTGGGCAAATCGTCGGATTAAATTGAAACTCAGCACACTTATTTAAAAAAAAATCTATAGTTTAGTTCGATTATCTACAAAAACATGTTTGCTTGGATTGGATGGACGGATGGATGGAGTTTTATCCATCTATCTAATATTTGAACTTCAATGGGTAGAGTTTTTCCGGATATATCCTTGAGGAGGACAGGAACTACAAACGAAATATTCGTTATATCTAATCCATGCAAGCGAAGCTGCGGGCGTCCACTAGTCATAGAATATATTATACATTCATTACCTAAACATAAAAAAGGTATTTTTGTAGCAAAATTTCAATTGTTATTATCATTATATTGTTACTACGTAAACAGTTGATACAGTAACACTGGAATGCCGAATTTCAGTTACGCCTCATTATGATGTGTTTGTAGTTATAGGTAATACAAATACCTACTGGATCTGTATCCAGTAGGTATTTGTATTGTACGTCTGTCTGTACAGACGTCATCCCAAAATTAGTTTAGCTGGTAATAACGTAATTAATTAAGGCCCGTTAAGTAGCGAATGTAGCAAATTATGGTTAATTTTATACAAAATACACACACTTTAGAGTGTTGAATAAAACAATCAGTTTAAACTTCATCATATTTCCGACAATGTAATTATTTCAAATAAACTTTTGTATTATATATACTCGCTAGAAAAAAATCGCAAAATAAGGTCTTATATGCGTCTCAACTTACTTAATTTTTAAGTAATCTATCTATATATATAAAAGGAGAAGGTGACTGACTGACTGATTGACTGACTGACTGACTGACTGACTGACTGACATATCAACGCAGGGCCTAAACTATAAGGGTTAGAAACTTGAAATTTTGCACAGGGGTTCCTTTTATAACGTAGGGGAGCACTAAGAAAGGATTTTAGAAAATTCATCCCCTAAGGGGGTAAAATGAGGGTGCAAAGTTAGCATGAAACTGCTATTTTTGAAGTCAAGTGGGCAACCCGAAACCGGGCGTCGTTAATAGGTCTAATTCTTCGCGAGCGAAGAAGCGGGCGTATTTCCGACAGTGTAATTATTTCAAATAAACTTTTGTATTATATATACTCGCTAGAAAAAAATCGCAAAATAAGGTCTTATATGCGTCTCAACTTACTTAATTTTTAAGTAATCTATCTATATATATAAAAGGAGAAGGTGACTGACTGACTGACTGACTGACTGACTGACTGACATATCAACGCAGGGCCTAAACTATAAGGGCTAGAAACTTGAAATTTTGCACAGGGGTTCCTTTTACAACGTAGGGGAGCACTAAGAAAGGATTTTTGAAAATTCACCCTCTAAGGGGGAAAAACGGGGGTGCAAAGTTAGTATGAAACTTTGCCGTTTTTGAAGTCAAGTGGGCAACCTGAACGCGGGCAGACGTCGTTGATGGGTCTAATTCTACGCGAGCGAAGCTGCGGGCGTCCACTAGTTACTTATAAAGGGTTTTTCATTAAGAGCGCTCGAACATTGAAATTAAATAAAACAACCTGTTTAAGTAATATTGCTACAATTTTTATTTTGTTTTAAAGGACATTCGATGACAATATGATGATCGATGTGTGGAATATAATTTCAGCTAAATGGCCGCTGTGACTCCGCTATAGGTGGTGTATCCTGGTAGACCAATTTTGGACGACTTTTTCGCATAAATGGGATTAAATTTCACGAAGAACGCGAGTTATCAAGGCGGCAATAGTCTGTGGTTTGTCAGCATAGACCAGAGATTTCACGTAGCCCCACAGAAAGTAGTCAAGCGGTGTTAAGTCACTCGATCTCGGTGGCCAGTTGCTGTCGCCACTACGCGAGATGACGAAGCCCTCGAACTTCCCATCCAATTAATTTAATGTTTCTTGTGCAGTACATGGCAAGTGGCGCCGTCTTGTGGGAACCACATGTTTGTGAGGTCCATACTTATCCATATTTATCCTAGGCCACAAAAAGTTTTTTATAATCGTCCGATATCTGTCGCCATTGTCAGTGAGCGCAACTCCTTGCGCATCTTCAAAGAAATAAGGGCCTATGATGCCGTTGGACCAAAATCCACACCAAACAGTGACTTTTTCGGAGTTCAGAGGCACCTGATGAATCTCCAGTGGATTATCTCTCCTAACCCGGCAATTAATTTAAACGGTGGACTCTGCAGGGCGAACATGAATGCCATAAATTGGACAGAGCATTAGCTGATTTTGAAAAGAAATTTTAACAATTTCTACGCGTTGTTGAAGAGTGTAGCGATCCATGGTGAAATGTCACGACTAAATATGTGTTCCCTCCAAATTTGACAGCTATTACCTTACCAAGGTGGCCGCTATACGCTGTCAAAGTTCGAGCGTCCCTATTGAAAAACCCTTTATTACAAAATTGGACTTCAACTTTACTTTATTTATATTTATTTTTCAGCAAACGCTACAAGGTCATTTACGCCAACCATGCTGTCTCTGTTTCTGTTACGTAATCGCGAATAGACGACTTACAGCGCCTTAACATGCCTGGGTAATTTATGCAACTGAAATACTCGTATATTCAAGAAAATAAATTGATTACTCATGTGCGCTTATGTCTTGTGTTTAAGGTTCCTTATCTTAAAAGCAAAGTTTAATAAAAAAACAATATTTAATTAATATAAAATTTAATCAATAAAATATAGTTAGGTAGATATTTACGAATTAAACATAATCTAAAATATTCTCAACATAATTACTTAATTATTTTGATGTTAAATCTACTAATAATTATATTATATACATTAAGATATAGTGAGGTGGTGTAACCCTGGAGTATTATATACTCGGGTATATTAATATACCTACTCTAAGATCAAAACGTGGGGCAAGACTACTATTAACATACTAATATTATAAATACGAAAATAACTCTGTCTGTCTCGCTTTCACGCCAAAACTACAGAACCGATTTAAATGAAATTTGGTACACATATAGTCTAGAGCCTGAGGAAGGACATAGGCTACTTTTTAATTGGAAAAAGAAAGTATTGAAAAGGGGATGAAAGGTTGTATGAAAGTATTGTCATTTTCAGAACTAGAAGCATAAAATTTATATTTTAGGCTGTTGATTAGATATAAATAAATATGGCATTCAAAGTTTGTAAAAATGTTACCCTTAAGGGTGTAAAATAAACATTGGGGAAATACATATAACTAAAGTTAACGCGTTAAGAAGAATCTATTATTATGTCTAATTCAACGCGAGCGAAGCTGCGGGCGTCCACCAGTATCTTAAAGATTTCATTCAAGTTATTGTGTTGATGTTTATCTTATTGGTGTTACTTATTAAATAAATAAATAAATAATATTTTCATTAGGCTTCGTCGTTCTCGCCTGACAAAGAAACCCTGTTTTGTGAAAGTGTTTTTTTTGCCCCATGTAGTCTACCCCACCTCACTATACCTAGACTATCTTATATTTTTACTATAGACTAGCTTTTCCCGCGGTTTCACCCGCGTCAAATCGTTTTAAGTGCAGAATTACCTCAAGGGATGTTTTAAAATATTTTTATTTATTTATTACTAAACCAACACTTCCCTAACCTTACAGGGTAACTTAATTCGTTAGTGGAGCTTAAAATAATTACAAATGTTATGTAATGTCAAAATAAAAGCAATACAGTGTCGAAGATTATAAATTATTCAATTTACAGTGGAATTTGTGCAGAATATCATATATGTATATTTTTTCAAAAAAAGATGTCAGTATGGAGAAAATTTGAAATACCAAAAAAAAAATAGATTAAACATGTCAGAATCATCATCACAACTCTTTCTTTGTCCCACTGTTGTCTCAGAATGGGAGGGATATGGCCTTAGTCCACCACGCTGTGTCAGAATAATCATTTATAATACATTTACATACATGTCAGTCAAGTAACCTACTACCACACACAAACAAACAATTTTTAACAGATGATTTAAGTGGAATTTATCACAAGGATTTCATTCATCATACAGTTAAATATATTTAAACGATCTGCCACTGTATTGCGGCGTGTTGCTCAGCAAGTTGGTGTGCGCCACCGACGCTTCACACTGTTACACACGCTGTCCACGCACAATGCACAGAGAACCTTAGCTCGGCCAAGATGGCTGAATGGTCGGCAAAAAAATGTACTTGGCGATTGCTACTTCCCGCCATGTTTCAAGCTTATAGTGTCCCATCATACTGGGAACGAATAAGGTGGGGACAATAGAAACTGGGCCAATAGAGGAAACCCAGGATACACCTTAAACATTTTTCAGTAGACAAATCTCAGGTATTCATTTTGGATTTGTTCCAACATTATTTTATACAAAAACTCGCTCGAAGACTATATAACCGAATTATACTCAGAGTGACTCCTCACCAAAGCTTCATCGTCATTATCGACTGTGTCGAATGCGTTCCGGAAATCGAAGTTGGCAACATCTACCTGACCCCCAGATAAGAAACATACATGTCAGAAAATTTTGCAAATAAATAAGTACATTAGAACTACACGTATATACAGACAAAATAAATTTTAAACGCTTCGAATTATCGTTAAATCATAGTGTAAACTAATGTCAACGAATACACTGAGGACACTGAATTCTATGAAAATAATGTATATACATTTATTTTACATGATATATCAATAAGCGTTTTAGATTGCTTTACGTCTAGCTCAAAGCATGTTAGCTATTAATATAATATTATCGTTAGTATCGTTAGTAATCTAATCTAAATTTGAAGCTTTCATTTGTCTCACGCGGCAGGTCCAGTCTAATTAACAGACAATCCTAAGGGATTGATTTTAAAATGCATTGATTTAAATGTCCTTTAAGTCCACCACACATTTCTGTCATTATAATACGACTCTCCACCAGGATTCGAATCGTATGGTATGTTTGGTATATTGTATGTATCCCTATTATTATTGTTATTGTTACTTGCGTAATCGTTGTAATAATTATTATTCCCTGTTTCTCTATTATTATTCTCTCGTCTTGATTTATTATTGTTATACCACTCTGTTGTTGGTTGGTTGTAATTATTAAAATTGTTGTCGTAAACGTTTCTATTTGGTTGGTTATTTTGGTTACTATAATTGTTATTTGTGTCTCTTTGACCATTTCGATTGTTGTTTCCTCTTTGATTGTTCCAAATGTTCCCATTTCCTTGATTGTTGTTATTGGTCCCGTAATTATTGTTGTTCTGTGCTGAGTTTGTAGGATCCTTCCATTGATTGCTCGGTGGATTTCCATTTGAAGTTTGTTGATTTTTATTGTTCCAATTATTGTTATTAGTTCCATAATTGTCGTTGTTGTTTGATGCTGCGTTTGTAGGATTCCTATTCCATTGATTGCTCGGTGGATTTCTGTTAGTAGTTTGTTGATTTTTGTTGTTCCAATTATTGTTGTTAGTTCCATAATTGTCGTTGTTGTTTTGTGTAGCAGCTTCCTTGAAGATGACAGCGGATATGAAGGCTCGCTGGACGATGGCGTATATGGCAGGGGTCTCGGCTGCACCACATGACCTTCCAATGGAAGTGACCGCCACTACTCTCCATGTGCAGCCTTCTTGGATTTGGGCTGGTCCACCGGAGTCACCCTGGAATAGAAATTTAATTTTAACGTAAAATCACGTGATTTTGTCCAGGGTTTAATCCCCGGGTCGTGAAACAACTATTGGATTTCTAAGTTGAAATGCCCGGTAGCAGCTCGGAGTTAGTATTTATAATTTGACTAATGTTAGCAGTGTTTATAGTATTCATAGGCGACGGTGACCATTAACCAACAAATAGGTAAAAGATGTTATAAGAACATTAGTTGGTCAGTTTTTCAGTTCGATCGGTGTGAGGACTCAGGAGCAAGGACTGTACTTTTAGTGACAATAAATTTTAATTAGTGTTAGTCTAGATAGTCTCATTCCAAATTCGTCACAGAAACCATGCCGGATCATGATTTGTTCCTTTACCGTAATACATATCACCTACATTGCCTAACTCTAAATTGCTACAAAAACTACTGAACCGATTTCAAAAATTCTTTCACAGTTAGATAGCTGCTCAAACTATACAACACAGACGGACGCATTGAAAACCAGCGTTGCGGCACAAGAATCATGAAAAAATTGTCTTTAGGTTTCTTTCTTGTGGTTGTGGCTCTAGTACCGCCGCGCCGCGGCAAAACAGAGTGCGTTCGTTTTTTCCTATTCGTACCGCCTTTTGTTTAGTTTTAAGTTCTTTCTTTATTTTTTATGTTTTGTTGTTGGCTGCATTATATGAATTATTATTTTTATATTTTGTTGTTCACTGCATTATCTGACATATTCGTGAGAAGCTTACCTGGCATGTATCCTTCCCTCCTTGTCGCTCGCCAGCGCAGATCTGGCTGTCCTCTGAAGGGCCATACGGGATCTTCATGGAGACCCCCAAGGCGTCGTAGCACTCCCCCATGTCCCAAATGGGCACGGACACGCTTCTCAGCTCGTGAGACTGGGAGCCGCCTGTAAACAAAACAAACAATTTTTCTTAAAATACATAATTATTACAAATAAAAATATTTAAAAAAAAGTTTTTTTTATTTATTATCGTAACCATATATGTGTGCCAAATTTCAGCTCGATAGCTTCAGTTGAAGTTGGTGAAATTTTGATTGCAAGATATTGACTTGAGGACATACATTGGTGTTTACAGACATTCTGGTCTATATATGTATGTGTGTCTGCGTGTTATTTGTGTGTGTGTGTGTGCGTGTGTGTGTTAGTATAATGCGTTACTCAAATTGAGTCGAGTGTTACACTCGACCTGAAAGTACCGAGCGTTGTTTGGCGTTTTGTCGTTGGGCATGGCTTTTTCTCTGTCTATGTGCCCGATGTTCTACTATACCTAGGCATGAATAGGTACTTGTTAGGTTGAGGTATTATTATTAATAAAATAAAAAAGGGTATAAATAAAATAAATGAGGTATAAATAAGATAATAATAAAATAAATAAATATTTTAAGGGTTTGCTTACCAAACTCGGTGCGACCCCAGCCTGTGGCAATGACCGGCTGGTTCACAGACGGTGGAGTGCCCATACACGCCGGCTTGATAGTATCGGAGAATCTGGGGGCATAGGAGAAGCTGGATATGGTAAGAAAGAAAGTAAGTCTTATCTGTGAAGTTAGCTGATTATGAGTAAATTGGAGGACTAGAGTCTCCGGAGACACATAGGCTCTCTCTGTGCCCTCTACCGTATTTACCATGGTTAGTGCTCGGAGGAACTTCATGACTTAATTCCACCAACCTCATTCAACTATCGCACTACACGCTGAGGTCTGAAGTTTCATCCACACCGAATCGAATCATGGCCTACTACACCGTACTTTTCTCGCGGTCTTTTTTTTACGGCGAATTGGTCTTCTATGGAATGAGCTTCTGACTGAGATATTCCCTTCGAGCCTCGACATGGAGCGCTGAAAAAATAATGTGAAACGCTTCCTTCAAGGCAGGCGACGCACCTGTGATACCCCTGGTGTCGCACGTGTCCATAGACGACGGTGACCTTACCATCAGGCCCGTATGTCTGTTTGTCCGTTCATATTATAAAAAAAAACTTACGAGACAGTCGAAGCCAGCTTCACGATGGCCAGATCGTAGTAAGACTTGGGCTGTTTGTACTTGGGGTGCCGGATGACCGCTGCGACCCTGAGCAGGGTCGCCTGGGGGTCGTTGAGGTATGAGGAGCCGAGCTGCACGACGCGAGGCGGGCCCCTGAAGGCACATTCAGTATTTTCGTTTAGTTTCTCAATTAAACGCGCTCTTGGACACACAGGAAACACGGATGACAAGACAAGTTTCTATATTGTACAGCAAAAGGACACAATGCATCAAATACATATAAAAGTGACAAAAACAACATTTGGCAACCAATACATATAAAAGTGACAACAACAACATTTGGCAACCAATACATATAAGTGTGACAACAACAACATTTGGCAACCATTCAAATAAAGTTTTTAATTAAATAAGTATCTTGTACATTCTCACACGGTCATCTGACCCCAAACTAGGCAGAGCCTGTACTGTGGGTGTCAGACTGATAAACATACATAGATATTTTTAAATACATACTTATATAGATACTAGTGGACACCCGCAGCTTCGCTCGCGTGCAATTAGACATAATAAGAGATTCTTCTTAACGCGTTAACTTTAGCTCCATATATTTTTAATTAATCTGTAAATGTGTTATCCCCTATGTTTATTTTACACCCTTAAGGGTAACATTTTTACAAACTTTACCTTAAGGGTAACATTTTTACAAACTTTAAATGTCATATTTATTTATATCTAATCAACAGCCTAAAATATAAATTTTATGCTTCTAGTTCTGAAAATGACAATACTTTCATACAACCTTTCATCCCCCTTTAAACCCTTAACAACCCTTTTTAAAAATTAAAAATTATGTTCTTTCTCAGGCTCTAGCTACTAGCTATCAGTGTACCAAATTTAATTTAAATTGGTTCAGTAGTTTAGTAGTTTTGGCGTGAAAGACAGACACAGAAATACAAAGCGTGAATGACAAAGAGACAGACAGAAAGAGTAACTTTCGCATTTATAATATTAGTATGGATAAGTGATACCACGGACTACATACTATAGAATACTCACGCTATAACAGAGTCATCCCTATCCTGGTAGGCGCAGTGGCCAGCCGTCAGCACGTACTGCTCGCTCAGCAGAGACCCGCCGCATTTCCAAGAGTAACCTCGGTTCTGGAAACATGCAACCGAACTATCTTTTATAAGGTCAGCACTGATAATCAGCGCTTCTGGCTCGAATCGTCCCAACAGCTGGGTCGAAGAATTGGTGACCGATTTTAAGTCGGCGAAAAATGAAACATTTCTGTTCTGCAATGCTGCAACACACAATTTCTTCAAAAAACAAAATCTAGAAGTAATTTCGTAATTTTTTACTTATAACCAGCAATAAATTGGCGGACTATTTACTTTCTATGTTATTAATGTCAAAGTTTGAATGCGCAGAACTTGAAATTAAGGTATCTGATTGGTTCGCCAGCCGTATTATGTCCCTGCACGGATACCTTGCACAGCTATCCTCCCCCACCCCCTCCGATTTCGTTCAGCGCTAGATTTTCGCTCCGCAAACTGTATCATGATAATGTTTATTCAATTTCATTATTTAATTCTGTTTCTAACGTAGTTTATATAAATGGTATGTTACCTTAGTCTTCTTCCAGCCGAGCAGCGCCATATGAGGGAACTCCTTAATGGTGACCACCTTGCCCCCGATGACGAGGGGCACGTTGGTGGGGGGGCAAGACGAGATGTTGACCCGCACGGGCTGGGGGGAGGGCACGAGGGGGATCGCAGCCAGTTGTTTCTGGTTGAGAGACTTGTATTTGTCGCACACTGAAAAAAGGAATAGTTTTTTTTGTTATTCTTTAAATGTTTGGCTTATATTTTTGGGTGACCGCTAGTGGCAAAATTTAAAAGGCGGTGCTTCGGAGGGTACTTTAAGCCATCTGTCCCGATAGTTTTCAATGGTAAAAACAGTCGCGAAGACATGTCGAACAGCTACGGGTGGAAACATGAGAACATGAGAACATTCGATACTGGATTGGCCACGAACCCCTACACCAATCCGCATTGGAAAAGCGTGGTGGAGTGTTAGTAGACCTCCCACGGGATCGTATATGGGTTACATTAGCTCTTTCTTAGCAATCATGAATGTACTGAATATTCGTCTGTTTGAAAGAGAATGACGTATTCAGTGTGCGCACTCTAGTGGTCACCGTCGCCTATGGATACGTGCGACACCAGAGGTATCACAGGTGCGCTGCCTGCTTTGAAAGGAGCGTTTTACACTCTTTTTGAAGCACTCCATGTCGTAGCTCGAAGGAAAACCCCAGTCCAGAAGCTCATCCCACAGGAGACCAGTTCACCCTAAAAAAGACCATGAGAAGCTTTGGTCTGGGTTCAAATCCAAGTGGTATGCATCTCTTACTTCAAAAAGGCGATTTATGAAATTAAATGACCCCGTAACGGTGGAGAAAACATCTTAAGAAAACCTGCATGCCTGAGAGTTCATAATGTTCTTGAAGCCGTGCGAAGCCAATCCGCACTTGGTATTCGCGTCTTGCGAAGTGGGACAAAGAAAGAGTTTTCGTGAAAACTGGTGTGGTGAACTCGTGGGATCGGAAATATTCGTAAATTATTGGCCACTGGGATGCAATACTGTGTGACTCAAGTTGTCTATTATTACACGGCGTAATGTTGCGCCCGAGCGTGAAGCGTTGTGCATTAATAGATCTACTGAGGCACGACTGAAGTCACCAGTATCGTTTACTATTCTATATCGCTGTGTGACCTAACCCCTCACTTTAGTCGCGTTTTCCGTGACCTAAAAAACTTTGCATTAAAAACTTTTCACATGTAGAAATAGTTTATTTAGGACACGAAAAATTGTGACTAAAGTACACGTTTAGGTTAGGCAGTGCTATAAATACTAATAAAAAGCTCAACTTACTCCTCTCAGCTATATCTATGTATCTCTTCTTCTCTACAGCTGACATATAATCCTCATCAGGACCTGAAATGACTTCCGGAGAAACTGCATCGTCGAAATGGGTCGTCACTTCTGGCTTCGACCAAACGGGTCGCTGTGTTACTGGTCTGTTGGTTATCGGAGGGCCACTGACAACAGGGGGTTTCACGCCAGGTCTGTGCAACAAGGGATTGTGTGTTGTGGGGTAATTGTTCTTATTTCCCCTATTCTTCTGTGTATAATAACTCTTTGTCGTCTCATAAAATGGCGGTTTTGTTGTAAAAAAATTCACTGAGTTCCTACCGTCATCATACCACACGTTGCCTAAGTCGTAATTTGCAGTTACTGACTGTTGATTTTGCGATTTCTTGGTTGTAGGACTAATAGCTACGCTTGGTCTACCGCGATTCGGTTCGCCAAAATTGATTTTACTAGGTTTTGGGTCATCTTCGAAATATATTGGAGTTTCTCTGTTTCTTGAATCATTAATTACTCTGCTAGGTTTTGATTCTTGTCGATTCTGACTTTTGGGAGCTGATATTACTGAAACCTTGGTAGTCTTGCGAATAGCTTTTTGTGTTGTAGAGAAAAAGTTGGATTCGTAAGGATTTGACAATTTCCGTCTCTTGTCTGTTTGTTCTGAAGCAACAGACCTTCTGATATTGTCTTCAGGAGCTCTGCCATTCTCAGTTACTTTCTGCTTCGACCTTGGTCTCTTAGTAGTGAATTCGTTGAAGAAATTCAATGGCTGACTCGGTTGGGGCTGAACATACGGTTGTAAGGCTTGGAAAAGATCTGGAAATAATAATTTGAGTTAATTTTAATTTGTTTTAAATGTTAAGTTTTTGTGTGAAACGCGAATATGAGTTACTTCAAATGTAGACGCAGGCTTCTTGTTATAGTTAAATCGTAATTTCTTAGATTAGCAAATACCATTCGTACCATTTAGAATATAAAAAAAAAAAAAAAAATTATTTTTATTTATTCATTTAACTATACTTTATGTTTATAATATTAGGTTCAAAAAAAATAGAAAACAAGCAAAATAAATGAAATACATAAATATATAAACAGTAAATAAATTAAAAAAAACGAAATAGTTGGAGTCAGGCAAATACTTTTTGTTTTTGTAATTAATACACGAGTACACCAGACCACAACCCTTTCTTGGGTTGGGTTCCCACCTGGGCACGGGTCTCCTCTCGTAATAGAGGGGTTAGGCCTTAGTCCACCACGCTGGCCAAGTGTGGATTGGCAGACTTCACATGCCCTCGAGAACGTTATGGAGAACTCTCATGCAGGTTTCCCCGCTTTGTTTCCTTCACTGTTGCAGCAGCTGACATATTATTTTCATTTCTTAAATCGCACATAACTTAGAAAAGTCATTGGTGCGTGCCGCTTGGGTTTGAACTTTGAACCAGGACCGCTCGAGTGAGAGGCGAGTTCGATAGCCACTGGGCTGTCACCACTTAATTAATAAATAAACATAATGACAACTAAATATGACAGATACTTCCTCAATGATCAACACTCGCAGTTTTTTTGTTCTAACACTAATTAAGTTATAAACTGGTTTTGTTTTAACCGAAGTACTTTAATAGAATCTTGTTTTGTGATGTTTACCTGGCGGGTACTTGTATGTAGGTACCTACTTATAGTAAACTCTATAGCTCTATCTTAATCAAGCCTATTTTCCTTCAGATGACTTACCTATTTGGAAAACTCAAATTAAAATAATAAGTAGTCCAATATTATAATTGTAAAAATTTGTAAGTTTGGATGTTTGTTACTCAATCATGCTTAAACTACAAAACGGATTTAGATGAAACTTGGCACATAGTTAGATGATAAAACTAGATTAACATATAGGATAATTAATTAACATTAAGATAAACATCCCAGAAATTTGTTCCCTGATGGTTTGTATTGTACGTTCATTGGAAAGTTGTTTGGTCTGGTTGGTTTAATCCTGTTATCCAATATTGTATCGACCTCACGACTTATTAAGGTACTGTCATTAATAACAAGTCTTTGACCTTTGTATGCAATCAATGGTACCTCTGCTCGAACGTCGAGGTTTTGAAGTGATCTGAGATTAATTAATCTATATATATAAAAGGAGAAGCTGACTGACTGACTGACTGACATATCAACGCAGGGCCTAAACTATAAGGGCTAGAAACTTGAAATTTTGCACAGGGGTTCCTTTTATAACGTAGGGGAGCACTACCCAACTAACAAAAATTGCTCGTTGTGGCTTATATTACCAAAAATAATATTCTTATAAGAGCCGCATTATCGCTAATAAGGGTGCGTTTGGGCACAAATTATAAAGACTAAAACCTTATACCCTTCTTATCGTTGCTTTATTATCTGCTTAATGTCCTTATATGTGTTATATTATGACAAGGAATAAGGAAGTTAAACTTATAAGTGCAAGAAAAAAGCTCCTAAAAAGCCAAATACACTTATAAGAAACATACGGATAGCGTTAATACGGGCGATCACCCTTATACGTGTTTTATTATGGTCCGGTACAAGGGAGTTAAACTCATTGCGGCAAATCAAAGGCTCTTAAAAATTCGTTGGCCCTTATAGCCGTCTATTTATGATTCTACTATAAGTATTTTTGTTAGATTTACCTACATTTTCGCAACAGTTCGGCGAAAAAAGAGAAACGTCAACCATTTTACTGAAAAGTGAACGGTAAGTTATTATTTTATGTAGTTTATTTACGTGATTTATGTGCTCGTTTATAGTGAAGAGTGTATGGGAATTTAAATGCATGGTAAAATGTGGTACGCTACGCTGCGTGTTGTAAGATCAACCCGCCCTTGAATTTAAGCTGTTTTTGTGCTTAAAACTTTATTAATTATTTAATCATGTTATAAGTTATAACCAGTGCTACTATAAGAGCAAAACGATTCGCACATAGTTTACAAGGTGTCTATAAGAGTGAAGACTTATAATGGCAACGATTGTTGCTTATGGTATCGCCATTTTACATATCGTTAGGGTTCCTTGCACACAAACTAAATCGTACCTAGCTAGTCTTTTCCCATAATATAAAATTTATTTTTCACTATAGTTGGGTTGGCTGGGAGATATCTCTTTATAGGGATACTTTGTGCACTAATTTTAGATTGAAATATAATAATACGTAATACAACAAAAAAGAATATATGTAATTCTATATTATAATATGTTTGTCCGCAGATATTGCAATGGTAGTAGGTACTTATACATATTGGCAGATGTTGACAAATTTCTACAAGGAAAATATCTTAATTTACATAATTTGCGATGCCCATGGAAGTCGACACATTTTATTCTAAGAAAGGAATATTTTAATAGTACTATATATAATATAATCCGACCCTTTCTGGTTTACCTTTACACTTTGTGAGAGGTCGTGAAAACATAGGTTTTGCAACGATTCTCTTTCATTTTGTGCTAAAATTGTATCGTAATTAATAAATAATTAAATGTTACTTTAAATCGGCAGGTTTTGATTTCCCTTTCCTTTCCTATTCTATTCCCACCACGATAGGTGATATACTTTTAATTTCAGCTCTTCAATTAATGATATGTCTATATCACTATCACTATCGCTACAATTATATTCATTCTCACTGCTTTCCTTTTCATTCTCATTTTCTATAAAATAATCATCTACGGAACCACTGGCTGATTCCTTGGTATCGGCTTGGTAATTTTGTATTTTTTTAAATACAAATTCCGCTCCGTAATATGGCGGATCTACTTATGTAAAGCATTTTAATATAACCTTAAAGAGAATAATATCTTTATAATCATTGTATAAGAGAATATGGATTGCTTTCATCCTTGTTAAGATCATATAAAATGTTAGAATTCGTTTGTTGGATAGATATCTTATCAAATGCTCCTATAAGTTGAAAAGCATCATAGATACCTTGTGCATTACTTTTATAAGAATAATTGACCATATTAAAAGCCTTTATATGACTTTGAATATTATACGGCTAAAAAGCAATGTAACTAGCCTCTATAAGAAGAACACATTTCGAACCCTTATTGTAGCCGTATTAATTGGATTTATTAACGTTTACCCAGCCAAATTATAAGAATAAAGGTAATATTAGCCAAATCTTCTAATAATGTGCCATTATAAGGAACATTGACATAATGCATGCTCTTTTAAAACAAGTATAAGAGTTAAGACCTTATAGACTTAATTTTATAAGCCTAGTTTGTTTGTTGGGTAAGAAAGGGTTTTTGAAAATTCACCCCCTAAGGGGGTAAAACGGGGGTGCAAAGTTAGAATGAAACTGCCGTTTTTGAAGTCAAGTGGGCAACCCGAACGCGGGTAGACGTCGTTAATGGGTCTAATTCTACGCGAGCGAAGCTGCGGGCGTCCACTAGTTAGTTATATAACGTGAACTTCGCTTAAGACGAGTCGGCCATTTTGATTTGGTTGGTATGATTTATTTTTTGTTATTTTAATTTATGTGAATGCGAACGATTATAATTTTCTAAACGAACCATAGAATTTACTTACTCATCGATATAAATAGATGGTAGGTACCTACCTATTTTTATCTGACGGAAGCGCAATTAAACGTTTATGCTATTATGATACAAGTACAGAACCCATAGTAGCGTCCATAGCCCAATGGCTCGCGTCGATTCAATGTGATCGAAAGAGTTAAGCAACGACGGGCGCGGTCGGTTGGTAGATGGGTGACCGTCAGTGGCAAAATTTCATGGACGCTACCGTGCTTCGGAGGGCACGTAAAGCCGTCGGTCCCGATTGTTTTGAATGCTGGAAACAGTCTTTTAGCCTTGTCGATGACCTTCGGATGGCTTGTGAACATTCGACACTGGGCCACTAACCCCTCCACCAATCCACAGTGGAGCAGCGAGTTAGAGTATGCTCTAGACCTCCCGCAGCAGTGTCTGTGGGGGAGACCCGTGCCCAGGAGTGGCGTCTATGGGTCGCAGCGACAGAACCCATTCGCAATTGTAACCCATTGCAGGGCACGGGTCTTTTGTCATAGACCCAGAGCGTCTCCACGATGCTCCAGTGCGGTGTGTGAGCAACTTACGTACTACTTACTTTACTAACGTAGTGGCAAACTTAATTGTCAAAAGTTTTTAAGCCGTGTTTTGACAAGTTTGAGATTCTTTCCTGCTTGAAAGTTTGAAGGATATTATACCGATGCCACCAGTTTAACGTGTTCTCAGAAGCACAGAAGCAATATGACCAAACGCTCACCACTTGCCGATCGGGTCTGACAAATCACTAAAATTACTAAAATTAGCTTTCGCATTTCATAGTTATTAGCTGTAACAGTAAAAAAGAAATCTGATTGACTTTAAAACAGATATTTTCATTAAAAATATCTATTAACGTCTATTTTAAGTACAATATTTTCCATTAAAAAGTTATGTTTTTACCATTCAGCTACTGACATTAAATTCATTCAAAGATTCCAGAGACGTAAAATTAAATTAAGTAAACCATTAAATAAAGTATAGTGGAAAAAACGTCGTGGGACCTTAAAGAAGTTGCAACAAAGTTTTCCAATTTATAAGTTTTAGTTTATAAACTTTACTGTCGTTGCAATGTTTAGAAAACTAATAAAATGTTGGGTTGACGATGGGATGGCTGGTAGAGAATGGTGATGGGCATTATGTCCGCTCTTTGTAGTCTTTCAATAAAGGTTGTATAAATAAAATAAAATTTTAATTTTATAAATGAATGAACACATTTATAAAAATAAAATTGGAAATGAACATTTTGAAGACTTACAATAGTCTAACTGTTTTCAAGACGTTCCCGATCACGATAAACGTCATGATCAGTCGTCGTATCCAAAACAATTCAATGTCTATCGTAATATTTTGTTTGTAAAGTCACTACAGTACCTACATGCGATAAATTTTACTAACCACAGATACCGCAGATACGGAGATATCTTTGTTTTAATTTTCTCACGTAGATACTCCTTTGTTAGGTGATTCGTGTATTTTTTTGGAAATAAATGTCTTTAGAACGTAAACACTTTATACGTGTTTACGTCCACCTTATTATATTCAACGATTTGACTAAGGCATTTGACCTTATTGCTTAAACTTAAATGGTAAATATTTTATGTAACTCTAAATATCTATATATAAAGGTATTTCACTTAGATAAAAGCCTATTAAAACAATGTCAGTGATGAGGTCAAACTTATGGGTTTCAGCAAGAAATAAAAAAAAACGGCGTGGGTGCTCGTCAAGGCTGTACACTCGGTCCCCTGTAGGTACTTTTTACTTACCAAAGTATTGGCCGCGTATATGGGTTATACAGACAAGTATGAAGATGGTGCGAAGGATGTAGCTCTCAGCCATGATGTCATTTTCTTATCTGTAATAATAAAACTATATTTACTATAAACATTTAAAATTAATAATAAAAAACTAGAGGAGTGTGAGTTGGACACGTAGAAAAAAACGATTCGACAATCAAGTGATTAAGTTTTATTGTATACTTTTTAATTATTTGTTGTTATAGCGGTCACAGCGGTGACAGCCCAGTGGCTATCGAACTCGCCTCTCACTCGAGCGATCCGGGTTCAAACCCCAGCGGCACGCACCAATGACTTTAAGTTATGTGCGAATTAAGAAATTAAATGTCACTTGCTGTAACGGTGAAGGACACATCGTGACGAAACCTACATGCCTGAGAGTTCTTCTAATGTTCTCGAAGGCATGTGAAATCTGCCAATCCGCACTTGGCCAGCGTGGTGGACTAAGGCCTAATCCCTCCTCTCAGAGGAGACCCGTGCCCAACAGTGGGACAAAGAAATTGTGATGATAGCGGTCACAGTAAGGCCGACGGCGGTAGCGGGCGGCGGATGAGATGCTATTGCAACGCGCACGAAACAGGTGAGAGCGGAGCGGTGCGATCTGCCTATCGTCTGACGCCGCGCCGCGCCGCCCGGCACTGCCGCCGCCCGGCACTGGCGCCGCCCGGCACTGCCGCCGCCCGGCACTGGCGCCGCCCGGCACTGGCGCCGCTCGGCACTGCCGCCGGCACTGCCGCCACAGATTTTGTTCGCTCGACCTAGCACGCATTCTTTTAAAATGTCAGGCGTCTACCTATTTCCGTAGAAATTCGTAAGAAATCGAACCCTGTGATTTGTGTTAATTTTTTAAAAATAATTTCGAGCGTCATCTAGAACATTACAGTCTTATTTTCTTCATTTTATGTCATTGTATCTCGATTAAATAATTATTAGCCAATTAATTCGTCTGCAAAATAAGGAAATATCAGTCGTGTGTTTTACCTTTTAACTACCTATAATAATTATACCGTTAATTTTTTTTTTTAAAAGCTTTTCAAAACTTTTTTTTTATTTTCATGCATTGTCATCGGAACCAAATATGTGTGCCAAATTTCAGCTCGATAGCTTCAGTGGAAGTGGGTGAAATATTGATTGCAAGATTCCAGGACATACTACATACTTACAAGATACATACCTACGAGTGAAGTTAAATAAAAGCTTTTAAAAAGCATGCGATGTTTTTAAAAGTTTCATAATGCAATATTTAGCTAACTAAGCATGTATCTAACTGAAGTCTGCCAATCCGCACTTGGCCAGCGTGGTGAACTAAGGCCTAATCCCTCCCATCCTGAGAGGAGACCCGTGCCCAATAGTGGGGTAAAGAAAGGGTTGTGGTGTGGTGGTGTAATAATAATTAAAAACATATTATCGGTCTCGGCCGGGTCTGAACCCGCGCTCACCACCGCCACTGAGTCATGGTGGTTTCTTAGTATTAAATTGTGGTTACAATGTTTTTTTGGCCGTGATGGTATCACCATACCGGTTCTTATCGTGGGTTCTTGTGTTTTGGAATATTTTAAGCAGAATGCGCCTGATTTTGGACTTTGACGTCAAAAAACTAGAATTTCGTCGGCGGTTAGTGGGTATGCTAATTTTGATTGAAACAAAAAGTTGATAACGAAGAGTTGTTTGTATTTCAATAATAAACAAGCTTAACCTGAGGCTCCGCTCGCGTTAAATTGTTCTTCCCCGCTCTATATAACTACACTAGTAGACGCCCGCAGCTTCGCTCGCGTGGAATTAGACATAACAATAGTATCGTTTACACCCAGTTATATTAGCCTATGTCACTCAGTGAAGATGCAGCTTTCTAATAGTGAAAGAATTTTTGAAATCGCTCCAGTAGTTTTTGTGTGAAAACATTACAAACAAATGTTTCCTCTTTATAATATTAGTATAGATTAATTTTATTATTATCTAAATTTATTTATTAAAAGCTTTTATTTTTTAACTTCACTCGTATGTAAGTATGTCCTGGAATCTTGCAATCAATATTTCACCCACTTCCACTGAAGCTATCGAGCTGAAATTTGGCACACATATTTGGTTCCGATGACAATGCATGAAAATAAAAAAAAGTTTTAAAAAGCTTTTTTAAAAAAAATATTTTTTTAACGGTATAATTTTTAATTCAACATCTTCCTCAAAAGATACAAAACACAAGTGTGAATAAGTAAGTGGGAAGGTAGTGTATTTGTTGGTTTTTCCGTCTTCTCAACGGAATGACAGATCGAAGTGTCGAGATGTCTAATTCCACGCGAGCGAAGCTGCGGGCGTCCAGTAGTCTATATATATAAAAGGAGAAGGTGACTGACTGACTGACTGACTGACTGACTGACTGACATATCAACGCAGGGCCTAAATTATAAGGGCTAGAAACTTGAAATTTTGCACAGGGGTTCCTTTTATAACGTAGGGGAGCACTAAGAAAGGATTTTTGAAAATTCACCCCCTAAGGGGGTAAAACGGGGGTGCAAAGTTAGTATGAAACTTTGCCGTTTTTGAAGTCGTTAGACGGGTAGACGTCGTTAATGGGTCTAATTCTACGCGAGCGAAGCTGCGGGCGTCCACTAGTCAATGATAAAATCTTCAGGTTCGAGAACATTCGACACTGGTTTGGTCTCTAACCCCACCATTCCGCGTTGGAGCAGCGTGGTGGATCTCTAGACCACCCGCAGGGCTACCTATAGCATAAATGGTAGAATTATATAATAGACCATTCGATCACCCACGCCATATATTATTGTTGTGAACATATAATTTTCTGTAATTATGTAATACATCTTCGCTGCGGGCTGCAATTTACATGAAGATCTGTTATCCAACAAACTGCAATTGAAATATTTAAACTCAATTACATGGGAATGAATTGTTCGTAGATAAGTGGTTAACATTGCAACTAACTCTACGTGTGTTAGTTACATTTATTTCACAATGTTTTTGACGTGATAACGTCTTATAAATTGATGAACATCGACAGCGCATATGAAAAAGTTGTGTTTTTTTTGTACATTCCAGCATAAAAAGAGAAAAATATACTGATTCACAGAAAAATATTAAAAAACAATATTAAATGGCTCCGAAATAGGGAACTGTCAAAATAAATATATAGACTTGTCTGTTGTCTGTGATTAGTTATCTATACTGTAGAATACTTTGAAGTTTAGACTACAGACGACAATTCTCCTTTTTTGTCTATACTAATATTTTAGAGAGGAAAGATTTGATTGTTTGTTTGTTTGCATCGAATAGGCTTCAAAACTACTGAACCGATTTGAAAAATTCTTTCACTGTTGGAAAGCTACACTATCCCCGGGTGTCATAGGCTAAATTTTATTTTGGAAAAAAATAGGGTTCCATAAGATATTTGGGTTTTTCGGACACAAGGTGTAAAAAATCTACCAGAAAAGTTACTTATTTTGCGTACGCTGCCTAAACTATAAAAGATAGAACCATAAAATGTTCTAATTAATTGTATATCTTATAAATATCTATAAAAAAGTCAGCGACACACTATACCTATCTATGTCGAGTGAGGCACAACAACCATATTTTTATCTTGAATTTTTTTTGGACTACATTTACAGTTTATGTAGATAATACTTGGTCTTTGAATGATTAAAATTGGACGTTTGGTTTTGAAGTGTCTGTCTGTCTGTCTGTCTGTTTCGCTTTCACTCCAAAACTACTGAACCGATTTAAATGAAATTTGGTACACAGTCTAGAGCCTGACAAAGGACATAGACACTTTTTAATTGGAAATAAGTATTGTAATGGGTTGAAAAGGGAGATGAAAGGTTGTATGACAGTATTGTCATTTTCAGAACTAGAAGCATAAAACTTAAATTTTAGGCTGTTGATAAGGTATAATCCTTACTAATCCTATCCTACTAATATTATAAAGGGGAAAGTTTGTAAGTATGTATGTATGTATGGATGGATGTGTGTTACTTTTTCACGTAAAAAGTACTGAATGGATTTTAATGAAACTTTACAATAATATAGCTTTTACATCAGAATAACACACAGGCTAAAATTTATAAAGATATTGTGTGAATTGTCCAAAATATGACGATAAGTGTCAATTAGGTAAGTAGGAAAAAATCTACCATCTGCAAGCTATTCTGGCGTGCGCTGCCAAAACTACTGGACCGATTTCAAAAATTCTTTCACCATTAGAAAGCTGCATCTTCACTGAGTGACATAGGCTATATAATATTACTAGGCGTAAACGAAACTATTGTTATAATCTATATATGTAAAATAAAGTCGTGTTAAATTTTTATTTTTTTTAGTAACCTGACGCAAATAGGGTTTATGTGTGTGTATTATAATTTTGATTTTTATATAAAATACACGTGCGAAGCCGGGGCGGACCACTAGTATTGTATAAAATAATGATTATGACGTTATCACGTAAATCTATCGTCCGTAAACCGACTTTACAGACAACCAGTATTTTTTTGTGAGTCTGGATTTGTGCCCTGTGTATGACAGATACTTACTCACGTGCCAATAGGCTCATTATTACATGGATTGTAGGTACTTTTATCTGTCCCTGTAGCTCGGGACCAGAATAGTGCTACGGTAGCCCCTGCCTGTCGTAAAAGGCGACGAAAAGGGGACTTCTGGGGTTGCGGGCGGTGAGAGTGGGAGCTCGAACCGTCCATCATGTGACCCCGGGAAAGACGACGCTGTTTGTGGCTGCACAGCGTTGTGAAACCGGGAAGAGCCCGTCTTGGGCGCAGCGCCGGAGGGCTCCGGCGCGTTCTACGAGAGCCCGGAGCCCTCCTGTACCGCCGGAGTAGGCCACCGTGTGGGTTTTAGTGGGTGAAAGTCCCACATAACCCGGCGTCGCTCCCACGACCTTCGGGTACCTTTTCAAGGTTTCCCACTCGTAAAACAAAATAAATGCGTGGTGATATGTTATGTGTTGAAGTAAGATTGTATTCGCAATGAGACGGGTGCGCTACTAGATAATACTGATAGGACACAGGAAGAGATATTAACTCCCGTCGTTTTGATAAAATAAATAAATAAAATAAATTCAATTATTATTGCAGTCAGCAGTCAGTCCAGTTTGTTAGTATGAGAATGCTGGGGGAAGGTCTTGCAGGCTGCTGTTACTTGTCGTCTCTACTAATACTAGTGGACGCCCGCAGCTTCGCTCGCGTAGAATTAGACCCATTAACGACGTCTGCCCGCGTTCGGGTTGCCCACTTGACTTCAAAAACGGCAGTTTCATACTAACTTTGCACCCCCGTTTTACCCCCTTAGGGGTGAATTTTCAAAAATCCTTTCTTAGTGCTTAGTTAACGTTATAAATGGAACCCCTGTGCAAAATTTCAAGTTTCTAACCCTTATAGTTTAGGCCCTGCGTTGATATGTCAGTCAGTAAGTCAGTCAGACAGTCAATCAGTCAGCTTCTCCTTTTATATACATATAGATATCTTGGACATTCTCACACACGGCCAACTGACCCCAAAGTAGGCACGAGCCTGTACTATGGGTGTCAGAGACTGATATACATACATAGAAATTTTCTTAATATTATCTATTTAAGTATGTTAAATAGATAATATTAAGATCCAGACACAGAACAAATACAAGTGTTCGTCACACGAATATTTGTCGAGTGGGATTCCAACCCACGACCCCTGGCGCAACAGACAGAGTCACTACCGATTGCGCAATTCTTTCACCATTAGAAAGCTGCGTCTTCACTGAGTGACATAGGCTATATAATATAACTAAGTGTAATCGAAACTATTGTTGTCTCATTCCACGCGAGCGAAGCTGCGGGTGTCCAGTAGTCAATGATAAAATCAATCACTAAGGTTGGTGAGCATATTGAACATTTTAAATTACAAAACCCAATCGCTGTTGTCCGACCCGGGTTGCGAACCCAGGACCGCATAGCAGTCGCAGTGACTACCACTAGACCAAACACTTTTCAATCTTTATTACTCAAAGTACTTAATACAAGTTTAATTTTACCTATCATATCTACTACTATTAAAACGAGTTTATTTGTGGTCAGTCTATGAATAAATTATATCTATTAATATTAAAACATTTGTTGTTTTCAATAATACTGTGTCCAATTAATAATAATGTTTATTATACATCACCCACACTTATCCCTCAAGTTGGAAAACCCGCTAAACAGCCTTTTCAGATGGTCTTTGCTGCATGGTCATAAAGAACTTTACGACGTCACCGGATAGGGTGAGCTTCAAAGAGCTCAAACCAAAAGGTAAAGGATTAAATCCTTCGAGTGTGGGTGCGATTGATCTAAGAGTCTGCCCCTGAGGTACGGACCTTGGCTTAGGTCAACGCTGGGTTTCTAACTATAGAAGCGTCGACCAATCACTCGTGAATACCTCGTTTTGTGTCTTCGTCCCGCCGGGGAACATAGGCAGCGGTGACAGCCCAGTGACTATTGAACTCGCCTGTCACTCGAGCGGTCCGGATTCGAACCCCAGCGTACCCAATGACTTTTTGGCTCAGCAAAACCTCGCCCTGCGAGCAATCATAGGTCCGGAACACGGTGATAGCGCGCGACTGCAGGCTGGAGTAGCTGGATGAGTTTGTGGTATGCTTGGCGCGTGTTATGTATAACCGCGCCGACAATGGGCCGCATCCTCATCTAAGGGGGATAGCGCAACTGCATGCACGCCCCCCTGAAGGCTACTTTGGGGTCAGATGGCCGTGTGTGAGAATGTCCAAGATATTTATTTTATTTATTTATTTAAAAACACTGAAAACGAAAATGAAATAACTTTTAGGCATAATAATTGCGTGCGCGACTGTATATGCGCACCTATCCCTTAGTATTCACCGCTAGATTTTGGCGCCGCATAGATATAGATAATATTATTTTCTCATTCCATCTAATGGTGGGTAACGGTAAGCTTCGGCATAGCTTAGGTCACGTCTAAGTATCACGATTTCTATAATCGTGATCATTGAAAAAATATGGTTCAACGAACTGCATTGTCTTAAACTCTAAACAGTTATTTTACCATATTGACCTACTTATGTACACCGATTTATTTATATTATACTAGTGGACACCCCAGCTTCGCTCGCGTGGAATCTATATATATAAAAGGAGAAGGTGACTGACTGACTAACTGACTGACATATCAAACGCAGGGCCTAAACTATAAGGGTTAGAAACTTGAAATTTTGCACAGGGGTTCCTTTTATAACGTAGGGGAGCACTAAGAAAGGATTTTTGAAAATTCACCCTCTAGGGGGTAAAACGGGGGTGCAAAGTTAGTATGAAACTTTGCCGTTTTTGAAGTTAGTGAATGTCTAATTCCACGCGAGCGAAGCTGCGGGCGTCCACTAGTTAGACATAATAATAGATTCTTCTTAACGTGTTAACTTTAGCTCCACAAATTTGTAATGAATCCGTAAATGTTATCCCCTATGTTTGTTTTACACTCATAAGGGTAACATTTTTACACACTTTGAATGCCATATTTATTTATATCTAATTAACAGCCTGAAATATAAATTTTATGCTTCTAGTTCTGAAAATGACAATACTTTCATACAACCTTTCATCCCCCTTTTCAACCCTTTACAACACTTTTTTACAGTTTTAGATATTTGATTTATTCTAAGATTCATAATAAAGCTTTTAGTGTAATATGCTTACCAGTAGCTAAAAAAAGTTAATTCATAACTCAAAACATTTGAAATTCATTCAAAATTGTGCTGCACACTGTGGTTTCTATCTAGAATAAAGTAGATCTCAAAATGTTGTAGAGTAAATAGCAATCAAAATCTGTATTTGCTAAATTGACTGTAAAATGATGTGGAATGTGCAAAGCACTAATTACTACACATTCACAAAAATCTTTTTATTATGCTTTAGACATGAAAGATGAATGAATATATGATCAAAATGTAGCTCAAATGGTGATAGTTAAATTTGGTATATTCAAACCAATTTAGAATGTAAAAAGATAGTACAAGGCTACCATTTTGAGTAGAACATTTAAAATCTACTGGATTGAATAAATGCCTTTATTGGTATGAATGTTATGCTTGTCTATTCAAGACGAAGCAGTTCTACATCAAAAATAAAAGTTAGTTAGTTAAAAAGTAGCCTATGTCCTTTCTCAGGCTTTAGACTATACTGTGTACCAAATTTCATTTAAAACGGTTCAGTAGTTTTGGCGTGAAAGCGAGACAGACCGACAGAATTACTTTCGCATTTATAATATTAGTATGGATATGAATAGTAGTATTTTATTAGCACTTGCAATGCTTGCCTGCTAAGCTAGGGTAGAGGGCCTAGGTTCAATTCCGGGTCGGGGAAAGTATTGGAATTTCCTTAATTTATATACCTAATACCTAGGGGTATGGCAGTAGGCTCACTACCTATACATGGGATCCAAACATAAGTGCTTAAAAGTGGGTGCATGTACTTACCGAATGGGTATATAGACAGTGTGTAAAAAGGGGTTGCGCTGAAAATCAGCAGCCTTGAGTCACTTGACAGTAAACTGAGTGTAGCCCTTTTCACGCATTACACTTCACATAGGTTAAGTAGATATACAAGTAACTTTACTGTTTTTATATAATGAAATTAAAAAATGTTTTTAGGATTAGATTTTTTTATGGTTATTGACACTTTACTTGACATGTTCTGATTTTTTTTTTTTTTTTAACTATTTTCTTTTTATATGTATTTAAAGATTAGATTATTTATATTATGTATTTGACATTTGCATGCCCACAGAGGCAGAACAGTATGTAAAACATCAATTTTGTTCTTGCAAATAAATTATGATTATGATTATGTCCCAGTGCCTTTCCCCACCCGGATATTGAACCGAGGACCACTAGTTAAAACCAGTGATATTCAACAAGCAATTACTGAACTCTATCACAAATTATTGGAAGGCATTTTAGTTCGGCAAGACATAATATTCGTATATTTGAAACCTTTTCCTCAACCGTAGGAAATGTTGTTGAACGGAATCTTTTGACTAAAGTGGATACCTACCTTGCCTACCTACCTACCTTGCCTACCTACCTACTTGCTTCAGCTTACCTAGTAGCTTAATATGTTGATTTTGTGGTTAAAGAAACTACTCTCAAAGAACACATTTCACTGTATGACAATACAAATTTATTACGTTCACTCGTTGTGCATACAGTTCAAAGTAAAGATGAGTTTTTGGTTGATAAATTAACATTTTTGTTATAGTTATGCCTAGTTAATAAGTTATGCCTAGTAAACAACTGTTTATTGTCGGTAGTTTGAAAAAATAAAATATTTACTCGGTCGGTAGCTTGTATCTATCGAGTTTCTTGCCGTGTTCTTCTCGATAGCAACTTTGAAAACCGGCGGTAGATAAAAAAAAATGTTATGACGTTCATCAAGCGTATACAAAATAACATAAGTCTAATGAAAAATAAATGAAACAGAATCTGAATCGATACGAGTATACACGATATAGGCTATACTAATATTATAAAGAGGAATCATTTGTTTGTAATGTTTTCACACAAAAACTACTGGACCGATTTCAAAAATTATTTCATTAGAAAGCATGCAGCTTTTTAATGAAATAATTTTTGAAATTTTTGTCACTGAGTGACATAAGCTATATAATATTACTAGGTATAAACGAAACTCTAAGACGAAACTATTGTTATCTCTAATTGCATGCGAGCGAAGCTGCGGGCGTCCACTAGGTATGTATATAAAACAAATTTAAAATATTTGTGCTACGATCTGTAAAACTATTGACTCAACCAGGTGACACATACATAAGGGCATGATCAGGACTTCCCTTAAAGTAGTATTCTAATTATAGAAATATGAATAATTATTAATTTTACGGCAATACCACCGGATACATTATTTAATTAGATACAATAAGTCAGGAAATACGAAGAAATGTGAAACTCATAAGCCCGACGTGTACCCACAGCTTTGTGTCATCAATTAATTCCATCTTTGTTTCAGTGTGGATTGGAAGTATTTATCTGCAAGTATATCTATACTAATATTATAAAGAGGAAACATTTGTTTATAATGTTTTCACACAAAAACTACTGGACCGATTTCAAAAATTCTTTCACCATTAGAAAGCCGCATCTTCACTGAGTGACATAGGCTATATAATATAACTAGATGTAAACGAAACTATTGTTATGCCTAATTCCACGCGAGCGAAGCTGCGGGCGTCCACTAGTTTTTTTAATAAATTTATTACCATACTTTTCATCCCGGATATACCTATGTTCCCTTGGGATTTGGATTTGGCATTATATTTATTGAAAACCGCGAGCGGAGCCTCGGGAAAAGCTAGATAATAATAGATAACCAGTACCTGGTACCTACTATAAACTATTGCTCATTTAAAAATGTTGCCGACCTCTCGAACAATGGTCGACTAATTGGTTTATAATCACTATACGCTATTCGCTGCTACCAACGTATCGTCGTATTCTTTTACTTACTGAGGGCACATTTTATTTTATGGATTGAGATAGCAAACGAGCTCGCAGCCCGTCGCGTCCGTTTGAGCTCGTAAAGTCGATCATTTTTAATTTGCGCCTTTGGGGACCACTTTTTTTCATATTAACGTAGCTGTTTCCTCCTAGGATAATGAAGCTAGAGTAAAATTATACCGTTAAAAATTTAAAAAAAAAGCTTTTCATATTTTTATTTTATTTTATTTTCGTGCATCGTCATCGGAACCAAATATGTGCCGAATTTCAGCTCAATAGTTTCAGTGGAAGTGGGTGAAATATTGATTGCAAGATTCCAGGACATACACATACATATCTACGAGTGAAGTTAAATAAAAGCTTTAAATAATAAAATTACCACACTTCTATCATAACTGTAATTTAATTATTGATTTTTTGAATTATTTGATTATTAAAAGAGAAAAAAATAGTTTTAAAATCACCTGAATAACGACCAATTTTATTAGCATTTTCAGACATCCAGCAATCTGGTTACTACTGACATAAAACAAAAAAGGAATTTTATATAGAATCCAGTCTGTAGCGAGATATTTCAAGTAAAAGATGAATCATGGAAATATCTACAGAGACACTGACGCTACAGAACAATGAACGAAGAATACCTACATTGCTACCTTTTTTTTTTAACGCTGGGAAATGCATTTACGCATCCTGCATACAGGTATGTGGGACTCGCCGGCTTGCCGGAATACCCACTAAAACCCAGCGACACCTTCAGCGTCAATAAGAGACGGCACGGGATCGCATGGACATTACCACCGTGACGCCTCGACGCAACATCCACTTGCTTTTTTATAATGGAGGGAGAAGATGGTAGAGCCTATAGGGAGCCTGTAGGTGGTAGAGCCTATAGCGAACCAAATAGGTTTTATGTATATGAAAGCTAATTGATTCCATATAGAGTTCGCCCGGGGCAGTACCACCGCCCGCCACGGTACCTAGTACAATTTTTGCCGTGTAATAATTGTTTTTAGAGCAATTATGGTCCGGTTGGAAAGGTGTGGTCTCCGGTTACACTTCTTTAGAGGCGACCATCTTAGTCCTTAAGTGACAACACATCTGTGACTGACTTAGAACGAGACTCCTACTAACAAGTACTAACTGGACTATTACTAACACCAACTAACAGGACTAACTATCACTAACAGTCCCCAGTCCTCATACCTACTAACGAACTGACCAACTAATGTTCTAATTAACTCTCTCAACTAATTGGACTAACCATCCCAGTCCCTAATTGAGTCTAGTTCAAAGTCAGTCACAGTTGTCATGGGCGGCAGCGGATGGGTGGTGCTGCAAGCTCGTTTGCTATCTTGTATCCATAAAAAAAAAAAGATGCGCAGATGTGCGCCTACTATGCATATTTATACTCTTGGGGGTAGAATTTGTTCTTGAAATTTTTAGAGAACTTGCTCTGTAATCAGAGCTTTCAAATAAAAGTAGGATCATCAAAATCCACACACAAACATCGACGCTACAGGGCAATTAACACAACTTAGGTACTAACATTGCTAAACTTAATATGCTTGTTTACAGAGTAGTTAATTACAAAATATAGAGTAATAAATAGAATTTTTCATGAAATTTATATGGTACCACCTTCGATGTATGTTCTAACGAACGCTGCGACCCATAGACGTCCCACTGCTGGGCTCGGGTCTCCCCCACAGACGCAGCTGCGGGAGGTCTAGAGCATACTCCACTACGCTGCTCCAATGCGGATTGGTGGAGGGGTTAGTGGCCAACCCAGTGTCGAATGTTCTCAAGCCACCCGCAGGTCTTCGACAAGGCTTAACGACTGTTTCCAACATTGAAAACAACCAAGACCTACGGCTTTACGTGCCCTCCGAAGCACGGTAGCGTCCATGAATATTTCCACTAGCGGTCAATGTCATGTTCTAACGAACACAAAACATCAAAATCGGTTAATAAACGACGGAGTTATCGCGGTACATATATAAAAAGATATACAATTAGACGGGCCCGTTGGCGCAATCGGCAGTGACCCTACCTGTTGCGCCAGGGGTCGTGGGTTCGAATCCCACTCAGGACAAACATTCGTGTGTCGAACACTTGTATTTGTTCTGTGTCTGGATGTTAATATTATCTATTTAAGTATGTATTTAAAAATTTCTATGTATTACATCAGTCTCTTACACCCATAGTACAGGCTCGCGCCTAATTTGGGGTCAGATGGCCGTGTGTGAATGTCCATGGTATTTATTTATACAACCAGTCGAACAGACAATCTCCTTTATATCCCCTTAAGAATTACAACTGCTTCATAGGTAGGTATGACACTAGCCAAGCGGAACTAAGATATATAATATGATAATAAAATTGTCGGTCTGCATGTATTTTATTTATGTAAGGAATGGTTATTACGCTTAGCATACTAAGCGGTATCTTAGTCACCAACTTCTACACCTGCCATACAATACAATCAATAAAGTTCATGCAGAAATAACATTAACAAAGTAAATATTCTTTATATAACATTAACATTGTAAACGAACTACAAACGTGGAACAACTATGTATTCAAGATTTATTTATTTATTTGAGTGGGCGAAATTTGGTTGGTTTTTTTATATTTAACTTCATGCGTGCTTCGGAGAGCACCTTGACCATCGGTCCCACCCATCGTTAAGCCTTGTCGAAGACCTTCGGGTGGCTTGAGAACATTTGACACTGGGTTGGCCACTAACCCCTCCACCAATCCGCATTGGAGCAGCGCGGTGAAGTATGCTCTAGACCTCCCGCAGCTGTGTGTGGGAGAGCCCCGTTCCCAATAGGGGGAAGTTTAAGGTTTGCAGCAGCAGTCTTAAACTCAGTCGCATTTAATTTTGTGACCATTATACACTTCGGACAAAGTTCTCGTATAATTATGATAGAACTTCACGCAAGTTCGTTTAATCATTTATGACAAGATAATTTTTGATGTTATTAATGTTTACACTAAGTACTTTTTATTGAAATACTATTATTTTAAAAATAAATTAGGTATAGGCAGTTTTAGGATTTGATTAGAAACCATTATTTTATTTGTGTCCTGAAATAATTGCGTAATCTTATCCATTACAGTTTCAAATTACGATCTGACTTTCTGTATAGATGTAATACCTAGTAATCTATGTAATTTCCTACTTACTAAAACGCATTGGTGGACCTGATAGATCAGTGAAAAATAGTTTTACTATGGAGGTAAGTAGGACATATAGCAAACGGGCATGCAGCTCCATCGTCCGGTACCGCCCATGACAAAGAAAATATTACCTAACCAAAAGAAAGAATTATTATTATCGATCTATAAAAAATATAGAAATCTTTTTAAAAGTTAAGACACCTTTTTTTTAAAGATCGCTTATTATTAAAAATGACTTAGAGACTCATTTATCAGGCTGATGAGTTTTATTATTATACCGACGTTGGTAGTAGGTAGAAAAAAAAAGAATATTATATAAGTAGGTATCTTAAACTTTAAATTAAGAATTAGATAATTATCTACATACCTATTTCATGAGTTTTGGACACTTTTTGTATCACATAACTTCTCACAAAACTCACTACCTACAAAATTAAATAATAAAACGGTTCGAAAAATAACCAGTCTGTCTTTTTCACTTTGTTTAGTTATATTATTCACACGGTTAAGTTTTCAACGACAAAATGACACAAAAAATGATCGCAAATTATTGTCCACTTAAAATTCAGGGCTGCGAAAAGGATTTTGTTAATGTTTCTGAAAAATAAAAAATGTTCTCAAACACAATTTGAATATTTTTCTTTTTAATTGAGTAAGTAATTTAATTTTTTATGACGGACGCGTCCGTTCAGTCAGTAAACATTGATGCACTGGCCTAAGTGGGCAAGAAATGAGAGGCAGGACGAGTGTGCGTAGGGTTGTCAAATATTAGTAAATATTATTCAGTAGGTGGCCGCTTTTTTTATCGATTACCTATCTGACGAATTAACCTTAAGGCAGGTTAGGCACCCGTGTAGGATTAGCTGTTCATTCAATGATCAATAGCTAATCCTTTGCCTTATATTGATCAGTTTAGAATAGCATTATACTATCTCTTTTCTTTAAGTAGTTTGTAGTTACCTAGACTTTCGTTAAGCGTGTCTAATCACCTCATAGCGAAATAAATTATTTGACGTTGACTATGACTTTGACTTTGAACAAGCTAACGAGCTGATGGTAAGTGACCACCGTCGCTTAAGAACACAACGACGTTAGTGAAGTCGCAAACAACATGTAGAGTCCCATTTCATAGTCCACTGAAAAAATCTCAGAAAGAATTTCATTCTATAGTATTATCATTTGTTTATCTTAGTCCTCAAGTTAGAAACTAGTCTATAAGTAACACTGCCAAACAGAATTAATAGTCATTAGTCAATGACCAAATAATCCTCATACATATTAACGAGCTGACCAATCAATGTTCCAATTCGCATCCTTTACCAATTTTTCGTCTTGTTCAGTTCATCACAGTTGTCATAAGCAGCGAATAGATTTTGTATGCTCATTTTCGTTATACTTATCATTAATAATTATTCAATTTGTTGTAACGACATATATCTTTATATTATCTTATACGTAAATACGTAAAAAAATTAAAAGGTTTAAATGCCACACAATAGTATATTTCGCTACAAGTGCGGAAAGCCTGTCATTGCAAAGAGTTCCGACAAATGTCTACCCGAGCCGAAGGCGAGGGTTGACAGTCGGAACAAGTTGCAATGACGGTTCCGCACGTGTACTGAACAACTATTTTTAATACAGTTGCGAAAAAATGAAGCAATTTAATAAAATAATAAAAACACAAACTAAACTCGCAAAGAACATTTTTGGAAAATGGCGCCAACCGTAAAAGAATACAGAGTATTGCAGAGATTTTTTTTTGTTTTCTTCACCCATTCTGGGTAGGCAAAGGGAACTATGCCCATACAGCCAAGTCTTCAGTAGAATTTTTTTATTGACATGAAATTTAATGAGATGAAATGAAGTGAAACCTTACCTAACTCATTGAATCAAATCATTAAATCTGATATTGAAACAAATTAGTAGCTTCTTTTTAGAAATATTTGCATGAATCATAAAAAAAAGCTTCTATGAATTTTTTTTTAGTAAAAACTTCGTGGTTGGTTTTTTCTTTTTAATAGACATTATTTTGACAGTTGGGAAAGAGAACGCACGAGTTCGGAAAAGGTAAAGAAAAAGCACGAGTGTGTAATAGCTCACTTCCCGAACGCTATACGTCCCTGTAATACGCCACTTTTTGAGCAACTGTATTAAAAAGGTTATTATTTGAATATTAATAGAAGATTTAACCTCATAAGTCATGGAAATATTTATTTTTATCTAATATCTAGCTGACCCGGCAATACGCACTGCCATATAAATTATCAATGAAATGTAAATCAATATGAATCGAGAAAAAATTGCCACGCACTTCCTTGTGATACATAACAAATGCAGAATGAAATGTCAAGGTGACGTGACACTTCATGCAAATGAACGACACTTAAATTATTTGGATATTATTTATATACAAAAATACTAATTAAAATCGCGATTAAAAAGGGGAGAGGGGGTAGGAGGGTGAAAGATACTTTACGACCTGTTCATATCTACCAAATATATAACAAAAACCTTAAAATCGGTAGGAGTGCGACCACAAACACGGTGACATGAGATATTGACGTCCCACAGCGACCCATTGACGTCCCACTGCTGGGCACGGGTCTCCCCCACAAACACTGCTGCGGGAGATCTAGAACATACTCCACCACGCTGCTCCAATCAAGTCGAATGTTCTCAAGCCACCCGAAGGTCTTCGACAAGGCTTATCGACTGTTTCCAGCATTGAAAACAACCGGGACCGACGGCTTTACGTGCCCTCCAAAGCACGGTAGCTTCCATGAAATTTTGCTACCAGCGGTCACCCATCCACAAACCGACCGCGCCCGTCGTTTAACTCTTTCGATCACATTGAATCGACGCGAGTTAAGGGCTATGGACGGTACGTGTAAATGATAGAAACTTTAAAAGTGGCAACCCTAAGGTAATGAGTGGCTACAGCTCGCACGAGGCGAGCCGCTGTACGTCACGGCCCGGTGGCGTGTGGTGCAAGTCAGAGGAGATGACACTGGAGCGACAACCTATGTGCTAACTAGAGTCGAGTGAATAGGTACAAATTTTTAATCTTTATAATATTAGTACCTATAGATTGCTCGCCATGTGTCCAGCGAAAAATTACAAGTAATTTCTGACTGTTCCAGTCCGAAATTACTTGTAATTTTTACTCCACTCCTCCTTAGTTACTCCACCTCCTCAGTATTTCCACTCAGAGAATTTGTTCAGTAAAAAAAAAAACATTTTGTAAGTCCTTAAAACTCAGAAAAACCCTTTTTGATGAAATATGAAAATATTGTTTTCGGGAATCTTATTAAATTACCTTGATATATAGGTACCTTATCTTATTAAGGTACCTATATATCAACATACTAAGGAGGTCTAAATACTTTTAGTAAATTTACTACAGGTGCATTGACCTAATGGACCTGTAGTTCAACACTAAGTTAAATCGCCAAAAGCAATCTCCTGTAGCTTGGACCAGCTTTTTAATGAAAGTACGAGCATTAAGGTTTTTTCCGGATTGCTTCCAAAGAATTCATACGCCTTAAGGCTTACTTAAAGCTCTTTTGTTTAAGGAATCGAAGTTGCATGTAATTTCGGAAAATGATTTACCTACTGCTTAATTTATTGTCTTCAGTTACTATTTTTTTTATAGATATATTAAAGCAAACGAGCATGCAGAACCACCCAATAACAGCTACCCATATCACCCAGGACAGACGGGTAGGAACACTGTCTCAGTCACAGATGCGTTGCTACTCTGGGTAATTGAAATGGTCGCATAAAGAAAAGTATAACTTTACTAACTTTTTATTTTATTCCATTAAAAAAAAAAATAGGGCTTTGTCGCATACTCGAACATGCCGCCCTGGTTGGTATATATTTGTATAATAATATTCATATATTTAGTACTAAAATATAACAATTTTAAAGAGGAATTAAAACTATACCTTACTTCACGTTTGTAACTGGTAATACTCCATTTTCTGAGTCGTGGTCACAATTCGGAGGACTTTTCTCCCCAACCGACATAGAATATAATACGTTTTAAAAAAGAAACCTATCATTTTTTGTTCTTGGAGCGTGGCCTGACTTTATTAATAAAGAGTCACTTGCTTAATAAATTAGTGGACACTGGGTGGTTGAATTTCGAGCAGATTTTAAAATTTTAATTGGAACGTTTTACTGTCAATTAGTGGACGCGCCCGCAGCTTCCCACTGCTGGGCCCAGAAAAATCTGCCGGAGGTCTAGAGCATACTCCACCACGCTGCTCCAATGCGAATTGGTGTATCCAGGTAACCAACTATTAAATATATTTTGCTTGTGTCAAACAGGCAGTAAGTATAGATAGACTTGGTATATACTCGTACCAGATCCAATCTCACATAATTTTGTCTGTATTTTTATCTTCTATCTCATGAAAACCTTTTCTATACTAATATTATAAAGAGGAAACATTTGTTTGTAATGTTTTCACACAAAAACTACTGGACCGATTTCAAAAATTCTTTCACCGTTAGAAAGCTGCATCTACACTGAGTGACATAAGCTATATAATATTACTTAGTGTAAACGAAACTATTATTAGGTCTAATTCCACGCGAGCGAAGTTGCGGGCGTCCACTACAATTAATAAAACTGATATTAGCAGCATTATTATTAAGGAAAGAATAGGAGTGAGTGGTGAAAAATAAAAGCTTTTTTATAAAACATACCAACTTTTATTCAAAAATAGTATTGCAGTAACATTTTGCTTATATTTATACATCACAATAGCAATGATATTTTAACCCGCAGATAAAAAACTGCCGAAGAATATATGATACGACATTGCAGAAAGTATAGAGAAGATTTTCCCCTCGTTAAAAAAAAACAAGGTAATGTCAGACTGTCAGAAGTTCTTTTCTCAGTGCCCTCCGAGTCACGGAAATGCTCCAAAATTTTTGCCACTAGCGGTCACCCACCCATTGATCAAACTGTGACTGTGTGTGTTACTCGCTGAGACCCATAGACGTCCCACTGCTGAGCAAGGGTCTCCCCCACAGACACTGCTGCGGGAGGTATAGAGCATACTCCACCACGCTGCTCCAATGCGGATTGGTGAAGGGGTTAGTAGCCAACCCAGTGTCGAATGTTCTCAAGCCACCCGAAGGTCATCGACAAGGCTTAACGACTGTTTCCACCATTGAAAACATCCGGGACCGACGGCTTTACGTGCCCTCCGAAGCACGGTAACGTCCATGAAATTTTACCATTAGCGGTCACCCATCCACAAACCGACCGCGCCGGTCGTTGCTTAACTCTTTCGATCACATTGAATCGACGCGAGCCGTTGGGCTATGGACGCTACATTGTGTTACATTATATGGTATTTGGTATTACATATATATATACAGTCGTGGTCAACTAATTAGGGACACTCTTTGGTTAAACCGAATTGTGAATTTATTTTTTATTTTCCGAGTCTAAACCATATTCCATATCTCTTACATGTAAGTATAATTAGTCATTTATGTGCCCGATTATACAAACAATAACAACTTCTTAAACATTAAACCTCCTTACAGTATAGCTGATAGATTATCGTAGTGCTATTTGTTCAAATAATGCTGGCTGGCCATTTAATTAGGGACACTGAGATATTGCGTTCTATTTTCAAAATTTGAATCTCAATACTTTTTTACTTCTTCTCTTATTGTTTCGTGGTAGTTTTGGCGGCAATCCCGATATTTATTTTAAGTTTTGAAAAATATTTTGAAGAAAAATGGGTAAAAATAAAAGTTGCGATCCAACACTACGAAAAATTATCATGAAGTTTGTTGTCGAGCATGGTTGGATAGCAGAACATTTAAATTGTTCAAAAACTATGGTATACAATGCAGTGCAACATGTCAGACGCAATAACACAGATTTAAATGTGCCCAGAACAAAAAGATCGAGAAAAACAACTCCGCAAGAAGATAGAATGATAACCAGGTTAGCTAAGAAAGATCCGTTTCTAGGCTCTATTTTAATTAAACACGAAGTGTTTGGGACAGACGAAAGAGCTCGTGTCTCAGCGAGGACCGTTCGACGACGTCTGGTAGAAGCAGGGTTGTTCGGAAGAGTGGCTCGCAAAGTACCGTTGTTGAAGAAAGAACATAGAAATGCTCGTTTGGCGTTTGCACGTAAATATGGACATTGGACCTACGCCCAATGGCAACATGTATTATTCTCTGACGAGACCAAGGTTAATTTGATTTCTTCAGATGGAAGGCAATACGTACGGCGTCCAGTAAAAGCGGAAATGAATCCAAGATTCACAAAAAAGCAGGTGAAACATGGCGGTGGAAACATTAAAATGTGGGGTTCATTTTCTGGACGTGGAGTGGGACCTGTGAGGAAAGTTCAGGGTAACTTAGACCAACATCAATACAAGGCAATATTGGAGGAAACGATGCTTCCCTATGCTGAGGAGCATCTCCCTATTATATGGACGTTTCAGCATGATAACGACCCGAAACATACCGCCCGTTCAGTCAAGTCGTTTCTTACCAGTCAGTCAGTATCGGTGGTAGATTGGCCAGCAAATAGCCCGGACCTTAACCCAATCGAGCACCTTTGGCACGAAATCAAGAAAAAAGTAGCCACTTATCGTACCACAACTTTAGGTGAACTTAATGAAGCTTTTTGTGAGGCATGGGCAAACATTTCTGTCGAAACATGCCAGAAACTGATAATGTCTATGCCACATCGGTGTCAAGCAGTAATTACTAACAAAGGTTTTGCTACTGGGTACTGATTTTACACGTAATAAAATGGAGCTGTTAAAGATATTATAATACTGCAGATTATTCGTTTTGTTTAACTCTATTTTTCATTATAGTTTACTGTCCTTAATTAAATGTCCAGCTACAGAATTATACCTTAATTGATACATGTTCAACCTTTGATATTAAATACTTTTTTCTATTTATTTATTCTTTTATTTACAGCCATTTAAAGCATAATTATCGGACCAAATTATGCAAATAATAGTTACTGAGAAATCAATAGGGTTTTATATTTGTATGTACATAACCGGTTATTGTTCTTTACTATCTTGCATGTCCCTAATTAGTTGACCACGACTGTATATGATCCCTAGAAAATAGTCACTTGAATTCATTTTGACACTCGTTTATTATGATGTTATGACATCACGCCTGAATTTCCCCGAAGCGGTAGGCAGGCACCCACTTTTCACCTGACTCCGAGCTTGCTCCATAGAGAATATTCGACGTTGGGTTTGCCATTAACCCTCCACCGAACCGCATTGGAGCAGCGTGGTCGATGCTCTAGACCTCCTGCAGCTGTCTGTTGGAGACCGTGGCCAATAATGGGACATGTATGGGTTGTAATTTTCATTGAATAAATGACCATCCATGAAAATTGTTCACCTATTGACTACCAGATGTAACCAGATGTAACCAGAAATAACCAGATCTTTATCAATCAATCAATCGATTTGTTTATTTATAATTTTTTTTATATGAAAGCTGCAACCTATAGACCTACATATATACATATATATAAAGTATAGGAGTCCCACTGTTGGACTTAGCCATACCTGAGGGAGGTCCAGAGAATATAAGTATAATAATATAATATGTATAAGTATTCTCTTGACCTCCCTCAGGTATGGCTAGTGTGGAGGATTTTCCACGCTGCTCCAATGTCAGTTGGTGGAGTTTATTTTAGTTTAGTTAGTTTAGTTAGTTTTACGTAATAGTGAAATATAGTGACTTAAATTACATTTAAAGCTTTTTCAATCATACATAACATAGCATAGTAGCATATACAGCGACACCTACTTAGTCCGAATATTTACAATTCTTTTTTCGAAATTAATAATTTCAGTTATTTTGAGGGAGGCCTATGTCCATCAGTGGACCACTGAAGGCTGATGATGATGATGATGATACTTAAAATCTAAGCTGTCAAATAGCAGTCAGTTTTTTTTTAAACTTAAAATTATTGTTTTTATAAATATTTTATACCTACACCTATATGTTTAAAAATAATTTATTTTTTGTCTGATTTACTCTTATATCAATATAATCTATTTTATTTGTTCGTCGTTTATTTATAAAAAAATAAGTGTTTTTTCTTTGTTGTCTTTATAGTCTGTTTTATAACAGCAGTGCAGTTCTTAACCCTCATGTTGCTACCGATGATAATAGCATCTGGCGTAACTGCTACTAATGGTCGCTACAGATTGTTACCAGTGGTCACAATCGCTACCACTGGACGTGACTACTACTAATGGTCGATACAGATTGTTACCAGTGGTCACAATCGCTACCACTGGTCGTAACTGCCACTAATGGTCGCTACAGATTGTTAACAGTTTTCACAATCGCTACCACTGGTCGTAACTTTTGGGTAAGTAATTAAGTATTATAGTAATTACGCCAGCAGGACTACATGAATCACGGGGTCGCCCTGAAAACCAGCGGTCGTAGTAGACTGCGGCCAATGCTGAGTGCGGCCCCTTTTCGTATAGATTTGACAGCATTTTTTCTTTTAATTTAATTTGAATTCCTTTTTTCATTTATTTTTGTAATGCAGTTCATAAGAAATAAATAAATTTTCTTTCTTTCTTTCTTTTTAACTACTACTAATGGTCGCTACAGATTGTTACCAGTGGTCACAATTGCCGCCACTGATATAATTCGTCGCAACTGCTATCATTACTACCAGTGGTCGCACTATCACAGTAGCAACAGGTTACTACCACTGGTCACACCTTCTACCACTAGCGTAATCACTAGTTGCCCTCACTAGGATTAACTCCTGTTGGCAACCAGCAACCTACTACTACCACCGGAAGCTACATGTCGCTACCACTAGTCAGCAGAAGCAATAGTTCTTCTTCTTGCAACTCTCTTCCTCTCTCTGCAACTGCACTCTCTGCTCCTCTATAACTCTCATCACAGACGCGTCAGCAACACAATCGTCAACTATCTTCTGAAATAATTCATCTGTAACAATACATTATAATAATATCTTATATTAAAAGGTATTCATAACTTATTAATAAGCCTTTAAGCCTAGCTGTAAAGCGTTTTTGCAACTGTTAAACTAAAAACACCGATTATTTATTTAAGCAACCTGAGTACGAAGATAATTATTTTAAAATTTTTATATTAATTAAAAATACATGATGACATCTTTGCTACGGCAGAATGTATTAAATTTTCTTTGCCACCATGTTTAATTATAGATTGATGAGGGATAAAAAAGTCAAATGACGCAAATGACATTCTACGAACAGAATAGAGTTTGACAAGCAAGTGACAACCAAAGAGTTATGGTAACATTATGCGTATTCAGCCGAATCAATGAAATATTTTGGTGTTTAAGACTTTTTAGAATATTACGATTTTAAAACCTGAAAATTTAAGTGAAAACTTCAGTTTTTTGAAAAATTAATAAAACACATATGCCTTATTTTATGTAGTTAGTAGTTAGTAAAATGAAATTTTGTCAATTTTTTCAATAAATAAATATCTTAATATAATATGTATATATTTCTTGTGTACGTGTGTATGACAGTGAAATCCTCCTAAACGGCTGAATAGATGTTGATGAAATTTTTTGTGTGTTGAACACACACACCAAAATTACCAATGTTTTGTGTGTATTAAAACACTCACATGCCGATCGGCCGTATGCGGCCACGCAACACATGCAGTATGTTGTTTACGGGTAGATGAGTTAAAGGGGATTCGAGAATGATTTAGATTCACAATTTGGTCCACTGGAAAATGTTTTTTAAACACTATTTTAGTATTTTTATTTTCAACCGTCGTTCATTGACGTGAAGCGTCGCGTCACTTTGACATTTCATATGGCAGAACAGCGTTTGCAGGGTCAGCTAGTATTCAAATATAAATATTCAATGGTACGCACCAACATTCTCACCAGTCTTGCTAGAGGTGAGAAAGTGGCCGTTTAGCCCCTGGGAATATGTGGCCACTATATCCTCCGGGACCTCTCTCATCCCCTCTCCGGAATCCAACAGATCCTTCTTGGTACCACACAGGTACACTTTGCAGTCCTGAAATCGAGAGTCAATGGTTGTTGTCAAAAGTTGTTCAGGTGGTAAAGCCCTACAACCGATAGACGTCCCACTGCTGGGCACGGGTCTCCCCCAAACACAGCTGCGGGTGGTCTAGAGTATTCTAGAGCAAACTCCATCACGCTGATTCAATGCAGATTGGTTAGTGGCCAATCCAGAGTCGAATGTTCTCAAGCCACCCAAAGGTTTTCGACAAGGCTTAAGGATTGTTTTCACAGCTGAAAACAACCGGGACCGACGGCTTCACGTGCCATCCGAAGCACGGTAGCGGCGCTTATGCCACTAGCGGTCACCCATCATCAAACCGACCGCGCCCGTCGTTGCTTAACTCTCTTGATCACATAGAATCGACGCGAGCCAGTGGGCCACAAACGCATAAACGCCACGGTACCTAGTACCATTTATACCGTGTGCTTTGCTCGCGTGGAATTAGATATAACAATAGTTTCGTTTACACCTAGTAATATTATATAGCTTGAGTCAGTCAGTGACGATGCAGCTTTTTTAATGGTGAAAATTTTTGAAATCAGTCCAGTAGTGTGAAATCATTACAAACACATTTTTACACAACGTTCAAAAAGTTCAACCCATAAGTGAAACCTAACTCTTACTCCAAATGATAATTTTTATCACTTAAACTTAATATTTTAAGGTGAAAGCTTCGATCCATTGGCGGGAATATTTTTTGATGTTTTCAACTAGTCATAACATTATATAGTGATATTATTTTGTAGTTTGCGCACGTACCGTGTAGAATTGCATTTATCAATATGTATATCATTTTGGTTACGAATTTGAATATTGCACCATGAACTAAATTATATTAAAATATAAATAATACGAATAATACGAAATAAATTATTTGACTTTGACTTTGACTTTGAACAATAAAAACCATCAAAATTAGATGATGGAGCTGGATTCAAATTTAGCTTAACTTCAGAACCAAAATGATACGTTAATTTTTTATTTATTTTTTTACAGCGTTTTAAGCCAATTAGGTAGGTATATGTAATGCTATACAGTACGCAAGTTAAAAATAATATCACTTTTTTATTTATTTATTTACCAGGAAATATAAACATTATACAAGTAACTTATGTATCTACAAAATATTTTATTTCAACTTAAATTCACTATTTACGGTGTAATTAATTGAAAACAACTTATAATATCTTATGTCTCTGTCTAAATAATACGAATAATACGAAATAAATTATTTGACTTTGACTTTGACTTTGAACAATAAAAACCATCAAAATTAGATGATGGAGCTGGATTCAAATTTAGCTTAACTTCAGAACCAAAATGATACGTTAATTTTTTATTTATTTTTTTACAGCGTTTTAAGCCAATTAGGTAGGTATATGTAATGCTATACAGTACGCAAGTTAAAAATAATATCACTTTTTTATTTATTTATTTACCAGGAAATATAAACATTATACAAGTAACTTATGTATCTACAAAATATTTTATTTCAACTTAAATTCACTATTTACGGTGTAATTAATTGAAAACAACTTATAATATCTTATGTCCCTGACTATATCTTAGGATGTTTGTTTACGGCATCTGATAGGAAACCAATTACCATACAGTACAATACAAAAATACTTTATTGTAGACCAACACATAGATACAGGAATAAAAAACATCCAGGTGAAAGAATAGGCAGTCTTATCACTCTTCCAGATAAAAATTATTTTTATTTAAATTTCCCTTCATAGATCGAAGCATACACCTTAACCCACCTCTTCCACAGTACGCAGCTCAAGCAGCCAGTGGCGCAGCCTGGCCCACGACGCCAGCGACGTCGGCTCGTAGCACACTATCGCCGCGTGAGCGCCTCTGTAGTACATGCGGGTCATCGCTTCATACCTGCCAACAAAAAAATAATGAATATTAATTAATTGTACCAGGTTTTATAATTGTACAGCTGTCGGCACGAATGTAGCTCTGAACGAAATTGGGTAGTTGCTCATGGAGTATCAGTGCGGGGTACACTACGACTGGTGAACCAATCAACAAAGATGTCGACTCTAGACACTCATTTCTCAACGAGATTAGGATTCTATTGCCATCAGTGGACTCCTCATAAACTGATTATTTGTATACCTACCTAAAACATTAAAAATACACTGTGAATGTATTTCATTAGGTACTAACTTGTATTTCAGCTACCATTTTTTTCTATGAATATAAGATAGCGCACGAGCAGCCATCCGCCGCCGCCCATGATAACTGTGACTCACTTTGAACAAGACTCAATACCCACAATTTAGGTAACAGGAGTAGGCAAATCAATGAATTTTCACTCTACATAAGACAAGATATAATTTAACAAATCTCAATATATCAAAATGGCTGATTGCAGATAGAAAATTATACCATTAAAATTTTATTTTTATTTTCATGCATTGTCATCGGAACCAAATATGTGTGCCAAATTTCAGCTCGATAGCTTCAGTGGAAGTGGGTGAAAAATTGAGTGCAATATCCCAGGACATACATACATACTTACATAGATACATACGAGTGAAGTTAAATAAAAGCTTTTAAAAATGGGAAAAAAATAATTTTGACTGTAACCTCTCTACCAATTTACACTAGAGCAGCATAGGCGAGTACGCTCTAGGCCTTCCCATTTGTGAGAGGAGATCCAAGCCCTGCAGTGGGACTCTCACTTAAATAAAGATATTAAATACTTACAAGATAATGAAAATAAAACATCATTCAACTATCACACTACACGCCGAGCTTTGAAGTATCATCCACACCAAATCGACTCCTGGCCTACTACCACCGCGCGTTTCTCTCGGTCTTTTTTACTGGTCTTCTGTGGAATGAGCTTCCGACTGAGGTTTTCCCTCCGGGCTACGACATGGAGCGCTTCAAAGTGTGTGAAACGCTTCCTTCAAGGCAGGCAACGCACCTGTGATACACCTGGTGTCGCACGTGTCCATAGACGACGGTGACCACTCATCAGGTGGCCTGTATGTCTGTTTGTGCGTAGGTACTATACTATAAAAAAAAAACTAATACCTTTCACTTCCTGCAGTATCCCAAATGCCAATATAGAAGCTCCTGCCATCAGATTGCATAGACTTTGCACAGAATGCTGCACCTATTGTCTGTAACACGAAATTTTAACATGGTTAGATAAACTGTAAGAAAAAGTCTAAACATTGTTTGGACAGTTTGTTGCTTTGAGGAAGGAGCACAGACTATTAGTGACGATTAGTCCTGTTAGTTAGTGTTAGTAGTTCTAATTCGTAAAAAACTAAACCTTTTGTTAACATCAATCTCTTTTTAGGAAGTGAGTCATAGGCCCAAAAAAGTAGTAAACACTTACATTTTGATAGGGTGTGCCAGAGTTAAACATACAATTAACAAATCTTAGTACTAAGCTAGTTTTACCGACATGTTCACTGCCTAATAAAACTATTTTAAAATCGCATCTACTCATTTTTGTAATAAAAACAAAGTGGGATGGGATACAATTCTCGAATTAACAACAATTACGCGTTAAGTTCATTACATGCATGTTTACTAAGTTACGAAAGTATATTATGGCCAATTATGTTTTGTATGAATTAATTAAGCTATTTAATTTAATTAACGACTAAAATTTAATTGGTATATAAAGTTTAAATTCAAACATTTATTTGTTTTCCTGTCTGTCATTTGTCGTCAAGACATCTATATAATTGTATTTAATCATGCCTCTATGGTCAAGACAATGACAGCTCAACAGCTGGCTGGGGATAGAGATAAGTAGCTAGGACATTGAAGCAATAGCTGCCTTTTTAAATGGACATAATAACACTATCACTCCTAGCGGAGGATGGATGGATGGAAAGGGTACCTAGAGGCAATGCAATCGTTATACGTATTGACATGACATGAATGAATTAGAATTCACGTGAACTCAAGATCTTAACATAGGTTACTTTTTTGAAGATTTTTACATCTCTGCCTTTTTTATACTCTAAGTATGTGTCAGACAGCCAGGTACTGACCGTCACAGCCATTAGACACATAAATTGAGGACGTGCCAAGAAAACGAAATTCAGAGAAAATATCGATAAATCGTAGAATGAAGATATCGATTAATTGCATAAATGTTTTAGCTTTTTTAGTATTTTATTTTTACCGGCACATTTTACTTTTAACCGGTAAAATTCAGCTTAGAGTTTGGATTTGCATTATTGGCGGTGAAGCTACTAAATGCGACGTACTTACGAAGTAACTTGTACTTAGTAATTTGTAACTCTACATAATATTACTAATCGGAAATTTTCTATTTTTATTGATTTTTCAAATTCTATTGATATAAAGTCCTTATTAGGAAAGCGAGGCGTCGAGTCGTCGAGAAAATAGCGTTATTAGTTATTAGCGCTATTAGAAAATACTTTTCAGGTAAATTATTGTTTATATTTATCAAAAAATATTGGTTGCCTGTAAAGTCGGTATACGGGCGAAAGTTTTACGTGACAACGACTTTGAGTGGTAAAATAATTTTAATGTGAATATTCATTCGTATAGTAGTATCGTCTCGTATCGTATCGTCTCTCTCGCTCTTAGGCGGGCTAACCATGCCCGAGTGGAAGGGACGCGTGCCTCTCACTCGCTCTCATTGTGAGCGCATAACGTGAGCGGAGCGTAACGCAGTTTCTTGAAGTGTCACCCGGCAAACCAATTTATAAGACGTTGTCACGACAAAAAAAAATCCAAGCGAAACTTAGATTTATAAAATAACAAATATAATATAACACTTAATGCCGTTTTCCTACTACACTCACAAATGTGACGAATTAAGAGATGGATTGACTGTGGTGTAATTATATCGATTGATCATTATTGACACTAAGGTTAGACATATGTCAGTATCTCTACTTAGTTTGTGGGTTGGAGTCTATTTTTTATAGTACTTTTGCTGTATGGTCATACAGACCTTTACGGCATCACAAAATAGGGTGGTAAGCTTCAAAGAAATCAAAAAGAAAAGGATTCATTCAAGTGTATGGATTGTGAGATTGATCTAAGGGTCTGATCCCATTGAGTACGGGCCTCGGGTTAGGGTGGCTTAAGTCAACGCTGTGTTTTTAACTACAGAAGGGGATGGAAAATTCACTTGGAGAAACCTCGTGTTGGCCGTTCGAAAGTAGTGTCTTCCACCAGCGGGGACGGTATATACTTAAGTTGTGTGTTTTATATCTGAGATAGGGAGTTATCCTATAAGTTGTTAGCAATAGTGATTCCGTTAGCGGGGTCTTCTAGAACATGTCTAGGTCGTCTAAATCAAGCTGGTGCTGCTATGGGTACCATGATGGCCAAGTGTTAATTGGTAGACGTAGACGTCTTGTTAAATATTACTGTTATAACTAAAATTAAAATTAGTTTTCATTTCAATTATGTCTAAATTTGATTTTTATTTTATTTTAACAATCTCTGTTATTTTAAGCGAGAATTTAATTACGAGTGTACTAAGCGTAATTAATTTAATGAAAGACATTAAACATGTTACAAGGGGCTACCATCTTAGGTCTCCAGTGAACGCATCTGGCACCGTCTTGAACTGACTAATTTATTATTATATTCTTTGTCGTTAGTAAAAATCATATGAATTACAATTTCCAGCCAACTCTATTGTCAACCGAAAATTTCGGTTTAACTGTCAAAAAAGCAGTGCATATAACTTTTATACAAGAAATAAGGATACATTGATTGTACCTGGCTATAGGAAAGTATCAAAATCATTTGGGGAACTGTTTTCGCTTCTAGAATAAAATACCCAAAAATATTACTTGTCTCTCAGAGATCTTACATTATGGAAACTAAACATGCTATAGCTTTCTATAAAATAAATGACTTTATTACTCCACATTAATATTACAAATAAAATTGTTCTTCTCTGTAGCATCAATTTTGTGATTCGGGGGTAGATAGACAGTGAACGGGTAGTAATGCTCATTGCTACTTTATAGCTAAAAAGAGAATAAGAGTTATGCAGCCATTCACCTCCAACACCACCACAACATTTTTATGTACTAATTGGCATGGATCTCCGAACCGAATGGGAGTGGATAGGCTGGCCAAGTGTGGATTGCTAGACTTCACATGCTTTTGACAACGCTATGAAGAATTCTCAGGCATGCAGGTTTCCTCATGTTTTTGTATACCAGTAGGTGACATTTTAAATGCACACGTATCTTGAAAATGTGCGTGTTGCTTGGATGTCAACCCGATTGAAGCCGTCGGAGACTAACATTTAACCATATTAACTCCGACCGAATATATAACGATATTAACTCCCACCGAATATTTACCGATATTAACTCAGACCGAATATTTAATGATATTAACTCCAACCGAATATTTAATTATATTAACTTTGACCGAATATTATTTGTTCATCCGTCCAACCTGCCGGCACAAACTAGCTACGTACTGCCGGGTTCTGACCAGTCTATCTTAAACACTATCGATTGGTTGATAACTCGAGCCCGAGCGCGCAAAAACACCGATACAAATGGATTTATTAATGTCACGAGGTTGGTCATTCGCCGTAAAATGTTTTTTTTTTATTTAATTTTATATAATAAACCTTTATTGCATTATCTACAATGAGCAGACTTAATATCAAAAGGCATTTTCTACCAGTCAACTCTAGGTGACAAAGAAAAGTTTAGGCAGGCGTAATAAACATTTAACGTGAAAAGAGAAGAAAAAAAATAATACAGTAATAAACGTATACACAAAATGCACACATCCATACATACATACATACATACATACATACATAACACATCATTTGTCAGAGATATTAAACTATTACAGTTGTTGTGTACAAAATGTTGAGGATAAACAGAGACAAACTTTCAAGCCGTCAATATTGAATTAAGAATTAAGTATGTTAATTTATTGCATACTAAGTCAGCCTTTTGAGGTCCACTGCTGGACATAGGCCTCTCCCAAACGACACGACTCCGACCGGTCCTGTGCCTTAGTAATTGCACTAAGGGAAAAATACTATTCTAATTAGCGGTTAACATGTTAAGGTGTTATAATACATACTCCGACCAATTAGCTTGATATGTATCATTGAACGTGATTTTCACCCTCTTCAAAAGGTCGCGTTATTTTCAAGGACCGATGACAATGCAATAATTAAAAAAAATAAACTACATCTAGTTCGGATAACTACAAAAGAGTATTTTTATGTGTTCTATAATTTTAAATAGCAGTTATTTACACACACCTGTATCAAGCTATACCATAAAATACTTGTTATTTGATAATAGGACAGTCAGTAGATAATTATTTAGTTTTGGTAAACAGAAAAAGTATCTGAAAGGTAAAAATCCAATAAGAATTAGGTATGTTACATAAATCACAAGAATAAGTTTTAGGGCATCAGAAGGAAGTTTTCATGAAGGTTAATTAAGGTTTTACGCTAAATTGTCAAGTACCCAGCACAGATTAGATATTAGTACCTAGCTAGCTAGTACCTAGGCTCACAGTACCTACTTAATTTTATAAATGATACAAATTAGAATGCAATCTGATTTACCATAATTATAAGAGACCACACTGCAGACATTAACAACAGAAAATAATCTAAATAGACAGGCAATTACCTAATTAAATGGATCATTTGTTAACATTATTATTGCAAGTATGATGATTGATTATGGTCAACCGTTTCTCAGCAATTTACGTAAATTAAAGTTGATGAAAATAAAATATTTTGTACAATTATTTTAATTAAAAAACAACAATCCAAAATTTAAATGGAATTAGGGACTTCGCCATTAAAAGCTAAAACAAAAAAGATCGTGTTTTGAACGGGTAAATAAGTGAGCGAGGTGAATGAAGCACAGCGCCTCGATAACATGAGCACGACTCCTGATAACGACGCCAAAGTAATAATACAATGCCAACTCAGCGACCGACCTACCTATAACTATCGCTTTTTCATACTGTTTCCTCCCAATGTTCTCGTCCCACACCCAAGCCAATGTTGCTGCTGAAAGCTAAATTTCAATTTCATCGATTTACAGTTTTTTTATATAAATGATATTTTAGATCCATAAAAAAAGGGCGGAAATAAAAAAAAATAAATCTATCTTTTTCGTATTAAATTTTCAATATTTCGATCATTTGTGTATAATGCGACTAATTTACATGTTATGCTACTGGTCTCCCTTTTCATTTAGATGTCATAATTAATAAATAAAAATAAACTTTACTGCCATGCAATAAAGTTTAATTTAGCGTAATTTAAAATTATGTTTTATGTCGTTTGGCAAATCCGTTTTAGTAGCTGATATGTCTTGTCAAAATGTTGAGGTTATCTTTTGTGTTGCCTGATTTAAAAATATTTTATCTTTCTCTCTCGCATCATAGGGCAGTAGCATCGCCTTCCTGGTAAAGTAATGGACGTTCACTGAGTTTTGAGCATTTGCGATTTTTGTTTATATCTCCGATAATCGGCGACGAAAACTTTTGCGAATAGTTTCAAAACGTATATTTTTGCACAATAATGAAGTGCACGCATTTTGTGATAGCAACAAACGTCCCTTTACCGTGAATACTTTTGCCTTAGTACTGCACCATTCTGCTAAAAGATAGTGTTACTTAAGTTTTCGATAGAAATTAATGTTTTTGGAGTAGGCTTTCGTTGTTATAATCAAGTTGAAAGTGCTTATAGTTGTGTAATAACTGTTTTAAGTGCGTGTTTTGCGTTGTTAAATAGTGATTTATTGGATTTTTATGCTTAGTACAAAATGTCTTCATTCTGAGGTAAGCAATAAGAATCATTTATTTCTCGCTTTAATGGTCGAGGGTCTTGATAACGTTTGCCATTAATGTTATTGAATGCTGCATTTGTTTGAAATTGATATTAACTTGTTAGGTTGATAAAATTTAAATCGACTTCGAAATCTTTTTCACTCTAAATTTCGTCAAGTGCTAAGTGGCACCTGTACTCAAGGTACACTATTTAGAGTTCTTGACTGGCATGATTATGAAGCCTTCAAAGTACTACCAGTTCTTAATTTACTGCATCACTTCAGAATAACAAACTAACTATTGTATTACAATGACAACAAAAACAAACTTTTATAGTAGTTTCATGGCAACTGACTGAATGTCAAGTGTTTACATGGACAACAGTGAATTTTAGTGAACTAAATGACTTACATATTTATATTAACTATAAATTACTATGCAACTATTATTTCGTTTTTTCTAGTGAGTAAATAGTCATTTATTATAGTCATCAATAATTTAATATTTAATTTTAAATAATGTTACCAGCCCTATCTGCAATAGCAATGATAGGGTTACAAAGATGATTAATGACCCATTTTTTTAAATTGTTATTTCAACAATTTAAAAACGCATACAAATTTTATCAGAGAAAAGATGTTTGTGTTTTTGACAAATTCATACTTTAGTTGGCTTTTTAAGGTCAATGTATTTTTATTTATGTTGTGTTGGTATGTAATTTGTCGAAATAAACATATTCTTATTCTTATTATTTTTGAGTCACCTGGCTGAAGGCTATGTAGCCCTCAAGTGTACAGGTTAAAAATGTAATTTACAAAATATATCAGTTTTTTGGATTAACTCATTATTATCTTATCTTTCAACCTTCATACCTTATTATAACTCATTAAATAGCTGAGAAGTAGAATTAAAGGAAAATTAAATTATTTGCCCACAATGTACCTTTGTGCTTTTATTCATAAATTGACCATTTTTGCCATACATTCTGCTGAAACTTGAATAAAAAAAAATTTGGAGCTAATTGTCATCATAGCAAGCTGACAACAATAATAAAACTGATGTCAGCTTATACATGTAATGTAGCATATAGGTATAAATAATACATAATAAATAGATATGTATACAATGATAGTACACTTCACAAGTCAACATTTTTATAGTATGAAAAAAAAATTATAATACATTTTAATATATAATCTAACATATACTTCATTTATTTCTAATTCATTTTTGAAGTTAATTCCCCAACGTTATTCAATTGTCAAAATACTAAATTTATTGTAAATTGCTCAGGGTTCAAAACGGGTTTTGGTTAAAAATGACCTCCCCTCCCTACATAGTGTTAACAAACTGTGGACATAATAATATTATAAGTAACCCTGTATAAAACTAGCTTCTGCTTTATTGAGTGGGTGGAAATTTCATACAAATTTGCCCCAATATTTTCCAATTTTATGTAGTTCATAAAATACTAAAAACAAACATCATTAAAAGTTATTCCAATGGGAAGTAAGGCTTATTTAATAAAGAGATGTTTGTACTAAATACTGGTATTACTCTCAACTATCTACTGCTACGGTCAGCTTATCATCTACGTATTGACTACTAGAATGTCTCTGTAATCTACAAATCCAAGTAAGGTTGTCACTGCCTTATATGTCAGATTATTCAAAATAATTTTGACATAATTCCAGATCATCCTCAACCCCACAAACAGTCAACCATGGCCCTGTGTGAGGGCAAACTGGACTCCCCGATGCACCTGGCCCGTGAGGGCTCGTCCTCCAGCGAAGACAAGGAGTCCCCGGAGAAGAAACCAAAGTTGGAGCGCAATGGTGACGTCATATTTGGGCTGGACACAGGTGGGTGACACAAAAAAAATTTGGTTACCGCTTTTGGGCAACATTAAAATATAATTCTATAGACATGTGCTTATAGCCCAGTTTAATCATATGTAATCAAGAGAGATTGAAAATGGGTGCGGTCTGTTAGTGGATGGGTGATTGCAAGTGGCAAAATTGGGCACTTCCGGCTTTCAGAGGGCAAGTCAAGCCATCAGTCCCAGTTGTTGTCAATTGTAAATCAATCGTTAAACCTTGTCATAGACCTTTGTGAACCTGTATTGGAGCACTATTTTGGAGTATTTTGTAGACTGCTCTGGGAGAAACCTGTGCCAAAAAGTGGTGGGCAGTGGTAGTAACGGGGAGTGTGTTGGTGTTGGTACTTATAATCCATACTTTTATACTTTCATACTAATATTATAAATGCGAAAGTAACTCTGTCTGTCGGTCTCGCTTTCACGCCAAAACTCCTGAACCGATTTAAATGAAATTTAGTACATAGATAGTTTAGAGCCTGAGAAAGGACAACGGCTACTTTTTATTTGGAAAAAAGTGTTGTAAAGGGTTAAAAATGGAGATGAAAGGTTGTATGAAAGTATTGTCATTTTCAGAACTAGAAGCATACATTTATGTTTTAGGCTGTTGATTGGATATAAATAAATATGGCATTCATAGTTTGTAAAAATGTTACCATTATGTAAAATAAACATAGGGGATAGCACATTTACAGATTCATTACAAATTTGTGGAGCTAAAGTTAACGCTTTAATTATGTCTAATACCACACGAGCAAAGCTGTGGGCGCGTCCACTAGTTTATATAAAAAGACTTAATTGTATTGTGACTACAAAAAATCTCATAAATGTTTTTTGTCGACAGTTCCACCGCTGCCGTTGAGTGTGGACTACCGTTCACCTGTTTCACATTTCATACCGCCAGCAGTTGAGCTGTACGCTGCAAGGAATAAGCCCGAAGTCAATGTTGGTGTGTACATCCTTCTGTTTTTAAACTGCCTTGTATGTAGACATAGACTAGACTACGTACTAGTCACAGAGATACTTTAGTAGTAGTAGTGAAATAGGCAGTATTTTGTGTGATTCTCATCTAGCATGTTTATGTAATTCGATTTTTGTTATGTTTAAGCATGTATTGTAACAACTGTGTTGTTTTTTCAAAATTTGCAGACATCCATAGTATAATTTATTAATTAATTAGTATCCATATTTATCCACTTATGATTAACAGGAATGTTAACTACATGACTACCAAGAAAACATGATTTTTTACATAAACTGTACTGTCTGTCTAAATGCCTGCTGTGAGAATAAAGTAGAAAATAAATAGATGAACAACAGTTATGTTTATTGCCTTAATATATCTACTAAACGTAATATTTTCCTCACTACTAAAAATAAAAAAAATATCCTTACTTTATGATCAAAATTAAATTTGGATTGATTAAGCTTAAAAATTTGTTTTTGCCTAATAATAAAAAAATTAAGGAGTGGAATATACAGCATGCGTTTTTTTTAAATTATCATACTATCGTCGATATGTTATTAAACTTAAAAAATTGTTGTTGCCTTATAATAAAAAAATTAAGGAGTGGAATATATACGGCATGCGTTTTTTTTTAAATTATCATACTATCGTTGAGATGTTACACTAGGTAAATCATGCATTCTGTAATGAATATTAGTCTTTGTCATGTGTGTAGAAAATTTTAGAAAAAATCCCGTTACAATTTTTTTTTTGCTCAAAAAAATTTTTTTTTGCTTTCTATTTTTGTTTTACCAATACCCATCCGCAGCGGTGGAGACGACAGTGACGACTCCCCCGCCGGTGAAAAGGAAGAGGGGGAGGCCCCGCATCGATAAGACCAGTCCCGAGTACCTTGCTAACTTGGCAGCGAGGAAACAAGCTAAGGAGATGGGTAGGTGTTTGTTTGGTGTTGGGTGCAAGAGTTTGGGTTTTTGGGTGTTGGTTTGTTGTGTACAATACAAATACAAAATTTTACTATACAAATCTGACTCGTTGGTCTAGTCTAGTTACTCGTAGAACAACAACGCTAGACGTTCAATTCCCAGGCCGGGCAAAGTATTGGGTTTTACTAACTTGAAAGTTCCAGCAATATGTACTCGTAGTAATTCGTTTATTTTGATTATGCACAAAACGCTAGATGTTTTTAAAAGCTTTTATTTAACTTCACTCGTATGTATCTATGTATATATATGTATGTTCTGGAATCTTGCAATCAATATTTCACCCACTTCCATTGAAGCTATCGAGCTGCACAATGCACGAAAATAATAAAAAAGTCATAAAAAGCTATTTTTTAAAAACCAAATTTTTAACGCTATAATTATTTAAAATAAGATACGCGATAAAAATGAGAACTAAAAAATAGATGTAGGCAAAACTTCGGAGCGGGCATTTTAATTTCTCCTCCTTTTTATTTATCGCTTCGCAAATAACTCAGTGGTAACTCCGTGAGAGTTGATGCGAACAAAACATGTAAAGGTCTGCGTATCTCTACACGCTCGCAGTTTTGTCGTTATAGCGCATCGTAAGTGACAAGCAATTTTTTGTTTCGCTTGCCCCTGCGTCGGGCAGCGAGACAGAAACGGATTTTTTTTACATTTTTAACATTTGGATTTATCTTTGTATAGTGTCGATTATCACAAGGCCTTCGACTCCCTAGAGCACGATAAAATCTGGACAGCACTCAAGAACCAGGAAAGCCACAAAATGGCGGAATATATATTTTTTAACAACTCCCTCAATATGGATATCAAATGAAAGGTCTTGAATAGTAGAATAATGTGGCGGGGGTTTTTAATTTTTAATTTTATTTTAATCAATGTTTATTTTGACTTATTTTTTACTAATTGAATTTTCAAGAATTTTTATTATACTTCAAAGTCAAAATTCATTATCACGAGGACCTTGTCAACAGCCGCTGTGATGAACAGTCGACCGGATACGGGGGAAAAGCGCAAGCGTGGGCGCCCACGCGTGGACAAGACCAGCCCGGAGTACTTGGCTCGGAAGCGGGCGAGGGAGATCGGTGAGTCTAATGTGCTAGTAGCGTCCATAGCCCAATGGCTCGCGTCGATTCAATGTGATCGAAAGAGTTAAGCAACGACGGGCCCGCTCGGTTTGTGGATGGGTGACCGCTAGTGGCAAAATTTCATGGACGCTACCGTGCTTCGGAATGCAAGTAAAGCCGTCGGTCCCGGTTGTTTTCACTTGTGGAAACAGTCGTTAAGTCTTGTCGAAGACCTTCTGCTGGCTTGAGAACATAACATTCGACACTGGGTTGGCCACTAACCCCTCCACCAATCCGCATTGGAGCAGCGTGGTGGAGTATGCTCTAGACTTCCCGCAGCAGTGTATGTGGGGGAGACCCGTGCCCAGCGGTGGGACGTCTATGGGTAGCGATACATACTTGACACTGTACCATCTTAAACTACCAACAGACACCAGTTTGAATTGGAATTAGAATTTTAAATTAATATAATTGCATTAACATAATATTTGAAACTAGTTCTTGCTTTATTTTTCACTTTTCCACTTTTGTTACAGAAGCTCTAGAGAAGAAGGCTAAGAGAGAATATAGAAGGCGTGCTACGGCTGGTGAGCTTTTTCTTCTTTTTTTACATATATATATCATGAACATTAATAATTTACGAATTAAAAAAAATGAAATTTAAAAAATATAGTTTGTTCGGTTAACAAAAGTTACATACGCAGTGCTCACACCAAAGCAATTATAATTATAAAACTACAGCATGTTCTAAAAACTAGCTGGCTGTTCATAGAAAATTCACAACCATATTTTATCTGAAGAATGTTTTTTTCTTATTTATTCAAACTCAATTCAAAATTCGATGGAAGTAATAAAACACTTTATGAATATAGGTTTTATAATTTCTTATGAATATGGGGGTAGTTATTAGGAGTTTTGTTTGAAGGACAGCCGTTTGAGTTGTTACATAACATCACGATATATTTCGAAATAATAATATGCGTTTGTCACCTCATGCGTTTATTCACATACGACACACAAACGTCATATTTAAATGTGTTGTACATGTCTACAAAGCTCGGCATCCTACTGTAATTACATCGAGAAATAGGCTATCACTGAATCACTGATGAATGTTTATGAACGATAGAGACAGCGAATTATAGAGGAACGGGGAGAAAATCAAAGAATAAAAGAGACAAGAGAGAAAGAGGGGAGAGAGTATATTTGAATGAGCGGGTTATTATTTCAGGGATGTAAAGGGGGACTTTCGAAACTTATTTGGGCTTTGATTAAAACATATTTAAAATTATTAAAATACCTTCAACAAAATGCCTCAAAAAGTGGATTCACTGGAGCAGACTTCTGCTAAATTATCTTGATTAAATTAGATTAATCAAAAAATAAATTCAAACTAAAAAGGGTTAGGGTTCATAAAATTTCGCCTTTTATTTTCATTGTATAGTATTTTTATACGCTTACTGAAAGGAATAATATGTTTTATCTACTGCAGTTCACAAAGTAGATGCTGCCGAGAAGAACCCTTAATTTATGACGATAGTTACTACTGATATACTAAATATACTTATAATTTTTTTCTACTGATATCATCTAGAATATTATGAACAAGAATTTCCGTTGTAGTATTTATTTGGGTTTGGTGAAGTTGTGGTAATTCAATACAATTTTCTCGTGCAAGTTTTGTGTCGGTATAATAAGTGCTTTTTCACATTTTTTTATGTTCAAATTTCTTGAAACTATTTAACATGAAATTAGATGATATTTGAGTTTTGAACAGATTTTCTCATTTTTTTCTCGGCTAGGTAAAATCGTCATACAGAATAATGTGAAACCGAACAGCGTTACGACGAGGGTAGTCAAAAAAGTGCCGGTCAACGTGAACAATGCCGGGGGGCAGACATTGAGGAAAGTTTCCCAAAAGGTACCCCAAAAAGTACCCCAAAAAGTTGCCCTAAAGGTGCCTCAAAAAGTCGCCCAAAAGTTGCCTCAAAAGTCGCAACAAAAAATGCCCCAAAAAGTGACGCAGAGAACGGTGCAAAAACTGCCGCAAAAGACCGCGCAAAAAGTGGCGCAAAGGGCGACGCAAAAATTGCCGCAAAAAGCCGGCGCTGTAAGAAAATTGAACGAAAAAAAAATTATAATACGAAGAAATTCAAAATTTATCAAAAGAAAAGGTAAAACAGTAGTTAGGCGTTGCATGGGCGAGATTTTGTCGAATATTTGATTGAGTAATATTTTTTCTACTAAGTTTAGAATGCTCAAATTGGTGATGGTATTTGAGTAGCATTATTTTTATTGGATATCCAAATGTGCTTTTTTATAAAAAAAACTTTTTTAATGTTTGTAGATTTTTTTTATAAATGATATGAAATGTTTAGTTAAACTTTGACTGTAGTCGATTGTAGACATAAAATATTATGTTATGTTAGCAGATGAGTTTTTGGCTTATTATAAATTTTTTTTTAAATTTTAAGCATGATAAATGTGCATGTAATGATTGTCGATGAGCAATTGACGCCTTAATCAGGATTCCGTAGTCGAGAAGACAAATGATGAGAAAAAAAATGTTATAAACGAAAACGTTCTACTCTGTTTAAACCATTGAATGTTCTGTCTCGCTTCAATCAATCAATCAATCAAGCGCTCCAAGATTTTTTAGATTGATGCCAACATAAAGTTGGGTCGGACAAATGGCATAATTGCATATTAACTATACCGAATGTTACATTTTTCACGCATTTTTCCACAAATTTAAAAAAAAAGATATACCTATTCTTCTCGTAGGTATGAATATATAGATCTTTTACGATTATTGTTTTTATTGTCATACTTAAATGTGACAGTCTTATGAAGGTCCTCCGATTGCGGAATTTATCTATGATCCTCTAGTGCCATGACCAATTTTTGTTGATAACTTAGTAAAAAGGTATTAAAAGGTATATGTAAGAAGAAGTCTATGTAGGTAGTTGAAAGTTAAATGCATGTGAAAAAGAAATTAGAACATTTTCTAAATTTAAAAAAAATAAAATTTTTGGCATGCGAAACTTTTACTACGTCTAATGTGGGTAGTTAGAAGCGTTTAACTATTTTATCGTGTATTTAGATCGTGCTTTTTTGTTTGGAGTAAGAAGAATGTTGTAATAGCGTTATGTGCAGACGCTGTAAGTGGTAGAATGTTTGGTTCGGAAGGTTAGATGAGCTATAAAGGATGTTTTTTTTTTACATTTTCAGAGGAGATCCAAATAGCGTATTTAATGGAGATTGTAATATAAAATGAAGCAGTGGAAACGATCTTTGGTCGTCTTTAAACTTTGTCAAGATATTGGGAACTATGTTATAATACTCGTAAGAGAAGAATCCCAGGTTCAAATCAGATATTGCGTGTTACTAAAGGTTATGTTCCAAAAATGTATGGAACTCGGGCGTCGTCGACTACATCCTAGTGGAAGTAGATAATATTCACGTGAAACATTCCTTACTATCCAAACTCTATATTTCAGCTTGGTTTGGTGTCAATAATTTAATAAAAGGATGAAATATAATATGGCGGCTCGGATTCATGTCGGCTGCATCTGACATCGACATGAACAATCGTAATACTTATTGAAATACTTAATAATAAATTTCTAAATAACTATTTTTTCAGCGGAGAACGGGTCACAAAGTTATTTTTTAAATAATTTTTCCGTGTATTTTTCTCAATTTTTTGCTAGTATGTACAAAGGGCACGACCAAAATGGAACATCTCCTTTGAATCTGATTTGTACTACAATCATTATAACACGTTAAACTTAAAATACTAGTACGTGATATTATTCAAATTCAAATGTTGTTTTGCTCACTGGTTTATTTACGTACACGTTACATTTATTACGAGTATAATTAATTTTATGATAGTAAATATAATATATTTTTTATGGATACAAGATAGCAAATGAGCTTGTAACACCACCTATCCGCTGCCGCCCATGACAACTGTGACTGACTTTAAACAAGACTCTATTAGGGACTGGGATGGTTAGTCCAATTAGTTGAGAGAGTTAATTAGAACATTAGTTGGTCAGTTCGTTAGTAGGTATGAGGACTGGGGACTAGTGATAGTTAGTCCTGTTAGTTGGTGTTAGTAATTGTCCAGTTTGTACTTGTTAGTAGGAGTCTCGTTCTAAGTCACTCACAGATGCGTTGCTACCCTTGAGGACTAAGATGGTCGCCTCTAAAGAAGTGTAACCGGAAACCACACCTTTCCAACCGGACCATAATTGCTTTAAAAACAATTATTACAAGGCAGAAATGGTACTAGGTACCGTGGCGGGCGGTGGTACTGCCCCGGGTGAACTCTATATGGAGCCAATTAGGTTTCATATAAAACCTATTTGGTTCCCTATAGGCTCTACGTATGTATGTATGTGTGTTTGTTTTCCAATAGATTCTGCGGCGTCCTCATCAACAGGCGATCAGACCCCGCGTGTGAAACGCAAGTACACTAAGCGGACACCCAGCGCTAAGAAGAACGATCCGGTCAGTATAAAATACTACAGCGGTTACTACACTAATAATTATTTAGCTTCTTGCATAATCATAACGTTTAATGAGAGATTTTGATAACTGGTGTTCTTGAATGTCTTTTATTCCAAAACTTGAGATAATACACACACGGTTAAATTATCACACACACACACACACACAACTCACACACACACAGTTACATATCCTCAATTATCTAGGCTTTCATGTACAGTACACCAAAGCACACTCAGCTGTATATAAATTGACACACTTTTCTTAGTCCATATTTAAAAACTTTTAGAATATGGGTAACATTTCTTTTTCTTTTCAGTATGTTTTAGTTTTACTAGTCCGAACTGCATGAATTGAAAACAACCGGGGCTTTACGTGCCCTCCAAAGCACGGTCCATGAAATTTTGCCACTAGCGGTCACCCATCCACAAACCGACCGCGCCCGTCGTTAACTCTTTCAATCAAATTGAATCGACGCGAGCCAGATGGCTATGGCTACCCTACACTATAGTCCATAGTGAACGTCGATGAGTTCTATCTTAATTTAAGTTCTTTTGTTGATGGCGAGTTATTCTCCAACAGAATACGTCTACAGACCGAGTGAAGGGAAAGCGCGGGCGGCCGCGCAAGATAGACCAGCTCGCCTCCGGGAAGCAGCCACAGCAGCCGAGTGAGTTGTTTGATGGCATTTCATTCGTTCATACATTCATTCATTCATTCATTTGCTCATTCGTGAGTGTCACAGTGAGCAGGTCTTCAAGCGCGCCGCACTATCGATAGGCGTGGGGTATAATTTTTTCTATTTATTTTTATTTATTTTATTTAATAATTTATGTACACACTTTAGTGTTAGTTCCGACTAATTCATTCAACCAATCTATCCAATCCAATCCTGATGAATAAATTATGATGAATTATGATTCATTTACTAAATGTATCATAATGATTTTTAAAGTAAAACTTTTATTACATCATTCTGAAAATTTTGGTTTGTCTGTCGCATGACGCATGTCGCATTATATTTAAAAAAAAAAAAATTTTTTGTTGAGACATTGGGTAGCGAATCGGAACTCGCGGCATAGAAGGTTGTTATTACCAACCGTTCGACCGTTCGACCAAGCGTACTTAATAGAATTTGTTGAAATTTATAAATAAATTATAAATAACATATATTTCGAACAGCTAATAGTGTAGTGACGCTTGTTATTTTATTTCCCATATCATTCCAATTTTCCAAGTATAAAATTAAGATTTATAAAGCGATTTTTATACCCTTAATGGAATATTATTTCAAACATTTTTAGGTTAATGTCTATAATGTGAAAAAACGTTTCAGGTTTACTGTGGTTTCATAAAACCACACAATTTAATATTTTTTTAATTCATTAATTCTTTCATTTAGTCCCGACTCATTCATTCATTCATTCAATAAATTGGATATGGATGGTGAAAGTGGATGTTTGTTTGCAGAGATCCGCGTGGGCACGAACCTTATGCCGCTCAACTCCGAGCCCATATCACTGGACAGCGACGACGAACCGGATTTGGGTAAGGAGAAACGTTATATTAAATTAGTTAGTTAGTTAGTTAGTAGCATCAACTTTGTGAACCGCCGGTAGATAAAAAATGTTATGACGTTCATTAAGCGTATACAAAATACCATATAATCCATACTATCCATACTTCCATACTAATATTATAAATGCGAAAGTGTGTTTGTTTGTTTGTCCGGCTTTCACGTCGCAACGAAGCTATTATATGGTATGGTTTTTGTGTGTGGAGATAGTGAGGAGGGTGGAGAGTGACGTAGGCTACTTTTTACCGTTGTAAAACATCCCCATGGGAAGATATCGATGTTTTGTTATTTGCTAGATATTTAGTTCCGGATGTTGTTAATAGATGGCGTTAGTAAAAGATATTTTTGAGTTAGATATTTTATGAGTTTTAAAACATTTTGTATTGTAATTTTGTTTAATTTTTTGTTTAGTTAGAATTTCACCAGCACACTTCTATTGAAGTTAGCTTAAAGCTCCAGTAAGTCAGTTTACGTACACCTTATCTGCGGTCAGCATTACCTCTGGTTCCTCTAAGTATCTTTAAAACTGTCACTATTCACCCACCACAAATGTGTCATGTATGATAAACAACTCATTGTTAATTCCCTTTGACCACGCAGGCGGAGTCGCGGGTAAAAGCTAGTGACAAATAAATGAATCTGAATCTGAAGTCTAGCTCTGCTCTGTAAATTTGATATGTATGTACTGTATATCTACAGTGCAGCGCACGCGCCGCCCCGGTCAGCGGCGAAATGACATTTTAACCTTCAGTAATAAACTACTGCTTACGCGAGATACCCGTGTTTCCTTTCGTTCGTCTCGTTACCGTACCCACCCGTTTATACACTTACTTATATATCTCAAAATTATAAGTAATTAGCGACACCTACTCTAATACCGGTCACTCAAATGCGCGTGAATACGCACAAGTGAAGTTTTTGATGCGTTCCCGCATTTGACAGGCCCGCTGGCGCAATCGGTAGTGACCCTGTCTGTTGCGCCAAAGGTCGTGGGTTCGAATCCCACTCAGGACAAATATTCGTGTGACGAACACTTGTATTTGTTCTGTGTCTGGATGTCAATATTATCTATTTAAGTATGTATTTAAAAATATCTATGTATGTATATCAGTCTCTGACACCCATATAACACAGGCTCGCGCCTACTTTGGGGTCAGATGGCCGTGTGTGAGAATGTCCGAGATATTTATTTATTTATTCGAGGTTTACCAAGCTGTGTCGGTTTTTTGTCACACATCAAAGCGCGCGAACCTCAAACCTTCGCGTAGTCTCCCACACATTCGTGTGATCAGTTGCGTACACGTTTGTGTTGATTTATCGTGGTTTAACGACTGTTTCCAGCATTGGAAACAACCGGGACCGACGGCTTAACGTGCCCTCCGAAGCACGGTAGCGTCCATGAAATTTTACCACTAGCGGTCACCCATCCACAAACCGACCGCGCCCGTCGTCGCTTAACTCTTTCGATCACATTGAATCGACGCGAGCCATTGGGCTATGGACGCTAATAAAACGAAACTATTGTTGTCTAATTCCACGCGAGCGAAGCTGCGGGCGTCCACTAGTTAAAGTAATTTATACAACTTTTGCAGCGTCCATATCGCAATTTTGCCACTAACGGTCACCCATCCACAAACCGACCGCGCTCGTCGTCGCTTAACTCTTTCGATAGCATTGAATCGATGCGAGCCATGGGCTATGGACGCTACATATATTTATTAATTTATTTTATTTATAACGAGAAATATAATCGATAGGATCACCCGGCCAAGCGTCGGATTCTCTCAGCCTGGACGAGAATCTGCGAGCTATCAGACACATCCACGAGAAGTACGCCAATATCGACAAGGTAATTTTTTGGTTTTTGAAGTGAAACTTCTTTAGGCGCATGAGGGTAAATTTTTTTACGGATGAAACGTCACGCAGCATGCAACGTTCGTGACGAAGAAGAGGCACCACTCGTTCACCACCATATGTATGTGGCGTAGGTAGGTAAGTGAAACGACCGGCCCGTATCGAAGCTATATTATTACTGACATATAGTTTTCGACAACGCGTACATTTCATATACTCTGCCTATCTCTTCGGAGGAATACAGGCGCGATGTTATGTTATGTAATGAGGTTGGTGTGTTACAGGATGAGCTATACGAAGCCCACCTGCTCGCGGCGAACTTCAAGAAGCCTCCGCAGGAGCAGGTGCAGAGGCTGATGCGGCAGGACGACGACGAGGTGCTGTCGATACGGAGCTCGGACGGTATGTGATGTCGTAAATATTATGTGTACGGATCCGTACATTTAACACTAGGTACCACATTACGCTGTGTCATTATTATTTACCTAATTACCTAATAAACAGTACTAAAATAAAGACCGCGCGAGACAGCCGCGTCAACTGAGCGCGAGTCGTTTCGGTCATAACTAACTAACTTTTAACTTAACTAATAAACGGTACAAACACTGACTTGTGGTTTCGTACATTATGGTCCTTCGAGCCGGATTTGAACCAGCGACCTATGGATCTATACTAATATTATGAATGCGAAAGTAACTCTGTATAAAGTCTGAAAAAAAAGTCCTTTCTCAGGCCCTAGACCAGCCTTTCCCAAATTGGGCGAAAAAAAAATGGGGGCGTCCTACTGCGCTCAGGTTTAAAGTTAACTCTTGCGAGTTATAGTAAAAGTCGCGTTTAGAATTAATGTTTAATGTCCGCTAATACAGCTCACAATAATTAATTAATTTAATTTGAAGTTATAGTTGTTTTTAAGTAGGTTTAAAATTGGGCCCTAAAAAATAATTTATTCTCAAAGTGGGCAGTAGACAAAATAGGCTTTGGAACCCCTGCTCTAGACTATATCTGTGTACCAAATTTCATTTAAATCGGTTCAGTAGTTTTGGCGTGAAAGCGAGAGAGACAGACAGAGTTACTTTTGCATTTATAATATTAGTATGGATTATATGCATACAATTCCTAGGGATACTATAGAGTACCTACCTAATACAAAATATTACTTATGCAATTTCCTCGAATGGAGACCACGACTTGGAAAAAGTAGTACAGGTCGCCCTTCGACAAGGTGGCCAGACGACCTGAAGAAGACAGCGGGAAACCGCTGGATTCAGCAGGCACAGGACCGGTAGGAGTGGTGTCGTTTAGGAGAGGCCTATGTCCAGCAGTGGACCTCAAAAGGCTGATGGATGGACAGGTTTCATTCAATGTATAATTTCAGGTGCCTCGGTGAAAGATTTGGACACGCGAGAAGAGAAATTGGAAGATTCTGATTCAGACTCCGGTAGCAGTACGTCTGGTTAGTACTTTTGTTACCTTTGTTATACTAGATTTCCCTGCGGCTCGGCCCGCGATAATTCTTTTTTTTTATCTATACGTGAGGTTTTATTGTCGTTAACTATTGTATTTTTGTTTTATGTGATTTATGTGTAGCAGTGACAGCCCAGTGGCTACCGAACTCGCCTCTCACTCGAGCGGTCCGGGTTCAAACCCCAGCGGCACGCAGCAATGACTTTTCTGAGTTATGTGCGATTTAAGAAATTAAATGTCTCTTGCTATAACGGTGAAGGACAAAACGTGAGGAATCCTGCATGCCTAAGAGTTCATAATAATGTTCTCGAAGGCATGTGAAGTCTGCCAATCCGTACTTGGCCAGCCTGGTGCTATCGAGCTGAAATTTGTTGGTTCCGATGACAATGCACAAAATTTTTTTTTTGTAAACCCTTTTTATTTTTTTAAATTTTAACGGTATAATCTCTTTAAATTTCACGGGTCCAGATGTGGACCCGGTAATTTGGAAGGCTTGCGTGGGGACACAGGTCCAACACGTAGAGGCTCCTTGGAGACATTTTAATGATTTTATTATTATTACTAGCTTTTACCCGCGGCTCCGCCCGCGTGGTCAAAGGGAATTAACAATGAGTTGTTTATCATACATGACACATTTGTATAGTGTATAATCTGTATGCGAAATTCAGAACTTGCAAATGAATGTTACTAACGCCATCTACATATTAACAACATCCGGAGCTAAATATCTAGCAAATAACAAAACATCGATATCTTCCCATGGGGATGTTTTACCGCGGTAAAAAGTAGCCTACGTCACTCTCCACCCTCCTCACTATCTCCACACACAAAAACCATACCATATAATAGCTTCGTTGCGACGTGAAAGCCGGACAAACAAACAAACACACTTTCACATTTATAATATTAAAGTATGGATTATATTTAAGCAGTCTATAATCAACTAGTGGATGCCCGCAGCTTCGCTCGCGTGGAATTACACATTCACTAACTTCAAAAACGGCAGTTTCATACTAACTTTGCACCCCCGTTTTACCCCCTTAGGGGGTGAATTTTCAAAAATCCTTTCTTAGTGCTCCCCTACGTTATAAAAGGAACCCCTGTGCAAAATTTCAAGTTTCTAACCCTTATAGTTTAGGCCCTGCGTTGATATGTCAGTCAGTCAGTCAGTCAGTCAGTCAGTCAGTCACCTTCTCCTTTTATATATATGGTATATATATACAGTCGTTAAGCCATCATATAGCGTGGCGACGCGTCGTTTTACGTGCGGCTATAGATGTATCACATCAAAAATCTGTACATGTCACCGCAGGCAGCTCGTCGTCCGGCAGCAGCTCGTCCTCGTCGTCCGGCAGCTCGTCCACGTCCGGCAGCGGCTCGGACAGCGACACGGACAGCGCGGACGACGCGCCCAAGGCCCCCCCGCCCAACGAGAAGTGAGTACAGTTGGCGGCACGCATGTCACCGCAGGCGGCTCGTCGTCCGGCAGCAGCTCGTCCTCGTCGTCCGGCAGCTCGTCCACGTCCGGCAGCGGCTCGGACAGCGACACGGACAGCGCGGACGACGCGCCCAAGGCCCCGCCCAATGAGAAGTGAGTTGCTACAGACAGACAGACAGACCTTTCCCCCTCTCCCTCTCACGCATGAGTTGTTACATACCGCGTACTAAAGGCTTCGCCAAACAGAACGCGTACTTAACGCTGCGTAATAGCGTTATAGCGTCGCGTTTTAACGTCGCGCTCTTTTCATGTCACACAAATTGTCTAGACCCAACGTTTAACGCAACGTACCATTCGCTTCGCTGCGACCCATATACGTCCCACTGCTGGGCACGGGTCTCCACCACAGACACTTCTGCGGGAGGTCTAGAGCATACTCCACCACGCTGCTCCAATGCGGATTGGTGGAGGGGTTAGTGGCCAACCCAGTGTCGAATGTTCTCAAGCCACTCGAAGGTCTTCGACAAGGCTTGACGACTGTTTCCACCATTGAAAACAACCGGGACCGACGGCTTTACGTGCCCTCCGAAGCACGGTAAATCCATGAAATTTTACCACTAGCGGTCACCCATCCACAAACAGACCACGCCCTTCGTTGCTTAACTTTTTCGATACCACATTGACTCGACGCGAGCCATTGGGATATATTTATAGACATATTATTTTACAATATTATCTTTAATATTATCTTAAAGATAATATTGTACAATAATAAGATAATATTATAGATCTATATATATAAAAGAAAGTCGTGTTAGTTACACCACTTATAACTCAAGAACGGCAGAACAGATTTGGCTGAAAATTGGTAGGGAGGTAGCTTAGAGCCAGGAGACGGACATAGGATACTTTTTATCCCGTTCGACAGCGTTCCCGTGTGACTTGACATGAAACGTCAGTCACTATAAAACGTGGTATAACAAAAAAGAATCAGACTCGGAATAACAAAACGCAAATGACAGCTATGTAATTGACGTATAATGACAGCTATGTAATCTACTATATAAAAATAAGTCGGGTTTTCCTTCCTGACGCTATAACTCCAGAACGCACGAACCGATTTCCACGGTTTTGCATTTGTTGGAAAGGTCTCGGGCTCGGTGAGGTTTAAAGCAAAGAAAATTCAGGAAAAATTTCAACAGAAAAGCGGGAAAAATCTTTTTTCACATACAGCGCCATCTCTGATACATAGCATGTACTACAAACCAATATTTTAAGTAGATAGCGCCGGTGCGTGATAGGTAGTGGTAGGGGTAGATGTAGGGGTAGTAGTAGTGGTAGGGGTAGTGTTAGTGGTAGGTGTAGTGGAAGGGGTAGTGGTAGGGGTAGTGGTAGTGGTATTGGTAATGGCAGTGGTAGGGGTAGGGGTAGTGGTAGAGGTAGGGGTAGTGGTAGGGGTAGTGGTAGGGGTAGTGGTAGGGGTAGTGGTAGGTGTAGTGTTAGTGGTAGGGGTAGGGGTAGGGGTAGTGGTATTGGTAATGGTAGGGGTAGGGGTAGTGGTAGAGGTAGGGGTAGTGGTAGGAGTAGTGGTAGGGGTAGTGGTAGGGGTAGTGGTAGGGGTAGTGGTAGGGGTAGTGGTAGGGGTAGTGTTAGTGGTAGGGGTAGTGGTAGTAGTAGGTGTAGTGGTATTGGTAGTGGTAGTTGTAGTCCACACACTTACATTAAGTTCTCCCAAAATATTCAGTAAAAATTATTTATATGGCAAAACAACGTTTGCCGGGTCAGCTAGTAATAAGATAAAATTAAAATTATGAAAAAATGTAAGGTAGTAGAATAAAGGCTTTTTTATTTTTTTTTATTTTTTATTGTACAATACTTCTGTAACAGTTCCTAATTTGACGAAATAAATATTCATTCATTCATTTTTTCATTCATAATTCCGTCGACAATGTTTTTCTTACGAACGCAATTAATTCCACAGCTCGTTCGGCGCATGGTCGTACACCGGAACGATGTCCGGCACGATGTCCGGCTCCGGGTCCGGTTCGGACACGGATCCGGAACGCGCTGCGGCGGACGGCGCCGCGCCGCCGGCTCAGGACGACATCAGCGAGTCTGAGAACGAGTCGGCGGACAAGAGCTTCCAGTGTCACGTGTGCCGCAAGTGGTACTCCACCAGGGTGACGCTCAAGTGAGTGGGGATGGTGTGGTTTATTTATTTATTTATTCGTTCGGCGCGTGGTCGTACACCGGAACTATGTCCGGCACGATGTCCGGCTCCGGGTCCGGTTCGGACACGGATCCGGAACGCGCTGCGGCGGACGGCGTCGCGCCGCCGGCTCAGGACGACATCAGCGAGTCTGAGAACGAGTCGGCGGACAAGAGCTTCCAGTGTCACGTGTGCCGCAAGTGGTACTCCACCAGGGTGACGCTCAAGTGAGTGGGGATGGTGTGGTTTATTTATTTATTTATTCGTTCGGCGCGTGGTCGTACACCGGAACGATGTCCGGCACGATGTCCGGCTCCGGGTCCGGTTCGGACACGGATCCGGAACGCGCTGCGGCGGACGGCGTCGCGCCGCCGGCTCAGGACGACATCAGCGAGTCTGAGAACGAGTCGGCGGACAAGAGCTTCCAGTGTCACGTGTGCCGCAAGTGGTACTCCACCAGGGTGACGCTCAAGTGAGTGGGGCTGGTGTTATGGATGCGATGCGTATTTATTTATTTATTTATTAGGCAATCCAACAGCGTTATAAAAGTCGCTGCGACCCATAGACGTCCCACTGCTGGGCACGGGTCTCCCCCACAAACACTTCTGCGGGAGGTCTAGAGCATACTCCACCACGCTGCTCCAATGCGGATTGGTGGAGGGGTTAGTGGCCAACCCAGTGTCGAATGTTCTCAAGCCACCCGAAGGTCTTCGACAAGGCTTAAAGACTGTTTCCACCATTGAAATCAATTACGTGCCCTCCGAGGCACGGTAGCGACTCCTCTCAGAATGGGATGGTAAGGCTGTAACGATGAACTACACATCGTGAGGAAATTTGCATGCCTGAGACTTGTTCATAATTCTCTCGAAGGCATGTGAAGTCTGCCAATCTGCACTTGGCCAGCGTGGAGGAATAAGGCCCTCCTTTGTCCACCACGCCACATACTGTGTCTTAAACAAAATAAATAATATTCTATTTAATTCTATTCTAAATAAAAATATGAATGAACTAGTGGACGCGCCCGCAGCTTCGCTCGCGTGGAATTAGACATTCACTAACTTCAAAAACGGCAAAGTTTCATACTAACTTTGCACCCCCGTTTTACCCCCTTATGGGATGAATTTTCAAAAATCCTTTCTTAGTGCTCCCCTACGATATAAAAGGAACCCCTGTGCAACATTTCAAGTTTCTAACCCTTATAGTTTAGGCCCTGCGTTGATATGTCAGTCAGTCAGTCAGTCAGTCAGTCACCTTCTCCTTTTTTATATATAGATATTTGAATTTCGAACACCCGGCAACTAGCATCGATAAAAAGGATGTGCATAAAAAATCCTATTACTTGAAATTTAAAAAAAAAACATATATTTTTGAATTTCGAACCAATCCATTTCCTTTCCACCAGAATCCACCGACGGAGCCACCAGAACAAGGGCGGCGGCACGTCGCGGTCGCGCGGCCACTCCTCAGACCGGTACGAGTGCGACTGCTGCAACGAGACGTTCAACCGCCGCGAGAAGCTCTGGGAGCATAAGTGAGTACACCCCCCCACCTACCCCCCACCTACCCCCCACCCTATCCCTAGAGAGCTGTTGGACCTTCTTCATCCTGACCCTCAGGGGGAACAGCGACTAACGGCTGCAGTTCCACACAGATGACACACCGTCTCCCACGCCCAACAGCGGGGATTTCACCGACGGGGCTCACCCCTGGAGCAATTGCCCGGATAGAAGGACCATCCTTGAATCCGAATTCCCTCACGCAGGAGCGCTCACAGCGCCGCGAAAGAGGAGGAAAAGTTTCGTTACTTAACATCCGTGAACTCGGAAAGGGCTACACTGAAAATCAGCGTCATGATTTCATTGAAATCATGGCAAATGCTGAGAGTGGTCCTATTTTGCTTTGTTTTATTATGTGCGTTTTATTTTATTTTTGTTAACTAATTTGTTCAAAGCAAATAAATATATTCTTATAATTATTCTTATTCTTAAATGTACAGAACACTGAAATAATCGTTTAATTTTTAATCGATTGATTGTTAGTGTTATATTGGCGTACTAGATGGCGCTAGTAAATCCAAATTCAAAATTGTGAATCACGCTAGTGAGAACTTTCGGAGATTGTATAAGTAAAAATGTTTTTATATGGGATAGTCAGTATTACAAGAACAAGCAAAGTGTAAAGTACTACAAGAAGTGAAGTGAAATGTATACTCAATTGTGGATAGTGAAATAAATATAGTAAAGTGCTTCCAGATATTTCATTTAGTAAGTGACCAATCCTCCACCCACCAGATGAGGGTTTAACATGGTCCTTCGAGCCGGATAGTGGCTAAAGTTTGAGTGCATGGTGAGCTGAGCTGGTGAGCAGTCGTGGACCCCAGGAGTACCCAGGATCTCAGGAGTGGAGCCCTGTGGAGCTGATGAGAGGATCGGTGCCAAGGAGAGGAGGCCGGGGTACAGGAATCCAGTGGACCAGCCGAAGGGAAGTAAAGTGACGTGATCCGTGAGTGACGTAACATTGTTTAACATTATGACGTGGATTTAACTTAGAAAATTTCGGAACAATTTTAACTTAGAAAAATTTGCATCAATTTTAACATAGAAAAATTTGGATTGGATTTGGACTTAGAATATTCTGCGAGAATTTGGACTTAGAAAAATTTCGGAAGAATTTTAACTTAGTACAAATTTGTTTATTCTGGGACTTGTAATTTTGTGGATGTGTGTTTAGACATAGCCAAATTCAAATTTTAATTTTTAGACTTGTAAATTTTTAGGAAATATTTTGGAACATAGAATAATTTTGAACTTGAAAAAATTTATTTCAATATGTCTGTCGAAAGGTTATTGAAAGTGCAAAATGACTTGCACTTGAGGATTAGTAAGGCTAAAGTTAATTTTAAAAAATCACCTAAGGAAAGATTAACTTTAGAATACATTGAAACCAGATTAGAGACATTAGAAAGTTATTGGAATAAATTTAATGATAATCATAATTTAATAATAGAACAGTGTAGTGTGAAAGAATTGGCTGATTCAACATATGTCAAGGATGAGTTGTTTGACCAAACGGAGGAGCTATTTATAGAATTAAAGGGGATTTTGAAAACTTCTATTAATAGTTTAAGATCCACTGTTGAGGATCCTAGGTCAGATAGCGTGGGCAAAGTGGTCTCCAGTGTCAAGCTTCCAAGGATAACGATTCCTACATTTTCGGGGAAATACACGGAGTGGCCATCCTTTCGAGATTTGTTCCTATCTGTGATTCATAAGAACGAATCCTTGGATAATGTCCAAAAGTTGCACTATCTTAAGGGTTGCCTCAGTGGGGAAGCGGAGCAATTGTTAAGACAAATACCTATTTCAGATGCTAACTATGAAAAATGTTGGGAACAGTTAGTATCTAGATATAACAATAAGAGGTACCTGTCAAATTGCATCTTACGTAGACTTTTGGGTCAAAGGAACTTAGGGAACCAGGAATCAGCCAAAGCTTTGAAAGAGTTAATAGACACTACAACTGATTGCTTGGGTGCTTTAGAGAATGTAGGTATTAGTGTAGAGTCGTGGGATATTTTAATCATTCACATTATTACTTTGAAATTAGATCCAGAGAGTAAAAGGCAGTGGGAATTCAAAGTAACCAGTGAGAATGAATCCGATGCTTTGCCTACACTAGAGCAGTTCAAAGATTTTATTGTCAATCGATATCGGGCTTTAGAATTTATAGATACGAATTCTAATTTTAAGGGAGAACATTCAAATGTTAATAGATTTAATGTTAAACACAATGTTGCTGCTACTACTTTACAGACGACAGCTAGTGTACGCTGTCCATTTTGTAATAAAGATCACAAGTTAAATAAATGTTTTCACTTTGCTAAGGAAGATGTGACCGTTCGGCGTAAGTTTGTCCAGGATGAAAAATTGTGTTATAATTGTTTGGGGAATAACCACTCTGTACGCTTTTGCAAAATAAAAACTTTATGCCGTCTTTGTAAGCGCAGGCATCACGATCTATTGCACTCTACGGGTGAAATGGGTGTTAGCAATGATCGAGATGTAGGGCAGTCGAACGACCGGCGTTCGACTGATCAGGTGGTTACAGTTATTGGGTCTCAGGAGCAACGTGATGTTGTTGCTTGTTTTTCGAAGGGTGAAACTAACAATCAAGTATTGTTAGCAACGGCTCTGGTGAAAGCTGTTTCGAAAAATGGGTCCAGGTATACGTTGAGAGCATTCTTGGATCAAGGCTCTCAGGCGTCATTTGTGAATGAGGCAACGGTACAGAATTTGGGTTTACAGAAAAAATCTGTAAAGGGAATAATTTCTGGAATTGGTGGCGATTGTAATCTGGAAGCAAGGTCGATGGTTGAAATAAAAATACAATCTAGGGTTAATCCAGCGGTTGAGTTATTGGTTAAAGCGTACGTTATTAAATCTGTAACGTCATTCTTACCTGCAAGGAAAACCATAGTGCTGGATTGGGTGGAGATAAATGGTTTAGAATTGGCAGATCCTAAATATCACACACCTAATAAAGTGGATATGTTATTAGGGGCGGATGTGTACTCTAGGATTTTGCAAGATGGGATAAAAACGGGCCCAGGTGGTTTAACGATAGCGCAACGTACCACTTTGGGATGGATTCTTTCAGGAACCGTTGATTCTGAAAGAAATACTGGGAAAAGCATTGCTGTCATGCATGCTTACACAAGTGAAGATGAGATTCTTAAAAAATTCTGGGAAATAGAATCAGAACCGGAAACTAATAAAAATATCAAACTTACAGAGGAAGAGATAAAGTGCGAAAAAATCTTCACAGCTACAACAGCTAGGGATGAAACTGGACGTTATATTGTGAACTTACCATTTCGAAGTGAAGATCCTAGCTGCAAATATGGTGATTCTAGGGGTGTAGCTCTGAAACGATTTCATGCGCTTGAAAGTAAGTTGGATAGGAATCAGCAATTTAAACAGCAATATGGAGAAGTCATTAATGAATACAGCAAGCTTGGTCATATGAGATTAGTGCCTGCAGCTGAAAGAGACCTTCCTCACGCAGTATACCTACCACATCATGCTGTCATCAGAAATGATAAAGATACTTCCAAGATTCGCGTAGTCTTTGATGCATCTTGCAAGGGAAAGAACGGGAAATCATTAAACAATGATCTTATGATAGGACCTAGGTTGCAGCCAGAGCTGAGACACCTGCTACTGCAATGGAGAACGCATCCCATCTGTCTTATTTCGGACGTTGTCAAGATGTACAGACAGGTTCGAGTAGCAGATAAGCATACTGCATTTCAGCGAATATTGTGGAGAGAAAGCCGAGACGCAGAACTCAAGGAATACGAGTTACTTACTGTCACATTTGGAACAGCTTCGGCGCCATTCTTAGCAGTTAGATCCATGCAACAATTGGCAGTAGACGAAGGACAACAACATCCTCTTGCAGCTGAAATTCTAATGAGAGATTTCTACGTTGATGACTTAATGACAGGATGTGAAACAGTAGAAGAAGGAATGGAAATATATAAGCAAATGAATGAATTACTATTTAAAGGGGGATTTGAGCTGCAGAAGTGGTCGAGCAATAGTAAGGATTTACTGGAAAGGATGAAGGCAGGAAAGGAAGGGGAAGATAGTTTATAATTGAAAATAAAACAAGATGAAGTATTTAAAACGCTGGCACTTACCTGGAACCGAAGAGATGACGCCTTCCAGTACTCGGTGAAACTGCCACCACTTCAGGAACCTGTAACTAAAAGAAGATTGATATCTGACATTGCAAGATTATTCGATCCATTGGGATGGGTTGCACCTGTAGTGATTTTAGCGAAAATTTGTATTCAGAAGCTGTGGATGATTGGGATTGGGTGGGATCAAGAAGTCCCACAAACGATATACGACGAGTGGTGTACTTACCGAAGCGAATTGTTGAATTTATCGCAAATGGTGATACCGCGATGGTTGGGTGTGAAGAGTAGCGACAAACAAGTTGATTTGCATGGTTTTTGTGATGCATCAAAAATGGCATACGCTGCTGTAGTTTATATCCGGGTGATAGATGCCGAAGGATTGATACATGTCGCATTGATCACCGCCAAGACGAGGGTAGCTCCGATAAAAACTGTATCGATTCCACGTCTGGAATTGTGTGGAGCAGTTTTATTGAGCAAATTACTTCGAGAAGTTGCTGAGGTTCTTAAGGTACAAAAGACTAACATTCATGCATGGACCGATTCCGAGATAGTGTTGGCTTGGTTGAACAGCCATCCTTGTCGGTGGAAAACTTTTATTGCAAATAGAGTCTCAGAAATATTGAGTACAACTGAACCTCAACATTGGCATTATGTGAAGTCCAAGCAAAATCCAGCAGACTGTGCATCACGTGGAATACTTCCACAAGAACTGTTGAAAGAGACTATGTGGTTAAAGGGGCCGGACTTCTTACATGAAGAAAATATTAATTTCGGTAAGCCAAAGTTTCGAGACACTACAATGGAACAAGTGATGGTTCATAATGCAATTCAGGTTGACAGTGATTTCATTTGGAACAAATATTCATCCTTGAATAAACTAATAAGAGTGATTGCGTATTGTAGACGGGTACTGTTGTGGAAGATACCTAAACCTGAAAGAAAAATGGAAAGTTATTTAAGTGCAAAGGAATTGAAATTAGCTTTGGATATCTGCATAAGAGAATGCCAATACAGACATTTTAAAGAAGAGCTGTTAAGTTTAAGACATACAAAAACGGTTCCAAGGAAAAACACATTACATACTTTGACTCCGTTTATTGATAGTTCCAATATATTGAGGGTGGGCGGCAGGTTAGGACAATCACAGCTTAGCTTGGATCATAAACATCCAATTATTCTTCCACGTAAATCGGTACTTACAGAATTAATAATAGCAGATGCACATTTTGAAACTCAACATGGTGGTTCGCAATTGATGTTGAATTATCTTGCCACAAAATATTACATCTTAGGGGCTAAAGCTTTAGTAAAGTCGTTTGTGCACAAGTGTGTGAAGTGCCTGCGTTATACGACTTCCACGCAACATCAACTCATGGGACAACTACCTTCCGTTCGAGTAACACCAAGTAAGCCTTTTCGGAGTACTGGGATCGACTACGCTGGTCCCATCTGTCTAAGAACTTCAAAGGGAAGAGGCCATCATGCGTATAAGGGGTACATCTGTCTATTCATTTGCATGGCAACACGGGCGGTGCACCTTGAAGTGGTCAGTGATTTAACCACTCAAGGATTTTTAGCTGCATTTAAGCGATTTGTGGCACGACGAGGTCACTGCAGTGACATTTGGAGTGATAACGGAAGCAATTTTCAAGGCGCATCAAAGGAATTGCAATTGTTGTTTCACGCAGAGAAGGGTCTAATTGCACAGGAGATTGCTGAATCGTTGGCAAACAAAGGGACATCGTGGCATTACATTCCTCCCCATGCTCCAAACTTTGGAGGATTATGGGAATCTGGAATTAAGTCCTGCAAGCTCCATCTGAAGAAAATCATAGGTAGCTCTACTTTGACTTATGAAGAAATGGCAACTCTTCTAAGTCAGATAGAAGCTTGTTTGAATTCTCGTCCGATGTATAGGTTAACCGACGCTAATTTAATCGATGCTTTGACTCCGGGTCATTTTCTTGTGGGGGAACCGTTGTTAAATGCACCGGATCACAATTTTGAAACAGTTTCCATCTCGAGTCTGAAGAGATGGCAATTAGTGCAGCGTATGATGCAACAATTCTGGCGTCGCTGGTCAAGGGAATACTTGGCAACGCTCTTTCAGAGATACAAGTGGTCGCATCATACTTCTGAGCCAAACGAGGGGGATGTAGTGTTAGTTAAGGAGGACGACTTACCTCCAGCTAAATGGCTACTCGGCAGAATTATTGAGAAACATCCTGGACAGGACGGGCTTACTCGAGTAGTCACACTTCGTACTAAGGTTTCAGTTATTAAGAGACCTACCTCAAAATTGTGTATTCTACCTATTACTTAGTTAAGTGAATGTTTTAAAAGAAGTAATTTGTAGTTATGGTTTGGTAAAATATGTATTTTTAAGTTAAGATAAATTTATTTTGTGATTCAATTTATTGTAAAGGTTTAAGATAATATGTTTTGCTGTGGCTAGGGTAGGATGTAATTAAAATTGTTAGTTGATTTATTGTAAACTTTAGTAAGGACATATCAACATATGTCCTTGGTGAGCGGTATGTTAGTGTTATATTGGCGTACTAGATGGCGCTAGTAAATCCAAATTCAAAATTGTGAATCACGCTAGTGAGAACTTTCGGAGATTGTATAAGTAAAAATGTTTTTATATGGGATAGTCAGTATTACAAGAACAAGCAAAGTGTAAAGTACTACAAGAAGTGAAGTGAAATGTATACTCAATTGTGGATAGTGAAATAAATATAGTAAAGTGCTTCCAGATATTTCATTTAGTAAGTGACCAATCCTCCACCCACCAGATGAGGGTTTACCATTGATGGCTATCTCGGATTATGATTGGGCAACTGCGGGTGTAGTTAGATTTCGATGGTGATTTTTTTATTTATTTATTTATTTAAGTTTATGTATTACCTTAAGTAGATACATAGGGCTTACATAATGCCATACGGCATTTTCTGCCAGTTCACCCTGGGTGATGGTGAGAGTACTGTTGGTAGGTAAAAAGCACTTACGAAAATGTTTCCATAACATGTTTTACATAACTAACAACATTCATAATAAATTAAGTATATATAACATAAAAACCGTACACATAAAATATAATAAATAGAGAAATATAAATACATATAAAAATAAAATATACTATATATATATATATATATACATGTATATATATAAATATTACATACAATACATATATAGAAAGATACAGTGTGAATGTATAGCAACAGTTCAAGCTCACTAAGTCATTGGCAGCTCAAGTAATGTTCACGCAATAATTTCTTAAAAGAGCACTTACTTGGGGCTCTACGAATATTTTTATATTATTTAATGGTGATGTAGATTTTAATCTTTGGTGTAGCTTCCAGATGAAAAAGGTCTTTTAAAACATCCCTTAAAGGTATTTTAAAACATCCCTTGGTAGATTTCCATCCATCCTACCATTCCATCATAGATTACCATCCGATGGTAAAATTAATTCTGAGCATGAAACGATGTTACGCGGGCAGCGCCGCGGGGAAAGCTTGTAGATAGTAAAAAAAAGTCCTTGTCACTATCTGAAAATCATTTATTTACTAAAATATGTTACATACATATAAAACATAAACAGAATGAATTATGAATCGATGAACGCCGGCTGCACGCACGAAAAAGCGGGACTCATAAACTGACGTTCTGCCTAAGCGTTCCGCGGAACAAGCGATAGAGAGGCACGAGTGACGTATCCATATCTCTTCCACTCCATCGGCCGATGCGTCCGAGTAGAATAGAGACAGCGGCAGCACACAACCTACACGTGAACTGTTTTGTCAACTGTTTATAAAGTGAAGTGAAAAGATGTTTTCTTGAGACTTTATCACGTAAAATTATCGTCCGTAAACCGACTTTACACACACACAACCATACCTTCTTCAGTCACCTGGCTCTCACAAAGTACGGGTTTGGTGTATATGTTACAGCCAAAGTAATAAATTCAGATATTATATATACTATCCAGCTATTATAAATAATATCTAAACAATTTAGACAAAGTGATAATTGAGACAGAATTAATCACTTTAACTAGTTATTTTATAAAATATCTTGGACAACTTGGATAAAGTAATAAAAAAGTAAGTAGGTATAGGTAGTGGTACGAGTAGGTAGAAAATACAATAAAAAAAATATTATTTATTCTTCCAAGTAAGCCTCTTATGACATTTTGAGTTACACAAGAGGCTTGACGGAACGGCGGGACCCCTCCGTCCCACCTCATTCCGTTGCCACGTGCAAGTCGGACCATATATTTTAGGGTACAGTTTAAATGCTGACCAAAAATTCTTGTCTTTCTTTTTCTTCTTCTTTCTAATCTTTGTCTTTATCTAGCCTTTCTTTTTTCCAGGGCCGAAGCGCACCGCGGCGCGATGACAGTCCGCTGCGAGGTGTGCCGCAAGTGCTTCGAGGACGAGGCGGAGCTGGCGATCCACGATAGGAATCACACGGCCGATGAGCGCGCCGGTGAGCCCACCGAGTATTTTATACCCGACTAGTGGACGCCCGCAGCTTCGCTCGCGTGGAATTAGACGTAACATAACCTAAATACAAAATTTCATTGAAATAATGTAGGTGTATACGAAAAACTTTTATACCTACCAACTTTGCACCCCCCTTTTACCCCCCCTTAAGGGATGATTTTCGAAACTCAATAAAAAACCTTCATAGGTACTGAATTTCATTCGAATAACATCAAAAACGGCAAAGTTTCATACTAACTTTGCACCCCCACTTTACCCCCTTAGGGGTGAATATTCAAAAATCCTTTCTTAGTGCTCCCCTACGTTATAAAAGGAACCCCTGTGCAAAATTTCAAGTTTCTAACCCTTATAGTTTAGGCCCTGCGTTGATATGTCAGTCAGTCAGTCAGTCAGTCAGTCAGTCAGTCAGTCAGTCAGTCAGTCAGTCAGTCAGTCAGTCAGTCAGTCAGTCAGTCAGTCACCTTCTCCTTTTATATATATAGATAAATCTTAATATATATATTTCTTGTGTACGTGTGTATGACAGTGAACTCCTCCTAAACTGCTGGATAGATGTTGATGACATTTTTTGTGTGTGTTCAAGGGGATTCGAGAATGGTTTAGATTCACAATTTCGCTGCGACCATAGACGTCCCACTGCTGGGCACGGGTCTCCCCCACAGATACTGCTGCGGGAGGTCTAGAGCATACTCCACCACGCTGTTCCATTGCGGATTGGTGGAGGGGTTAGTGGCCAACCCAGTGTCGAATGTTCTCAAGCCACCCGAAGGTCTTCGACAAGGCTTAACGACTGTTTCCAGCATTGCAAACAACCGGGACCGACGGCTTTACGTGCCCTCCGAAGCACGGTAGCGTCCATGAAATTTTTGCCACTAGCGGTCACCCATCCATAAACCGACCGCACCCGTCGTTGCTTAACACTTTCGATCACATTGAATCGACGCGAGCCATTGGGCTATGGACGCTACACACAATTTAATCAACTGGAAAATGTTTTTTAAGCACTTAAAGTATTTTTATTTTTAACCGTAGTCGTTCATTGACACGAAGCGTCGCGTCACTTTGACATTTCATATGGCAGAACAACGTTTGCGGGGTCAGCTAATATTTATATATATTTATCTTAAAAAATCGCTACTGGAGCGATAAGACCGTCTTTTGGCCACCACTTTTATAATTATGTAATCATTGTTACCTGCATGTACCTTTCTTACCATTAAATAAATAAATAATAAATATCTTGGACATTCTCACACACGGCCATCTGACCCCAAAGTAGGCGCGAGCCTGTGTTATGGGTGTCAGTGACTGATATACATACATAGATATTTTTAAATACATACTTAAATAGATAATATTGACATCCAGACACAGAACAAATACAAGCGTTCGTCACACGAATATTTGTCCTGAGTGGGATTTGAACCCACGACCCCTGGCGCAACAGACAGGGTCACTACCGATTGCGCCAGCGGGCCCGTCAAAAAAGTAATATACATTTTACTATATTAAATATATCACTTTTAAATATAATAAACTAGTGGACGCCCGCAGCTTCGCTCGCGTAGAATTAGACCCATTAACGACGTCTACCCGTCTAAAGACTTCAAAAACGGCAAAGTTTCATACTAACTTTGCACCCCCGTTTTACCCCCTTAGGGGGTGAATTTTCAGAAATCCTTTCTTAGTGCTCCCCTACATTATAAAAGGAACCCCTGTGCAAAATTTCAAGTTTCTAGCCCTTATAGTTTAGGACCTGCGTTGATATGTCAGTCAGTCAGTCAGTCAGTCACCTTCTCCTTTTATATATATATAAACTAGTGGACGCCCGCAGCTTCGCTCGCGTAGAATTAGACCCATTAACGACGTCTACCCGTCTAACGACTTCAAAAACGGCAAAGTTTCATACTAACTTTGCACCCCCGTTTTACCCCCTTAGGGGGTGAATTTTCAAAAATCCTTTCTTAGTGCTCCCCTACGTTATAAAAGGAACGCCTGTGCAAAATTTCAAGTTTCTAGCCCTTATAGTTTAGGCCCTGCGTTGATATGTCAGTCAGTCAGTCAGTCAATCAGTCAGTCAGTCAGTCAGTCAGTCAGTCACCTTCTCCTTTTATATATATAGATGTACGCCTTGGCCATGTCATCGTCAATGGCAACGTTATGTGTCAAAAGTAATACGAAGTGGCGATGGCTGAAATGACATTATTGTAAAGCATGTCAGTTAGACGTTTTCAAATATAAAATTACATAAAATAATTTGCAATAAAATAATATTTTGGCTAAAATTAAGATGTAAGCTATCCTATCTTTCAAGTTGGATCAAACTGCACACGGTGTGCAAATTTAATTTAAAATCGGTTAAGTAGTTTAGGCGTCCATTAACGTCCAACAACGTGACACGTATATTATATATATTAAGATATAATAAATAGATATTTAATTATTTCTGTAAATATCATAAATAGTTCTGGACAAATAACAATATATTATACTAGTGGACGCCCGCAGCTTCGCTCGCGTGGAATTAGACATTCACTAACTTCAAAAACGGCAAAGTTTTATACTAACTTTGCACCCCCGTTTTACCCCCTCAGAGGGTGAATTCCACTTTGCAAAATTTCAAGTTTCTAACCCTTATAGTTTAGGCCCTGTCTAATACTTTGACAAATCATAAAATAATGTTTGCTTGCTTCATAATACATTTATTTTACAAAACCAAGTATGTATTTCAACATTATTTAAACACAACTTTCAGTACATCAAAATTAATTAAAGTAACAAGAAAGACAGATGACAAGAATGATAGAAAACCTTTTTTAAATCTCTGACACATCTCACTCTAAAAATCATAAATAGTTCGTAGGCGCGTACAGGCCCTGCGTTGATATGTCAGTCAGTCAGTCAGTCAGTCAGTCAGTCAGTCAGTCAGTCAGTCAGTCAGTCAGTCAGTCCTTTTATATAACAAGAAAGACAGATTTATTTATTTATTTATTTAATATAGGCATACCAACTAAGTACATAAGAGTATTTTACATTAATTAGTGATACAGTGGTGTTTACTATTTTATGTACTTAAATTAAAGGTTTGCACAACGTTTATATAATGAAACATTGTAATCAGACAACAATTTTAGTACAGCAATACATATAAAAAATAAAAATAAAAATTGAGATATTAACTTTAAATTTCATTATCCATCAACAGCATGTTAATTTTTTTCTTAAATAGACCTAGTGTGTCTGCGAAGATGTCAATGTTCGTATTGCAAAAGATTACATTTAGATTTCTTTGTATGAGGATTTAGATTTCTTTGTATGAGGATGATGACAGATGACAAGAATGATAGAAAACCTTTTTTAAATCTCTGACACATCTCACTCTAAAAATCATAAATAGTTCGTAGGCGCGTACAGGCCCTGCGTTGATATGTCAGTCAGTCAGTCAGTCAGTCAGTCAGTCAGTCAGTCAGTCAGTCAGTCAGTCAGTCAGTCAGTCAGTCAGTCAGTCCTTTTTCATATATATATATATTTTTGTTTAAATCTTGCTCACCGATATTGTTAATCATAGTTAACTGTCAGTCTAGAGCAGTGATGGGCAAACTACGGCCCGCGGGCCAACTCCGGCCCGCGAAAGTATTTAATCCGGCCCTCCGAGGGTCAAAGCGTGGTGAAATAAGAGGCGCGGACAGTGAATTTGTGTGTAATGCTGTAATGTTTTTATAATATCATAACACAAAATGCATTTTTTGTATAATTCTGGCCCTCCTCTAGAATTTCTAAAACTTTGTGGCCCGCCATTAAAAAAGTTTGCCCACCACAGGTCTAGAGTGTACCGATGAAATTATACTAAAATCGTCCCGCGGGAGGGCGCTGGTGAACTGTACCACAGGTTCCAAAAACCTACATCAGTCACCAGGCTCTCACAAAGTATGGTTTGAATATACAACTATAAATAAGACTCTTGTAACTGTGAGAGCAAATGAATAAAAATCTTTAAAAAACAATCTTTAATCTTTAATATATATATTTGTTTCTCAGGGCGCTGCACCGAGTGCGGCGCTACGTTCCCCCGCTACGAGCAGCTGCGGCGGCACCGCGCGTGCGCGCACTCGGCCGCGCCGCCCGCCTCCCGGCTGCCGCACGCGTGCGCCCAGTGCGGCAAGCGGTTCGGGCACGCGCACTCGCTCACGCGGCACATGCACAACCACGCGCGCCAGCTGTACCGCTGCGTCGTGTGCAAGGTGAGAGATGGGCGTGGGCGTGGTATTGTACTTCCCTTCGCTGCGACCCATAGACGTCCCACTGCTGGGCACGGGTCTCCTGCCGCCCGCCTCGCGGCTGCCGCACGCGTGCGCCCAGTGCGGCAAGCGGTTCGGGCACGCGCACTCGCTCACGCGGCACATGCACAACCACGCGCGCCAGCTGTACCGCTGCGTCGTGTGCAAGGTGAGAGATGGGCGTGGGCGTGGTATTGTACTTCCCTTCGCTGCGAAACATAAACGTCCCACTGCTGGGCACGGGTCTCCTGCCGCCCGCCTCCCGGCTGCCGCACGCGTGCGCCCAGTGCGGCAAGCGGTTCGGGCACGCGCACTCGCTCACGCGGCACATGCACAACCACGCGCGCCAGCTGTACCGCTGCGTCGTGTGCAAGGTGAGAGATGGGCGTGGGCGTGGTGTTGTACTTCCCTTCGCTGCGACCCATAGACGTCCCACTGCTGGGCACGGGTCTCCTGCCGCCCGCCTCCCGGCTGCCGCACGCGTGCGCCCAGTGCGGCAAGCGGTTCGGGCACGCGCACTCGCTCACGCGGCACATGCACAACCACGCGCGCCAGCTGTACCGCTGCGTCGTGTGCAAGGTGAGAGATGGGCGTGGGCGTGGTATTGTACTTCGTCCCACTGCTGGGCACGGGTCTCCTGCCGCCCGCCTCCCGGCTGCCGCACGCGTGCGCCCAGTGCGGCAAGCGGTTCGGGCACGCGCACTCGCTCACGCGGCACATGCACAACCACGCGCGCCAGCTGTACCGCTGCGTCGTGTGCAAGGTGAGGGATGGGCGTGGGGGTGGTATTGTACTTCCCTTCGCTGCGACCCATAGACGTCCCACTGCTGGGCACGGGTCTCCTGCCGCCCGCCTCCCGGCTGCCGCACGCGTGCGCCCAGTGCGGCAAGCGGTTCGGGCACGCGCACTCGCTCACGCGGCACATGCACAACCACGCGCGCCAGCTGTACCGCTGCGTCGTGTGCAAGGTGAGGGATGGGCGTGGGGGTGGTATTGTACTTCCCTTCGCTGCGACCCATAGACGTCCCACTGCTGGGCACGGGTCTCCCCCACACACGCAGCTGCGGGAGGTCTAGAGGATACTCCACCACGCTGCCCCAATGCGGATTGGTGGAGGGGTTAGTGGCCAACCCAGTGTCGAATGTTCTCAAGCCACCCGAAGGTCTTCGACAAGGCTTAACGACTGTTTCCACCATTGAAAACAACCGGTACCGACGGCTTTACGTGCCCTCCGAAGCACGGTAAGTTAGTATTTACATGTTTTAACATAAATCTATGTTAATTACTCGTCACAATTATAGAATCCACTAAAATAATGTTAATTTCAAAGAAATAAAAAATCATTTTTTATTTATTTATATGTTTATTTATATGTTTCAGGCGTCATTCGCACGCGCCGACCAACTCGCGCAGCACCTAAACAGCCACCTCGCCAACTACAAGCGTCTCAAGCAGTAGCCGGACGCGACGTCGAAACGCCGCGCTTAAGACGCCCGTTTACGCCCAGCCTTATCACAATCACGTACAGTCGAACGTAAGGTACGTTATCGCAATGGCAGTGAACTATCTTCTGCTACACAGTTCCATGTCTATTACCGGATGCAATGTCGTGTGTATGAAAAATTTGGTGTAAATAAGCAGATATAGTAGGGAGACCGCGCCAAATTTTATGACCGCACGGTGCATTAATTGTGTATCTGACAAATAATTAGTGTCTCATACCAATTGTTAATTGCGTTTTGATTGGTCGCCCGTGGTCACGTGACCGGTCATTGATTTCGGGCCGACCAATCAAAACCCAAGTCAATAACGCAATTCAATTGGCTTGGGATTAGCACGCATGAAGAGTGTCTATATAATTTGTTCTTGTGTCTATATGTAGTAAAGAGCGGTATCGAGAACTTGCGATTAAACATATCGCTCTACTGTCAATGGTTTAATAATCTGTTCTGTCTCCAAAGTTTGTTGTAATTGCAAGATGAAGTTTGTTGTGAAGGAGTTGAGAATATATAGTCTGAAATGTTTGGGATCAGAGGACAGGTACAGCATAACTCGTTTGTGACGTCACACAATCCGACTTCTGATGTCACCTTGTCGCCATCAGAAGTCGGATAAGGCCACGTCATCGTTTATATGTATTAAAATGTTACAATATATCCATGAGAGAACGTGTTTTGTAAAATACACTTAATGTAACGGTTTACATTCAAATTTGCTTATACAGCTGAAAGTATGAACTACCTATTTATGTAATTTCTTATTATTTATCTTATTCTGTCTGTTTCATATCTCTCTGTTTTTGTATACACTATGCATTTTAGAGCTGATATTATAGCTCTATACAAATTGTATGTATTCAATTAGCCTTTCTATTCAACTAACGGTACTGTTTATTTCATATTTTATGCTGTAAAAATAAAATCAAAGATTGACTTTAAATCCTACTAAAGACAAGCATTTATGTAACAACAATAATTTTGTAAATTAGTCATGTGAAAAACGTCTTTTACAATATCTAAACACAATTTCAATTGAAATTATGTAAGATTTACTAAACCTTATTTTGTATATGAAATGTTATACAAACAAAAATTTTGTTCTCTAGCTGTTAGTAACTATATGTAAATAACACGATAGATAGCACTTTCTCTTTTACATTGCCAATATTAACGGTGTCCATGTTACAGTCAAACTCGTAAATTAGACAAAACCACTTATGACTTATGTAGTGATATAGGAGAAATCTATATATATAAAAGGAGAAGGTGACTGACTGACTGACTGACTGACATATCAACGCAGGGCCTAAACTAGAAGGGTTAGAAACTTGGAATTTTGCACAGGGGTTGCTTTTATAACGTAGGGGAGCATTAAGAAAGGATTTTCGAAAATTCATCCCCTAAGGGGGTAAAACGGGGGTGCAAATTTCGCAGCATCATCGACTGTCATATATTCCTGGGTTTAATATAAAATATAAAAGTGGTTTTGACTGGGTTTTTAGCCAAAACCACTATTGAGTAATTCCACATTATTTGACACTAGTGGACGCCCGCAGCTTCGCTCGCGTAGAAATAGACCCATTAACGACGTCTGCCCGCGTTCGGGTTGCCCACTTGACTTCAAAAACGGCAAAGTTTCATACTAACTTTGCACCCCCGTTTTACCCCCTTAGGGGATGAAGACTGATACAAAAATTAGATAAAAACAATCCTTGATGCGGATTATATATCATCCTAAAATTTCAGCTCGATCGGTGCAGAACTTTTTGAGTTTTTGAAGCGTACACAAACCAACATAACATTTTTATGTTTATAGATTGAGGTAATCAAACAGGTATTTTGCTAAATGTTATAATGAAAATTTTAGACCTTAAATAATGATGCTATGTAAATCTGGACAGCGCCGCCATATATTCCTGGTCTCTCGCTAACTGGTTTTAACGGTCAAAAGGGTTTTTGACTGGTTCACAAGTTTGATTGTAACGTCAGTCAGTATAGTCAGATGTATGTTTATTGAATTTATAGAATGAAATGCAAGTATGGTCGGACTATTATTGTATATTTTATTTATAATGATATCAAAAAGAGTGCTACAAAAAAAATATGATTTTAATGTTGAAAATATCAATGTGAGCAATACTTTATTAATTCTAACGATATGAAAATTGATTTGCAAATGCACTGCAATACTAGCTAGTTAGGAAAAACTTTCGACCCCTTTTAAAGAAATTTACGTGGACGGAGGTGTATGAATGTGGCACATTTATATGGAAAAGCGTACATTTGTCCATAGGCTTGCGTCGTTTCAATGTGATCGAAAGAGTCAAGCAACGACGGGCGCGGTCGGTGGATGGGTGACCGCTAGTGGCCAAATTTCATAGACGCTAACGTGCTTCGGAGGGCATGTAAAGCCGTCGGTCCCAGTTGTTTTTAATGGTGGAAACAGTCGTTAAGTCTTGTCGATGACCTTCGGGTGGCTTGAGAACATTCGACACTGGGTTGGCCACTAACCCCTCCACCAATCCGCATTGGATCATGCTCTAGACCTCCCGCAGCAGTGTCTGTGGGGGAGACCCGTGCCCAGCAGTGGGACGTGTGTACTAGTTGGAATGTAATTCTAAGTTTTTCCGAAGTCGCGTTTGTAATGGAATCTGGTAAATATAATGTATATATACCGTTTGTAAATAATATTGATAGTATAATCGGCTTTTTAAACGAATGGAGGGTATTTAAACTAAAATTATTTCTGGCTTATACCGGTTAACCAATGTCAGAGGTGGGATAGACTGTGATTTGAATGTACTGAGTTTTCATTTTAGGATTTTAGGTTGGTAACGGGTGAGAGTTGGCTTAACTTACGGTGGACGAGTCGAAGCGTCGGTCTAGCGTACTAGTTTCAGTCAGTTACATCATTTCTACGGACATTCAAAATTAAACATTTTATTTCGCTATATCCTTGGGCGTTATACACGCAATATTAAAATTAAATAAATTTAATATTCAAATCTAAATTAAATTGAAATCTTAACAACATCAATTTTACAGTAAATTATAATCTATACTAATATTATAAAGAGGAAAGATTTGTTTGTAATGTTTTCATACAAAAACTACTGGACCGATTTTAAAAATTCTTTCACCAGAAAGGACAGATTTGTTTGTAATGTTTTCACACAAAAACTACTGGACCGATTTCAAAAATTCTTTCACCATTAGAAAACTGCATCTTCACTGAGTGACATAGGCTTTATAATGTTACTAGGTGTAAACAATTGTTATGTCTAATTCTACGCGAGCGAAGCTGCGGGCGTTCCTTAGTATTATATAATATAGAGGTATTGGGTAGAATCTACTCTGGATGCTACTATTATAAAATACTTTTTTTATTTTATTTCACTTGAATTTTACTCCTAACGCTGGATGCGTAGATTTGGCATGGGCATGTATACTTTCCTACTAACCTAACTGACCGAAACTAGTCAACGTTGCAAACATTACGCACGTAAGTTAAGCCACGCGTTACAATGGGCAGACATAATTCTACTGGTAGTAATTGAATGTTCTATGTTGTAGCAACGCATCTGTGACCTACTTTGAACAAGACTAACCTTTTTCATGGTCTGTCACAGTTGTCACGGGCGGCATTGGATGAGTTTTGCCGTATGGTCGTTTGCTATACAAAAAAGCAATCTTGTCATATAAGACATGAAATTTTGCCACTAGAGATTGCTATGGACGGTTTCCCACGGTATAAGCTTCGTTCATAGAAAGCGATTAGAGCTAGCCGTAATGTGCGCTTCAGATCGTTTGAATGTAATAAAAAAAAGTGCCTTTTTAGTTTGAATAATCTCCAATGTAATCTAGATAGATTAAAGCAATTAGATAGATGCGGTTTACATGAAGATAGACGGAGCGCTTTCGTGCCTTGGAGGGCACTCACCCAGTCTGTTATCGTAAGAACGACCAACTAATGTTCTTAACCCTTCGGTTGACTGGACTAACCCCAGTCCCTATTAGACTCTAATAGGAGTTCAGAGTCGGTAACAGTTGTCTTAGGAGGCAACGGATGGCTGGTGGTGCAAGCTCGTTTGCTATCTTATATTCATAAAAAACAGTCCATTTATAAACTTTCTTTTGAGTCGTCACCGTGTAATATCGATGGTTAAATGTATTAAAATCTGTAATCTGTTTTGACTCGATATTACCTATATCACACAGACAGAAAGTCAATTGCGACCAATTGATTTTTTTCTCGGGATAATTAAGGTGCATAAATTAGGCACATGCCGTAGTTAGGGGTACCAAAATTAGAGTCGGTTTTTGAGCTGTTTTATTCATTTTAATACGGAGTCGTCATATAATTACAATAGTAGTATGGAAATACTGAAAAAACTATTAAAATAGCTATTTAATACACTTGTAAGCAAATGTGAAAATACGCTAACGAGCGTATCCCACTTGTAAAATTTAAACGCTTATTAAGTAAAATGTAAAATTAAAACATGGCCACGTATACCCAAAGGCAAAATTACAATATGACCGCGTATTCCACATTCAAATGTAAAATTAAAACATGACCACGTATACCCAAAGGCAAAATTGCAATATGACCGCGTATTCCACATTCGAATGTAAAATTAAAACATGGCCACGTATTAGACACCAGAATGTTAAACTAAAGTATGTCAAATAGAGTATTCCATTTCCGAATGTAAAATTGAATGTAACCATATCCTGAACTCGAATATAAAAATTAAATAGGCCCTGAACTCGGATGTAAATATTGATGCTATAATTGGATGTTAAAATAAAATAAAAAAATGAATGCGAATGGATTGGTTAAAAGATTTTACGATAGTCATGATAGAGGAATCCCTAAAGGGATTTAATAATTTTGTGTATAGGAAATTATTCCACATTACAAACATGATATGTGTTCAGAATGTGTTTATATTTGTTCCACCGTTTGTGAGATGTATTTGAGATGATTACAATACTAACTCCAAAGTAATTTTAATATTACAAATACACGCTGCAATAAAAACTAATAGTACATACATATAAATTTGTTCCTTATCTATTGACGAGTTTAACTGACTACAAAATTTTGATTTTGAATCTGTTGTTCTAACCATTTAATATGAATAAATAATCAAATCAGCGTTTGTATTGTATTAACTCATGCGTTAACGTCAACGATATTTGAATGTGTTGTGCGCCCCAAGTTTCGTTGATTCTACTATACATGTCATGTTCGATTTGTTTTCATCGACATGTAAATATAAGCCAAAACTCTTCTATAAATTTTACATTGTGTTAATCTTATATTGTATTTATATCACTGAATAAAATAAAAAAAGATTTTTTTTACTGCGAATCATGATTATCACTTACGGGTTAGAACTTGTACGGAAATATATTTATTTTATATTAAATATTTTTTCCAAAAAGCTTGAGGGTACTTGACTATTTTGTAAATGTTTAAATTTAATAGTAAGTATAATTTTAATCAATCAAAGATTTTGTGAAGAGTTGAAATGAAAGTTATGCTATATTTAAGTTTATATTTTAAGCTTTAAGTGTAGTGTTGCCGACGTAGGCAAAGGTTTATAATAATGTGCTTATAATACTAGTTTCAAAACCGATAGCCATTTAAAAATATTTGGTTGCCTGGCTGAGTCACAACGATTTGTATTGGTACATGTTAAGAATGATTTGAAAAAAATGGTTGTCTGTAAAGTCGGTTTACGGACGATAGATTTACGTGATAACGTCATATTCATTATTTTATACAATACAAAAAAGGAGAATTGAAAACACAAAGATAGCAGGCAACAGACAAGTCTATATATTTATTTTGACAGTTCCCTATTTCGGAGCCATGGAAACGCCAATGTTGTCGTGTGTAAAATTAATTTAATAAAAACACTCAACGGAAACGGAAGTGGAACGGGATACACTTTTTCATATGCGCTGTTCATCAATTTCTATGACGTTATCACGTCAAAAAAAAACAAAGGCTGTCAGTTATGTTACTGACAGTGTCTGTCAAGAATTAAATTCCTACTAATTTAGTAGCTATTGGCTTAAAAGTTAACTAAACTAATATGCAATTATACAAAATATTCTAAATATATAAAATATAGTACTGTTAATAAATGTAGGTTTGGACGCTAGTATTAAAGGTATTGAAATGTGTAATATTAAAGATGAAAGGAGCAATGTAAATAGTATATAAAATGAGTTGTTATTGATTTTCACATGTAATTATAAGGTTACTAACGCGTTTGAAAATAGTCAATATCCGAATTTTTATGTGAGTAGCGAGCGTCAAAAACGCGACGTTTGAAACGCAGCGAGCATAAAAACGCCGCGGGCGTAAAAACGCGACGTTCCAAACGCCAGGGCGGGCAGTGCAAACGGATACACTTGGACACTATATTATTATTATTACATTAATATAGAGTTTTATTTACTTTTGTGTTTTATTTTATATCCTTTTTAGTGTTTCGATCTGGGTAAATGCTGATTGGTTCTGCATGAAGCAATAATGGTAGTTTCACATCACAACCCATGTCCCACTGTTGGGCACGGGTCTCTTTTCAGAATGGGAGGGATTAGGCCTTAGTCCACTACGCTGGCCAAGTGCGGATTGGCAGACTTCACATGCGTTCGAGAACATTATGAAGAACTCTCAGGCATGCAGGTTTCCTCCGATGTGTCCTTCACCGTTATAGCAAGCGACATTTAATTTCTTAAATCTATATATATAAAAGGAGAAGGTGACTGACTGACTGTCTGACATATCAACGCAGAGCCTAAACTATAAGGGCTAGAAACTTGAAATTTTGCACAGGGGTTCCTTTTATAACGTACACTAAGAAAGGATTTTTGAATATTCACCCCCTAAGGGGGTAAAACGGGTGCAAAGTTAGTATGAAACTTTGCCGTTTTTGATGTTATTCGAATAAAGTTTTTTATTGAGTTTCGAAAATCATCTCTAAAAGGGGGAAGCAAAGTTAGTAGGTATAAAAGTTTTTCGTATAAGTATACCTACATTATTTCAACGAAATTTTGTATTTAGGTTATGCTACGTCTAATTCCACGCGAGCGAAGCTGCGGGCGTCCACTACTCGCACATAACTTAGTAAAGACATTGGTGTGTGCCGCTGTGGTTTGAACCCGGACCATTCGAGTGAGAAAAAAAGAGCTGACAGTAAAGACATCTTATTTCAGACTATTGCTTTAGGCGACCTTATAAGTCGGAAGAATTAAAGATTACAATTTACAAAATTTCAATGTTTATAAAGAGCCACAACCTTGATAGAATAGGTAATTCTGTACGGAAAACGATTTGACGCGGGGAATGCTATGTAGTGCTTGTACTAAAAATAAAATTTACAGAAATAATGTTTTTGTAATGTTGCAATACATATTTATAACCCAACTACTTATATTAATTCGATTTCAATTTCTTTACACCATCACTATACTTATTTTTAAGAACACTAACAACAATAAATATTATAATAATTAAAATCAAAGCTACATAAATATTTTTTGTAACTGGCAATAATGGCAACACCATTCGTTCTTCTCTTCTTGTTGCTCTATGTTTAGCGGTATACTCTATCCAGAAGATTGCTGTCTCCAGCGGCGTCGATGGTTTGTCCCGAAATCTTCTGGAAACTTCTAGAACGTTCTGTTTGAAGCTGAAAAGTAATGTTAATATAAGTTGAGCTATGTTACGAATATATCCCATTAGCATTAAACTTATACGATTTGATTTGAAAACTTGGTGGATGAATCAATGAATGTATGAAGCATTACATAAAAATAGTTTTAACCCCTACTCCTTGTCGAGTCTTGGTAGTTTTCTCTATGAGGATCAAAACAAAAAAAACTGACCTCTGCAGCATAGTAAGGAGCTCTTTAAAACATACTCGCAGATCATTGCATAAGTAAAGCACATATTGTAGCACCTTTTGTTTAACGAGTGGGGAACCTTGAAAAGGTACCCGAACGTCGTGGGAGCGACGCCGGGTTATTTGGGACTTCACCCACTAAAACCCGCTCGGTGGCCTACTCCGGCGCTACAGTATGGCTCCGGGATCTCTTGTAGAACGCGCTGCGCCCAAAACGGGCTCTTCCCGGTTTACACAACGCTGTGCAGCCACAAACAGCGTCGTCTTTCCCGGGGTCATGATGGACGGTTCGAGCTCTCCCTCTCACCGGCCGCAACCCCAGAAGTCCCCTTTTAGTCGACACTTACGACAGACAGGGGCTACCGTAGCACTATTCTTGTCCCGAGCTACAGGGATGACAATGCAGTAGGTACCTACGATTTCCATTCGCCGAGCAATTATTACTGTTTCTCGGGTCTTGGATGTCTTTTCTATGCAATAATACGGTGCCTAGCTTAGGTGTTTAATAATTCGTCAAAACTATATTTAATAAAATTTTAGTAGTGACTTCCTAATATCAAAGAAAAAAAAAGTGTATAAATGAAAGATTCAGATTCATTTATTTTTCATTATTATGGTATTTTGTAACACATTTGCTCGTAAAGTGCCCCTTATTTCACCAATTTCAATATCGTAATGTATCTAATTACCGCACTTGTGCGGTAATGTAATGTAAAACGCACGGGTTTTTTTTTAATAAGGTAAAACGCATGGTCTAACAAGATGCTCCGTCTAAAACGAACGGTAGGCTACTTTTTTCAATCTTAGCAAAGAGTTTTTATGTCAAAAAGTGGTCAACATTTTATGAATAAAATTAACTTTGGGAGATAAAATATAAAAAATAAACATTTCATTCTTTAATTTAATTAATTTTGACAATAAATTAAAATAATTTATCTGTACCAAAAACAAAAAAATATCAATTTACTTTAATAATAATATTGGCTGTTTTTGTGACTGCCTTAAAAAAAGCTGTGATGCGCGCGCATTGCTAATTTGTGTACAAGAAAAAATTATTTAAATTATAAAATGAAATCTGTAGACAATTAGAATTTGCTGTAAATGGCTGAGAAAAAAATCAAATAATTCACTCAATCATCGAAAATAACGATGCATATCATAAGAACAATATTGATCAGTGAAATCGTACGATATGACTGTTCTGTCGTGGTTCTGTGGTGTTCCGCGCGCTTTTTCTTTTCGCTGTAGTGTTTTTATTTGAAAATGCAATATCGCCTCGGCTGTAGTTTTCAACTTACCACACTTGTATCATAATGTACTATTGTATACTACGCTTAATGAACGTCAACATTTTTAAAAGCTTTTATTTAACTTCACTAGTGTTGACGCCAATTAAATCATTTTTATTATATTTAAATGTGGTAAATACAATGTATTCCTTTTCCTAATCCCTGCTCCTAAATCGCACGCTGATTGGCCACAAAGTAGATATTAGGTACAGAGATTAAGCTTCTTAAGAACATGCAAAATTGTTACCTATTTTGGTAGGGTTGTCACAACAGGTTAAGAGAAATTAAAGAAATCATTTGTTAAATAGTTTTATTATTCAGAATATAAAAAGAATACTACAATAAGAACCAATACAGAATAGAAAATAGAAAATAACATACTTTACAAATTTCTTACTCTAATAATTTTATTTTTATAATTTTTATTTTTTAATATTTTATTATTTATTTTTATGGTATGGAAAATTCTAAATCTAATATATAGTTTTTTCAAGTAATGTATCAGGAAACACTCACATGGCATATCAAATCCTAGCTGCAGCGTCAGGTTATAATCTATCATATTATTGTACTGTCACCGAAGTTACGCAGGAAAAATTTCAGTTCAATAAGACATCTGGATGTGGTTCAAATCTCACTTGCAATACTTAAATTTAAAACACATAGTACGTACCAACCCACCCACATACCTACAAATGTTTAGTAAAAGCTTGTAATAATAATAAAAAGGTAAAAACACACCGTGTAGTACACATTTCTTATTAAAAAAAGGATAATTCCGTAAAATAAAGGTACTTACTTGAAAAAGTAATAATCAAATATTTACTTACCTATTGCACTCCTTGGGATAGTTAAAGTGTGGTTAAAGTATGATATATTTTTATTTTTTCTAGCATTATTCATACACACAGTACAATATACAATACAACCATTATTATTAATACCACGTTTTTATATTAGACCAGCTGACCCGGCAAACGTTGTTTTGCCATATAAATAATTTTTAGTTGATCGTAGAGGGTTGAAAATTCAGGGTTGTATGTATTTTCTAATGTTGTATCATAAAAAAATACAAAAATAAAAATTTGTCTAAAAATTAAAAAAAAAAAATTAGGGATGGACTACCCTTAACATTTAGGGGGATGAAAAATAGATGTTAGTCGATTCTCAGACCTACTGAATACGCATATAAAATTTGGTAAAAATTGGTAAGGCCGTTTCGGAGGAGTACTGCAACAAACAACACATTGTGACATGGAAATTTTATATATTAGATTTATATCTATATCTTTATCTTATATCCATACTAATATTATAAATGCGAAAGTGTGTTTGTTTGTTTGTTTATTTGTTTGTTTGTCCGGCTTTCACGTCGCAAGGAAGCTATTATGTATATGGTATTGTTTTTGTGTGTCGACATAGTGAGGAGGGTGGAGAGTGACGTAGGCTACTTTTTACCGCGGTAAAACATCCCCATGGGAAGATATCGATGTTTTGTTATTTGATAGATATTTAGTTCCGAATGTTATTAATAGATGGCGTTAGTAAAATTCATTTTCAAGTTCTGAATCACGTATATGATACACAAGTCATTGTTAATTCCCTTTGACCACGCGGGCGGAGCCCCGGGTAAAAGCTAGTCTATTATATTAGAGTATATATATTTATACTTATACTTATACTTATACTTGTACTTGTACCTGTACTTGTCCTTGTCCTTGTCCTTGTACTTGTACTTGTCCTTGTCCTTGTCCTTGTACTTGTACTTGTACTTGTCCTTGTCCTTGTCCTTGTCCTTGTCCTTGTCCTTGTACTTGTACTTGTACTTGTCCTTGTCCTTGTCCTTGTCCTTGTACTTGTACTTGTACTTGTACTTGTACTTGTCCTTGTACTTGTACTTGTACTTGTACTTGTACTTGTCCTTGTCCTTGTCCTTGTCCTTGTCCTTGTCCTTGTACTTGTACTTGTCCTTGTCCTTGTCCTTGTCCTTGTCCTTGTCCTTGTCCTTGTCCTTGTCCTTGTCCTTGTACTTGTACTTGTACTTGTACTTGTCCTTGTCCTTGTCCTTGTCCTTGTCCTTGTACTTGTCCTTGTCCTTGTCCTTGTACTTGTACTTGTACTTGTACTTGTACTTGTCCTTGTCCTTGTCCTTGTACTTGTACTTGTCCTTGTACTTGTACTTGTACTTGTACTTGTCCTTGTCCTTGTACATGTACTTGTACTTGTACTTGTAATTGTCCTTGTCCTTGTCCTTGTCCTTGTCCTTGTCCTTGTACTTGTACTTGTCCTTGTCCTTGTCCTTGTCCTTGTCCTTGTCCTTGTACTTGTACTTGTACTTGTACTTGTACTTGTCCTTGTACTTGTACTTGTACTTGTACTTGTACTTGTACTTGTACTTATACTTATACATACTTATATTTATTTTTATATTTATATCTAGTGGACGTCCGCAGCTTCGCTCGCGTTACACATTCACTAACTTCAAAAACGGCAAAGCTTCATACTAACTTTGCACCCCCGTTTTACCCCCTTAGGGGATGAATTTTCAAATTTTTCTCGCCGTAAAAACCATCCTTGAACTTCAACGAACATTTAAAAAAAAGAATTGGCCAAATTGGTCCAGGCGTTGTTGAGTTATGCGCTTACCAACACATTTTGCGATTCATTTTTATTATATAGATATTCAAACTTGCAACTAACAAAACCAACAATGTGCGTAGCGATTACCCTGCGATTTTCAACTTGATGTGACAGCGTCAACCGGTTTTTTCCACTCTCGCCGCGTACGCGACAAGCGGCCAGTGGCCACACATAGATGTCCCGCGTGCTTGTAGGAGTGCAACCGATTTGCACGTTCCTATGAAACTTAATCTCTGTACCTAATATCTACTTTGTGGATTGGCCAAGCGTCATCATTCAAAACTTCGCGCTCTGCGGCCTTGCTAATTTGAAGGCCCAGATGACATACAAATGTCAAATTAATTAACGTGATTGAGGGATGGTGCGCGGACGCGTCGCTGCCTAACCGTCCTTGAAATATCGTGTTAAAGTTGATGTGCGGTGTGATTACCGGTGAAGAACGTTCTTCAAACTCATAGTATTGACAATTTAAATCGAACATTGAATGTGTGTTGAGTGGGCCCCTCAAATAAGTGGATTTAAGGTTCTACAACGGCGGTTGCGTGAGTACCCTTTAAATCACGTTCCTTCCTGATTTTTGCATTTACCACGTAACATTTTTCTAACTATTGACCATTTCGTTAAAAGCGAAGGCTTCCGGCGCATACAACAAGTATGTCCTGGAATCTTGCAATCAATATTTCACCCACTTCCACTGAAGTTATCGAGTAGAAATTTGGCACACATATTAGGTTCCGATGACAATGCACGAAAATAAAATAAAAAAAGTTACAAAAAGCTTTTTTTTTTAAAAAAAGAACATTTTTGTATCTACCGCCGGTTCACAAAGTTGATGCTACCGAGAAGTACACGGCAAGAATCCCCTTAGTAATCTTTCAAAATTTACCATTCTAAAAGCTTTTATTTATCTTCACTCGTATGTACCTATATATAAGTATGTCCTGGAATCTTGCAATCAATATTTCACCCACTTCCACTGAAGTTATCGAGCTGAAATTTGGCAAACATATTAGGTTCCGATGACAATGCATGAAAATAAAAAAAAGTTTTAAAAAGGATTTTTAAAAAAAAAAAATTTATAATTTGATCACAACACATTATTATTGAACAATACTGTATCATACCTGGTATCCGAGAGAACGTTATGTATCGACCGGTTCAAGACATCCACTCGTAAATCCTCCATGGGTATGTGTATTGCGTAGCCGGTCCTGTGGCTGGCGCGGCAGACCGCCGGCTGGCTGGCCTGCATGGGGACACAGACGCTTGGCACCCCGTTCAGGACCGCCTCCTGGTTGCTCAACACCCCACCGTGGGTTATGAAGAGACGGAGGTTGGGATGTGCTGGAAAAAACCACCACAATCCTTTTTGCTAATATTTTTTTTATCCTAATATTAATGCCCTTGTTCGCTGCGACCCATGACGTCCCAATTCTGGGCACGGATCTCCCCCACGGACACTGCTGCGGGAGGTCTAGAGCATACTCCACCAGACTGCTCTAATGCGGATTGGTGGAGGGGTTAGTGGCCAACCCAGTGTCGAATGTTCTCAAGCCACCCGAAGGTCTTCGACAAGGCATAACGACTGTTTGCACCATTGAAAACAACCGGGACCGACGGCTTTACGTGCCCTCCGAAGCACGGTAGCGTCCATGAAATTTTGCCACTAGCGATCACCCATCCACAAACCGACCGCGCCCGTCGTTGCTTAACTCTTTCGACCACCCTTCTCATCTTTTGTTACGTACGGACAATTCGATTGGACTTTATTATACATACAGTGTTGTGCTGTCTGTGCATCGTGAGATCCGAGAACCGCTGCAGGTGTCGCGTAGCGGTTCCCACGTAAAATACATTCCCGTGCCTAACATTGGACGGGTCTCACCACTCTAGATTTAGTTTAGTAATAAGTAAAAATGTATTAGATAATTATAAATAAATAAATAAATACCATGGACATTCTCACACACGGCCATCTGAATCTGACCCCAATGTAGGCGCGAGCCTGTACTATGGGTGTCAGAGACTGATATACATACATAGATAATTTTAAATACATACTTAAATAGATACCTAATATTAACATCCAAACACAGAACAAATACAAGTGTTCGTCTCAAGAATATTTGTCCTGAGTGGGATTCGAACCGACGACCACTGGCGCAACAGACAGGGTCACTACCGATTGCGCCAACAGGCCCGTCACTGCTCTAAATACCTGCAAAACTTACCCAAAATATCGTTTTGAGGCAGCCAAGGGAACCCATAGATATTGTCGTACGCGGTAATACATTCAGGGGTGCTGCATTTGATGATGACTCTCTGTTCCAAGCTTGATAGTACCGTCAGCAGATTAGTGAGAATCTCAGTTTTGTCTGAACAAAGATCCGCCCACGAGCCTTGGCTTACTAGAATTGCCCCGTTCGTTGCGCCATCTAGAATTTCTTGAAGGTTCTGAATTAGAAATAAACAAGACTTATTAATTATCAATCAATACACATTATTGTAATACATACCTTAAATAGTCACAAATAATTTGCAACAGTTAAAACCCAAGGGGCACGCACCAATGACTATTTTAAGTTATGTGCGATTTAGGAAATTAAATGTCACTGGCTGTAACGGTGAAGTACACATCGTGAGGAAACCTGTATGCTTGAGAGTTCTTCATAATGTTCTCAAAGGCATGTGAAGTCTACAAATCCGCACTTGGCTAGCGTGGTGGAGGCCTATTCCCTTCCATTCTGAGAGGAGAACCGTGCCCAAGAGTGGGACAAAGAAAGGGTTGTGATGATGATGAGGTTTCATGTTAAACCTATTTGGTTCCCTATAAGCTCTACTACTTAAAAAAAATACTAAATAGTAAATAGGGTCCTATGCGTGTTATACCGGGTTTAAATTAGGCTCTGTTAATTAAAGATCAACTGTTAATAAAAATCAACGAAGAGTGCGGTCGGTTTGTGGATGGGTGACCGCTAGTGGCCATGGACGCTACCGTGCTTCGAAGCGCACATAAAGCCTTCGGTCCCGGTTGTTTTCAATTGTGGAAACAGTCGTTAAGCCTTGTCGAAGACCTTCGGGTGGCTAGAGAACATTCGACACTGGGTTGGCCACTAACCCCTCCACCAATCTGCATTGGAGCAGCGTGGTGGAGTATGACCTCTAGACCTCCCGCAGCTGTCTGTGGGGGAGACCCGTGGCCAGCAGTGGGACGTCTATGGGTCGCAGCGATAATTAAAGATATTTAACCGATTCCACCCTAATTACAATAGAAATAAAAATACCTGATCCAAAGGTTTCGGATTCTCTACATGCACTCCACCAATTTCAACAATATTAGGCAAATTAGTCCTGACCATGGACGTTGTCCAGTGGGAGTTGACCAGCGCCACGTCAATCTGCGTCTCCAGTTCTTCCAAATCCACTCCATCGATCCCAAATACGTCACTAACAAGACCCTCCTGATATCCAAGAACGGACGCTTTCCTTCCAAGAACGTCGTAAATTACGTAGAAAATATTCCTCAACAAATCCACATAATTCAAGGCTTGTTCTAGGTGAGAGAATTCATGCGGCACCGAATAATCGATTTGACTGCCCATGTAATAGTGTATATTATGGGCGTGTCCGAATGTGGACAACACTATCAATGGCGCGTTGTATTTGTAAGCTAAAGTGTAAAAAATTGGTTGGTAGAAGTCGTGTGCGAAAACCAAATCGAAATGGGATGAGTCGTTTCTCAAGAAATTCGCAAGCGCGGGTAGTTTTACTATGTACTCGGTGTATGCGTTCATTGTTCTCCAAACGAATCTTTGGTAGGAAAAGAAGGAGTGCTGTTGATTCGCTTCTTCTTTTAAGGACGGGACTGAAATGGAAAAAAAATTAAGAATCTATATTATAAAAATGAATCGCAAAATGTGTTGGTAAGCGCATAACTCAACAACGCCTGGACCAATTTGGCCAATTCTTTTTTTTAAATGTTCGTTGAAGTTCAAGGATGGTGTTTTACATATTGTTTTCGAAGGCATCTGATTAATCAGTTTAGAATAGCATTATATCTCTTCTCTTTAAGTAGTTTGTAGTTACCTAGACTTTCGTTAAGCGTGTGTAATCACCTCATAGCGAAATAAATTATTTGAATTTGAATTTGCAAATACGCACTAGGCTAGTGCACTAAGGCCTAATCCCTCCCATTCTGAGAGGAGCCGTGCCCAACAGTGGGACAAAGAAAGGGGTGTGAATTAGAAGAGATCTACTCCCCTGACAATTTGTAAAAAAGCGCTTCAAGTAGGTACACAGTGTACGAAGAATAAATATTTAAATTCATCGTTTCACGTACATTATTTTCAAAATAAAATTCTTTTTATAATTCATTCGATTCTTAAAATTTCTATTCCATCATCATCATAACTATAACAAAAAAAAATAAAAAAATCGAATTCAAAAGTAAAGATTAGTAGGAAAATTACTGATTCTAATCGTCTCTCTTACAGTAAGCTCTACAATCAATAATTTGCTAACCACCTTTATATTCAAACCACAGACATCAAACAATAATAATTATACCGTGAAAAAAATTTTTTTTTTAAAAAAGCTTTTTAAAACTTTTTTTTATTTTCATGCATTGTCATCGGAACCAAAATGTGTGCCAAATTTCAGCTCGATAGCTTCAGTGGAAGTGGGTGAAATATTAATTGCAAGATTCCAGGATATACTTACATACATTAATGATGGATACAAACGAGTGAAGTTAAATAAAAGCTTTTAAAAATGTATTTATAACGCTTTTTTTATAATAAACAATTTATTTATTGTGCGAAGAATTATTGCCAGTATTTTGCAGCTTATTCTGCTATATCTTAAGTTCAAACCTGCATCGGACATGCTCCTCACACCAACGTCGATCCAAGTAAAGTTGTCCCAGGGTTCCTCAAAAGGGCTTATGGAGACCACCTCGTGGCCTCTCCCAACTAGGTCCCGGAGGATACGTCGCGCAGACAGGTAATGGGACCTCGTAGGGCTGGGGAATACTGATAGGATGCGAAGACACTCAACATTGACCCAAATATATGTCAGGAGGAGATACTTCATGATAACCTGAAATAGTTTGAAGTATATTCCTTTGGTACACGATATTATGTATAATTAATTATTTAGCGTCCATAGCCAATGGCTCGCGTCGATTCAATGTGATCGAAAGAGTTAAGCAACGACGGGCGCGGTCGGTTTGTGGATGGGTGACCGCTGGTGGCAAAATTTCATGGACGCTACCGTGTTTCGGAGGTCACGTTAAGCCGTCGGTCCCGGTTGTTTTCAATGACGTCTGTGGGTCGCAACGAATTTATTATTTAACCGACTTGAAATTGAGAAAATACTGAAATTATCGTTCGAGTTTTAATCGATACTTAATTATCGATCAATTTTTAATCGATTGATGACTATCTCGGATTATGATCGGCTGCCACGGCTGCGATTGGCGGGTGAAGCTAATTTTTGATTAGTGGTAGCTTTTTATCAACAATAAAGGCTATACTTATTATATTATAAACCATTTTTAACAAGCTTTTATTTGTACATATGGTATTATACGTATGAATGTAAGTACCTAACGGAATCTTCGAACGTACCTAATTTTCGCCCACTTCGAAACGACGGATTAATTTGAAACTCTGCACACTTATGAAGGACCGATGACAATACATTAATTTAAATAGTTTGCCCCATTATCTTGACAAGTAATACTTTGCGATTTTTAAGACGCTTAGTTCGGTTATCTACAAAATCGTGATTTTTTGGTGGAACGAAGATTATTATAAAACCCTTGACGATTAGACGCGGGCGGGGAAAGCTTGTGTTTTTAATATATTGTTAATATATTTTGTGTATTTATTATATTGTTAATATATTTTGTGTATTTAATATATTGTTGTAACTGAAAAAAGTTAGGCAATTGTGAACTTCCGTTACAAGGTTACATTGTTGAAATTTGATGAGAATATTAATCGTCCTTACCTTCGATCACAAGCAATAGAGCAAATCAAATCACCATCAAATTTACTCTCAATTGTCTGACTTGATCGTAGATTAAGCAGTTGAATTTCGTCGACTCACGATCACTAGTTTGAGTTAAAAGCCGCTTCTTTAACTTCTATGCCGAACGTCGAAACGATGATCTAAGGCATTCTAAGGTATAATGAGGTAAGTTCACCAACCAATTTTTCTGGCTATAAATTCCGGTTATAAATACTTACTCGTATATGGCAGCAACCTACGTAGGTTCTCTATAGACTGTTGCCAACTAAATACTAAACTAAGGAATATGAGTAATTAAGAATGTTGTTATTGCTTATACGTAGGTGTCCTTTATTGACATGAAACTCAATGAAATATTCAACATTATCTATTGAAAATACTGCACTAAATTATTGATAACAAGCAGCATAATTACAATAAGCTGTGTAGTTGCAGCTGTTTTAGTCGATCATTAAATTATGAAGACTGGTTCGTCAGTTTTGGGGCGAATTAAAATAATAATAATATAATAATAAATATCTTGGACATTCTCACATACGGCCATCTGACCCCAAAGTAAGCGCGAGCCTGTGTTATGGGTGTCAGAGACTGATATACTTACATATATATTTTTAAATACATACTTAAATAGATAATATTAACATCCAGACACAGAACAAATAGAAGTGTTCGTCACACGAATATTTGTCCTGAGTGGGATTCGAACCCACGACCCCTGGCGCAACAGACAGGTTCACTACCGATTGCGCCAACGGGCCCGTCAAATGGTTTACGTATGAATGCTTGGCCCGTTGGCGCAATCGGTAGTGACGCTTTTCGCGCAGGGGTCGTGGGTTCGAATCCCACTCAGGACAAACATTCTTGTGACGAACACTTGTGTTTGTTCTGTGTCTGGATGTTAATATTACAAGTACGTATTTTAAAATATCTATGTATGTACCTATATCAGTCTCTACTTATACTACTACTTATTAATATATAAATAAATATAAATATGTATATTAAAATAATTAAGTAATTAATATATGGTTGTCACTTCTTTGTCAAACTCTATTCTGTTCGTAGTATGACATTTTTGTCATTTGACGAGAGTCATCATTTTATGTCATTTAAATCATTAAACATGGTGGAAAAGAAAATCTAATATATCGTGCTGTAGCAATGACGTCATCGTGCATTTTTAGATTTTTTTTCGATTTTCAATTCAGGGTGTAAAAATAAAGAAGCGGTATTTTTAGTGTCACGTGTTACAAATTTGAATTGTTGTCATTTATGATAATTTTATTTTTCTCTAATTATTTTTAGTTTACATGTGGTATATTTAAATGAACTTAATCTAATTCAAAACAGGATATTTGTACAAGGGGATATAAATAAAACACATTGTATCCTTTATTTTCCTTTATCGCATCATATCATTCTTATATGCTATATTTCATATGATATAATATTATTAATTACCTATATGTAGGTACGGAGTATGTATGTGTATACGACTATTAATTCTTTTTAATAATTTTAAACAAGAGTGGAACAATAAATAAAATTAACAAATCACGTGAACTGCCGGGGAAATTCTTCCACGCTAGTATTACAACACTAGAATTATTATTAATAGTATTACAATACTAGAATTGTTATAAATAGTATTACAATACTAGAACACTAGGTGATAATAAAGTTTCCATTACAATTTCCGCAACAACATGGAAAAATTTCCCCATTATTTTCACTTAGCGGAAATATTTTTCCGAAAAAACAATAATGAGAAACATTAACACACGAGTTAAAACTTAACAGAGAAGCATAAAGACTTACTTTATATACTTAATTTACTATTTCATTTAACACTACTTATTTGCCATCACTAAATTTATGCGAGTTAAATAATATTAAAAAAAAAAGAAAATACACTAAACGGGGTATGAAAATAAGTTATATATCCTACGACCGGCGCTCTTATTTTTCTTTTAGAAAAACTGGATACCAAAATACAATCAGTGCAAATTTACGACAAGAGTGTACACTATTGTATTTCAGTAGTCCATATTCGCACTGCTATTTCCGATTTGTGCAATATTACACCGTCAGGAAAACATTTCCGTTACCGGCCCATAAGTATAAGTATAGCATATAATCTTATATAGATCACAAATTTATGATATAAGTATGTAATAGTCGCTTTAGGGTAGTAGTTTTTTTTTAATAAAATACAAAAGGGAAAAGTTAAAATCACTAACATCTTGTCGTGGTCGAATAGTAAGTTCGAAAGATCACATTATCATGTTTTATACCAAAATCAAATGCTTGGGTCAGCTACCAAATGCAAGTGTGCGTTTGTTATTGTATTCAAATAAATTGGGAAAAATTAACGTTTTCTATTACTTAAATCTATAAACAACACCCATGGACGGTAGAAAAAAGAGGGAAAATTTTGTTGAAAATGAATGATTTCACCATAAACTCAGTGCATATTGGTGAAGTTACAGCGTACAAAATTTGCAAGGAATAAGTTTTTTTTTTCATGTGAGTGAGCAAGCATCTCATGTCTCCGGCCAACTTTTGATAGTAACATCACGCTTTTATTTCCCCGAAGAGGTGTGTAGTATACCCACTTTTCACCAGTTTAGATTCCATGAAATAGGTGGTGAGTCTATTGTCATACACCGGGCACAAGTCAAGACTCCGAGCTGCTACCGGGCACATCAAGTTAGAAAACACCCAATAGTTGTTGCCCGACCTTGGGCTCGAACCCAGAACCTCTCACTTAGCACTCGCGCGCCCACTATACTCGACGATTATCAGTCAAGTAAGTTTGAGATTTTAAAAATATTAGTCCTGTTAGTCTGGATCCATAAGTGTTATTCCGGTTAATTTAATTAAATAGTTGTATTATTATTATATTATATGACGTCTTTGTCTGTACATGAATAAGGGATTAATCTAAAGGTCACTTACAGGAACAACAAGATTTTACTTGACTAGTAAAAATTACTTTTTTTTATTAATTTTTAACTATTTGTCTGCTAAATCTGTAAATTTTTAACTATCAGTGATGGGATTTGAAAATGGAACCCGGTGCTTTGCAATCAGCTAAGTGAATCAATTGAAGTACTCACCATCCCTCCATCGTTTTATTAAATCTTTCACCACTTTCCCCCCCAAGTTACACCAACATGCACTGAATTTCAACAGGTAAATGAACGGTGCAGTTACAATTAAAAATTTGATTTCACGACAATATCGAAATACATGACAAATAAAACGATAGAAATGTCACAATGATCAATTCTATCGAAAAAAATCTCTAGCGGTACATGAAATAAACAGTTCACTACAGTAAACACCTATTGCATTTTTATTGCTGTATTTCGCACGGTGTTTAAAGTGAGAATCGATGAACAAATACGCACAACATGGTCACAATACAACGAATACACAGAAATGCCTACGCGACTTATTTATGAAGACATAAATAGGCTTTAATGAAAACTATATTCTTGTGCTTTTTCGTGCAGTTGCCATGAACATGAACATAATATTCCCGACGATATATCATGACAAATAAGTTTATATTTGGAATATATTTGTCAGGTATGTCAAAAATATGAATATTGAGACATTTGGCATACCTGCCGTGTTATTGTATATTAAATAAATAAAATGTATATTTCCAATAAAGTCATTAACTACTAATTAAATTATATCAAACACGTATATATTTAATATAAAATCACTTTATATGTAACGTTTAATGACAAATACCAATGAAAGTTGCATTATAGGTATACCTCAAGGCTGTCGAACAATGTAATGATTTTAAAATTCTGTTGATTTTTATTAGTGTTTAGCAAGTATTATTATGTTTATTTTTGTAATATTGTTATACATAACAAATTAAAAGGAATTACAATTCCTTTGACATAACACGTAATTTCATTTCATAAGTTGTTAGGTAAGTATCATTTTTAAACAATGGAAGCCTTATTATATATTACTTATATCCTCTTATCGCATTGAAACTTACATCAACACGGTATCGATTCTCACCTTAAACATCGACACAGTAATTACGAAGATATTGCTTAGTTTGAAACGAACCAGACTTCTCACACTTGACACGAAGAACCATTGACATCACATCTTAATGACTGGAAGTGACCATTCTTCCTTTATAATCGACGAGCGTAAACAAATACTTCTCATAACTATCCAAATGCACAGTTTACGATGAAAGTATCTATTTTTAAATCATATATTATAAGTTATGATAAAGCAAGTGTTTATCGAATGAAAATAAAATAAATATGTCAATTAATTAATTAGATAATTTAATCAAATTACTGGTGATGCAAAAAATACTCGAAATTTCAATTTTCAATTTGGATCTATACTCGTATGTATAAAAGACGTTTTATGCTTTTGAGCGTTACTTTGACTGTGCTATAATATTTTTTTATACTCAATAACATTGATTTAAGTAAACGAAGCAATCGTGTTTCACGATGAAAATAAACATGGAAAAATTTAAAAACTGAGAAGCAAGGCTTAGATGTAAAAATAAAGTATTTTTAATGTATCTTTGTAATTTTATAGCGTTTGCCACGTCGCTTTGGTTAGATTTACAGTTCGCGTCTTTTTTTGGTCAATCGGAACCTTGAAATTACTTATTTTTTAATTTTAAACATGCAGGTTCTTTTTTATGTTTGTTTTGAAGATACAGACAGTTTGGGCGCGAATGAAGTAATAGAAATGATATTGTAAAATATTTTAAAGTAGTTAAAAGGGAATGCGATTAAGATATGTGAAAAATAAACTAATTTAGTCATAATCATAGAAAAACAACGGTCACCCCAAGTCAGAACGAGTAAAACCAAAAAACACTACAAGACACCTTGGACACAAAATATCCATCCATTATACATTTCAAAAAATATTTCATTTATTTCTTGTGTTTCAAAACAATGTTTCTAAGCACGCGACGACTGGGCACTACAACAACACATCAAAAGTCTAGCCTTTTCTAAAACGAAAGAGAATCTACGAAATTTTGTGAACTAAACACATTGAGACTTTAATATTACTCACGAACTACAGTCTAATCTTTTACAGCCTCGAATATAGGAAATAAAATGGTATTTCTAATGATTTATCCCGGACACACCACATAAATGTAACATCTAGCGGATGAATATCTAGGTAAGCTACCATGCTAAATATCATTGAATATTTTGCTATACGACACAAGTGGATAACATCAATATTAAAATTTCGCCTTCAAAAATATATTTATAATACCTAGCTGTAAAAAGCTGAGTTATTTACAAAATTATCGAGTATTAGATTTTAAATAAATAAAATTTTATCTGAAAATATATGAAGTTGCGTGTTAAATGAAAATATATTCAAGGCTGTAAAATTTAATTTTTAGAATCGCTCTTAGAGGATTCTTACGATAAGTCTGAATTGGTGTTATCCATTAATCCTGAAAGACGGTATTTATAGAACATAAAATATGATAAGACAAAGAGAAAAATTAAAACGTTTTTGGCACTTTGTGTGTTGAAAATGGTATTTCCAAAAATAAAATAAAATCATTCATAATGTTATTTCCATTACTTTCACACTGCAATCGTCGTGGATGGAGTTGTGTAAAATTTAATTGTAAACAATGTTTCAGGAAATGTTTATTGTTTTTTAACAATATCACATAATATGATGATTTTCACACAATCTGTGTGAAATTTATTATAAATAATATGGCAAATTGTTTTGTTTTATTTAACTTGGAGATACCATTTCTACACAATGCAACTACAAAGAGAATCAATACAAAAGAATATACGATACGTGAGAAAATCTTTGTCAATAAGGCATTACGATCTTCGAAGTTTCAGAAGGGTTTATAACCATCGTCAATTCTACATTACAAGATTTACAAGTCGAGGATTATTAAAAAATTTGGTGTTATTCATTGGGACTTATATATATACCATACCTTATACGATGGAATGAACTAAACAAAAAATTAACAAAGGTATAATGAAAATGAAATGACACTTAAAATTTCAATAGCCTATCTAGAAGATATACGCAATGTTAAACTATGTTATTTCCGACTATAATTTTGTATATATAATATTAATTTATATTTCTCGCAATTTACCTAGCTAACGAGAGGGATGTGACCCTTATTTATCTTAGCCGCTATGTAACTGAATGCAGTACCTCTACTCTTAGAACTAGCGTTATCTTCATATATTATATATAGTAGAGGGAAGATCATAGCAACAAGAAAAGGCAACGACTCGTCAGTATTGGGTCCACCAAAGAAGAGACGGCCGGCAGTTCCTATGATTACATCTTTAGATTACCTTACTTTATGGATATATGTACGCTTATCATTACCTACGTCAAGCAATAGGCGAAAATGAATTCATTTTTCTCATTTAATCATTACGATTCCTAGTCATATATGGTGACTTTACCTAAATTTAACTATCTATCTGTTTGTTATACATTTTGTGATATAGTATTCAGATTTTCGAAGATGTTGAACCGTATTTTTGGTATTTTGAGCCAAAAAATCTTACACTTCTATTCAAGACTTAAAAAAGTCCAACTACAAATCCATTTTTCCATTTTTGTACTCAAAACATCAAAGTGTTCACGATTGACAGGATCAAATAAATTGACTTATCGAGTTGTATCTTAGCCGAAATCAACTAATATAGTAGATATAGTTTCATTAATATATAAATATCTTACTATAAATATCTAGCGATATGTCTGACAAGTTTGACTACATGCTTCAAATGATAATGGCTAAATAGAAAAGGAAACTACGACACTGAAATAAATATATCTTCAATATAATTTATAAAATACACCGTTTATAAAATATTGTTTGTTGCGAATCGACGCAGAAAGTCGCGTTGTTCGTCAAAAAGTTTCAAAAAAGACATTCAGTAGTACATTTACTACTTTTAAAAACTAATTTGTCGACTTTAGACGAGGTGTACAGAAAAAACAAATGAAAATATTTTCGACAAAAAAATATGCGAAATAATGACACAACTGTGCACAGGAAATAAATAATTTAATGTTACACAGGAAATAAATTTCAAATTTCGAATTACTCTCCCACGACTCCATTTTTAATCTAACTACAGTAAACGGTTAAATGCTCTTACATGCTACACAATAAATATTTTTTCTTTCCTTATTACGTAAATAAATCTAATATTTCGCTACATTTCTGTATTTTTCTCAAAGTTCCTTTATGATCTTCAAGTATCCATTAATAGTTAGACACAACCATTTTTTTAACAGTAGATAGATATATTAATCATGATTTGTCTATAAATTATGATTCTGAATTTGGCAATGTCACGGAATCCAGAGAAATATATTTGGGTGCGTTTATAGAGCGACCCAGTTTCCCTTGAACAGTCCAATATATTCTAGCACGTTAATGAATATAGTCGCTGAGAAATTCGAGAATCTGTATCTCTATAAGCCCACCCGTGGAAAGGAAACGACTAGAAATTCTTTGTATAGCATTCGTCTAATCGTATATTTTAAAAACTATGTTCATATTCGATCCTACCTTCCTCGCATATAAAATGTCTTATAAAACTTCTCACTCTTGATGGGAGCTTGCTTATTTTTCAACTAGATTTTTCCTATTAAACATTTTTCCAAAAATCTACATTTTTTGTCCACTAATCTTACAATAAACTTGTGCTATCAGATGTTTGGTTCTATATTCTTCCTGCGGAGCATCCCAGCAATCATACAATAAGTATAAAAGTACGTAATAATAATAATTGTGTGTTTATTGATTTGTACAAAAGTCAATTCGAAATAAATAACATCGTTATGTCGTTAAAAAATTTAATCAAAAAAAGTTTAAATCAAAGTTATTAAAAATCAGTTATTTTAAATGGCAATCTTTTCCATTGAAGTAGACGCAAGGGAATACTGAGCAGAAGGTCCTAGGTTCTATCACTAGATCGGGGAAATTATAATTGGACTTTCATAAATTCAAATTTCTGGTTATGTGCCAGGTGTATGGCAATAGTCTCATCCTTTAAAATGCAACGTGCTCTGCCTATTTTTAGAGAAAATAATCAAACGTAAAAATTCCCACTAGAGAAGAATATCATGACAAAGTGACAGTGAATCAATCAATATGTTTTTTTTCTTCCGAATTCGCTACTTAGTATTCCAGCCAGGTATTATATTGTAATGATTGGGTTTAAGATGAACTTTTAACACGCACAATGCTCGTCAATGACTTTTTTAGAGGAAATAATCAAACGTATAAATGCCCACTAGAGAAGAAAATCACGACATTAATAGTGACAGTGAATGAATCAATATGTTTTTTCTTCCAGCGTCACTCGCTACTTAGTATTCCAGACAGGTATTCGAACAGTTCGTCAATGACTTTCCAGATTCAAATTTCGTTCTCTCTTGCATTTCTTGTACCTATCATAAATTGCAAGCTTCCCATATTTTTCCAAGAAACTAATTTTGTTTACTAACTAACTTTTATACTTATTATATCCTCCTCATCATATCCGCATAATTCTCATTTCCGCAACGTGTAATATTATTTCCGTCATCGTTATATTCGCAACCGTTTGGCCCGCGTGACACTGATATATACCTTACATCTATACTTATATATGTAAACTTATATTAAATAACTATATATAATCTAAAAGTACTCTTTTATTCGAATGCATTATTAATGCCATCATAAGCAGAAGATTGAAATCATATATTTCGTTACAATGACTCACATTTTTCTCATCTCATCTTTCGTCATATGATCGCCACTTGGGCACAAGCTTATATCTGAGGCTCTTAGCCCTTCCATCCGCTACTTAGTCCTGCTGCCTTAGATAATACATATATAAAAAGTCTAATAAACATTCGAACGAGGAATCGACTTTCATATTTAAAAAAAAAAATTTAAAAAAATATCGCACTAAAAAAACTAATATAATAGGTAAAAATATATTTAACGTATTAATGTAACTTCAATCTCTGTATTTTCTACGGCATGTGTATTTTGTCCGTGTCACTTGGTCGATAGCTTAAATATTTAATTTGTCACTGCTTCGAGTATAATGTGAAAATATTTTTCATGTCTTTTTTTTTAAAAGTGACTTACAGAGGTTCAAATGTTATTTATAAGGCATAAAACATTTCAAATTGCGAAATATAGAAAAAAAATACTCAGGTAATATAAGGTGTTTGTCTGGTAAAAATACCAAGAAAATATGGCACTTCAAATCACAAAATGACTAGAAAACGTAAATTCTCATACATAACATAATCGACAAGAAATACAGTCAATAAATACTAAGTACTGAACAACACTATTATCACAATAAAAAAAACCTAGAGGTAAATAAAATAAGAACTAACTAACAAAGCAGTATAACAATACAATACAACATAACTGATACTCGCAATGTATAAAAACATTTAAAAATACATAAGTAATAAGTTCGCAAAAATATTTGTAAAACATTAAATGTATCACACCCTCGATTGAAAACAAGTCATACGCACAGATAAAGAGCGAAGAATACAACCCAAAACATAGAATACACAGGGAAACATTGAAAAATACAACCCAAAACGTAGAAATTTAAGCGAAGTGTTCGCAATTTCTTTGAAGACAGCAGCAGGGCTCAGGCGGAGGGCGTTGACCTCACACGAGCAGGCTCGGAGCCAACCATTCGTCCTCACCGATTTGCTGGAAATTAAACATAAATTATTAAATATTTATATTCATCAAAGCCTTTTAGCATGCAAATATTGTATCTTATTAGTTATTTATTAAATGCTCCCTGTATTCATTATTAAAGTCACATTATTCCGCCACGGTGTACAGTATTATACCAAGCAAGGCGAATTGAACAAAGTTGAAATCAAAATGGCACTAATAAATTTTCAACTTATGTCACATTTGTCATAATACTTAATAATATCAATAGGAAATGTTACGTGCTTATTAACGTTATCGAAGGCGTATGAAGTTGCCAATCCGGAGCGGGGCCAGCGTGGTGGACTAAGGACAAACCCCTAGGGAGCAGAATTCTATCCATTTCTTGTTATTTCTACTTTGTATTAAACACCTGCGTATAATTCTAATTTGTTCATTTCTGGGTGTATTGTTAGCTCTTACTATTGTATTATATCATTTATATCTCTGCGTATAGTTATAATTTGTATTATACTTCTCTGTCCGTGTATTCTTAACTCTAACAACGGAACTACTTACTAAGAATAATTAGCTAGTGGCTAAATTGTCCCGGTTGTTTTCAATGGTAAAAAGTTAAGCCTCATCGAACACCTTCAGAGAACATTCGTCACTGGGTTGGCCACTAACCCCTTCATCAATTCGCATTGGAGCAGCGTGGTGAAGTATGCCCTAGATCTCATCAGCTGTCTGTGGGGCAGACCTGCTGCAATGAGACATCTATGGGTTGTATAAAGCACGCATTGTTTGTATTCCGATTCTTGTTTGTATTGTATTCTCGTGTATACTGACCGGCTGCACCTGGAAGTGCTGGAGCGGGTAGTGCAGCACCTGGGGCGGCTGGGACATGGCCGCTACGCCGCCCACGCCGCCCACGGAGCCCACGCCGCCGCCCAGCGCCCACGGCAGCTGCACCCCGCCCATCCTGACGTCATAGAATAAATATCTTAATACGATAACGCTATGGAGAGACCTATGGTCGGTGTTTCGCTACGTGACCGTGATACGTAATGAAAAATCCTCAGATGAACAAAAGTAATCGATAGTTCGAAGCACAGAACAGTTGTTACCTCTTTTAACTATTCTGTGTTTCGAAGAGTTAGCTCAAGTGGCAATGGGCTGGCCATGTCGCTCGACTAGGTAAGCAAAGGAGACCACTCGGAATATTGAGTATAGACCCACGAGGTCTGATGACCTAAAGAAGATAGGCCGCTGCTGGACTCCTTAGGCCTCCCTCTATCGACGCCACTCCTCACGATCCTGTGCCCTCTGAATCCAACGGTTTCCCGCTGTCTTCTTCAGCTCGTCAGCCAGTTATACTTAGGTCACATTTAATAGGCAGCGAGCCTATTGCCATACACCGGGCACAAATCCAGACAACGAGTGGCTGCCGACATCAATTTAAAACATCTAACATGGTGGCAAAAAAATCTAGTACATTCTGCCGTAGCAATTACGTCATGACGCATTTTTTCCTTTGTATTTTTTTTTTCGAAACAAAGTAATACAAAAATTTGATTTATGTAAATATTTTCGAACTCAGGGTGCAAAAATAAATAAACGGTATTTTTAGTTTCACGTGTTACAAAATTTGAAATGATGTCAATTGCAGTAGCACCCCAGTGTTGCAACTCGCCTGCGTGACTTTAACGCTTGAGACTGGGCTGGATCAGTCGGACAAAGTATTTAGTAAGTAGCTTATAGTCTTAATTTGCACTAACGTTATTTAGTGAACCTACTATACCCTAGACTTAACTCTAGGCCATAGGTTAGCATAAACTACAAACCTGATTTAGTAAGTAGCTTAGTCTTAATTTGCACTAATGTTATATAGTGAACCTACTTACCCTAGACTTAACTCTAGTACATAGGTTAGCATATAATATGTACTACAAACCTGTGTTTACTGATGTTTGATTTAATATATGTTTGTAAGCTTCTGTGTACCAATAAAATAAATAAATAAGATTAGGTATATCCTGCACAGTTCTGCGTAGATCTGATTGTGTGTAACACAATAACTAACTATTAAATGAGTACCTATAAAGGCTTTCCATTGGCTAAACAAAATAGAAAAAGAAAAAAAGGACAAATCAGCTCACCCCATATACTGCTGTTGGTACCCGGCGAACTGCGCGCCGTAGGAGTACCCCTGGACCCCCTGCACGCCCTGCACCCCCTGCAGGAACCCCCCCAGCTGCTGGGGGTACGTGTTGTACCAGTACGAGGCCGGGGGGACCCCACCAGAGTAAGCCGCGCCGAACGGGCTGTAGGCTGTGCCGCTTAGCTGTCGAAGACAGTTCAAACTTGTTAAGTTGCTACCCCTATGGTGGGACGTCTATACGTCCCATTGCTTGGCATAGGTATCCCCCACAGACAAATCTGCTGGAGGTATAGAGCATACTCCACAGAGTAGTGTAGGCAGAGTACACAGACCTAACTTTTCATATTGACATGTAAATTAACTGAATTTTAACTAAGATTTTAAATACATAATATGACAATAAAATTTGTAATTTTGCACGCCTTTTAGGTATATTACAGAGGACAAATAATATTTGTAACAACTATTTACTTACCTGTAATAATGCAATAAATGATTATGATTATGATTAGACCTAAACTCAATTATCATTTTAACTATAGACCTCAACTTAAGTATGCCAATGGCTCGCGTCGATTCGCTCGGGATGTGTTCGACAGAGTTAAGCAACGACGAGCGCGGTCGCTTTGTGGATAGGTGACCGCTAGTGACAAAATTTCATGGGCGCTACCGTGCTTCGGAGGGCACGTTAGGCGTCGGTCCCGGTTTATTTCAATGGTGGAAACAGTCCTTAAGCCTTTTCGAAGACCTTCGGGTGGCTTGAGAACATTCGACATTGGGTTGGACGAATACGCATTGGGGCATCGCATACTGTCAGTGAATTTGCTGTACCTAATGGATTATTTTTAGTTGTTTGAAATACTTAAGTAAAAGAGAACGTTGTAATTAATTAAAAAGATAATTATCCGTCCATAATTAATTTTCATTAATGGACATGAATATTAATACTTAGAGATTAACGTTTTTAATTCACTAAGATCGTATGAATAATTTTATTACTGATTAATAATTTACGTTTGTGAAAGCTGGAATATTTTTGTAATAACTTCAAATAGGTTACCATTAACGAAACTGTTGCTTTTCTCCTAATATTTAGTATATATTATATTGTTAGATCAATTATTTAAAAACAACAACGTTTTTTTACAGAACAAACACAAATCGATATAAAAATAACCAATCAAGTATTGTACAAAATATTGCCTCGGGAAATAGGTGGGCTGAATAGTTCTGCTATCATCATCACAACCCTTTCTTTGTTCCACTGTTGGGAACGGGCCTCCTCACAGAATGGGAGGGATTAGGCCTTAGTCCACCACGCTGGCCAAGTGCGGATTGGCAGACTTCACATGCGTTCGAGAACATTATGAAGAACTCTTAGACATGCAGGTGTCCTTCGTCGTTATAGCAAGTGGCATTTAATTATTTTTTTCCTACTGTTCAATAGTTTGTAAGTTTTGTATTGTTAATTGCACCCAAAGTCGCCATTTCCCGTAGTACGCGACAGTAACGGATGCACTGAAAACCAGCGCTGTAGCATCTTTGCTGCAGCAAATGCTGATTGCATTCCGCATTTTTCGCCTTATCATGTGATACCTATATATAAAAGTATGTGTTGTAATTGTATTCGTTGGCGAAAAATAAACCATTTTCTATTCTATTCTATTCTTATGTATAATTTTTTAAATCGCACATAACATAGAAAAAAAAAGTGTCATGACGCATTTTTACATTTTTTCCTTTGTCCATGACGCGTTGTTTTTCTTCGAAACAAAGTAAGTAATATAAAATTTTATATAATATCTTCGAACTCAAGGTGCTAAATTATAGAAGTGGTATTTAATTTTTTTTTTTTAAAACTCATCGGTGTGTGCCGCTTGGGTTTGAACCCGGGACCGCTGTCTCCGCCCACCTCACTAACCTGCCCCTGTGCCTGCGCGTTGTTGGGGTCCCCAGACTCCTTCCCCCACGAACACTTCACGGGCTGGCCATTGACGTCCGTGTTGTGGACAGCGACGATGGCGTGCGTGGCGCTCTCTTTCGTTGAGAATCTGGCGAATTATACATAGCACAACATTTACCTAAACCTTTTGTCGACGTCACAGGGTGTACAGAAAAATTCATGTGAGTTTATGAGACACCTTTTTATTTTTAAATTTAAATTTTTAAATAAAAAAATACCATATTAAAGCTTTCGACACCTTTCTCAGAAAATTACGTAAACGGAGGTGTATGAAATTTGGCACGGACAGTTTATATCGACAAGAAGCGTAGAAAGCTAAAATTTGTATGTATTAAGTATGCATTAAAAGGTTGGTTTAACACACACAAACTTATACATTTTTAATATACCTATTTGATACGATGGCATGTTATTTGTTAAATGTTACAGAACCACACTACAAAACCCCTAGTTAGTTAGTTAGAGCCATAAAACAGTAATTAAGTTCCGCTTTTCACCCTTTGAGTACGGAACCCTGAAAATAAAATTATTCGCGTGATAACGTGGGCCCAGCATTATAAAAAAATTGCTCACCTGATGAAAGCGTATCCCTTGTCCTTGAAGACCCTGATCTCTTGGATGGTGCCGAAGGGCTGGAAGGTCTTCTGCATCAGCTCCTCGGTGAGCCCTGTCGTCAGCCCCCCGCAGTAGACCGTGCAGTTGGTGGGAGAGCTCTGGTTGTAGACTTCATCGAAGGTCAAGGGTTTCGTGTTTACTGGAAGACAATATACTTTTTTTTTTAATTTACCGTTGTGACCTTGTGACATTAAATTTTATTGTATTTTTTTTTAAATTTATTATATTGTAAATGATGTAATTTTATAAATTTTATTAATTTTATTAATCTTTTGACTAGGAAATTTATTAATATTTTTAATTAGGTAATTTTAATTTTAACTTTCTACTTCTTATTATGTTCCTATACTATTTTGACTAGCAATCTTATATAGCAATTTTGTATTTTTGTAATCTAATGATATTCTTTTCTATTTAATTTGATTCATGTACGCTGTCCATTTATGAATGTTATATGTGCCTGTAATTGAGGTAACACTTTACATGTATCTTCAACTAAGTGATGTATATTTTATAATTATTAGTGTATATCTTGTTGGTGCATTAAATAAATAAATAAAGGTAACTGCAAAAATAGCGTATGTTTGCGTCCAAAACCTCATCGATTCCATCTGTCGTGAATTGGTGACACTTGTAACCATTGCAGTCAGTCGAGCTGTGACCTGTCATTGTACTGATTACAAATAACTGTCTCTTTCACTCTTACGCTTTGTGTATTTCCTGTCTCACTTCTAGCGTGTGTGTAGATATACAATGTTATTAAATATGTATGTACTCGTATGTATCGCAGAACGATAATGTTGTGCGTGCAGTATGAACGTGACGTATCATTCTACAAATATCATTGTTATAAGCACCAATTTTTGGCTTATTGAAAACGAGAAACACCCGGTATATAATAATATAAACATGTTTTGCACTTACCTACTCTTATTACTATTTAATGCTCCTTTACCCAAAGATTGCGTGAAAAGATCCCTTACAAGCGATAAGGTCGCCTTTGACAGGCCAGTTTGCGCAATCGGTAGTGACCCTGTCTGTTGCGTCAGGGGTCGTGGGTTCGAATCCCACTCAGGACAAATATTCGTGTGACGAACTTGTATTTGTTCTGTGTCTGGATGTTAATATTATCTATTTAAGAATGTATTTAAAAATATCTATGTATGTAGTAGGTGACACCCAAATCACAGGCTCGCGCCTACATTGGGGTCAGATGGCCGTGTGTGAAAATGTCCAAGTTATTTATTTATTTTTATTTTTATTTTTGTATACCTCAATGTAATTTGTACGTACCTATGTAAAATATATATTTTTTGGTGTACAAATAAAGAGTATTTTTATTGTATTGTAGTATTGTTATACGGATACACGCCGGACGAACGACATCTGTTTCTGAGTGTCGTGAAAAACAGCGTCAAAAATGTGGTGGAATATGCGTTGGTGCCTGCGTGAGGATATTACTACGTGTTGGGACTGACTGATCGTTGGTCCAATGGTCGTATGCGTGACTACTATGCCGTCCTGGGTTCAATCTCCGTAAAGCATTCGGTTTCTAACTTGTAATTAATATGCATACTAATATTATAAATGCGAAAGTAACTCTGTCTGTCTCGCTTTCACGCCAAAACTACTAAACCGATTAAAATGAAATTTGGTACACAGGTAGTCTGAGAAAGGACATTCGCTAGTTTTTAATTGAAAAACGTGTTGTAAAGGATTGAAAAGGGGAATAAACGGTTGCATGAAAGTATTGTCATTTTCAGAACTAGAAGCATAAAATTTATATTTCAGGCTGTTGATTAGATATAAATAAATATGGCATTCAAAGTTTGTAAAAATATTACCCTTAAGGGTGTTAAATAAACATACGGGATAACACATTTACGGATTCATTACAAATTTGTGGAGCTAAAGTTAACGCGTTAAGAAGAATCTATTATTATGTTTAATTCTACACGAGCGAAGCTGCGGGCGTCCACTAGTATATTATAACATAAACGTGGAAACCGGAAGCTACGAATCGCCACAGGATATTGCTGCAAGGTGATTTGTATGGCGCTGTTATTACCTTTATGAGCGCTAACGGTGGTAATATCCTCTCTTGTATAAATTGTAGGAGGTGTCAGTTCCTTTAAATAATTAATGGTGGATAGAATAACGAGCGTATCACAGTTACATTGTCTTAACTATAAAAATATCTGCTACATTATCTTAACTATTATAATAAAAACCTCCTGCTATGACTGTGTTTGTGTATTATTATGATTCTGTTTTCTATTTGAAGGGCCATACATAGAGTAGGTCCTGTATATTATATTTCATTAAAAAAAATTAAACCTAAAAGTGCTTAGTAAAAGATCAGAATATGCAAAATTTGTTTATCGCTCTATAGTGGAATGAAAGGGGGACCTTGAGGGGGGTGTAGGGGGCGAAAGCCCCTACAAAGTAAAAATCTAACACTAAAAAGATATAAATAAAATATTACAATATCAAAAGACCTACTTCAAAGCTTAAAAATTAAATAAATATTAAATTCATTTGCTAGCTACAATATGTGCAATGCATAGGTACGTATCCCACTGTTGGGCACACGTCCCTCTCACAGCCTGTATATACGGTCCGACTCGCACTTGACTGGTAAATAACTTGCTGTAGAATTAAACAAGCTTGTACGTAAAGTAATTATCTACTAACCGACGAGTTAACTGTTTATATCATAGATTTATTACTATATATTGTTTATATCGAGGTTTTTGAGGAATAAATTATGGCTATTTTATTTATTTTATTTTAACCGACGAGTACTATAAACTTTCGATTAATTGTCAGATTATTAGAAAGAAAGAAAGAAAGAAATCATTTATTTCGTCAATCATTGCCACGACATAAAAATATAATACAAAAAATAACAATTTAAATTTTGATACATACTAAAATAACATACAAGCCAAATAACAAAAAGTAAATGCATAATACATAGTGTTTGTCGAAGTAATACTTGACAAAAATGGATCACACTCAGCACTGGCCACGGAGTAGTATACCACAGCCGCTGGTTTTCAGTTTATTACTGTTAAACACTGTTTACTATTGCCATTTATAAAACCATGTGTCTTGGTACTTGTTAAGGTTATTAAGAACTTTGTGTAAACCTATATGGTTTCCAGACTTTCCAGTTACTCCTTTGCACTTTTTAAGTCTACAGTCTTGCCGTTAGACATAAAACTTAGGTAAACCTGCGTTATAATCATGAAACTTAACTTAATCATGAAACTACATACCAAAGCGGATTAACACCGTCGATCAACCAAGATCGACGCTTACTCGCTTCATTTACTGCCTCATGCTCGTTTGCTATTCACATAAAGATGGCCTCTAACACCACAGTCCAGCCCTCCTCCATCACTGGGCTTAATATTAACACGAAATGAAAGATGTCACTTTGATATTCACAAAGATTCACATCTAAACGGAATTTATTATGAGACGACCGAAATATCTGTGCTGTGGAGCTCACACTAGCTAGGGATGGGGAGCTTCGGAAACGTATCCGTATCCGAAACCCGTCATCTGCAGCGGCGGATGTATGAAATATATAAAAGTTACAAATAGTATCATACACAACACACAAATGTTATATTGTAATATTGTTTAGTTTAAATATTAATTAATATTGATTCCCTCGGTGGATGAGCACTCAGTAACATGGGACACCATGGGTTGCGACATATTGAAACCATTAGGCCAGGGGTCATGGGTTCGAATCCCACTCAGGACAAACATTCGTGTGATGAACACTTGTGTTTGTTCTGTGTCTGGATGCTAATATTATCTATTTAAGTATGCATTTAAAAAAAAATATATGTATGTACTCGTATATCAGTCTCTGACACCCATAGTATAGGCTCGCGCCTAGTTTGGGGCCTTGTGTGATAATGTCCCTGATATTTATTAATTATTGTAATTATTTCTTTTTTATTTATTTGTATTTTTCGTATTATAAAAATCTTTACCGACAGATATCCGAAACCTAGTCCACGACAACCCTATCCACACCCGCTGTTAATAATCCGACAGAAATTTATTTAGGTAGGTACTAAGTGTATAGAGTTTGTTTTTTTGAACGTTGAATTTTATTCTGACATTTTGGGCAATTGCGTCAAACATAAAAAAGCAATCTGAGCAAATTTTTTTATATATTTATACATTTTTAAACAATGTTTCACTGACTTATGCATTAACCGCTGTCGGTTTTACCCGCAATTACAGTGGATATGCCAACGCGTTAGAGTTTACATACTTACTACATACTTTAAAAAAAAAAGACTTGGTCTTACTGGCTGTTACAACGTCACCTAACAGACTGGTGAGTTTCAAAAGCAAATTAAAAAAAAAACAATTATATTATGACGGGCCCGTTGGCGCAATCGATAGTGACCCTGCCTATTGCGCCAGGGATCGTGTGTTCGAATCCCACTCAGGACAAATATTCGTGTGACGAACACTTGTATTTGTTCTGGGTCTGGATGTTAATATTAACTATTTAAGTAAGTATTTAAAAATATCTATGTATGTATATCAGTGTCTGACACCTATAGTACAGGCTCGCGCCTACTTTGGGGTCAGATGGCCGTGTGTGAGAATGTCTGTAGTGTTTGGGTGTCCATTATAGTAAATAAAACACGCCTTTGATCACTCAATAGGTGAAGTAGGTAATGCGTCCGGCCCACGTCCGTACCGGCTCACCGCTAGCGCGTGACTGACGCCAGCGCATACACTACAATGTCCAAGATATTTTTATTTTTATTTTATTTAATGGGTTGTAGCTACTCGTATGTTAATACGTACATTCGTTCTTGGGCGCCGGCGGTTTCCTAGTGGCCCAGTTGGTCCGGATTGACCGCGAGCCCAGCCATTGTCCGTTCATCGCTGCAATCGCTGACTCCGCTTCCTGGTGACAAAGGACACGTTTATCTTTCCATACAACTTGGGCCATGAGATGTACCTCGGCTACAAAAATTGATTTTGGGAGAAAAAAAAATCGTTATTTTATTAAAAAAATACATTAGATTTTTTACTGCATTTGTACCACCTAAAATTAACTTTAAAAGATAATGTATGTATTGCAACACTGCAATATAGCATAACATTGCGTTTCGGTTGTTACTAAATCTGTAATTACTCTATACCCATATATAAAATATACAATAAGCGCATTGTATTAATAAACTACCTTAAGAAACATAATCATAGTATCTTATATTGATTTAAATATTCTATTAATTAAATTAAAGGCAAATTTTTCCTTGAAATCGTTTTTAAACTAGTAATAATTTGTAAATTGAATACAGGCTAATAGATCTATACGTAATACGTAACGTCTGTCTGACAGACTGTCACTAAAACAGAAGTTGGCAGATGACATAAACAGTACAGAGTAGTTACTACTATGTGGAGTATTGTGGAGTTTTGTGGTACGAACTGTTGCATTTTTTATTATTTTATTACAAGCTAACTATAAGGATTCTAAAAATAATTGATCGACCATTAGTTTTAGTATAATGTAAGGATTTTTTACCAATACTTTGTACCTCGGTACATCGTTTTGCCCAAAATTGATCGTCTCCTTTTTGAAGTTCGCGTTAGGGAAAAATGATGAGAGTAAATTTTTACGATGCGCGCGCACACCGTCACAAAAAACCAACAGGATGAAGTTAGCTATTTTCAACATTGTCAAAAAATGGTTTGACAGTGTACACTTTCAATTGTCAAAGTCTGCGGGCTCATTCCGGTGATTTTTTGTGATATTTAAATAAACTTTATTTTACTAGATAATGCGTTATAATAAAACTTTCAAATTAAATACCTTTTAGGTATCGCCTAGTTTCCACCTCTAAACTCTCACTCTCACTCGAACTCAAATGGTCAAGTCAAGTCAAGTCAAATAATTTATTTCGCTATGAGGTGATTGGACACGCTTAACGAAAGTCTAGGTAACTACAAACTACTTAAAGAAAATATAATATAATGCTATTCTAAACTGATCAATATAAGGCAAAGGATAAGCTATTGATCATAGAATGCATAGCTAATCCTACACAGGTGCCTAACCTGCCTTAAGGCCAATTTACAATAATTACTTACCACTAAGCTAAGCTCTAAAGTCACGATAGACTATCTATCTGGACATCATGTACATATTAGAAAGTAGTACTTACTGATTTTTTCAGAAACGACACGAAACCATATCCTTTTGATTTTAGCGTCTGTGGGTCCCTCACTACGCGGCAGTCCCTGTAAAAAAGAAATAATATTTTAACTTTTTTGTATTGTATTTAAAACTAGTGAACGCCCGCAGGTTCGCTCGCGTGGAATTAGACATAACAATAGTTTCGTGTACATCTAGTAATATTTTATAACCTATGTCGCTCAGTGAAGATGCACCTTTCTAATGGTGAAAGAATTTTTGATATCGGTCCAGTAGTTTTTGTGTTAAAACATTACAAACAAATGTTTCCTCTATTTAATATAATATTAGTACTAGCTGACCCCGCAAACGTTGTTTTGCCATATGAAATGTCAAAGTAACGCGACGCTTCAACTGGACTAACTAACGCCCACTAACAGGTCTAACTACCACTAACAGTCCCTAGTCCTCATACCCACTAACGAACTGACCAACTAATGTTCTAATTAACTCTCTCAACAAATTGGACTAACCATCCTAGTCCCTATTTGAGTCTTGTTCAAAGTCAGTCACAGTTGTCATGGGCGGCAGCGGATGGGTGGTGCTGAAAGCTCGTTTGCTATTTTATAAAAAAAATTTGTTTTTTAAAAAGCTTTAATAACTTTTTATTTTATTTTCATGTATTGTCATCGGAACCTAATATGTGTGCCAAATTTCAGCTCGATAGCTTCAGTGGAAGTGGGTGAAATATTGATTGCAAGATTTCAGGACATACTTACGAGTACATGAATACATACGAGTGAAGTTAAATAAAAGGTTTTAAAAAGCATATGTATCATTCCTTTGAAAGAAAACTTTAACAAAGTAATACGCTAATCAAACAAAGGGAAAACACAAGCTCAATTGTTACATCTGTCCCGTTCTAACCCGTCCCGCAAATCGCGCGTCTCCCTCTAACGGCGGGGGTAAATTTTTAATGAGCTTTATAAAAGTTTACGAGTCTACGAAGGAAAATGCGGTCTGATAAGGAATTCGGTCAGCGAGAACTTAGTTCGTTATTTTAAACGATTCTAGAAGGTTTTCTCGTCGAACCATAGATTATAACTGATTCGGAGATTCGTTTGAATCCATACTTCCATACTAATATTTTAAATGTGAAAGTGTACCTATTTGTTTGTTTATTTGTTTATTTGTCCGGCTTTCACATCGCAACGAAGCTATTATATGGTATGTTTTTTGTGTGTGGAGATAGTGAGGAGGGTGGAGAGTGACGTAGGCTACTTTTTACCGCGGTATGGGAAGATATCGATGTTTTGTTATTTGCCAGATATTTAATTCCGGATTTTGTTAATAGATGGCATTGTTAATTCCCTTTAACCACGCGGGCGGAGCCGCGGGTAAAAGCTAGTAGATTATACCTGATTCGGAGTTTCGTTTGTATATATGTAGGTACTAGTGGACGCCCGCAGCTTCGCTCGCGTTGAATTAGATATTCACTAACTTCAAAAACGGCAATATTTACATACTAACTTTGCACCCCCGTTTTACCCCGTTAGGGGGTGAATTTTCAAAAATCCTTTCTTAGTGCTCCCCTACGTTATAAAACGAACTCCTGTGCAAAATTCAGTCAGTCAGTCAGTCAGTTTCTCCTTTTATATACAATAGTAGATTTTACCCCGCTGCGATCCATAGATGTCCCACTGTTGGGCACGGGTCTCCCCCACAGGCACAGCTGCGGGAGGTCTAGAGCGTACCCCACCACGCTGCTCCAATGAGGATTGGTGGAGGTATTTTACCTGATGTCGTATATGTTGTTGTACCTAACCCTTTTTAGTGCGAGAAAATGTATTTGACAACATATGTAGCACGTGAAACTGAAAATACCTTTTCTTTTCTTTTGCACCCTGAGTTCGAAAATATTCTTTCTATCTCAAATCTTCTTTTTATATTACTTCGTCTCTGAGAAAAAAACTAAAAAACGCACGATTACTACGGCAGATTATACTAGATTTTCTTTGCCATTGCCATGTTAATGTTTTAAATTGATGTCACTTTTGAAGGAATTCAACTTTAGTATTTTTTCAATTTTTTTTAAAAGCTTTTATTTAACTTCACTCGTATGTATGTATTCATGTATGTCCTGGAATCTTGCAATCAATATTTCACCCACTTCCACTGAAGCTATCGAGCTGAAATTTGGTACATATTAGGTTCCGATGACAATAAAAAAAGAAGTTATAAAAGCTTTTTAAAAAAATAATTTTTAACGGTATAATTTAGTCATTTGTTTTTCATTTCACCATGGTACTGGTCACTAGTAGTTAGTATAATATTTTATGTCTTCCCTAGCGCGTCTTGTGTTAAATTAATGGTGCCATAAAATAAGTCATATTTTTTATGATAAACCGGCCAACCAGGAAGTATATTAAATAACATTTTAAACCCCGCCGAGCACATTTTACATGTCGTAATTCATCTTAAGTGTTGTGAGCACTTAGAAAGAGGTGATATACTGAGTAATTACTGAATTTTTAAAGTGTATGTATGCCCTTAAAGTTTGCGCATTTTGACTTAATCATTATCCGGTACTAGTGGACGCCCGCAGCTTCGCTCGCTCAGAATTAGATCCATTAACGACCGCGTTCGGGTTGCCCACTTGTTATTCGAATGAAATTCAGTACCTATGAAGGTTTTTTATTGAGTTTCGAAATTCATCTCTTAAGGGGGTAAAAGGGGGGTGCAAAGTTAGTAGGTATAAAAGTTTTTCGTATACCTATACCTACATTATTTCAATGAAATTTTGTATTTAGGTTATGTTACGTCAAATTCCACGCGAGCGAAGCTGCGGGCGTCCACTAGTCTAACATAATATGGACCATCATATCAAGTATGCTAGTAAAAATTGTATAATAAAAGATTGTACATATTCGTGAAACGTTTTATTCTATTTTCCACTCTTTTAACCCTTTGTCCTCCATTCTGTCTGGAATTAACTTGTGTAATAACAAAATGGAGGGTTATAAACAATATGTGATTCGACTTTTGGACTCAGGCCAGATGTATGGCGAGAGTCGGAGCGGGGCTGATAAATGTATGGTCACACTGTGAGCGGATTTTCAATATAGGTTGCGGGAAAATATATTTAACATTTATTTATTTACTAAATTTTAACATACATACATACTTCGCGGACAAAAGACGGACTTAATTCTTAAAAGCATTATCTTCCTGTCAGCCTTTGGGCAGTAGGAAGACGATTGTGGTATTATTCTTAGTAAAAAAATAAAAATAAAACATTTACCAAAAAAAAAAAATCCAATTATGACTTATTATTACATAATATTTCCATTAATTAAATCATCTTCTATTGTTTTTTTTTTTAATTTTCAGTATTTATGGTTAGGTAGATATTGTTTTTTTTTTACACCTATAGGTTGGTTAACAAAAGTTAGCACGATCTCTCTAAAGCCATTTATATTCTATAGAATGTTTTTAAAACTGATAATTCTGAAATTAAATTCATATTTAACCCATTTGCATATTTCATTTATGTAAAACCTAAAGGTTTAGAACGGACACACATATGCGATATAACATTTTCTACTAGTTATCTCCGGGTGGTGGAGGGAATTCTAAATACAAACATAGCACACAGTAATACATTTATATCTATTTATATTATTCAAAACGTTATTATTCTTATCCCATGGTGTACAATAAAGAGTTAATCTAAAAATCTAAAGCTACAATGTTATTATATAGTATTAGTTATGCCCGCTTCAGTTTCCGCTCCCACCAGCACTGCGGCCACACCCTATCCCAAACTTACTCGTCAGCCAACCGCCCCACATACCGCGACACAGTCTCAGTGCCGCCTTTGTTTCAACCAGAGCGTGATTCGACCTTGGTTTCAAGATATCATGGATTGCCAACACAACCTGTATGCTTTGTACATGTATCTGCATGTATAGATATAGAAATCTTCCATCTACGATGTTTCTTTGACTTGCTTTCACGATGATAACGACAGGGGCCGTATTTATGTATTTCAGTCGCATACGATAACCGTCAAGGTGCCTACGAATTTCATGTTGTCTCTATTTTTCAAATTCACTCTAACGCTTCCTTCAAGGCAGGCACCTGTGACCCCCTGCACCCCTGGTGTCGCACGTGTTTATAGACGACGGTCCACGTGATGGTAAGTGGTCACACGTGGCCCGTTAGCGCAATCGGTAGCGACCCTGCATGTTACGCCAAGGGTCGTTAGTTCGAATCCCACTTAGGACAAATATTCGTGTGACGAACACTTGTGTTTGTTCTGTGTCTGGATGTTAATATTATCTATTTATGTATGTATTTACTAACATCTATGTATGTATATCAGTCTCTGACACCCATAGTAAAGGCTCGCGCCTACTTTGGGGTCAGATGGCGTGTGTGTTGTCCTGTTAGTTTATTTATTTTTATGTAATTATCCTCTCAACAATTTTGCATACAAACACGTGAGTAGGTGTGTAAATGGGAATTTTATACTGATGCTGTTACAGTATAATTATGTGTTGTTTTTTTATTTAAAAGCTTTTATTTAACTTCACTCGAATGTATCTATGTATGTCCTGGAATCTTGCAATCAATATTTCACCCACTTCCACTGAAGCTATCGAGCTGAAATTTGGCACACATTTGGTTTCGATGACAATGAACGAAAATAAAATTAAAAGTTATAAGAAGCTTTTTTTTTAAACAATTTTTAATTAGTATAACACTTGTACTATTATTCTGTGGTAAAACTGGTACACTCACGATATCTCTCCGAAGGCTGAGAAGGCGTCTCGAAGGCTCTGTGTTTCGATCTCCGGACTTAAGTCTCCCACGAAGATGTGGTAGTGCTCTGTAACAATCAAAGTTTACATTAGATAAGTATTTTAGTTCATAGTTAGTATAGATAGCTATCGAACTATAGCTGTGACAGCCCAGTGGCTATCGAATTATAGCGGTAACAGCCCAATGGCTATCGAACTATAGCGGTGACAGCCCAGTTCGGCTAGGGACGCTACATTGGGTTGATATAAAAGTCCGGGCAATATAAAAATAAATAAAATAAAATAGCCATTTATTTCCTCAAAATCACAAATTCACAAAATTGCATAGTTCTCAGACACAGACTGCACATTAGTCAATAGCACTTGGTCAATATAATAAAATAAGATAATGTCATCAATCGTTCGATAATATAATGTCAATCGTTATAATAATATAATAAGATAATGTCAAAGTTTAATGTAATTTTCAATGTACTTATGTCAATAGTAAGTAAGTCCGGGCAATATAATATAGAGAATATACGAGCGAATAAGACCTACCGCCTTAAAACCTGCTTTAAGACCTGGGATTCGAACCCTGGATTTTGTAAGAGGCTAACCTCCATGCCTCGTCCTCTCCAGGTAATTAATAGTGATTAATTAATAAGCCATTTCGCGCGAGAGTAATTTTTAATTAAAAGCCCTTAACGAGGCAAGCCGTGCGGTTTTGCCCGGCCGAGTTCACACAAATTCGCATTTTAATTTGCGCTCAGACGGGAATCGCTTGCGGCTGTTCATTTACAGCATGGTAGAACCTTGAAACAGGATTTTAGATTTCGATATTTAGCTGTCAGTACGAAAGTTGAGCTTTTCTCTTATTTCTTAATCTTTATTTCTTTTCTCTTCTTCTCTTCTCTCGTCGAACTCAGTGGTCGTTTAAGGCATGCAATTATTCAATTAAATAATATTTTTTTAATGTCATAAATTAAAAATAAAATGGAAACAAATGGCGAGCAGTTAACCACTAGATAAATAAAGATGCGGTAATCGATATAGGTAAAAGGTTTCTAATTAAAAAAAATAATTGCAAATTGCATTGCATTTGACATTTCAAAATTTGTTGTGTGTGTGTTTCGAATGTGAGTTCCTTCGATCAACATTATTGATCGAAGGTGAGTTCGAAAATATTTATATCAAACTAGCTGACCCCAAACGTTGTTCTGCCATATGAAATGTCAGTGACGCGACGCTTCACGACATTGAACGACGGGTAAAAATATGAATACTAAAATAGTGTTTAAAAAACATTTTCCAGTGGATCAAATTGTGAATCTAAACCACTCTCGAATCCCCTTGAACACACACAAAAAATGTCATCAACATCTATCCAGCCGTTTAGGAGGAGTTCACTGTCATACACACGTACACAAGAAATATATATAATTTTTATATTACTTCGTTTCGAAGAAAAAGTTAAAGGAAAAGCCGTACCAATGACGTCATTTGGCGTTTAAGACTTTTTGGAATGTGATGATTTTTAAACCTGATAATTTATGGGAAAACGTTAGTTTTTTGAAAAATTAAAAAACACGTATGCCTTATTTTATCATTTGCTTTTTAAAAGCTTTTATTTAACTTCTTAAACTTTATTTATTGACGTCATGTATTAATCATTAGAAATCATAATTGTAATTACATACTTGAAAAATATTTGCATGCTAATTTAGCTGAATACAGCTCGATATGTATAGTATATGCGTTTTTTTCAAAGCAAATAAATGACTAAATGACTTTACTCGTATGTATGTATGTATCTCATGGAATTATGTATCTCATGGAATCTTGCAATCAATATTTCACCCACTTCCACTCAAGCTATCGAGCTGAAATTTGGAACACATATAATTTGGTTCCGATGACAATGCACGAAAAAAAAATTAAAAATAAAAAGCTTTCCTTTAAAAAAATATTTTAATTTTTTTAATAAAATGATAATATGTCACGTTAAAAAAATGAACTGTTATCAATAGTTGCAAACGAACATGTACCAGCGCCCAGCTGGTGCCGTCAATGACAACTGTGACAGATTTTGTACAAAACTCTAATAAGTCTAAGATTTTCCTCTTCGTCTACATCGAGTTTGAAACTGGGACCAAAGGTACTCTGTACAGGTACCAATGCAACAGCGTGTGAAAGAGACAGGTAGCTAGGAATAGAGACGTGTGTATTAAAATCAATTTGTCGGGCGGCGTGGAGCTATTGATCGGTTCCGGTTAGGGCTGTGCTAAAAGGGTGCGGTAGGGTTGTGCAAATTAGTTTATAGGTGGTAGACCTCATTTGCAGTACAGGCCAGTTCTACCGAAAACGAATAGCGACGCGATATGAAGTAGTACTGTTCTATTTGTTTGCCGGCGATACGTCACTAATCTTTAAACGCAATTCAGGAAACAATGAAAATCTAAATAAAACACTAAATTTGATCAATGACTGTTTTTTATAACGTAGGGGACCACTACGAAAGGATTTTTGAAAATTCATCCCCTAAGGGGGTAAAACGGGGGTGCAAAGTTAGTATGAAACTGCCGGTTTTGAAGTCAAGTGGGCAACCCGAACGCGGGCAGAAGTCGTCAATGGGTCTAATTCTACGCGAGCGAAGCTGCGGGCGTCCACTAGTTATAAAATAAAATAAAAAATACTATTATAAAATGTCTGTATTCCCTGTTCTAGATCTATCCCCAGAGTTAGTATTTGTTACTGGGACACCAATTCTAACTGATGTTTTGAGGCTAAAAGTCTCGCTAGTACTGCAGCCGTTGTCGACGCGCATTACACCTGTCTGGAGGCTGCGAGCACTGTTACCGATAGGCGGATTACACACTTGCGACAGATGAAAACGTTTCTCAAAGTTTGGTAAAATAAATTTAATTTGAATTAGGTAATAAATTTAAAATAAAAATGGAACAGCGTTTAGTAAACTACTGTTTTATGACTTAGGTAAGGGAATTTTTTAACCAAAACTTTAGACATTTTATTTATAATTATATGACATTTAATTTTAGTTAATAGACTGGAGATATTGCAAATTACATAATAATAATTGTTATTTGTAATATCTCCAATGACATTATTATTTTTTATTTTTTTATTTATTCATTTATTCTTATGTTAAAAACATTGGTACAATTATCTCTATAAACTATATAAACTATAAACAAAATTGTAAAAAGAATAGATTATATTAGTGAGTTTATATTTATATTTGCATACCATATTTTGGTTAAAGTTGATTGTGTGCCCATAAACATTAAGATCTTGTTGTAAATACTCAACTTTAATGCAAATAAAGTATTTGTATTTGTAAATAAATATGATGGACATCACAGCCATCTGACAGAGTATGCAGAGCCTGTATTATGGGTGTCAGAGACAGATATTGACATCCAGACAGAGAACAAACACAAGTGTTTGTCACTGTTTGTGCTGAGTGGGATTTGAACCCACGACCCCTGGCGTAACAACAAAGGTTAGTACCGATATACGAAAGTTGGCTGATTTGTGTAGTATTTTTTTTGTTCACTAATCTAAATTATGTTCTATAAAATTTTGGATGTCTCCTATAAAATAACGAATAAACTTAATTAATATAATATAACGACATCATGCGGCGGCCCCTAACAAATTACGGGGAGAAAAATATACTTTTTGAAAGTGCACAGATATATAACAAATTACTAAATACCATATAATAATATGGTATACATAACTAACTAATAGGAAATACAAACTTACATAAGAAAACATTAAAAAGTCACATCTTATTATATTGAAATTATATTCTAGATTTTCATTTTAATTTGAATTTATTTTTTCACTTTACATAGGTAATAAAAAAAATTGTAATAATTTGTAGAAATTAAATATCTGCGTAACGCATATCTTAATTTAGCATATATTTCTCATATAAGTGATTCATAATATTCTCTTCTTCATAATCATCTTAGATGTTTAAGAGAGAATAAATTTCTTAATTTATTCATTCAATTTTTATGCACAGCTACAAAATTTTACAGCACAGGCGGACTTAATATGCATATTAATTATTTTCAATATTAAACATGAAATAATGACTCGGCCCAGGCTCACTTGGGGTCGCTGCGCCAGCGGAACAAGGATGTATGTAAACAGTAAATAAAAATATTTCATCAGCAAACACTGCTTTAAAACCCAACACAAGTTCCTATGAGTTATAAATAAGTAGGTACGTAAATGCACTAGGTGGTAATTAAAATTAAATAAATAAAGAACATCTTTTAGAAAAAACTAAATACTCTTTTTTGGAGTTTTTTTTTTATTATTACATTGTCACCGGTCCTTGATAAGTGTGCAATGTTTCAAATTAATCCAACGTTTCGAAGAAGGTGAAAATCAAAGATTCCATTACATACATACATACCAAGCTTCTAAAAGCGTTTTATAATTTACGTAGTATCACTGGTGCCAGCGGCCATGGCCTCCGTATGTCATAATCATAATCATAACGTCGATCAGTAACATTTAAAAACAAAAAATCAGAGCAAGCAAATCATCAGTCTCTGTTTTGTACTGCAATGTCATTCACAGTCAATCTATCGCCCTAGAAAGTGGTGAATAAATATGTTATTATCTTAATATATATATTTCTTGTGTACGTGTGTATGACAGTGAACTCCTCCTAAACAGCTGGATAGATGTAGATGAAATGTTTTGTGTGTGTTGAAGTCGATTCGAGAATAGTTTAGATTCACAATTTGGTCCACTGAAAAATATTTTTTAAACATTATTTTAGTATTTTTGTATAAATTATCATTTACATGAAGTGTCGCGTCACTTGAAATTTCATATGGCAGAACAACGTTTGCGGGTTCAGCTAGTTATTATATAGAATAACCATAAAAATATTATTTAGGTCATCGAAGCAGGCAGTCGCTAGTATGTAACCGGCCTAAGCGGAATGGACGTGCATTTTGAAACGCCGCTCACTGCGGCGCGCCCGCCGCTTTGTGCATACTAAGTGCTGGCGGTCGCAGGTTCGAATTAAATAACGTGTCGGTAACACAAAGCGCTCACTGTGGCACGGTTTCAAAAAGGATTTTTTATGAAAATTCGAGTAAGATATGCTGCGGATATAAGACTGCTGATATAAGACGTGCTGCGGCACGATTGTCAGCTAAAGGGTGGATGGGTGCTGCAGGCTCGTTTGCTATCTTATACCCATAAAAAAGGACTGAGAGTTCTTATAAGAAACCGCAGCGAAAGAATAGCTGAGATTTCTCTGTAACGCTTTCGAAAGTATGAAGTCTGCCAAGCTGTACTTGGCCAGTATGGATATATTTGACCAATAACATGTTGCGCTAGGGGTCGTGGGTTCGAATCCCAGTCAGGACTAACATTCGTGTGACGAACACTTGTGTTTGTTCTGTGTGTGGATGTCAATATTATCTATTTATGTATGTACCTATTTAAAAAAAAAAAATATATATATATATATACAGGGTTATTGGTAATTCGACGTATTCCCGTTAGGAGGTGATAGGGGTGACTATTTGTGATAATTTTAACCCCCATATGCATTATGCAAAAGTGAGCCATTTTCGAGTTATCAAGCTTTTCAGCTTTTTTCAAAATAGGTCAGAAATGCAACATCAAAAATTTATTTAAAAAAAAGTATCAATTAAAATCTATTTTTTTCTTCTGATTTATAAAAACGATTAAACAATGGTTATTTATCAAGATTAAAACTACAATTATCGGTCCAACTTTAAAAATGCGAGACGATTAACGATATTACTTCAATATTTTTGAGATTTTTGTCCACTAAAATACCTTAAAAACAAAAAAAACTTATATGAAACTTGGCTTGCAGATTATTTTAAAAACATAACCGTTTTCTTAGCTTTCCAATAAGGCATAACAACTATGAACTTATTTTAAAAAAACTGAGAAAAACCGATCACAAAGGAAGCAGGCGGAAATTTGTATTCGAACTAAGCTTATGGTCGTTCTTTAAAATTTCAAAAAAAGTAATTAAAAACAATGCCCAATGTAAATAAAACAAAGAATATAAATATAAAATTAAATTTAGAACCAGTAAAAGTTTAGTAATAATAACAATAAATAATAAGTAACAATTAAGACATTTTGTAATATAGCCTAATTAAAGTTCTTGCTCGAAGGGACTTCCCCTATTATTGCGTACGCAGTCTCACTCTTTTTCTGAGGTGTAACTTAACTACCGAAGTAGTCAAATTATTCTGCATTATGTGCAATATGTGCAAGAATTTATCGATGAACCAATTTTGCTCGCTTACGAATTTTTTTAACAAATGAAATGCTTGATGACGTGCCTATGGCTATAAGGCAAAACATGATATACTAGCAAGACGGATGTCCTGCAAACGTGATTCGGAATAATTTCCTCCTCAGAACCTCAGAAAAAGAGTGAGACTGCGTACGCAATAATAGGGGAAGTCCCTTCGAGCAAGAACTTTAATTAGGCTATATTACAAAATGTCTTAATTGTTACTTAGTATTAATTGTTATTATTACTAAACTTTTACTGGTTCTAAATTTAATTTTATATTTATATTCTTTGTTTTATTTACATTGGGCATTGTTTTTAATTACTTTTTTTGAAATTTTAAAGAACGACCATAAGCTTAGTTCGAATACAAATTTCCGCCTGCTTCCTTTGTGATCGGTTTTTCTCAGTTTTTTTAAAATAAGTTCATAGTTGTTATGCCTTATTGGAAAGCTAAGAAAACGGTTATGTTTTTAAAATAATCTGCAAGCCAAGTTTCATATAAGTTTTTTTTGTTTTTAAGGTATTTTAGTGGACAAAAATCTCAAAAAATATTGAAGTAATATCGTTAATCGTGTCGCATTCTTAAAGTTGGACAGACAATTGTAGTTTTAATGTTGATAAATAACCATTGTTTAATCGTTTTTATAAATCAGAAGAAAAAAATAGATTTTACTTGATACTTTTTTTTTAATAAATTTTTGATGTTGCATTTCTGACCTATTTTGAAAAAAGCTGAAAAGCTTGATAACTCGAAAATGGTTCACTTTTGAATAATGCATATGGGGGTTAAAATTATCACAAATAGTCACCCCTATCACCTCCTAATGGGAATACGTCGAATTACCAATAACCCTGTATATATGTCAGTCTCTGACACCCATAGTACTACGCGCCTACTTTGGGTTTAGATGGTCGTGTGTGAGAATGTCAAAAAAGAAAAAAAAAATAACGAGATCAGTTCCCAATGAAAGTGTTGTGGTGGTGGCATAGCAAACGGGCATGCAGCCCGTACCGGTAAAGTCATTATCATTAGCTGTCTGACTCATGTATAATGTATCGTCACGCCGCGACCTACTTGCATTAACTGCACGGAAGGCTTGATGTGCTGAGAGGCAAACGTAACGTAAGTCGTGACAGCCCAGTGGCTATCGAACTCGACTCACTCGAGCGGTCCGGGTTCAAACCCCAGCGGCACGCACCAATGACTTTCTAAGTTTATTTATTAAGAAATTAAAATGTCACTTGCTATAACGGTGAAGGACACATTGTGAGGAAACCTGCATGCCTGAGAATTCTTCATAATGTTCTCGAAGGCATGCGAAGTCTGCCAATACGTTAATAATAACCAATAATTTCTGTTGTTGATTTGTTTATCCATACTAATATTATAAATGCGAAAGTTACTCTGTCTTTCTGTCTGTCTCGCTTTCACGCCAAAACTACTGAACGGATTTAAATGAAATTTGGTACACAGACAGTCTAGAGCCTGAGAAAGGACATAGGCTACTTTTTAATTGGAAAAAAGTGTTTTAAAGGGTTGAAAAGGGGATGAATTAACGCGTTAAAAAGAATCTATTATTATGTCTGATTCTACGCGAGCTAAGCTGCGGGCGTCCACTAGTAGAATAATAATAATTTAATCAAGTACCAATAAATGACGCATTCTTGTTAGTAAAATACATATTGACATATGACCTATGTTAGTACATATTAAACCTAAAAAACTTAACTCTACACCCATGCAGTCATGCCAGTTTATGAGTCTGCCAATACGTACTTGACCAGCGTGGTGGACTAAGGCCTAGCCCATTCCAATTCATTCCATTCCGATATGAGACCCGAGAATGTCTTGCTGCAGTTTGTAACGTTAAACGCGCTGATTGGCTGATTACTGATGCCGCGCTCTGATTGGTCCAAATCATAAACAGGATCGCGCGTTCGCTCGCTGAGCTGCGTTCAGAAACATGTTGAAACACGAAGGCAATCGGGTAGCACCACAGAATAATAGTTGGTAGCACATCAAACTTTTCTATCGGCCGATATCGAATCGTTGTAATGTGCGCACTTCCATACAATATCTCCTTATTGATTCAGCGCCCGATCAAACTATCGGCCGATAGAAAGTCTGCTGTCTGCGGATTTACTGTAGATTTTTGTGTCCTGAATGACTATTTATAACTTTTTAGTAACTTTGTAACTTTGTAACCCAAATTGAATAAAAATTGCGTCCAATAAAAATCTCGACATTCTAACTCCAATCCTCCAATCATCAGGGTATGCCTCGAGGGAAATTTTACGGCAGAATGGAGCTCTATAACGTATCCATCAATATTTCTAGTTCCAGCTTTGTATCGCAAATTGAAAGGTTCGAACGGATGGGTTAGTAATGTTTATTTTATGACAAACTAATAGTTTATACTAATAAAATTGTATTTTAACTTTTATTTACATAAACAGTTTTAGATATTTGTTACACTGCCAAATAGCAAGAAGCATTATCTACCTACTTTAATTAGTAGGTATTTATTTTTATTAATTTAGTATTTGATTGACTGTTTGTTAATGAACACATTATTGTTAATCATTTATTTATTTATACACTTATATTCATGATTTTAATTGTTAAATTATGTTAGATGATCTTTGATGAGACTTTGTATTGACTCAGATTTTCCCAATATACCTAAGCGCATGTTTCGAGCAGGCGGAGCAGTGTGAAACCTAGACGAGCAAGGGGTTACTCTGCCCAAGTACATGTACCAGCGTTCAACAGTTATTTAATTTCACCCATACATTCTATCGTTTTAATATATTGTTAAAGAATTAAATTAAAATTTCACCTAGATGCTTTTTGTTCCTGTATCTATTATGTCTTTGTTTTTGCTGTACAATAAAGTATTTTTCTATTGTATTGTAAATAACAAAATATAATTGTTTGATACATTTTGATACATTGATCGTAGTGACCTAAATGCCTTACGCAATGTAACACTAAGGAACGGCCACAAATTAGCGTTTCCTAAATGCCGGCTTAGTAAGAAAAGTCGTTCCTTCATAGGAATGTCTATTCTAATATTCAATAAAGTCCCGGCTGCGGTTCAGTCTCTGCCTTTACAAAGGTTTAAAAAAACCATCAAACAAACATTATGTCGAAAAGCTTATTATAATATTCAGGAGTATTTGGATGATATAAAGGCATGGGACTGAATTAAACTCTGACAGGCTATCACTATGCTTCTGTATTAATTATACTAAAAATTGTAAGCAGGTGGCATATGGGGTGATTCTTGGCATACACGATTGGCTGTCTCGTGTCTGACTTAATCATGTCATGGTCATACTGTGCATTTTTCTGTAAAAATTAATTTGAATTTTAAAAGAGTACCGAGAGTTTTTTCCTCCGGCTTTTTTCTCTCTCGGCCTACACTAGGGCATAGGATAAGAATATTGTAAATTCTTCCTAAAGCCGATGACCATATAGATAGTCTATCGTGACTTAGAGCTTAGCTTAGTGGTAGGTAATTATTGTAAATTTATCTTAAGGCAAGTTAGACACCTGTGTAGGATTAGCTATTCATTCAATAATCAATAGCTAATCCTTTGCCTTATATAGATCAGTTAGTAGTTTAAGTAGTTTTTAGTTAGGTACCTAGACTTTCGTTAAGCGTGTCTAATCACCTCATAGCGAAATAAATTATTTGACTTTGACTTTGATACGTTGTCTACGCGATCACTGATCACCACAGCTTATCTCTCGTTGATTGTTCTACTAATCTCTTAATAGTAAGTAATTTCAATGTTTTAAAGTAACTTTCACTGTTATAAATTTCACTGTTATAAAGTAGCAGTGATAATAATAATAAAATAACATCATCGTGTACATCGTTTAAACAAACTAAAAAAGAGACATCGAGAAGACAAGATAACAAACGAGCTTGCAGCAACACCTATCCGCTGCCGCCCATGAAAACTGTGACTGACCTTGAACAAGACTCAATTAGGGACTGGGATGGTTAGTCCAATTAGGACTGGGGATTGTTAGTGAAAATTAGTACTGTTAGTTGGTGTTAATAGTCTCGTAGGAGTCTCGTTCTAAGTCAGTTACAGATGTGTTGCTACCCTTGAGCACTAAGATAGTCGCCTCTAAAGAGGACCGAGTCACCGTAATAATTGTTGCCTAACCCGGGAACGAACCTCCAGCTCAGCAGCGTTAACGAGCAGTTTCCCAACGAGGCAAAACTCACCGTGCGGCAGAAGTCGCGGGCGAAAACTATTAAATAAATAGAAAGAACAATTCCAGTTATTCTCACGAGCTGCCTTTTTCGAGTTTCCCGATCTCCTGATCTCCGCCCGTGTCGTATTAGGGCGGAATTCTGCGGAAAATTCCGACCAAGAGTTACACAAGCTGTCTCCTCAACGCTGAGACGTTCTGCTTAAATCTATATATGTATATAAAAGGAGAAGCTGACTGACTGACTGACTGACATATCAACGCAGGGCCTAAACTATAACGCTTAGAAACTTGAAATTTTGCACAAGGGTTCCTTTTGCAAAATTTCATTCATTTCAAGATTTTTGAAAATTCACCCCCTAAGGGGGTAAAATGGGGGTTCAAAGTTAGTATGAAACTTTGTGTCTGTCTAATCTGTGAATGTCTAATTCCACGCGAGCGAAGCTGCGGGCGTCCACTAGTAAATAAATAAATATCTTGGACATTCTCACACACGGCCATCTGACCCCAAAGTAGGCGCGAGCCTGTACTATGGGTGTCAGAGACTGATATACATACATAGATATTTTTAAATACATACTTAATTTATTTTTTATGGATACAAGATAGCAAACGAGCTTGCAGCACCACCCATTCGCTGCCGCCCATGACAACTATAGATAATAGATAGATAATAGATAGACACAAAACAAATAAAAGTGCTCGTCACACGAATATTCGTCCTGAGTGGAATTCGAACCCACGACCCTTGACAGGGTTAACTCTACCGATTGCGCCGACGGGCCTGTCTAGTAAAAAATTTTACTAACATACTAACAATCTATGGATGTAACGTCTGAAATAAAAAAGTATTATTATTATTATTATATTACGAAGTTACGATGAAATGACAGTATTGTAATACATCGTACATACATACATCGTACATAATACGTTAGACGATTTTCCATACAAAATTACCGTTTTAATATAATATTATTTTATAGCTATTATTTAGAATTTTCTCAATTTTTTTTTATACCTTCCCTAAAATAAAACAAACCACAAAGTATTTAAATCGGTTCGTTTCCTATAGGTACGGATGTAACCAGCGACATAAGATATTATATCTGCAAAAAATCATCAACGGATGGCTGTATGTTCGTTTGCCATTCTGTTCACAATTGAAAGAAATTAACCGCATTTCACGTCACAAACAGCTTTTATAAAACTGTCAGCTGTTTCTCGTTTCAATTATGTTTCCGGAAAGTGTATCCTGCCGCAACGCCGACGGCTATACGGAAATTGTCAATATTTTCCACAAAAATATTATTTCCTAGAAAACATTCTCAGTCTTACGATAATACGACAAGTCAAGTACCTATATGATTTGTCTGAAGCGCTATGAGGTATTTGGAGACTAATTCCAACTGGTTCGACGAGTTTTTTTGTATGTATGTATGTATTTTATTTATTTATTTATTAACTCTTTATAAGACAAGACATATAGGAACAATTACATGGAATAAGGATTAAAAACTACGTACAAGATGTATGTCCTGGAATCTTGCAATCAATATTTCACCCACTTCCAATGAAGCTATCGAGCTGAAATTTGGCTCCGATGACAATGCATGAAAATACACATAATTCATATTAATATATCTATTAAATTAATGGATTTTACCTACCTATCTGAACCGTCAAATTAGTTACTTATCGGTTTTGTATATGCACATCTTATTGAATTGTTTGATCATATTTCTTCCTTTTTTTTTTTTTTTTTCTTCTAAGTATCGTGTGTAAACGCATTTCTAGTATTTACTATTTAATAAATTTTTTTTTTTTTTTTTGTTGTATAATGGTATATGTATACATATTGATTGTAGTTGCTTTGGAAATATTTTTGTTTATTTGTAAAGTAAGTACTAACGGAATAATTTCACTGATATGTTTAATCCTTTGTATTAGTAAATTAGCAATATTATAATGTATAAGGAACTGTATCTAGGCGAGTTGATATAAATAAGTTGTATTCGTAGGTTGTAAGCTAGTTGTAGTTACCTATTTACTATTTATTTAACATCATATTATGTAGGTATACCTAACATACTTGTAGTACACTTAAGTAATTACTTATATATATTTACAAAGTGTGTATAGCTCTCGATACCGTCTAAAATCGTCTATCGATCAAACTAGCCTGCAATAGGGCCGTACTGAAAATCAGCGCCATATTTCCTATCCTAAGGATTATGGCAAAAGCTGAGTACGGTCCTATTTCGCTTTGTAGAATGTAGTTCGTATCTAGTTTTAAAATTGTAATAATTAATTGTACTTACAAAGTGAAATAAAAATATTCTATTCTATTCTATTCTATTCTAAAATAAATAAAAGTTAAAAAAAAAATAAAAATAAAAACCTTTTTTTTTTAAATATTTTTAAGTTGTAATTATTTATAACATACATAGACAAACAGAACAGGCATGCGTCCATTGCCCAATGGCTCGCGTCGATTTAATGTGATCGACAGAGTTAAGCAACGACGGGCGCGGTCGGTTTGTGGGCGCCCGCTAGTTGCAAAATCGGGGCAACCGTGCTTCGGAGGGCACGAAAAGCCGTCGGTCCCGGCTGTTTTTAATGGTCCCAACACACATTAAACATTAAAATCTAACATTATCGTTTAAACATAAAAAAATATTTACAAATAAATAACAAAACAAAGACAAAAATGACATGACACCTGTATTTCGCCGAAGAAATAGGCAGAGATTATTAATAGATATCTTTATAACTTTATTATATTATATCTTTATAACTTAATATCTTTAAAACTTTTTATATAAAGCATCGAACCCGGGACCTCTTAACAATTGCGAGGCCAATACAACAATAAGGCATTTATTTAAGTAAGGATATACATATAACGCCCGCCACGGTACCTAGTAGGACCATATCTGCCGTGTAATAATTGTTTTTAAAGCAATTATGGTCCATCCACCATCTTAGTCCTCAAAGGTAGCAACACATCTGTGACTGACTTAGAACGAGACTCCTAATAACAAGTACTAATTGGACTATTACTAACACCAACTAACAGGACTAACTTTCACTAACAGTCCCCAGTCCTCATACCTACTAACGAGCTGACCAACTAAAGTTCTAATTAACTCTCTCAGCTAACTGGACTAACCATCCCAGTCCATATTTGAGTCTTGTTCAAAGTCAGGCATAGTTGTCATGGGTGGCAGCGGATGGGTGGTACTGCAAGCTCGTTTGCTCTTGTATCCATATAAAAGAAACGTAGGTACCGGAGTTTTGCGTTGAGTTTCAATTAGATTAATATACTATTTCCAAATATTAAATGCTTGGCCTAAATTTCTCGATATTTTCCGGGAAAACGTGGCGGCCGTTAACATGACAGGATTCTCGGATTACCGGATTAGTCTCGTCTGTAGCTGTGAAAACGCTTTTAGAACTGAGAAATAAATAAATACTAATACATTTTATTAAGCGACGCCGAAATAGGAGGAGGTAATTGTATACAGACTTCTATGGTAGTATACACAGCGGTGACAGCCTAGTGGCTATCGAACTCGCCTCTCACTCGAGCGGTCCGGGTTCAAACCCGAGAAAGAGAAAGTAAATCTCACTTGCTGTAACGTTGAAGGACACATCGTGAGGAAACCTGCATGCCTGAGAGTTCTTCATAATATTCTCGAAGACATGTGAAGTCTGCCAATCCGCCTTAGTCCACGCTGACTAAGGCCTAATCCCTTCCATTCTGAGAGGAGACCCATGCCCAAAAGTGGGACAACTAAAAAAGGGTTTTTGTGGCATCTTTAAATCTTACTTGCTGAAACGATGAAGGACACATCGTGAAGAAACCTGCACGCGTGAGAGTTCTTCATAATATTCTCGAAGACATGTGAAGTCTGCCAATCCGCCTTAGTCCACGCTGACTAAGGCCTAATCCCTCCCATTCTGTAAGAAGACCCATGCCCAAAAGTGGGACAACTAAAAAAGGGTTTTGGTGGCACCTTTAAGTTTCACTTGCTGAAACGATGAAGGACACATCGTGAAGAAACCTGCACTCGTGAGAGTTCTTCATAACATTCTCGAAGGCATGTGAAGTCTGCCAATCCGCCTTAGTCCACGCTGACTAAGGCCTAATCCCTCCCATTCTGTAAGAAGACCCATGCTCAAAAGTGGGACATAGAATGGGTTGTGGTGGCACCCTGAAAAAAGGCGACACTATTTTTGTCGAAAAATGTACTTTCGGCGAGTCCTCTCTCCATACTTCGTGGATAAGTTGGATTCATATTTGTTGGAAAATAAGAACGCAGACATAATATTAATTATAAGTTGACAACACTTTTTTGAATCTGTCCTAAAATCCGTCATTGCATTGACTCGTCACCTAAGCTTGTAAAAACTTTAATCTATTGTGTGCTAACAATATATACGTTGCATTTACATCCATATCCATACTAATATTATAAATTTGAAAGTGTGTTTGTTTGTTTGTTTGTTTGTCCAGCTTTCACGTCGCAACGAAGCTATTAAATGGTATGGTTTTTGTGTGTGGAGATAGTGAGGAGGGTGGAGAGTGACGAACTTTTTACCGCGGTAAAACATCCCCATGGGTAGATATCGATGTTTTGTTATTTGCTAGATATTTAGTTCCGGATGTTGTTAATAGATAGCGTACCTTACGTACCCTTTATCTGCGGTCAGCATTACCTCTGGTTCCTCTAAGTATCTTTTAATCGTGGAACTGTCATTATTCATCCACCACATATATGATAAACAACTCATTGTTAATTCCCTTTAACCACGCGGGCGGAGCCGCGGGTAAAAGCTAGTATTCTTTTTATTTCCACCAAAATATCTACAATTTTTTCCGCATGCAATTCACCAAAGTCCCGCATGACAGCTAATGCAGTCAAAGGGCCGCCGAACCGCATTCCCGCGTTCCCGCATGTTAATTTTGTTGCATCTAAAACGGAATCCAGCGCTGCAGGGCGGAATCTACGTCAAAATTTTGCCGAAAATATATTTTTCGAGTGCCTCGTTAAATGCCTCGTCAGTTCGTTCGTTCTATCCTGGGTTCGAAACCGGGATGGGACAATGTGCGATTGTGTTTTTCTAACACGAAATTCGCTGCAGTACATAGTATGGCAATAGGGTCACCACTTTTACATACACAATACATACATACAAGATAGCAAACGAGCTTGCAGCACCACCAATCCGCTGCCGCCCATGACAACTGTGACTGACTTTGAACAAGACTCAATTAGGGACTGGAATGGTTAGTCCAATTAGTTGAGAGAGTTAATTAGAACATTAGTTGGTCAGTTTGTTAGTAGGTGTGAGGACTGGGGACTGTTAGTGATAGTCAGTCCTGTTAGTTGGTGTTAGTAATAGTCCAGTTAGTACTTGTTAGTAGGAGTCTCGTTCTAAGTCAGCTTTTTTTATTGTTGTAAGTATGTATGTATGTACGAGTACGTATGTCCTGACTCCTGGAATCTTGCAATCAATATTTCACCCACTTCCACTGAAGCTATCGAGCTGAAATTCGGCACACATATTTGGTTCCGATGACAATGCACGAAAATAAAAAAATGTTAATTTATTTTACAGTATAATTTTTTATTTAATTTATTTTTGTTAATGATTTGCAGTGTCAAACATACAAAACAAATACATTTTTATCTTCTTTCTTTCTTTCCTATTTGAAAGGCCATTGTCCCTTTTTACTACTTAAAGTAGCATCTAACACCAAAACCTAATAGATATTACAGATCAGAGAATTAATACACCGTTTCACCAACTTAAGAGGCTGCGAATAATGCCCGAAGAAAGAATAATGAGAAAATTATCTCTAAAGACAAGAAAGGTCATTATTGAAAAAAGTATCTTAAGGTTCCCCCGCGTCCAGGAGGCCGACGTGTCCCCTGGGGGACACTGATACCCCGAGGGCCGTAAGCGAAATAATGGACGTTGCGAAAGGTTTTTTAGGAATTAGGCGGAATTTGTAAGGCTATTAAAACATAAGAGAAATTGTTTTGCGAAAAATAATTTCGCTGTCAGTAGGGCTGTCGACCTGTTTCGGAGATAAATAATTTTATAAGGGCAGTGCCGCCGCGTCGCGGTGCTTTATTATAATTATTTTTAAAGGAACTGGGTTGCGGCTGTAAAGGTGTTTTCCGGATACATTTTTCTCGAGGCAACGGATGGATACAGCATGCTGGTGCAATATCCATACTAATATTATAAATGCGAAAGTAACTCTGTCTGTCTGTCTGTCTGTCTCGCTTTCACGCTAAAACTACTGAACCGATTTAAATGAAATTTGGTACACAGATAGTCTAGAGCCTGAGAACGGACATAGGCTACTTTTTATTTGGAAAAAAGTGTTGTAAGGGGTTGAAAGGTTCTATGAAAGTTTTGTCATTTTCAGAACTAGAAGCATAAAATTTATATTATAGGCTGTTGATTAGATATAAATAAATATGGCATTCAAAGTTTGTAAAAATTTTGTAAGGGTGTAAAATTAACATATATTATTGTACTTTAATTCCACGCGAGCGAAGCTGCGGGCGTCCACTACTAGTTCCATAAAAACATTTAATACAATCTGATTTTATCAAAAATCTTGTCCGTTAATCTGACACTATTTGAAAGAGTGACAACCATAGGTTATCTCTTTAGTCCATAGCTGGGCATCGTGGCCTCTCGGGACACGCTCGAGCTCGATCTCGCCTCTTCTCATCGGCGTCGGGCGTGGCCAGCCTATTGCCACTTCAGTTTGCTAGCTTTAAGCTGTAAAGAGGGTACAGTTCTTTCTAAGCATTATAACATTATGTTACGCACTGCCAAATAGCAAGAAGCAATATCTTTCTACCTACTTTAATTACTAGTTTTATTAATTTAATATTTATTTATTTATAGACTTTATTCATAATTTTTATTGTTAAATTATTTTAATTATTAGGCTATTGTTTAAATAGTTTAATTTTATTTACTAACACTAGTTTGTAAGATTTCTTAATATCACTAACACCATGTATGGACTGACCGGTCTGAAATAAAAAGTTATTATTATTATTAGATGATCTTTGATAAGACTTTGTATTGACTCAGATTTTCCCAATATAAGCGCGTTTCGAGTAGGCGGATGATTGTGAGTTACTCTGCCCAAGTATATATACCAGCGTTGAACAGTTATTTAATTTCAGCCATACATCCTATGGTTTTTGAAGTTATACTTCTTTTGGCGCGTTAGGGAAAAATGATGAGAGTAAATTTTTACGATGCGCGCGCACACCGAAACGAAAAACCAACAGGATGAAGTTAGCTATAGTCAACATTGTCAATAAATGGTTTGACAGTGTACACTTTCAACTGTCAAAGTTTGCGGGCTCATTCCGATAATTTTTTGTGATATTTAAATAAACTTTATTTAACTAGATAATGCGTTATAATAATACTTTCAATGTATTAAATACCTTTTAGGTATCGCCTAGTTTCCACTTCGAAAATTATTTATTTTCAGTTGTTCTTCTTGTGACAACGTCAATGTCATGGTGATTGAAATAAGACATCGACAGTGCAGGTTGTTCTTGCAAAGGTTATACAAAGAAGTATAACTTCTAACGCGTGTAGGTACATAAGTACACACAATTTTTTTTTAATACATAATTTACATGACACGATCAGATAACAGAAGAAGGTTGTAATATTAAACAAATTAACCTAAATCGCGTGTCTGCCAACCCTAGTTGTCAGACGCGCTAAGCCGTAAATTCATACGTATAATAAAATAATGGTTGGTGCTTTTCACAGAATAGGGTCTTTTAATCAGGTAAGGTTTGAATCCCAGGTCACCGTTGCCCACTTGTGGGACTCTGACCATTTGTGGATAAGGAATAAAAGAGATTTCTATTATTTTATTTATTCCTTATACATTAAAATTATTGTTTTGTGTTATATTGATAGCAATGTTAAGTAGCATCTGTTTCGGCTGGCAATTGAGTGACCCTATTTTTTTATTAAAGCTTTTATTTAACTTCACTCGTACACTCGTATGTATCTTGTAAGTATGTACGAGTATGTCCTGGAATCTTGCAATCAATATTTCACCCACTTCCACTGAAGCTATTGAGCTGAAATTTGGCACACATATTTGGTTCCGATGACAATGCATGAAAATAAAAAAAAAGTTTTAAAAAGCTTTTTTAAAAAAAAATATTTAACGGTATAATTATTTTGGTTACATACAAAAGCATCTGCGAGTCAGGTATTTTATAGTTTATTAACAATCGCAAATACTTATGGGACAGCCTTTAATAAATACTTCCAACACTTGGGTTGGCGGCAAGTTCACACTTACTACATTATATTTTGACTATATTATTTTTAATGTACAAAATAAATGCATGACTGTCTGTTCTAGTGGTCTCAAACCCGACTAGTGAGCTAGAGGTCCTGGGTTCGATCCTTGAGTCGGCTAAAGCATTATTGGGTTATTCTAGTTAGTACCTAATTGTACATTTTTAATCCCCGACGCAAAAAGAGGGGTGTTATAAGTTTAACGGGTCTGTCTGTGTATCTGTCTGTAGTATCGTAGCTCCCAAACAGATGAACCGATTTTCGTTTAGTTTTTTTTGTGTCATAGATAATTAACCCCCGAATGTTCTTTTACTAACCTGCGGTTGTGTTAACCCAAAAGTTTGTAACTTTTGGCACACAGAAATCAGGTTGTTGAAATCTTAACTAATTTTTCACCAAATGCAAGGCTTCGCGAAACAAATTAGCATAGCAAGTTCCGTTCTGGTATTTTACGTGTATGGTTCGGTCGTTGTCTTAAGTATATGCACGCCCACTGAAAAATTTACACCATTTAACATCATTTGTCAATCTTACGGCAGGTGCGATCTTACAGACGGATATTTCTTCCAATCAACGATTAGAGACGTAAGGTGTATTGTAATATTTTATTATATTTATTATTATATAAAATTCCTTAACACCATAAAACAATTATTTGTCTGCAGCCACATCGTCAATTTTCGCTTAAAACAATTGTAAGTTAAATCTTTAAAGTCGTCCGGTAATTTATTAACAACAAATAATTTAGCAAATCAATACCATACGTAGCGTCCATAGCCCAATGGCTCGCTTCGATTCAATGTGATCGAAAGAGTTAAGCAACGACGGGCGCGGTCGGTTTGTGGATGGGTGACCGCTAATGGCAAATTTCATGGGCGCTACCGTGCTTCGGAGGGCACGTAAAGCCGTCGGTCCCGGTTGTTTTCAATGCTGGAAACAGTCGTTAAGCCTTGTCGAAGACCTTCGGGTGGCTTGAGAATATTCGACACTGGGTTGGCCACTTACCCCTCCACCAATCCGCATTGGAGCAGCGTGGTGGAGTATGCTCAAGACCTCCCGCAGAAGTGTCTGTGGGGGAGACCCGTGCCCAGCAGTGGGACGTCTATGGGTCGCAGCGAAGCGAAGCGAATTTAACAAATAATTTAAAATAAAATGGAGTTACATAATATTTGAGTTCCCAGTAAGCTCAGAGTGGTTTTAACTGGTGGGTAAGTGGGTATGGCACTTGAAAGTATGCCTGGCCCTATGGGAAATGTAGGCGTGATGTTATATTCCTATCTGTATCCCTTCAAATGATGAGTCGGTTGTTCTAGGCAACCGCCTATATTATCAAATCCGAATATCTTACAGAAGCGATATCAAACCAATAATTTTAAATGACTACGTTTCGATAGCTTTATGCATAGGGTTGTCACAGTAAAAAAAAAAAACAAATTATAAATAGATATTCATTGATTATGGTACCTAATTGTACCTTAATTCAAGAAATTGAAAGCGCTTGTCACGTGTCTTAAGACAACTATATATAAACTAATACTTTATAGAGGAAAAGTTTGTTTGTAATATTTTCACACAAAAACTACTGGACCGATTTCAAAAATTCTTTCACCATTAGAAAGTTGCATCTGTACTGAGTGACATAGGCTATAATAATATTATTAGGTGTAAACGAAACTATTGGTTTGTCTAAATCCACGCGAGTAATGCTGCGGGCGTCCACTAGTAATCAATATTGTGTTAAGCTACGCAGGGCTCAGTCGGCAATAATTAACTTAACCCAATAATTCTTTGCCTGACCCGGGGAGCGAACCCAGAACTTTAGCTTATCAGTCGCATATGCGAACACTTTACCAACGAGTTGACCTTAACAAATATTTAAAAAATAAACTGAAGCAAAAAAGTAAATAGAATAACCTACATAATCAAAGCGCTGATTTTCAGTGTAACCTACTCCACCGAGTTAATTCGGTCGATCGACGAGTTCTTCGTATTAGCAAAGATTAAAATAAATTAACAGGATGTGTAGCAACCCTACTAAGTCGATTTCAAGTCGATTCCTTCGAATCCAAGATGGCGGGTCGCAATCAGCTGATTGGTTTTCATTTAACTTTATTGCCAGTTCAGGACGGATTTCCGCCGATGTGTGGCAAAAGGACGTGACTGTTAAAAACATTTCAACTTCATGCATAAATTAACTACGTAGCTGTTGTTATTATACTGACAAATACAAGTTATAACACATAAATGAGGGTTTTAGCTTTATCGCACAGAAAACCAGCGCTGTAGCATCTTTGTTGCAGCAAATGCTGAGTGCATTCCGCATTTTTCGCCTTATCATTTTTACCTATATATAAAAGTATGTGTTGTAATCACAGAACAGATAAAGGAGGTTTAGCTGTTCTGTGGTTGTAATTGTATTCGTAGGCGAAAAATAAACAATTTTCTATTCTATTCTATTCTATCTACATTATTGAAGGTTTATAGCGGTGACACCCCAGTGGCTATCGAACTCGCCTCTCCCTCGAGCGGTCCGGGTTTAAACCCAAGCGGCACGCACCAATGACTTTTCTAAGTTATGTGCGATTTAAGAAATTAAATGTCACTCGGTGTAACGTTGAGGAAACCTGCATGCCTGAGAGCTCATCATGTCTCATCAAGTTATGTGTATGTATTATATAGTATCTATTGTATGAGACTGATATATAACATATATATATTTTGAAATACATACTTGAATAGATAATATTAACATCCAAACAAATACAAGTGTTCGTCACACGAATATTTGTCGTGAGTGGGATTCGAACCCACGACTGGCGCAACAGGGAATATATAGTTGTGGTTATAGCGGCAACAGAAATACGAGTACATCATCTGTGAAAATTTCAACTGTCCAACTATAACGGTTCATGAGATACAGCCTGATGACAGACGGACAGACGAACAGCGGAGCCTTAGTAATAGGGTCCCGTTTTACCCTTTGGGTATGAACCTGAAAAACCAGTAAATTTTTTTATAACAAATAGAAGGTTGGTGGAAGAACTTAAAAAATTTCCTCGTATTTTTTAGCGGTTAATGAAAATCAAACAAGCTACTAGAAAAGCATAGTTTAAGCATAATTAAAATTGTCTGTTGCATGGTAAGCGCAGAAATTATAACTAACTAGTTACTTAGTTTACTTTACAGAGTGTCTGTTATAAAAAAAGTTATTTCAATTACAGCGAACGTCTTGTTGAAAGAAAAATTCTCGACTGCTTCATACAAATCTTATATTACTTAGGTACTAGCTGTTACCTTCGACTTCTCCCGCGTTTTTGTCCCACTGTTGGGCACGGGTGTCCTCTCTGAATGGGAGGTATTAGGCCTTAGTACACCACGCTGGCCAAATGTGGATTGGCAGACTTCACATGCCTTCGAGAACATTATGATGAACTGAGTGTGAGTAAACGTAATTGATTTTTAAGTATTAAAAAAAGTTCATGATTGAAAAATATGTATGAATCAGTGAAGTTTTTAATTATATAAGTATTTCGAGTAACAGTTTATAGAGAGACTAGAGGATGCCCGCAGCTTCGCTCGCGTGGAATTAGACATATACATTAGACTTTAACTTTAGCTCCACAATTTTTTAATGAATCCGTAAATGTGTGTATGTTTTTTGACACCCTTAAGGGTAACATTTTTACAAACTTTGAATGCCATATTTATTTATAACTAATCAACAGCCTAACATACTAAATTTTATGCTTCTAGTTCTGAAAATGACAAAACTTTTCAACCCTTTACAACACCTTTTTTTCAATAAAAATAAGCCTTTCCTTTCTCAGGCTCTAATAAATCTAATAATCGCTTCCGTAGTTTTAGCGTGAAAGCGAGACAGACAGGCAGACAGAGTTACTTTCGCATTTGTAATATCAGTATGGATTCCAGCGGCTTATTTAATTTTCTGCTAATATTCTATACCTAGTCCCGTTTCCAAGCCAAAAAAGGAATCGGATCCTATAGGTAACCGCTACCCGTCTCTTCGAACGCCTCTTTATATCGATTTTCTCTCTATATCCTGCAAAATCGGTAAGCGGAGACTCTATGCATATATCGTGCCTTAATACAGCAAAGAGACGAGCAAACCGACTTTACCGCAAGCGATATAAAGTTTGAAATTCAATAGCAGCCTCCCAAAGAGTTTATCCATCGAAATTCTACCCTAACACTAGACAGGAGAGCTCATTTCAAAACGTTTTCCTATGAAATAAGGTCCAGAGGAATTTAGACTTAAAACTGTTTGTTCAAGATCGGTTTTCAAACGAACCGGGTTGAGGATCCGTGGAACGAATTCTGGAATACTTTACAGGATGATTGTGTTTTTTTATTTTTTGGGTTGTTCCTGTTACTTCGTTTTGTACTAGTTAAATTTTTAAACAGGTTCCGTACAGTCTGTTCGTGTTATTCCGGCCAAATCTTGATGAAGTTTTTATAGCGTTCACCCGTTTGAAATCCAGCAAGATCAACCATTTGTCTTTAAAAGTTCAATTCGATTTTGAATATGTTTGTACACGCCCATTTTCATTGATTCTATACTCTAACACATCCCATAGACGTCCCACTGCTGGGCACGGGCTTCCCCACAAACTGCTGCGGAAGGTCTAGCTAGACCATACTCCACCACGCTGATCCATTGTTCTCAAGCCTTCGAAAAGGCTTAACTATTATTTTCACCATTGAAAATAACCGAGACCGACGCCTTTACGTGCCCTCCGAAGCACGGTACCCATGAAATTTCACTCCTAACGGTCACCCATCCCCTAACCGACCGCACCCATCTGTGGATCAGAGAATCGAGACGACCCATTGGGCTATGGACGCTACTACACGGGCTACACAATAATAATTAATTAAATACAAATATTTTTACAAATACATATTTTTATTGGCCAGAGTAACAACAGCTTGTACAAGATTAATCGTTGTCCCCACACTATGAATAATAAATAATAATAATAAATCATTATAAATAAGCGATGACAGCCCAGTGGCTATCGAACTCGCCTCTCACTCGAACGGTCCAGGTTCAAACCCAAGCGGCACGCATCAATGCCATTTCTAAGTTATGTGCGTATACTACGCATCATTAAGAAATTAAATGTCACTTGCTGTAACGGTGACGGACGTCATCTTGAGGAAACCTGCATGCCTGAGTTTTTCATAATGTTCTCGAAGACATATGAAGTCTGCCAATCCGCACTTGGCCAGCGTGGTTTAAGGCCTACTTATCCCATTCTGAGAGGAGACACGTGCCCAACATTTGTCTATTAACCTATCATATGACACACTTGCCCCAGTCTGGTCAGATAATTAAGTCTCTCGTAATTTTATCCGAAGCGTAGGTATCCCTATTGGCAAGTGGAGCGAAAACCACACACGGTCAAACGACCTTCTATAACGGGAAACATACAAGTGACTTTGTGGGGTTCTTAAACTTTACAGCAACAAAGGCTCTCGTCGATCGTGTACGAGTAATTGACCGAGAAGCAACGTCGGGCGCGGTCGGTATATGGTTTGGTGACCGCTTGTGGCAAGATTTTATTTATTTTAAAAGCTTTTATTTAACTTCACTCGTATGTATGTAAGTATGTCCTGGAATCTTGCAATCAATATTTCACCCACTTCCATTGAAGCTATCGCGCTGAAATTTGGCACATATATTTGGTTCCGATAACATTGCATGCAAATAAAAAAATTTTAAAAAGCTCTTTAAAAAAAAAAAAATTTTACGGTATAATTATTTATATAACATTTATTGCTTTACACATGTTTTAGTAGGTAAAATACAATTAGATACATCCAACACGTGCACTTTGTTAAGGCATTGCAAGATGAGGAGAGAGGCAGACATTTTAATTAATAGTATTTACTGTATATTGTTATTGTAATTATATACCTAGGTCAATTTTGTTTAATATATAAGTACTAGCTGACCCGGCAAACGTTGTTTTGCCATAAAATATGACTACCACCACTACCACTACCACTACCACTACTACTACTACTACTACCACTACAGCTACCACTACTACTACCACTACCACTACTACTACCACTACTACTACCACTACTACTACTACTACCACTACTACTACCAATACCACTACCACTACCACCACCACTACACTACCACTACAACTACCACTACTACTACTACTACCACTACCACTACTACTACTACTACTACTACTACTACTACTACTACTACTACTACTACCACTACCACTACCACTACCACTACTACTACCACTACCACTACCACTACCACTACTACTACTACTTGAAAATTTGCTATATATTATATTAGCTTTTTACGCTCTTTTCAAAACTTTTCAAACGAATTAATTTTCCCCACAGACCGTTTTCCATTTTTTTTAAATATAAACAATGTACGCCTTGGCCATGTCATCGTCAATGGCAACGTTATGTGTCAAAAGTTATACGAAGTGACGATGGCTGAAATGACATTATTGTAAAGCATGTCAGTTAGACGTTTTCAAATATAAAATTACATAAAATAATTTGCAATAAAATAATATTTTGGCTAAAATTAAGATGTAAGCTATCCTATCTTTCAAGTTGGATCAAACTGCACACGGTGTGCAAATTTAATTTAAAATTGGTTAAGTAGTTTAGGCGTCCATTAACGTCCAACAACGTGACACGTATATTATATATATTAAGATGTCATATACTGCTTTATATATTGACTAGTGGACGCCCGCAGCTTCGCTCGCGTGGAATAAGACATTTACTAACTTCAAAAACGGCAAAGTTTCATACTAACTTTGCACCCCCGTTTTACCCCCCTAGGGGGTGAATTTTCAAAAATCATTTCTTAGTGCTCCCCTACGTTATAAAAGGAACCCCTGTGCAAAATTTCAAGTCTCTAACCCTTATAGTTTAGGCCCTGCGTTGATATGTCAGTCAGTCAGTCAGTCAGTCAGTCAGTCAGTCACCTTCTCCTTTTATATATATAGAAGATTATCTAATCATTTATTTTTTGTTATGTCCTTGACCTATTCATCTACGCTGTAATACGCTATGCCAATTAAATTAAGTCCGGTAGGTTATTGTAAATTGTTATAGACATGGGGGCCAGAACTATGTAGTTTTAGTTTGGTTAGGTTTTATGTATAAACTAGTGGACGCCCGCAGCTTCGCTCCCGTAGAATTAGACCCATTAACAATTTAACTTCCGAAGCTCTTCGACAAACCTTAACGATTGTTTTTACAATTGAAAAGTTTATCCAGCAGCGGTCACCAACAGCACCGCGGTGACAGCCTTGTGGCTATCGAACTCTCCTCTCACTCGAGCGGTCCGGGTTCAAATCCGGCTCGCAAAAATGACTTTCTTAATGTGCGATTTAAGAAATTTAACAGAAGGACACATCGCGAGGAAACCTGCATGCTTGAAAGTTCTTCATAATGTTCTCGAAGGCATGTCAAGTCTAGCAATCCGCATTTGGCCAGCGTGGTGGACTAAAGCCTTATCCCTCCCATTCTGAGAGGAGACCCGTGCCCACCCGACCGCACCCGTCGTTGCTTAACGGTCGATCACGCTATGAACGTTCCATATTACTAATAAAATTAAATATAAATACAAAAACGCTCGAACCTAAAACTCATTTAGGTTAGGTTAATAATTACGGAATACACTAGCACATAACCCCACCCTCCCCTTCCCTCTAGGGGACATTCGGGTAATAAATTTCACTAATTACTACACACCTACATGAGTTACATGTGGGTTATTCTACACGTAAAACCCAATTAGGGTATGAAGAGAATTTTAAAAGTTTTTTAAAGAGAATTTTATCAGTTACCGCATCAAAGTTACTTTGTTGCAGATTTACAACTGTGAGGACTTTTAGGTGGTAGAGCCTATAAAATATTTTCCGTACACGGAAAGTTTAAGCGGTGACAGCCCAGTGACCCGCCTCGCATTCGAGCGGTCCGGGTTCAAACCCCAGTGGCACACCAATGACTTTTCTAAGTTATGTGCGATTTAAGAAATTAAATGTCACTTGCTATAACGGTGAAGGACACAGGAGGAAACCTGCATGCCTGAGAGTTCATCACAACGTTCTCCAAGGTATGCGAAGTCTGCCAATCCGCACTTGGCCAGCGTGGTGGACTAAGGCCTAATCCCTCTCCCATTTTGAGAGGAGACCGGAGCCCAACAGTGGGACAAAGAAAGGGTTGTGATGATGATCACTGTGAGAGGCGAGCTCGATAGCCACCAGGCTGCCACTGTCGACTAGCGCCCACTAATGGGACACAGCCACGACAAATTCCGTGCTACACAGCGTGTTACATCATTCCAGGGACACACCTCTGTCATCTACACTAATCTATACTTCTATACTAATATTATACACATATAGTTTTCACACAAAAACTACTGGAGCGATTACAAAAATTCTTTCACCATTAGAAATCTGCATCTCCACTGCGTGACATAGGCTATATAATACTAGTGGACGCCCGCAGCATCGCTCGCGTGGAATTAGACATTCACTAACTTCAAAAACGGCAAAGTTTTATACTAACTTAGCACCCCCGTTTTACCCCTTAGGGGGTAAATTTTTAAATATCCTTTCTTAGTGCTCCCCTACGTTATAAAAGGAACCCCTGTGCAAAATTTCAAGTTTCTAACTTGATATGTCAGTCAATCAGTCAGTTATAAAGAGGAAACATTATAAAGAGGAAACATTTGTTTGTAATGTTTTCACACAAAAACTACTGGAGCGATTTCATAAATTCTTTAACCATTAGAAATCTGCATCTCCACTGAGTGACATAGGCTATATAATATTACTAGGTGTGAACGAAACTATTGTTATGTCTAATTCCACGCGAACGAAGCTGCGGTCGTCCTCTAATATTAAGTAAAATAAGTGTAACATGAGATAAACGAGAATATATGATAGGTATAATAAAGGTATTTTACGTCGTTCAACACACTATTTATAAAAGGGCTTGTTGACTTCCCACCTCCATTATTATGTAGTCTATAAAGGGGGTTTCACATACTACATTCTTAATAATTTCCCAGAAGTGCTAGGTATTTGATTTTCTTCGTTAACCTTGCAAAAATCTACTAGCCCACACAGTATTAGTATTCAGATTTAGAATCATTTAATTTTCAATACATGGTGGTTGTATACGCTTAATGAACGTCATAACATTTTGAACTTACCGCCCGTTCACAAAGTTGATGCTACCGAGAAGAACACGGCAAGAAACTCGGTGTTACTCTTTTCTAAACTAACTTAATGTGGAGCTGGAGATACTTCGCACCAAGCGTTTTTATCGTGTATGTAGTCATTTATTGTATTATTGTATCTTTATGACGTTTCGGGTATTATTGTAAAAGCGAACACAGTTCCCCATAAAATACTTTGATACTTTACTTAGTCTAGAGCCAGGTACAATAAATTTGTCCTAAATCTAGATCATACTCCACCAAACTGCTCCAATGCGGCTTGGTGGAGGGGTTAGTGGCCAACCCAGTGTCGAATGTTCTCAAGCCACCCGAAGGTGTTTGGCAAGACTTAACGTTTGATTCCGCCATTGAAAAGAACCGGGACCGACGGCTTAACGTGCCCTCTGAAGCACGGAAGCACACATTAAATTTTGCCACTAGCGACTCCTACACAAACTTCAAATATTAATGTTCAATTTATGTTAATGTTTACGGAACACCCTGTACGGTATACAGGTTGACTTTTAAAGTATGTCTTTATAAAAGCTCATAACATCGCAAGATTTTTATGCCTCCATAATTTATTGTGTATTATATTACCGTTTTATGGGACATCATAATTTATTTTATGGTAGACGGGGCCTGAAGTGCTTGATGGTCCAAGATGGGCCCTTCAATTTGCTTGAGGGTTTTAGGGTATTGAAATAAATAATTAATAAGGTGCAAAAGTGGTGCATTTCTACACGGTAGAAATGGTACTAGGTACCGTAGCGGGCGGTGGTACTGTCGGGCGAACTCTAAGAAACCTATTTGGTTCCCTATATGTACCAGCTATAACTTGTTTACTTGTTCTTTTGCTTTTCAGTGCGTCCATTTTTGTTGCAAAGTTGAAGCCGTGTATCCACTAGGCAACATTTGGCGCGCGACCCGTGTCGCTCAACATGTACAGCAACGCTGCACAACAGCGCGCGACGTTGCCAGCTGGCGCGCAACACAATGTACATTAGGTGCGTAGACAGACAACGTTGTTCAACAAAAAGTTCCGCGCTCTTGGGCAACCTGTTGTGCAACATGTCGCGCGCCAAATGTTGCCTAGTGGACGCGGCTTTATGGTAAACATTTTGGGTGTAACTGGAATAGACATTAGTATTTTTAAAATAAATTAAAAGGCAAAAACTTATACTCAGGATCTTGCTAAGCCGTCGTGATTGAACCCCGGTAACGAGTCAAACTTTAAGTATATACAAAATGCTCGGCCGGGATTCAAACCCGAGAATCGCGGTTCACCACTCACTACAGATTCCGTAACTGTAAACAAATTGACTTACCAAGCTTGCTATGTGGGTGCTGATGGTGGTGAATCGGCTGTTGCTGCTGAATCTGTGGCAGCAGCGCTGGATGTGGCAGTTGCAGCAGTTTCGGCTCGAGTTTTGTAGCGGCTGCCACGGGGATCGGCCCAGCGTTGGTCATAGTCGTCATGGTCGCTGCCGGCATCATCAGGGTCGACATCGTTAGCATTTTGACCGAGCCCACCACCACTTTTCACGCGGCCATTTTGTTTTCGAAAACTCGCAAATCACCACACGAGATTTTCTTGAAAAAAATGTCTTTACGTCACTTTACACTGAGCTGCGTCGGTTGTGGAGATTAAAACGTTGAGGTTTATTGATTTAGAGTAGACACACGCGATTTGTTTCACTTAAGTTTTTTTGGAACTACTAATAACATGTTAGTTGGACTTGGGTGTATAATATTATGTTTTGGTAAATTTTGTTAGTACTAGCGTTTTGTTTTAATCTAATCTACGAGTTTATTGGCGCCTGTACGAGAAAACTGTTGTTGTAGATTTAATTTTTTGTTATATACGAGTAGGCGAAAAAATGTGGCTTCTTTATTTGACGATTTAAAAACGTATTGAATTAAAAATTGTGGTTTTGCAGAAATTGATATACACAGAAACTAATCAAAATAGTACGGCGATCACGTATTAATTCAATACAAACGATGCGTATCAATTTTTTCGCCAGTCACGCCTAATATGTGACGTCACACTATAGTACTTAGTGAGGTGAACTCGTTTTAGTTGTAATCAAATCGTAACGTACCGTAAGTATCAATGCGCACCGACCGAACTTGCTAGATATCTTGCAGTGTATTCGACATAGGGTCGTACTGAAAATCAGCGCCATTTTTCCTATCCTAAGGATTATGGCAAAAGCTGAGTGCGGTCCTATTTCGCTTTGTAATAATACACAAACCGACCGCGCCCGTCGTTGCTTAACTCTTTCGATCACATTGAATCGACGCGAGCCATTGGGCTATGGATGGACAATGGACGCTACTCGACTAAAGTTGCTTATGCACGCACAAACAAAAAAGTGTGTGCGTGTAACCTTTACGTGCGATTGAAGTAAAACATATTTTAAGTTATTGTTATTGTTATTTTTATTATTTATTATGTAACCTAGATATTCAAAATAAAACAGCAAGCGCACCGTAAATAGGTTCTACCACCAAAAAGTGTCAGAACTTTTAGTCTTATTTTTTTCCGTCTAGCCCCCTTTCGCAACACGCGATAAGGAACTTCGTTCCAAAAGTAAAAAGTACTCGTTTGATTAAAATAAATTAATAATTTAAAAATAAGCGTCACAACCGTCAAAAAAAGAAAGTACTCGTTTGATTAAAATAAATTAATATATGAAAATAACCGGAACATCCGTCAGAATCAAAAATCTGAGTTACTCCCTAGTCGCGCCTAAAGAAGTTTTACTTCAATAACAAGGTAGATATGGATGTAACTCTTCCCCGGGTTCCTGCAGGTAGATTACATTGTAGTCACCATTATCACGCGAATAATCGGTGCGACCACATAACACGGACGAATTGTGCGTGACTGTACGTAATAAGTAGGGTTGGCAAAACAAAACCTAGTTACAAATTGTAACCGCAACTCACAACCGCATCACGGAGATGTCAAAACTATTTAGTTCTAAAATCTACGAATATAAACGATAATTTATACCGTTAAATATTTTTTTTTTATAAAAGCTTTTTAAAACTTTTTTTTATTTTCATGCATTGTCGTCGGAACCAAATATGTGTGCCAAATTTCAGCTCGATAGCTTCATTGGAAGTGGGTGAAATATTGATTGCAAGATTCCAGGACATACATACTTACAAGATAACATACGAGTGAAGTTAAATAAAAGCTTTTAATTTAAAAATTGTTTGAATCAGGTCCGCTCGAGTGAGAGGCGAGTTCGATAGCCACTGGGCTGTCACTTCTGCCTTTAATTAAAGTTAAGGTATTAAAACCGAAACACTGACCATAAATCCCATTACTACGAAAGTTGCCAAAGGGTAACTTCGGTAGAAGATTAAATTTACCCCATACGGACAACTTAACCCTCACGCTGCGAACTAGGAAAGCCTCTCACAATTAATTGATATCCCACAGTGACACAGAAACTGTGTGTTAGCCGTTGGGGGTTAAAGAAATAATGTTTATATAAAAGGGAATGCCTACTTAGGAATGCTTTGTTAATAGTCATCTATCTCAAAGAATTTAAAAGAAAAGTTCGAATCGGACTCGTGTACGAAGGGTTCCGTAAATCATGTCTGTTGTATGGGAGCCCCCCTTAAATTTTATTTTTTTCTATTTATTAGTATTTGTTGTTATAGTGGCAACAGAAATACATCATCTGTGAAAATTTCAACTGTCTAACTATCACGGTTAATGAGATACTACTGCTGTGCACGGGTCTCCCCCATAGACACTGCTGCAGGAGGTCTAGAGCATACTCCACCACGCTGCTCCAATGCGGATTGGCGGATGTTCTCAAGCCACCCGAAGGTCTTCGAGAAGGCTTAACGACTGTTTCCACCATTGAAAACAACCGGGACCGACGGCTTAACGTGCCCTCCGAAGCACGGTAGCGTCCATGAAATTTTGCCACTAGCGGTCACCCATCCACAGACCGACCGCGCCCGTCGTTGCTTAACTCTTTCGAAACATTGAATCGACGCGAGCCATTGGGCTATGGACGCTCAATACTTTAGTAGCTAAATAAATATATTTGGACCACTGCCAACATTTGACGGATGTCATCCAATCTCTTACCATATAAATGTCTGGGATTCAATGCCTTTGCTGAAGATCTTTATAGCGACTTGTGACCGTATTCTCTAATAACATGAATCTTTTATCTGTCTGTTTGGTTTAGAACATGTAGCTATGTGTGAGGATTGTGGGGAGGTTCATTCTCCATTGCATTGTAATTATCAAAACAAATACTTTAAAGTTTAATTCAAGCCAATTCAAGAAGCTAACGGCTCAGCTATTGGAGATTAAAATTATTTTATTTATTATAAAATTATTTTAATAGGAATGTAAAATTAACATTATTTGTAAAATTGAGTTACCTATGTTAATTAAGGAATGTAAACCATTCAGATACTATGCCTATAATATAATACCGTTGTGACCTTGTGATATTAAATTTTATTATATTGTGTAATTTTATTAATTTTTTGATTACATAGGTAATTTTAATTTTCTTTTTCTTATTCTGATCCTATTTTATTTTGACTCTAGCAATCTTATACTTAGTAACTTTATATCATGTTATTCTAATGATATTTTTTTATACTTAATTTGATTCATGTACGCTGTCCATTTATGAATGTTATGTGTCTGTAATTGAGGTAACACTTTACATGTATCTTCAACTAAGTGATGTATATTTTATATATTAATGTATACCTTGTTGGCACATTAAATAATAAAGAAAAATAAATAAAAATAATTCCATAGGCAGGCCGAGCAAACATGTCAAACAAACAAACATAATGGTTATAGGGTCTACCACACAGAATGCGCTAAGCCTGACATCCGTTGTAGCTACTTTGTATGCAGGTCAACAGTCCGTCTTGTTAAAACTCTCTTTGTATAACACAGTTGGATGGTTTCGTAGGACGCGTAAGGCTTTGCTGTTTCCAAACGGGGTAGGCTTTCAAGGAAAAATTATTCATCTATTTATATAAAAGGAGAAGCTGACTGACTGACTGACTGACTGACTGACATATCAACGCAGGGCCTAAACTATAAGGGCTAGAAACTTGAAATTTTGCACAGGGGTTCCTTTTATAACGTAGGGGAGCACTAAGAAAGGATTTTTGAAAATTCACCCCCTAAGGGGGTAAAACGGGGGTGCAAATTCAGTATGAAACTTAATATATACTACGCGAGCGAAGCTGCGGGCGTCCACTAGTCAAATCTATCGATAACGTAACGTACAGTAACAAGTATCGACGCGCACCGACCGAATGTGCGTGATATCTTGCAGTATTTTGCAAGATTGCGGCACGGGGTATACGCAAAGTTCACCGTTCTATCTTTATTAATTTCTGTGAATACAACTTACAGAGGCCTCAGCAGGGCCACGTTAGATTCAGATTCAGATTCATTTATTTTTCATTATTTATATGGTATTTTGATATTGTATATAGTATAGTTGATGCTACCGAGAAGAACACGGCAAGAAACTCGGTAGTTACTCTTTTCAAAATTTACAATTTTTATAATTTGATCACATTAAGTACATTATTATTGAACAAGTGGAGCTGGAGATACTTCGAACCAAGCAGTTATAATATAATTCTGACGTTTTGACGTAAATAAACTTGTCTGGACAATTGCCAACACTGAACGAACCTCGTCCAATCTTTTGCTGTATTTTGTTCGGATATCAATGAGATGCATTCGGTAGGACCTTTAGATAGCTGTAAGCCTCATTTTAGAACACTTAACATTAACTTACCATGTATGTACATTTATGAAGTGAGCTTATTTGTTGTAAAGAATAAAAATATGTTTAATGATACAGTATTAAATAGATGTAGACATAAAAATAAGTTATTCCTAACAAAAAAGAGGCTAAAGATATTTAAAACGAATGCATACTGTATGGCTATAAAAGTTTATAATCACTTGCCCGAGCGTCTAGCCTTAAAATGTTTAAAAAGAATATGTTGCAAATTTTGCAAGAAAAGCAATATTATGACATAAAAGAGTTTTTCAATGATAAAGTAATTTAGTAATAATTTTGACATAATTTTTTTTCTTATTATTTACATTAATTTTCTATATTTGACATTTTAAAATTGATATTGAAATTGTAAATTAAATATGAGCTAATGATGATGTAGTGATTTTATGAGATAAAGAATAAAGCTTAACTAATATTAAATATTTGTACACTGGTATAACCAGTAAAGTATGTAGTTCCAAGCCTTTTTTATAACACCTTATATGTACACACAGAACAGATAAAGCCTATATCTGTTTTGTGTATGTACACATACTTAAACAAATAAATGCATTTCATTTCATTTCATTTCATTTCATTAGGATACACAAGTTATTTATAACTTATATGTATTAGATTCTGTGGTATTAGGGAAGTTATTATACAATGTCTAGTAACAACGTAAGATTACGCCTGTTGTTGCCCGAAGCGGTAGGCAGAGGTGTTTATGCACCCACTTTTCACCAGTTAAGTTTCCATCCATCCATCCATCAGCCTTTTTGGGTCCACTGCTGGACACAGGCCTCCCTCAATCGTAGCCACAAACGCGACATTAACAGGTCCAGCGGTAGTGCTTCCCATAGGAACTGTACAGGCTCTACCACCTGTACAATAGTGTTACGTGTACGATGCTGCGGCTTTGAGCCGGTAAAGTTTTGATGAATTTGGCAGAGAGTGTATGAATCTGTCCCTATGGAGTTTGCGTTGAGTAGTTTAGAGTTGGTGGCACCTTTTCTATAATAAATAGACCTGCCTAGGAGACCTGAACAGCCTCACAATGGGTGGGTCTGAAAATGAGCATAGAATAGACCAGGGGTCGGCAACCTGCGGCTCGCGAGCGACTTGTGGCCTTTTGGATGTGAAGCTGCTCTTTAGTTTCATATTATTATGCAAGTATAAAAAGTACATTTTTGAAGTGAAACTTCTTTAGAATCGGTGTGATTTCAAACTCGATGAAACGAAAAAATAAGTCCATAGAGACACAAACACATAAATGTATAGGATTCAGCCGGCGAGAGAATGAGATAGAACACATTAGACGTACAGTACTGGACAGCAGAGATTGTTTTTTTTTTTCAGAAGTTTCACTTCTACCGTGTGTGACTTGCACACACACACACTTTTTTGTTTTTGACACCTAACTAACAATTGCACTAGGTTGACTAGCAGAAAATGCCTTATGTAAAATCTATATGTATGTCCGCCTTTTGTAAAATCTTTTCTGAGGATTTTTCAATAAAGCCTTAAATAAATAAATAAATATAAATAGATATTTTTCTTATGGAAAGAAGATTAAGATTGTTATTTTTATCAAAAAACTTTATTTATTTAAGCAAGTACTATTTATTGTTAGCAAGAATTTTTTTTGTGGCTCTTTAAAATCTTTGAAATTTTGTAATTTGTAATTTTTGACTCTTCCGACTCAAAAGGTTGCCGACCCCTGGACTAGACGAAAGTCATGTTTAATGTACATGTCACTCCTACACCGGTTGTTGTCGATGGCACTGCTCTCGAAGTTTAGTAAAATAAGCATAAGTAGGTACACACGTAAGTACGCGTCCATAGCCCAATGGCTCGAGTCGATTCAATGTGATCGAAAGAGTTAAGCAACGACGGGCGCGATCGGTTTGTGGATGGGTCGGCTAGTGGCAAAATTTCATGGACGCTACCGTGCTTCGGAAGGCACGTAAAGCCGTCGGTCCCAGTTGTTTTCAATGCTGGAAGCAGTCGTTAAGCCTTGTCGAAGACCTTCGGGTGGCTTGAGAACATTCGACACTGGGTTGGCCACTAACCCCTCCACCAATCCGCATTGGAGCAGCGTGGTGGAGTATGCTCTAGAGTCTAGAGTCTAGACCTCCCGCAGCAGTGTCTGTGGAGGAGACCCGTGCCCAGCAGTGGGACGTCTATGGGTCGCAGCGAGGTACACACTGCCCAGCGGAGACTTAACCTCATTGATAGTTCAGCTGTGTGGCTCCAGGCAAAACTGGTGAATGAATAAAACAAGCATCACATTTGTATCCGACTGATAATTTAATACAAATCCGCTTTGAAACATATTTGTATTCATTTGTAATTCACCCGCTTTGTCTTTCTGGAGCCGCGGGCATGTTGCCACAGACTATAAAAATATAGAAATAATAGTAGGTCATTCGAGTGGAAACGTTTGTTTTAGTTGCCCTCGGTCGGTATAATGTTGTTATTCTTTTTTGTAATGGACCAGCAGTTGCGCTTGCTGAGCTCGATGTGCGGGATTCGATTCCCGGGTGAGGAAATGCAAAGGGTTTTTTAACTTCAAATTTACTTTAATTCACGGATTTAGAGTTCGCCCGGGGCAGTACCACCGCCCGCCACGGTACCTAATACCATTTCTGCCGTGTAATAATTGTTTTAAAGCAATTATGGTCCGGTTGGAAAGGTGTGGTTTCCGGTTACACTTCTTTAGAGGCGACCATCTTAGTGCTCAAGGGTAGCAACACATGGATGGATGGATGACTTGCACATGGATGGATGGATGACTTGAACTTGGAGTTTAGAGACGTTGTCAAACTTCTAACAACTGGACTGGCATTTAAGTCAACAAATAAATAATAATATTTATTCCGAAATAATATTCACGCGAATATTCAGACGAACGATAAAAATAAAAGGACCACAGATACAAAGCTCTACAAACACGAGACGATACAAAAGGTTACAAAAAGGAACAAAAAGTTGTATCGGGAACAAAAGAGAGGAACAAGTGGTGGTACTTTTGTTTTTAATTTCATTTTCCTCTATGCGAGTCGGTTTGAGCAGGCGATGCCCTTGTCATTAGACAATAATATGTGTTTTAAAATGTCTACCGATTTTTTTTATGTTCAAAGGAAAAACTGTGAATAGTTTCATTAGGCGCGTTGGACAATTTTGTTGAGGCAGACCTGTGTTCGCGTCACCGTCACGCTGTAAATTAATTAATTATTTTACTTTGTCGTTCATATGATTGTCTTCTTAAAAATTATAATATACGCTTAAAACAAGACGCCTTCAGCTCATGGCCTTGCTTCATGATATTTGTCACGGTAAATATGACTGCATACCTCTTATTAATGTGTATTACAGAGTTCCACGCACAACACATATGCGTAAATTAAAACCTTTCTTTCCTACAAATAAATGTTGCACAAATGCTAGATAACGTTCATCTTAATATCAATTAGTGCGTTGCTATGATGATAACTATGTTTGCATTTTGTGTATAAGTTTATTATGTATTTTCATTTTTGTTCTTCACATTAATAGTCTATTACGCCTGCCATAACTTTTCTTTGTCACCAAGATTGGTAGAAAATGCCTATAGTCATTAAGTCCGCTCATTGTAGATAATGCAATTTAATAAATAAATAAATAAATAACTATAATAACTCCCCTTTAGTCGCCTCTTACAACAGGCAGAGGATACCGTAGCACTATTCTGGTATCGAGCTGTAAGGTACCAGGTTTGATCCCGTTCGAAGTGTAATTCAGATTTTATAACTTAAAATTTTCAATAGCTCGGAGATTTATGGTATACTAGTGGACGCCGCTGCTTCGCTCGCGTGGAATTAGACATAACAATAGTTTCGTTTACACCTAGTAATATTGTATAGCCTATGTCACTCCGTGAAGATGCAGCTTTCTAACGGTGAAAGAATTTTTGCAATCAGTCAACATTACAAACAAATCTTTCCACTTTATAATATTAGTATAGATATAGATTTGTAGTGGTCGAGAGTTTTTAGGCTATCCGAACTTTACCGATACGAAAGGCTTAACCAGACGATACGTGCTTCAAAAATACATACATTGTTTTATTTCGCAGACGTTTCTTTATAAAGACAGAACCAATATTTGCCTAACTTGGTTAAACAAACGACGTGAAATGAAATACGAACAAAAATACATAGCGAAAATATCGTTTGAAGAAAAAATTATTTTGTCGCTAAGTTCAAGCTGAAACCACCCTTACTGCTATACAAATAAGTCAGTTTGGTTTGTGCCTTATTATGATTATCATGTATACGATTTTTGCGTGTTTATCTAGCGATTGTTCTTTCAGTCCTTTGGATTCGATAATGTTATTTCGAAGATATCTTGGTTTGAATTGTTATAACTTCACGCCTGTATTACCTTGGGGTAGGCAGAGATGTGTGTTCACCCAATTTTCACCAGTTATGTTTATAATTATATGTCAAATTCAAATTCAAATTCAAATTCAAAATAATTTATTTCGCTATGAGGTGATTACACACGCTTAACGAAAGTCTAGGTAACTACAAACTACTTAAAGAGAAGAGATATAATGCTATTCTAAACTGATTAATATAAAGCAAAGGATGAGCGATTGATCCTTGAATGAATAGCTAATCTACACGGGTGCCTAACCTGCCTTAAGGCTAATTTACAATAATTACCTACCACTAAGCTAAGCTCTAAGTCACGATAGACTATCTATCTGGTCGATAATCCTAGTGTAGGTGATCCTACTGTCATTGAATTGTTATGACAAAAAGAGTTTGGCGTGTGTTCTGTGAAAATCTCTTTGCGCTCAAACTAGCTTATTTTATTTTAGCGAGTTACACTCAGTATTTCGCTACGCGACCGAATCATGAATGACGAAATACGACGAATAAAGCTCACCGACATAGTTCGCAGGGTTAAAAAGTGAAGTGGCAATAGGCAGGCCACGTTCGAAGGACTGATAACCGGTGGGGGAGAAAAGTCCTCGAATGGAGACTACGACTCGGAAAAAGGAGCACAGGTCGCATTTCGACAAGGTGGACAGACGACCTGAAGAAGACGGCGGGAAACCGCTGGATTCAGCAGGCACAGGACCGGTAGGAGTGGTGTCGTTTAGGAGAGGCCTATGTCCAGCAGTGGACCTGAAAAGGTTGATGGATGGATGGATAGCTTTTATCCATGGATGGATATCCATCCATCCTTCCCCTTGCCTCTGCAAGTTAGATTAGAGCAAGTTATGAAACGTATATGATTCCTTATAGAGTTCGCCCGGGGCAGTACCACCGCCCGCCACGGTACCTAACACATTTCTGCCGTGTAGCAATAATTGATTTACCTACCGCGTAACGAAAGACTATATCATAAGCTTAAACGATTTTGTATATTTCAGTTATTATCATATGTATAGGCACCTGTTTCTTTGTTCCCTTTTGCGTAATTCGGACAATCTGAAACAAGAAAATGTATATTTATTAATATTTCTATTAATAACATATCTTAAACAACCAACTACGACCGAAGCACAGCCTTAAAGCTGCAACCCATTGACGTCCCACTTCTGGGCACAGGTGTTCCCCACAGACACACAGTTAAATTGTGTCACTTGCTAAACCGGTGACGGAAAAATCGTGAGAAAACCTGCATGCTTGAGAGTTCTACATAATGTTCTCGAAGGCCTGTGAAGTCTGTCAATCCGCACTTGGCACGTCATGGACTTAGGCCTAACCTCTCCCTTTAAGAAAGAAGACTTGAGTCCAACAGTGGGACTGGGAAAGGGTTGTGCAAACCTAATGCAAGTGTAATTTCAACTAAAATTCGCGAGTTGCAACATACAAAATTACGGCCGTTTTGCCGCCAAAAAAAAAACGTGTCCATAGACGACGGTGACCACTTACCATCAGGTGGCCCGTATGTATGTTTGTCGGTCCTATACTATAAAAAAAAAACTAGATGAAATGATGACCTGAAAAAGTCAGGTAACCCGGATCGGGAGCAGTAGCACCGATTTAGGGAGGCCTAGCCCAGCAGTGGACTATAAAAGGCTGGATGACGGATGATAACGCAGTCAGCATGGAAGCAATAATCATTTGATGTACGCAATGTCACTACATAAATCCTATTCATAAATTATATTATTATACAATATCCACGATCGTTATTCAGTCTGGCGCCACGCATAAGGCGCATCAACTACAATATGCGAGTAGGTATATCTTAATACTAGTGGACGCCCGCAGCTTCGCTCGCGTGGAATTAGACGTAACATAACCTAAATACTAAATTTCATTGAAATAATGTAGGTAGGTATATACGAAAAACTTTTATACCTACTAACTTTGCACCCCCCTTTTACCTTAAGAGATGATTTTCGAAACTCAATAAAAAACCTTCATAGGTACTGAATTTAATTCGAATAACATCAAAAACGGCAAAGTTTCATACTAAATTTGCACCCCCGTTTTACCCCCGTAGGGGGTGAATTCTCAAAAATCCTTTCTAAGTGCTCCCCTACGTTATAAAAGGAACCCCTGTGTCAAATTTCAAGTTTCTTTATATAGCCTATTTTACTCAGTGAAGATGCAGCTTTCTAATGGTGAAAGAATTTTTGAAATCGGTCCAGTAGTTTTTGTGTTAAAACATTACAAACAAATGTTTCCTCTGTATAATAATAGTATAGATAGACTGAAAGGAGTTTCATGCCTTTTTACGAACCATGTAAGAATTATTTTGCAATAGCATTATAAATAAATAAATAAATATCATTGTTTTATAGTAGAAAACGTGGTCCTTTATTAAGTATTATAAAGCTCAAAGCTAAGCAATATTTAACTGTAATAATTAACTGTAATCTTGATAATATTAAGTCCATCAAACGATTTTCATTCTAACTGACGGGTTTGTTCAAAGGCCCTCTGTCTACAAAGATCAATCTATTCATACGTTGTCGGAAACCATTTGGAAATCTTAATAATCGCGTTACGCAAATAGTTTAAACTCCTAGGACTAAGGTGCTGTCAGATTAACAGCTAATGAAAAGCTGTACGGTCTGTATGGTAGTCTACAAGCTGGGGAGGTATAGAGAATACTCCACCACGCTGCTCCAATGCAGACTGAGGCGTTAAGCAGCTTCGCTCGCGTTGAATAAGGGTCGACTCACATTGGCGCAGAGTCGAAGCGACGCGACGCGTCATGTTTTCCCGCCAACAGCATATTCAGCTATATTGCTCTATTATTTAAGTACAAATTTCTGCTATGTAAATATGGTGGCGCGCGTCGACGCGCGGCTGGTGTCGAGCGGGCTGGAGTCGAGCCGTGCTTTAATAATAGAGCAATAGACTCAATGAAGATGCAGCTTTCTAATGATAAAAGAATTTTTGAAATCGGTCCAATAGTTTTTGTGTGAAGACATTACAAACAAATGTTTCCTCTTTATAATATTAGTATAGAAGTATAGATAGATACCTTTAATAAGTCCATCCACTTTCAATTTCATATAATATGTATATTACTAGTTATATGATGATAATATAGGTGTTGGTTCGCGGTGTAAAAATATGTTTGGAGTTATTTTTTCACATATAATATATATAATGTATACTGTGTTCTGTTTGTTAACCAATTAAAGAGAAAAAAGAAAAAGAAAATATTTTTTATTACTCACGTTAGTTAAACATTTGCTGGATGAATGAAAATAAAAAACTAGAGAGGGGTCAAGGGACACCCGGATGGATCGAAGTTATAGGATATATAACTTATTATAAGTTATTGTTATTGTTATTTTTATTATGAACAAAAAACCTGTATACGAGAGAGAGAGAGACAGACAGAGAAACACGCGCACGCCGCACGGCTTACAACTATAGCAAAAAGTGTCGTTACAACTTTTGGTCTTAATTTTAAAAGCTTTTATTTAACTTCACTCGTATGTATATACGTATGTATGTCCTGGAATCCTGCAATCAATATTTCACCCACTTCCACTGAAGCTATCGAGCTGAAATTTGGCACACATATTTGGTTCCGATGACAATGCACGAAAATAAAAAAACGTTATAAAAAGCTTTTTTTAAAATTAAAATAAAAATTACCCTTTCTCAACGCGCGATAAGGAACTTCGTTCGAAAAATCTTTATTGGAATAAAATTCATTACGCAACGCTTACAAAGGCTATTGAAACGAACAGCCAAGTTTCCTGTGAATTATTACACTATAACCTACCTATACCTACCTACTTGCCGTATCACTGGGTGGGGCGATGTGTTAAAAAATAGTTTTCAAAAAAGTCGTCGGTTAGTAAACGCTTCGTGACTGCTTCGCGTGACAATGCCCTTCCCCCCAGGTTTGTTGGCCGGTAACAGCTATAATATCACGTGCTTATTATTTGGTGCGATTGGTGCGATGGTGCTTAGTTGCTAAGTGCCGGTCGGTAAGGATGTTTTTTTATTTATTTAAGTCAACAGTTTGTTTTTATTTGAGACTAGCTGACCCCGCAAACGTTGTTCTGCCATATGTAATGTGACGAAAGTGACGCGACGCTATAATTCAGTGAACGACAGTTGAAAATAAAAATACTAAAATAGTGTTTAAAAAACATTTTCCAGTGGACTAAATTGTGAATCTAAACCATTCACGAATCCCCTTGACACAACACAAATAATTTCATCAACATCTATCCAGCCGTTTAGGATGAGTTCACTATCATACACACGTACACAAGAAATATATATGTTAAGATAGAGAGAGCTGGACCGAATTGGTTGATTGAATTTTGTTTTGATGGTTATTTGTGTGAAAGAAAATTTATGGAAAATACACTGGAAATCTCAAAAGTTAGAGAGGAATTCTCTTATATAGCAAATAGATGCCGAACAAACCCGGGACTATTGCATACTAGATACATTCAAAAGTCAAAGTCAAAACAAAGGTAAATTTAAATTGTTAACCTTATCTATGCATAGGATGTTTCATAAAAAAAATATTTCTACATTAAATGCTTTGGTATAATAGAAGATATAATAATTTATTCATTTATAAAAATATTCAATTATATTTTGGAATGCTAAATTATGAAATTATTTATTACAATTCACTTTATCAATACATATATTATTATACAGAAAATTATTCTGTACCTATACCTAACATTTTATTTTTATCTATGAATATAGAATCCAAATTCAAACAAAAATTATTAAATAACTAAGGTTACCTTGCCTTGAAAAATAATTAATTTATTCAAAATTGAAATTATATTTTTAATCAATTGATTTAAGCAGTCCTGTAATAAATCAATACAAATCTCGGGATTCTTTAGTCCGCACAAGTGCTTACAGCGTAACTTACTTTGTAATAACCCTATTAACACTCATTAACTTACTTTGTAACCCTCTTATTAATTCTTTATACATATAGTTCTAATTTTATAAATATTGTATCTTGCCAGTGGACACCCAGCCTTACAGCAAAAAGAAAAGTAAAAGAATTTTTGAATCGGTCCAATAGTTTTTGTGTGAAAACATTACAAACAAATGTAAATAAATATTGTAAATGTTGTATCTTGCCAGTGGACACCCAGCCTTACAGCACCGTGCGTGTCGCGCCAGCGCGCGGGAAATATGAAAATTGACCCGTTATTACCGGATATGTCTGCTTCTGATAAATAGAAATGTTGGGGAATTGTGGCGACGGAATCCGGGTGGCAGACCCTGTGGGCGGTCCAACCGCGGTACCTACTTTGTTTTCGTACTCATTGTGTTAGATAAATAAGCATTTAACTGTACACAATTACCAAAATTTGATAGCGGTGACAGCCCAGTGACTATCGAACTCGCCTCTCACTCGAGCGGTCCGGGTTCAAACCCCAGTGGCACGCACCAATGACTTTTCTAAGTTATGTGCGATTTAAGAAATTAAATGTCACTTGCTATAACGGTGAAGGACACATCTGAGGAAACCTGCAAGCCTAAGATTTCTCCGTAACGTTCTCGAAGGCATGTGAAGTCAGCCACTGGGCTGTCACCGCTACCTACATTGAATTTCTTAAATCGCACATTACTTAGAAACTAATGCCGCTAGGATTTGAACCCGGACCGCTCGAGTGGGCTATCACTGGTTTAGTAATACTCCAGTAATTATTAGCAACTCTTGAGGACAGAATCCATCACCAAGATCATACTACGCTCAATTCACTAAGTCCGTTCTCAAACCTATGTTTGATTTATTAATACACTAATATAGTAGACTAGTGGACGCCCGCAGCTTCGCACGCGTGGAATTAGACATAACAATAATTTCGTTTACACCTAGTAATGTTATTTAGCCTATGTCACTCGGTGAAGATGCAGCTTTCTAATGGTGAAAGAATTTTTGAAATCGGTCCAGTAGTTTTTGTGTGAAAACATTACAAACAAATGTTTCCTCTTTATAATCTTGAATTATATATATTTCTTGTGTACGTGTGTATGACAGTGAACTCCTCCTAAACAGCTGGATAGATGTTGATGAAATTTTTTGTATTTGTTCAAGGGGATTCGAGAATGCTTTAAATTATATAAATATAATTTGGTCCACTGGAAAATGTTTTTTAAACACTATTTTAGTATTTTTATTTTTAACGGTCGTTCATTGACGTGAATCGTCGCGTCACTTTGAAATTTCATATGGCAGAACAACGTGTATTAGTCAGCGAGTATTAGTATAGAAGTATAGATAGATGGGCTAGTGCTTTTTTCAGAGGTATGTGCGCTTTTCACTAGTTGTTTAGGTTCCATGTTTGGAAGCTTTTGGAGCTTATTGCCACAAACCGGACACAATTCCTAACTCCGAGCTGAGAATTTCAACATAGAAAAACCCACTAATACTTTGCTCGGGAATCGAACTTAGAACTAACTGTCCCATGCCAATATATTCATGAAAATATTATATCGTCGGTACAAAAGTCAATTAGCCAAAGTGCCATTTTGTCAGTAAATTAGTTTACCTTTGTAGAGTTTTTACTTTTTTCAGCTAAGCAGAAAAACTATTTGTAATAACATTTATATTTGAAATGCCACAGATACAATATTTTGCCACAGTATGCGTTGTGTCAAGTAATTAAAAACTGCCATAATGACACTTTGGCTAGTTGACTTTTGTACCGACGATATGTATGTACGATTTTTTTTTGAAAAAGCAGTGTACATATCTTATCTTTAATACAAGAAATAACGATAAATTGATTGTACCTAGCTCTAGACTAAGTAAAGTATCAAAATCTTTTATGGGGAACTGTGTTCGCTTCTACAATAAAATACCCGGAAATATTACTTGTCTCTCAGAGAATAAATTTAAGTCTTACATTAAACAAAACCTCCTTAATAAAGCTTTCTATAAAAATAATAAATGACTACTTGAACGATAGAAACTCTTGGTGCGATGTATCTCCAGCTCCACTTGTTCAATAATAATGTACCTTGTACAAATTATAAAAATTGTGAATTTTGAAAAGAGTAACCACCGAGTTTCTTGCCGTGTTCTTCTCGGTAGCATCAACTTTGTGAACCGGCGGTAGATAAAAAAAAATATTATGACGTTCATTAAGCATATACGAAATACCATAATAATGAAAAATAAATGAATCTGAATCTGAATCGGACCTAACTTGCTCAGCCATCATTTTGCTCAGAGTCCCTATAATTGAACTCTGACCCCTCCGATGACCCTCGTCTTAACCACACAACCATTGCCGAATTTATTCGCTTGATAAACACAATATCGTACATGATAAACTATGCGTTGCGAACAAAGAAAGAGCTACCGCGCCTGCGCGGGCAGAGGGAGACGGGTCACCGGTCGAAGCGCATTCGAATGCACGGGTGCGAGGGAGACGGGTATAGCCATAAATTTTGAATGCTGCCTTCTCAGCTACCTTTTAATAATTATAAGAGAGGCCTTGTTTTTTTACTTGGACCGGTTTTTGGGCCAAACTATGAGGTCTTTGACAAAGCGGTCTATCTGTCATTTGATTCTTGTTCAGTTTGTCACAGTTGTCGTGGATGGGAGGTGCTGCATGCTCGTTTGCTATCTATATATATATAAAAGGAGAAGGTGACTGACTGACTGACTGACTGACTGACTGACTGACTGACTGACTGACTGACTGACTGACATATCAACGCAGGGCCTAAACTATAAGGGCTAGAAACTTGAAATTTTGCACAGAGGTTCCTTTTATAACGTAGGGGAGCACTAAGAAAGGATTTTTGAAAATTCACCTCCTAAGGGGGTAAAACGGGGGTGCAGAGTTAGTATGAAATTTTGCCATTTTTGAAGTTAGTGAATGTCTATATCCACGCGAGCGAAGCTGCGGGCGTCCACTAGTATATGTATATACTTTTCACCAGCTATATTTAGGTCTACCACAACCCTTTCTTTATCCCACTGCTGGGCACGGGTCTCCTCTCGGAACGGGAGGGGTTCGACAACCACGCTGGCCAATTGTAGATTGGCAGACTTCAAATGCCTTCAAGAACTTAATGGAGAACCAACCAGGGAATTGAAGTGGTGTAGTCCCATTTCTTTGTGCAATAGTGACCTATATCATATGCGGCAGCGGATGCGTGAAGTTGCATGTTCGTTCACTAGGTATTTATGATCCATATGTTTTGTGCGTTTCAAGTAATTTTTAATATTATTAGGTCTTAGTAGCGTCCAAAGTCCAATGACTGACAGAGATAAACAACGACGGGCGCGGTCGGTTTGTGGAAATTGTGGATGGGTGACCGCTATTGGCATAATTTCATGGGTGCTACCGTGCTTCGAGAGCACGTTAATCCGTCGGTCCCAGTTGTTTTCAATGATGAAACCAATCAAGTTGGAAACTACATCTACAGGTTGCAGCAACAGTAGATGATGTCGCAACACCGTTACCGATTTTAATATCCAAAAAAGGGTTAGGTATGATCAAACTTCGAAAATTAACTGCCAACCCTATTGACTTATTAATATTCAAACGTCGCAAAAACAGCTGCAATCCTCAGTTAAATTCCAAAAGGGCGAGTAATAAATATCACAGAAGGGTTGCGTTGGAAGATATTACATGCGCACCCTTTATATCGAATATCATGTCGATTCACAGTATTTATGAGGAACCCGTACGTAGTGTCAAATCAAACCGTATTAATTCAGCTCAAGCCAAGCTCAAGCTCACGTCGACGCGTGCTAAAATTCACCAATTATGCTCTGGTTTCATATTCGCTGCGACCCATAGACGTCCCACTGCTGGGCACGGGTCTCCCCCACAGACACTGCTGCGGGATGTCTAGAGCATACTCCACCACGCTGCTCCAATGCGGATTGGTGGAGGGGTTAGTGGCCAACCCGGTGTCGAATGTTCTCAAGCCACCCAAAGGTCTTCGACAAGGCTTAACGACTGTTTCTACCATTGAAAACAACCGGGACCGACGGCTTAACGTGCCCTCCGAAGCACGGTAGCGTCCATGAAATTTCGCCACTAGCGGTCACCCAAACCGACCGCGCCCGTCGTTGCTTAATTCTTTCGATCACAATTTTTCGACGCGAGCCATTGGGCTATGGACGCTACAGTAGAATAATAATAATACAGGGTTCAAAGATTCTACCACCCTCAACCCTCAAGGCCTCAGTCGGGAATAAGCGTCGAGTGCCAAATTGATTAAAAGTGTGTTTAATTGGCACGATCGGGTCCGAGGTTCGAATTCGCGGAATTTGGCGCACTGCCCGTTCTACGCTCATGCGAATTTTAACGCTCATACAGGCCGGTACTTGTGTCGTGGCTGAATAGTTTTGCCAGTTTATAGTTAGTTTGAACGCAGGTTTAGTTGATTTTTGAAAAGTTTGCTGCAAGATTCGTTCTGTTCTTATGTGGTTTGATTTGTTCTGAACAGAAACAGCTGGAAATAGCGTAGATATACGTACCGGCATCAAATACAATACAAATACAAAAATCGTGTATCGTATTCGATTTTACAAATACAATCAAATCAAAATCAATGAAACAGCTTGAAATATACGGTCCGTTATCAAATCAAAATCAAATACCCTGAATCCTTTGAACAAGATCCCTTGTCCAACTTGAAATTAAGGTATCGTATGTCGTGGTGCGAGCAGGTCGATGGTCACTAACGCTGATTGGCCGAGCTAAACTTTCATTCCGCGATGTATACCTAAACGTACGTATATATCTGCACGATTGTCATGCATGTGGGGATTAGATGTACATTTACATTGTTATCTAAGTGTGCATAGTCCCATGCCTCGCGTCGATTCAATGTGATCGACAGAGTTAAGCAACGACGGTTGCTGTCGGTTAGTGGATGGGTGACCGCTAGTGGAAAAATTTCATGGGCGCAACCGTGTTTCGGAGGACACGTTAAGCAGTCGTCCCGGTTGTTTTCAATGGTGAAAACAGTCGTTAAGTCTTGTCTAAGACCTTCGGGTGGCTTGAATTCGACACTGGGTTGGCCACTGACCCCTCCACCTTTCCGCATTGGCGCAGGAGTATGCTCTAGACCTCCCGCAGGTTTGTTTGTGGGGGAGACCCGTGCAGAAACTGCTAAAAGTAGTTAATTACATAGTTAATTCAGTAATTTATTCTTCTCAAAGCATCTACTGAAGAAAAGAAAAGGTTTAACAGTAAATGATAAATTTTTCGTTTCCTGCGATACATCTCCTGCCAAGCCTCTGCCAATAACCCAAGCGACATGGCCCAATGCCAGAATTTACTATCACAACTGGCTTAACGACAGTCGATGCAATAACCTAAAACAAATTATTCGAAAAACGAAAGGAATAAATCATTCGAAAACGAACCTGTTGCGCAAGATGGCCGTCTGTCAAGTTGACGTTTGACAAATGGATTTTCCCGCGAACGCGCGAACCTTACTACGACGGAGTAAGGTGTATTTTCGTTCAAAAATACAATTTCAGGTGTTCTTAGCTAATTTAGAATTCAACTCCCGAATTTCTTTAAGGGGTAAATTCGTTGAATATTGATAGATTGGTGAATTCAAATTGTTTTCGACAGTTTAAACTGTCGCCTCAGTTTGTGGTGGCGTCTGAATTACGTGCAGGTATTATTCAATAACCCTTATTGTTTTATAATAGCTCAATCATTTTCTGATTAAGCTTGCACGTATTTACATAGTCAGCAGTTATAGGGGTGTAAAACAAAGCATTCTATAGCGAAGTAAAGTAAAACTTTATTAAATAAAACTTTTGCCTCGAGATTCATTGATCAATTAAGAAGAAATTAATTACGCTCATTAGAGTTACTCAACAGATATTTTATTTCACTATAGGTAAAGTGATTGGATATGCTCCATGAACGGTAAATAAATAATATCTTGTTTTCTAATAATCTACAAAGTTAAAAAAAATATGACCTAAATAATATCAGTTTTTGTTAAGGCGTGATTTTATGTTTAAAAAAACCTAGAAAAAGCTAGGTTTCACTTCTGGGTTACACTTCCTGGTTACACTTCTTTAGAGGCGACCATCTTAGTCCTCAAGGCTATCTGTGACTTGGAAAGAGACATATCTGTGACTTGGAAAGAGACTCTTACTAACAAAATCTAACTGGACTACTAATAACAACAGTCTCCAGTCTTCATACCCACTAACGAACTGACCAACTAATGTTCTAATTAACTCTCTCAACTAATTGGACTAACTATCCCAGTCCCTAATTGAGTCTTGTTCAAAGTCAGTCACAGTTCTGTTGTCATGAGCGGCAGCGGATGGGTGGTGCTGCAAGCTCGTTTGCTATCTTGCATCCATTAAAAAAAACTTGGACTCTCTCACCGCACTAAGGTTCTACCAACACATCTTACTTACTTCGAGGCGAGCTTAAATACCCTTTTTATTTGTTTTCATCTAAAACGGTTGGTTATTCACCCACCCTTTTGTAGCCCTGTCTAAAACTTTTTCAATACACCTTAATATCCGTTGGGTGGTAATTAGTAGCCGGCTGACAGAGCGGGGACAGCCCTGGCACAGGGTTGTCGCGAGTCATTGTTGTGCTGTGGTCTAAGTGATACGAGACATCCTTACTTACTTACGTTCCACCAATTATGTTTAGGTCCCATGTAAAATTTATGTGGTCCTATTGCCATAGACCGGGCAAAATTCCTATACTGGAAATTTCAAGTTAGAAAAATCGTATTCCTAATACTTTGCTCGACCCGGGAATTAAACCCAGGACACAGCTCAGCAATCGCGTTTGCGATACCTAGACCAAAAAATTTATTTCATCATAAATCTTACAACAATTATTTATAATTATAATTTATGTCACCATTTAAAAAAATTAAACATAGGACAACAAGTATTAAAAATTATGTTTCTCTCATGTCCCAACGGTATTTCCTTTCCTTTGCAGCATGTGAAATATAATTTCTAAATCTATACTAATATTTTAAATGCGAAAGACTGTCTCGCTTTCACGTCAAAACTACTGAATCGATTTAAATGAAATTTGGTACACAGATAGTCTAGAGCCTGAGAAAGGACTTTTTAATTGGAAAAAAGTGTTGTGATGGGTTGAAAAGGGAGATTAAAGGTTGTATGAAAGTATTGTTATTTTCAGAACTAGAAGCATACAATTTATATTTTAGTCTGTTGATTAGATATAAATAAATATGACATTCAAAGTTTGTAAAAATATTACCCTTAAGGGTGTAAAATAAATATAGGAGATAACACATTAACGGATTCATTACAAATTTGTGGAGCTAAAGTTAACGCGTTAAGAAGAATCTATTAATATGTCTAATTTCACGCGAGCGAAGCTGCGGGCGTCCACTAGTAAATTATATTTTGATTTGATTGATATGATTATACGCAATATAAACAAAACTCAACTACCCCTCGCTTCTCCCTTGGGCCCGCCCCAAGCCTTTGTCGTCCCGCTTTTGATGTGTATGGTCTATAGGCGCTTATGCATTATAAAGTTAGGTCAAGAGTTTAACTAACGTTTGAGATTAACCGACATCTTTCAGACGATAAACCCTTTTTTGTTATCTTTTATCTATTATCTTTACCTGGATAAAGGAAACTGTTTTTACTGACGATAACTCAATATTTTATTTTTCATGGCATGAAGTGTAAAAGATGTATATGTTATGCAGTGTGAGAGTAACATACTAAAACTGATCAAATTAGTGCACTTTTTGCTTAGTTTCGCATCACCTACGTGGCGTATTTGTACAGATACTAATGCCATTTGCAAACACTGAATATTGTCAAAGTAACTAGTTTTAACTCTCTCTAGCTAACTCCGTGGGGCTGTACTGAAAATCAGGGCTGTTCCTTCGAGATGCAGAGTACCGTCCCTTCATGTATTTCATTACGAAATACTTCGTAGATTTTTCTTTTGTTTAAATTTAAGTTTAGGTACTATATAGAGATGTATTTGATTCAATACGATTCAATTCGATTTGATTCGATTGTAATTATACTTATTTACATCTTATAAACCGACTTTTACTTGACAAAACAATTTGTCGTTAAAGTATATAGTATATAGTGTAACGGTGTCGGAAAACATCGTGGAGAAACCTGCATGCCTGGCTGTTCTCCATAATGTTTTCGAATGCATGTGAAGTCTGCCAATCCGCACTTGGCCAGCGTTGAAGACTGGTCTAACCCCTCCCATTACATACGCGGTGTATTTTATGTACCTAAGGACTTGACCGTTTAAAGGTTCTACCACCATGAATAATACAGCTCCTAGCTTCGTTTGAGCCAAGTTATGAATGAACACGATTCCTTTGACACCGGCGCCCTTTGTGCTAAACTTTGATGTTACTTAAAGGCGTATTTTGAATTAGAATCGACCAATTATACTGTGTGGAAGATCTAATCTTCAATATATAATAGAATTATGGATGGAAAATGAACCGACGTGACTCTAAGAGTTGAAGTGGCAATGGGCAGGCCACGTCGCTCGATGGACTGATAACTGGACTGTAGCAGTCCGTTGTAGTGTCCATTGCCCAATGGCTCGCGTCGATCATATGTGATCGATCGAGTTAAGTTATGATGACTATGGTTAGATTGTCGATGGGTGACAGAAAAGAAAGAAGAAAGTAGAAGAATAGGCTAAGAGAAGGCTATCGAACTCGCCTCTCACTCGAGCGGTCCGGGTTCAAACCCAAGCGGCACGCACCAATGACTTTTCTAAGTTGTATGCAATTTATGTGTTTTATTAGTGTGTTGCTTCGGTTGTTACGCATCTCCCATACGCTACAGTCCATGACAAATGTGATAAACATGCTCAGTAAGAGTTGCTAGAGTTGCTATGCATTGAGGCAAGCTATTCCCCCTAGCTATTCCTATAGTGAAAAAATGTTAATTAAATTTAAATTAATATTTATAGAAAATATTTTAGAATAGAAAATATTTTATTTTGCTTATAATACATATACACATACAGAAATAATAATTAACATATTTCAGTTTTAAATATAAGCAAAATAGGGCCGTAGTACTCAGCATTATGTCATGACTCGAAATGAAGCCGTGACGCTGATTTTCAGTACGGACCTGTTTTGAGTGATTAGTTTGGTCGAGTTGTGACATGACCACTGAACATAAATTTTTTTAAACAACACTATTATCATTGGTACAAATTAGAATCTTAAAAATAAAAATGATAAAAAAGATATGAAAGGAACAGTACAATATTTACGATAATGTTTATTTCCGTATACATACTTAACTTGGCTTACAAATAAAGTACCTAATACATAACATTTATTAGTAACACTAAATTAAAAAAACAAACGAAAATGAAGTTAAAGAAAAATGACCCTGACCTACTAACAGACACTTGCGCTGAAATATTAAAATCTTGTAAAATATTTTATTAATAAGCATACATACGTTTTTAAGCCTACCAAGAGATACGAGTAAATGATATAAAATTTACCTACACATTCATCACATAGGTTTATAAATATTTATGTTAAATTTGTATGCCATTCTATGGTTAAGCACACTGGTAAGTTAAGCGAATGTAAACCTTGTCATCTCAATGGACCTGTGCTTAAGACAAATCTGTAATCCATACTAATATTATAAATGTGAAAGTGTGTTTGTTTGTTTATTTGTTTGTTTGTCCGGCTTTCACGTCACAACGAAGCTATTAAATGGTATGGTTTTTGTGTGTGGTGATAGTGAGGAGGGTGGAGAGTGACGTAGGCTACTTTTTACCTCGGTAAAACATCCCCATTTGAAGATATCGATGTTTTTTTATGTGCACCAGTAAGTCAGTTTATGTACACTTTATCTGCGGTCAGCATTACCTCAGGTTCCTCTAAGTATCTTTTGATTGTGGAACTGTGACTATTCATCCACCACAATGTGTCATGTATGTTAAACAACTCATTGTTAATTCCCTTTGACCACGCGGGCGGAGCCGCGAGTAAAAGCTAGTAATATTATAAAGAGGAAACATTTGTTTGTAATGTTATCATTATCACACAAAAACTCTTACTGGACCGATTTCTTTCACCATTAGATAGCTGCATCTTCACTGAGTGACATTATAATATTACTAGGTGTAAACGAAACTATTGTTATGTCTAATTCCACGCGAGCGAAGCTGCGGGCGTCTACTATTAATACGAGTAAATAAGCACACTGGAAGCGAATGTTTACTTTGTCATCTCAATGTACCTGTGCTTAAGACAATTCTATATATATAAAAGGAGAAGCTGACTGACTGACTGACTGAATGACTGACATACGAGGGGCGGCTGATAATTCCGCGGCCTGAAGTACTTAATGAAAGGAAAATTGGGTTATATAATTTTTAGAGGTTCTTCTCTAGTCGTAATGAAACTCGTGATCTCTGATTGTCGAATGAATAATTTATTGCCAAAACCACCGATTTATATTTACATTTGCATACTTAGAATACTACACTATTTAAAATACTAATTTACAATCGCGCGCCAATAAGAATTCGCCGCAGGGCGATGACGCGCGCGGGGCGCGGGGTCCGCGGGGAATTAATAAATACAAGCGGCGCGCAGATCGCAGATTTAGTGTTCGCCTCGCGCCGCCGCCGAAACGTCGAGATGCTCCGCCGCCGGTGCGCCGTGTGTCGCAGCTCGCGTGTTCATCCTCGAAGACTGAAGAAGGAAACTGGTGCTCTGCTTGATCTGCCTGCGCGTGCTTCGTGTTATAAACCGCTTTTTTCAAAGCGAATCGGGCGGCCGGCGTATGCACGTCAAAACGTCCTTTTCAGGACGCTTCTTCTTGTTTCTATCACCGACGTCTGTTACGTTGAAGTGCTGCGTCCGTGCCTCCCATGTTTCTATACACATACGTCATATATGTACCAACGCCTTTTTCAAGGCGATTGCGTCACTGTTTCTATTTACAACGTACGTAGTAAGGTAACTGGTAATCTGGTAACTGGTTCGGTTCTTGAGGTACTCGGAGGTATGGTAATGGTAATGTATTGGTAAGGTATTGAACCACTACAGGACTCCCCTCTAAGCGAAGCGTACGTTGGGTTTCACCGCACGGCCGGATTTCGTGACGTAAGCGTAGGTATCTTGCGGTTGCGATGTCCTTGTGTTCGCTGACCTCGGTTCGACGGCGCTCGATGTTTTTGTTTCGGTAGGTACTTGCTGTGTCGTGCATGTTGTGGTAGGTCCTTCGTTAAGTAGATGCGCTGGCTTGAGTCTGTCTATTGAGACAACTGTAGTTCGAAGTGGCATCTGTATAGTGAAATGCTTGCTGTCACGATGAATCACTTTGAACGGGCCGTCGTACGGAGGGGTCAATGGACTTCGCACGGTGTCATTTCGCACGAACACATGTGTACACGTCGCTAAGTCCTTGTATACAAATGTACTTCTGTTGTTGGAATGAGACTTGCTGCTAGGTGATAACGTCGACATTGTTTCAGTTAGCTTCCGAACGAATTCTGCGTCTTCATTTTTCGGCTGTGTAGGCACGAAGAAATCCGACGGTATTCTGAGTGTTGATCCGTAGGTACTCAGGGCCGGGCTCAGCTGTGTGTCTTCTCGTAGCGCAGTGCGCAGGCCAAGTAAAACTGTAGGTATTTCTTCGCTCCAGTGTGATCCGGCGTTTCGCGCCATAAGCGCGGACTTCAATGTGCGATGCCATCGTTCAACTTGACCATTAGCTTGCGGATGGTAGGCAGTCGTACGTATTCTTGTTATGCCGAATTTCTTCATAAGTAGATTGAATAATGACGATTCGAACTGACGACCTTGATCCGTGGTCACTCGTAACGGGCAACCAAATCGCGTTATCCATCCTTCGTAGATTGCTTGTGCGACAGTGTCGGCGGTGACGTCACGTACAGGAATTGCTTCTGGCCATTTAGTGCATCGATCGATCATCGTTACTAGGTATCTGTAGTCGTTAGAGGGCGGCAGTGGTCCGACGATGTCAACGTGAATATGTTCGAAACGCGCTGATTTTTGAAACTCGCCGAGCGGGCTGATAACGTGTCGTTGAACTTTCCCGCGCTGGCAACCGATGCATGATTTAGCCCACATACCGACTTCTTTGTTCATATTCGGCCAGAAAAACTTCGTAGTCATTATTCTTCGTGTTGTTCGTACACCCGGATGACTTAGATCGTGTTGCGCTTTGAATGCTATCATACGATAAGTCGCTGGTAGGTATGGACGAACGTTGCCGGTCGATGTTTCGCATATGATGGGCCGTTGACCTCCGGGCAATGTGATAGGCGCGAACTTGAGACTTGGGTTTGACATGCAGATCTTCAATTCTTCATTATTTTCTTGATCTTGCGCGAGTTGATTGTAATCGATCGTGGAATGCGATAAATCGATTTCTTCGATGCGTGATAAGGCGTCAGCTGCTTCGTTCTTGTCACCGTGAATGTATTGTATCTTCGAACAGAATTGACTAATGTAGTGCAGCTGGCGTTCTCGTCGTGGCGTGTCATTGCTACTCGGAGTTCTTGTAAGGGAGTACGTCAATGGTTTGTGATCGGTGAATATTGTTAAGTCGCAGCCCTCTATCAATCGTCGTAGGTGTTGAACAGCGGTGTACATAGCTAATAATTCGCGATCGTACACGCTGTAGCGTCGCTGCGTCTCGCTCATAGTCTTCGAGAAGAATGCCAGTGGTCTCCATACGTCGTTTATTTTCTGTTGTAGAACCGCGCCGATGCTAGTACTTGAAGCGTCGGTGAATAAACATAGCGGCGCGTCAGGTACCGGATGCGTTAGGGTTGTCGCCTCGAGTATGCTTTGGCGGCATTTCTCAAAGGCTTGCTCTGCTACTTGCGTCCATTGGATTGGAGTTTTATCGTTTTTCTTGCTGTTATGTAAGTACTTATTTAATTCATGTTGGAATTCGGCTTGACGAGGTAAACAGCTTCGATAAAAGTTTAACATTCCCAAAAATCTTCTTAGTTCTTGAACTGTTTGTGGTTTGGGATATTCGACTATGGCTTTTATTCTTTCTTGAGTGGGCTTGATTCCTTCTGATGAAACTTCGTATCCGAGGAACTCGATGGTTTTCTTGTCAAACTCGCACTTGTCGATGTTAAGACTGACGCCGTAGGTATTTAGGCGTTCGAGTACTTGTTCTAAGTGGCGGCGGTGTTCTTCTTTGTTTCTCGAGTGTATCAGCAGATCATCGACGAAACAAAATACGATGTCGTCAAGGCCTCGTAGGACCTCATGCATGAAGCGTTGGAAGGTCTGGCTTGAATTTCTCAAGCCTAATGTCATTTTGGTCCAAGAGAATAAGCCAAAGGGCGTAATGATTGCTGTCTTCTGAGCATCTTGTTCTTCGATAGGAATCCAGTAATATGCCATCTTCAAGTCGAGTTTGGAGAATATTTTCTTTCCGTGGAGTTGGTAAGTGAAGTCTTGAATTCGTGGAATGGGGTATCGGTCGGGAACGGTGACGGCATTGAGTCTTCTGTAATCGCCACATATTCGAAGTGATCCATCTTTCTTTGTCACAATGTGAAGTGGACTCGCCCATGGACTGTTTGACGGTTTGCATATTCCCATCTCGATCATACGTTCGAATTCAAGTTTCGCTGCTTGATATTTGTCGGGCGGTAGAGGGCGCGCACGTGAGTAGATCGGTGGCCCCGTTGTCTCGATGTGATGTGTGACGTCATGTTTGGCTGGAGTCTTGAGTGACATTGGTCGAAGTACATCTGGATATTTCTTCAGCAGGTCGTGATGAGTGTGGTCGCGGTTGATAATGGAGATTGATTCTTCATTGCTGTTTATCTTGACGGCGTTCACACTAAGTTCTGTTACCCGGTCGATAAGTTTTCTTTGATGTAAGTCGACTAATAGTTTATACTGTGCCAGGAAGTCGGCACCCAGTATTGAAGTCTTCACATTAGCAACGACGAAAGTCCACTTGAAACTTCTTCGTAGTCCTAGGTTGAGTTCGAGTGTGCGCTCTCCGTAGGTACGAATTTCGGTTCCGTTTGCCGCGTAAAGTTTGTAGCCTGTATTATCCGCCGGTCTTGAGTTGTTTTGATTTCGAGCGGCTAATACCGATATGTCAGCTCCCGTGTCGACAAGAAATTTCTCTCTATTGTTGAAGTCGGTTACACATAGGCGGTGGCTAGCTTGGTTTACATCGATTCCCGCCACTATCGATGTACTTTCTAGTTTTCCCGCTTTTTCTTAGCACACGGCGATTCACATCTTCGTGCTTCGTTGCCGAATCGGTAGTGATAACCGCACAACCAGTCGGGATCGCCGGGCTTGCGTGAATTATTATTATTACGCTGTCTTGATAGCGAGCGCGAGCGGCTACGATGCGATGAGTTTTGGCGGGAACGGTGATGCGACGCAAATTGATGTTGGCGGAGTTCGGCGACTTCAAGTGACAGCTTCTCTATTTGTTTCGTAAGCATACTGATTTGTAGATTCGATATTGCGTTCAACTGCACCTCGTTGATTGCTGAACTTGTTGACGGAGGACTTGCTGTGGAGACTGCGGCGACTGTAGCGGCTTCGAAATGCTCCATCATCTTGTCGGCCATTGCGGCTAATACTTCGAGCGACGACTCGGTGTTGACTGAGAGCACGGCGCGTACTTGAGTGGGCAGCTGGTTGAGCCACATGACCTTGAGCGCTTCATCTGGTAGTAGCTTGCCGCTGAGATCTCGCATTCTACGCAGCAGCTGGCTTGGCTTGTTGTCGCCGAGTTCGAGACCGCTGAGTAGCTTCTGTAACTGCCGGTGATCTGATTCTTGGTACGTGGAGATTAGTCTGTCCTTGAGCTTGGTGTACTTGCCGGTGGCCGGTGGATGTAAAATGATGTCTCCGATTTGTTCAAGGTCGCTGTTGCCGAGTAGCGGGACGACGAGGTTGAATTTTTGCTCTTCACTAATCTTGCTGGCAGCGACGGCAGCTTCAAATTGGGCGAACCATAACCGAGGATTTTGGCGCCAGAATGGTGGTAGACGTGCCGGTAGGGATACTGCTTGTACTTCGCTTTTAATCGTTGTGACGTCCTCAGCATCCTTAAAATCTTCGGGATTCTTCGTCATGATGATCACGGTTTCTTCCAATTTTATTTTTCCAAAAAAAAATTTTCCAGGGATTCTCTTGCAGGGGTTCGAGGGATTCAGTCTTCCAGGTCGTGTTCTTCTTTATTCAGCGTAGGTCACCAATTTAGAGGTTCTTCTCTAGTCGTAATGAAACTCGTGATCTCTGATTGTCGAATGAATAATTTATTGCCAAAACCACCGATTTATATTTACATTTGCATACTTAGAATACTACACTATTTAAAATACTAATTTACAATCGCGCGCCAATAAGAATTCGCCGCAGGGCGATGCCGCGCGCGGGGCGCGGGGTCCGCGGGGAATTAATAAATACAAGCGGCGCGCAGATCGCAGATTTAGTGTTCGCCTCGCGCCGCCGCCGAAACGTCGAGATGCTCCGCCGCCGGTGCGCCGTGTGTCGCAGCTCGCGTGTTCATCCTCGAAGACTGAAGAAGGAAACTGGTGCTCTGCTTGATCTGCCTGCGCGTGCTTCGTGTTATAAACCGCTTTTTTCAAAGCGAATCGGGCGGCCAGCGTATGCACGTCAAAACGTCCTTTTCAGGACGCTTCTTCTTGTTTCTATCACCGACGTCTGTTACGTTGAAGTGCTGCGTCCGTGCCTCCCATGTTTCTATACACATACGTCATATATGTACCAACGCCTTTTTCAAGGCGATTGCGTCACTGTTTCTATTTACAACGTACGTAGTAAGGTAACTGGTAATCTGGTAACTGGTTCGGTTCTTGAGGTACTCGGAGGTATGGTAATGGTAATGTATTGGTAAGGTATTGAACCACTACAAATTTTTATTTTTCAATATAATCACCCTCAAGTGAAATGCATTTTTCACATCTAGCATATAATGCTTTTAAGCCGTTGAAAAAATATTCCTTGTCTTGCTCGTTAAAATGACTTTCTACAGCCGCCATCATCTCACTATCGTCGGAAAATCTTCGGCCCCTTAACTCCTTTTTTAATTTTGAAAAAAGAAAAAAGTCACTAGGTGCCAGGTCTCGACTATATGGTGGGTGGATAATTTCTGAAAATCCTGTGTCTTTAAGGGCCTGGCGTGCAACCCGAGAGGTGTGAACTGGCGCATTGTCTTGCAAAAACAGCACACCGCGCGCAAACTTTCCACGTCTCTTCTCCACCACAGCCTCCCGTGCCTGAGCCAATAAATTAGCATAATATTGTCCATTCATTGTAGTTCCCTTAGGTAAATAGTCAATTAATAAAATTCCCTCGCTATCCCAAAAAATGGTCGCCAAATTTTAGACGCCGACTTTTCCACTTTGAATTTCTTCGGCGCCCTTTCCCCTTTTTTTATCCATTGCATCGACTCTTTTTTGATTCTGGATCATACTGACGTATCCATGTTTCGTCAACGGTTACTATTCTGTGACAAATTTCATCCACATTATCCTTGGCCAACTCTAAAAACTCGTTACAAGTCGCGAGTCGTCGCTGCTTGTCGAGCGGAGTGAGCATTCGCGGTACCCAACGCGCACTAATTTTTTTCATATGCAAATGTTGATGCAAAATTTCTCCGATTCTTTCTTTACTAATCTGTAACTCCTCTGCTATTTGCCACAATTTAATTCTTCGATCGCCCAGTACGAATTTCTCTACTTTTTGAATATTTTCCGAAGTCACTACCGTTACAGGTCGACCCGGTCGGGGGTCGTCTTCACAGGACTCTCGTCCCTGTTGAAATAACCGAACCCACTTTTTGACCATCGTGTAAGAAGGTCCAGATTCCCCAAGTACCGATGACATTTCTTCAAAAATGCTTTCGGCGTATTTCCTTTCTTAACGAGGAACTTAATCACAGCGCGATGCTCGAAATTACGCGAATTGTCAAGTTCGGTCGACATGGCGATGTTCGTTGTTAGATAGATTAACTATTAATAAACATAACAATTTAATTTATGGCTATATATACTGCTAGTGAGTGCTGCTACTAGTGACATTAGTAATGAGGTGATTAGTCATCGCTAAGTACCTTAGGCCGCGGAATTATCAGCCGCCCCTCGTATCAACGTAAACAAAATTTTGCACAGGGGTTCCTTATAACGTAGGGGAGCACTAAGAAAGGATTTTTGAAAATTCACCCCCTAAGGTGCAAAGTTAGTATGAAAGTTTGCCGTTTTTGAAGTTAGTGAATGTCTAATTCCACGCGAGCGAAGCTGCTGGCAACCACTAGTTAATAAATAAATGAAATATGCTAGGTGGTATCCTGATTGTACCTGTAGCTCGGGACCAGAATAGTGGTACGTTATCCCCTGCCTGTCTCGTAAAACAAAAAGGTTTTATTACCTTATATAAGTGCCGCTTGGATCTGAACCCACACCCCACTGGCCGTTACAGCCGAACATTTTGAATACGCGGAAACGTATCTTATACACAAAAATAATTCTAAAAGGTCTTATTACTTTCGTGTTTATTTTGTAAGTTAAAACCATGTTAAAACGATTGTCTTTGGTGATTTTTCGCGTCTCTTCATATTTAGATCACAAAATCCTTGCGGAATACTAAATCTACCGTCTGTTTAGAAGACGGGGACAAGGAATATCATATCAATTTGATATCAATAGCGAAAACTTAGGTGGTAGAATCCGTATACAGTTCACGTAGCGTTGTCACAAATATATAAATTACATTTTCGGAAAAAAGAGTACCTACAGGTCGACAGTTTGTGAAGAAGACGGCGTGAAACCGCTGGATTCAGAAGACACAGGACCGGTCGGAGTGATGTCGTTTAGGAGAGGCCTATGTCCAGCAGTGGACCTCTAAAGCTGATGAATGTATGGACACAAAATTACTATATAAAATTTCTAGTCAAAATAAATTTATCTTTGAATAATATATAAATTCGGCAACAAACCAGTTTTAAAACCTACCCACCAACAACGTCGAAACTCGGCCCGAAATGCGGCGGCGGTATTATGAAAATCATTTGCATTGAATACTGCACACACAATTCGCGCGGCAGCGAAATTGGAAGACTTCGTAGGGCTGTCACGAACAGAAAGTTTGTTTCGCACAAATTATTTGTAGTTGCGGGAAAATTTTAAAATAAATGCCTACCTACTAGCATTGCATGTTGGACCGATGTGAATATGATAAAAAAATTAAATTGTGTGGTTTTATGAAACCACGGTAAAAGTGAAACTTTTTTTCAAATTATAGACATTTTTGAAATAATTTTCCATTAAGGGTATAAAAATCGCTTTATCAATCTTAATTTTATACTTGAAAAATTGGAATGATGATGGGAAATAAAATAACAAGCGTCACTACACTATTAGCCGTTCGAAATATATGTATCTAAATTTACACAAATTCTGTTAAGTACGCTTGGTCGAATGTTCCAACGTTTGTTAAAAACAACCCTCTACGCCGCAGTCGCAGTTTGATCTCTGACAGTGTCTCAGCAAAAAATAAAATTTTAGATTCAATTTTATAATGTCATGCGACGTGCGTCACGCGACATGCGACAGACAAGCCAAAATTTTCAGAACGATGTAATAAAAGTTTCACTTTAAAAATATAACATCACGCCTATATTTACGTAAAGGGTAGGAAGTCTGTATTATAGCCAATTTTCACAATTATATTTTTTATCACATCGCGCATCTTTGTGTGCAGGGTTGCTAGATCTTGGTAAATACTTTTTTAAGCAATCATTATTTTCAATTTATTTACTACGTTGCAGTAACTGTATTTGGATTGAATAATGTTTAGGATAAAAGTATATCTGGTAATTCAATTATATTTAAATGAAATTAATTGTGTAACTACTTTATTTTCGCTGCGACCCATAGACGTCCCACTGCTGTTCACGGGTCTCCCAGACACTGCTGCGAAAGGTCTAGAGCATACTCCACCACGCTGCTCCAATGCGGATTGGTGGAGGGGTTAGTGGCCAACCCAGTGTCGAATGTTCTCAAGCCACCCAAAGGTCTTCGACAAGGCTTAACGACTGTTTCAAGCATTGAAAACAACCGGGACCGACGGCTTTACGTGCCCTCCGAAGTACGGAAATTTTGCCACTAGCAGCGGTCACCCATCCACAAACCGACCGCGCCCGTCGTTGCTTAACTCTTTCGATTTCGAGCCTATGGACGCTAGTGACTGCTGACTTTACTCACGGGTAATAAATTCTGCGGATACATCTTGATTTGATTTCTATTTGTGGTGTAGTTTGCAGTCAAAAAGGCTATACGTTTCATACTAACCAACTTAAGTTAGTATAGGTAGTAATAAAATTATGTACGGAAACGATTTAACGCGGCCGGAACCGCGGTGTTCAAATAAAAAATATTATTTAAAAAATAAAAAAAATGGTTGTCTGTAAACGTCGGACGATAATTTTACGTGATAACGTCATAAGAATTATGAGTATTGCGAAAATTAACAACAAAACACTACACAGAATCTAGCTTCAGATCAGAAGCATTGCCAATTTTTGCAAATCGCAATGGAACTGATTTCATTACCTTGAATAAAATTGGTGCAACCGATTATTTGCTCAGATTATTTATCATTTTCAGAAGTAGAAGCATAAAATTTATATTTTAGGCTGCTGATTAGATATAAATAAATATGGCGTCCACTAGTAATTACAATAAGTCAGTTATTGTTAGTAAAACTTCCGCTCTCAGTTGCAGATGAGCTACCTGTTGGTTTATCTCTCCCAGCCTTGGTCAATTAATACTGATTAAACTATTAAGCGAGCTGACGTTGCCAGCCCTAGCTAATAATCCGCCATTTTGCCTGACAGCGAATTAAAATGAAATGCCACGCAAACCATTTGATCGTTACTATGAAAGAACATAATGAAGGCATTGTTTACTCTGAGAAGATTACCTAGCAATGTCACTATCAATCAGTTTTCATCGGGTCACGGCTATTTATATGAAATCAAATTAGTATGCCATCTAATCCATACTAATACTGCGAAAGTAATTATGTCTGTTTGCCTGTCTCGTTTTTACGCCAAAACTACTGAACCGATTTAAATGAACAATGAATGAATGAATAGGTGGTGTAGGCTTTAGTAGGTGGTAGACCCTATAGGGAAGCAAATAGGTTTTATATGAAACCTAATTGGTTCCATATAGAGTTCGCCCGGGGCAGTCCCGCCACGGTACCTAGTACCATTTCTGCCGTGTAGTAATTGTTTTTAAAGCAATTATGGTCCGGTTGGAAAGGTGTGGTTTCCGGTTATACTTCTTCTTTTCGGCGATTTTGCCACTATGACCGTTTGTGAGATGGGTGCTTACAGTCCATGCTTACTGACCACACCCGAAGCAACTTAACTCTGTCGTCGGTCGACGCGAGTCACAGTGCCATGAAAGTTTTCAGTAGCGCGCTGATTTAAGTCAACTACCAAATCAAAATTTTTAAATAAATAATGGATTAAGACAAATTTCCTCTTAACTCTCGGACTTGTATCGTGAGATCGCGAAGTTCGTTCCAATAAATCTCAATTCACAATGATTAAAGTTCACACGAATCCACGCTAAAGTCACGTCGCTGAGCAATGACCAACTTCAAAATGGCCGCGCTGCCAACTTTCAACAAAATGGCGTCCGCGCCCTATTTACTGTCTATTGTGTTATTTAAAACTTTATTTAAAGCGACTCGTTGTGCCAGGGTCACTGCGAGTACTTGGGAAATGCTAACTCGCGTCTTAATACTTTGTTATCAGAGAAAATAAAAACATATAAGTAATAATATTGTTATGCAATATGTTAGGTGGTAGAATCTTAGAAAGTCCGCCCGTTGTAGGTACATCTCTTTAGAGGTGTGTATAAAGATGTATAAATAAATAAATAGTAATTTTCATAGGTAGTTACTAATTTCCGTATTTCAATCATGGACATCCTCACACACGGCCACCTGACCCCAAATTGGTGTATAGAAATGGTAGTATAATTAAATTATATATGTATGTGTACAGGATAAAACACGCAAAACACATTTTACAAGAAATTATGTACAAAGGACTGCTTAATTGCAATAGAAATTCATCTCATTATTTGGGCCAATTTCCAGAATGCGTTTTCTTTGAGGACTGTTGATCTTATTTATGGATAGCAAACGAGCAGGCAGCACCACCCATCCGCTGCCGCCCGTGACAACTGTGACGAGGATGGTTAGTCCAGTCCACAGCAACATATTGTCCCGTTAGTCGCTTTTTAGTCTCTAGTATAATATAAATAATTAGCTGTTCCCGCCAACTTCGTTGCGCCTTAATACTTCGTCAGCGTGAATTAGGTTTTTTAAAATTATTTCTGTGCCAACATTTCATGAAAATCGTGTAGTTCTTTACGTGTTAGTAAACAACAAAAATAAAAGCATCCATAGGGAACATATTTCCGGGATTCTTAGTACTATCCTATGTCCGCTAAAGTTATGATTAACTATGTCGGTTAAACAAACAACAATATAGATATTCTAAAGTGTTAATATTGCCTCATGTGCCAGTGCCAGTTTACCCCAACTCACTACGTAGTCTGGCCATAAATACTGTTACAAAGAAAAAAGAAACATTTTGTCTATTGCATTTAACATTTAGGCATGCGAAGTCTGCCAATCCGCACTTGGCCAGCGTGGTGGACTAAGGCCTAATCCCTCTCATTCTGAGAGGAGACCAGAGCCCAACAGTGGGACAAAGAAAGGGTTGTGGTGGTGTAACATTTATTACTTTTAAAGTGTGTTAGTTTAATACCTTCATTATAATACAATCATTAAAAATATATAAAGCTTAATCAAAGTGGTCTCCATTCCATGGGAAAATTCTTCTTATCTTTTCTTTTTAAAAACAGTAAATAAGATAAGATAGGAACTCGATAATCGCTTGAGCTACAAGTCAATATTTCGTACTTAGAAGCAAGAAAGTATCTAACGAAGCAACCCATTATCCGACCAGCAGTCAGACCGTAATTACCACTTTGGGCCTCTCGACGCGATAATTCACCAAGTTTCCGACCAAACGGAAAGATACATAGACGGAAAGTTGGCAAATGATTTTTGAATAGAGCGGAGTTATTTCGTCGAGTACTTTTTTTAATTTTTGTTTTAGCAAAGTCGAATTAAAGCTGCGGCCCATATACGTCCCACCGCTGGGCACGGATCTTTTACTTAAAGTCGCTTGTCGACCGAACTAATCACTCCGATAGGGCCGCACTGAAAATTAGCGTCATGGTTTTTAAGGTATCATAACATAATGCTACGAGTAAGTGCGGTCCAATTTTGCATTAAAACTGTAATAACCTACTGTTTTAAGCAAAATAAAGTCTATTCTGAAACCATCGTTAAGCCTTGTCGAAGACCTTTGGGTGGCTTGAGAACATTCGACACTGGGTTCGCCACTAACCCCATTACCAAGGCGCATTGGAGCAGCGTAGTGGAGTATGCTCTAGACCTCCCGCAGCTGTGTATGTGGGAACAGTAGGATGTGTACAGGTTTTATCTACTAGATATTTTTGAAAACTATCTGTCTGTCAGTTCCATATCAATGTCAACTTGATGGTCGCTTGGATGGATGACTGGATGGATGGATGGACCCCCACGTGTGAACGGGTCTTAATAAGTCGCAATATGTCAACGTAAAATCGAAGCAGACCCTCGTTACGCCCTCATTGCCCTAAACGTCAGGACGTGAGCAGAATGCGCGCGAAAGTCAGCCATTTTGGAACTCGACGAGCTGTCAGATTGAAAAAAAGTAATGATACGCGGCGTTCAAATTAAATGGGACATGAATTGAATTTTCGACGCTTCTTTTTTAAAACGTATTATATCTTTGGTTCGATGTAATGTTATTGAATTGAAAAATAAGAGAAGTTATTTGATTACGCTGATTAATGGACCAATACGTTGATTGTTAAATAATATGGACTAATATGTTGATTATTATTAATAGCGGTCCGGTAACTATGCGGTAAATATTGTGTCCACTTAGATCTTGTTAATTGGAAATGTATTGAAACTAGACGTTCCATTGCTGGGCACCGGTCTCCCCCACAGACGCAGCTGCAGGTCTAGAGCATACTCCACCACGCTGCTCCAATGCGGATTGGTGGAGGGGTTAGTGGCCAACCCAGTGTCGAATGTTCTCAAGTCACCCGAAGGTCTTCGACAAGGCTTAACGATTGTTTCCACCATTAAAAACAACCGAGACCTGCGGCTTAATGTGCCCTCCGAAGCACGGTAGCGTCAATGAAATTCTGCCTCTAGCGGTCACCCATCCACAAACCGACCGCGCCCGTCGTTGCTTAACTCTTTCGATCACATTGAATCGATGCGAGCCATTGGGCTATGGACGCTACCACTACATATTGATGCGACCTAAACATAACTGATGAAATGTGGGTGTTACTACACCTCTGCCTAATCATTCAAGGAGATACAGTCGTGAGGTTATATTGTGATGCGTGAGTACCTCGACAAAAATAACAATATGAAACCTTGATATAGAAATCAAGTCTCGTTCGAAGTAGGTTACAAACGCGTTGCTACCCTTGATAAGTATGATGGTCAACTCTAAATATCTATATGAATCCCCTTCATAGCCAAATATCCAGGACAATTTATTTTTATATACATTAACTTAATGGCCAGTCTTCCAGCATACACACACGTATTACTAAGAATTTAAAAAATATGAAATTTTTAAAAGCGGAACCTTGTCGCTTCGCTGCTATTTAATGTACATTTATCTAACTTTTATTTTGCATCTGAACAGTATTTTATGTGGTAGAATCTATGTGCTTTAACAAGTGTGATTTCAGCTGCACTTTTATAATATACTAGTCCGCCCGCAGCTTCGCTCGCCTGGAATCATACATAACAATAGTTTCGTTTACACCTAGTAATAATAATGTTTGTAATGTTTTCACACAAAAACTACTGGACCAATTTCATAAATAATTTTACCATTAGAAAGCTGCATCTTCACTGAGCGACATTGGCTATATAATATTACTAGGTGTAAACGAAACAATAGTTATGTCTAATTCCACGCGAGCGAAGCTGCGGGCGTCCACTAGTACACAATAAAACTTAACGATCTACCTCAGTGATATTCAAGCTCGCTAATTGGATCCATCGACCGAGATCCGTGCCGAGGGCTATACCTCCGACTAACTTCCACGCAGCCCGACAAAGTTCAGAATTCACTTTTCTATCTTTTATATCTATCTATCTATCTATCTTTTTTATATCCATCTTTCCCCTTTGTTCGGCCGGCCGCGGACGAAACTACGATTTCATTTAAAAATCTACATTTCAGCATTTTCTCAACAGTTGAATTAAATTTGAAAGTGTTTCTTTGAACTTTTGTACACGACCGAGTATTGCGATGGGACTTCAGTTTTTGTTGTGAGAATCGCAAACGGACATGCAGGCGTTACCGTCCACCGCAACCCTTTCTTTGTCCTAACGAGACTCCTACTATTAGAATATTATAAAGAGGAAACATTTGTTTGTAATGTTTTCACACAAAAACTACTGGAGCGATTTCAAAAATTCATTCACCATTAGAAAGCTGCATCTTCAGTGAGTGACATAGGCTATATAATATTACTAAGTAGGTGTTAAACAAAACTATTGTTATGTCTTATTTGCGGGGCGTCCACTAGTAACTTATTTATTTATTTATTTAAATCTAACTTACATCTAACTTTACAAGGATGTCACTAATGCGCTAGAATAGTTATAAATTGTCTAATCAAATATAAAATTGAAATTAAATTAAATACAATCATTCTTTTATAAAAGTCATTGGTGCGTGCCGCTGGTGTTTGAACCCGGACCGCTCGAGTGAGAGGCGAGTTCAATAGCCACTGGGCTGTCACCGTCAAGCAGTCCGCTATATCCAGAGCGCAGGTAATGTCAAAATCAATTCAGTAAAAGTAATCCAGTCCTTCAAAGAACGGCCAATAAATCTACAAAAACGGACTATTAGGTAAGTTGTGTGAGGGTAGGTCACCCGTTAACCCCGCCGAGAATACCCGCCAGTTCTTCGGGAATTCCTGCAAATATATTCCCAATTTAAAAGAGCAAACTTACTTTCGGATCCATCCGGGCCGTATTCAAATAGTATTTGAGGATTGACTTTTATGAGTGAAATGGCTACTACAAAATGTACTTTTATTACAAAGCAATTCAATGTTGAACCGAGTCTTCACTGAATCTTTATCGAGTCTCCACCGAGTCTTCTACGAGTCTCTCCCGAGTCTCCACCGACTTTAAAAAAGATAGTAAAAACGGTTTTCGGTTTTGCTCTATTGTGATTATGTGTGTGTGTGTGTGTGTGTGATGAATGCTATAAGGTCAGTTAAGCCATATATTGGCTAACGCTACATATAATATGGTTTAAACGCACATAAATTAGAACAATCTTCACTGGACTTGAACCCGGACCCTCCTGAGTCTAATTGCAGCCTAGGATATGTTACCTTAGAACGAGACTTACTAAAATTACTACCTGGACTATTACTACAAACCGTACTAACTGTCTCTAACAGTCCCATCCCCAGTCCTCATACCAACTAACTAACTAACCATAAAATGTTTTATTAACACCCTCCGCTAACTGGACTAACCATACCACTATTTGAGTCTTGTTATCATGTGGCAGCGATAGGGCTGCGTGTTCGTTTTATATCTCCATAAAACCTTCAAATAAAAACAAATAACTACCATAAAAGTCGTTATTAAACAAATTAATATAAATTAATTAGTTTATAGACTAACATAATTATAATATTGCGTAAGCATAATAACCATATAATTATCTTAATGTGTCCAATGATATTATATTAGTCCATTAATTAAATTAATTAAGATTTTGTCCGTTTATTAACAGTATCGATGTTAAACAGGGGTATTCTCACACAATGGTAGGGTTAATACCTTAGCTGTTCCACCACGCTGGCCAAGTGCGGATTGACAGACCCACGGTGAGTTAATTAGAAGTTTTATTAAATAAACTAGTGGACGCTCGCAGCTTCGCTTGCGTGGAATTAGACGTAGTTTCGTTTACACCTAGTAATATTATATAACTTATGTCATTCAGTGAAGATGCAGCTTTCTAAAGGTGAAAGAATTTTTGAAATTGGTCCAGTAATTTTTGTTTGAAAACGTTACAAGCAAATATTTCCTCTTTATAATATTAGTATAGACTATTGTCATATTCCCTCCACCAATCCGCATTGGAGCAGCGTGGTGGAGTATGCTCTAGACCTCCTGCAGCTGCGTCTGTGGAGGAGACCCGTGCCTAGCAGTGGGACGTCTATGGGTCGCAGCGATTGTCATATTAATAGAAAATTAATTGTAATTGTTTTTACACTACACAATATACCATCCATATTGTGTAGTGTAAAAACAGTAGATTTTATTTGCGCTCTGTAGTAACTTTTGTAACTTTTGCTTAGTTTCTTGTCAGTACGTGACGTATTGACATGGTACTGTCCATATCCCAATGGCTCGCTTCGATTGTATGTGATTGAGTTAAGCAACGACGGGCGCGGTTAGTTTTTGGATGAGTGACAAAATGGGTGCGAGACAACATGCGCTACCGTGCTTCGGAGGGCACTTTAAGCCCCGGTGGTTTTCAGTGGAGAAAACAATCGTTGAGCCTTGTCGATCGCCTTCGGGTGATTTGAAAACATTCGGAACTGGGTTGGCCATTAACCCCACCAATCCGTATTGGAGCAGCGTGGTGGAGTATGCTCTAGAGATCTCGCACCTGTGTGTGTGGGGGAGAACTAATCACTGTACCAATTCCTGAGCGTAAGCTTTCAAATTTAAATTTACATTAAATTAAATTGAATTATTTTTGATTATTTTTTATCTATTTATTTATATATTTTAAATAATCCAAAAATGTTATGTTATTGTTTTATTTTAGTGAATCATTATATTTTAACTTATTGTATTATTATAAATTGTAAATTAATGTAATCGGTTATTTGTCTAAAATAAAGATATAATATTACTATTATTACATTTTTTATTTATTTATTTTATAAAACCTTCGTGACAATCTACTATAATTAACAAATATAAATAATTTTAACTTAATAATAACATAATTTAACTAATAACATTAGTTTTTATTAATAATTATTTATAAATTTATAAATTTAATAATTAACTATAATAATGTTCAATAATATCATAACTTTTTAACGTAAACTAACTATTGTCATAGTATTACAGCAAATGAATTTAACATAGCGAATTTAATCTGAAAGCTACGAAGTTAGCGCGTTTCAACTTGATAAATCAATGCCTATAAAGAACAGTGTATGACGCGACACGCCACGAATTATGTATGACACTGATGCGAGACAGAAAATCACTTTGTAGCACAACATGCGACGGTACGCCTACCTGTCTCTATATAGAGCTACGTAGAGCTACGTAGAGTTACGTAGAGCAACGTAGACCTATGTATATAGGTATCGATCGTGCCATTACGGTGCATACCTTTCGTCCTGGCTACGCGAGCCTTTTAGTAGAGCCTCCGTTGGGGATAGCTCTGCTTGCAGCTTTCCACGACTTTCAAATTTATACTTCTGGTGGCTTCGCTTGCGTGAACTAAGACTTAACCATTAATTCGTTTATTTATTTTTATTTGGGAAACATACAATTTTTATTACATACTAGCTGTACCCTGCCACGCTTCGCTGTGGCACATTGTGATTGAATGGTTGCGAAATGAGAAACAAAACAAAGAATACATGTCATATAAGTTTAATTTTGCAATACTTGTGGATATACAATATTTTTCGCGGATATGTGACTGATGCAAAAATTAGATAGTAATAACCTACACTTGAATAGTAATAAAACCAATTGCATAAAATTTTCAGCACCTAATGTGAAACAAGTAGATAAGCAACCAGAACTAAATGGTGATAAACTGAACTTAGTTAGCTCGACTGTTTTCCTTGGAATCACCATTGATTCGAAGTTGCAGTGGGGACCCCATATCTGTCGACTGGCGGATAGACTAAGTTCTGCAGCTTATGCGGTTAAAAGGATACGCTGTTTAGCGGATGTCGATACCGTTAGATTGGTCTATTTCAGTTACTTTCACAGTATAATGTCCTATGGCATTTTACTCTGGGGTAATGCAGCGGATGCTAATATTATTTTTATTTTGCAGAAAAGGGCTATCCGTTGTATATACAAAATGAGAAGTAGAGACTCCCTAAGAGAAAAATTTAAGGAAATAAACATCCTAACCCTTGCATCGCAGTACATCTATGAGAATATTATGTATATTCGTAAAAATAGGCATCAGTTTGTAAGTCGTAGTGACCTAAATGCTTTACGCAATGTAACACTAAGGAACGGCCACAAATTAGCGTTTCCTAAATGCCGGCTTAGTAAGAAAAGTCGTTCCTTCATAGGAATGTCTATTCTAATATTCAATAAAGTCCCGGCTGCGGTTCAGTCTCTGCCTTTACACAGGTTTAAAAAAACCATCAAACAAACATTATGTCAAAAAGCTTATTATAATATTCAGGAGTATTTGGATGATAAGAAGGCATGGGACTGAATTAAACTCTGACAGGCTATCACTATGCTTTTGTATTAATTATACTAAATATTGTAAGCAGGTGGCATATGGGGTGATTCTTGGCATACACGATTGGCTGTCTCGTGTCTGTCCTAATCATATCATGGTCATACTGTACATTTTTCTGTAAAAATTAATTTGAATTTTAAAAGAGTACCGAGAGTTTTTTCCTCCGGCTTTTTTCTCTCTCGGCCTACACTAGGGCATAGGATAAGAATATTGTAAGTTCTTCCTTAAGCCGATGACCAGGTAGATAGTCTATCGTGACTTAGAGCTTAGCTTAGTGGTAGGTAATTATTGTAAATTAGCCATAAGGCAGGTTAGGCACCTGTGTAGGATTAGCTATTCATTCAAGGATAAATAGCTCATCCTTTGCTTTATATTAATCAGTTTAGAATAGCATTATATCTCTTTAAGTAGTTTGTAGTTACCTAGACTTTCGTTAAGCGTGTGTAATCACCTCATAGCGAAATAAATTATTTGAATTTGAATTTGAATTTGAGATAAAAACAATCCTTGATGCGGATTATATATCATGCTAAAATTTCAGCTCGATAGCTTCAGTGGAAGTGGGTGAAATATTAATTGCAAGATTCCAGGACATACTTACTGTCATAGGTCCGTTATCCGTTTATAAGTACAGACCTTACATAGGTCTGTACTTATAAACGGATTTTAATGTTTAATTATTCAAAAGGAGATACAGTCGAAAAGGTGAATGTCAAGAATAATTTAGCACCACCTTTATGAGTAGTAAAAATGCAATCTAAGGGTGGCTGATTATGTGTTTGTTCATCGCCTCGTCGGTGTTTCTCTATGGATTTTTAATGATACCCTCTTGTGAATTTCTTATCATAAATTAGATCATATATATCGCTGCGACCCATAGACACTGAGACACTGCTGGGCACGGGTCTCTCCCACAGACGCAGCTGCGGGAGGTCTAGAGCATACTCCACCACGCTGCTCCAATGCGGATTGGTGGAGGGGTTAGTGGCCAACCCAGTGTCGAATGTTCTCAAGCCACCCGAAGGTCTTCGACAAGGCTTAACGACTGTTTCCAGCATTGAAAACAACCGGGACCGACGGCTTTACGTGCCCTCCGAAGCACGGTAGCGTCCATGAAATTCTGCCACTAGCGGTCACCCATCCACAAACCGACCGTGCCCGTCGTTGCTTAACTCTTTGGATCACATTGAATCGACTCGAGCTATTGGGCTATGGACGCTACAGAACATATATAAATTTTAATAAATAATTGGAACCTCATTGGAAATCAGAATAGGCCAACTGTTTATCGCACTATATAATACTCTCGCAGGATTCAAAGGGCACAGGACAGGGAGGAGAAGCACCGTGGGTAGCCTATGTCCAGCAGTGGACTACGTAAAGTAGAAGAAGAACACATTTTAAATCAAAAATAGACTACAATAAATTATTACATTTAACAAACGACAGAAAAAAATTAAATTAAATTATTATGTATTGGCTATATAATGAAAAGCAGCCGCACTCAGCGTTGTCCGTAGCTATAGCAGACTACGCTGGTTTTCAGTTCGACCCATTTTGACGCGTAGTTCGAACTAGTAATAGACTTAACTTAAACTAAAAGTAACAATTATTTTAAAATGCCAATTGTAATAAATACAGATTAGACAAAAATAAGTTAAAATAAAAAAGCTGATGGCTGGAGCGAGAGGCCTAGAGGGGAAAACCATTGAGTTAAATATACTAGAGAAGCAAACCTCATCAGAATGCCTCAAATATAGCGTAACCACTTTTTAAACGCGACGACGTAGCTTTGAAATCACTAAACATTTGAATGTAAACATATATATGTCTCACTTACACAAGTCACAATAACAATACCGTCGCGTAGATTAGACAAAGATCGCAATATTAACATGCAATGACGGGAATCGGCGCGACAGGGTTGCCTACCCACGCGAAGTTTTACCCAATTTTTTTAAGCCATAGAAAAGTTTTAATACTAAATTAAATTAACTTTAAAATATTTGAATTACATATGTAAATTGAATTTTGATGATCTGAAATTAATGAAATCATACTCCGCTTTATAACATAAGTTTTGTATACAATTGCCTTTTAGACTCTTTTTTGTAAGTTTGAGTAAATAATTTCCTTTCGTAATACAATCTTATTTTAAAATATTTGCAAATTATGGAATCTATACTAATATTATAAAGAGGAAACATTTGTTTGTAATGTTAAAACACAGAAACTACTGGACTGATTTCAAAAAATCTTTCACCATTAGAAAGCTGCATCTTTACGTTCTGACATAGGCTATATAATAATATTATACATTTGTGTATTTGAATGTATGTTTGTAATGTTTTCACACAAAAACTGCTGGACCGATTTCGAAAATTCATTCACCATTAAAAAGCTGCACCTTCACTGAGTAACATCTTTACATTTAAAAAAAAATAGGGATCCTTAATAAAAATGCAATAATTTTCACACCCAAGGTGTGAAAATTACCTAAAATATTCTTTACATCGCGTGCGCTGCGAAAACTATTGATGATAGAATAAAATAATGTACTACGACTTAGCAGATCACATCATTATTTACAAAAAGTCGCGATACCATATGTCCAACTACTGTAGTTATTCCACTATAACTACTTTTTTACATTTTAAAAGTTGATAACAGTGCCGACAATAATCAAACCATTATTATTCATAACTTTGAATTAATCCTTATACCATTAAATATTATTATATTAAAGACCGTTTCAATACCTGTTAAATACTTATTAAATTATTAAAATCCGAATAACGAATAAAAAGATATAACGAATTTAAAATGTCAATCTAAAGAAAATAATGCAATAATAAAATAATACGGTGTGGGTACGCAGCGTAGTCTTAGATATATTACTTAAAAGATGAATAGAATTGATGAATTGCTTCATATTAGCAACAAATGTTTACAGTTGAATTAATTAATTAAAATGTAGGATATGTAGGTACTTTTCATCTCGGAGGGTGGCAACTAGGTGTAAACGAAACTATTGTTTTGTCTAATTCCACGCGAGCGAAGCTGCGGGCGTCCACTAGTTTGCCACCACTAAAAGGGAATGATCAACTAGTATTGAGGATATGTGATCTCCCGCGTGTATCGCAAATTCTTTTAATATTTTGTAAGTAGCCAGTCTGTCTCTTTTCTCAATAATCGAATTATTTCCACCCACTTATCACGGCGTGCTGCATCTTTAGGTACACTGCAACGTTGTTATTATTAAAAAAAAAATATTCATTTATTCCATAATTTAAAATTCTCCCAGAATTGTGGGGATCTAAAACTAAGTTTTTAGTGGTCACACTGAACCTGTATTTCAAAATTTTACAATTTATTTATTTTATTGCATTTTTACGTTGATGTAAACACAGAAATAATAAAATTACGTGTGGAAAGTAATTCTAGTGGACTTATTAAGTTTTTGTGATCTTGAATCGCACATTTACACTGTGCATTTGCCTATTTTGAAAATATTTTCTGTCAGTTCAACTCGGCCGGCGTCACACAGAGCACTGAACTGACGTTAGCTACGCATACGCCAGTTGGCGTATGGCATGTGGCAAGGCATAAGCGCGGTGATTGCTAATCTAGTGGTAACATATACAGGGTGTCCCAGGAAATAGTGTCAAGCGGAGGCCTAGAGATAGAGCACCCCTAGGGCTACCCGAATCACCCCCATGTATGTTCCGCAACTTTTCGTAGTTTTCGAGTTATGATTTTTTTTGTATTTTTTTTTGATACCTTGGTTTATTTGACATTATTGGTCACAGAGGCATAAATTGTTGAGATACAAGCTTGATTTTTTTTTCTGAAATAGGTGAACAGTACTTATTGCAGATACAAAAACAACTGTGGGCCCATATGCTACTATTAACCCATAAAAAAATGTTGAACCCTAAGTTTGTTCAAATTTTAAAATTAAAGATTTCTTTTAGGACGATTTAAAAAAAAACTTATTCTAAAAATGTTTCCAAAATCTTTTTCAAAAACTTCCCAATTTCATCAGCTATCTGCCATGTAAATTTGATAGAGCTATCTCTACGGCTTCATCCTTGAAAGAATGTTTTAAACACGGTAAGTCGAAAAAACTTAATTTAAAGATCGGGCTAAATAAAACTAAAAATTAATTAGCATTGATTGTTCATTATTAATTTACAAAATGTCGCCCTTCCTGCTCAATGCCAGTTCAACATCGCCTTAAAAAAAATTCTTTTAATCGTATGAACGTTGCTTTTTATTGTTTCCTCTGCTTGAATTTTGTTCGTAGTTCCGCTATGTTTCTGATGTCCTTGTCGTAAATTAATCTTTTATAATAGCCCCAAACGAAGAAATCGATGGGGTTTAAGTCGGGAGACCGTGGCGGCCAGGCAATGGGTCCCCCACGGCCGATCCACTTGTCTCCAAACCTTTCGGTTAAATGTACTCTGACAATCCTCGCAAAGTGACATGGGGCGCCGTCATTTTGAAATGTCATATTACTACGCGTTAATAGGTCTACATTTTCTAAAAGGCCGTCGAGATCTTGCCGTAAAAATTCCAAATAGGACTTGCCATTTAATCGGTCAGGTAGTTGAAAGGGGCCAATCAGCTGTCCATTTAGGACGCCTGACCACAAGTTCACACTACATGAAAATTGGAATCACGTGTCATGTGTGGATTTTCAATGCTCCAAGAATGATAATTGTGAATGTTGAAAATTCCACAACGTTTAAAATGAGATTCGTCTGTCCACAAAATTAATATTAATTAATATTAAAAAAAAGATAAAGATTTTTTAAGGCGATGTAGAACTGGCATTGAGCAGGAAGGGCGACATTTTGTAATTTAATAATGAACAATCAATGATAATTAATTTTTAGTTTTATTTAGCCAAATCTTTAAATTAAGTTTTTTCGACTTACCGTGTTTAAAACATTCTTTCAAGGATGAAGCCGTAGAGATAGCTCTATCAAATTTACATGGCAGATAGCTGATGAAATTGGGAAGTTTTTGAAAAAGATTTTGGAAACATTTTTAGAATAAGTTTTTTTTTAAATCGTCCTAAAAGAAATCTTTAATTTTAAAATTTGAACAAACTTAGGGTTCAACATTTTTTTATGGCTTAATAGTAGCATATGGGCCCACAATTGTTTTTGTATCTGCAATAAGTACTGTTCACCTATTTCAGAAAAAAAAATCAAGCTTGTATCTCGACAATTTATGCCTCTGTGACCAATAATGTCAAATAAACCAAGGTATCAAAAAAAAAATACAAAAAAAATCATAACTCGAAATCTACGAAAAGTTGCGGAACATACATGGGGGTGATTCGGGTAGCCCTAGGGGTGCTCTATCTCTAGGCCTCCGCTTGACACTATTTCCTGGGACACCCTGTATATCAATGGGGAAAACGAATCCCCTGCAAAACATTAAAAAAACCGACTTCAAGACTGAACAGTATGATTTATTGTTTTCGTTTATCCACGTAATAATTTGAACTAGCTACATTAAATGTAAAAGCTTATAAAAATGCCTCGCAGGTACATTATTATACATATACTAGTGGACGCCCGCAGCTTCGCTCGCGTAGAATTAGACCCATTAACGACGTCTGCCCGCGTTAGGTTGCCCTAAGGTTAGGTTGACTGACTGACTGACTGACATATCAACGCAGGGCCTAAACTATAAAGGTAAACCCCTATTTGCACAGGGGTTCCTTTTATAACTTAGGGGAGCACTAAGAAAGAGTTTTTGAAAATACACCCCCTAAGGGGGTAAAACGGGGGTGCAAAGTTAGTATGAAACTTTGCCGTTTTTGAAGTCAAGTGGGCAACCCGATCGTCGTTAATGGGTCTAATTCTACGCGAGCGAAGCTGCGGGCGTCCACTAGTAGTTTATGTCTTTTGTATACTAACACTTATGAATCATTGTTGTCCGCATAAATAAATATTTTTATTTCAAAAATAATCATGACAGGCTCGTTTGCTGATAAATATAAAAAAGGTGTGACACACACAAAACAGATTACACCGTCTGTAGTACAGAATCGCGTTTATAGCCGTGCCTATAGAATACAATGACATTTCCATCGATCGTCTGTCCTCTGCCCAGAGTTACATTGATGGACAGATGTAGTGTAGAGGTCGCTGTTTGCATTTTGAATGAATTAATACATTTTTACGAGTACCCACATATTAGCCCTCGGTGGTCTAGGCGTAAGTCTTGGGTTTGACCCCCGGGTCGAGCAAAGTGTCATTGGATTTGTGTAACTTGAATCTCCCAGTTTCTTTATTTAATAACTAGTGGACGCCCGCAGCTTCGCTCGCGTGGAATTAGACATTCACTAACTTAAAAAACGGCAAAGTTTCATACTAACTTTGCACCCCCGTTTTACCCCCCTAGGGGGTGAATTTTCAAAAATCCTTTCTTAGTGCTCCCCTACGTTATAAAAGGAACCCCTGTGCAAAATTTCGAGTTTCTAACCCTTATAGTTTAGGCCCTGCGATATGTCAGTCAGTCAGTCACCTTCTCCTTTTATATATTTCTTTCATTTATTCACTCATTCCTTCAGTAGTAGTAGTAACTTGGAGTCTGTGTGTACCATGTATGGTAAAAAGCGGTGATAGCCCAGTGGCTATCGACACGCCTTTTATTCGAGCGGTCCGGGTTCAAAGTTCAAACCCAAGCGGCACGCACCAATGATTTTTCTAAGTTATGTGCGATTTAAGAAATTAAATGTCACTTTTTGTAACGGTGGAGGACACATCGTAAGGAAACCTGCATGCCTGAGAGTTCATAATGTTCTCGAAGGCACGTGAAGTCTACCAATCTGCACTTGGCCAGCGTGGTAGACTAATCTTTCCCAGTCTGAGAGGAGACACGTGCCCAACAGTGGGACAAAGAAAGGGTTGTGGTGGTGTGGTGTATGGCAAAAGGCCACTTACAACGATTACGAGTAATTTTAACACTAATATTATAACTCTGTCTGTCTGTCTGTCTCGCTTTCACGCCAAAACTACTGTACCGATTTAAATGAAATTTGGTACACAGATAGTATAGAGCCTGAGAAAGGATATACTTAAAGTGTTGAATAGGGGGATGAAAGGTTATATGAAAGTATTGTCATATTCAGAACTAGAAGCATACAATTTATATTTTAGGCTCTTGATTAGGTATTAATAAATATGGCATTCAAAGTTTGCAAATGGAGGAAATTAAGGATGTAAAATAAACATAGGGGATAACACATTTACGGATTCATTATAATTTATATTTAGGCTGTTGATTAGATATATATAAATATGGCATTCAAAGTTTGTAAATGTTACCCTGTAAAATATACATAGAGGATAACACTACATTTGTGAAGCTATAGTAAACGCGTTAATAAAAATCTATTATTGTCTAATTCCACGCGAGCGAAGGTACTGGCGTCCACTAGCATGTATATGTAATCGTGTTAGAAATACCGCGACATGGGAAAACATGCGTAATGTTATGTTTAAAATCGGAAGTGCTCACGCACACAAAACAGTATTCATCGTGTAACTCGAGAGGGTAGAGTTACCCTCACCTGCACAAAGATATTTTGCATCGATCGTCTCTCGTGACCGTAGCGCCGCTGTCTCTACGTCAGTAGAGTTTGCACGTATTATAAAAGGATCTCACCGTCTATCCACCCCTCAGGCACCACTGAAAATCAGCGCTGTGGCAATATTGCCAAAGCAAAATGCAACTAATATTTACTCGTAGCCACGTACATATTTAAATAAGTACTATTAGTATATACTTATAAGTGTAAGTAGTTTTAAGGTTATATTAAGGAATAATATTTTTAACTACTTTGCTGTAATTTCTAAACCAAATACATTTATTCTTTTCTATATATAACTGGTGTTATGTGTTTTTTAGTATTTGTTTTTATAGCGGCAAAAGAAATAATTATCTGTTAAAATTTCAACTGTCTAATTATCACGGTTCATGAGATACAGCCTGGTGATAGACGGACAGACCGACAGCGGAGCTTCAGTAATAGGGTCCCGTTTTACCATTTGAGTAGGGAACCCTAAAAACCAGCCTTATACAGATGCGGGGAGATGGTTGTAAAACGTAAACATCAGATACTTAACTTTACATCGTATAATTATACGTGGGGGAAGTGTTCTACTGGGACTCTGCGGTGCGGAGGACGTCTCTACGTAGAGTATTATACGAGTATTTACAGTTCATTGTTTAATCATGTTTTTTTTTATGAGACAGTCTCGGGAAATATTAAACCATATACAAGACTAGTGGACGAGCCCGCAGCTTCGCTCACGTGGAATTAGACATAACATAACCTAAATACAAAATTACATTGAAATAATGTAGGTAGGTATTGACAGAGTTAAGTAACAACGGGCGCGGTCGGTTCGTGGATTGGTGGTAAAAATTTCATGGGCACTACTGTGCTTCGGAGGGCACGTAAAGACATCTTCAGTGGTGGAAACAATTGTTAAGCCTTGTCAAAGGCCTTCGAGTGGCTTGAGAACATTCGACACTGGGTTGACCACTAACCCCTCCACCAATCCGCATTGGAGTAGCGTGGTGGAGTATGCTCTAGACCTCCCGCAGCAGTGTCTGTGGGGGAGACCCGTGCCTAGCAATGGGACGTCTATGGGTTGCAGCGATCTTGCCGACCGTTGATACTTGTAGTGTATGTGGTCCGGGCAGCGGCCGGACAGTCACGCGCTAGCTGTGAGCAAGTTCGGACGTGCGCCGGACGAATTACCTACTCCACCTATTTAGTGATTAAATAGAAATAGAAAATCCTTTATTTTTCGCCTACGAATACAATGACAATTACAACACATACTTATAAATAGGTAAAAATGATGAGGCGAAAAATGCGGAATGCACTCAGCATTTGCTGCAACAAGGATGCTACAGCGCTGATTTTCTGTGCATCCGTTACTGTCGCGTACTACGGGCAATGGCGACTTTGGGTGCAATTAACAATTAAAACTTACAAACTAATGAAACAGTAGGAAAAAACTAATCTACTTATTTAGTTTTCATCATTATGTACAGAATTTGAAATAAATAAAAAAAAAAGGCGTGTTTTATTGACCCAACGGTCACTATAAACCCTACACCCCCGGTACTTACTATCCCGGTTCGTACTATTCCGGGCGAACTTGAAACATAAACCTTGATGGGTTCCATATAGGCTCTACCATCAAAACGCTCTACATAGAGGTGTGGGCTGTAATCACACGGCTGTAGTTAAGTGCAGCTTTCACGATCTTGGCGAGCTTTTAAAAGCTTTAATTGAATTTTGTAATTTTGACATGTAGTGCAGCGAGCGAAGCAATTAATCGTTGCGTCCATAGCCCTCGATTCAATGTGATTGACAATGTTAAGCACCGACGGGTGCGGTTGATTTGTGGGTGACTGCTAGTGGAAAATAAATCATGGGTGCTACCGTACTTCGGAGGGTACGTTAAGCCGTCGGTCCCGATTGTTTTTCATGGTTGTTTTGGTGTTTTTCATCATCATTTTTTGAAACGTTGAACCTTGTCCAAGACCTTCGGGTGGCTTGAGAAAATTCGACACTGGGTTGGTCTCCAACACCTCCACCAATCCGCATTGGAACAGCGTGGTGGAGTGTGCTCTAGACCTCCCGATTTGTTTGTGGGGACAAATCTGCGGGTGCCCAGCAGTGGGACGTTTATGGGCCGCAGCACGTTTTGTTTGTGGTAAATTATGATTAAAAATCTCAATAATACTTCGCTCTGATATGAGGATTGAATTGAAACCCTAATGTTAGACTAACGAGAGTAAGAAAAACTTACTTATTAATTCAAACTTACAATCGAATCTATCTCGAAATAACAATCTGTACGTGATTCCATACACACCCAAATCTATCTTATTATCGCGTCTACGTAACACGTCTAAGGCGTAGCGCCCCTACGGCGTAGCATCAGCGTAGATCACCAACACTCCCTACGGAGCCTGATATACGAAAGTCGAGTTTCATAAACCAGCGAGAGATACTGCGGAGCTTTTCAGAGCCTTTGGGAAGGTTGGAATTTGCCGTTAGAGACTTTGGGAAGGTTGGAATTTGCCGTTAGAGACTTTGGGAAGGTTGGAATTTGCCGTTAGAGACTTTGGGAAGGTTGGAATTTGGAAAAATGTCATTATTTCCAGTAAACTAAACCAATCACTTCCAATTGCCCAGATGTAGAACCAATGTCCTCCTATATTCCCCACTTCCCCGCAACTGCGCAGAGTATAACAGATTATGTTTAACTAGTGGACGCCCGCAGCTTCGCTCGCTTAGAATTAGACCCATTAACGACGTCTACCCGTCTAACGACTTCAAAAACGGCAAAGTTTCATACTAACTTTGCACCCCCGTTTTACCCCCTTAGGGGGTGAATTTTCAAAAATCCTTTCTTAGTGCTCCCCTACGTTATAAAAGGAACCCCTGTGCAAAATTTCAAGTTTCTAGCCCTTACAGTTTAGGCCCTGCGTTGATATGTCAGTCAGTCAGTCAGTCAGTCAGTCAGTCAGTCAGTCACCTTATCCTTTTATGTATATAGATAGATACAAGCATTGATATATTCTTTGATTCTATAAAAAATCTTAAAGTTAAAGTTTTAAACTGTTGGTAGAAAGAATTTAGAGAGAGTTTTAATTATAGTCTTAGAAAAGACAATGATATCGCTGAAGACGCTTTGATGATTACTTTTTATTTATTTTTTATCTGTTAATAGAAGTCTTTGGTTAATTGTCTTATAACACTCAATTTAGGTACAAAAAAACCAAATTGTACTATACTTAAGATTCAAATCAGTAAAATCATTTGCACTCTGCGCTGTTATAAACAGTTTAATGGTAAAGAAAATGATACAAATTTTTTGTACTTTTTACATTTTTAGTTCCCTATGTGTTTATTGATACCTAGTTAATTTTCTATTTCATTCTCTTATCGACCAAACTAACTCGAAAAGGGCCACACTGAAAATCAGCGTCATGATTTCATTGAAATCATGGCACATGCTGAGTGTGGTCCTATTCTTGCTTTGTGTTATTATATATGTTTTTATTTTATTGTTGTTAACTTTAATTTTACAAAGCAAAAATAAATATATTCTTATTCTTATTCTTATATCTACTCTACCATTCTAACACACTGGTATACCATAGTCGACCGACCGACCACGCTGGCCAAGTGTGAGTTGGACTTCACATGCCTTCGAGAACATTCCGGACAAATATCAGATTTCTTAATTTCTTAAAACGCACATAACTTGTAAAAAGTTATTAGTGTGTGCCGCTTAGAATTAAACCCGGACCCCTCATGTGAGAGGAAAATTCAATAGCTGTCTGTCTCCGCTTTCATATAGATTACCAATTTATGATATCCAGAACAAACTGGTTTATCAAAAAGATTCAGCCTTCCATGAGAATAAAATCCAAACCAATCAAAATAAATATAATCCTATCTCTTTTTATATTCCCACGCAGTGAAAAATTATTTGAAGATTAAAGAAATCAAACTTTTTCATGAATTATTATCTCGTATCGAATAAATAAATTAACAGTACACAGCACTTTCACCCCTGCTGTACCACCAGTACAACACAACCCTTTTTGTCCCACTGTTGGGCACGGGTCTCCTCTCAGAATGGCAGGGATTAGGCCGTAGTCCACCACGCAGGCCATGTGCGGATTGGCAGACTTCACATTCGTTAACATTATGAAGAGCTGTCAGGCATGCAGGTTTCTTCAGATGTGTCCTTCACCCTAACTGCAACTTAGTAGTCATTGGTGCGTGCCGCTGGGGTTTGAACCTGAACCGCTCGAGTGAGAGGCGAGTTCGATGGCCTCTGGGCTGTCACGGCTTCTAGCATAAAGGCCATGGAGTGGTCTAAATACTCGTACCTTGTTTATATCGGATATATATATGTAGTACATGTGGTGTATAAACATGTATATACATATTTACCTAATTTTATACTATCTTTACTAGTGGACGCCGGCAGCTTCGCTCGCGTGGAATTACACATAACAATAGTTTCGTTTACACCTAGTAATATTATATAGCCTATGTCACCCAGTGAAGATGCAGCTTTCTAATGGTGAAAGAATTTTTGAAATCGGTCCAGTAGTTTTTGTGTGAAAACATTAGAAACAAATCTTTCCTCTTTATAATATTAGTATAGACAATAGACATATAATTTGCAATAAAATATTATTGCGGCTATAAATTAAGATGTAAGCTATCCTATCTTTAAAGTTGGATCAAACTGCACACGGTGTGCAAATTTAATTTAAAATCGGTTAAGTAGTTTAGGAGTCCATCGCGGACAAACAACGTGACACGTGATTTATATATATTAAGATTATATCTTTTAAGGTGTAAATTTTAGGGCTTGAATAAAAATATATAATTAGGTATTTACGATATGGGATTATTGTGGCGTAGACGAAGAAGATTTATCATCGTTAAAGGTTGCAATGTAGGTGTATATAATAGGGCCCGTTGGCGCAATCGACAGTGACCCTGCCACGTCAGGGGCGTGGGTTCGAATCCCACTCAGGACAAACAGTCGTGTGACGAACACTTGTGTTTTTTCTGTTTCTGGATGTTAATATTATTTATTTAAGTATGTCTTTAAAAATTCATAATGTATATATCATTCTCTGGCACCTATAGCACAGGCTCGCGCCTAATTTGGGGTCAGGGATTTTGTTGACACATAAAGTCTGTATTTATTTATTTAATAAGTTACACCAAAAAGATAACTTAAAACATGCACTGCTTCAAAGTAAGTGTTACTTCTGTTACAGGTATAAGCAACTTTCTAGGAAAAACGTTAGGTATGTTTTTATGATAAACTAGTGGTCCGCCCCGGCTTCGCACGGGTATTTTATAAAAAAATCAAAATTATTATACACACACATAAACCCTATTTGCGTCAGGTTACTAAAAAAATAAAATCATAAAGAAAAAGAGATTATAATGAACTTTTATTTTAATTACTTGATAAGCATGCATTCGAGCCATACTAACGCGGAGTTCTTCACATGCAATTTCTTATTCTTCTTCAGCCCTTTCATTCGCAATGTTTCGAATCCTAGTTACATTACGGCTTTGTCTGTAAATATTTGACAGTCTTGGTCGCGGCAAGGTATTGTTAATGATAATATCGGCACAATAAGATAATAGATGCTCGAAACAAACATGTAAAATGTACTCTAAAACTAACACATCAATTGGTCGACTTCAAATATTTCAAATCGTCAAATTTTCATCTGTCACTAAAAAATAAAATAAAACTGATCGATGTAAAAAGTATCCTATAGCAGTCCCCTGGTTCTAAGCTACCTCCCGACAAATTTTCAGCCAAATCCGTTCAGCGGTTCTTGAGTTATTAGTAGTGTAACTAACACGACTTTATTTTATATATATAGATTTACATCAAATTTAAAACAGCAAAACAAAACTTACTCTGAGACATCCCACATTTTTAAAAAACAGTAATCCAAATCAAATTTTCTGTCTTATATACTCGTAGAAGTATTAACAAAAAGAATATTTTATTATATTTTAGGTAAAAACCAAGATTAAAAAAATTCATGTAACACTAAAATTAGAGAAACAATTTATCTCAAAACAACTATAAATTATAACAGAGATTTCTAGACAACTTTTTGAATTTGTTTTGAGAGTTCACATGACTTTTACAATCAATAACGTTGGAGACATAAAAGAGTTATTATGTGTGTAAGTGAATATGTGTATAATATTTGTAGGAGTGTGTGGGAGTGTGTGGGAGTGTGTGGTAAAGCATTGAAGTTATATGTAACTAGCTGACCCCGCAAACGTTGTTCTGCCATATGAAATGTCGAAGTGACGCGACGCTTCACGTCAATGAACGACGGTTAAAAATAAAAATACTAAAATAGTGTTTAAAAAACATTTTCCAGTGGACCAAATTGTGAATCTAAACCATTCTCGAATCCCCTTGAACACACACAAAACATTTCATCAACATCTATCCAGCTGTTTAGGAGGAGTTCACTGTCATACACACGTACACAAGAAATATATATATTAAGATGGGATGGAATACAGCGCGAAGAAACCTGCAGGGAAAGGTGCTGCTATCTTATAATCTTAGTAGCTTACCCGGCAAACGTTGTTGTGCCATATGAAATGTCAAAGTGACGCGACACTTCATGTAAATGACTTCACCTCAATGAACTACTGTTTAAATATTAGGATATTGTTCATACAAAAATACAAAAAATGCTTTTAAAAAATAATGGATGTGTGTAAGAGGGTGAAAAATACTTTACGACCTTATTCTCAGACCTACCCAATATGCAAACAAAATTTCATGAGAATCGGTCAAGCCGTTTCAGAGGAGTTTAACCACAAACACCACGACACGAGAATTGTATATATTAGTTACCATGCCATGCCATGATATGGCAAATTTAAGGATTATAAACTTACTAATCTCTTTAAACGAGCAATTCTTGTATATATATATAGATAGATATATATAATTGGAATCTCGGAATAGGCTCCAACGATTTTCATGAAATTTAGTACACGGGGGGTTTCGGGGGCGATAAATCGATCTAGCTAGGACTCATTTTTAGAAAATGTCATTTTATTCATGTTTTATCGATAATGCGAGCGAAGCCGCATGTGCCTCTAGTAAACTTAATATCAAGAGGAACAACATTTATGCAAAATATCATTCATTCGTTTAAAACTATCGCGCTAGCTACTCGTAGTTTCTCCCGTCTGACTGGCCCAGTGTAAAGCTGGCACGCTTCTATTTCAGTCTCGCTACCCCATCAGGTGAAATTGCGGTCACATTAGCACAGACTCTGTGGAGCTACGGCGTAGCACTACCTACGCCGTAGCACTATAACTTAGCACTAAAAGTGTATATGCGACTTGGATATGTAGCGAAAATTACATGAAATTGTTTTTTTTGCTATAATAGATTGTATGAATTGCGAGGAAAGTAAAAAAAATCACACACCCAGAATTAAAAAAACTTAATTTAGGTATAGAGTGGTTTTACTTTTTCGCTCGCTCGCTGCGACCCATAGACGTCCCACTGCTGGGCACGGGTCTCCCCCACAGACACTACTGTGGGAGGTCTAGAGCATACTCCACCGCGCTGCTCCAATGCGGATTGGTGGAGGGGTTAGTGGCCAACCCAGTGTCGAATGTTCTCAAGCCACCCGAAGGTCTTCGACAAGGCTTAACGACTGTTTCCAGCATAGAAAACAACCGGGACCGACGGCTTTACGTGCCCTCCGAAGAACGGTAGCGTCCATGAAATTTTTGCCACTAGCGGTCACCCATCCACAAACCGACCGCGTCCGTCGTTGCTTAACTCTTTCGATCACATTGAATCGTAACGAGCCATTGGGCTATGGACGCTACCTGTGGTTTCTAGCTTAATGGAATTCTTAAATCAAACTCTTAATAAATCTCATCCATACTAATATTATAAATGTGAAAGTGTGTTTGTTTGTTTGTCCGGCTTTCACGTCGCAACGAAGCTATTATATGGTATGGTTTTTGTGTGTGGAGATAGTGAGGAGGGTGGAGAGTGACGTAGGCTACTTTTTACCGCGGTAAAACATCCCCATGGGAAGATATCGATGTTTTGTTATTTGCTAGATATTTAGTTCCGGATGTTGTTAATAGATGGCGTTAGTAAAATTCATTTGCAAGTTCTGAATTTCGCTTTCTACACTATACAAATGTGTCATGTATGATAAACAACTCATTGTTAATTCCCTTTGACCACGCGGGCGGAGCCGCAGTTAAAAGCTAGTCTTCAATAAATTAAAAAGCAGCAAAATAATTTATTATCTGTATTCATTATACCTGTACACCGTAGCACCGTAGCGGCGTAGCACCGCTACGGATATCGTAGCGCTACGGAGGCTGTATCGATCGAGTCATCGCACTAATGATTCCTCAGCCTCCCTCCATAAATTAAACATATAGGCTTTGCGGTTTAATGTATTTATACAGTTTGTTATGCTTTATGTCACGACTGTAATTTACTCAGAGGGTAGACAGGTTTATGTCTTACTAGTGGACGCCCGCAGCTTCGCTCGCGTGGAATTAGACGTAACATAACCTAAATACAAAATTTCATTGAAATAATGTAGGTATATACGAAAAACTTTTATACCTACTAACTTTGCACCCCCCTTTTACCCCTTTAAGAGATGATTTTCGAAACTCAATAAAAAACCTTCATAGATACTGAATTTCATTCGAATAACATCAAAAACGGCAAAGTTTCATACTAACTTTGCACCCCCGTTTTACCCCCTTAGAGGGTGAATTTTTAAAAATCCTTTCTTAGTGCTCCTCTACGTTATAAAAGGAACCCCTGTGCAAAATTTCAAGTTTCTAGCCCTTATAGTTTAGGCCCTGCGTTGATATGTCAGTCAGTCAGTCAGTCAGTCAGTCAGTCACCTTCTCCTTTTATATACATAGATGCAGTATGTACGGAACAGAGTTGGAGAGCCTCAGTGAGTTTTTATGGATATAGGGTAGCAAACAAGCCTGCAGCACCAGTCATAATATGCTGCCGCCCATGAGAACTGACGACATGACCCAACTGGGACTAACCATCCAAAGGGAGCAGTCATAGGGACTGGGATGGTTAGTCCCATTAAGGCTCCGTTATGGGTGTTAATAAGAACATTAGTTAGACTGTGGCACTAATAAGTGTTAGTAATTAAATAAATAAATAAATAAATAAATATCTTTGACATTTTCACACACGGCCATCTGACCCCAAAGTAGGCGCGAGCCTGTGTTATGAGTGTCAGAGACTGATATACATACATTGAGATTTATAAATACATACTTAAATAGATAATATTGACATCCAGACACAGAACAAATACAAGTGTTCGTCACACGAGTATTTGTCCTGAGTGGGATTCGAACCCACGACCAACAGGCGCAACCGACAGGGTCACTACCGATTGCGCCAACGGGCCTGTCAATTCTGTTGTGAGTATGTGTTGTAAAAATAGTCCAATTAGTAATTGTTAATTAATTATCTACCAGCCAACCCAATGTGATGGTGAGAGTAAGTGGCAGGTGGAATGAATGATACAATTAATTACCGGGGCAGTACCACCAAGCAGTATATTTTATTAAGATTCTCGTCGTTAAACCGTAAGCTTAAAGCGTAGTGTCGAAGAAATTTAATTTCTATGAAACTTAATCCAGATAAAAATAAATAGTACCTTCTGAGGAGGTGATCAGTGAAGCATTATTAATATGTATTAGGCTAGGTCAAAGGGAAGAGTTTAAATGCGAAATTGAAGATATGCTTTATATAACTTTAAAAAGGAGTAATTTTTTTTTTCATTCACTCCTTATTCGGTTGAAACGGATCTTTTGAGAGTATGTGGTAGAATCGAATAGATGATTCAGATTCATTTATTTTTCATTATATGGTATTTTATACGCTTAATGAACGTCATAACATTTTTTATCTACCGCCGGTTCACAAAGTTGTTGCTACCGAGAAGAACACGGCAAGAAACTCGGTAGTTACTCTTTCTACTCATGCTGCTTTTCATAATGCTGCTATATACTAAACATCCTGGTATATTTTCTGGCAAAGGTCACATTGCATAGGGTGGTTGATGCTCATATTAAAATTATCATGTTGGACCACAGCTTACGCTGACATATTTGCGCTCTAAATAAATATATATAAACTAGTGGACGCCTGTAGCTTCGCTCGCGTAGATTCAGACCCATTAACGACGTCTGCCCGCGTTCGGGTTGCCCACTTGACTTCTAAAACGGCAATGTTTCATACTAACTTTGCACCCCCGTTTTAACCCCATATAGGCATGAAACATTGACTATGACCCACTGTCGATAAGTAAAGATTTTCCAGTAATATCCATTTAAATATAGGTATTAACTATAAAATATACTAGGCTAGCGTAGCCACGGGCGACCATTAGTAAATAAATAAAATAGACTATCTGTTCTCGACGTATTAAATTAGGGAGATGTTTCAACTTACGATACCCTCAGGCGAAGTTGTAACGAGTATTTTTCTTTGTAGTGGATATTTTCGTTGTATATTGTGGCACAAAAAATATTATTAGCAATTAAGCTGTTTTATGTACAGTGTGACATTCCAGTGGCTATCGAACTCACCTCGAGGAGCCCGGGTTCAAATCTAAGTGGAACGGACTTTTGAAATGCATTTAGTCCTGTTAGTTGGTGTTAGTAATAGTCCAGTTAGTACTTGTTAGTAGGAGTCTCGTTCTAAGTCAGTCACAGATGTGTTGCTACCTTTGAGGACTAAGATGGTTGCGTCTAAAGAAGTGTAACCGGAAACCATACCTTTCCAACCGGACCATAATTGCTTTAAAAACAATTATTACACGGCAGAAAGGGTACTAGGTACTGTGGCGGGCGGTAGTACTGCCCCGGACGAACTCTATATGGAACCAATTAGGTTTCATTATAAAACCTATTTGGTTCCCTATAGGCTCTACCACCTACTGTCCAATCATCACGGTTCATGAGATACAGCCTGATGACAGACGGACAGCGGAGCCTTAGTAATTGGGTCCCGTTTTACCCTTTGGATGCGGAACGCTAAAAATGGGTCTATATTTATCTCTATAATCTTTCTCATCAATCTCTCCTAACATTATAAGTCTATGGTTATCAACAGTATATTTAGGGTAATGGTGCTCTACCCCCGGGCCGCCAAACCATTGCCATGGTACTTTATGGAGGGGAAGCAATTACGGGCTTAGGGGTGTCCTCGTCTACCCCTAGGGTAGTTCAATCTCACGCCAAATTTCATCGTCGAAGCCTTCTTAATAATGTATTGAAGCAAGGCTTTTTGGGGTATTAACTTGGTTGGAGTTGAAGAGAACATTTAGCGAAGCTGGTTTATGCCAACTCTTACTAAAGTCTGATTTGTTTTTTTCTGTTGTTTTAATTTAACTAATTGCTTTCTACACTTTTTTTCCACGTAAATTTTAACTTTGCCAAATTTCATGTACCTATTTTCTTAAAAAGATTTCGAAAGTTTTTGCTTCACGAATTAATATTCCGGATTATGATTCCGGATTAGAGTTGTTCCGATCAGCTTAAGCTAAAGCTAAAAAAAGCTACCAGTAATCAAAGATTCAAAAATGTCATATTAGTTACCTTGTTTCAAAAATGACATTTTACCTTGTTTCAAAAACTTCATATTACCTTGTTTCAAAAATGTCGTTTCCTTTTTCAAATATGTTATATTACCCATTTCAGCATTCATATGTATACACTACGTACGTTTGAAGTGTCAATAGCCAAATTGCTCGCGTTAATGATCAACCGAGTTAAACAACGGAAGGCGCGGTCGGTTGTCGATGGGTGACCGCTAGTGTCCAAATTTCATGGTCGTTTTTGTGCTTCGGAGGGCACGTTAGGTAGTCGCGGTAGTTTTCAATAGTAAAACAATCGTTAAGCCTTGTCGAAGATATTCAGGTGGCTTGAGAACATTCGACAGTGGGTTCCCTCCACCAATCCGCATTGTAGCAGCGTGGTGGAGTATGCTCTAGTACCTAGACACCTACTCATGTCACCGCACGACAAATCAACACAGTTAATAAGCTCGCTTACACAAAGAAAGCACTCACGCACTCACGCACACAAACACACAATGCTAAGTCACACGTAATTAATTTTTGCAAGAAAATATATTTATAACAGGTAATTCAACTTATAAATAAATGAAATAAAGTGTTATTCAATTTAAAATAATGTATGAAATACTATGAAACAAAATAAGTTTTATTAATAATTCAATGAATGAATTGCTGAATGTTTTAATTAAATACATATTACTTAAATGTATAAATAAAAAAAGTGTTTTTCATTTTAATTCTCTTTCTGAATTATTTATTTGGATAATGTCTACGTAATGGTTTACTTAATGGGCCGAATAATTGATACCTCAAGTGTAGTGTAAAATACTAATTCTCGCTACTTGGTATTAATACTTAGATAGTATTAGTAATAAATAGTAGATGTGGTAGTAGTAATCGCTGCGACCCATAGACGTCCCACTGCTGGGCACAGGTCTCTCCCACAGACACTGCTGCGGGAGGTCTAGAGCATACTCCACCACGCTGCTCCAATGCGGATTGGTGGAGAGTAATAGTAATAGATAGTATTAATACTAAATATTGATCAGATCTGCGCAACTTTTGCTTTGATAGGGTATTTTACAATCTTTGAATGCCATATTTATTTATATCTAATCAACAGCCTAAAATATAAATTTTATGCTTCTAGTTCTGAAAATGACAATACTTTCATACAACCTTTCATCGCCCTTTTCAACCCTTTACAACACTTTTTTCCAAATAAAAAGTAGCCTATGTCCTTTTGAGTCCTTTTGAGATCTTGAGGCTCTAGACTATCTATGTGTACCAAATTTCACTTAAACAGGTTCAGTAGTTTTGGCGTGAAAGCGAGACAGACAGACAGAGTTACTTTCGCATATAATATTAGTATGGATAAGGTAGCAAATGAGGATGTGACTGAACGTGACTGAACTCACATTCAGTCAGTCTAAATGTGACTGAACTCATATTAGACTGGAATGGTTAGTCCAGCAGACTGTTTGAGGTTAGTCCCTGACGTCACAGGTTGCACAGGTATGTTTCAGCTGAATGTGTTTCCTGTGTCCAAGTTTGATATGCCTTTCTGAAGGATCTGGAATAATATGCACATACTCCCTAGTAGGCGTTACTTTTTATTTAAGTTATATTAGTTAAGTTTTTGTATTTTGTATTTATTTATTTATACAACTTTATTGACAGCTCTAGAGAGATATACAACGGGCGGACTTAATACCTTAAGGCATTTTCTACCAGTCAAACCCTGGTTGGGTGGGGAAAAGTTGCTAGTTATCAGTTTTAGTTTATTTACTTATGATCTTGTGCTTACTAACGAAAAAAATGTAAACTAACAGTCTTAAGACGTATATTAACCCCATGTATTAAATGATTTTTTTCTGAAATAAAGATATTATTATTATAGTATTGAACAGTTGTCATGAGCGGCAGCAGATGGGTGGTGCTGAGAGCTCGTTTGCTATCTTGAATATAATAAAATTGATTGAAATTATTTATTTATTAATAATTTATTTATTAATTTTGTTTTTTTTTTTTACGCGTCCATTGATTGAAATTATTTATTTATTTATTAATAATTTTTTTTTTTTGTACTCGTCCAATTAAAGCAAATCAATTATAAACTCTTAAAGCTGACTGCGACCTGCTCCTTCCAGAACAACCCTATCACTGTCCCACAGTTGGGCACGGGTCCCGGAACGGGAGAGCCACCACCCTGGCCTAATGCGGATTGGCAGACATTATTGAAAACTCTCGGGCATGCAGGTTTCCTCGCGAAGTTTACAGCAGGTGAAAATGAATTTATTAAATCGCACAGAAAAGTCATTGGTGCCGCTTGGATTTGAACCCGGACCGCTCGAGCGAGAGGCGAGTTCGATAGCCACTGGGCTGTCGCCGCTGTGCGGTGTACAACGTCCTTACGTACTAGTAGTTTATATGTTTATTGATATAAAGTAGCAAACGAGCGTGCGATATCATCCACTGCCCACCGTAACATGCGACAAATATACAATATGGCTCAGAAAGAAATAAAGGTAAAGAGGGTTAGGCCAGTGTCCACCACGCTGTCCAAGTGCAGATGAACACATAACCGGCCTTCGAGAACAGGCTCACAGACATGTAAGTTTCCTTTTGACGTATCCTTTGTCAAGCGCCGGATTCGGCGAGCAAACATCGTATAATGTTGTCAAATTTCAAATTAAGAAGAATTTTTATAAAATGTTGCAAGATTTTACCCAAACTAGTTTTAACTGGCTTGAAATAATACAATAATAAATATCTTGGACATTCTCACACACGGCCATCTGACCACAAAGTAGGCGCGAGCTTGTAATATGTCAGAGACTGATATACATACATAGATATTTTTAAATACATACTTAAATAGATAATATTAACATCCAGACACAGAACAAATTAATACAAGTGTTCGTTACACGAATATTTGTCCTGAGTGGGATTCGAACCCACGACCCCTGGCGCAACAGACAGGGTCTCTACCGATTGCGCCATCGGGCCCGTCATAATTAATGAAAATCATTGTGCCCAAATATAAATACACAAAGCTTGATAATCTTCTAATCTGAAACGTTTTACGCCTCGCGTGCGCCTTACAAAGTAAGCAAATCCCTTTGTTTGCAACCGTATACTACTCACGTTACCACGTTAACCTAGAGGCATAACAATAGTAGTTATCGTAGTGTAGGATTTTAGTCCTTTAAAAAAAAATATCCAGAATATTCCTCCGAAACAAAGTATTTCCAGAATAAGGACACGGCGCCCTGGCGGACGCTGTACGTACAAAATGGCTGAATAAGCGGATCCGTAGGGCACTTACAGCATTTCGCCATAGGACATCGGTGCAGGCAGCTAGGAACAAAGAAACTGCACCCCGCCCCCACTTAAATTAAAAAAAAAACTGTCAAACAGACATAAAATACACGATACAATAAATCCTCACTACGCAATCCATTCGCAAAACCACAATTTTCCGCGCCAAGTCAACAAGAAGCCACAAATGTTCGATATTCAAATCGATTTGAAATTCGAAAGATTCGAACAAGGAACGTTGGATTAACACGTTATGATTTAAAATCGATTTGGCTTTGTTTCAGCGTGGGAACGATACGGTACGACCTCTCCCAGCGAAGCTACGCGACACACTGAAGTCTGCAGGTTTCGGGGAGGCTATATGCATTGATTAGACGTAGCTGCTACCCTATATACGTCCCACTCGCACTCCCTTACCCCGTCTCGCTCCCGCGGGAGTCCAGTCGTTAGCACAGGCGAATTTTGGCTCGGTAAATGTACGTTTCTCAAACATGGTGAATTTAATTAGAGTATTTTTTTAATCTACTCGCGTACTACATATGAACAGTATGCTACGAATTAAAGTAGTGTAACTAAATGTTCCACTAACAATTACTACTAGTGTTACTAATTCATCACAACCCTTTCTTTGTCCCACTGTTGGGCTCAGGTCTCCTCTCAGAATGGGATTAGGCCTTAGTCAGCCACGCTGGCCAAGTGCGCATTGGCAGACTTCGCATACCTTCTAGAACGTTATGATGAACCATCCCAGTCCCTAATTGAGTCTTGTTCAAAGTCAGTCACAGTTGTCATGGGTGGCAGCGGATGGGTGGTGCTGCAAGCTCGTTTGCTATCCTGTATCCATAAAAAAAAAAAAGAACTCTCAGGCATGCAGGTTTCCTCACGATGTGTCCTTCACCGTTATAGCAAGTAACATTTAATTTCTTAAATCGCACATAACTTAGTAAAGTCATTGGTGCGTGCCACTGGGGTTTGAACCCGGACCGCTCGAGTGAGAGGCGAGTTCGATAGCCACTGGGCTGTCACCGCTTAGTTTGTGTTACTAATTAACACAAACTTATTACTTTTCTATCACTACCAATTACCGAGATATCTTATTTTTTGTTTCACAATGACAACCTGTGCATCATTGGGTTACATGGTGCAAGGTACCACATAAACCAATTATCTAATAAAAACTCTGAATGGCATCTTAGCATTTGGAAAATACATTCATCTGCAGGCCCTTCATTGTCCCACTGTTGGGCACGGGTCTCATCGTACCTCCTTTATGCTAGCCAAGTGCAAATCGTCTGACATCGCCTAATGTCCTCAAAGCATTCCGACGAAAACTTAAGCAGCACATACAGGGATGCTACGAATGGAACAACAATGAAACAGGTTTTCTCACAATATTTTCCTTGACCATTACAGCAGACAATTAATCTCGCACATAACTTGTAATTTATATGCGGTTAACATTCGCTGCGACCCATAGCCGTTCCACTGTTGGGCACGGGTCTCCTCTCAGAATGGGAGGGATTAGGCCTTAGTCCACCACGCTGGCCTAGTGCGGATTGGTAGACTTCACATGCCTTCGAGAACATTATGAAGAACTCTCACGCATGCAGGTTTCCTCACGACGTGTCCTTCACCGTTGTAGCTAGTGACATTTAATTTCTTAAATTTTTAAATTGGTTATCATTAATAAATAAATAAATAAATATCTTGGACATTCTCACACACGGCCATCTGACCCCAAAGTAGGCGCGAACCTGTACCATGGGTGTGTCAGAGACTGATATACATACATAGATAGATATTTTAAATACATACTTAAATAGATAATATTACATAGGCAATTTTTTAATTGGACAAAAGTGTTTTAAAGGGTTGAATAGGGGGATGAAAGGTTGTAAGAAAGTATTGTAATTTTCAGAACTAGAAACATAAAATTTATATTTTAGGCTGTTGATTGCATTCATTTTCAATTTTTCAATTCAATTTCAATTCAATTTCAATTTGTAAAATGTTACCCACCCTTAAGGGTGTAAAATAAACATAGGGGATAACACATTTACCAAATCGGGAATCGAACCCAGGACTCCTTATTTAGCAATCACGCCACTAAACCAGCGAGCCAGCAAAAAATATTCACCGTACAGAAAATAGCTTGAACAAGACAAAGTGCAGAAGGTATAATTTTATTATATAAAATAATGAAACGAGCGGTGTCTCTCCAAGTAGAGACCTAGAGACACTTGCTACCATTGTATAATAGAGACGAGTAAGGAACTTTACACAAAGAGTTCAACTGTGAGACGCTTTTGAAAGCTTATTTTATAGCTTTTATTTACTTTGCATCTCTCACGCTCGGTTTTCTTATATTTTATGTGAATTAGATGGCAAACGATCATGCTTCAAAGCTAAAGATTCGTGAATTGATTTTCAGATGGTAAAGCCTATAGAGAACCAAATAGGTTTTACATAAAACCTATTTTGTTTCATATAGAGTTCGCCCAGGGCAGTACCAACGCCCGCCACGGTACCTAGTACCATTTCTACCGTGTAGTAATTGTCTTTAAAACAATTGTGTGTGATTCTCACTATGAATTACTAACTGGACTATTACTAACACCAACTAACAGGACTAACTATCATTAACAGTCCCCAGTCTTCATACCCACTAACAAACTGACCAACTAATGTTCTAATTAACTGGACTAACCATCCCATGGTTAGTCCAGTTAGCTGAGAGAGTCCCTAATTGAGTCTTGTTCAAAGTCAGTCACAGTCATGGGCGGCAGCGGATGGGTGGTGCTGCAAGCTCGTTTGCTATCTTATATCTATTAAAAAAAATATACACGCCCCCCCGGGCAGGTAGACATACACAAAACCCAACACAATTTATCATCCATACCCTGAGTTCAAATAAATTTCTGCGAAAGCATTTACCGGGATTTGAACTCGAGACTCGTGGCAGTCAGGGTCACTCACCTCTACGTCGTCAACTCGTCAACGATTGGCCTATCTCGTAGTTAGACTGAAATTATATCAATCACAAAGACGTATTATTCTAATTTTGCCTCGTACTTGAATTGAAATTAGACATATTATTCTGCTAGTTTTACAACGCGGGTCCGCCCGCCGCCCCAACATTTATTTACACTCATTTTCCAATGTTTCTCATAATCTATATATTAAACTAGTGGACGCTTTGGTCCCGTGGAATTAGACATAACAATAGTTAACTTTGCACCCCTCTTTTACCCCCTTAAGGGATGATTTTCGAAACTTTCAATGAAAAACCTTCATCCTGAATTTCATTCGAATAACTTCAAAAAAGGCAAAGTTTCATACTAACTTTGCACTCCCGTTTTACCCCCCTAGGGTGTGAATTTTCAAAAATCCTTTCTTAGTGCTCCCCTACGTTATAAAAGGAACCCCTGTGCAAAATTTCAAATTTGTAACCCTTACAGATTAGGCCCTGCGTTGATATGTCAGTCAGTCAGTCAGTAAGTCAGTCAGCTTCTCCTTTTATATATAGACTAGTGGACGCCCGCAGCTTCGCTCGCGTGGAATTAGACGTAACATAACCTAAATACAAAATATCATTGAAATAATGTAGGTATATACGAAAAACTTTTATACCAACTAACTTTGCACTCCCCTCTTACTCCCCCTTAGGAGATAATTTTCGAAACTCAATAAAAAACCTTCATAGGTACTGAATTTCATTCGAATAACATCAAAAACGGCAAAGTTTCATACTAACTTTGCACCCCCGTTTTACTCCCTTAGGGGGTGAATTTTCAAAAATCCTTTCTTAGTGCTCCCCTACGTTATAATAGGAACCCCTGTGCAAAATTTCAAGTTTCTAGCCCTTATAGTTTAGGCCCTGCGTTGATATGTCAGTCAGTCAGTCAGTCAGTCAGTCAGTCAGTCAGTCACCTTCTCCTTTTATATATATAGATAGATAAGAGTATTGTGAGAATGAAAATTAGTACATGGAAATGACACCGGCGTTATTGTACAACGTAACGAAATCAGCTGCGATACGATTTGCAAATATTGGCAATGCTTCTGATCTGAAGCTAAATTCTGTGTAGTGTTTTGTTGTAGTTTGATACTAAGTTAATTTTCATTCTCACAATACTCTTATCTAAACCCTAAGGGGGTAAAACGGGGGTGCAAAGTTAGTATGAAACTTTGCCGTTTTTGAAGTCAAGTGGGCAACCCGAACGCGGGTAGACGTCGTTAATGGGTCTAATAACGCGAGCGAAGCTGCGGGCGTCCACTAGTCGATTATTTAAACGTCAAAAACGACATCGGTGCAAAATATCATATCGATCCATCATCCCGTTGAGGAGAAGAAGGACAAACAAACAAACACACATTCCCATTTAAATATTAGTAAGTATTTTCATTATATTTGTACAGATGAGATGTTTGAACTCTACGTAGAGTTCAAACGGTAAGTTCAAAGCTAAATTAGTTCTGCGCTGCAAAGTGATGGGAATGCTACGATGGACGTGGAGGTTGACGCAAGTGTCGGAAAATTTAAGGCCATCCTACGAAAATACAATTAGAACAGTTCGCTGCGACCCATAGACGCAACTGCGGGTCTAACCAACAGACACTGCTGACTCTGTTATTGAAATAATTATTAAAAAAAGTTTTTAAAAATACTTTATTAAATAAAAACTTTTTATTACTTTTTTTTGATGAAATTAAATGAAATGAAATGAAAATGAAATGATTTATTATTAGTAAAACAAACACAAACAAACAATAATTTAGAACACAAATATGACATAAAAAACATTACACTTTACTAAAATGGGCTCTGCTCAGCATCATGCTGGAGTCCGAAGACAACCAACGCTGGTCTTCCGCAGGACCCATATGGTGATGCCACGGAGGTCTATCAGCAGGTACAGTATACGTTCTTCTAAAAAATAATAATCTTCTTTAAATATAAAAGGAGAAGGTGACTGACTGACTGACTGACTGACTGACATATCAACGCAGGGCCTAAACTATAAGGGTTAGAAACTGGAAATTTTGGACAGGGGTTCCTTTTATAACGTAGGGGAGCACTAAGAAAGGATTTTTGAAAATTCACACCCTAGGGGGGTAAGACGGGGGTGCAAAGTTAGTATGAAACTTTGCCGTTTTTGAAGTTAGTGAATGTCTAATTCCACGCGAGCGAAGCTGCGGGCGTCCACTAGTATAATAATAAAATAAAATAAAAATTAATCCTAAGTACTTTTATCTTAATTGACCTGTAGTATGTAGCTCTAGACCTCCCGCAGAAGTGTTTGTGGGGGAGACCCGTGCCCAGCAGTGGGACGTCTATGGGTCGCAGCGAAATGTTATTACATATCACAGCGGTAGATGGGGTGCTATAGGCATGGTGATGATGGGAACAGGGACCCCCTCTACCGGTAACATCGCAGCGCTCGGCGAAGACAAACAAATGAATCCCCAAATTCCCGGACCGCAGTAAATAATGGGCGTAATACCGACCGGTATTACTGTAGCGTCTGCAAAATAAGTAGGACTGTACAAATTTTCTTATACATCTCGCTGTGACCCGACGTCCCACTGGTGGGCACGAATCTCCAACATAGACACTGCGGGAGGTCTAGAGCATACTCCACGCTGCTCCAATGCGGGTTGGTTGAGGGGTTAGTGGCCAGTGTCGAATGTTCTTAAGCCACCCGTAGGTCTTAGACAAGGCTTAGGACAAATATTCGTAAAATATATTCGAACCCACGTTTGTGCTACCGATTGCGTCAACGGGGCAGTCAAAATAGGTACCTATACAATTATACTGATAAATTTTTTTCTGTTAACTTTTTATTTGTCGATGTTCAGCTCGATAGCTTCAGTGGAAGTGGGTGAAATATTGATTGCAAGATTCCAGGACATATAATACATACATACGAGTGAAGTTAAATAAAAGCTTTTAAAAAGTACATCAAATCACTTTTACATACAAATCAATAGATCCATATAACGGTTCCTTTGCTGCCGACGCTACAAGCATGTGCCAGAAGCGACAATCTGTTTGTCTGTCCATTATTAAATACATTCCGAGCCAAGCTTCTCTAGAAAGCGTCCGTGTGTCATGGCTTTTATGGACAAATTTTCTGTGCAAAAAGCAGGCAAATAAATATTTAGAAAATTAAAAATAAAACCGTTTAAGAAAAGTGCGTGCGTACAAAGTACACGTGTCAGAAGTGAAACTTCTTTGGCGAAATATTCAAATATACACAAAAAAGAATAAATATAAATATTCATTTGAAAGTCTTGTTGTTTTATTACAAAACTTAAGTTATGTTAGTCTTTGTATGTACGACTGTTTCCAGCATTGAAAACAACCGGGACCGACGGCCTTACCTGCCCTCCGAAGCACGGTAGCGTCCGTGAAATTTTGCCACTAGCGGTCACCAATCCACAAACCGACCGCGCCCGTCGTTGCTTAACTCTTTCGATCACAAGAATCGACGCGAGCCATTGGGCGATAAGTTAAGTTAAGAATAATTTGTTTCAATTATATTACACATTTCTTAAAAAAATGTTCATAAATATATTTAAGTGTTGATTTGTAATCATTTGGTGTTCCGTTATATATGTATAAAGTTTAGGAACCCCTGTTATAATGCACTGTGAATTACCAGAAGTCATGATCATACTATGTATGTGTTTAAAGGCTACAGACTTTGCCTTAACGATGTATTTTTTTAAATTCTTCGTTGTTCGTTGCGCTGATTTTCCTGTTCCGTAGCTTAGCGTTGAAAACAGGGTTAGGGTGTCGACTTTTGCAAGCCAAGCGTTGCTGTTACAGATTTATTCTTAAAGGGTTGCTTTAGGGGAAATCCGATAGAGATTTTCCAAGCTTGGATGGAATTAAATTATGAATTTCGAGTATATGAATACCACTACCACAACCCATAGTACAGGCTCGCGTCTAGTTTGCGGTCAGATGGCCGTGAGTGAGAACGTCCATGATATTTATTATTTATATTTATAATTTGTCCTACTGTTGGGCACGGGTATCCTCACAGAATGGGGTGGATTAGGCCTTAGTCCACCACGCTGGCCAAGTGCGAATTGGCAGACTGCACGCCTTCGAGAATATTATGAAAAACTCTAAGGCATGCAGGTTTCACGATGTGTCCTTCACCGTCACAGCAAGTGACATTTAATTTCTTATATCGCACATAACTTAGAAAAAGTCATTGGTGCGTGCCGCTTGGGTTTGAACCCGGACTGCATTGAATCCGCCTTTTGTACCACAAGCTTTTTGGTATAATAAAGAATAAATAATAATAATAAAAGATTCCGAAATAAAAATTCACTCTCAAGGCATTACACTGCTTCCATGCAAATAATCACGAGTCAGAAACGTAACTATGTATTATATTTACCTAAGTAGGTACTTACATATAAGGTAGGTAATCTATATATAGGTGACTGTATATAGGTATGTATGTATAGGTATCTATATATAGGTGACTGACTGACTGACTGACTGACTGACTGACTGACTGACTGACTGACTGACTGACATATCAACGCAGGGCCTAAACTATAAGGGCTAGAAACCTGAAATTTTGCACAGGGGTTCCTTTTATAACGTAGGGGAGCACTAAGAAAGGATTTTTGAAAATTCACCCCCTAAGGGGGTAAAACGGGGGTGCAAAGTTAGTATGAAACTATGCCGTTTTTGAAGTTAGTGAATGTCTAATTCCACGCGAGCGAAGCTGCGGGGCGTCCACTAGTTAGAAATATTTATGTCAATTGTTTATGTAATTCTGGTTATACGTTTTGACACACATGGAGTTAAGTCACGATGTTGCCACATCCACATATTAGTAGCTGATACAGCATTCAAATTAAATGTCATATCTATATATATAAAATGAGAAGGTGACTGACTGACTGACTGACTGACTGACTGACTGACTGACTGACTGACTGACTGACTGACATATCAACGCAGGGCCTAAACTATAAGGGTTAGAAAATTGAAATTTTGCACAGGGGTTCCTTTTATAACGTAGGGGAGCACTAAGAAAGGATTTTTGAAAATTCACCCCCTAGGGGGGTAAAACGGGGGTGCAAAGTTAGTATGAAACTTTGCCGTTTATGTAATTCTGGTTATACGTTTTGACACACATGGAGTTAAGTCACGATGTTGCCACATCCACATATTAGTAGCTGATACAGCATTCAAATTAAATGTCATATCTATATATATAAAATGAGAAGGTGACTGACTGACTGACTGACTGACTGACTGACTGACTGACTGACTGACTGACTGACTGACTGACATATCAACGCAGGGCCTAAACTATAAGGGTTAGAAAATTGAAATTTTGCACAGGGGTTCCTTTTATAACGTAGGGGAGCACTAAGAAAGGATTTTTGAAAATTCACCCCCTAGGGGGGTAAAACGGGGGTGCAAAGTTAGTATGAAACTTTGCCGTTTTTGAAGTTAGTGAATGTCTAATTACACGCGAGCGAAGCTGCGGGCGTCCACTAGTAAATAATATTTAAAAATTGCATGCCTTAAATCTAAATATAATTATTAAAATTTATGTCAATTGTTTACGTATATGTAATTCTGGTTATACGTTTTGACACACATGGTGTTAAGTCACGATGTTGCCACATATTCGTAGCTAATACAGCTTCTTACTTAATAAATAAAATGTCATATAAATAATATTAATATTTAAAAATTGCACGCCTCCCTTCAACACGAGCCGTCCGCGCACGCCCCGAGCTATTCATTTGGGAAATCAAGGTATGTTTGCAGGGCCCCAAGCGGTTGGGGCGCGGTGCGAGTGATAGCGGAGCGTTTTTGATGTGAAACATCTTTAGGCGGAGGGCAAACCAAATTTTTGGCGTGGCGAGCGTGGCGAGCGTGGCGAATATGGAATGTATATACTACTAGCTTTTACCCGCGGCTCCGCCCGCGTGGTCAAAGGGAATTAACAATAAGTTGTTTATCATACATGACAAATTTGTGGTGGATGAATAGTGACAGTTCCACAATTAAAATATACTTAGAGGAACCTGAGGTAATGCTGACCGCAGATAAAGTGTACGTAAACTGACTTACTGGAGCAAATAAAAAAACATCGATATCTTCAAATGGGGATGTTTTACCGAGGTAAAATGTAGCCTACGTCACTCTCCACCCTCCTCACTATCACCACACACAAAAACCATACCATTTAATAGCTTCGTTGCGACGTGAAAGCCGGACAAACAAATAAATAAACAAACAAACACACTTTCACATTTATAATATTAGTATGGATACAGTTCCGACAAATGACGGTCGGAAATTATTTTATTAAATAAAATATAATAATTTTTTTTTTGTTTTTTTTTGTTTTTTTTTTCTTATATGTTTTAGTTCTTGTCATAATCTGTACTTTTGTGCATATTACTTGTACAAAATAATTTCGATATTTCACATCTGCCAGGCGTCCCGTGACGGCTCACAATTTTTTTTGTAGTTTTCTAAAGGTATGAGAAATAGAAAAAAAAATTTAAATTTAAACCGCCTTTTGGCCACCACTTTTATAATTATGTAATCATTGTTACCTGCATGTACCTTTCTTACCATTGTTCTAGTATTAATGTATTTTTGTTTGTTTTTTTTTTCATTCTTTTCTTGTGGCGTACAATAAAGTGTATTTGTATTGTATTGTATTGTATTGTATTAAATGAGATACAAAAGCTAAACGAAATAGATGGTCGCGGAAAACCAACAGACGCTGATTTTTAAAACGACCCGCATTGTGTACGGCTGACTACCCGTATGTCAATAAAAATATTATGCTAAATGAAAATGAATGCTACCTTTTTAGTTCAACGCTCAACGAATTACCATCGCGCCTGTCGTTGCTTAACTCTATTTATCACATATACTGATTGAAGTGTGAGCCATTGAGCTACGAACGATTCAGACAGGTAGACTATATAGATAGACCCTTGCTAAAGAAACCTGTGACGAGTGAAGAAACGATGACAAATACCGACCAATTACAGCGTCCTTTATATCGATCGACACTGGGTTAGAGAAATGACTGCCCAGTGGCTATCGACTCTGCTCTCACTCGAGAGGTCCGGGTTCAAATCCAGGTGGCACGCATCAATGACTTTACCGTGTAATGTGCGATTTGAGAAATTTATTATCACCTGCTGTAACGGTGCAGGAAAATATCATGAGTAAATCTGCATAATATCACTTGCAGCTGTAACGGTTATGGAAAATATAAAGAGCAAATCTGCATACCTGTATGCTTAAATAATGTTCGCGAAGTGAAGTCTGTCAATCCTCACTTGGCCAGCGTGGTGGATTACGGCCCAACATTACCCATTTCAATAGGAGAACAAGCCTAACAAAAGGGTTGTCATGGGTTCGTTCCACTTGGTTTTGAACCCGGACCGCTCAAGTTTTGCAATTTAGATCCGATTTGAGTGTAGTACCATTTTAAAAGCTTTTATTTAACTTCACTCCTATCTAAGTATGTACGTATGCATGTATGTCCTGGAATCTTGCAATCAATATTTGACCCACTTCCACTGAAGCTATCGAGCTGAAATTTGGCACACATATTTGGTTCCGATTACAATGCATGAAAATAAATAAAAATTAAAAACAAAATTAAATTTAAAAATAAAAAGCTTTTTATAAATTTTTTTTTTTTTTTATTGTAATTAGAATTACTTACAATTCGTTGATAAGTCGATTTCCATGCGTTTTTCGTTCACTTCAACTAAGTAATGCTATTTAAAACGCTCCCGCTTGCGCCCTTAACTTGGACCAATCTAAACAAACAAAACCTGACCGCGGTAGAAAATTCATGAGGCTACCAACACCCCGGACCCTTTCGACCCTGCTTTATATGTCACTGTGCCAGGTCGACATAAACTCTGTCCCTAGTTCGATTCCCAGTGATAGCATAATGTAGAATGAAATAGGAACATTTATTTAGTCAACACAAAATAGTTCGTTTTTTTTTTGTAAATGTAAAAAAAAATGCATCGTTGGTCTGACGGGCGGTTGGCCACGACTGCTAAGATTCAGATTCAGATTATATTTATTGATTGAAGACAGAAGACAGTCGGCCCTGCCCGGGTGTACAATCTATATAGGTAGGTACATAATATATGTCAGTATTATAATATACATCATCACCGTATTATAACATATTTCATGCATTGAATAAAAACTTTATTATTACTCGGACTACAACTTATAAAAATATACTAATATTAACAATTGACATGTAAATTTACTAACTAATGAACTTAAAACTAAAACAAAAAAAAAATCATTCATGCATAATTTTAGCCATTCGGCCTATCAGCCAGATATTCAGCTATGGTGTAATAAGTTTTATTTATAAGAAAAACTTTGAGCTAGAATAATAAATAAATAATAATAAATATCTTGGACATTCTCACACACGGCCATCTGACCCCAAAGTAGGCGCGAGCCTGTTAAATGGGTGTCAGAGACTGATATACATACATAGATAATTAGATATTTTTAAATACATACTTAAATAGATAATATTAACATCCAGACGCAGAACAAACACAGGTGTTCGTCACACGAATATTTGTCCTGAGTGGGATTTGAACCTAGCGCAAAAGGCAGAGTCACTACCGATTGCGCCAAAGGGCCCGTCAAGTTCCGAGTTAAGTACCTACAATAGAGTTTTCCTAACTTGAAAGTAGCCTGAAGATTGTAGTTTTCTAAAGATATTAGAAATAAAAAAAAATTAAATAAGAAACAAAAGAAATAGATGTTCGCGGAAAACCAACAGCCGCTGATTTTCAAGACGACCCGCATTGCGTACTAAAATTTATAATAAAAATTATTAGCTAAATGAAAATGAATGTTTTTTCCTATTTAGTTCAACGCTCAACGAATTACCATAGCGCCTGTCGTTGCTTAACTCGATTTATCATATATTGATCGAAGTGAACCATTAGGCTATGAACAATTCAGACAGGACTAGACCCTTCTTATTGCTAAAGAAAACCTGTGCCCAGCAGTGGGACAGTGTAAGCGATGACAACTACTGACCAATTACCAACCGAACCTTATGATGCTTAACATGCAGCGTGATATAAGGAGCTTCGGTATGATATTCATGAGTAAATAGTATGAATGATGTTATACAGGTACTATCTCATTATAATGCGGGATTATGCAGTTCACAATATAGAGATTTATGTTCAAGCCCGATCTAACTTCCATTTTAACGGCAGTTTAATCAGACGATTAGTGAAAAATTTGGTCTGTCTATTAAGCGACATCGAAAATTTATTTTATTAGTTATATTTTCGACTGTTTCTTTAATGTGATAACTTCGTAGTTTATTAACCGATGTTCTTAGTTCTTTTTGTATTTGTTAAAACATATAGCAGCATATAGCAGATGCAGCGTCAGTTATTTTGCATGGATTTTCATGATTCTTTTTTAATTTGAAAGGTCTCACCACAGAATAGATTCTCTATACATTTTAAGATAATGTTTGACCCCAAAGTGTATTAAAAATGAACAACAATAGTTTGCTACCATAACATGAGTTCTTCGACTTTATTGCGCTGTAGCCGTATTTGTGTATGGATTTGGATGGATTGATATTTATTTTTTTATTTGAAAGATCTTACACAAAAATTACTGGACCGATTTCAAAAATTATTTCACCATTAGAAAGCTGCATCTTCACTGCGTGATATAGGCTATATAATATTACTAGGTGTAAACGAAACTATTGTTATGTCTTATTCTAAGCAAGCGAAGTTTTAAAATAATTTTGTAATTGTAACTGTTGCATGCCGTGAATGGTGGAGTTATGTTTTAGTCCTATCCTTGCTATATCCTACTGTTGGGCTAGGCTAGGCTCAGAATGGGAGGGGCTAGAATGCTCATCAGGAGACAAAGAATTTTCAAAGAAAACCATACCACAGATTAACCTTCAGTTAGAGAAGTGGCACCAGGCCCCATTTAATAAACCTGATAGTGGAACGCGAATGAATATTTAATCAACAATTAGCACAGCGCCATCTACCGGCGGCATGCGAAGTGTGGAGGTAAGAGTCGACTAGTGCGACGAAGCGTTGGTTCGCTCGTGTCGCTTGAAATGCTAGACCGATTGCTATAAAACTTTGACGGATTTTTAAAGTACAATTTATCTTATGCATATAAAGTGAGCCAATAAGCATGCAGCACCACTCATCCGTTTAAGAAATTAAATGTCACCTGCTGTAACGGTTAAGAAAACATCGTGAGGATCTGCATGCCTGAGAGTTCCCCATAAAATTCGAAGGATGAAGTCTGCCAATCCGCACTTGGCCAGCGTGGTGGACTAAGGCATAATCCCTCCCATTCTGAGAGGAGACCTGTGCCCAACAGTGCGACAAATAAAGGGTTGTGATTACTTGTGATGATGATAATGATATGTATATTGTACAATCACTTTGCATTAGATGTTTGCATATGTATCTATATAGAATACGTATACAAACACTTTTCTTTATACTCTCCTTAAATGCTCGCGAGAGTCGAACCCGCAACCCCCAGATCAACAGCACGAACAATTAGTTCTAAATGCACCGTGTATAATGGTTAACTTTAATTATACAAAATCATTAGCACAACGTGAACCCAACCTTATCTCTATGTATATAAGGTAGATATTGGCATAAATTCGCCCAGATATAGTTATATGCGTAATATATATCAAGATTAGTGCCCCAACCGAGTACTGCACTGGAGCCTGCAATGGAAAAACAACCTTAATACAAATGTATTAATCATTATTTCCATCAAACAAGGTTTCATACGCTGAATTAATAAACGACGTAGCTCAAATCGTTGTTATTGGATATTAAACTCTGTACAGTTGTAATAGAATCGGTTTCAGGTAGAAAGGATTAGTGGTATGTTAACGCTAAGTGATGTACGTAGTAAAGAGATAACGCAAAGTTCAAATAGAGTAGGGATGGGAAGCGCGGATTATGAAAATATCGATGTTTTTGCGTGGTGAAGATATATTTATACAAGCTTTTTTAATCTTAAACTTAAAAAGCTGGTGAAAAGTTCGTGTTTCTCACCTCTGTCTTCCGGTTCCGGAAAATAGGCGTCAAGTTATGCTTTTGATGATACTAATGTTGGAAATAGAATAATCTTGTAATATCTATACTAATATTATAAAGAAGAAACATTTCTTTGTAATGTTTTCACACAAAATGTACTGGACCGATTTCAAAAATTCTTTTACCATTAGAAAGCTGCATCTTCACTGAGTGACTATATAATATCACTACGTGTAAACGTTTAGTAGGTGGTAGAGCCTATAGGGAACCAAATAGGTTTTATATGAAAGCTAATTGGTTCCATATGGAGTTCGCCCGGGGCAGTACCACCGCCCGCCACGGTACCTAGTACCATTTCTGCCGTGTAATAATTGTTTTTAAAGCAATTGTGGTCCGGTTGGAAAGGTGTGGATTCCGGTTACACATCTTTAGAGGCGACCATCTTAGTCCTCAAGGGTAGCAACACATCTGTGACTGACTTAGAACGAGACTCGAGACTCCTACTAACAAGTACTAACAAGACTATTACTAACACCAACTAACAGGACTAACTATCACTAACAGTCCCCAGTCCTCATACCTACTAACGAACTGACCAACTAATGTTCTAAATAACTCTCTGAACTAATTGGACTAACCATCCCAGTAACCACCTAATTGAGTCTTGTTCAAAGTCAGTCACAGTTGTCATGGGCGGCAGCGGATGGGTGGTGCTGCAAGCTCGTTTGCTATCTTTATTCCATAAAAAAAAAAAACGAAACTATCATTATGCCATCTGCAACTGTCACCGTTGCAGATGACATTTAATCTCTTATATCGCACATTAGAAAAGACTTTGGTGCCGTTTGAATTTGAACCCGGACCTCGAGTGAGAGGCGAGTTCAAGTTTACATAAACTTACATACAAATAATACCCACTATCTTAATATATATGTATGAATACCTTCTTCCTTCAAATCAGACGGTTACCACAAACCTGTGCCGAAAAACAAAATATTGTCTAACCATTCTCGAATCCCCTTGAACACACACAAAAAATTTCATCAACATCTATCCAGCCGTTTAGGAGGAGTTCAGTGACATACACACGTACACAAGAAATATATATCAGGCCACATCATGGGTCATTATAGTATTTGCCTCCATTACGGCTCATGTGACTTGGGCCACTCTGGTTCTGGTGGCCTCATATATTAGGATTTGCTAACAACAACTTTTATCGATATCGACAAATGTAATCGACATTCCCGACCCCGCTGGCAAGCGCCGCTACCCTCTATGCACGATTCCGGGCGAAATACCGTGGAATTAACTTTCATACAATGTTTTCCGTCAATATGCTGTGAAATATTGAGCACAACTATTTTATCCGCAAAAGTGTGTCAGACAATATTTGTGCATTGTAAAAAATTGTACGCTCACATTCGCGCGGAATCTATCGTAAATGATGCTGTTCATGGTATGTGCGCTACATCTTGACGGGCCCGTTGGCGCAATCGGTAGTGACCCTACCTGTTGCGCCAGGGGTCGTGGGTTTGAATCCCACTCAGGACAAATATTCGTGTGACGAACACTTGTATTTGTTCTGTGTCTGGATGTTAATATTATCTATTTAAGCATGTATTTAAAAATATTTATGTATGTATATTTCTTGTTAGACACTATTTGTCCTGAGTCGGATTCGAACCCACGACACCTGGCGCAATCTGGAATATTAATAAATAATTAATAATAAAAAAAATATCTTGGACATTCTCACACGCGGCCATTTGACCCCAAAGTAGATGGGTATCAGAGACTGATATACATACATAGATATTCTTACATACTCACATAGATAATATTAACATCCAAATACAAGTTCGTCACACGAATTGTCCTGGGGATTCGAATCCACGACCCCTGGCGCAACAGACAGTCACTACCGTTGGGCCCGATGGCGCAATGGGCAATATTAATCTATCACCGCATAGACATGCGCGCTTTAACAACAATTGTTTACAATCCCAGTTGTTTTGTTACAGCTGGTCTACGGTACTTCAAAGCATCGCTCGAGGGTACTCGATAACAATTTTTACAACCGCACAAAAGCTTACACGAACGAAACAAAACAGAAAAAAATAATAATAATATAACAATGGATAATTATTTTAAAACAAGGTCCGCTTCGTTCGCTAATGAAACGCAAACATTTTAGACAGCACCGAAATAATATAGGCGAATTTTGTAATACGATAGCAGCGTTTACCTTACGGCCGTTTGACCCAGGACTAACCCAGCCCCGTTTTTTTAAATTAAGACAGAAAACGAGCATGCATCGTAGGGTCCATAGCGCTCGCGTCGATTCAATGGGATCGACTAATATTCTATTCTATTCTATTCTATTCTATTCTATTAGTCGGTAAGAGTCCGACATATTCTCCCGTGGCCCCGCCACATCAGGACACATTTTGTTTTTAACACGTATGGGTCCTGCGGAAGACCAGCGTGGGTTGTCTTCGGACTCCAGCATAATGCTGAGCAGAGCCCATTTTGGTAAAGTGTAACCTACCTATATTTATTTTATTACTAGGGGACGCACGCAGATTCGCTCGCGTGGAATAAGACATAATAATAGATTCTTCTTAACGCATTAACTTTAGCTCCACAAATTTGTAATGAATTCGTAAATGGGGATAACACCCCTATGTTTATTTTACACCCTTAAGGGTAACATTTTAACAAACTTTGAATGTCATATTTATTTATATCTAATCAACAGCCTAAAATATAAATTGTATGCTTCTAGTTCCGAAAATGACAATACTTTCATACAACCTTTCATCCCCTGTCCCTTTACAACACTTTTTTCCATTAAAAAAGCAGCCTATGTCCTTTCTCAGGCTCTAGCTAGACTATATAAAAAAAAAAAAAATGGATTGTGTTCTTAATTATTGTTTGTTTACTTTACTAATAAACAATTTCAATCATTTCATTTTATTTCATAACAGACTTACCTTTGGTGGCCGCTGCTGAAGCATGCACCGTGGTCATCACTGGGATCATGGGGGATATCTGAAAAAGGGATTCGGAATTTAAAATCCGGTATTAACGATAACAGCCAGCCCCATTGGCTATCGAACTCAATCTCCCACTCCAGTGGATTCAACTAAGATTATTAATTTATTATTGAAAATTTACAGTTTCATAAAATATATAATAAATAATAATAAAATCTTTATTTATTGCAGGTTATGTAATATAAAATCTATCAATTCATCTCTCTCACAATTCAATTACAATATTTTTACAGTTTTATCACAAAACACACATTGAAACACTTATTAAAATTAAAAGTAAATATGATTTAAATATTTTTATTTTTATTTTATTTTATTAGACAAACCAACAACGTTACACATAACATTTACAGATAACATATCAGAGGTATAGGATAGGTATGAACATCAATTATTTATTATCAATTAATTAATTATGTACAACATTCACACAAATGCTGAATTATTACAGTACCAAGCAATAATATTCTTAACTCTAAACTCTAACTCATCTATATATATAAAAGGAGAGGGTGACTGACTGACTGACTGACTGACTGACTGACATATCAACGCAGGGCCTAAACTATAAGGGCTAGAACCTTGAAATTTTGCACAGGGGTTCCTTTTGTAACGTAGGGGAGCACTAAGAAAGGATTTTTGAAAATTCACCTCCTAAGGGGGTAAAACGGGGGTGCAAAGTTAGTATGAAACCACAAAGTAGATATTAGGTACAGAGATTAAGCTTCTTAAGAACATGCAAAATTGTTACCTATTTTGGTAGGGTTGTCACAACAGGTTAAGAGAAATTAAAGAAATCATTTGTTAAATAGTTTTATTATTCAGAATATAAAAAGAATACTACAATAAGAACCAATACAGAATAGAAAATAGAAAATAACATACTTTACAAATTTCTTACTCTAATAATTTTATTTTTATAATTTTTATTTTTTAATATTTTATTATTTATTTTTATGGTATGGAAAATTCTAAATCTAATATATAGTTTTTTCAAGTAATGTATCAGGAAACACTCACATGGCATATCAAATCCTAGCTGCAGCGTCAGGTTATAATCTATCATATTATTGTACTGTCACCGAAGTTACGCAGGAAAAATTTCAGTTCAATAAGACATCTGGATGTGGTTCAAATCTCACTTGCAATACTTAAATTTAAAACACATAGTACGTACCAACCCACCCACATACCTACAAATGTTTAGTAAAAGCTTGTAATAATAATAAAAAGGTAATACACACATAATAATACACACCGTGTAGTACACATTTCTTATTAAAAAAAGGATAATTCCGTAAAATAAAGGTACTTACTTGAAAAAGTAATAATCAAATATTTACTTACCTATTGCACTCCTTGGGATAGTTAAAGTGTGGTTAAAGTATGATATATTTTTATTTTTTCTAGCATTATTCATACGCACAGTACAATATACAACCATTATTATTAATACCACGTTTTTATATTAGACCAGCTGACCCGGCAAACGTTGTTTTGCCATATAAATAATTTTTAGTTGATCGTAGAGGGTTGAAAATTCAGGGTTGTATGTATTTTCTAATGTTGTATCATAAAAAAATACAAAAATAAAAATTTGTCTAAAAATTAAAAAAAAAAAATTAGGGATGGACTACCCTTAACATTTAGGGGGATGAAAAATAGATGTTAGTCGATTCTCAGACCTACTGAATACGTATATAAAATTTGGTAAAAATTGGTAAGGCCGTTTCGGAGGAGTACTGCAACAAACAACACATTGTGACATGGAAATTTTATATATTAGATTTATATCTATATCTTTATCTTATATCCATACTAATATTATAAATGCGAAAGTGTGTTTGTTTGTTTGTTTATTTGTTTGTTTGTCCGGCTTTCACGTCGCAAGGAAGCTATTATGTATATGGTATTGTTTTTGTGTGTCGACATAGTGAGGAGGGTGGAGAGTGACGTAGGCTACTTTTTACCGCGGTAAAACATCCCCATGGGAAGATATCGATGTTTTGTTATTTGATAGATATTTAGTTCCGAATGTTATTAATAGATGGCGTTAGTAAAATTCATTTTCAAGTTCTGAATCACGTATATGATACACAAGTCATTGTTAATTCCCTTTGACCACGCGGGCGGAGCCCCGGGTAAAAGCTAGTCTATTATATTAGAGTATATATATTTATACTTATACTTATACTTATACTTGTACTTGTACCTGTACTTGTCCTTGTCCTTGTCCTTGTACTTGTACTTGTCCTTGTCCTTGTACTTGTACTTGTACTTGTACTTGTCCTTGTCCTTGTCCTTGTCCTTGTCCTTGTCCTTGTCCTTGTACTTGTCCTTGTCCTTGTCCTTGTACTTGTACTTGTACTTGTACTTGTACTTGTCCTTGTCCTTGTCCTTGTACTTGTACTTGTACTTGTAATTGTCCTTGTCCTTGTCCTTGTCCTTGTCCTTGTCCTTGTCCTTGTACTTGTACTTGTACTTGTCCTTGTCCTTGTCCTTGTACTTGTCCTTGTCCTTGTACTTGTACTTGTACTTGTACTTGTACTTGTACTTGTCCTTGTCCTTGTCCTTGTCCTTGTACTTGTACTTGTCCTTGTCCTTGTCCTTGTACTTGTACTTGTACTTGTCCTTGTCCTTGTCCTTGTCCTTGTCCTTGTACTTGTACTTGTACTTGTCCTTGTACTTGTACTTGTACTTGTCCTTGTCCTTGTACTTGTACTTGTACTTGTACTTGTAATTGTCCTTGTCCTTGTCCTTGTACTTGTCCTTGTCCTTGTCCTTGTCCTTGTACTTGTACTTGTACTTGTACTTGTACTTGTCCTTGTCCTTGTACTTGTACTTGTACTTGTACTTGTACTTATACTTATACATACTTATATTTATTTTTATATTTATATCTAGTGGACGTCCGCAGCTTCGCTCGCGTTACACATTCACTAACTTCAAAAACGGCAAAGCTTCATACTAACTTTGCACCCCCGTTTTACCCCCTTAGGGGATGAATTTTCAAATTTTTCTCGCCGTAAAAACCATCCTTGAACTTCAACGAACATTTAAAAAAAAGAATTGGCCAAATTGGTCCAGGCGTTGTTGAGTTATGCGCTTACCAACACATTTTGCGATTCATTTTTATTATATAGATATTCAAACTTGCAACTAACAAAACCAACAATGTGCGTAGCGATTACCCTGCGATTTTCAACTTGATGTGACAGCGTCAACCGGTTTTTTCCACTCTCGCCGCGTACGCGACAAGCGGCCAGTGGCCACACATAGACGTCCCGCGTGCTTGTAGGAGTGCAACCGATTTGCACGTTCCTATGAAACTTAATCTCTGTACCTAATATCTACTTTGTGATGAAACTATGCCGTTTTTGAAGTCGTTAGACGGGTAGACGTCGTTAATGGGTCTAATTCTACGCGAGCGAAGCTGCGGGCGTCCACTAGTTACTTATAAATAACTTCTTTCTTAACGCAATAAGAATACATATTAATTTTAATTTATTTTATATATTTTTAATTTCATTAATACAACCAAAACTACGAAATATTATAAATGAAAAATGAAAACATCAAAACATCTATGGTAGCAACTTAACCACACTTTTGGTTGCGGTTTTAGTGGACTGTATTTTTAGGCTGGTAAAATTAATTGTGCACTTGTAACTACTATGCGTGATGGAATTACAGCTATCTTGCGGTTACACAGGAAAATGACAATAGCTGTAAAAATAGGAAAAGAATTCATGCACTTACTGGTGATCCTGATGATGATGTCCTTTTTGAGACACGTGGTTAACACAAATTAAAGACGAGCGCGGTGCGGTGAGTGTGATAGTTTTTCACAGACTGTTGCGGTGATAATCCAATTTGTACACAGAGTAAATTAACACGACACATCGTTAAGCGTTCCGTTTGACGGATGTTGCCAGTGTCCATTTATGTGCATGAGAGGTAGGGAGAGGGAATATAAGGATTTAGTAAGTTACAAGTGCATATTATAATAAAATATCCTTCACTCCCCCGGCCTTGGAGTAATCCAATCAAAAAAAGATAAATAAATGTGTGCGAGAAATAAAAAATAAATATAAGAAAATAAATGTAAAAAATGCGGTAGGTGAAAACGATATTAAAAATATACTAAATAAATATGCGGCATTTATAAAACTAAGTGGTGGGTTACAAATAATTACATACAGATTGGCAATGGACAAAGCCGCACAACTGGGCGCTCATACGTGCCATTTTTTGTTTTAACCTCTACGTTACGAATAACGCCATCCTTGCCAGGAAACAGTTTAGTAATCATTCCCAACGGCCACTGTAGAGGTGGGGCGTTATCCACATTTAAAAGAACAACTGTTCCTACAGTGATAGGATTTGAGGGTGTATTCCATTTCTCCCGCGTTTGCAAAGTGTGGAGATATTCATTTTTGAAACGTTTCCAAAAGGATTGCAATAACGAATCTAGCAAGGAAAATCTAGTTAGTAAATTGTTTCTTTCCTGACTCAAATCTGCTGCGGGTAAGTATTGTAGAGGTGCGGTACAGAGAAAGTGAGCAGGTGTTAGTGCTGCAGGCTCAGAAGGATCTGAGCTAAGAGTATAAAGAGGTCGGCTATTGAGCACTGCTTCTACTTGATTGAGGACTGTCAGAAGTTCCTCATATGTCAAATGTTGCTTTCCGATCACTCTAAAAAGCAGCATTTTAGCGGCCCGAATATTTGATTCCCAAATCCCACCTTGCCAAGGGGCGGTAGGGGTATTTAGACGCCAAGTAATGCGGTTCTTAGCAAGTTCATTAGTAAATTCTTTATAATAATTGTCAGTGCGTAAAAATTCATATACCTCGCTAAGATAAGCCTTTGAAGAAACAAAATTAGTAGCGTTGTCGCTATATAAATATTTGCATGGGCCGCGCCTAGACAAAAACCTTTTAAACGCATCCAGAAAAGTAGCAGAACTTAAATCCGAGGCAAGTTCGAAATGAACTGCTTTTGTAACAAGACATACGAAGATACACAGATAGGCCTTCTGGTAGCGGGCGCCTCGTTTTCTACACATGGTGATATAAAACGGTCCGGCGTAATCGATCCCCGTATGTAAGAAAGCTTTACTTTCTTCTAAACGACATTTTGGCAGGTCAGCCATAAGCGGAAAAGTAGCTTTAGGATTTAATTTAAAACATGGAACGCACCTGTGAATACGTTGGCGAACTATACTGCGTGCAGATAAAATCCAAAATTTTTGTCTTCGAATAGAAAGTAACAATTGCGGGCCGGCGTGGCAATGTTTGTGATGATAATGATCTATAATTAGATTAATAATGTGCCCCTTCTTAGGAAGCAACGCGGGGTGTTTTTGTAAATAAGCTAGCGACGATTGGCGTAAGCGACCGCCAACTCTTAAAATATTTTTACCATCGATAAATGGTGTTAATTTACGTAAAGCGGTAGAACAATATTTATTTACTTTAATATTACAAATATCTTCTAAAAATGAAGTGTGTTGTATGGCTCTAATAATATAAGTCTCAGCTTGATCTAACTCCTCTGCGGTTATATCGGTGCCTCGCGGCAATAATTTTACAAATTTTAGTACATATGCGGTAGATCTTAAAAATTTCAACCAAGAAGAAAATTTAGAACCTAAATTTATTAAAATATGTTCCGGTGCAGTGCAGGAGATATGAGAAGTAGTTTTCTCTTCAGGAAGCTGCGGTACTTTCGGTTTAAATTTATTAATAGGCCATTCATTGATAGGCAATGAAGCCCATGCGGGGCCATGAAACCAAAGTTCATGGTCTTTTAAGCGGGATGGAAGTAAACCTCGTGACAAACAGTCCGCGGGGTTTTGAGAACCAGGAATGTGATAAAAACATTCCGGTGCGAAGTTTGACTGACACTGTGTTATTCTATTTGCGACGAAAGTATTAAATCTATGTGGTGAAGAATGAATCCAACATAGTGCGACCTCTGAGTCAGAGAAAATGTACACATTATCAATGAGGAATCTCTTTGAGAATGTATCATAAACAACATGTAATAATTTGCATAACAAAACTAATGCACAAAGTTCCAACCTCGGCAAAGTTACTAATTTAACACTGGAGACCCTAGACTTTGAACAAATAAGTCGAACGATCGGCTTTTGATTACCGTTCGTGACGTGAGCGTAAATAACACACCCATACGCTTTTTCGCTAGCGTCGGCAAATGCTAAAAGTGTCACTTTAGATTCTTTCTCAATACCTAGGTGGCGTGCAAATTTTAATTTGGATAGGAGCGGTAATTCGTCTATAAATTGAAGCCACGAATTTAAAATATGTTGCGGAGGCGAATCGTCCCAGTCTAATTTAAGTAGCCAAAGTTCTTTAATAAGTAATTTTGAATATAAAATGACGGGACCAACTAAACCTAACACGTCATATAGGCGTGCGGTTGCGGAGAGAATCGCGCGTTTTGTGCCTACTGGTTGCGGCGGCGTAATAGAAAACATAAAATGATCACAACCTGGTTGCCAGCGGAGACCTAATATCTTAAAACTATTCTCTTCGTTAAAAGAAATAGATTCATTAGGATGGCGGTGAGACTCAGGGACATGGGCGAGCAGCTCGGGACAGTTACTCGTCCACTTGACTAATTCAAAACCCCCGTCCTTGAATAACTTTATAAGCTGGCCGGCGGAGTCTACAGCCTCGTCAAAGGATGGGGCGGAAGATGCGAGGTCGTCCATGTACACGTCTCTTTCCACGATTTCCGCGGCGTGTGGGTAATTACTTCTCTCATCACTCGCTAGTTGACGCAATGTCCTCAGCGCGAGAAAGGGAGAGCAACGTAGGCCGAAACAGACGCGGTTATATTCCAGGATATCTGGCGGATCATTAGAATTAAAACGATATAAAATTCGTTGATATTTGCGGTGCGGTGGATGTACTTCTATACATAAGTACATTTGTTTAACATCAGCAAAAAATGCAATCTTATAGATGCGGACATTTAAAAGGATAGTAAAAATATCATTCTGTAAGTTATGACCTTTAAACAATATGTCATTTAGTGAAAGACCGGTGTCTGTCTTAGAGCTTCCATCAATGCATATACGTATCTTTTTGTCAGGACGCACAACAGGATGGTGTGCGTGATAGTAACCTGAACCAACCTCATCGGACGGGACACGTGACAAGATGCCTTTGTCAAGGTAATCACCAATAATTTCGTTGTATTGTTGGCGTAATGCGGGGTATTTTAAAAAGCGTCGTTCAAGAAGTTCGAACCTCCTTCTCGCAACGATGTAAGAGTTGCCCAGTTTTTCAGTACTTTCACTAAAAGGCAAGTGAACGGAATACCGACCGTCGTCTTTCCGAACGGTGGATGAACTATATATATTTTCACAAGCCTGATCCGCAGGACTCATGACTAAACTTGAAGGCACTTCTTCAATTTTCCAAAACTTCTCTAACGTTTCGTTCAATTGCTCGTGACTAACTCCACAGAAGGTGCGGGCGGTAGACATTGTAGGTAGGATGGGTGCATCTCCCATCACAACATAGCCTAACGATGTCTCAAATGCGGCAGGGAAATCGTTACCCTTATCAATAATTTTATTAGAAAGTATAATTTGACAGTAAATATTTACACCGAAAAGCATTTCTATAGGACCGGGTTCATAAAAAGAATCATCTGCTAGCGGTAGATTATGAATAAAATGCATTGAAGAAATATTTACGCGCGAGTCCGGTAAGCAACTGGTTATTTTATCTATGACCGCGGCACGAATGCAATATTCCTTCCCGCCGTCAAAGCGCGAAGTAAATTTAACATCAGTATAACCGAGAACTCGCTGCGATGTACCTCCAATGCCCTGAACTTCGACAAGGCGATTCCTATCCGATATGGGCAACGATAAGCGTTTGCAACATTCGTATGAAATATAATCACTTTGAGAACCAGGATCGATCAATAATCTAATAAAATGCGAGCGATTAAAGGAATCAAATACCTTAACTTTTGCCGTCCCTAACAGGGTAGTCATTGCGGTATGATCCAACTGGTCTCGCGAAATATTACAAACAGATGTTCTGTTATCAGTGGCACTAACTTGCGGAGGCGAAATAACTTTGTTAGGTAAATGCGCAAGGTCCATATTAGAATTGTTTCTCGCGGTACTAGAATGAGACGGGGTTGAGTCGTTCATATTACTACTTTCCGTGCGGAGCGAATTACAAGCGGTAGCGGTTTTATTATTATCAGACATAGAAATATTGCGAGAATTATTTTTCTGATTGAAATGCATTAATGAATGATGTCTGGCCGAACAATGAGAACAATTTCGTTGCGAAGAACAGTTAAAAGATTTGTGTTTACAACTTAAACAATTAGTGCAAAAACTGTTATTTTTAATGAAATTAAATCTTTCAATAGGCGACATTTTATTTAAAAAGTGCGAGCACTGATACATGTGTTCATGTTTTATGTTTTTACACAAACTACAATTATTTTTAATATGCGAATTATCTGTATTAAGAAAAGACTTAGTTGATTTTGGAGTAGGTAAACTTTTATTGCGTGATTTATTCGAAATGAAATTATGATTAAAATTATTTGAATTGACTAATACTTTATTTTGTTCTTTAACAAAATCTATGAGATCTTTGTATGACGGAATTTTTTCCTTGCGGTAAGTTATTTCAAATAATTTTATAGTCTCTGAATCCAACTTTTGAATGCCGAGGTGTAAAAACATAAAATCAGCTAAATCATTTAACTTTAATTGTTTTAACGCTTCAACCGATGAATTAAAATTATACATAAAATGGTCGAGACCAGCGGCGGTGTTGTTTTGAAGCGGCTTAAAATCAAGTAACTGATTAAAATATGCGGCAGCAAGTGAGCGAGGGTTATCATATTTTTGAATTAAACTAGACCATATAACATGATAATTTTCTGCGGTAGGTGATAACCCTGCGCAAATGCATGTGGCTTTGTCTGTAAGTTTTCCAACAAGATAAAAAACCTTTTCACTATCCGTTAGGCTAGGATTTTCGTGAATAATAGTTTTGAATTGTTCATAAAATAATGGCCAGTTACGAACATCACCATTGAATGACATCAATTCAATCGGCGGTAATTTAGGTGATGACCTAAGTATATGCGGCTTAACTTCAAGACAGGGTTGAATAGCGATACATTGCGAGTGAACCCGTTTAATATGACAATACATTTCTTCGAACGAGCTCCAGCTTTGATAATTTACTACATAGTCAGATTTAAGTTTCAAATTAATTTCGATATATTGATCCAAAACACGTTCGAAATCATCCCTTAAATTGTCTATATTGCTGACATTTCTTAAAAATGTTTCACGTTGTGTTTCGTCTGTAAGTGCAGTCTGAGATAAATTATAAATTTGTTGTAAACGTGAAAAGAATGCGTCGCGTTTAGCTTCGATTACAAGTAACTTAGGATTAGTGGTAACATCACTTTTTTCACTAGTGGTTTCCTTGCCCATATTAAACAAGGTTAGTGGAAATAATATCAAAATATAACCCTTCTATTGAAGTTAAATACAAATTGTATGCGGTGCGAATAAACAAAATGCGCGTCTTTAATTGTGTATGCGTATTATGCGTATATAAGATCAGATAACCAAGCCACGGAATATGTAGGTACCTAACGTTCTATGCAGTGGCTGGCAGCGGCGTAGCGATAAACAACATGTGGGTAAAAATGAATGTTGATGCGGCGTACTAAGGAAGACACTCTCAAATTAGTAGAATGGCGTCTTACTTATTACTTAAAAGGTAAATTAATGATTTATAACGATATTGCGGTATTAAATACGTATGTTAGGCACCAGTTATGCGGTTTGTATAAATGAAATAACTGCCAATGCGGTGTGAGGATATAAATAATAATTTGACAGATTTATTTCCTAACTGGGCAATAACTACGTAAATAATTAAAATATATGGGTTAATATATGTGCGATATATAAGAAATATATAGGATTAAGTATATAACTATTGGGGAAACGATATTAAATGCGATTTGTTGACCAAAATGATCAGATTATAAATATAAGTGACCGAATAATATGATATTATATTCGAAGTGATCATAGAAAATGTGATATCCGGCTCGAAGGACCAAAAAAAATGTGGTAGCAACTTAACCACACTTTTGGTTGCGGTTTTAGTGGACTGTATTTTTAGGCTGGTAAAATTAATTGTGCACTTGTAACTACTATGCGTGATGGAATTACAGCTATCTTGCGGTTACACAGGAAAATGACAATAGCTGTAAAAATAGGAAAAGAATTCATGCACTTACTGGTGATCCTGATGATGATGTCCTTTTTGAGACACGTGGTTAACACAAATTAAAGACGAGCGCGGTGCGGTGAGTGTGATAGTTTTTCACAGACTGTTGCGGTGATAATCCAATTTGTACACAGAGTAAATTAACACGACACATCGTTAAGCGTTCCGTTTGACGGATGTTGCCAGTGTCCATTTATGTGCATGAGAGGTAGGGAGAGGGAATATAAGGATTTAGTAAGTTACAAGTGCATATTATAATAAAATATCCTTCAATCTAGTTAAGGAAATGTGTACACAACTTTTTTTTGAGGCCGGGAACCGAGTCGTGGAATACATATATCCACTGTTTCAATTTTAGAGCTAACATGGTTGTAGTCTGCACAAATTCTAGGAAGCGCAGAATACTGCTAAAGATTAGTTCTGCTGAATGGGACCCTAAAAATTGATTTGATGGAATGGCGAGGGTAACGCCAAGGTACTTTTATGTTAATTTTATCAATTAAATACAAAAAATACAATAAAATAATTAAAATTTCTTCTATAGCGGAAATAGCTACAAATTCAAAATGGCGTTTGCGCCAATTTTCGGCATGATATTCGTAACCAGGAGGTCAAAATACATTATCATACCACAGACCGATCGGCGGTATGCGCTTTTCGGATGTTTATCCAAACTAGTTTTTATTAGTTAGTTAGTTAAACTCTAGACACCTAACTAACTAGGGCACGCTAACAAGTGAAGTTATGACGAGGAGTCGTGAGCCGTAGGCGCCAGTAGCGGTAACGTAATACCTGTGCCATGTAGCCCTAGGGAGCAGGCCGTTTCCACGGGCTACCACGGCACGGCATTGCATGGTAAGGCATATATTGAAAGTACCTCTATTTAAAATATAATTTTCTGTTGTTATTATGTTAACAACGTCCGTAGCCCATGTTGTTCGTATTTCGTATGAAATCGACTAAGCATAACAACGACGGGCGCAGTCGGTTTGTGGATGGGTGACCGTGGCAAATTTTCATGGGTTAAAGCGTACTTTGCAAGGCACGTTAAACCATAGGTTATGGTTGTTTTCAATTGTAAAAACAAGCGTGATCCCCAATCCGCATTGGAGCAGCGTGGTGGAGCAGCATGTGGTATGCTCTGGATACAGGGAAATACAGGCGTGATATTATGTAAGTAAGTATTTCGTAAAGCACACTCTAGCTTTACCAACAGGAAAATAACATCTATACATGTAATAAAACTCTAACGAGACATTGAATAAATCTTGAAATAATCTATTAGGATGATAAGTAATCGATAGGTACAGATTTCGAAAATATTTTTTTCAGTTTATTGTCAGTCTGTCTGTCTGTTTATTGTCAGTCTGTGCGCGATAGAATCAAAAACTACCGAACGAACATTTGTTTGTAATGTTTTCACACACAAACTACAGGACCAATTTTATTACCAACTAATTGAATACGTAGTTTCTCCGTTTTTTCTGTATTCTGTAAAATAAATAAATGAATTAAATAAATGTAGATAATTTTCAAGAGACATTCCTGAGTAAACCATGGGTGTTTGCTAGCCAAATACGCAACACAATTATCGTTAGACGACAATGGAAACGCATCCCCGCCCCTCGTTAATTACCGTCCCCGACCACAGTACAAGGGTTCGCGAACTATATACATTACTTTATAACTACAACCTTTAACTATCGAGACCCGGGTTCAAATATCAGCTTCAAATATCTTTAAAATTCATGTTCATTTCTTTGTTTGTATACCTTAGATACAGAAAAAAAGAGGTGAAGAGACTGTTTTTATTCTTTTGGTAAATGTTTGTGATATCATTAGCAGGAACTGTAGCGTCCAGAACCCAATGGCTCGCCTTGATTCAATGTGATCGAAAGAGTTAAGCAACGACGGGCGCGGTAAGTTTGTGGATGCTACGCCGTGCAATTCATGGTCTAAGACCCTAAATCCATTATTGATGCGTAAATTTGCACTTCACATGCTTTAAAAAAACATTTAGATATCCAGACATTTATGTTTCCTCACGCACGATGTTGCTCACAGTTACAACAGGTGACATTTAATCATAAAACATACATTAATTTAATTCGTGCGTGGTATTTGAACCCGGGACCCTATCCTATGAGAATTCGAATTTCCATTGTGCCGTCATCACTTCAACTTGTATTTAATCAGTGTTTACACAGTTACATAAGCTAATGCCATTGTTCTCGGGAACAATTGTGCAACTTTCACTTGTTCTCGTGCCAGAGTTACTCTTTGTTCCTGGGGAAAGAACAATAGATTTGAACGTTGTTCGAATAAATCGTTTTGTCTATGTTTAACTGCGTTCGGAACTTGTACTTTGTAAAAAAATATTGTATTTAAATCTAAGCGAGCGGCTGCAATTAAAGATTCAGTGAATTTTAAAACAGAAATGAATAGGAGAAAGTGATATAAAAGAGAATTCAATGACTATTTTTTTATTAAATCAAACAATAAAATACTTAAATAAAAAATAAAATCAGAAAAATCAGAATACATTCAGATTTTGAAACAGCTGTAATACGGATAACCGTAATAATAATTTAAGAAATTATTATTAGTATATATGAAAGAAACCCACAACACAGTAGGATCTAAATGTGAATTATAATATTGTGCTTCGACTGATACGGCTAGCTCATAATTAATAAAATTAATTCTCAAATTAATTTTAAGGCGCGATACCTCGCCTTAATATAAAGTGTATTTTTGAATGTGTTTTATTCATGAACATTAAATAATAGAAGTCTTAAAAACATATACGTTATTTTACAGTATTTGAATTAGGATGTTTCCTCATTCGCTATACGAACACTAGGTACACTGTAGGTATTGAAAAAAAAAACAGGAAACAATCAGGATTAAACTGGAATTATAGAGTTAAAACGAGCCTTAGTAAATAAAAAAGATACTAAATAAAGGTGCTACAAAACCGAAAGTCAAAGTCAAAGTCAAATAATTTATTTCGCTATTAGGTGATTACACACGCTTAACGAAAGTCTAGGTAACTACAAACTGCTTATAGAGAAGAGATATAATGCAATTCTAAACTGATTAATATAAAGCAAAGGATGAGCTATCTGGTCATCAGCTTTAGGAAGAATTTACAATATTCTTATCCTATGCCCTAGTGTAGGCCGAGAGAGAAAAAAGCCGGAGGAAAAAAACTCTCGGTACTCTTTTAAAATTCAAGTTAATTTTTACAGAAGAATGTACAGTAATGACCATGACATGATCAAGAAGGTGACGAAGGATCCCTTCGTCATTTATTTTAAGAAATTTTCAGAAATTTTCTCTTACTAACAATTAATAAATATAAATTAATTAATAACAATTATTATACTCTGCGCCCGTCGCGCTTTCCGCAGCAAACTTCCTTCCTCTCTAACGCCTTCTTATAAGGCGTGAGACAAAGGGAAGGAATCCTTCGAAATACCTCGCCTTAACTAGACAACACTAGTGAATTATATGAAAATCTTAATAAAATAAACTATGTAGTTTAATTATGTGTTATGTATTATTTTTTATTGTGAAAAAACTAAGTAGTTCTAAATAAGTGAAACTACATACATAGGTATCTTATGAAAACTAGATGTAAAGTCATATTAAAATATTTATTAACCTCATTATTTATTATTATAATAAAGCAGCACTATGAATCAAAAAAAATTACTAAACTTATAGTTTCAAAAATGATCAGTTTTGTGTTATATTCTGAAGATAAACATCCAAAATGGCACAAACAGTGATGAAATCAATTTGTATATTAATATTCTCACTTACAAAAGTATTTGCTCATATTGACGCAAATAATTCAGATATATTCATTGCCTATTCTGGTCATAGTGAAGTAGGCGACGACAAACCGGTTTTGATGTCGAAACCAGAAACCGAAACCAGTAAAGCGCCGGAAGCAGATACAAACAAGAAAGAAGATGATGTTATATTCGTTCCAAACGAAAAACCAGTGGTTACGATAGAAGATGACTATTTGGTTAACGATGGTGTTAAAATATCAGATGTAATGAACAACAGAAGGATTGGTGATGTGATTCGTGATGACACTTTGGTGGAAGATCCTAGTGAGTACAATCTTGTCCCAGATATTTTTCAATTGTGAAAACAGCCTTGTTGAAGACCTTCGGGTGGCTTGAGAACATTCGACACTGAGTTGGCCACTAAAAATAATCTTTTGATGGCACGAATTGCCACATCGCTTCGCTGCGACCCATAGACGTCCCACTGCTGGGCACGGATCTCCCCCACAGACACTGCTGCGGGAGGTCTAGAGCATACTCCACCACGCTGCTCCATTGCGGATAGGTGGAGGGGTTAGTGGCTAATCCAGTGTCGAATGTTCTCAAGCCACCCGAAGGTCTTCGACAAGGCTTAACGACTGTTTCCAGCATTGAAAACAACCGGGACCGACAGCTTTACGTGCCCTCCGAAGCACGGTAGCGTCCATGAAATTTTGCCACTAGCGGTCACCCATCCACAAACTGACAGCGTCCGTCGTAGCTTAACTCTTTCGATCACTTTGAATCGAAACGAGCCATTGGGCTATGGACGCTTCACCCTACGCTAACTAAGGCCTCTAGGTTACCAATTGTTATTGCCCGATCTGGGACTCGAACCCAAGACCTCGCGTCGCGGTTGACCACTAGACCAAAAAGGCAGTCACATCACAAATGAATTGGTGGACCAGTGCGTTTCCTCTTCAAGATACAAAAAAATGTTTATTTTTTCGTCGCAACAGGAAAATCTCTTAATCTTTTATTATGAAAATCTCCAAATCGTTTCCTTATCTACGACTTAGCATCCAACGACGCCGTGCTCCGCTGCCCGCGCGGTATTCCAATATAAATGACAAAGGAAAAATGGATCTTTTATTTTCTGAATCCACCCTATTCGAGTGTCGGGTCCTAATCCCATGGCATCCTTGGGCAGTACCGCCACGGTACCTAGTACCATTTCTACCGTGTTAGAATTGTATTTGAAGCAATTATGGTTCGGTTGGAAAGGTGTGGTTCCAGAATAATGAAGTCTTTATAAAATAATAAAACAAAATTGCTCTCTGCAATTTATATCCAAACCTAGAACAGTGTACGCTCCTTAAAATTTACCGATCATGTTGCTATTTAGGTTATAATTTTTCATTGTTTTGCGTGATATTCCGCCTACGATATAGTAGGTATCTCATATTTATTACTAAAAATGGACTCACCTATGACAACTGTGGCTGACAGTTAGTTTTATGGTTAGTCAAGTTAGAAGAGACAATTCATAAGAACATTAGTTGGTCAGTTCGTTAGTGTATATGGAGAGGCAGCAGGGCAGAGATAGTTTGTGTTAGTAATGGTCCAGTTATTAATTGTTATTGAGACATTCTTAATTACGTCAAGGCAATTGCTTACAGAGCCATCTCTTAGGACTTTTTGGAACTTCTTGAACGTATGTTAGGAGGATGCCCCGAACGCTAAACGTGGGATTTGTACATTGGATTGGAATCACAGATTTATAAGTATCTTGGAATTCTAGCCATACAAACAGTTTCATGTAAGAATTATTATTCCTATCAAATATGTTCTCAAGCCACCCGATGTAATTTCTTTTAAAATCCAAAAGGCAGTGAAATTCCTTATAGATTAGAGTATCCAACACAAAGCATTTTAAAACAATACATTAATTTAAAGCATAGTAAATAAGTACCTATTTTAAAACTCGTAATTTGCTGAATTTCGTTCAGGACCCCGTTTTAAACCTATACAAATACCATATGTCTACTTTGTGGTGGAGGGTACAAATGGCGAGCTTAATGCATAAAGCATTCTCTACCAGCCAACCATTGGGCTAACCAGATAATGACGAAAAGCGGTTTAATTTTATTTTTAAGCAAACTTCTGCCGGCTCGAAGCACTCGAGCGGGCAGAAGTGACATCCGAAAGAAAACAAGTTGAGGAGCTACAAGAAACTGTCGCACAGTTAAAACATGATTTGGATAAACGCGACTTGGAAGCGCTACAGGCTGACCTTGAAATTGAACAAATACCGGAGGAGAAAGGAGAGAACATTGTGAACGTCGTGACCGCCCTTGCTGCGAAACTGGGGGTCACGCTGGAGGATCGTGATGTCGTTTTCGCCGAGCGGGTCGGGGCGCCCGGCACCGGCGCGGCCGCCACCGGCGGGGGGCAGGGGCGCGAGCGCCCGCGCCGCGCCCTGGTGCGGCTGGCGCGCCGGGGCCTCCGGGACCAGCTGCTGCGGGCCGCGCGGGCGCGCCGCGGGCTCAACACCGTTGACATCGGGCTAGCCGGTCCTCCTCGACGTGTGTATCTCAATGAGCGGCTCACGAAATCCAACCGTATGCTTTTCTACCGGGCTCGTGTGGAGTGCGCTAAGGTTCAGTGGCGTTTTGCGTGGACTAAAAGGGGCTGTGTTTACGTGCGCCAAGGGGAAGGTCAGCAGGCTCATCCTATTCGCTCAGACACGGATATCCAACGTATATTTGGGTAGGATTCTACAGAAACTGCCTGACTCCTGTCTTTTTTTTTTTTTTTGTTAAATAATAAGATTGCAATCCATGGGAACAGTATTAATATTAGCTAAAATATTAAATATACATAATAATATTAGGTTAGGGCGATTGTTAACATTGATGTAATACCTAAATAAATAAACTTCCTAATCCCAATTGTTATGTCTAGCTATAAATTTGTAAACTTTTTCCTTTTTTTATTTTTTATATTATGATCGTGGATGTTACGAGTATCTCGTTTAATATTTACCTACTTAAGTACCTACTACGTAACTATTTAAATCCCCTACTTAACAGCCCACTTATCCAGTCCAGTTATATTTAATTGCCCTTATACTAAAAATGTAAAAACTATTTTAATAATAATATATTTAATAATAACTATGTTAAATAAAAGTACAAATAAATATATATAAAATGAAATAGATGGTTAAACATATACTTGCAAACAAATTGGTTCACAACTAATCTTAGCACTCAAAAATTGTTATAAAGGTTCGGTATAGTTTATTGGTCTAATGTAAAAAAGTACATATATTTGTCAAGCGGGGCCTCCGTGATGTCACTCCTACGGATCCTGCGGAAGATCAGCGCTGGTAGGTCTTGAACCTCCAGCATATGCTGAGCAGGATCCTTTTCGTTTTAGTACTAAGTTACCTATTATGTTATTAGTTTTAAGTGTGTTGAAAATGTATGTATATGTTTAATTGTAACTTATGTACTAACGAATAAAATTGTTTCATTCATTCATTCATTCATTCATTCATAAAAGACATAATATTACCTATATTGATTACATTTTAACAAAATCATACATACATACTTCAAATTATACATAATATGATTGTTCTGAGGTAAAATGTGCCTGTACACTCTCGTCGAGGGACAGCGAGGCTGGGCGAGCGCGAGAGTGTACAGGGTACACTCGCTATGTCTCGCGAAGCCTCGCAGTCCCTCGTGGGCTCTCCATTCCGAGTCGGTTTTTTGAGCGCGAGTCAAAGGGCCTCGCTTACCCTCGCGAGTAGGTGCGAGTGCGTCACTGTACATTCTCGCGGCGTTCAGTTGAGCGCAAGCTTTCTAACTGTACGGACGTTTTGTTGCCTTAGATATGCAATATGTGGAATAACGAAGCAGAACTTAACTTCGTATGATATATGTGCACGTAATTATAATAACTGATAGCGCATAGGGTAACAGCTGCCGTACCTTGTAACGCGTCCATCTCCTCGGCGTTCGCTCTGCGGTACTGAATAAACGAGTGTGTACAGGGTCGCGCTCGTCCCTCGACCTCTCGCGCGAGTGCTCTCGACGAGACATCGCGAGAGCACTCGCGCGAGAGTGTACAGGCGCCTAAATTTTTTTACTGAATGATTCGTGAGTGTCTATATTCACATTTACTTGTAGCCGTGCCAGCCGATGATCATCGTAATCGATCGAAACTAGTCGGCCTATTTCCGACTTAAATCACACGTGAGTAAGCCGGTACTTAACTCTTGCTTACAGTCGCCAATGACATGATATTCATATCGGGAAAAAACAATGAAAACGTCGAAAAGAAAGAGGGAAAGAATAAACACAACGACGCGAAGAAGACAGAAAAGGAAACTAAACACATCAGGTACCATGTCTTAATCTTAATATATATATTTCTTGTGTACGTGTGTATTACACACGACTGTATGACAGAGAACTCCTCCTAAACAGCTTCATAGATGTTGATGAAATTTTTTGTGTGTGTTCAAGGGGATTCGATGATGGTTTAGATTCACAATTTGGTCCACTGGAAAATGTTTTTTAATCACGATTTTAGTATTTTTATGAATGAACAATATTTTGCACGAAGTGTCGCGTCGCTTTGACATTTCATATGGCAGAACAACGTTTGGGTGTCAGATAATATAATATACATACATCCTTATTTACTTATCAACTAATATTAGATGGGAAGTGTGTTTATTGGTGTCCTTCTTCCCCTCTTCAACGGAATGATGGATCGAAGGTTTTGCAATGATATACGGCCTGGAATGACGTAGGCTTTTTATTATTAATTTAATTCAATCTTTTTCAATTCAATAATTATTTGTCATTAAGTATAGCAAGTATAGGTAACAATGATGGTACAGTCAGACGAGATCCTATACCTAGCCATTAATTGGCGTACAAATGTATTAATTATATATTACACTAGTGGACGCCCGCAGCTTCGCTCGCGTTACACATTCACTAACTTCAAAAACGGCAAAGCTTATACTAACTTTGCACCCCCGTTTTACCCCCTTAGGGGATGAATTTTCAAATTTTTCTCGCCGTATAAACCATCCTTGAACTTCAACGAACATTTAAAAAAAAGAATTGGCCAAATTGGTCCAGGCGTTGTTGAGTTATGCGCTTACCAACACATTTTGCGATTCATTTTTATAATATAGATTATTACTACCTACTGCATTACTAAATCAATTATAAATTATTATTATTACATTATTGAATTTATTACAATTATGTATGTTGCAATTCATATTGAATAAAGATTATTCTATGTGTCATTTAAATTTCTTTTATAGAGTACCTAATAACTTTTTTCTTTCAATAGTTGACATATTTCTTTGTAAACAGCCCTTATTCCTTTAGGGATATTATAAATTTTGCCGCACATTCTTTCACAAGTTTTTAAGCACAACTCTGTTCTCGGTGTTACACGTCCACTGACGTCCCACTGTTGGGAAAGGGTCTCCCCCACAGCCACAGCTGCGAGAGGTCAAGAGCATACTCCACCACGCTACTCCAATACGGATTAGTGGCCAACGTGCGTTAAAGTGCCCTCCGAAACACGGTCGCGTCCATGAAATTTTGCCACTAGCGGTCACCAATCCACAAACCGACCGCGCCCGTCGTTGCTTAATTCAGTCGGTATGATACTTAACAAAATATCCTGAACAGATTAGACTGCGCGAACCTGGACTGCGCCAACTCCGTGCAGTCAGTGTGCGGAGGCAAGCCCGATGGCAAGGAATGGAGGTACCGGCTGTTTCTGAACGAGTGCTTCTTCAGAAAGGTCAACTGTGCCTTTAAATACCCAAACAACCGTAAGTCAAATTCAAATAATTTATTTCGCTATGAGGCGAAAGTCTAGGTAACTACAAACTACATAAAGAGAAGAGATATAATGCTATTCTGCTAGTCAAGGCTTACTTCTAACTTTACTTACTTACTTCTAAAGTACAATGATTGAGTGACGTTTCTCACATTCAAGGGTACAAAATGGTGGCGCTGGAGAAATGCAGGAACATCGGCAGCCACACGGAAGGCAGGCCTGCCTCCCAGCCTATTGGCATGCCATTTTCAAATGCTCAGGATGATAAGGAGATCACAATAACATTTTCTTCAAGAAGGTAACAGTTTCTAATTTTATTTATTTATTTTCGTTATTTACATGTAATAAAAAACTTGTAGCGTCCATAACTCAATAGCTCGCGTCGATTCCATAAAATCGAAAGATTTAACCGAACCGATTTAAATGAAATTTGGTACACAGATAGTCTGGAACCTGAGTAAGGACATAGGCTACTTTTTAATTGGTAAAAAGAGTTGTAGAGGGTTGAAAAGGGAGATGAAAAGTTGTATGAAAGTATTGTCATTTTCAGAACTAGAAGCATAAAATTTATATTTTAGGCTGTTGATTAGATATAAATAAATATGGCATTCAAAGTTTGTAAAAATGTTACCCTTAAGGGTGTAAAATAAACATAGGGGATAACACATTTACGTATTTCATTACTTACAAATTTGTGGAGCTAAAGTTAATAAGAAACTATTATGCCTAATTAATTTCACGCGAGCGAAGCTGCGGGCGTCCACTAGTCACTACATAGTATAAAACAAAGTAGCTTTCTCTGTCCATATGTATGCTTATATCTTTAAAACAACGCTACGGATTTTGATGCGGTTTTTGTTAATAGATAGAGTGATTGAAGAGGAATGTTTATACATATGTATATAACATGCATAATATAGTAGTATCAGCTTTGCACCCGTGCGGAGCCGGGGCGGGTCGCTAGTCTGTAATAAGTATAATTTGTACTAAGGCCACACCTGTCCTTACTCGATGGTTTCGAGTTTTTGATAAATCAATAGGTATATTTTATGTATTGTAGATCTCTAAACGCGGACATAACTGGTCTATCCTGCTCCCACCCCTGTCCGGTGGCGTGCACTGAGAGGTACGAGCCCCAGTGCGCCATGTCCCCCACAGGGCACCGGCGGACATTCCTCAATCACTGCCAGCTGGACTACCATTCTTGTGTGAACGGAGTTGGTGAGTTATTTATTTACTAATCGCTAAATATGTACTACAAAATAAAATCGCTCTTTTTGTCTGTCTGTTACTCGAGGTCATCTAGCCGTTACGGTTTTCAATATAATTTAGAGATTATTTTTAGGCTAGACCTGGGTTCGATCCCGAGTCGGGAAACAACTGGGGTTTTGTAACTTGAAATGCCTGGTAGCCCGTGTAGTACACAACCGTGTAAAGCCAGAGCGGGTCACTAGTTGAAACTAATATTATAAAGAGGAAACATTTGTTTGTAATGTTTTCACACAAAAACTACTGGAGTGATTTCAAAAATTCTTTCACCATTAGAAAGCTGCATCTTCACTGAGCGACATAGGCTTTAAAATATTACTAGGTGTAAACGAAACTATTGTGGTCTAATTCCACGCGAGCTAGCGGGCGTCCACTAGTACGTTAATAATTATGCGATACATGAAATAATTAATAATACACGCACACACACACGTACTCATATCATTATAATAATATTAAACATGCACACACATTACCTTTTCATATACACTCCTCACACACTAATATTATGTTGTTTTTAATGTTTAAATCTTGCTCACCAATGTTGTAAAAAACTTTGTGAGAGCAAACAAATAAAATCTTTATCTTTATCTATCTATATATATGTGGGATAGTACTTAGTTGTTTTGATTTTGATTTTTATTGACTATGTAACACTGGTAGGAAATACATCTTTGATCTGTAGTATCTGTACCATAAAGAGAAGTCAGAAAAAGATGAGCGATCAAGAATATACTGTCAAAGTTATGTTGTGTAAATTAAATTAAATAAAGTATGAAAAAAGTAAGTGTTTCGTCTCAAATTCGCCCTAATCCTACATATATAAAAGGAGAAGCTGATTAACTGACTGACTGACTGACTGACTGACTGACTGACATATCAACGGAGGGCCTAAATTATAAGGGTTCGAAACTTGAAATTGTGCACAGGGGTTCCTTTTATAACGTAGAGAAGCACTAAGAAAGGATTTTTGAAAATTCACCCCATAAGGGGGTAAAACGGGGGTGCAAAGTTAGTATGAAACTTTGCCGTTTTTGAAGTTAGTGAATGTCTTATTCCACGCGAGTGAAGCTGCGGGCGTCCACTAGTCTTTAATAAAAAGAAAAACTACAGACAAGTATAACCCACGGCCCGAACCTCTAACGAGCAAAACAATTTCCCCGTAGAATGCACCATGGTCAGTTAAAAATATTCATTCATACGTAAACAAGCTATTCATACACTGATTCTATTCACCGCAAACTACCCCCTTTCACAGTGGAAATAAAACATGAGATTATAATAGACAAAAGGGTTTTTTATACCACACTGGCTGCACGAGCTCAACTGTACCTACAAGTATTTCTACGTTGGGGTAGGCAGAGAAATGTAGTACTACTCCCAACTATTTTCATGAACCACAGAATACTTAATAGTACGTTATACTTTGTTTTTGTTTTTCGAGTGGGAACCCTTTTTTATAAAGGTACCCGAACATCGTGTTGACGGGCCCGTTGGCGCAATCGGTAGTGACCCTGCCTGTTGCCAGGGGTCGTGGGTTCGAATCCCACTCAGGACAAATATTCGTGTGACGAACACTTTCTTGTATTTTTTGTGTCTGGATGTTAATATGTGTTATCTTTTAACCACTTTAAACTTTGAATCCAAATAAATACCTACATTACTTTATTATAAATAAAAGCAGACTATTTTTTTTAAATAATTGCTCTCCTCTATATCTACAACTTGATAATCCCTCCTTAAAGTTAACAGTAATGTAACCACGGTTTGTATATATATAAGTGCGACGTGTATTGTAATACGGACTCGTGTTTTATTAAATCTTAACGAAAATCTTAAAATGATCGCAAATGCCAAATTCTTCTTATTAATTTTTTTTTGGTTATTATCTTAGTAGTTGACTTCCAGTCCTCTAAATCACGCCACCTCTTGGCATTTTTACAAAGCTCTGGCTGCTTTACAGAGAGGTTGTCCTAAAAACCATCTAGTCGTAAGTCTTACTAGTAGATGGCGCTGTATGAATCCAACTGAACTGCACTTTAATAAACAGTTTTGTGTAAAATAATCTTATTTCATTGTATCTCCTCACATTTAATTACTGAATGCAGGTTGTTCTTAGTGTGAATTAATAGTATGAATACCTATAATAATATTTGAATTGAATGTTGAATATTTTTCTAAAATTTAAATGCTGTAAGGGTACAATAAGCTACAATAGATCTCTTTAGGTCGCAGTGGCTTGTGGGCATAACTGCCCACACCCCCGTCCTATAAATAATAATAATAAGGGTTTACCTACATGCCATTTGAAGTAATTTTGGAAGCAAATAGAGCACGCCCTTGAATAACTATCCCGGGGTAGAATCTCCTCCGGAGCATATAAAATAAATAAATAAACATATCCTTATAGTTATGATTATATATTGCAGTGTGGCGCATTCGTCCACTGTCCGAGTGCGTTGGTGGGAGGAAAGCCGAGTTGCAGCAGAATAGAGGCTTCATCGCGTGGATGCAGAAAGTCGGCATCGTTGACAACAGAGGGCGCTTGACGCTGTCCAAGGCACCGCGGACATGATAGACGAGGTTTAACTTATTTTATTTTATTTATTTTTATGGATACAGGATAGCAAACGAGCTTGCAGCACCACCCATCCGCTGCCATCCATGACAACTGTGACTGACTTTGAACAAGACTCAATTAGGGAATGGGATGGTAAGTCCAATTAATTGACAGAGTTAATTAGAACATTAGTTAGTCAGTTCGTTAGTAGGTATGAGGACTGGGGACTGTAAGTGATAGTTAGTCCTGTTAGTTGGAGAGTTTTTAAGAAAAAAACACTATTTGAAGGAATACTATGAGAACGAGTACGATTGTAGATTCTTAGAAGTAGAATAATTATTATTAATAATTTTGATAGCTTGCTGTAATAATAAAGTACCTAATAATTAGTTCATGTTTTTTTTTATTATTTTGACTTTTTCCTGAAACCTAAACTACGATGTCACAAAGGGCGGGTTTAATTCTGGGAGGCAGTCTCTACCAGACAACTCAGTAATAGTTAATGCATTGTGGCAGGTATAATGTTGATATGAATATATTGGTAATAAATAGTTCTATAAATAAGTTTAGTTAACTTTCATTTTGTTTTACCTTAAGGTAAAATTTGTACTTTATGTGATACATTTGAATATGTATTGCTTATAAAATTTATTTACTTATTTATTTATCTATACAACTTTATTGACACCTCTAAAGAGATAACCAGATACAGCTGTAAAGTTGCAGCATAATGCTGAATTGTTCTCTTTTGTTTTTTTGTTTTTAAAAGTTTTTATTTAACTTCACTCGTATGTATATATCTATGTAAGTATGTCCTGGAATCTTCCAATCCATCACCCACTTCCACTGAAGCTATCAAGCTGAAATTTGGCACACATTAGGTTCCGATGACAATGAACGAAAATAAATAAAAATAATAAAGTTATAAAAAGCTTTTAAAAAAAATATATTTTTTTATTTGTTCATTTCTTTATCTGACAGAGTAAAGAATAATGTGTTTGTGTGTGTTATTAAGAAATGTTAATAAGACCATGTTAATACCTGCTGCAGCTTGTTCGTTACCAATAAATGATTACCTTATTTCTTTCTTTTAAACAAAGTCACGTGTAAAGGGTCTACCACTCCACTAAACGGTTTCTATTTACTGTCAACGCAGACACTCGCTATAATTTCTCCCGTCAAACGGAGCCAGAAATAGTGCGGACGCGGCATTATTGATGGCGACACATGTAGGTCACGATCGCTGCCAACTAGACGCTGGTTTTGAGTGCAGACAACGCTAATCACCGTAACTAATTATTTACAACTATTGCACTTCGGCAGCATCGCTCGCGTGGAATTAGGCATAACAATAGTTTCGTTTACACCTAGTAATGTATAGCTTTCTTTCTAATGGTGATAGAATTTTTTTAATCGGTCCAATAGTTTTTGTGTGAAAACATTACAAATAAATATTTCCTCTTTATAATATTAGTATAGATTCATTTATTCATTTATTTATATAATTATTTGTACGTACGTACGTTACGTAACGTACGTATTACACAATATTTATCATGTTAATTTTACCAATTTCATACATATTATACTTGTACCTTTAAATAAAACTACTATAAATAAGACTACTTCTGAGAGAGCAAATAAATAACATCTTTATCTTTCTATCGAACATTTTACCGATACGTTATCTAGCATCACTATAAAGAGCTGACATAGATGCTAAATCATTTACTCCAGTCTAGACCTGTTAGAGCTTTTAAGAAGCTTTTTGGCCTAAAAGCTCTCTTAGCCTGCATTAGACTACGGACAGTTCGGACAGGACTAAATAATTTGTGCTAGTGGTACTGCCTTTATAGGTTCCGTATAGACTCTACCACTAGAAAGAGGATGAAATAAATAGATAGAAATACATATAATGATAGAAGGAAATGAAATAGACGTCGCTTTTCTCTGTCTATTCGTAACATTACAAAGTTTTTTTTACACTTGCGAAAAGAACTGATAAAGAAATGGGAATATTCACGAAGTTATAAATATTCAGTGGATTAGAGAGTATTGTCTTAGCGGATGGTTTCAGGGTTGCCACCTTGGTTAAATTCATCAAGTTTTCTTGGCGCTAAAAGCCCTATATTCACGGGGTTTTAAAACAGGCACCTCACTCTGAGGTGTTTAAAATATCGAGGCAATTATAGGCTCTTATCAACTGCCAGATACTCAAGATTACCTAAATAAGGTTTCACAAAAGTTTCGTATTATAAGTGATTAGTTTAAGTTGATTTTTAAAAGATGGATTTTTTTTGTTAAATTGAATAGGCGACGCTGATCACTACCCCGGGCTACTACCCCGTGCGAACTATATATGGAACCCAATTGGTTTCATATCAAAACTTACTTATATCTGTAATTATATTCAAAAGATACTTCACTGGTTTGTCCAGTGAACCCTCCACCAATCCGCATTTGAGTAGAGTGGTGGAGTATTTTTTTTTTTTTTTTATGGAAAAAAGATAGCAAACGAGCTTGCAGCACCACCCATCCGCTGCCACCCATGACAACTGTGACTGACTTTGAACAAGACTCGATTAGGGACTGGGATGGTTAGTCCAATTAGTTGAGAGAGTTAATTAGAACATTAGTTGGTCAGTTCGTTAGTAGGTATGAGGACTGGGGACTGTTAGTAATAGTTAGTCCTGTTAGTTGGTGTTAGTAATAGTCCAGTTAGTACTTGTTAGTAGGAGTCTCGTTCTAAGTCAGTCACAGATGTGTTGCTACCCTTGAGGACTAAGATGGTCGCCTCTAAAGAAGTGTAACCGGAATCCACACCTTTCCAACCGGACCACAATTGCTTTATAAACAATTATTACACGGCAGAAATGGTACTAGGTACCGTGGCGGGCGGTGGTACTGCCCCGGGCGAACTCTATATGGAACCAATTAGCTTTCATATAAAACCTATTTGGTTCCCTATAGGCTCTACCACCTACAAAGTATGCTCCAGACCTCTCACAGATTAGTCTGGTAAACTTAGCTATAAATCAACAACTATAGTTTTTGCTATAATAAAATTCTGTCTTTCTCGTAAGACAAATGCAATAATTGTCACTTAAAATGACAAATTTATATCATCTAGTAAGTACAATTTTTTAATTTGACCTAGGTAATTCTCTTTAAATTACCAATAATAAGTGTAAACGTAGTGACTGCGTTATTTCTATTCACACATAAAACCGCGTCACAGATGGCAGCACTGACTTAATGCCGCGTAATTTTTGTCGGTGAATTTTTATCACAGATGGCAGCACTAGTTGGAGTTTATCTCCCGCCAACCGCATTGGCAGCCCTAGCGAATGTTAATGAACACAATGCAGCAACTGTCCGTCCGCTTGTTCCATGCCTTTTGCGTTTTAACGCAGAATTTTCTTACCTTTTTCGCATAACTTAAAATGTTCCCTTTTGCATACAGATTAGTACAGAAGTAAGGCTTTGTTTCGCAGGTTGGTAGAACCTGTGTACTGTGCGTGTATGTTGATGAGAGTTTTATCATAAACCTTCTACCTTCTTGACCGTTAATTCTTTGTCCTTGGAGATTGAACCCAAGATAACTTAAATTAGCAGTCCCGCTTAAACTTCAAGATCAACGGTACAAGTTGGTATTAAAATGATAGTTAGCAACAAATAAATCTATATATATAAAAGGAGAAGGTGACTGACTGACTGACTGACTGACTGACATATCAACGCAGGGCCTAAACTATAAGGGTTAGAAACTTGAAATTTTGCACAGGGGTTCCTTTTATAACGTAGGGGAGCACTAAGAAAGGATTTTTGAAAAATTCACCCCCTAGGGGGGTAAAACGGGGGTGCAAAGTTAGTATGAAACTTTGCCGTTTTTGAATTTAGTGAATGTATAATTCCACGCGAGCGAAGCTGCGGGCGTCCACTAGTAATCAAATAATCTGAATCATCCTTTGAATCATCTTATCACCACAATCTGTGAAGATGCTGTGATTGTGTGTACTGTGTCAAACTAAATCAAAACAGGGCCGCAGTCAGCGTCATCAGCCAATCCATACTTGGCCAGCGTGGTGGACCATGGCCTAAGCCCTACCATACCTAGTGAAGACCCGAGCCGAACAGTGGGAAAAAAGGGTTGTGGTGTTTTAATAGTTTTGTCGCTTCATCCATAATAATTTCAAATCACTATATTCAGGTGTGCAGATTTTCTTTTACCGTTCCAGGTTAAATTGCTTACGTACAAAATTATATCTGATTTAATCTATGAACTACAGTTAATTATAAGCTAAATATTCATGTGCACCTAGAATTTGAACCTTGAACCTTTTAAGAAGCCGACGTCACACGTGAGTGCTTAATCTAGTTATTTAACTACGTACTTAACAGTTTAGTTAATTAGATCAAAGGTGAGACAGCAGGAATGTTTTCAATTAAAACATTAGCTTGGCTGCAGAAGCTATTTCTGGGTGGAGTTAGCAATACGTGACACACAGATGGCACGATCGACTCATTGTATATTATTATTCATATATAATGCACTAGCAGCTCCTCGAGCTGATACGTGCATATCACTGCACTTGTGTTCAATTTCACAGTTTTTATGCTTATTTAATATTTTTAAAATGTTCTTTTAGTTTGTTTTTAAAAATGTTCACTGTTGGTGCACTAATCACTGTTTCAGGTAACCTATTCCATTGTTCTACTACACGATGAGGCAAAAATATCTAGGGTTGCTAGAGCTTGCGTGTCTTTTCAATTTCATTGAGTGTTCTCTTAGTTGGGCATTGTATATTTATTTATTGAAGTAAAACTTCTTTACTTGAGGAGTAACCTGAAGAATGCGTGACGAGAGCATTACGGAAAAAAGGGTAACGGAAGTTTTTTATTCGAAACAATTTTATTCGTTAGTACATAAGTTACAAATAAACATATACATACATTTTCAACACACTTAAAACTAATAACATAATAGGTAACTTAGTACTAAAACGAAAAGGATCCTGCTCAGCATATGCTGTTTTTTAGAAGGAGATATAAGTTAGTGAAGACAGAAAGAGAGAAATAGCAATAATTTATTTTCCAAAAGTGACAACTATCATTCATTAATCTCATGTTTTCCTTTTTATGCCTGGATGATGATAGGTGTCACTTTTGAAAAATTAATCATTACTACAAGAAGCGTTTATACATTTCTTATAATTCCTGAGAATTCTTAACTATCCCATCCTCCCTCCAATGTAATATTCTCTAGCTTGACCTATACATACGTATATGTATACATATGGATGGAGTTAGAGAAGTTTTACTTCAGTCGTGTGGTCCAAGTTTATTTATTAAACCTTTATTGTACTATCTACAATGATAGGACTTAATGCCAGAAGGCATTTTCTACAGTCTGTCTTGGCCATTGATTTATTGCTCTAGTATAATAAATCTATGGTCTTGGTGACATAAACTGCCACCACTTTTATGTGCACCAATGTTTTAGTATTAATGTTTTTTTCTGTGGTGTACAATAAAGTGTATTTGTATTATTTGTATTTTAAAAGCTTTTATTTAACTTCACTCGTATGTATTCATTCATGTAGGTATGTCCTGGAATCTTGCAATCATATTTCACCCACTTCCACTGAAGCTATCGAGCTGAAATTTGGCACACATATTTGGTTCCGATGACAATGCACGAAAATTACAAAAAAGTTGTAAAAGCTTTTTAAAAAAAAATTACAATAAGTATTATTAATGAGCATTAAACTCGGAAACCATAATAATATGAGTTCAGGCACATAGAATACCTATTCTATGTCGAATGTCTATCTAGACAATTTACGAGTCTTCTATCCGCTACAGCCGTGTGTATCACCAAGCCAGGCGACGGCAACCGTTGGCCGCGGTATTATATTATTCATAGAGAGGGTGGTTTTATTTTACAGGGGAACATTGTAGAGGTTGTGATCTTTTATTTAGGGCGGCATAAAGGAACCCTTTGAAGGTTTTTTTATGGAAAAGGCTATGCAGTTATCCGATTTTAAGTTACTGAGGCTTTCGAGGTGGATTTTGTACTAAAAAGAGAACCATTTATACGAATTACTTTTGAATACTGCGACTGGTAAAAACTTTACGTTCTGCTGAAACTGAATTGTATACAACATGCCTTTTTGCATGACTCACAAAGTAGAAAGACAGGTCCGATGCAAAATGAAATGTAGGTACTCGTAACTCACGTTATATTATGTGCATTACTTGCAGTCTCTTTAAGTCCAAATACTCTAACTAACGGCTCAATGAAAATCAGCTTTGGCTGTGGTTTCATTGCAACACTGCTGAGACATTTTTGAAAGGAAAATGCGCTACTTATATCTTGAAAATTATTATAGGTAATTGCATGTAATGTAATACGTGTATTAATGTTTAAATTACGTTTGTCACACGAATGTTTGTCCTGATTGGGATTCGAACCCACGACCCCTGGCGCAACAGGCAGAGTCACTACTTGCGCCAACGGGCCCGTCGGTAGTATTAAAAATGTTACGTTCACCTGAACGAGCTGTCACCGCGTATTCAAGAGGAACGATCACCCTTGGCAGCGCGCGGAGAGTATATCACTCATTCGGTGACATGTCAACGCGACTGAGTTATTTATACACCCACAGAATACAGAAAAAAACAGTGTGCGTGTAACCTTTACGCGCGATTGAAGTAAAACTTAATTTAAGTTATTGTTATTTTTATTATTTATTATGTAACCTAGATATTCAAAATAAAACAGCAAGCGCACCGTAAATAGGTTCTACCACCAAAAAGTGTCAGAACTTTTAGTCTTAATTTTTTCCGTCTAGCCCCCTTTCGCAACACGCGATAGGGAACTTCGTTCCAAAAGTAAAAAGTACTCGTTTGATTAAAATAAATTCATAGTTTAAAAATAAGCGTCACATCCGTCAAAAAAAAAGTACTCGTTTGATTAAAATAATTAGTAAAAAAATAACCGGAACATCCGTCAGAATCAAAAATCTGAGTTACTCCCTAGTCGCGCCTAAAGAAGTTTTACTTCAAAAATAGAAGGAACGTCTATTATAAATATCTGTATCCAACTAAAACATTCGACTCTCCACGGCCGCGCATCGAAACTACCGCGAAATATTGCTTAGTAGGTCGTAGATCACTATAGTTACGACGTAAGCTGCTGGTTTTAAAGATTAGCTACTTCTATGAAATATTTTAATCATTACACCGCTAGAAAAATTTAAAAATCAATTTCAACCAAATTGATCCATGGTTGGCAGATAATTAAATTAACTAATTTTTACTTTCTATGTCTGAATTTCTATTATGATCATGTGTTGCACTCCTATCTTGTGTTTAATTATAATATCTTTGTTAGCACTGTAATAAGAGTCTATATTATTTTGTCTACTTGAAACTTATATATGTCTAATAATCTAACTTCAATATGTTCTCTGTGTAAGTTAAGTTGTGCTTCCTTGTAAGTGACATTTTCACTGTGGCACAATGTTGTTAGGATGCCTTAACTCAAATAAATAAATTACTATTTCATCTGGTGAGAAGAAGCGAAATAATGACAATTGCTACAAATATTCATCAGTAGATACCTAGTACTTTTACGTACGTTAATTTAATGAGGACCACAATAATAATGATGTTTATGAAAAAGCTTTTAAGAAAATGTAGCGTCCACAGCCCAATGGCTCGGGTCGATTCAATGTGATCAAAGAGTTAAGCAACGACGGGCGCAGTCGGTTTGTGGATGGATGACCGCTAGTGGCAAAATTTTTCACGGATGCTACTGTGCTTCGGAGGGCACGTTAAGCCGTCGGTTCCGGTTGTTTTTAATGGTGGAAACAGTCGTTTAGCCTTGTCAAAGACCTTCGGGTGGCTTGAGAACATTCGACACTGGGTGGCCACTAACCCTTCCACCAATCCGCATTGGAGCAGCGTGGTGGAGTATGCTCTAGACCTCCCTCAGCTGTGTCTGTGACCCGTGCCCAGCAGTGGGACGTGTATGGGTCGCAGCTAAGCTAGCTTATGAAAAAGAATGTTTTCCTTAAAGTTAAATGTAATTGCTACCTGAAAAGGGATCTATCGATCCACCTCTTGCTCGTTTTAGCTTAGAAATATTATATTCGTGTATTTGACGTGTAAGGACCGAGTATGATATACGGCGGGTAGTTCGAAGTGGCAGGAGCTTGCCACGCCTCAGGCTGTCAGCCCAGTGGCTACCGAACACGCTTCTCGCTCGAGGGTGTGGGTTCAAATAGGACAGGAAAAAAGAAAGTTTATTTTGCTCTTAACATTACAACACAACATTCGTACAACTTAGAATATCTAAAAATAAACATCTTTTTTTATAGGTAATGTTTTCATGAACAAAATGGGTCAGGCACTCAGCGTAGTAATTGTCATGGAACAAAAAGGAACCACGACGCTGATTTTCAGTGGGCTCGTGGAGGGTAGGAGGAGGAAAGCACTATTTTATCTAAATTGCATTAAATATACATTTATACTTACTATATATTGAATAGGTACATGATTTTATTTTTACATACTTATTTATAGGACAAAATATAGAGGACAGAATAAAAATGAAACTATGTATTTTTTTTCCGCAGCTTAACCCACGGAAAAATTGATTAAATTGTCATTATTATTCTGAAAGTAAATTTTGGTTGCAATCAATAAAAAAGCGATGGAAAGGATTCGGGGATAAGATAAGAATATTTGTCAACGCCATCTGTTGACGTTGTGCGAGACAGCTTTCTAATAAACGTACAAAGCATCCCACGTGAACATAATATTATTTCCGGAATTAAAAGTATCCTTACCTAATCTGTCTATCTAAGTATTTATTTGCTAAGTTTCATCCAAATCCGTTTTGTGGTTTTTGCGTGATTGAATAACAAATATCCAAACTACTTAACAATAGTTTCGTTTACACCTAGTAATATTATTATAGCCTATGTCACTCAGTGAAGATGCAGCTTTCTAATGGTGAAAGAATTTTTGAAATCGCTCCAGTAGTTTTTGTGTGAAAACATTACAAACAAATCTTTCATCTTTATAATATTAGTATAGAAATATTAAAGGCTTCATTCCACTATTCACTTCATTCCACCTGTCACTTTTTTTTGCACAAAACACAATTAATAACGTTTTCCTAGTAACACCAACCTGGGAACCAAACCCAGGACTCACGCAATCAAGCCGCAATCGACCCCAACCGTCATCTCGCACCCTCAATCCCTAGAAACCGTCGTAATTTTTAATTAAGCATCAAATTGCAGGGCTGCCTCTAGTTGATTAACTATAAAACTTGATGTCTTGTTATACGACTTGAAGCGCTCTTATCTCCGCGATGTCATTCAGCCACACTTATTTTTTTAGGGTTCCGTACCCAAAGAGTAAAACGAGACCCTATTACTAAGGCTGTACGTCTGTCCGTCTGTCACCATGCTGTATCTCATTAACCGTGATAGTTAGACAGTTGTTTATTTCTGTTGCCACTATAGCAAAAAATACTAAAAAACAGAAAAAAATAAATGGCATTAATCCCATACAATAAAGAGAGAGATTTTTTGCCGTTTTTATAGATGGTACCCTTGGTACACGAGTCCGACTCTCACTTGGCCGGTGTTTTTTTATTTAAATAATATAGACTGACTTAAAGGGATAACTATTAATATAATTAATGAAACAACGTATTTCTGTGAAAGCTGATAACAGACACATCTATCTATACTATAATAAATCTGAAGAGCAACTTTTTCTGTACATTGAATTTTTTTTCAAAATTTCAATTCAGGGGCATTATAATAACGCTTTAGAACTCAGAAATGTGATTTTTGAAAATATTGTCTGTCTGTCTGTCTGTCTGTCTGTCCGGGCATCACAAGAAAACCCGTGAATGGATTAGGATGTAACTTGGTAAAGTTATTACTCATAGTCCTGGTTAACATATAGGCTATTTTTATTCCCAGAAAATAAAGAGGTTCCCATGGGATATAGATCGAAAGTTTGTATGGATTTTTTTTTAAATCTCAACTAAATCATTTCAAATTTGCAACAAACATTTTTTACAAAAATTAAAAGAATACGTGTTTACCAGTTTTTTTGTTTAATGTAAAGAAAAGAAAAAAAACACGAAATAATGTAAATATTTTCAATTTTACAAAACACGCTCTCGGAATAATCGTAGGTGTTTTCGTATCGTATTTGATTATAATTAGATGAAGATATTATTTTCTCCAAAACAAATTCAGCATTTACTAATTTTCACCCTAGAAATGGTAAAAAAAGGAGTTATAATATATAATGAGTAAGGTTTGCACGGATTCTATACAGTCCTCACGTGAAAATGAAAACCTATCAACTGATTGATAAAAAATGTTAGTATGTTTAATTAATTAGTTAGTAAGTCTAATAAAATAATTTTACCAATCTCATATAATGCATAAAAATCGAAAAAAGTATTTTCAACCATCAAACTATTCACTAATTTTCATTAGATGGCACTTTGATTTTTCCTTACGATTTTGTCGATAACTGAATATTTCATGTGATACACACCAAATTTTACTCGATTAATACATGTTTGGAAACTAAAATAAGTTGAATTTGTATATTCCGACATTCTTTTCAGTTTTAATTAAGCTCTTAAAAAGCAAATATGCCTTCACGAAAACAAACAAGCCTTTCTCAAAATTCTAGAGATGCTAAAAGAAAGAGACTTCAAAGGTCTCAAGAGACAGAGGAAGAGCGTGAGCTACGATTCGTTGCTGCGACCCATAGACGTCACACTGCTGGGCACGGGTCTCTCCCACAGACACTTCTGCGGGAGGTCTAGAGCATACTCCACGCTGCTCCAATGCGGATTGGTGGAGGGGTTAGTGGCCAACCCAGTGTCGAATGTTCTCAAGCCACCCGAAGGTCTTCGACAAGGCTTAACGACTGTTTCCAGCATTGAAAACAACCGGGACCGACGGCTTTACGTGCCCTCCGAAGCACGCCCTAGCTGTCACCTATCCACAAACCGACCGCGCCCGTCAATGCTTAACACTTTCGATCACATTGAATCGAAGCGAGCCACTGAGCTATGGACGCTACGATTAAATGCTGATTAATATTAAATAAAATAATTAAATACTGATTAATGCTATTACGTGCTGCTGAAACTCATTCTCAGCGTGATTTTCGAGTAACATATAGCTGCAGTAAGGATGCGTGGCCATCAAGTTACTGTGGACAATAGATGGGTTGCTCCTTATTCTTCGGTATTGACTAAAACTTTTATTGCCCATATAAATATGGAAGTTTGTAATACCGTAGAAAGTATCAAATACATAATGACCAAAACCACTTTTGCGCTAAGCAATGACTGAGATAAAGTTTGTCGGTTTCAATCTGGGCGTTATATTAGTTCTTCTGAAGCTGTGTGGCGTATATAATTTTTCGTATTCATGAACGATATCCGCCAGTCGTACATTTCGATGCGCATGTTCTTATGTGGGAGAGAGGGAGGTGCTTTAGGCATGAAATCATACACCATCATACACCTTAGTCGCGGATTGTTGCAAAGTAAAAACGTACTCGTATGCATAACATAACATAACATCTCGCCTGTATTTCCCCGAAGTGTCAACTTTATTTCCCCTCTTATCAACATTTATGTATGGGTCCCATGTAATGGGTGGTAAGCCTATTGCCATATACCGGGCACATTGATCGATACTTAAATATCGATTCAAAATCAAACGAATTTTTTTTGTCAATTTTACGAGATTTTCCGGGATAAAAAGTACCTTAAGTCACTCTCAGGCCGTATAGTATACCTATCCAAAAAATCACATCACATCCATCATTTCGTTGAGGAGGAGAAGGAGTAAAAGCCAACAAGCACACTTTCTCATTGATATTTTAGTAAGGATTTGTACTTTACATCCAGTTTCTATTTTGGAACTACACTATTTCTCTTTTGTATTTCGTGCCGTGTTCTTTGCAATTTAAAACCCGATTATTACGCGGACAGAGTCGCGGGTACTGCTAGTTTATTTTATAAAAGACAGGTGTACACAGATTATCCAGAGACTGTAGATCAACATTCCAGTCATAGATAGAGCTAGTTTGCTTATTTGATGTAACCATTTATTCATAACTATCTCTAACAATAACATATATTATGGTAAGTATATAGACTAAGTATAATAAGTTGGTAACATTTACACCCCCAGAAAGTATAAATGCGCTGAAATTGCTATATCCCATAGACAACCCCATCCCTTATCAAGTTATTTCAACCCCTGAAATCTCCGCTCAACGCCAATTGCTTGGCAAATTCGTCTGTTAATATTAATTAAGAAATTGCTGGGTCTAATTAGTTGCTAGAATTAAATTAAACATTACAAACTTCGGAGTAGTAGGTTTATACCTTTCAATTATGTTTTTAATGGATATTAAATTGCAAACAAACATGTACTCATCCGCTGCCGCCCATGACAACTGTGACAGACTTTGAACAAGACTTAATTAGAGACTGGGATGGTTAGTCCAGTTAGCTGAGAGAGTTAATTAGAACATTAGTTGGTCAGTTCGTTAGTGGGTATGAGGACTAGGGACTGTTAGTGATATTCCTGTTAGTTGGTGTTAGTAATAGTCCAGTTAGTAATTGTTAGTAAGAGTCTCGTTTCAAGTCAGTCACAGATGTGTTGCTACCCTTGAGGACTAAGATGGTCGCCTTTAAAGAAGTGTAACCGGACCACACCTTTCCAACCGGACCATAATTGTTTTAAAAACAATTAATACAAAGATTACTACAATTACTAGAAATGGTACTAGGTACCGTGGCGGGCGGTGGTACTGCCCCGGGCGAACTCTTTAAGGATCAAAATAGGCTTCATATTATAAAACCTATTTGGTTCCCTATAGGCTTTATTCTTGGCGCAATCGGTAGTGAGTGACCCTGCCTGTTGCGCCAGGGGTCGTGGGTTCGAATCCCACTCAGGACAAATATTTGTGTGACGAACACTTGTATTTGTTCTGTGTCTAGATGTTAATATTATCTATTTAAGTATGTATTTAAAAATATCTATGCATGTACCTATATCAGTCTCTGACACCCATATCACAGGCTCGCGCCTACCTTGGGGTCAGATGGCCGTGTGTAAGAATGTCCAAGATATTTATAGCATAGCGGTAAGCTGACATTGTTTCTTGCAGATACTTCCCTCCTTATGTAACCCTTGCATGACTTAGCATGAGAAATAACCCTAAAACGGTCCGATAAGACGGCTGACTGTTCGCTGCACAACCCGCAGCGTTGAGCCGCTGCGCAAGTTTATAATTAAATATTTAAATTCATAGTACGCGCCGATAGCGCCACGCTGCGGATGTACGCGACCGATGCGTTTTGATACTTAAAAGATTGCTTTTAGTACATTTATATGTAAAGACAGTCTAAGTTATTAAATTAATTATGTACATATTATGCATCATATGTACATATTAAACATCATCTCCCAAATTGGGACATAAATGTCGCCAGTGTTGGTAACCCAACAAATTTTATTGTTTATTAATCTGTACTAAGAAATGTCACATCAGTGTAGACATTACAAAATTCAAGTCCTTGTTCTGATTCACTACGAGTCACGCACGATCGATGTACTATTTTCTTAATTACTCCGCAATAAATTCGTCTACCTCAACAGCCTCAACTACGTGTTTCAGATAGTCCATACGAAACCCCAACAGCCAGTAGTTTTCGTAGATACCAAAGAGGTAGATACAGTTGTGATGGTAATCTATACTAATATTATAAAGAAAAAAGATTTGTTTGTAATGTTTTCACACAAAAACTACAGGACCGATTTCAAAAATTCTTTCACCATAAGAAACTGCATCTTCACTGAGTGACATAGGCTATATAATATTACTAGGTGTAATCGAAACTGTTGTTATGTCTAATTCCATGCGAGCGAAGCTGCGGGCGTCCACTAGTTAATTAATATTCAATAACACAAATTCTCAATATTCTCGAAGGCATATGAACTCTGCCAATTCGCACTTGGCCAGCGTGGTGGACTAAGGCCAAATCCCTCTCATTCTGAGAGGAGACACGTGCCCAACAGTTGGACAAAGATAGGGTTGTGGTGAGCAAAATAGAGAGAATTTTTTTGTAAATATTTAAATTCGTGTTGCTGCTGATTTTCAGCCCAACCCTCTCGTATTAGCCCAAGAGCCCACGACGGCCAGACCTTCGTTATTTTATAAAAGTTGAAAGTTTCTCTGTACATGTCTCCTATACATATAAGAACAACCAGCGACTATAGAGTTTGGGTAGTGGTTACCTGGGCAGATAACAGGTAGTAAAGGTGTAAAAAAAAGTACTTAAAATTCGTTAGACTATAAAGCTCAATTTTTTTATATTTTCTTCGGGATAACTTTAGAAATCTCGTCATCCATTGCCGGACACTTATGACGGTTGCTACCCCCTGCCTGACACCCCTAAACTTTGATAAATTACAATTATACTTTCGTTATAGTATAAAAGCTAAATTTTATATATGTTACTTGGGGACCTATAAAAAGATGGTACCTCAATAGCCGGACAGTTTTCATGGTTTTTACATCTTGCCAGACACATCGAAAGTCCACTGTAGGTGCGAGCGCGAATGCTTAGTCTATTACTATTTTTTAAGATATCTAATAAAAAATAATTTTATTACGTTCATAGCCATGTTGTATAGAGTAAAAAATATTAGTTTAATATCATAAAAATATTAAAAAAAGTATGATTACAGGTAAAAAAAATATTTAAACTTGTTTATTAATTTATGTATTGTCGTCGATGTTTTCATTTTCTTCATCACTACTATGGAGTAGTAGTGATGAAGAAAATGAAAAATGTCGATGGCATGATCGTCCTCAACATCACCTTCTTCGTAAATTTCTGAAAGAAAAATAAGCAAGTTGAATAATAATAAGCAATTATGAATAATTAAAAAATTATGTATCATAATTTGTCATAATAATTATATACCTGATTGAGTTTTTAGCGAATCACTAACATAACTCGGTAGTTGATCCCCTTCAAATCATTTGAACTGGTATTTGTCATCTTTTAATACCCAGCCGTTATTGTCTGGTTGATATGTGGTTGGATTTTTCAAATGAGCATTATTCCAAATGGTACATATATAATTTGCTCGCAGAAATTGCTGCAGTAGCTCGCTTTTGCAAGGTGGTAGGTTGCTAGCGTCAAAATTTCGCAACTTCTTTCGGTCAAAAGCTTCGTTTACATCGGAGACTGTGTACGAGTCGATGAATATTTGAAGTCTAGCGGCATCAACATCAATTACATTAGGGACATTGTAGACATCGCATATAAATCTGTGAATAATTATTAAAGATGTTTTGTTGATGATTTAAATTTTCAAATAATTCGTTGTTGCCGAAGTTCTTGAAAGCTTCCTGGTACTCTGAATCTTTTTTTAATATCTTGTGTGGTTTTATTTTCCTTTTCTGAAGAGCGCAGGATTAAAATCACAACCTGTGATGGCATGAAATCCCGGTAAGCTCTGACAAATTAACAGTCCCAACTCTGCATGTATTTTGGTTAGGTTTTGAACAGTTGTTACCTCGCGCTCGCACCTACAGTGGACTTTCGATGTGTCTGGCAAGATGTAAAAACCTTGAAAACTGTCCGGCTATTGAGGTACCATCTTTTTATAGGTCCCCAAGTAACATATATAAAATTTAGCTTTTATACTATAACGAAAGTATAATTGTAATTTATCAAAGTTTAGGGGTGTCTGGCAGGGGGTAGCAACCGTTATAAGTGTCCGGCAATGGATGACGAGATTTCTAAAGTTATCCCGAAGAAAATATAAAAAAATTGAGCTTTATAGTCTAACAAATTTTAAGTACTATTTTATACACCTTTACTACCTGTTACCTGCCCAAGTAACCACAACCCAAACTCTATATTCGCTGGTCGTTCTTACCTGTATAGGAGACATGTACAGAGAAATTTTCAACTTTTATAAAATAACGAAGGTCTGGCCGTCGTGGGCTCTTGCTCTATATGTGTTTAAGCCAGTGGTTTGTCACCGCCTATTCAATTAACCATGTCGTATATCGCTGGCTCTATTCATCTGGATGGGCTATGGGATCTATTTTTCCGAAGTCGAACTGAGTACTGAGTAGTGAGTAAAAGTATTAAGACTTGTTTATCCAACTACCTTCAGTCTTACGGAGTGAGCGCTAATTGTTCAGTTAACCGTACTCTGTCATAGAAATACGCGCGTTTTGTGCATATTAACAAGATAGCAAAGTTTATATCATTTTATATACATACACAATAGACGAAAATAATTTTTTGTAGGTATGTATTGTTTTTTTTGTTCTCTATGCTTTCAGACCATGATCGGAAATCACAGATCAAATTGCTGAGGAGGCCCTTGCGGGTTAAATACAAATAAATTATTGTTTGTCTACCTAAACAATTTGTTGGTTAAATATATTAATAGGGTTTGTGGCCAACCCAGTGTCGTGTATTTGGGGTACTATTCTGTATTTGGTTACTTTCCCCCACTGTATCAGTGTTTGGAGATGACATTTTTAATAACAAGTAAATACCGGCCAAGTGCGAGTCCGACTCGCGCACTAAGGGGTATCTATAAAAACGACAAATAAATCATGTCTGTTGTATGAGAGCCCCCCTTAAATTTATATTTTCTCTGTTTTTTAGTATTTGTTGTTATAGCGAAAACAGAAATACATCATCTGTGAAAATTTCAACTGTCTAACTATCACGGTTCATGAGATACAGCCTGGTGACAGACGGTCGGACGGACGGACAGACGGACAGCGAAGTCTTAGTAATAGAGTCCCGTTTTACCCTTTGGGTACGAAACCTTAATAATTACAACATCACATTTCACTGTAGACGCATTTACTTATGTTGAGGGCTTGTAAACTAAGTTGGTTTAACTTATGTGGTTTAGAAGGCATAAACTTAAGTTTCACTACATCAGCATTTCATGTTTTGTTGACTATTTTACCATCCCAGCATATGTGTTGCTAGACAAAATGGTTACTTGTAAAGTTTACTTTATTTTAGTTTATTAGTTGAAAATCTTTTGACACATAAATAAATCTATACTAATATTATAAAGAGGAATGATTTGTTTGTAATGTTTTCACACAAAAACTACTGGACCGATTTCAAAATTTCTTTCACCATTAGAAAGCTGCATCTTCACTGAGCGACATAGGCTATATAATATTACTAGGTGTAAACGAAACTATTGTTATGCCTAATTCCACGCGAGCGAAGCTGCGGGCCTCCACTAGTTGCAAAGCTAGTGGGCAAAATCTCATGGACAAAATCTCATGGACGCTACTCGTGCTTCGGAGGGTACGTTAAGCCGTCGGACCCGGTTGTTTTCAATGGTGAAAACAATCGTCAAGCCTTGTCGAAGACCTTCGGGTGGCTTGAGAACATTCGACACTGGGTTGGCCACTAACCCCTCCACCAATTCTCATTGGTGCAGCGTGGAGTATGCTCTAGACCTTCCGCAGATTTACCTGTGGTGGAGACCCGTCCCAGCTGTGGGAAGTTTATGGGTTGCAGCAGCTAGGATTTGAAACGCTGAAGTTCAGCTCAGTGGCTGAAGTTTACAGCCACTGAGCTGTCGCCGCTACCTAAGAATATCTGTCTATCTAAATAGATGTATATAGACAAGTTGACCCCGCAAACGTTGTGATATTGTTCATGCATGCAAAAATACTAAAATAATATTTAAAAAACATTTTCCAGTGGACCAAATTGTGAATCTAAACCATTCTCGAATCCCCTTGAACACACAAAAAAATTCATAAAACATCTATCCAGCCGTTTAGGAGGAGTTCAGTGACATACACACGTACACAAGAAATATATATAATATATTAAGATAGTTTTCATTTTACGTTATAACATTATTATTAGCTCAGGAGCCCACAGATGGAATGGAAATTCGCGGGAGTAGGTGTGTGACCGACCGTTACCTCTATTTGTGCTGGCTAATTGGAACTCCGCGCCCAAGGGCTTGTAGTGATGTGCCTGCGATGCGGTATCGATATATGCCTAAATATTTTTAACGACAAACGGTATTCAGTTCGTGTCAATCTATTTGTTCTAGTGTCTATTTCTGGTTGTTATCGTAAGTTATCAGTTGTCAAGTTGTTAAATACTTATATTTTAAAATATTGTTGTATATATATCATAGGTTTAAGTTACTATCAATTGTACATGTGCATGTCGTGTTTTAGGACATCCTGTTAATTAAATGTTATGAAAGGATAAATAAATATATAAGCCATTTTTAAGGTCTTCAGGCTCATATAGCCCATAAATCTCTCTGCTAATCTGTACTGGAGCAGCATGTTGGAGTACGCTTCAGCCCTTCCCAGCAGTGAGAAGAGTTCAGCCCAGCAGTGGGTGCCCAGCAATGCTGTAGCTATTAATGCAGTAATGCTATTGTTTGTTATGAAACATCACGCCTGTATTTCTACGAAGGGGTAGGCATAGTTTTGTTACTGTACAGTGTTCTACACTCACTTTTCACCAAATATTTAAGTACCATGCAATAGGTGAGTTTGAGTATTGTTATTTTAAGATACCATCGATATTCGATGAAGACAGCACGTCCCTAAAGGGTTTCTTGTTTAAATATTAATCGACGCGACAAAGGGGTGGCGCCGCCGGCTAATCGTGGGGTTCGGGGTTCGGGGCCGGGGGATGCAAAAATACACCTTGATGAGCTTAAGATAAATATTTATAGAAATTTCATGTCGTCAACACAGAGATGAGGTATCGTTTTCTGCTTTCATTTTCATTTGAATGTTAATTTAAAAAAAGTTCTTTAGCTTTGAGTTATGTTCGTGATCTGTGGAGCTGAAACAAACTAGAAGTTTGATTTACAGGCCCGTTGGCGCAATTGGTAGTGACCCTGTCTGTTGCGCCAGGGGTCGTGGGTTCGAATCCCACTCAGAACAAATATTCGTGTGACGAACACTTGTATTTGTTCTGTCTGAATGTTAATATTATCTATTTAAGTATATATTTAAAAAAAATATGTATGTAGGTATATCAGTCTCTGACACCCATATCACATCGCGCCTACTTTGGGGTCAGATGGCCTGTGTGAGAATGTATAGATATTTATAATGATAACTATTCAATATAAATGTAGTGATTTCAGATTTGTGTATTTTACCGTCCTTATCCCAATGGCACGTGTCAGTCTTATCGATCAAGTTAAGCAACGACAAGCGTGGTCGATATGTGGATCGGTGACAGCCCAGTGGCTATCGAACTTGCCTCACTCGAGCGGTCCGGGTTCAAACCCCAGCGGCATGCACCAATGACTTTTCTGTTAAGTGCGATTTATGAAATTAAATGTCATTTGCTTTAACGGTGAAGGACACATCGTGAAACCTGCGTGTCTGAGAGTTCTTCATAATGTTCTCGAACTCGTAAGAACTCTTTTTCTCTCTCTTTGGTCTTATATCTATACTTCTATACGAATATTATAAAGACGAAACATTTGTTTGTAATGTTTTCACACAAAAACTACAGGATCTATTTCAAAAATTCTTTCACCATTAGAAAGCTGCATCTTCACTGAGTGACATTGTCTTTGTCATCTATAAAATATTACTAGGTGTAAACTATTGTTATGTCTAATTCCACGCGAGCGAAGCTGCGGGCGTCCACTAGTCAGTGTAGTAAAATTACAAACATTTTCCTAAACAGTTTCTTAATCTTCGTCGCCATGGCAACGCGCAGCGGTGCGTTCCGAAACTGGAAACTTTGACCCCGCCGGCCATTGTTTGAATTTAATTTCAAACTCATTGCGTATTCATTAATCTTTCTTTTCTGACTTGTTGAATGCTGTACCTACGCGGGATAATGGAATTGCTAAGATGTTATTGTTTTATTTCGCGAGTTAACAGAGGAATAATTACCAAATAGGTACTTCGACCTGATAATAGTTTCATCCATCCCTCCTCCTCTTATCTATCTATATATATAAAAGGAGAAGCCGTCTGACGATATAGAGTTCGCCCGGGGCAGTACCACCGCCCGCCACGGTACCTAGTACCATTTCTGCCGTATAATAATTGTTTTTAAAGCAAATGGTCCGGTTGGAAAGGTGTGGTTTCCGGTTACACTTCTTTAGAGACGACCATCTTAGTCCTCAAGGGTAGCAACAACAAGTACTAACTGGACTATTACTAACACCAACTAACAGGACTAACTATCACTAACAGTCCCCAGTCCTCATACCTACTAACGAACTGACCAACTAATGTTCTATTTAACTCTCTTAACTAATTGGACTAACCATCCCAGTCCCTAATTGAGTCTTGTTCAAAGTCAGTCACAGTTGTCATGGGCGGCAGCGGATGGGTGGTGCTGCAAGCTCGTTTGCTATATATATAAATATGTTATAATGGTACATGAAAAATATAGAATCAAACCCGACACTTTCAGCATCCTCCAAAGCGCCAGGAAGTCATCCCATCATCCAGGAATCCCTATTCCAAACTGCGAGAATTCGTTGGATAATTGACATACAACGCCTCGTCGCATTTCTACCGTTCCTTTAATTCTTGCGTCAATTAAAATCGTTTGCATTTTTCTCCGGTACAGCCCAGTAGCTATCGAACTCGCCTCTCACTCGAGCGGTCCGGGTTCAAGCCCAGGCGGCACTCGATGCCTTTTCTAACATTCGTGCGATTTATGGAATTAAATGTGCTTGCTATAACGGTGAACGACACATCGTGAGGATATGCATGCCTAAGAGTTCATCATAATGTTCTCGAAGGCATGCGAAGTCTGCCAATCCGCACTTGGCTAATCCCTCCCATTCTGAGAGGAGACCCGTGCCGTTCTGAGTGATTTCTGTCTGTAGACCTGCCAATCCGCTTGAACAGCCCAACGGTGGTACAAAGAAAGTTTTGTACAGACACACAGTATTTTTAAACAAGACCCCTTACTCGAAAGTCGCACGTGTCAGAATTTATTTCGCTACAACAATTAAAAATGCTGACAGAATATACCCCTAAAGGCAGATATACCCCTAAGGGGAGGCAGGGGGAAACCGCTGACCGGTTGATCACGCGTCTACGGTCCCGATCTTTCAATTAACATTGATGTAATCTTTTTTTTATTTATCGACGCCCGTACGTGACGCGGGTAGCTAGCAGGTAGGTTTTCCGGTTTCATAGCATACCGGAATTTCCCATTTCGATGCTTTAGCGCCTTTTAAAATACCTCGTTTTAATATTAACAGTGCTTCACAGTTTGACTCACTATATTTGTACCGTACCGACCGCCATATTTGCCGATCCTTTTTCGGCAACCGTTTCTTTTATCGGAATAAATTTTTTTCAGTTCATTTCAAACTAGTGGACGCCTGCAGCTTCGCTCGCGTGGAATCAAACAACAATAGTTTCATTTACGCCTAGTAATATTATATAACCTATATCGCTCTGTGAAGATGCAGCTTTCTAATGGTGAAAGAATTTTTGAAATCGGTCCAGTAGTTTTGGCAGCGCACGCAAGAATAGCTATATTTTGGACAATTCACACAATATCTTTATAAATTGTAGCCTATGTGTTATTCTGATGTATAAGCTATATTATTGTAAAGTTTCATTAAAATCCATTCAGTACTTTTTACGCTGCCGCCCATGAGAACTGTGACTGACTTTGCGGATTGGTGGAGGGATTAGTGGCCAACCCAGTGTCGAATTTTCTCAAGCCACCCGAAGGTCTCCGACACCAACCGGGACCGACGGCTTCACGTGCCCTCTGAAGCAAGCCCAGCGCCCATGAAATTATGCCACTAGCAATCACCCATCCAAGAAACTAACCGCGCCCGTCGTTGCTTAACACTGTCGGACGCGAGCCATTAGGCTATGGACCAGCTTTGTATATGGTTTTACAATAAATTGTGAAATAATTAAGCAAAAATGAATATTGTGATGTTATTGTCCGGGGTAAACCGTTAGTAGGGTCTACCAGGAGAACCGTGCTGTACCGGACAGCTAATACCTACGTCATTGCCAATTAATTCTTCCTTTCATCCCCTTTCATGTCTAAAAAACCATTATAATACCCCGACAGTTCATGTACCTATGGGGTATGACTGTATTTCCATGGAAGAAATATGGTGTTAATGCGTTTTCGCGACTGCTTGTAGGGGTCTAGGGATGGGTTCGGATATCGTTGTCGGATATACTTAGCTGTTTTTAATGGTTAAATGAAATTGTTATACGATACGAATTATTATTAATGTAAACACAGAGAGCTGTTGGACCTTCTTCCCCCCGACCATCAGGGGGGAATTAGCGACTAACGGCTAGTAGTACCGCGCGCGCGACGATCGACTGGCTCTCATGCTCAACAGCGGGGAAGTCACCGACGGGGCTTACCCCTGGAGCAATTGCCCGGATAGAGGGGATCTCCCCTAACTCCGAATTCCCTTAACGCAAAAGCGCCCACGGCGCCGCGGAAGAAGAGAAAAGGTCTGTCTCTCTGAACATGTAAAGAACGTAAATGTAAAGAACGATTATGTAAACACATTTCGATCTTACCTTACGAAGTTATGACTAACCTTGTATAGTAAGTTATTAAGTAATAACTTAACCAGCGGCTCCGCTCGCGTTGAATCGTTTTCCGTGTACTACTACCTCTACCATTAAAGGATGAAAAATATTATGAATATATGACCCCAAACTAGGCAGAGCCTGTACTAAAGTAAAATATATACGTATGTACTGTGACACCCATTGTCAGAGACTGATATACATACGTATATATTTTCAAATACAGACCTTAAATGGATAATAGTAACATGCAGACACACACACAGAACAAACACAAGTGTTCGTCACAAGAATGTTTGTCCTGAGTGGGTTTCGAACCCACGACCCCTGTCGTATCAGGCAAGGTACTACCGATTGCGCCAACGAGCCCGTCAAATTAAAATTAAAATAATTTAAACATTTACATTCACCTTTAAGGGACCTGATGAAAAGTGGAAAAGTCATAACTGGTGAGAAGTGAATGTATACACAATTTCACAGCTCTGCCTACCCAATCGGGGAATCGGCACAATGTCAGTGCGCGTACCAGGGGTGACTCACTCACCATCACTAACCTACAGCCACGAACCGTAAACACTATTCCGACGCACATGCGACGCACATGCGGCCTACATATAGTGGTATTAGTGCTATTACCGCAGGGTTAGAAAAATTTCCCCTGACGATGTTGAAAAAATGCTCCATCAGAGATACTCTCTAACTTCTAAAGAATCGTAAAGATATCCGAATGTTTCGGATACAATGAAACTCCGGCATCCCTCAGGCCCGACGGTGTCCAGACGTCACTAATTGACCGCCCCCTCGTAATTTTTCTCTCGTTTTCGGCCACATGCCGCCAGGGGGCGCCGGCTCATGCTTATCTAATAACATCGGAGTCTGTGTTCTGTCTACTGTGCCATATTACCCAGTTACGTCTACCCAGTCGATAAAAGATAGGTGGGTAGAATTATTTATTTTATAATAAGTAGAATAGAATAGAAAAAGTTTATTTTGACAAATTAAATACAATTACAACAAAAATATAAATAAATTGACAGTGCTGCCTGCGGACCCTTTTCGTATAGACTTGACTGCATTTTTTATTTTATTTATTCTATTTCACTTTTCATATATTTTTGGTACGATTTGCATTTCATACGAAAAAAATACATTTTCTATCTTTCTTTCTTTCTAAAAAAAGAAAAATCTGGCTTCTTATCAAAGCAATGAAAATAATATATAATTTTTCCCCGTTTAACCGACAGGGGGCGCTGTTGGAATCTCAATTCGCGTCGCAGGGAGGCTAGGAATACAAGATTGAATCATTCCTTATCTGAAGATTATTTTCTTAAGCGTTATCATTGTGTGGATAGTACGAGTGAAGTTGCAAAGAATCTAACAGCAGAATCAAAATTATAATGAATGCCAATGGAAAATATATAACAGACGTGACAGCTCATAATAAATAAATATCATGGACATTCTCACACACGGCCATCTGACCCCAAATTAGGCGCGAGCCTGTACTATTGGTGTTAGGGCCGATTTCATCAACGTCGTGTAAATCTTATGCCCGGAATAAGTTGTTATTTACTCGCGAGTTAGCCCATTTTACGTTTCACCAACATTTAACCTAGGGATAAAATCTCTATACTAGAGTAAAATCATACACCGCCGATTTCGGCCGAGTAAGCTGCTAATCGTAGATTAATAGTGTCACAACAGCAGTATCTATAACTGATGATTATTTATTTCCTCGCCCACGGTGGTTTAAGGAAAGGGCTAATTATTTTGAAGACTATGACGACCACGATTTCGTGTTAAGATTTCGTCTATCAAAGAAGGCAGCATTGAATTTACTGGCAAAAATCGAGCATCATTTGGAGTATCCAACAGACAGGTGAGTGTTCTAAATTATATCCATTGATTAGGTATTTAACACATAATTATTGGCTACATTAAGGTTCTATGCAACAAACAACACCCAAATGAGCATTGGTGACTATGGCGGAATGAGTGCACCAACATCACACCAAATTATCCACCAAGTCAGTACAGCAATAGCATCTCTGCACAAGGACTACGGTTTCCAGCAACACACCAGGAAATAAACATACCAGGAATAAGGCACAGCGTAACGCGAGATGCTATAATTAATGACTATTTTCGAAGCTTATTGTAATAAAACAACTGAATTAATTATTAATATTTTTTTTAATTCGCTATAAATATACTCTCAAATATAATAAATAAACTCCAAAAGTAATAATCTGGTTTTAATTTATTCCTGTTTCAAAATTTCGCTCTGAATATCCATTTGAATGTCAAATAATTCTTAGCTTCTTCTCTTTCTTTAGCTGCATGCTCCATTTGAGTTGTGAGAGCGTTCCCTTTTATTTCATTTAACTTTTCTAGTGAAGAAGTAGAGAGCTGTGGCCGTCTTTTGGACATACATTCAAGCCGTTCTCCTGCAGTAGGCCTTTTTCCTTCTGTACTACATTGTAACAGCTTGGAAATGGGCGTTTTTAAATTTTTGGGAGTGTAATCACCCCAATCCTGAAACAAGATAAATGCTCTACTATTTTTCCAACCATAATAACATTATTTTAGGATGTACTACAGTTAATTGATGATTTGCTCCAACTATTATGTTGGAACCAACACAACTGGAACTATGTTTTCATTCTAAAAGCAAACATACAATATTAAGTGGACAAATATCTGTTGATACCTACTTGCTGAAAAGTGTAAATTTAACCAACAAATTATTTATTGTCTATGTAGATATTGGTATGTACCAATAAACAATCTTCAATGACATGTACAGCAGAAGGGGCAAGAATCAGTTGAATATTTATTTTGTACCTCAGGGCCAGCAACTGTATCTGTGACTGTAAAAACATATAACACCACTCTTTTTAATACTGTTCTAAGTTTATGCAAGCCCACAGAACATGGCGTTATAAGGCAGAGTATTTTCTGTTGTGGTGGGTCTTCAATCACTGACCTTGGAGGTCCACCACCTGAAAAAATCACATTGTTTTAATTTCATCACAACTTAAAATTTTTATGATATATTTTTTTAATATAATATGATTACAGGAATATATAAAAAGTTGTAAAAATTATCAGGAAACAAAGAAAAATACCTGTTTGAATTAATTGCATCCTTCTAAAAGATGCTTCTTTTTTTGTAGTTTTCTATAAGTTTTCCCACTGGGCTTTCAAATTATCGGCAGTACCTACGATGAGAAAGCATTGTCTGCGAATTATATTTGCTTGAAATTGTTATCCATTCTCCAAGCTTTTGCTTCATTCATTGATACTCCTTCCGTCCTTTTATTTTCTATCACATGAAAATGCTCAGTAACGAGATCAACCAGCAATGACTTTTATGATGCCATCCAATTAACAGATCGCTTTCGCTTTTCATTTGCCATTGTTTATAATCAACGATTTGTATAAAACAATTTTATATATCTGTTTACACGGAATAAAACTAGTTCAAAAGTTCCAAAACACAACAAAACCAAACTTTACTGTTTATATTATAAAAAGCCGCGCACGGGATCACTCACTGTCAACTCAATTGTCAAGTTAACGTAATATCCGAACAAATAAAAGAATACACAGCGCTATTGTGCAAGTATGAGCCAAACTGTCTAATTTACTTGGGTAAATTACACACACATTCAATTCATTCGTTCAACGGCATAGGAGTAACTATGCGAGATTAAGATATCTCTAGATTACCATGGTGAAACGAAATTGAAGTTAACCATCGAATAAATCGACAGAGTACAGTTAAACTGGGATAGCTACTCTAGTGTAATTTCAATGTTTGTGAAATCGGGCCTAAGGGTACAATTTTTACAAACTTTGAATGCCATATTTATTTATACTACTCTACAGCCTAAAACAAAAATTTTATGCTTTTAGTTCTGAAAATTACAATACTTTCATGCAACCTTTCATCCCCTTTTCAACCCTTTACAACACTTTCTTCCAAATAAAAAGTAGCCTATGTCTTTTCTCAGGCTCTAGACTATCTGTGTACCTTCATTTAAATCGGTTCAGTAGTTTTGGCGTGAAAGCGAGACAGACAGAGTTACTTTCGCATTTATAATATTAAGTATGGAATAAAAAATAAGGCACATCCATACCATCCGTTCGTCAGCCAACATCTGAAACGTAAAATTGAATCCGTTGTTCCGTAAAGCTTATATTTATTCTCTGAGACAATTGGGGGTCCCTAATGAATGGTTCAGATCAATGCATTATGTTTGGATTGGTGGTACTTCAGAACGACTGAAGATTCATTCGGAATGGTACATTCACAAGTTCTTCCCTTAAAGAGAGTCGGATGATATTAGGAAGTTTTCACATTACAAAAAAATATATGCATAGGGCATTTTATAAGTGACTAGTGGACGCCCGCAGCTTCGCTCGCGTAGATTTAGACCCATCAACGACGTCTGCCCGCGTTCCGGTTGCCCACTTGACTTCAAAAACGGCAAAGTTTCATACTAACTTTGCACCCCCGTTTTACCCCCTTAGGGGATGAATTTTCAAAAATCCTTTCTTAGTGCTCCCCTACGTTATAAAAAGAACCCCTGTGCAAAATTTCAAGTTTCTAACCCTTATAGTTTAGGATTATGTCAGTCAGCCAGTCAGTCAGTCAGTCAGCTTCTCCTTTTATATATATAGATAATTAGTCCTGTTAGTTAGTGTTAGTAGGTAATAGTCCAGTTAGCAAAAATTGTTAATAAGAGTCTCGTTCCAAGTCAGTCACAGATGTGTTGCTACCCTTGAGGACTAAGATGGTCGCCTCTAAGAAGAGTAACCCTAAACCACATCTTTCCAAATGGACCACAATTCTTTTAAAAACAATTACTACACGGTAGAAATGGTACTAGGTACCGGGGCGGACGGTGTCGAAATACATTCAGAACGTCAAAAATACTACAATTTGTTGTTGAAAACATATTTTTCTTTATTTTGTAACCAACGTGAGACAATTGGTGGAGGGGTTAGTGGCCAACCCAGTGTCGAATGTTCTCAAGTCACCCGAAGGTCTTCGACAAGGCTTAACGTTTCCAGCATTTAAAACAACCGGGACCGACGGCTATACGTGCCCTCCGAATCACTTCCGCGTCCATGAAATTAGCCACTAGCGGTCACCCATCCACAAACCGACCGCGCCCGTCGTTGCTTAACACTTTCGATCACATTGAATCGACGCGAGCCATTGGGCTATGGACGCTACTACATGATATATAACAATAATTGCTTCGAACAGTCAGTCTGTTCGCCTCCAACCCCAATATATCAAGTCCTGAATATTACATCCTGTATAACACATGTGTCTTGCAATATCATTTTTTCTCCCCTGCCCGTTCGGTTCCAATTTCCATACTTCTCTCCCTGTCTATACTGTCATCCAATCTTTTGTTACATTTAACTAAACATTCGTACAGTAATATTATTCTTTATTCTATATTATTATTTTACAACTTCATGACTTTTATAATTGACCTATTTTTTCATTGACATTTAATTTAGACATTGACATTTCTATAATTACATACCCGCAGCTTCGCTCGCGTGGAATTAGACATAACAATAGTTTCGTTTACACCTAGTAATATTATATAGCCTATGTCACTAAGTGAAAATGCAGCTTTCTATTGGTGAAAGAATTTTTGAAATCGGTCCAGTAGATTTTGTGTGAAAACATTACAAACAAATATTTTTATTAAAAGTTTTTATTTAACTGGACTATTACTAACAGGACTAACTATCACTAACAGTCCCCAGTCCTCATACCTACTAACAAACTGACCAACGAATGTTTTAATTAACTTTCTCAACTAATTGGACTAACCATCCCAGTCCCTAAGGCTCTGCGCAAACGGGCCACCGACCACAGCCACCGGTGGCTGTCGCGCGCTATGACACTACTATAGCGAGTGGCCGCCACCGGCTACACGTGTGCGGCGCGTCTATACAAAATATGAAAAAGTTTATGTTAAGTGGCTGTCGCTGGCCACCAGTGGCTGTGGTCGGTGGCCCGTTTGCGCAGAGCCTAATTGAGTCTTGTTTAAAGTCAGTCACAATTGTCATGGACGGCAGCGGATGGGTGGTGCTGCAAGCTCGTTTGCTATTCTGTATTCATAAAAAAAAACTTCACTCGTATGTATCTATGTATGTATATAGGTATGTATGTCCTGGAATCTTGCAATCAAATTTCGCCCACTTCCACTGAAGCTATTGAGCTGAAATTTGGCACACATATTTGATTCCGATGACAATGCACGAAAATAAAAAAAAAGTTATAAAAAGCTTATTTAAAAAAAAAATTATAATATTAGTAGGTATATAGAATAGATTTAATTTGCAATGTTTATGTTTAATTTTAGTGTTCGTCTGTCTACAGTTAAATAGTTAAAATTTAGCATGCGAAAATGTTTCGTATACGAAAATTTAAAGTCGTATCGCTGAAATTAAAAAATCGAAATCTTTGGCAGCGGTGGTAACGTATTTCCGTGGTATTACCCATTCTAAATAGATTGGTGTGAGGTTTTTAAAACTCAATATTTTCCCAGCTATAATAAAGGTACTGTGCAGGTAAGGCCAGTACAGTCAATAATTTATATCGTAACATATTCATAGCACGAAATTTACGGCGTATAAAGGGTGCTTGGCATAACACCTACAACACAGGGTGTTCACAAAAGATTTTTAGTTATTTTTTGTTGCATATAAGTTAGTAGCTACGAGCAAACAATAAACATCCAATGCCTCTGTTTTATGGGTATTTTATTTTATATATATTATATATATTTTATTATTACCATCGCGTGCATCGTAGAGTCTACTTACCCTGAGGATGCCTTGTTTTGGGGCGAAACACGTGTTGGTGTGTGTATGTTGGTGTGTGTATTCATTTATCGCATGTGCATGTTTTCCTGCGTGGGAGGGAGGGAGGTGCTACGTGCATGAAAGTATACATACATCACCATACGTTTTTGTTCGCGGATTGTTGCAAAGTAGAACTCTTGGTTTGCCTTAAAAAAGACTTATAAGTACGAATTTGTCAAAATTACAGCATTAGTCGTAGCGGACTACGACCGCAGGTTTTCAGTACGACCCCTGATTCCGAGCAGTTCGGACAGTAGTTTTTGACGTGATAACGTCTTATAAATTGATGAACAGCGCATATGAAAAAGTGTATCCCGTTCCGCTTCCGTTTCCGTTGAGTGTTTTTATTAAATTAATTTTTAATTTTATTAAATTAATTTTACACACGACAACATTGGCGTTTCCATGGCTCCGAAATAGGGAACTGTCAAAATATATAGACTTGTCTGTTGTCTGTTATCTTTGTATTTTCAATTCTCCTTTTATGTATTGTATAAAATAATGATTATGACGTTATCACGTAAATCTATCGTCCGTAAACGGACTTTACAGACAACCATTTTTTATGTTTACATGTCACTGACTATATAACCCTAGCTTAACTAACTTAAATACGCATTTAATTCTTTTTAATCACCCTGTATGTCGGCCGCGGTGGCGTAATAAAGAGAGTTTTGACTTTTATAGCTCAGACGTGCGGTGGAGGGCAGTGCAGATCTTTTCTTAAATATAACTTCGCTCATGACTCGGTTCATAACTTCTCCTAGCCTCGTTATTCTAGCCGCAATGTCCTGGGTTCAATCTGGTTGGGCTATAGCTGCGACCAATGATATTTAAATGATCAATGACCATTAATATTTTACTCTTGTAACTAATAGATGCGCATCTTCACTCGCGTGGAATTAGATATAACAATAGTTTCGTTTACACCTAGTAATATTATATACCATAATAATATGTCGCTCAGTGAAGATGCAGCATTCTAATGGTGAAAGAATTTTTGAATCGGTCCACTAGTTTTTGTGTGAAAACATTACAAACAAATCTTTCCTCTTTATAGGTACTCGTAATATTAACATAGATAAAAGGAGAAGCTGACTGACTGACTGACATATCAACGCAGGGCCTAAACTATAAGGGTTAGAAACTTGAAATTTTGCACAGGGGTTCCTTTTATAACGTAGGGCAGCACTGAGACAGGATTTTTGAAAATTCACCCCTAAGGGGGTAAAACGGGGGCACAAAGTTAGTATGAAACTTTGCCGTTTTTGAAGTCAAGTGGGCAACCCGAACGCGGGCAGACGTCGTTAACGTGTCTTATTCTACGCGAGCGAAGCTGCGGGCGTCCACAAGTATTAGTATAGACGATTATTACATGGCAGAAATTATACAATTTAATGTTGTGTTGTTAAAAGTCTTTGTTGAAAAGACATTGTGATACGGACAGGTTCTACCAGTCGGTACTCGAAACCACAGAACAGATAAATAAATAATATAAATAATTCTATCCTCCTATAACTGTTCTGTGCTCGAAACGAAAAAAGACAGATAGTTTCCCGCCCGCGCCGCGCCGGTATCCGACAGCGAAGGCAAGGGCGGCTCGTATCCGCAAAAATAATATTTTCCTTACTTAGCTGCGGCCGGCAGATAACCTCTGGACATAGTGCGGGTACGGCCGCGGACACAAGTGTTCTGAATAAAATAGAACAATTTTATTTATTTCATCAAGTTATTACTGTAATGCAAATAGAAGATACGCTTACACTGTGGGGTCATACGCATATCGACTTTTGTACCCTGTATGATTTTGGCAAATAAATTGATTTGATATTCACAAGTGCAAGAGCTGCGAATATTAGATTATTTAATTACTAGCGGACGCCCGCAGCTTCGCTCGCGTGGAATTAGACATTCACTAACTTAAAAAACGGCAAAGTTTCATACTAAATTTGCACCCCCGTTTTACCCCCCTAGGGGGTGAATTTTCAAAAATCTTTTCTTAGTGCTCCCCTACGTTTTAAAAGGAACCCCTGTGCAAAATTTCAAGTTTCTAACTCTAAAAGTTTAGGCCCTGCGTCGATATGTCAGTCAGTCAGTCAGTCAGTCAGTCAGTCACCTTCTCCTTTTATATATATAGATTTATTACTTAATTGTTTCAACCTCTCTTGTTTTACCCTGCTGACAACTCAACACCATTGACGCTAAACAATTATGATTTAGTAATAGCACGGACTACCATATAGCATTTAAAATAAACTCCAAATCATTTTAATATCATTGTATTAATTTTAGCTTTCCATAACACAGGCCCGCGCCTACTTTGGGGTCAGATGGCCGTGTGTGAGAATGTCCAAGATATTTATTTATTTATTTTATTTATTTCCCAGTGGCTTGAGATAATACAGGTTCATAGGACATTTAAATTTATGAACTTTATACCTGCACTTTGTCCTGCTACTAAAGTTTCGATTGATTGATTTCAATACAATACCGAATTTATTGAACCGATAATACAAGAAATTAAGAAAAAGTATCGCAAAAGGCGATGCTATTGCTATGTATCTCTTGCCGACAGTCTTTCAACCCAACAGAAAAAAAAATGTTCATGGGAGTGGTACAGTCACTACGGCAGACAATACATTCGAAAGTATTATGGTGAACTCAGCCGTGCCGGTCTCCTTACAATGTTTTTTTTAACCATTACAGCTGATATTATTTTATTTCTTACAAAGCAAATGACATAAATATTTGGTACGTACCACTTAGGTTTGAATCCAGACACCCTCGATTAAAAGGTGAGTTACATGGCCACTAATTCGAGCGGATACAGTTGGTTCGAAGAATGAAAAGAATTTAACAAACTAAATTAAAACTATAAAAATTAGTTAAATTATTTTAAATCAAATTTAATCGGACTGAACGATTCGTGAGTGTCTATATTCATAGTTGAAGTTACCGGCTTACTCAAGTGTGATTTAAGTTGAAAATAGGCTGACTAGTTTCGATCTATTACGATAATCGTCTAATAATCATCGTAATAGATCGAATTCAGGAGTTCACTCCTGTAGATGATCATCGTAATAGAACGAAACTAGTCGGCCTATTTCACTCCTGAAGATGATCATCTTAATAGATCGAAACTAGTCGGCCTATTTCACTCCTGTAGATGATCATCGTAATAGATCGAAACTAGTCGGCCTATTTCACTCCTGAAGATGATCATCGTAATAGATTGAAACTAGTCGGCCTATTTCCGACCTAAATCACACGTGAGTAAGCCGGTAACTTCAACAATGAATATTTAATCGGACTCTTTTTGTTTCGAATTAATGTATTTCGCGCGCGACCGTCCATCAGTGTCAGGACAGCCTGCTTGACTGGAGATAAGCCCGGCTTATATCGAAGGCACTTAACCTCTCCACTGTACCAAGACGCCACTACTCTTGACCGCCCTTACAAGGTTTACTTAACTGGGGGTCAGGATAGCTCGGGCTATTTTTAATTTTTTTTATTGTTAAAAAATATTATACGCTTCCCCGATGGTATAATGCCGGGTCCTTATATTTACGAATACCTATATTTTATATTACCTACTATTTCTAATCATCTTATTCTAATGACTAAATTATTATCTACTAGTGGACGCCCGCAGCTTAGTATCGTTTACACCTATTAATATTATATAACCTATGTCACATAGTGAAGATGAAGCTTTCTAATAGTGAAAGAATTTTTGAAATCGGTCCAGTAGTTTTTGTGTGAAAACATTACAAACAAATGTTTCCTCTTTATAATATTAGTTAGATATATATTATGTTACGGCGGATGAAGCTGCATGCTCGTTGTTTGCTATCTTCTTTTATTTGTATTTTTGTATTTGTATTCTTCACATCAAAATAAAATATGTTTTATTCCGACGGCGATAACATTACAAGGGGGCGTGAATGCGGCTGATTTACGATGATCCAACCTAACTGTTTCCCGGTCAGGATGGCAACTTAAAGTGCCCCTGAGTTATATATGGAGCTAGATCTACTGGCTAGTGGTCGAGAGGCTTCTGAGATATGTTCTGGGTTCGATTCACGGATTGGGCAAAGTATTAGATTTCAAATTTGAAATACGACATAGTAAAATAATTATAGGAATGCACTTTATTTTGCTTGTGCCAAAGTGTCTGTCGTAGAGGTGACTAAAAGGGGGTGTCAGTGATAGTCAATGTAATATTTGTACTATTATGTATTCTGTGGTAATACTTTAGTAGTCTGTCACAAAGGGTTGGATTATGATGATATTATTATCTGTGGGCTTCTGGGTTTGCGGGCGGCAAGTATAAATAGTAAAATTTAAAAAAAAACACTCAAACTACTTACCAATAATTTTAACATACATAATAATACACAACGCGCACACACACACACGTACACACACTCCACGTGCTTAAGTCAACACACACACATAATCGATAGGGTGCACCACTTTCTAGGCGACGCGATGTAGTGTTTTTTTTAAACATCCACGATAATCGCTTAAATATTATCTGGTTCATACAGAGTCGCTAATGTATCGCAATAATTACTTAGCTAAAACTTCTAAAGCGCCTACCGCCTATCCATCACAATCTTTGAAGACATCTACCCTCATTTTTCTCGGCTCAAACGCTAAAAACACAGTGATTAGCGAGAACAACGCCATTTGTATGCTTATTAGGATCCTGGGGACCGAAGTCCCCTAGTTGGGGGACAGTTTAAGCTATAAACGAGGAGCGAGAATCTTTGGGGATAAATAAATCTATACTAATACTAGCTGACCCCGCAAACGTTGTTCTGCCATATGAAATGTCAAAGTGACGCGACGCTTCTCGTCAATCGTATCGTAAAAATAATAATACTAAAATCGTGTTTAAAAAAACATTTTCCAGTGGAGCAAATTGTGAATCTAAACCATTGTCGAATCCCTTTAAACACACACAAAAAATTACATCAACATCTATCCAGCCGTTTAGGAGTTCACTGTCATACACACATACACAAGAAATATATATATTAAGATTATAAAGATGTTTTCACACAAACACTACTGGACCGATTTCAAAAATTCTTTCACCATTATAAAACTGCAACTTCACTGAGTGACATAGGCTATATTATAATATTACTATTGTTATGTATAATTCCACGCTAGTATTTGTTGTTATAGCGGCAAGAGAAATACATCATCTGTGAACATTTCAACTGTCTCGGTTCTCGGTCTTGGTTAATGAGATCCTGGTGACAGATGGACAGACGGACAGCGGAGCCTTAGTAACAGGGTCCCGTTTTACCCTTTTGATACGGAACCCTAAAAAAGTGGCATATCAACGCTATAATCTATTAACTTGAACCGCGTTTGAAAGTATCAAAGAAAAAACTTGGTCCAAAACTCTAATTATAAGGAAAATTTTACAGCTTGCAGGATGAGTAGGGCTGTACCGAGTTTGCTATTAACGTAATGAGTTTAAGCCCATATTTACGATATTTTACAAGAACTTTTGAAGTAAAACTTCTTTAGGCGCGACTAGGGAGTAACTCATATTTTTGATTCTGACGGATGTTCCGGTTATTTTCTTATTAAACTATTAATTTATTTTAATCAAACGAGTACTTTTTACTTTTGGAAGGAAGTTCCTTATCGCGTGTTGCGAAAGGGGGCTAGACGGAAAAAATTAAGACTAAAAGTTCTGACACTTTTTGGTGGTAGAACCTATATACGGTACGCTTGCTGCTTGTTTTGAATAGCTAGGTGGTAGAACCTATTTACGGTGCGCTTGCTGTTTTATTTTGAATATCTAGGTGGTTGTACATAATAAATAATAAAAATAACAATAACTTATAATAAGTTTTAATTCAATCGCGCGTAAAGGTTACACGCACACACTTTTTTGTCATGGGTTGCTTTTGGTAATCTTGTACAGTATTCAAATTCGTACGTAACTCATTTCAAAAAGTCCTTTTACCAGCACAACCCACTCTATTCCAATGTTGGGCTTGGCCATTAGATCATAGTCCACGACTGGCCAAGTACGGACCAGATTTGAAAAGAAAAGAAAAGAAAAGAAAAGAAGAAAAAAACGTTTATTTCTACAAAATACACCGTAGGTACACACAACATTTAAAAAAATACAGAAACTTAAACAAAGAGAGATGAGATACGAGAAAAACGAACGCATTCAGCTTTGCCGCGGCGGTACTAGAGACGCTGGTTTTCAGTGCGTCAGTTAGTGTCACGTAGTTCTGGTGATGGTGAAGCTAAACATAGTTATTAATTACTTAAATCTATTAAAAAATCCTCACCTTTACAGCATTTAATTACTTTCGCTGCGACCCATAGACGTCCCACTGTTGGGCACGGGTCTCCTCTCAGACTTTTAATTACTTTAATTGCACGTAAAGAAGTCCATAGCCCAATGGCTCGCGTCCATTCAATGTGATCGACAGTTAAGCAACGACGGGGCCGGTCAGTTTGTGGATGGGTGACCAAAGCCATGACGGTGACGCGAACTCATAGATCATCCACGTCTACGTAGTTTTCACTGCTGCCAATAGCGTGACGGTGACGCGAATACATAATATAATCGATCCAAAAATCGCTCAACGAATCTAATGCAGTTTTCACTTAAAATTATACCATTATTTTTTTTTGTAAAACAAATGCTTTTATACTTTTATTTTTATTTTCGTGCATTGTCATCAAAACCAAATATGTGTGCCAAATTTCAGCTTGATAGCTTCAGTGGAAGTGGGTGAAATATTGATTGCAAGATTCCAGGACATACATACATACATACGAGTGAAGTTAAATAAAAGCTTTTAATTAATAATAAAATAAATTCAGACGAATTGACAATTTCTTTTGAAGTCGGTTTAAAACTAGTAGGTACCTGTAACTCCCCCATAAGGCATAATACTCTGCCCCATAGAGCCCCCATAGCTATCCCCATACATTCACGCCATATAAATTTAAAAGAATGCAATTTTATTCATAGTATTTTTCCGCCGCCGTAACCGTGGCGTCCTTACTCCGAATGAATTGTGTTATGTCTATGGTAATTTTATTTAAATGTATTGAAAATAAACGGTTTGTACAGTGCTTTTGCAGATGGTAGAGCCTGTAAAAGCCTGTAAAAGTATTCTATTTAGAGTTCTCCCGAAACAGACCGCCGCACCCAATGATGCGTGTATCATTTCTGACGTGCATAAAAGCAATTATATTCCGGTTGAAATGGTGATATTTATCAAACAATACTTGCACATTAACTACACTACAACTCGATAGTCTAGCTAGAGCCTGAGAAAGGACATAGGCCACTTTTTAATTTCAAAAAAGTGTTGTAAAGAATTGAAAAGGGAGATGAATGGTTGTATTCAATGAAAGTATTTTTAGAACTAGAAGCATGAAATTTATATTTTAGGCTGTTGATTAGATATAAATGAATATGGTATTCAAAGTTTGTAAAAATGTTACTCTTAAGGGTGTAAAATAAACATAGGGGATAACACATTTACGAATTCACAAACGGATTTACAAATTTGTGAGGATAAAGTTAACGCGTTAAGAATAATATATTTTTTGTCTAATTCCACGCGCGGGCGTCCACTAGTAAGTAAATAAATAAATAGAAGTACTAACTCTAAACTAAATTCTCATGTAGAACTAAACTTCTCGTTTTCTACTCGCATGCTCGTTTACTACTGTTCAAATCAAACTACCTGCTGTACTCTAACCGCATGATTTTAACCGGTCGGCCGTCTTGCGCAAGCCGGGTAAGTTAACCCGGATCACAATAAATCTATCACCGGCCCGTCAGGAGCGGAGGCTTACACGGAAACGCCGTTAGGGTTTGAGGTTCCGTTTAGCTAGAGATCTGGGTTCAATTCCCAAAGCTCGCGCCTACTTTAGGGTCAGATAACCGTGTGTGAGAATGTCCAAGATATAATAATTTATTTATTTAACTCTTTATTGCACACCCAGACATACAGGAACAATTACATTGAATAAGGATTAAAAACTACGTACAATAGGTGGCCTTATCGCTATCTAGCGATTTCTTCCAGGCAACCTTGGGCTGAGGAGTTAGAGAATGAGTCTAAATATGGTAGGGTGCACAAAAATAAATTAGGAAATATATAAGAAAGAAAGGAATACAGGAAAGCAAGTAAAACATATAGATATTGAGTAACACTAATTATATTTTTTTTTTTTTTAAATTGTAGGTGGTAGAACTTATAGGGAACCAAATAGGTTTTAAATGAAACCTATTTTGTTACTTTAGAATCTTACCTTGTCTGTGACTTTGACAGGCTGCTTTACAATGTACGGCACGCCGGGAACAGGGCCGAAGAGCGAGGGCATCATTGCTGGCGCGAAAATCACTTTGACGGCTTGACTTTGACAGCCGCAACTGTCATTTGACTTCACTCTGTCCTCTTCGGCGCGCTTGCAACAGCAGTGATGGCACGACTTCACCGCGCTTTGACAGCTACTTTGACATTTACTTTGACAGCTACCTTGAGAGCTCTCGGTAACAGTTTGTATGGAAGTGTTTTTCATTTCAGCTTCCGCTTTTTCAACGGAATCATTTTGCGTGGAAGCACTTTTATTTGGTGGAACTGTATCTGCTTCTTCGTTTATGTAGAGTCTTGGTTTTTTTGCGAACTCTCGAGGCAGTTGTAACAGAGGAGGTTTTCTTTTAAGATCAGTAGGTGTTTCTAGAAGATATTTATTAGATTTCTCCTTGTCAGGTTTCGAGACGAACGGGTGAACTAGTAAAGTTTTTTGTGGTTTGCCTGAATTAGCAGCCCCAAAGGGCGTTGGGTTTTCTTTCGGATCCAATTTGAATGCTTATTACCACAGATTCTTAAAATGTATCTGCAGTTGTCTTGTTCATTCAAATATTTATTTACAGCTTTAAACTTTGTTCAATCATTTGATTTTTTAATTTTATTCTAAAACCATTAGCAGCTAATTTTTATTTAATTGAAGAATGGTTTGAATGTTTTGAGAGCTTTTAAATCTATTACTATGCACGGACTACATAACTAAAGCCTTAGTCTATGCTATTAGTAACTGTTTAAGTGTTTTGTAATCAATATTGACGTGGCTCATAGTTAGTGGCTGCTTTCTAAATAAGTTACTCTTACATGAGTTTTTGTATAAACTGAAAAACATTGGGACGTCTATGGGTTGCAGGTTAGCTTATGGTAGACTCTAAAAAAGTGTAACCAAAAACCACATCATTCAAGCTTTCTTAAATAACAATTATTGCATGCAATTAAAATCAATTATTGCACAGCAGAAAATCTAATTGTCTTGAGATGATTATTACATCACCGATAAACTCTTTCCGTCATGAATTAATGAAATAATAGCTCTGAAAAGATATGTAATACATACCAATAATTATTATTAATTGACGTGCCCGTTGGCGCAATCGGTGGCCTGTTGCGCCAGGGGTCGTAGGTTTGAATCCCACTCAGGACAAATATTCGTGTAACGAACACTTGTATGTATTTGTTCTATGTCTGGATGTTATTATTACCTATTTAAGTATGTATTTAAAATTATCTATGTATGTATATCAGTCTCTGACACCCATAACACAGGCTCGCGCCTACTTAGGGATCAGATGGCCGTGTGTGAGAATGTCCAAGATATTTATTATTATCAAAAAATCACTTATTTAGAAATCACGAGTAAATCGGTTACGTATTTAGATGTTAATTTATTCAAGTTTGATTTTTTTTTTAAAACTGTGACTGCCTGGGTTCGATCCCGGGTCGGGCAACAACTATTGGGTGTTTTTAACTAGAAATCCCCGGTAGCAGCTCGGAGTATGGACTTGTGGCCGGTGTATGGCAATAGACTCACCACCTATTAGGTACATAGGACACATACATTGCCTCGGGGCAACAAAAGGAGTGGAGGCCCCCTGGCCTCAAAATAATTTCCAAATGAAATGAACAACTTTTTTGAGTCGAGTTTTTCAATCAATAATTTATTGTGAAACTGAGTAAATTCCTACATACATACATATTTAAAAAACATATAAATATTTAGATTAATTATTTCTGTTAATATTTAAGAACAATATAATAATGTTAGTACAAGCCAAAAAAAAATATTAAAAGAAAAGTTTACTAGTCGGAATTTGAATATTTTTTTCCGAAGTCTATTGTGGGCCCCTTTTATGTGGAGGCCCGGGGCTATAGCCACGGTTGCCCTCCCTTTAAATCCGGCCTTGCGTGTTTACACACCTCAACCTACCCCTACGGCAAAATAAAGGCGTTTTAATTTGGTTTAATTCCTTTTTAATTTAGTATTAATAGGTACTCGATTTGCTAAATTCTTATATACTTTTCGTCAAAAATAAACAGTTAAAAATAAATTCCAACCATTCTTCAATTCCGTACTCTATCCTAAACTATTAAATGAATTTGATTTATTGAAGAGCACACGAGCACACGAGAAAATCACATTAAATCCTCACGAAAGTATTTTATCAATAAACACTTGGACAGTATCTGAATCAATCTTTATATCGATACAAAATGAACTATACCATCGGAGTCACTTCACTTGTTTACCACAATGTTTACACCGGCGCGACCTTGAACCCGCCACGTGACATTGTTTGTAAACAACTCGTCAACAAACAAACACTTGCTTACAGTTTCACTTCAAACATTTTCGCGACATTCAAATCGTTGTATTTTTAGAAAATTTATTTTTGGATTTTTTTGTTAAATTTTATTTAAATTCTCGCAGCGTACGAGACGTCCGCGCGTCGCGACGTCTGTGTTAAGACTGAACGAGCTTGGGAGGAGCGTGAGGCGGGACAATGGGAGTGCCTCGGCCACGCCCACCGAATAACTTAAATTATTTTAATACCTAAGTCTAGACCAAGATGGCTGACGGTTCTTGAGCTGCAGAGATTTGTTTTGTGTGCAAGTGAAAGTTAAGATTAGCAGAGACTGATACCACTCTAAATACATCAAAGGTTTTATGATTGAAATGATTATTTGCATGGGTGCAAATGCTTCGATTTAAAATCAGTCTTATAACATGACTCTGCAAAAATAGTCCATTCCCATTTCTGCCATATAATGGTAATTCAATTTCGTACTGTTAGCGTCATTAATTTTATAATATACCAGTTATAACTAATCCATACAAAATATTATAAATGCGAAAGTAACTCTTTTTGGTAGCCTTTCTTAGGAAGCTACTAGCTACTTTTTAATTGGAATAAAGTGTTATACAGGGTTGAAAAGGGGGATGAAAGGTTGTATGAAAGTATTGACATTTTCAGAACTAGAAGCATTAAAACCCCCCACAGCAGGCCTAGAGCATACTCAACCACGTTGCTTCAATGTGAATTGGTGCAGGGATTAGTTACCAACCCAGTGTCGAATGTTCCCAAGCCACCCGAAAGTCTTTCACAAGGCTTAACTATAGTTTTCACTATTGAAAATAGCCTGGATAAGCTTAACGTGCCCTCCGAAGCACGGTAGCGTCCATGAAATTTTACCACTAGCGGTCACCCATCCACAAACCGACCGCGCCCGCAAACTGAACACATTGAATCGATACGATATGGACGCAACTGAAAAAAATAAAGTACCTATATAAAGTAAAAAAAATAAAGTACCTACCTGTAATGTTTTCACACAAAAACTACTGGACCGATTTCAAAAAAATTCATTCACCATTAGAAAGCTGCATTTTCACTGAGCGAAATAGGCTATATAAAATTACTAGGTGTAAACGAAACTATTGTTATGTCTAATTCGACGCGAGCGAAGCTGCGGGCGTCCACTAGTATGATAAAGAGTAAGGCCTTCCAAAGGCTTTCGACGGGGTCCTCGGGGGTCTTCTCTCGGGCATGCAGGTTTCCAGTGACGTCCGGTTCAGTGACCCAAATAAATAAAATTAAAAATCGATTAACAATGTCTCGAGCGTTCCCGGGATTCGAACCCAGTTTAATCCGGGTTGTAATCGCTCGCACCCCAACCCCTCGTCGATGTCCTCACCTCTAATCAACCCTAATTCACCCCAACAGCGTTACCTGGTCCGATTTACCCCTATTACTGTTAATTGAGTTAGTCTGTCCAGTTGTAATTTTACTGCTGGGTCCTTTCGACCCCGTTATGTGTAGAATGTAGTGTAATTCCCTGGATTGAATAGCAAACGAGCAGGTAGTCCGTAAAGACAGAATGTGCAGTACCAGCTTCAGTTCAAGTTAAAAGCCGCATCATTAATTTATATATAACTAGCTGACCCCGCAAACGTTGTTCTGCCATATGAAATGTCAAAGTGATGCGACACTTCATGTTAAATATTGTTCATACAAATATAGGTACTAAAATCGTGTTTAAAAAACATTTTCCAGTGGACCAAATTGTGAATCTAAACCATCCTCGAATCCCCTTGAACACACACAAAAAATTTCATCAACATCTATCCAGCCGAGAGTCGTAGGTATAAACCTAATCAAGAAATATATATATATTATGATGAACGTAGTATGAAGACCTTATTACAGAGTAGGTGTATCATTTATAAACATAAAAAAAAATACTCTAAAGATACCTAGTTAAAATTCAGAATAGGTAATGGCAATTTTTGTGTACTCTACAGCGGAATGGAAGAGAGAGCTCAAGAGGATAGTAGGCGAAGCCCCCACTAAAATAAAATACTAACTCAAAAGGTAAAAACAAAACAGCGATATTAAAATATTAATAAGTAAACATATAGATAAACGTAATATTTTGAAGTCAGGCCGACTTTCATGTTGATGGCAATGGACAAATACATAAGATACAAACAGGCATGTAGCCACCGCTACCACCCATGACAACTGTGACCGACCTGTATCACATTACTAAACAGTTACGTCGTAACCTTTACCTAATAAGTACAGTAGTATAAAATAGACATTAAAAGTTTCGTTTACCTAGTTGCCACCCTACTCAACGACACTACCGGTCGAATCCTGTCATCCGAACTTAATTTCGACCGAAATTTGGATGGCTTCAGTGGAATGCACATATTGACAATGCACGAAAATTAAATAAAAGTTATAAAAAGCTTTTTTTTTTTAAGTTTAATATTTTTATTCATTAAACTGTAAACATTTGTTGCAAATAAGAAGCAATTCTATTGAAATTTAAGAAATATTCGAACAAACTTCCATCCCGTATCATTATTTTCCGGGAACGCCTACAATGTTGTACCGCCTGTTAGGTCTGTCATATTATTAATAGGTATTATCATATTATTAATATTAATAGGTATTAAGTTGGTGAAAATCCGTCAAAGGGTTTTGTTAGGTTAATGTTAAGTAAATATCTATACTAATATTATAAAGACGAAACATTTGTTTCTAATGTTTTCACACACGCGCCTGCAGCTTGGCTCGCGTGGGATTAGACATAACAATAGTTTCGTTTACACCTAGTAATATTAATATTATATAACCTATGACACTCAGTGAAGATGCAGCTTTCTAATGGTGAAAGAATTTTGAAATCGGTCCAGTAGTTTTTGTGTGAAAAAATTATAAACAAATCTTTCCCCTTTAAAATATTAGTTTAGAAGTATAGATCAGATATAGATCAGATATAATATTAGTTTATATATAAAAGGAGAAGGTGACTGACTGACTGACTGACTGACTGACTGACTGACTGACATATCAACGCAGGGCCTAAACTATAAGGGCTAGAAACTTGAAATTTTGCACAGGGGTTCCTTTTATAATGTAGGGGAGCACTAAGAAAGGATTTCTGAAAATTCAACCCCTAAGGGGGTAAAACGGGGGTGCAAAGTTAGTATGAAACTTTGCCGTTTTTGAAGTCTTTAGACGGGTAGACGTCGTTAATGGGTCTAATTCTACGCGAGCGAAGCTGCGGGCGTCCACTAGTTAGTTTATATAAGAAGAATATATAGGTGGTAGAGCCTATATATACTTCGAGAGATATAGATATAGAGAGATAATTGGTTCCATATAGAGTTCGCCCGGGGCAGTACCTATCTTTTATCCATAAAAAAAAAGATTAAATTATAACTGAATATATAAATAACAGATTTTTACAGGATAAATAACAGGTTTCCACTAATAACTAATATAAAATAGTGTATTGCATTGTTTGAATCATAAATATCACGTGATAATATTATAATACTTAATATGATTTATTGTCAATCTGCTTATAAACTATTGAAACCTACGGCCGACACTGACTACAAGAACGGGCAAGATTAGCTCAGCAATAACGGCGCGCAGAACTTTACAAATACCCATGAACCCCTCAACCCACATAAACCCGCGATGCGTAAATCAGATGAACCGTCAACCACAGAATACCTTTGTGCTCGCTTTGAAAAGCGGATCACATCTATGCCAAACTTGTGGAAAGTTCAACGGATCTGTGAATGTGATCCAATAGCTTTTATACTTGAAGACTTGAAGTGAAATTTATTTGAGGTGTGTTGGGTGATTTTTGAAAATAGTTAATTTAATCATTAACATGTGTATTATAGACTTCACACATGGCATGGCCATCTGACCCCAAACTAGGCAGAGTCTGTACTATGGATGTCACGCGAGCGACACTGCAGGGGCGTCCACTAGTATAAAAATAAATTATTAACCAAATTATCTTTGACTTTTTATTGCTCTTTCCTATAAATACTATATTTTTTAGAGTGTACTACATAATCATATATATTAAAAGCTTTTATTTAACTTCACTCGTATGTATTCATTCATTCATGTACCTATGTATGTATGTTCTGGAATCTTGCAATCAATATTTCACCCACTTCCACTGAAGCTATCGAGCTGAAATTTGGCACACATATTAGGTTCCGATGACAATGCATGAAAATAAAAATAAAAAGTTATTTAAAAAAAAAATTTTTTGCGTATATTTTAATAGTTTATTTTGAATACTATATTTAGCCAGAAAACAATGTTGGCAGCCCTACTGCCTAACTACGCTAATTAAGTGTAGAATACAGTACAATTAAATAATCTAAGGCCTGGACAGAAGAGACGCGGGGAGAATGCTATTGCCCGGGCAAGTTTACTTGTGTTACAAAAATGTCTGGCAAAATTGACAGCAAACAATGAGGACGCTAACCAACATTATTTTGCCGTACTCGATATATCGATACCTCTGGGCTCAAAGGGCGTATAGCACAAAACAGCTACTTTTCAGGAGAGCCAAAAAACCAAAAAAATAAAACAAAATTAGCTATAACTTTTTTGTCTCAATAATTATAAAAAAACAATCTATGAGAAAAATACTTATATTCTCCTATATTTTAAGTTAATATTATTAAACGAAGTCTAAGTATAATAGTTTCCAAAATAGTTTTGCTTTACTACCCAAAAAAAACAACAAAATGTCCTTTAAACCCATTTAAAAACAGCTAACTTTACTAACTTTGGCAGTAAATACAACCTAGCGTTAAAAAGTTGTATAATATTATGTAGTAAATGATAATAGCAATGTTTAATTGTGTTGTAAATCACAATGTTTGCATTTAAAATTGTACAACTTTCATAATAAAAAGGGTTAAACGGGGTGGGGGGTACCCCATCCCAATGGAGATAAGGGAATAACCAAAAAGCTTTTTAAAAATTAATTAATTGGAGAGTTATTTTTAATAGTTTTTATTATAGGTACGTAATAAAAGGACAAACAAGAAAGTTTTAAACAATTTTTGGGTTATTCATTTTAAGAATTATTTTCTTTTTCAGTATTATTTTCATCTTCTATATCTTCTTCTTTATCTTCTTCATCAGTTTCATTTAATGTACCACAAACATTAGAGCTCCATGGAAGCTTTCTATATTCTTCATGAAATCTCTTAGGTATAGTTCCGTTGTCACAGAGACGTGTCAAATCCATGTATTTTTTTTTGTTTATACATGTATAATTTAGTTGCATATAGTGGCTTAACTTCTTCAGCTTCCTGCTTTTTGTTTCCGCTTGACTTGTCCTTTGCTTTACTTTTTCCTTTTCCTTTGCCTTTTCCTTTGACCGATGGCTTTTCCATTAACGTTATATTTTGTTTTTCAGCTTCCTCTGCCATGGAATATTTGACATTTATTTGGTTTTCGTATTTCTTTTTAAATGTAGCAATTCTAATAAGTATTGGCAGTTAATTGATCAAAATTCAGAAAATCGGTGTAGTCCATAACAATGACTTTGTATGACTTAGGTTTATTCCGAGCGGTCTCAAAGTACCTATGTCGGCCATTGCGATGGACTCCATACAATTACAAAGACAAGAGGCAATTTCATTGCTTCCTCGTTTACCGTCGCTCACTCCCTAGGTATAGGAGTAAACTTCCTGTGTGCCGCTTTCGTAAAATGTAAAATTATACACCACATATTTTCTTGAATAGTATAGTTACATACTTTGACCGTGCGGCGTGCATAAAACCTTTTGCAAATCAAAACTACATGTAATAGTTCCATTAACAAAAGACTTCAAATTTTGATGTTTTTTAAACCTTTTTTAACTTGCTTTTTTTATTTTATGTGATAGTCAAAAAACTCTTTATCTTTCTCACTCATTGTATCCATATTATGTTCCGCTCTTGTGCATGTTACACATATTTTGTCTTTTTTGGGAATGTGGAAACTAATATTATATTCATTAAAAATGTTTCTAAACATATTTTCACTAACAGTGTCTTGGACACTGTTTATGCTTTTTTTATTTTTCTGATATAAATTAGACACGTTCTTTAATTCTTGAGGTAGATACACACCGTTTGTTCTTTGTCTATTGTAATGGGATGGCACTGCAGGTAGTGATTCAATAAATTCCTTCACTTTAAGCCTATAGAATAATGTGCTTTACACCTTAAACTTCAGGAAATATTTGTAATTATTTTGAGGTAGTAAAGGGTTGTAAAGAACAATAATGAGAATTAATGCGTTATACGCCATAATACTCATAATTATGAGTCCAATTGGATTCCTATACAACCTAGGACATTTTTAACTTGCACAGTAATATAATTTACAGCCCGATTTCCTGTTTCATTCTGTTTAAGCAGCCCAAAATAGATGGGGCGTAAAGAACATTTTTGTGCGAATTTGGCAACTTCGTATATACCAATCGATAGAGAATGAAAAACTGAATACGATGGTATTATTAACTCCATTTGGCCCAAAATGTGCTTTACGCCCTTTGAGCCCAGAGGTATCGATATGAGTACGGCAAAATAATGTGGGTTAGCGTGGGTTACTCAAAATAATATATCAGCGGCTATCGAACTCGCCTCTCACTCGAGCGGTCCGGGTTCAAACTCCAGCCGGCACGCACCAATGACTTTATGTGCGATTTAAGAGATTAAACGTCACTTGCTATAACGGTGAAGGACACATCGTGAGGAAACCTGCATGCCAGAGAGTTCATCATAACGTTCTCGAAGATATGTGAATCCGCACTTGGCCAGCGTGGTGGACTAAGGCCTAGTCCCTTCTATTCTGAAAGGAGACCCGAGCCCAACAGTGGGACAAAGAAAGGGTTGTGATCAACTCATATATCTACATCATCATGTTATCTACAAATCCCAAATTCAGCCCTTGAAACATAACTTATTACGTAAGTCCGTACCTAAATCAAAGATCCGTCAAATGCAGTTAAGCGTCTTTGTTAGAAAATATGAAGATTTGATAGTAGATATCAGGAGCGTTTCAATCGTTTGTAATTGATCGAGTTAAGCAACAACGGGCGCGGTTTGTGGATAGACAGAAGGACTTCCTCAGCCACCTTCGGGGATTCGGGACTCTAGGACCGGCCTCTCTACTCGGGCAGTTCTCCCGTGCCAGTGGACACATTCATAGTCAATTGGCTCGAGTCGATTGTATGTGATCGACCGAGTTAAGCGACGACGGGCGCGGTTGGTAGGGTGGGCGCTTGTGGCAAAACGACCTACCGTACTTCGGAGGGCACGTTAAGCCGTCGGTCCCGTTTGTTATCATTGGTAATAAAAATCGTTAAGCCTTAGGCCTTTGGGTGGCTTGAGAACATTCGGTACAGTGTTAGGAACTAATCCTGAGGGGTTGGGTTGGACCAATCCGCATTGGAGCAGCGTGGTGGAGTATGCTCTAGACCTCCCGCAGCTTTGTCTGGGGGGAGACCAGAGCCCAACAGTGGGACGTCTATTTTATTACTAACAACTCGAACATGATTAATTAACTTTTCTTTTTTATCTTAACATACAAAGCTGGACTCAATGCTAAAGCATTCTCTCCCACTCAATCTTTGGGCAGTGGGAAAAGCATCGAAGGCAGTATTTGAGATATAAATAAAAGTAAGATTAACATTTTTTACAACATTTAAATGAAAAGCAACTAAATAAATTAAGAATCTAAGCAAATATATATAACAAACAAATATATGTATATACTAAAATAAAATAACTACCTATATAATACCAAAGAGTAAGGACCAAAATAGTGTGTAGGCTGTCATAATACTATTATTAAATATATTATTATAACTAACAGTCCCAATTCTCATACCTACTAATGAACGGACCAACTTATATTTTTATTAACACTCATTACTGGACTAACCATCCCAGTCCCTATTTGAGTCTTATTCCAACTGGACCACAATTGCTTTAAAAACAATTATCACAGGATAGAACTGTTCTATTTTGGTATTAAGGACGGTGGTGGTACTGCCCTGGGCAATCTCTATTTTATAGGCTCTACCTATGAAAGTAACCAGTGCTCTCCACTGTACCTAACACAGGCTTCTCACTGATGCTTTGATCTCTGGACCAATAATACTAATCATACACTGTCTTTTTTTTATGAATACAAGATAGCAAACGAGCTTGCAGCACCACCCATCTGCTGCCGCCCATGACAACTGTGACTGACTTTGAACAAGACTCAATTAGGGACTGGGATGGTTAGTCCAATTAGTTGAGAAAGTTAATTAGAACATTAGTTGGTCAGTTTGTTAGTAGGTATGAGCACTGGGGACTGTAGTTAGTTAGATAGTTAGTCCTCCTAGTTGGTGTTAGTAATAGTCCAGTTAGTACGGTACTGTACTTGTACTGTACGTAACCTGTAGGTACATAGGGTAAAAAAAATATCAAAATGTGTTTGACCTTAATTTATTAACCTTATAGTTTACAGATTTATAATTAACTACATAATGTTACTTCTTTTTATTCTGTGGTCGCGCGTTCCCGCCACCGCGCGCTAGCGGCGCAGGCCGGCCCCTGTTTCCGAACGCTCCCCGACTTCCCCCGCGCCCGCTTCTCATGTTCTGCCCTCCCCTGCCCTTCGATACCTCACTTCTACCCCTAGCTTTCACTTGAGTCTCCTCTTTCACCATATCGATAACTTCATCTGGTATTCGAAGGTACTTTATCGTACTGCCCCGAATGTAGCACTCGGGCATCCTCCAGAACTTATCACCGTCCCGCGATGTGCAAATCACTTCGCGCAAATTGATGTTCATCCAGTTATCGCAGCTTACGAGGTGGCCGTTGTAGGTTTCACCGTTCTTCAGCTCGACCAGCATAGGATGGTTCTGCGCGGTGCGAAGCAATGATAGCGGCAACATTGTTCTGTTTTAACGTAACGTAGTTGTCTGAGGTTACTTATTTATTTACGTTTATCTTTTAATTCAAATCTGAAACTTCGGATGAATTTTACTTGAAAACAGTGTCAGGAAAACCATTTTGTGGTTATGTTGTATTGTCACTGTTATGTTATTTGTCAGTGTCACTGTTGACTAATCAGTGTTGCCAGATTAAATATTTTATAATAATAACATAATATTTAATAATCGTTCGATTTTTAATCGCTAAATAACTATCGATCAATTTTTAATCGATTCATGGCTATCTTGAATTATGATCGGCCAAACTGCGGGTGAAGCTAGATTTTGATAAATAAGTGGTAGTTTTTGGTGTAGGTATTCATTATACAGGGTTACAGGTTAAGTCGACCTATTCCCGTTAAGGGCGTGTAGTTTACATCGTTTCTGACTGATTTGACTATAAAACACCCTATCGTAAATCTAACCCTTTTCGAGATATTTCAATATAATTGTTGTTTATAAAAAATGCCCGATTTTCGGCTATCAACTTAGATTGATAGATGTACTTAATAGATGTACTTAAAAAAGTACATCTGCAAAACGGGGGCCATAATATTTTTTAAAGATTTTATTGATTGAAAAATAAACTTTCTAAATTTTTATTAGTTTCTATGAGATTCAATCATCTACAATGACTTATTTATTCATTTTACGTACAATATTGGTTATTGAGGTAGTAAATCTTGATCATGTGATTTAGTCAGCTGTTCTTATAGGACATAACACTAATCCTAACTTGGAACATCTTTATTTTACATGTAAAAATTAGTTAATAGTAATAATAAGACTTTCATTTCAAAATATCTAAGCTGATAGCCGAAAATCGGGCATTTTTTATAAACAACAATTAAATTCAAATATCTCGAAAACGGTTAGATTTACGATAGGGTGTTTTATAGTCAAATCAGTCAGAAACGATGTAAACTACACGCCGTTAACGGGAATAGGTCGACTTAACCTGTAACCCTGTATATTTTAAACCCGCATTGGAGCTAAGCTTAGCTACATTTCTATGTCTTGGACCAAATTAGCTAAACCGTCCGGACAGGACAGGCCAATGTAATATATCCTTGCGTGTATGCAGCATTAAAATATAATAATATATGATTGCTTTCTCTACGGTTCTATGTAATTATGGTAATAGTGATCGTCAATGTTACAATCCAGAAAAAAGTAAATTCAGTGATATTCAGAATTAATAGCATTCTGTGGTGCAACTTCTGACTATCTGTCAAGTGTGATATGTCAATATCAGCTGTCAGTTTAAACATTCAGTCAGTTCGAGTATTATGTTCTGTGGTCAGTTCAGACTTCAGTTGTTCGCAGCATTGCCAGAATGTAACTTTTGTTACATTTTACGTTACTTTTGACCCTCTCATGTAACTTCCATGTAACACGACTCAAAATGTAACTTTTACGTTACTTTTCGGACTAATTAAAATATTTAAATATTTTCCTACAAATAATAAATAATCGTGAAACGGAACGCATCCAATAATGTTTTTTGGTTTTTGTTCCCTTGATTTTGTGCAGATCAGTTCGACAGTACCATATTATTGTATATGTGTATCAGAAGTACATACAGCTGCCAATTTTCATTACGCTACGATCCTTGGAATATGGTTAAATTAGCTATCTTTAATTGACTTAAAACCGACTTTAACCGACCGGGCCCGTCGTTGCTTAACACTTTCGATCTCATTGAATCGAACCGAGCCATTGGGATATGGACGCTACAACTGCACTAAATATTAATTATAACTATTGGTAGGCTGTGGCTGGTAGCTATTTCGTAAATAACAATACTAATTACTAATACATACTTAAAAATATATTGTTTTTAATATTTTTTTTGTTGTTGTTTCTAATTAGTTGACCATTACTGTTCATACATTAATACTGATTTAAATGTTTGTCTGTAATGTAATATTGAAACTGCACTTGTGTCATGGGAATTATATTGCTTTTCTATTAAATGATAAATCGTTGAACATATTGTTGCCCTATTTATTGTTTAATTTCAAAATAAAAACGATTGCGGTGAAGTATCTTACACAATGTCATGGACCGTTGGTTGGTAGTGTTTCTAATTAGACGACCACCACGACGTATGTTTTTCTTTTTTAGGATTATCAGTCAATTATTTGATCAAAAAATATCACGATTCTTTCGAAGCTTTATTAATGGGACAGAAAACATTTTTAGTTTTTTGTAATAAAGTGTCATATTATAGTATTAGTGTTGTTTTCCACATAAAATATGGAAATGTAACTTTTGTCGTGAAAATGTAACTTTTTGAGGTGTCTCATGTTACATTTGACTATCTGCCACTGGCAACACTGGTTGTTCGTTCAGTGTTCAGTCCCACAGAGTACATTTTATATAACTGAAATAGAGTCCGCGCTCAAGGCTTGTGCATGGCCCATGAATGTGACGCCATCTGTTTTTTAATTTGGAAAACTTCGTGCATTTTTCTGCACCTTGGCACCTTTAATTTAAATTTTCTTTTAATGTTTCAATTAGAATAGAATTAGTTAGCTCTTAATTCATTAAGATCAAATACAATATGCCATCTTTTAGAGCATTAGTAACTAATCCTATTTTATAAAAATAAGAAGACTGGAATTTTATACGATAATTTATTGTATAATTTATAATGCTACAGTAACACAAAGCGTAGGTAAAACACCAATGTTTACAAAGAATTAAAAAGGCCCTGAAATTGTCAGAGAACACAACATTCATTCATGTTTAAAATTTCTTTGGCTGCATTCGAAGCCTCTGGTATAGGATACTTCTCCATCCTGTACAAGATATGAAGTCACTTTTGAAGCAGCACTACTTATAAATAATTTAAGCAGTCTTCATTCACCTGAGGAAAATTGTGAACCTGACTCGACTCATGCACAGGATTCAAATCATTCTTCATTCTTCTCAAACTGTTCTTCAATTTATGTGATGAACAGAAGTCCAGTTATGCTTCGGAACTAGATTTTGACGACATCGATATTAATAAGTATTACATATTATTATTCGTAAGTAGACGTACATGCGGGGCTTCGGAATCCTATTTATCACGTCGTGAGGTGGAAAAATCGTAAAAAGAAGTGAAAATGCATTTATTTACAATTAATATTATTGAAATTAATGACACATTTGACATGTGACATTTGAATTTTCATTTTAAATTTAACTAAATGGCGTTTGTACAGTCCATTCCTACAATTCAACGACAGTAATTATGGAATATCAATATTTAAATTACAATATTTAAAATTGCTGGACCCATTTTCTGAACTTAATATTACTAATTATGGTTTATTTACTACAATAATGTTTTGTTTTATAAATCTGACTTGATGTTACCAGATCAAAATATATAAAATAAATGGAAAACCATTGGTAACACTGAATTGAAAAACGTCATTACTTGTGTAGATTAGTACCATCTTTTGTATAATTTTAGAATGAAAATCAGTATAACCTGACAATATTTAATATCATGTCGCAGCAAACAAAGTCTACGTGTTTCTGTACATCCTAAATTTGATTGGTTTTCCAAATATCTATTGTCTATGCTTCCGAGTAGGTTTTTTTTAACTGCAAACACCCTGTTCAGTCCTAGAAAAACACCGAAACTCGAAAGGTCTTGATTTTTCTAGATGGTAAATAAAGATAACAAAAGGTATTGATTTGATATTGAAGCAGAGCAGTGTACAGTAAGTATACTCTTGTAAACTTATTTAAAGTATATATAGAAAGGGTACATGTAAACTTTAAAAGTTATTAGAGTAAGATAAATCTGTATAGTTTACCGTTGTTCATGTCGATAGCAACCGCGTGTTTTAAATGTATTAATTAGATCTAATTTGAGGTCTAGATCAAGTGCATGGCTTGTTAACTTGACCGAGTTATCTGGAGTGATTAGTTTTGTATGGAATTCGTCTAAGTATGCTTTATTTCGTCTAGTTAATGCCGGTGTTTTTGTTTACTTGTATGACTACTTTACACCCCATGTGGAAAGACTGCTCTGTTATTTTTAGAAGAACAAGAACAATTTTTTTCTTTCTATCATGTCCATAGTACTATGTCGCGTCCATAGCCTAATGGCTCGCGTCGATTCAATGTGATCAATGTGACTCTGAACTACTAACAGCAATTTCAAGTTGTAAAATCCCAGTAATACTTTCCTCAACCTTAGGCGTAGCAGTCCCGTTTGCGACCACTATACCAAAGATGTAGTCTTCAAATAATCAGTAAATTCTGGTTTCCAGGATAATCCAAGATGCCACAAGGTCGCCGCAAGGCCCCGTTCAGCGGCAAGGCCAAGAAACAGCAACTCCAGAGCAAAAAACAGAACAAAACTCTGCTCGTGACCAGTAAGTGTACTGCTTTATTTGTACACGTATAATGAAGGGAGAAGGGACCTCCACCAATCTGCATTGGAGCAGCATGGTGGAGTATGCTCTGGACCTCCCACAGCTGTGTCTGTGGGGAGACCTGTGGCCAGCATTGTAACGTCTATGGGTTGCAGCTAATGGACTGCTTATCTATACTTCTATATGTACTAATATTAGAATGAGGAAACATTTGTTTGTAATGTTTTCACACAAAAACTACTGGACCAATTTCAAAAATTCTTTCACCATTAGAAAACTGCATCTGCACTGAGTGACATAGGCTATAAAATATTACAAGGTGTAAACATATCTATTGTTATTTTAGTTTAGTTTGTCTAATTCCATGCGAGTGAAGCTGCGGGCGTCCACTAGTTGGTGAATAAGGCGATGATAGGGTAGTTTGAGATTGTTTGATATGTTGTAGGTACAAATATTAAAACACTAGCGATGGCTACCTAGCCCACAATAAATACAGTAGAACCTCGTTAAGTCAAACCTCCATAATTAGAAAGCAATTTAGGTGTATACAATGAATAGAATTACCACAAATTTATGACCCACGTTAACACGTATTTGCTTGCTTGGTGTCAGGTGTTTCATTTTATTAGTTTTAGAATCGAATTTTTTGGCGTCTCCCCTGATGTTCGACTTATAGAGTTTTTACTGTACATTCTACGTAATTTTGTGGTTTAAATGAACATAATATTAGGAGTGCTTTCAGGTTATATATGGAATCTATTATACGAGGTAGACTTAATGATGTGTAGAATAGATTAATTTCGATGTTTCACTGGCGCGGTGGTTGAGTGACCCTGCTGCCGAACCGCGAGTACCGGGTTTGAGTCCCGGACAGACATTTATTTGGTAGAGCCTAGAACCAAATAGGTTTTATGTGTAACCTATTTTGTTCCATATAGAGACCACACTTTTCCAACCGGATCACAAATTGCTCTAAAAATAATTACTACACACGTAGATGGTACCGTAGATAATGGTACCGTGGCGATGGTACTACCCTGGACGAAAATGAATGATCAAAAAGTCGTCGTATTATAAAAAATTGTCAGGAATTGAAAAAAACTACATTTTCGATCTATATAATTAATAAATTATAGGTAATTTATTCGTATTTGCATGGAGTATTTCGCCTACGAAATACTTTTTACTTAGTCTTAAAGATTGAGATACATAGATGTCGCCTCACTCGTGTCACAACTGAAGTCTGCAAGTACCATCCTTACTTAGTCCAACTTTAGTATAATTTTTACATTTCTTCTCAATATAATTTACTCTTCTTCATACATTTCGTCACGGTAGCTGTTTACAATTAAAATGAAGTATATCCAAACTAAAACAAATATTATAAACTTAAACATTATGTTATACTTAACTTAAATATATGTTATATAAACTTAAACATTATGTTAAGTATATAAACCTCTAGATCTCTTCAGGTAACAGTCTAGAAGGAAAGATAGAAAAAAAGAAAGAGAGGAAGAGGAAGAGAGACAGTGATAGAGAAAGCTTTTATTTCGTTGTTCTCTAACACATGTCATTGTGTAACAGTTAACTTTCTGTTGCTACCTTTGATGATGGATGGAATAAGATAATAATAAAAAGAACTAAAAAGTTAAAAATAATTTAAACTTGATAAGAAAAATACCATTATATAGGTACCTACATAGCAACCCTTATGGTTATGGTGGTGGGCTCCGGTTTCCGCAACTAGCACTTCATAGTTCATTGCAACCCTTAACGATAATTAACATTCTTAGTATACGTCACAATAATCCCATATCACCTTATTATATACTTTTATTAAGCCCTAAAACTTTACAACTTGTATTAAATCTCCGTAATTATCACAGACCCAATTTTACATTCCATACAGGTGACATACGGATCCGAGATGTGATCCTTTACCGTCGGCCTCTTGCAAAAGCTCAAAGTAACTTAACTCGCTTCGCGTTCGAAAGACAGATAACCTTTGGGGAAGAAGTCTTTTCAGAAGTATTTGCAGTTCATACGAAATAAATACATTTTCTTTCTTTCTACCAGGTATTTACCAGGTTGAAAAACTATTAGTAATCCTGCCCTCACAAGTTCACATAGAAGATAGAAATATATAGATTAAGTTCTTAATTATACTTACATATCAAAAGAATTATTGGAGGTGTAATTGCATAGTAAAATATATCATGACAGCTATATTGTATTGAATATACCACACACGTGATTGCAAAACAAATGTTCGCCAGTAGTGCCAACACCGCGGACAGTATATAGATAGTAGCAGTTAGTGGTATGCCCTGGAAGAAAATAAATAAAAAGATAAATCTAGTTAATTTTAGTTATACTACATATAATAAACTAGTGGACGCCCACAGCTTCGCTTGCGTGGAATTAGGAATAACAATAGTTTCGTTTACACCTAGTAATATTATATACTTAGCCTATGTCACGTGAATATGCAGCTTTCTAATGGTGAAAGAATTTTTGAAATCGGTCCAGTAGTTTTTGTGTGAAAACATTACAAACAAATCTTTCCTGTTTATAATATTAGTATAGACTACTACTAGTAGAATTAGTCCCAATAACGACGTCTGCCCGCGTTCGGGTTGCCCATTTGACTTCAAAAGCGGCAAGTTTCATACTAACTTTGCACCCCCGTTTTACCCCCTTAGGGGATGAATTTTCAAAAATCCTTTCTTAGTGCTCCCCTACGTTATAAAAGGAACCACTGTGCAAAATTTCGAGTTTCTAACCCTTATAGTTTAGGCCCTGCGTTGATATGTCAGTCAGTCAGCTTCTCCTTTTATATTATAGATAGATTATTTGCACGCGAGTCCACCAGCGTCAATTCGTTTTCCATGCAGAATTACTTCTGCCGTCAAGGGATGAAAATATAATGAGTTTCAAGTCAGTCAAGTCAGAAGAGTCATCTTCACTAAGTGATATAGGCTACATAATATTACTAGGTGTAAACGAAACTATTGTTGTCTAATTCAACGCGAGCGAAGCTGCGGGCGGCCACTAGTCTTTAATACATAAAATGCCACTTTTACCACAAACACTCCGACGATAAGAGCGACGCAAGATATAACGAGGAGGGCGTTGAATGTGCATGTCACTGTCGCGGCCGTGGTAATATTCTTTTGGGGGGTGGTGTTTCTGCATTCTATGTCATACAATTTCACCGAAGCGAAGCTGATAAGCCCCTGAAACAACAATTAATTTCATTTAATAAACCCTATAGTGTATAGGTAGCGTCCATAGCCCAGTGGCTTGCGTCGATTCAATGTGATCGAAAGTGTTAAGCAACGACGGGCGCGGTCGGTTTGTGGATGGGTGACCGCTAGTGGCAAAAATTTCATGGGCGCTACCGTGCTTCGGAGGGCACGTAAAGCCGTCGGTCCCGGTTGTTTTCAATGCTGGAAACAGTCGTTAAGCCTTAAGACCTTCGGGTGGCTTGAGAACATTCGACACTGGGTTGGCCAATAACCCCTCAACCAATTTGAATTGGAGCAGCGTGGTAGAGTGCTCTGGACCTCCCGCGGCTGGCTGTGAGGGAGACCCGTACCCAACAGGGACATCTATGGGTTGTAGCTTAACTTGTTCAGGATCTGTCATATAATGCAGCAGCGAATTGGCGGTGCTGCATGGTTAAAACTTCAATGCTCTTCGTTCACTGGCTTTCATAAGATATGTAAAAGGTTTAATTAAGATACATAACAGGATAATAAGATAACCGTACGATCGTCATACTGGCAATAACGACACATCCCCAGTTGAGAGGTATGCAAAAACAGCATTTCTCCAATTTGATTGTCGACATTTGATTAGAAAAAAACTAAATATTTCCTTTAAAAATTCCTCAGAATACAGTGTTCTGAGAAAAAATCCTTTATTACAATGACAATGTATGTAAAATGTACTCTGTGATGACAATATATTTTGATCGATGACAAGAAGTGACAGAAAAGTTGCGGAGAAATGTTTTTTTTTTAATCAGATTATATCTTTGTTTTAACAGATGTAAGTCCTTTGAAAAATATTTTTTATGGATTTTGGATAGCAAACTAACTAACGCCTATGACAACCGTGACTTGACTGAATAAGACTTTCGGGACTTGGATGGTTAGTCCAGTTAGCTAAGAGAGTTAATTAGAACATTAGTTGCTCAGTTCGTTAGTGGGTATGAGGACTGTCAGTAATAGTTCTGTTAGCTTGGATTTTTTTTTTATATTTTTAATTTTAATTTATAATTTTATTTTTAAAAATTCAAGTCAAAATAGAATACTCTTTTTTTATGATTTCATTTCATGAAAAATTTTCACCTATAATACTACGATTTTCTTTAGTTTGGCTTTCCTGTAGCAATTGCTACACAATTTTTTTTTATATCGTTAATTTTTAGTAGGTTTCCATTACTACTACTTTTAAAGCCTTAAAATCATTACGAATTTTATTTAATGTCTTATCGATTTCACATTCGATGTCATGAAAAATTGATCTCATTTACATTCGATCCGATGAAAGTATACTATAATCTAACGATGTAAATGTTGTGATGTTGTGTATTTCGACGTGTATTCGTTTCTTTAAGGAGTGGTTACCCGGATATATTAGGAACAACGCCAGCTGTGTGATTTTCACCCACTAAAACCCATTCGGTGGCCTACCTTGGCACTACAGGGCTTTAGGGCTCTTCTCGGCGAATTAGACATAATAATAGATTCTTCTTAACGCGTTAACTTTAGCTCCTTAAAAATGTTACACATATTTTTACAAACTTTGAATGCCATATTTATGTTTTATATCTAATCAACAGCCTAAAATATAAACTTTATGCTTCTACTCGTAGTTCTGAAAATGAAAATACTTTAATACAACCTTTCATCCCCCTTTTCAACCCTTAACACTTTTTTTCAATAAAAAAGTCTATCTGTCTGTCCAAAGACTATCTGTGTACCAAATTTCATTTAAATCGGTTCAGCAGATTTGGCGTGAAAGCGAAACACACAGCATTTATAATATTAGTATGGATATCTATCTATCTATATATATAAAAGGAGAAGCTGACTGACTGACTGACATATTAACGCATGGCCTAAACTATAAGGGTTAGAAACTTGAAATTTTGCACAGGGGTTCCTTTTATAACGTAGGGGAGCACTAAGAAAGGATTTTTGAAAATTCACCCCCTAAGAGCGTAAAACGGGGGTGCAAAGTTAATATGAAACTTTGCCGTTTTCGAAGTCAAGTGGGCAACCCGAACGCGGGCAGACGTCGTTAATGGGTCTAATTCTATGTGAGCGAAGCTGCGGGCGTCCACTAGTCTACAATAAATCTCTTCTTCTTATCTATCTCTTCTTTCCATCGCAGCGTCTTCGGGCACGTCGTCGTACGACGTTGTCTCCGTGAACTACCAACCGGGGCGCGCGCGCGGTAGGGGGGACGCGAACCGATACGCGCTCAAGTTCTACCGGGAGACCGACGAGGAGCTGATGAGGAAGAAGGAGGAAGGCCTGTGAGTAGACCATGATCATCCCTTTACAACACTTTTTTTCTAATTAAAATGTAGCCTATGTCCTTTCTCAGGCTCTAGACTATCTGTGTACCAAATTTCATTTAAACCGGTGCAGTAGTTTTGGCGTGAAAGTGAGACAGACAGACAGAGTTACTTTCGCATTTATAATATTATTAGTAATTAGTATGGATATAGCGGTGATAGCCCAGTGGCTTTAGACGGGTCCGTTGGCGCAATCGGTAGTGACCCTACCTGTTGCGCCAATGGGTTAGATGGCCGTGTGTGAATGTCCATGGTATTTATTATTATTAGGGGTTTGATTAGAATGCCTATGTGATTGGCATAGTTAAGCAACGACGGGGTCGGTTTGTGAATGGGTGACATCTATTCATTGACTTACTATTATCGACGTAGGGTCCACGCTAAAAAATGTCCGAGAAAAATGACTTACAAACGCAAAAAGACTTACAATTCCAATCGTCGTGGAATCTTACAAAATGATTGCACGACAGTAAATAAATGCCTCTAGTGGCAAAATTTCATGGGCGCTTCCGTGCTTTGGAGGGCACGTTTTTTAATGGTAAAAAGAATTCAAAGGCACAGGACCGGTCGGAGTGTTGTCGTTTAGGAGAGGCCTATGTCCAGCAGTGGACCTCAAAAGGCTGATGGATGGATGGATAATGTTATACAAACATTTTACAGGAAGGCTTTGAACCCGGTACCGGAGCAAGAGATGGAGGTGGACCCATCAGACTACTTCCCGGACGAGATATCGTTCCCCAAAAGGCCTCCGTGGAACTTTGAAATGACCCCGGCGCAGTTGGATGCTCAGGAACAGAGGTATTTTAAGGTAAGGTCATCAGGCTCATTTCAGTGAAAAATCTTCAGGATTTAAACGAAAGTAAGTTGTATGAAACTTTTTTGTGGCTCTTTAAAAACTTTGAAATTCTACAAATTACCTATTTATTGATATTTTTTTCTTATTACTTAGTTTACTTACTGATTTTGAATTTATTTATTCTCTGAATTATATCTTTTTTACCAACATTTCTATTAATTTTTTGTTTGTTGACACCTACCACCAGATCTAACAATCACACTAGGTTGACTGGTAGAAAATGCCTTGGGGCGTTAAGTCCGCCTTTTGTAAAATCTTTTTTCAGGATTTTTCAATAAAGCCTTAAATAAACAATTTAAAAAAAATTGAATAAATAAAAAAATAATTAATAAAAAAAAAATGTACATTTTGTAAATTGTAATTTTTGACTCATCCGACTCAAAACCGACCTGCACTAGAGTGCTTTCCCACTAGGCGTTGTTAAAATATACCATCCTGTACGGAACCCCTTGTCCCCGTTTTCCAGGAGTACGTGCAGAACCTGCAGGAGTCCCCGCACTGGCGCGACATGTCCTACTTCGAGCTGAACCTGGAGACCTGGCGCCAGCTGTGGCGCGTGCTCGAGATGTGCGACATCCTGCTGCTGATCGTGGACGTGCGGTACGCCGTGAGTATAGCTCGTGTTTAGAAAGAGAGAGAGAGAGAGAGAGAGTGTTAAATATATATACAGGGTTATTGGTAATTCGACGTATTCCCGTTAGGAGGTGATAGGGGTGACTATTTGTGATAATTTAAAATTTAAACCCCCATATGCATTATGCAAAAGTGAACCATTTTCGAGCTATCAAGCTTTTTATCTTTTTTCAAAATAAGTCAAAAATGCAACATCAAACATTTATTAAAAAAAAAGTATCAATTTAAATCCATTTTTTTCTTTTGATTTATAAAAACGACTAAACAATGGTTATTTACCAATATTAAAACTACAACTATCGGTCCAACTTTAGAAATGCGAGTCAATTAACAAAATTACTTCAATATTTTTTTAGATTTTTGTCTACTAAAATGCCTTAAAAACAAAAAAAAAACTTATATCAAACATGGCCTGCAGATTATTTCAAAAACATACCCGTTTTCTTAGCTTTCCAACAAGGCATAACAACTATGAACTTATCTTAAAAAAACTGAAAAAAAAACGATCACAAAGGAAGCAGGCGGAAATTTTTATTCGAACATAACTTAAGGTCGTTCTTTAACGGTCTTACTTATAAAAATCTCACTAATCTATACTTAGGCACCGCTTAGTTAAACCGCTCTTAAGAAGTTAATCCACGTTTAACTTTTCATTACTTATAAACGTTGATTAGCTGTTACTTAGTTAAGAAACGAACAAAGAACGATATTGAATGAACGAAATTGTTAAAAGTTCTATTATTTCCATAATCTATTATCTATGACATTGTCAGTGTCGTGAATTGGCAGATTAAAATAAGAAAATTAAAAGAAAATGAATGTTTTATTATGATTAATGTATTCTAATTAAATTGTCATCTATACAACTAAATAAAATTGGAGTGTCTGTTTGTAATCTTTTTACTAAATTCATCTAAGTATGCATACACGGTATATATACCAAAATAACATTTTTTATAATTTTTGTCTGTCTGTCTGTTAGTTCCGGCTAATCTCGGAAACGACTGGAAACTGAAGCCCGCAAATGGCTTCAAATTTTCGGATCGCATTAATCTCTTCCGATATATTTGACGGCATTTTGATATAACGCGAGCTTTTCGAAGCCAAGGCTATCGCCACTTTGCGGGACAAGCGCGACAGAGTCTGCTGGCTCATGCCGTGAATGTCAGCGTTGTCCTCTTGAATCTGAAAATATAGTTAGGTACATATAGTAAACATTAGTAAGGTACAAAATCTTCATTATACTCCTTTATAGTAAATATATGAAAACTTGAAAAAATAGTAATTAGGCGATTTACCTCATGACGGGCCCAATATCTGATTACTGACATTACTTGCAATTCTACAGAAATGCTGCCACCTCGAGTATCGCCCTGGATATCAGGTCTCACTATTTCTATGATACGACGAAGAAAACATGTTTCTTTACTAAATCGGTATCTAAGTTTAAATTCCTCATCCGATAAACTTTGTAGCGAATTAAAGCGAACTCTGTAATTCTTCGTCTTTCTTCTCCTCCTAGCTCTGAAACTGCTTAAAATATCAGCTACGTCGTTTTGGAAATCACGAAGATCTTCCAATCCATCCATGTTTTATGCACAAATATAATTTTTTTTACTAACAAACAATCGCAAGTAAATTGATCAGACATCACAATAGAACAGCTGATTTATGTGAAATCCGCCATCTTGCCGCTTAGCGAGAGTTAAACTATGTCTCGGCAGTGTTTAATTTTGACAGCTATTTAAACCCTACTTATCGACTTCTTAACGCTAAGTAGTGTTTATAAGTGAGGTTTTTGTTAATCCGTTGCTAAGCAATAGATTAAATATTAAGTAACGTTTATAAGTAAGACCGTAAAATTTCAAAAAAATTAATTAAAAACAATGCCCAATGTAAATAAAACAAAAAATATAAATTTAAAATTAAATTTAAAAGTTTAGTAATAATAACAATCTATATATATAAAAGAAGAAGGTGACTGACTGACTGACTGACTGACTGACTGACTGACTTATCAACGCAGGGCCTAAACTATCAGGGTTACAAACTTGAAATTTTGCACAGGGGTTCCTTTTGTAGCGTAGGGGAGCACTAAGAAAGGATTTTTGAAAATTGACCCCCTGGGGGGGTAAAACGGGGGTGCAAAGTTGCTATGAAACTTTGCCGTTTTTGAAGTTAAGTGGCCAACCCGAACGCGGGCAGACGTCGTTAATGGGTCTAATTCTACGCGAGCGAAGCTGCGGGCGTCCACTAGTTAGTAATAAGTAAGACGCAACTAAGCAAGATTCCAAAATGGTATAATACTCTTGGAAAACTAGTCACAAAAAAAGTCCAAAACAGACGGGTTGCAGCTTTAAATAAATTAAACTATCTTTCCAGGGCATGATGTTCCCGCCATCCCTGTACGACTACGTGGTGAACCAGCAGGGGAAGAACATGATCCTGGTGCTGAACAAGGTGGACCTGGTCCCGGCGGCGGCGGTGGCCGGCTGGCGGGGCCACCTGCGCGCGCGCTGCCCCGGCCTGCGCGTGGTGTACTTCACCTCGTGCCCGGGGTACAACCTGGCCGGCGGTACCAGCGACAAGGCCGGTCAGTTGTATCATAATATATAGAACATGGTCCTGGTGCTGAACAAGGTGGACCTGGTCCCGGCGGCGGCGGTGGCCGGCTGGCGGGGCCACCTGCGCGCGCGCTGCCCCGGCCTGCGCGTGGTGTACTTCACCTCGTGCCCGGGGTACAACCTGGCCGGCGGTACCAGCGACAAGGCCGGTCAGTTGTATCTATATATATAGAACATGGTCCTGGTGCTGAACAAGGTGGACCTGGTCCCGGCGGCGGCGGTGGCCGGCTGGCGGGGCCACCTGCGCGTGGTGTACTTCACCTCGTGCCCGGGGTACAACCTGGCCGGCGGTACCAGCGACAAGGCCGGTCAGTTATATCATAATATATAGAACATGGTCCTGGTGCTGAACAAGGTGGACCTGGTCCCGGCGGCGGCGGTGGCCGGCTGGCGGGGCCACCTGCGCGCGCGCTGCCCCGGCCTGCGCGTGGTGTACTTCACCTCGTGCCCGGGGTACAACCTGGCCGGCGGTACCAGCGACAAGGCCGGTCAGTTGTATCATAATATATAGAACATGGTCCTGGTGCTGAACAAGGTGGACCTGGTCCCGGCGGCGGCGGTGGCCGGCTGGCGGGGCCACCTGCGCGCGCGCTGCCCCGGCCTGCGCGTGGTGTACTTCACCTCGTGCCCGGGGTACAACCTGGCCGGCGGTACCAGCGACAAGGCCGGTCAGTTGTATCTATATATATAGAACATGGTCCTGGTGCTGAACAAGGTGGACCTGGTCCCGGCGGCGGCGGTGGCCGGCTGGCGGGGCCACCTGCGCGTGGTGTACTTCACCTCGTGCCCGGGGTACAACCTGGCCGGCGGTACCAGCGACAAGGCCGGTCAGTTATATCATAATATATAGAACATGGTCCTGGTGCTGAACAAGGTGGACCTGGTCCCGGCGGCGGCGGTGGCCGGCTGGCGGGGCCACCTGCGCGCGCGCTGCCCCGGCCTGCGCGTGGTGTACTTCACCTCGTGCCCGGGGTACAACCTGGCCGGCGGTACCAGCGACAAGGCCGGTCAGTTGTATCTATATATATAGAACATGGTCCTGGTGCTGAACAAGGTGGACCTGGTCCCGGCGGCGGCGGTGGCCGGCTGGCGGGGCCACCTGCGCGTGGTGTACTTCACCTCGTGCCCGGGGTACAACCTGGCCGGCGGTACCAGCGACAAGGCCGGTCAGTTATATCATAATATATAGAACATGGTCCTGGTGCTGAACAAGGTGGACCTGGTCCCGGCGGCGGCGGTGGCCGGCTGGCGGGGCCACCTGCGCGCGCGCTGCCCCGGCCTGCGCGTGGTGTACTTCACCTCGTGCCCGGGGTACAACCTGGCCGGCGGTACCAGCGACAAGGCCGGTCAGTTGTATCATAATATATAGAACATGGTCCTGGTGCTGAACAAGGTGGACCTGGTCCCGGCGGCGGCGGTGGCCGGCTGGCGGGGCCACCTGCGCGCGCGCTGCCCCGGCCTGCGCGTGGTGTACTTCACCTCGTGCCCGGGGTACAACCTGGCCGGCGGTACCAGCGACAAGGCCGGTCAGTTGTATCTATATATATAGAACATGGTCCTGGTGCTGAACAAGGTGGACCTGGTCCCGGCGGCGGCGGTGGCCGGCTGGCGGGGCCACCTGCGCGTGGTGTACTTCACCTCGTGCCCGGGGTACAACCTGGCCGGCGGTACCAGCGACAAGGCCGGTCAGTTATATCATAATATATAGAACATGGTCCTGGTGCTGAACAAGGTGGACCTGGTCCCGGCGGCGGCGGTGGCCGGCTGGCGGGGCCACCTGCGCGCGCGCTGCCCCGGCCTGCGCGTGGTGTACTTCACCTCGTGCCCGGGGTACAACCTGGCCGGCGGTACCAGCGACAAGGCCGGTCAGTTATATCTTAATATGTAGAACATGGTCCTGGTCCTGAACAAGGTGGACCTGGTCCCGGCGGCGGCGGTGGCCGGCTGGCGGGGCCACCTGCGCGCGCGCTGCCCCGGCCTGCGCGTGGTGTACTTCACCTCGTGCCCGGGGTACAACCTGGCCGGCGGTACCAGCGACAAGGCCGGTCAGTTATATCTTAATATGTAGAACATGGTCCTGGTCCTGAACAAGGTGGACCTGGTCCCGGCGGCGGCGGTGGCCGGCTGGCGGGGCCACCTGCGCGCGCGCTGCCCCGGCCTGCGCGTGGTGTACTTCACCTCGTGCCCGGGGTACAACCTGGCCGGCGGTACCAGCGACAAGGCCGGTCAGTTGTATCATAACATATAGAACATGGTCCTGGTGCTGAACAAGGTGGACCTGGTCCCGGCGGCGGCGGTGGCCGGCTGGCGGGGCCACTGCCCCGGCCTGCGCGTGGTGTACTTCACCTCGTGCCCGGGGTACAACCTGGCCGGCGGTACCAGCGACAAGGCCGGTCAGTTATATCTATATATATATAGAACATGGTCCTGGTGCTGAACAAGGTGGACCTGGTCCCGGCGGCGGCGGTGGCCGGCTGGCGGGGCCACTGCCCCGGCCTGCGCGTGGTGTACTTCACCTCGTGCCCGGGGTACAACCTGGCCGGCGGTACCAGCGACAAGGCCGGTCAGTTATATCTTAATATGTAGAACATGGTCCTGGTCCTGAACAAGGTGGACCTGGTCCCGGCGGCGGCGGTGGCCGGCTGGCGGGGCCACCTGCGCGCGCGCTGCCCCGGCCTGCGCGTGGTGTACTTCACCTCGTGCCCGGGGTACAACCTGGCCGGCGGTACCAGCGACAAGGCCGGTCAGTTATCTATCTATAACATATAGAACATGGTCCTGGTGCTGAACAAGGTGGACCTGGTCCCGGCGGCGGCGGTGGCCGGCTGGCGGGGCCACCTGCGCGCGCGCTGCCCCGGCCTGCGCGTGGTGTACTTCACCTCGTGCCCGGGGTACAACCTGGCCGGCGGTACCAGCGACAAGGCCGGTCAGTTATATCATAATATATAGAACATGGTCCTGGTGCTGAACAAGGTGGACCTGGTCCCGGCGGCGGCGGTGGCCGGCTGGCGGGGCCACCTGCGCGTGGTGTACTTCACCTCGTGCCCGGGGTACAACCTGGCCGGCGGTACCAGCGACAAGGCCGGTCAGTTATATCATAATATATAGAACATGGTCCTGGTGCTGAACAAGGTGGACCTGGTCCCGGCGGCGGCGGTGGCCGGCTGGCGGGGCCACCTGCGCGCGCGCTGCCCCGGCCTGCGCGTGGTGTACTTCACCTCGTGCCCGGGGTACAACCTGGCCGGCGGTACCAGCGACAAGGCCGGTCAGTTGTATCATAATATATAGAACATGGTCCTGGTGCTGAACAAGGTGGACCTGGTCCCGGCGGCGGCGGTGGCCGGCTGGCGGGGCCACCTGCGCGCGCGCTGCCCCGGCCTGCGCGTGGTGTACTTCACCTCGTGCCCGGGGTACAACCTGGCCGGCGGTACCAGCGACAAGGCCGGTCAGTTGTATCTATATATATAGAACATGGTCCTGGTGCTGAACAAGGTGGACCTGGTCCCGGCGGCGGCGGTGGCCGGCTGGCGGGGCCACCTGCGCGTGGTGTACTTCACCTCGTGCCCGGGGTACAACCTGGCCGGCGGTACCAGCGACAAGGCCGGTCAGTTGTATCTATATATATAGAACATGGTCCTGGTGCTGAACAAGGTGGACCTGGTCCCGGCGGCGGCGGTGGCCGGCTGGCGGGGCCACCTGCGCGTGGTGTACTTCACCTCGTGCCCGGGGTACAACCTGGCCGGCGGTACCGGCGACAAGGCCGGTCAGTTGCATCATAATATATAGAACATGGTCCTGGTGCTGAACAAGGTGGACCTGGTCCCGGCGGCGGCGGTGGCCGGCTGGCGGGGCCACCTGCGCGTGGTGTACTTCACCTCGTGCCCGGGGTACAACCTGGCCGGCGGTACCAGCGACAAGGCCGGTCAGTTATAGTTTGACTGACTGACTGACATATCAACGCAGGGCCTAAACTATAAGGGTTAGAAACTTTAAATTTTGCACAGGGGTTCCTTTTATAACGTAGGGGAGCACTAAGAAAGGATTTCTGAAAATTCACCCCCTAAGGGGGTAAAACGGGGGTGCAAAGTTAGTATGAAACTTTGCCGTTTTTGAAGTCGTTAGACGGGTAAACGTCGTTAATGGGTCTAATTCTACGCGAGCGAAGCTGCGGGCGTTCACTAGTATATTATACTAGTGGACATAGTACTTTTTGGTGAAAAGTGGGTGTACACACCTCTGACTACCCTTGGAGGAAATACAGGCGTGATGTTATGTTATGTACATTGATATAATATATATATCTACTAGTGGACGCCCGCAGCTTCGCTCGCGTGGAATTAGTCATTCACAAACTAACAAAAACGGCAAAGTTTCATACTAACTTTGCACCCCCGTTTTACCAGCTTAGGGGGTGACTTTTCAAAAATCCTTTCTTAATGCTCCCCTACGTTATAAAAGGAACCCCTGTGCAAAATTTCAAGTTTCTAACCCTTATAGTTTAGGCCCTGCGTTGATATGTCAGTCAGTCGGCTTCTCCTTTTAAATATATTGATATAACATATATAATATAGCGGTGACAGCCCAGTGGCTTTAGACGGGTCCGTTGGCGCAATTGGTAGTGACCCTGTCTGTTGCGCCAGGGGTCGTGGGTTTGAATCCCACTCGGGACAAACATTCGTGTGACAAACACTTGTATTTGTTCTGTGCCTGTTAATATTATCTATTTAGGTATGTATTTAAAAATATCGATGTATGTATATCAGTCTGACACCCATAGTACAGGCTCGCGCCTACTTTGGGGTCAGATGGCCGCGTGTGAGAATGTCTAAGAAGGAAAGTAAAGTAATTTCACTTCTGGTACAACTTTTCGACATTCTGTCAATCGGCTCGTTGGTCTAGGGGTATGATTTTCGCTTAGGGTGCGAGAGGTCCCGGGTTCAAATCCCGGACGAGCCCAAACGTTTTTTTTTTGTAATTTTTATATGCAAACAATGTTTTCATTTTAATTCTGTAATAATTAGTAAAAAGTAATTAAAAACGGTTTTTCATAAGCTTTTATTTAATTAGTGTTTATTCATCTTGCAACTCAATTTGACGTCACATGCGGTCACGTGACTGCTAGCGGACTCGATATAGTTATTATAGTTATTCTATTAGTTTTTACCTGCCACCATCAAATTTTCTTTATCCACCCAGGGTTGGCTGGTAGAAAATGCCATTAGGCATTATGTTGGCCCTATGTTAGCCTTTAAGGTGACATGAAAATTAAATAAATAAATAAATAAATATTTATCTTAAGTTTAAATGCCTGTAAAATCAAAACTAATAGGCATTTTTGACTACAACAAAAACTAGTGTATTTATACATATACAAGCTTTACTGTAACAAACTTTGAACCGATTTGGTATACCTATTATCATTCTTAATTTGTAAGACTTCACAATTTTTAATTTGTAGCGTCCATAGCCCAATGGCTCGGGTCGATTCAATGTGATCGTAAGAGTTAAGCAACGACGGGCGCGGTCGGTTTGTGGATGGGTGAGCGCTAGTGGCAAAATTTCATGGACGCTACCGTGCTTCGGAGGGCACGTAAAGCCGTCGGTCCCGGTTGTTTTCAATGTTGGAAACAGTCGTTAAGCCTTGTCAAAGACCTTCGGGTGGCTTGAGAACATTCGACACTGGGTTGGCCACTAACCCCTCCACCGCTATGCTCTAGACCTCCCGCAGCTGCGTCTGTGGGTGAGACCCGTGCCCAGCAGTGGGACGTCTGTGGGTCGCAGCGAGCTATACCCAAAACATTAATATATTATGTGGACGAGACTAAAATTATGTGGATAGGTAGCAGACTTATTACTCCAATGTCCCGGTTCCAGGGCTCCAAGTGCGGCGGCGTAAGGGCCGCCAGCGGATGTGCGCGGAGGGCGCCACCAAGATCCTGGAGGCCTGCAAGGACATCGTGTCCGGGGAAGTGGACCTAAGTTCGTGGGAGACCAAGATCCGGGAGGAGACCTCCGTGGAGTTCGACGACGACGAGGGGGCGGAAGTTGGTGAGTTTAGACGAAGTTCTTATTGTTTTTTAAAAGCTTTTATTTAACTTCACTCGTATGTATTCATTCATGTATGTATGTCCTGGAATCTTGCAATCAATATTTACCCACTTCCACTGAAGCTATCGAGCTGAAATTTGGCACACATATTAGGTTCCGATGACAATGCATGAAAATAAAAAAAAAAAGTTATAAAAGCTATTTTAAAAAAAAAAAATTTTTGGAGTATAATTATCTTTTTAAGAGGACTACAGAGGCTAAACGCGAGTTTTATAAACAAGATATCACACGAACCATTGCAGAGAATCAAATTAAAAAAATATATGGTATTCTTGGGGATATATGTTAGATTGCTACGGCCTTCAAAACATAATACATTAATGTTGACTCGATAGAAAAAAATCACGAAGATACCTCTAAAATAATCTTCTAAACAATCAAATCCCTTCTAAAATACGTGTTTTTTTTTTCAATTTAACATATATTTTTCATCACAATAAATACAATATATCAGTTATACCACTTTTTAAATCCATTTTGTAGAATTTCCAAAAAACCCTTGTTCTCATTTGCGCAGTGTTTTCGAACATAACTCGCGAGCATGTGTGTGTAAACGCCGTGTACCGACAGTCGCGGCTGAGGCCTCTTGCTAGACGGGCGTGTCGCGCTTTCTGCCGCAAAATTTCTGCAAGATTCCAACGTTATTTCATTACTTTTATTGATTGGTTATTACATTAGGTTAATTTATATAAATAATTTAACGTTATAAGTATTTTTTAAGTTAGAAGGGCGTAAACGGACTCCTATTTTGTAAATAAACATGGGAAATAAATCAAAAGTGTTCATATAAAGCAAACGTCACACACATGAATGACGTAAAGATTTAAATTTTGTCAAACATTTATTAATTTTCATTGTTCTCTGCAATCCTGCAGAGTACAAAAAGATAGATACGTACACAGTTTTTCAACCCTAATCGTATAGCTGTAAATGGCGTAATTGGAGTTTGCGGCGAGTAAGAATCTCGCTCCAGAGACTCGGGTTCAAATCCCAGTTACACTTCCTATCTTTTTCAATTTTTTCTTTATTTTTTATGACTTTTTTTTTGTTATTATTTTATGCAAATGAAATAAAAAGCTAATAATATTTATATATGTCATAATATGTATTTATTACAGGAAAAGAGAATCCAAAGATAATATCAATAACGGGGAAATTATAGACATTAGCAGTGAGTAAGAATCTCGCTCTAGAGACTCGGGTTCAAATTCCAGTTACACTTCCTTTCTTTTTCAATTTTTTCTTTATTTTTTTATGACTTTTTTTTTGTTATTATTTTAAGTAACTAAAAAAATTGCATAAATCTAATTTCATTACGTTGTCGTACCTTCCTATAAATTTTTTGTTAGGTCAATTATTACTTAAAATAAACGCCATCTACTGAAACACTTCCCCGTATAAGCCGCGCAGATAGAGAATAGATTTGAAAATGGCGTCCTCTCGCATGCGTTCTCGCTCACTCTCTATCGCTGTCTATACTCACACAGTGAAGTACGAGCTGCAAACAAATAATCAGTCGGGATTCGCTTTCTAAGCTACTTGACGCACTCCGAGTAATTGTTGTTTTCGTTGATATTGTTGTTTTTGTTTGCGTTACATTTGATTGTTATTTATTTTCGTTAAGTTTTTGTTACGAACGTTGACATTTTGTGATGTAATTGAACAGCAACACCGAAGATGAAAGTGACGACTCTGAAGACCAGGACTGTGAAAGTGACCAGTCCATGGAAGATTTTAACCAATTCATGGAGGGAATTGAACCAGTAATGGGTACAGATGACCAGGACACTGCTGGACCAAGCGGTTTATAAAACCTTTGATACCATTCCCATCCTATTGTTCTTTATTTTTATAATCTGATTCTGAAATGTCACAATTAATAAAGGCAAATTTTACAATTGACCAGTCCATGGAAGATTTTAACCAATTCATGGAGGGAATTGAACCAGTAATGGGTACAGATGACCAGGACACTGCTGGACCAAGCGGTTTATAAAACCTTTGATACCATTCCCATCCTATTGTTCTTTATTTTTATAATCTGATTCTGAAATGTCACAATTAATAAAGGCAAATTTTACAATCCAGTGTTTTAAGTACCCTTGCTTGTGTTGTGTGTTGTGCTTGTATTTTAAGTGCCATTTTCAGATCTATTCTCTATCTGCGCGGGTTATACAGGCGATTAATACAGTACCTCATGACATGTCATTGTATGCTCTGTAAGGTAGTTCTGAGGTTTTCCGTTAGAGGCGCTGTTGTCGTTTGTGAGAATGTGTGCACCGATTCTCAAGGTCATTTTGCACCACTAGGCGCCTTAAAGCTTTTATTTAACTTCACTCGTATGTATGTCCTGGAATCTTGCAATCAATATTTCACCCACTTCCACTGAAGCTATCGAGCTGAAATTTGGCACACATATTTGGTTCCGATGACAATGCACGAAAATAAAATAAAAAGCTATAAAAATCTTTTTTTTTTTTTAATTTTTTTAAACTCGTGGAAGTCCACAGCTTGGCTCGCGTGGAATTTGAATTTGACATCTGCCGATTAACTACCGAGTTTCTTGCCGTGTTCTACGGTTTAAAGATAACTTTATTTCTCATTAGATATACATACAGTAATAGTAACTTAAATGAGAAACTTAAATTAATCAATTCTTCTCGGTAGCATCAACTTTGTGAACCGGCGGTAGATAAAATATGTTATGACGTTCATTAAGCGTATACAAAATACCATATTATATGAATAATAAATGAATCTGAATCATCTTACAGCCTTCCTCGATAAGTGAACAACAAACAACAACAACACAAAAAATAACTTTTCAACTCGAACCAGAATTACCTGAGATCCAGCACCCTTTCTTTGTCCCACTGTTGGACACGGGTCTCCTTTCAGAATGGGAGGGATTAGGTTAATCCACCACGCTGGCCAAGTGCGTATTGGCAGACTTCACATGCCTGCGAGAACATTATGAAGAACTCTCAGGCATGCAGGAATCGAACTCGCCTCTCACTCGAGCGGTCCGGGTTCAAACCCCAGCGGCACGAACCAATGACTTTCTAAGTTATGTGCGATTTAAGAAATTAAATGTCACTTGCTATAACGGTGAAGGACACATCGTGAGGGAACCCGCATGCCTGAGAGTTCTTCATAATGTTCTCGAAGGCATGTGAAGTCTGCCAATCGGCACTTGGCCAGCGTGGTGGACTAAGGCCTAATCCCTCCCATTCTGAGAGGAGACCCGTGCCCAACAGTGGGACGTCTATGGGTGTGGGTCATGTGAATCCATACTAATATTATAAATGTGAAAGTGTGTTTGTTTGTTTGTCCGGCTTTCACGTCGCAACGAAGCTATTATATGGTACGGTTTTTGTGTGTGGAGATAGTGAGGAGGATGGAGAGTGACGTAGGCTACTTTTTACCGCGGTAAAACATTCCCATGGGAAGATATTGATGTTTTGTTATTTGCCAGATATTTAGTTTCGTATGTTGTTAATAGATGGCGTTAGTAAAATTAATTTTCAAGTTCTTATCTATGTATGATAAACAACTTATTGTTAATTCCCTTTGACCACGCGGGCGGAGCCGCGGGTAAAAGCTAGTGACGATATAAAATCTCTATTCAGGCGAAACGATTCTCGAGAAGCCGGACACGACGTTCTACACGCACGAGCGCTACAAGGGCGGCGTGCTGACAGTGGGCTGCGTGGGCCAGCCCAATGTTGGCAAGTCATCGCTGTTGAACGCGATCATGGGCCGCAAGGTGGTGTCCGTGTCGCGGACGCCGGGGCACACTAAACACTTCCAGACCATCTTCCTCACGCCGCAGGTGAGTGGAAAACATCGGTGACAAACTGTGACAACGGTGACAAACTGTGACAAACGGTGAGATTGGTGACAAACCGATGACCAGATAGATAGGTTTTTTTTTATAGTATAGACGGACAGTTGTAGCGTCCGTAGCCGGTTCACGTCGATTCAATGTGATCGAAATAGTTAAGCAACGACGGGCGCGGTCGGTTTGTAGATGGGTGACCGCTAGTGGCTAATTTTCATGGACGCTACCGTGCTTCGGGGGGCACGTAAAGCCGTCGGTCCCGGTTGTTTTCAATGCTGGAAACATTCGTTAAGCCTTGTCGAAGACCTTCGGGTGGTTTAAGAACATTCGACACTGGGCTTGCCACAAACCCCTCCACCGATCCGCATTGGAGCAGCGTGGTGGAGTATGCTCTAGACCTCCCGCAGCTGCGTCTGTGGGAGAGACCAGTGCCCAGCAGTGGGATGCCTTCACCAATTGTGCCTCGGATGTCCCCCTGAGTGTCCCGTTGTGCCCCAGGTGCGCCTGTGCGACTGTCCCGGGCTGGTGTTCCCGTCCAAGGTGCCGCGCCCCATCCAGATCCTGATGGGCTCCTACCCCATCGCGCAGCTGAGGGAGCCGTACACCACCATAAGGTAACTCAAACCGTCAGTATAAAGGTCTCATTGAAAGTTTCGAAAATCATCCCTTAAGGGGGTAAAATTTTTGTACCTACTAACTTGCACCCCGCAAAGTTAGTAGGTACAAAACTTTTTCGTATTTAAGAAAGAAAGCAAGAAAGAAAGAAATTATTTATTTTGTCAAGCATTGCAACGACATAAAAATACAATACAATGAATAATAATTTAAATTTTGATACATACTAAAATAACCTACAAGCCAAATAACAAAAAGTATATACATAATACGTAGTGTTTGTCAAAGTAATCTATAATATAAAAATGAATCGCAAAATGTGTTGGTAAGCGCATAACTCAACAACGCCTGGACCAATTTGGTCAATTCTTTTTTTTAAATGTTCGTTGAAGTTCAAGGATGGTTTTTACGGCGAGAAAAATTTGAAAATTCATCCCCTAAGGGGGTAAAACGGGGGTGCAAAGTTAGTATGAAGCTTTGCCGTTTTTGAAGTTAGTGAATGTGTAACGCGAGCGAAGCTGCGGGCGTCCACTAGTACTTAACAAAAATGGATTTACCTACATTATGCTATGTCTAATTCGACGCAAGCGAAGCTGCGGGCGTCCACTAGTGTATTATACCATGTAAACACATGATTATCATTCAGGTATCTAGGCGAGAGGCTGGACCTACCCAAGTTATTGCGTATAGACCACCCGGAGAACGACGACACGTGGTCCCCGCGGGACGTGTGCGACGGCTGGGCGAAGAAGAAGGGATACCTCACCGCCAAAGCTGCCAGGTATTACTACCTTATCTATACTTATTTTATAAAGAGGAAACATTTGTTTTTAAAAGCTTTTATTTAACTTCACTCGTATGTATGTATGTCCTGGAATCTTGCAATCAATATTTCACCCACTTCCACAGAAGCTATCGAGCTGAAATTCGGCACACATATTAGGTTCCGATGACAATGCACGAAAACAAAAAAAAAGTTGTAAAAGATTTAAAAAAAATAAAAATTTACAGTATATTAATAATAATTCTCTCACACGGCCATCTTTTTTTTATGGATACAAGATAGCAACCGAGCTTGCAGCACCACCCATCCGCTGCCGCCCATGACAACTGACTGACTTTGAACAAGACTCAATTAGGGACTGGGATGGTTAGTCCAATTAGTTGAGAGAGTTAATTAGAACATTAGTTGGTCAGTTCGTTAGTGGGTATGAAGACTGGGGACTGTTAGTGATAGTTAGTCCTGTTAGTTGGTGTTAGTAATAGTCCAGCTAGTACTTGTTAGTAGGAGTCTCGTTCTAAGTCAGTCACATATGTGTTGCTACCCTTGAGGACTAAGATGGTCGCCTCTAAGAAGTTTAACAGTTAGTTTAGTCAGAGACTGATATACATGCATCGCTGCGACCCATTGACGTCCCACTGCTGGGCACGGGTCTCCCCCACATACGCAGCTGCGGGAGGTCTAGAGCATACTCCACCACGCTGCTCCAATGCGGATTGGTGGAGGGGTTAGTGGCCAACCCAGTGTCGAATGTTCTCAAGCCACCCGTAGGTCTTCGACAAGGCTTAACGACTGTTTCCAACATTGAAAACAACCGGGACCGACGGCTTTACGTGCCCTCCGAAGCACGGTAGCGTCCATGAAATTTTGCCACTAGCGGTCACCCATCCACAAACCGACCGCGCCCGTCGTTGCTTAACTCATTCGATCACATTGAATCGACCTGAGCCATTGGGCTATGGACGCTACTGATTGACACTCGCACACGACTAATTAGTCGTTAGCGAATGTCAATCTCATACATTTGTTAATCTATTCTACTAGCGTTTTTGCCACTTGTCCAGCCCCAACCGTAGGATAAAAAACTGTTAGATAAAACTTACATGTAATTAATTGAACACTGTCTAATTCTAGTCTATAAATAACTTTTCAGATTGGACACGTACAGAGCAGCTAACAGTATCCTACGGATGGCTCTGGATGGTAGAATCTGTCTGTGGCTACGTCCGCCGGGCTTCACCGAACAGAGAGGTGCGTTATTAGTACACAACACATAGACGTCCCACTAGTGGGCACGGGTCACCTCCACAGCTACAGCTGCGGAAAAGCATACTCCACCACGCTGCTCCAATGCGGATTGGTCTTAATTCTCACTGCTGTTACTGCAACCAATAGACGTCCCACTGCTGGACACGGCTCAGACAAATCTGCGGGAGATCAAGTCTACAGCATTATCCACCACGCTGCTCCAATGCGGATTGGTGGAGGGGTAAGTGGCCAACCTAGTGTCGCTTGTACACGAGCCACCCGAAAGGTCTTCGACAAAGCTTAGCGATTGCTTGTAAAAATGAAAACAACAGGGACCGACGGCTTAACGTGCCCTGCGATGCACTAATTAAAATTAATCATTTAATAAATTAAATGTTGCCAGTAGCGTTCACCCACTAAAACCGCGTCCGCCGTCGGTCGATCATGTAAGATCGACTTGAGCCATAGACAATTATGACGTTAAATATGACGCTTTTTTTCAATTCTTATTACTTAATAATATATCCAAATATTCATCAATCCCTAATATTTCAATTATTGTATTTCAGCAAAATACGAATCGTGCGAAGAGATCAAGTACATAAAGTGGGTGCAAGCGCTCACGCACGAGGGGGGTGACGTCGAGGTGGATGAGGGGCACGTGAGCGAGGGGGAAAAGGGGGAGTCGGACAGCGACGAGAGCGAGGGGGATAGCGGGGGCGAGGGGGAACTGATGAAGAACAAGTTCGCGGCCCTCATGGCAGACGATTAGAGTTTAAATTGTAGTAATTGTGTAAAAATTAATAAACGTGTTATAAGCAAGTGCTCACGCAAGAGGGGGGTGACGTAGAGGTGGATGACGGGTACGTGAGCGAGGGGGAAGAGGGGGAGTCGGACAGCGACGAGAGCGAGGGGGATAGCGGGGGCGAGGGGGAGCTTATGAAGAACAAGTTCGCGGCACTCATGGCAGACGATTAGAGTTGAAATTGTAGTACTTGTGTAAAAATTAATAAACCTATTAATTATAGCTGTGAAGTGTTGTGTTACTTTTGAATTCTGAATTGAGTTTGATTGAAGGACATAGCTAAGAAATATTTAATATTTTTTTATGAATAAGGCCCAATGTTAATAGATCGTATGTAACACATATTATTAGTCCACAATCGCTGCGACCCATAGACGTCCCACTGCTGGGCACGGGTCTCCCCCACATACTGCGGGAGGTCTAGAGCATACTCCACCACCCTGCTCCAATGCGGATTGGTGAAGAGTCCACAATGCGGGCGTACAATATTCATACATTTTATTTTTATTAATTTATAACTGCTCTTAAACCACTACTAATATTACAATCTATTTATCCATGTCTATGATTTCTTGTTATTTTTAATTCTTGTTAACTGTTTATGTTAAATTTTTGGTTTTGAAGAGGCTGATTACTACAATTAAATTTAATTTCGCATTCCTCCCGTATATTATATCAAAATAGCTTTGAAAAGTTTCCTCTACGTTTTATTATTTTTTTAAATTTTAAATATTTTTTAAGTTATATAATAGCAATACATGCATAGAGGTTTAATACTATTAACGAACAATATTTGTGCGCCCAAACTTGCTACCTCGAGGTGACATGTCATTCAGTGCGATTGAATCCTCAAGGCATTAGCTAGTTAAAATAAAGAGAAAAGTTTTTGTATGGAAAGGCCAATCTACGTAATTTTAGTCACCTAGGATATTTTGAATTTGTTATTTAAGACAAATAGTAAATTTTTTGACCTTTTTCTATGTAACACCACCATTTTTTAGTTAAATAAAAAAATCTACACAGTTTTCAATGTTAATTTAATTATATGATTCAGACCTTTTTTGACCTTTTTCTATGTAACACCACCATTTTTTAGTTAAATAAAAAATTTCACACAGTTTTCATTATAAATGTAATTAAATGTTTCTATTTTTAACACGCCTTTATTAGCTTGGTAGCTATGTATGTATGTATGTAAGTATGTATGTATGTAACGGAATCTTTGAACGTGATTTTCGCCCACTTCAAAACGTCGGATTAATTTGAAACTGCACACTTATCAAGGGCCGATGACAATGCAATAATTTAAAAAAAATATTTAAAAAATCTAAATTTTAGTTCGGTTATCTAAAAAAGCGTGTTTATTAGTTTTTTAAACGATGTTGATAAATAAGTAATTTATTTTGTTGAAGTGTGTATAGACAATAAGTGTGTTTATTGTAATTCATGAATTTACGTAAAGCTTGTGATTATTTATTGCACATTAAATGTATTACCCTATTTAATTTTAAATATTTTATTGGTTTCATTTATAAACATGCCATTAACAAGGAAATCATTAACCAGATAGGGACAACCCACCACCCATGGCCCCACCGACCTCACGTCATGAGGGCCTAATCTTGGAACTCCCAACATTAACCGGATAGTCTATACTAATATTATAAAGAGGAATCATTTTCAAGGTTTGTAATGTTTTCACACAAAAACTACTGGACCGATTTCAAAAATTCCTTTCTCCATTAGAAAGCTGCATCTTCACTGAGTGACATAGGCTATATAATATTACTAGGTGTAAACGAAACTATTGCTATGTTTCCACGTGAGCGACGTTGCGGGCGTCCACTAGTATAAAATAAAATAACAATAAATCCGTCGTCAGCTACATCATAGACAAACAGAATGGCGGTTTTTGGCTGTCAGGGTGACAGCTGTCACTATGACCCTGTATTCGGTGACGCCGTAAAGGTTTTTATGATCATACAGCATAAGTCCATTCGAAAAAAAGTAAAAACGTAGGAATTTTAAAGACTTAAAAAATTAATGTCTTTAATTACGTAAAGCATGATAATTTAACCTGATACCGTCATATGAAAACATCTTTTCACTTCACTTTATAAACAGTTCACGTGTAGGTTGTGTGCTGCGTCTGTCTCTATTCTACTCGGACTGATATCGTCAACGTGTGCAATGGATGTCTATAAATATCTTCGACATTCCTACACACGGCCATCTTCGTCACACGAATATTTGTCCTGAGTGGGATTCGAACCCACGACCCCTGGCGCAACAGACAGGGTCACTACCGATTGCCCCAACGGGCCTGTCGATGTAGGTATAACTGGCATACTGTTTTGTACCCTTGTTGTCTGCTTCTGTTTATGTCTGTGGCTCCAGGCCTTTTCTTTTGTAATTACTACTGCCCAGCAGTGGGCTGATAGATTGGCAAATGAAATAAAACAATTTTTGGAGTATAAAATGGCAGTATAATCTTAATTTAAATTTAAAATGTAGCGTTGATTGGTTTGTATACATTGAATATCGTTTTACTTAATAATAATTATAAACAGTTGTTAAAAATACACAAATATATAACCCTACTGGGTTCGATTCCCGGTCTGGACAGAAATGAGTTAGGTAATATTGCTGGATATGAGTGTCTCTGGGGAGTAAGTATTGTCACTTGATTCAAGCATGGGAGAGAATACAAAGGTTTTTTTTCCAAACAATCTTCAGAATTTTTAAATTTCAAAAGTTCTGCAGAATTTTTTATGATATTGGTGCCAATAATAGGCATGATGACAGTATTAAAAAAAAAATAAAGAATAAATGGTTTTAGCGGAACAAGTATTTATGTTGAATAATTCCTAAAAAATGGTCAAGTTTTAATAAAAATATTGAGATTAATAAGATTTTCATTAAAATAAAAGTATAAAATACAGCAATCGGCCATGTTAACTGAAACGCCAATCAGAGCGGATGACGTCACAGCTAAGTAAAAATTCACCTGTCGCTTGGGCTTCTGTTGAATACAGCGGCATATTTACCTAGGCGTGACGTCAAGCGCACGCCACGACACCTATGAGCGTTTTCGCGCTAAATTCAAAGTAGATAGGAAAAACTGCAATAACTTGCGTTAAAACTCACTGTTTTTTTTTTTTTTCGAAATATTGGATGTCTACCTACATTACAAAAGACAATTTCAAAATCTGTCATCATGCCTATTGTACTTATGTGCTTGGGTCAATCAAAGTACTCACTTGAAAACTACTCTTTCAATCCTACAGCAAATTACAAGGAAAAGTATTTCATATAATTAGTTTCATATCTATTGACTTGTACGGACGGCATGAAAGTTTAACGCTGACCTGCTATCCCGACCAGGGGATTGAACCCAGGACCTCTAGCGACCACTGGATCAACGTGGCAGTTTCTTATTATTCTATACGTTCATGTCATACTTCATTTCACGATATGAAGGAGATGAAGCGAGAGCTAAACGGGGGAATAAATGTAGGAAAGATGGGGGGGAGGATACATGGGGGAGAGAAATACGACAATTTTCCTTCCCTCTTTTATCCTACCATCTCCCCCTAAAAGTAGAGGTGGCGATAAATGGGGGAATGAATTACGTCAATTTTCTTTTATCCTACCATCTCATTTATCCGGCGTCTGTAGGGGAGGCGGTATTTATCACCGCCTCCCCCCATCACGGGGACGATAAATGGGGGAAAGACGTCAATTTTCCTCCCCTCTTTTATCCTACCATCTCATTTATCACCGCCTCCCCCCATCACGGGGACGATAAATGGGGGAGAGACGTCAATTTTCCTTCCCTCTTTTATCCTACCATCTCATTTATCACCGCCTCCCCCCATCACGGGGACGATAAATGGGGGAAAGACGTCAATTTTCCTCCCCTCTTTTATCCTACCATCTCATTTATCACCGCCTCCCCCCATCACGGGACGATAAATGGGGGAAAGACGTCAATTTTCCTCCCCTCTTTTATCCTACCATCTCATTTATCACCACCTCCCCCCATCACGGGGACGATAAATGGGGGAAGTACGTCAATTTTCCTTCCCTCTTTTATCCTACCATCTCATTTATCACCACCTCCCCCCATCGCGGGGACGATAAATGGGGGAAAGACGTCAATCTTCCTTCCCTCTTTTATCCTACCATCTCATTTATCACCACCTCCCCCCATCACGGGGACGATAAATGGGGGAAGTACGTCAATTTTCCTCCCCTCTTCTATCCTACCGTCCCCCCCAGTCCCCCCCCGTCACCGCCTCGTCCCCCGCCCCCTGTCGGCCCGCAGGTGGCGCAGCGCGCAGCGCGCGGCGGTGCCCTTGGCGATGCGGTAGTTCCTGCCGACCCCTGCCCCCTGTATTTTCCTTCCCTCTTTTATCCTACCATCTCCCCCTAGTCCCCCCCCCGTCACCGGCGCGGCCCCTGCCCCCTGTATTTTCCTCCCCTCTTTTATCCCACCATCCCCCCCCAGTCCTCCCCCCGTCACCGCCTCGCCCCCCGCCCCCTGTCGGCCCGCAGGTGGCGCAGGGCGCAGCGCGCGGCGGTCCCCTTGGCGATGCGGTAGTTCCTGCCGACCCCTGCCCCCTGTATTTTCCTCCCCTCTTCTATCCCAACATCTCCCCCCCAGTCCCCCCCCGTCACCACCTCGCCCCCCGCCCCCTGTCGGCCCGCAGGTGGCGCAGGGCGCAGCGCGCGGCGGTGCCCTTGGCGATGCGGTAGTTCCTGCCGACCCCTGCCCCCTGTATTTTCCTCCCCTCTTTCATCCTACCATCCCCCCCCAGTCCCCCCCCGTCACCGCCTCGCCCCCCGCCCCCTGTCGGCCCGCAGGTGGCGCAGCGCGCAGCGCGCGGCGGTCCCCTTGGCGATGCGGTAGTTCCTGCAGACCCCTGCCCCCTGTATTTTCCTCCCCTCTCTTACCCCACCATCCCCCCCTACTCCTCCCCCGTCACCGCCTCGCCCCCCGCCCCCTGTCGGCCCGCAGGTGGCGCAGCGCGCAGCGCGCGGCGGTCCCCTTGGCGATGCGGTAGTTCCTGCAGACCCCTGCCCCCTGTATTTTCCTCCCCTCTCTTACCCCACCATCCCCCCCTACTCCCCCCCCCGTCACCGCCTCGCCCCCCGCCCCCTGTCGGCCCGCAGGTGGCGCAGGGCGCAGCGCGCGGCGGTGCCCTTGGCGATGCGGTAGTTCCTGCCGACCCCCTTGAACGCGCCGCGCCCGAACACCTCCACGCACACGCGCACGCGCCGCCCGTCCGCTAGGCGCTCCGGTTTGCTGACAACAACAAATACGGTTTACAATACAATACGCTGCGACCCATAGACGTCCCACTGCTGGGCACGGGTCTCCCCCACAGACGCAGCTGCGGGAGGTCTAGAGCATACTCCACCACGCTGCTCCAATGCGGATTGGTGGAGGGGTTAGTGGCCAACCCAGTGTCGAATGTTCTCAAGCCACCCGAAGGTCTTCGACAAGGCTTAACGACTGTTTCCACCATTGAAAACAACCGGGACCGACGGCTTTACGTGCCCTCCGAAGCACGGTAGCGTCCATGAAATTTTGCCACTAGCGGTCACCCATCCACAAACCGACCGGGCCCGTCGTTGCTTAACTCTTTCAATACAATACAATACTATAATTATCTATAATTTTTATATTTTTATCTTTATCTTGCTTAAATTTAACTTTTCGTGTATACATTTTAGTCCGGATAGTATAGTATTAGTATTGTTCTTAGTTGATTAGTACTCTCCGCATGGTTAAACTGCTCGACAGCTTGGGGCTGTGCTGAAAATCAGCAATTTGGCTGGGTTTAACTGTCCTTTTTTGCTATGCAGCGAGTTATCGAATTTTCTTCCATTTTTTATTACCTGTACTTTTATTTTATTTATTAATTTTTGATTTTTACTTGTTGTGTGGCAAAATAAATAAATTCTTATTCAATACAATTTGACGGGCCCGTTGGCGCAATTGGTAGAATAGAATAGAATAGATTTTTATTTCACTTTGTAATACAATTAATCGGTACAATTTTAAAACTACATACTTACTAATTATTACAAAGCGAAATAGGACCGCACTCAGCTTTTGCCATAATCCTTAGCATAAGAAAAATGGCGCCCATTTTCAGTACGGCCCTATTGCGAGCTAGTTTGATCGATAGACGATATCGAGAGCTATAATATTAGTGTAGTGATATAATATAGAATAGAGTAGTGATCCTACCTGTTACGCCACGGGTCGTGGGTTCGAATCCCACTCATGACAAACATTCGTGTGACGAACACTTGTATTTGTTCTGTGTCTGTATGTTAATATTATCTATTTAAGTATGTATTTAAAAATATATATGTATTTATATCAGTCTCTGACACCCATAGTACAGACTCGCAAAATTATTAAATTATTTGGTTCCTTTATTTAACTACCAATGCCACAAGGTAGCGTGGCCGAGCGGTCTAAGGCGCTGGTTTAAGGCACCAGTCTCTTCGGAGGCGTGGGTTCGAATCCCACCGCTGCCAACTTTTTTTTCTTTTCATTGTTTTTTTTTTACAGTACAGTACATAAATATTTTTGTAAAATACCGATTTGGTAATACATTTTCAAGTTTAAGATATTTTTCTTATTCCTTTTTATTTCTCTGGACCAATTAGCTGCAACCCATAGACGTCCCACTGCTGGGTACGGGTCTTAGTCCCACACAAATCTGCAGGTCTAGAGCATACTCGACCACGCTGCTCCAATACGCTCGAATGTTCTCAGGCCATCCGAAGGACAAAATAGGTTTCATATAAAACCTATTTGGTTCCCAATAGACTCTACTACCAACATAATTTATTTAAGTCTTTATTGTAAAATCATGAGAAAAGATTTTACAAAAAGCGTGAGTCAACCTAGTGTGATTGTTAGAGATGGTAAGTGTCAAAAAAACAAAAATAGAGATACCTTAGCAAAGCTCAAACTTAAAAGAGGAGACATTTGTTTGTAATGTTTTCACACAAAAACTACTGGACCAATTTCAAAAATTCTTTCACCATTAGAAAGCTGCATCTTCACTGAGTGAGATTGGACCTATTCCCGTGAAGGGCTTTTTACGTAAAATATTGTTTATTGAGGTCATAAAGCATCTTATTTTACATGTAAAAATCAAATAATAGTAATAATAAGACTTACACATTTCAAAATATCTAAGCTGATAGCCGAAAATCGGGTATTTTTTATAAAAGACAATTAAATCCAAATATCTCGAAAACGGTTAGATTTAGGATAGGGTATTTTATAGTCAGATCTGTCAGAAACGATGTAAACTACACGCCCTTAACGGGAATAGGTCGACTTAACCTGTAACCCTGTATAAAATATAACTAGGTGTAAACGAAACCATTGTTATGTACAATACCACGCGAGCGAAGCTGCGGGCGTCCACTAGTATAATATAAAAGGTGATTCTCACCCAAACTTGGCAGTGTCCGGTTCAGCTTCCAGCAGCTCCCTCACGGGCGACTTGGGCGCGGCGGCGCTAAAAGCTTCCAACTCGGCGCCCATCAGACGCACGTAGGACGCCCAAACGGGGCCCAGGCACATCCCTGACACGAAAAATTGAAAATTTTGAAAAGAGTAACTACCGAGTTTCTTGCCGTGTTCATTTAGGTAGCATCAACTTTGTGAACCGGCAGTAGATAAATAAAATTTTATGACATTCATTAAGAATAAGAATAAGAATTTATTTATTTTGCCACACAACAAGTAAAAATTAAAAAAAAAAAATTTTTTTATTATTAAGCGTATACAAAATACCATATAATGAGAAATAAATGAATCTGAATGTGAATCTTTGATGATGATGGGAGTGCTTCGGATGCACCATATAGCGCTCATCATCATCATCACATCCCTTTCTTTGTCCCACTGTTGGGCATGGATCTCAGAATGCTCAGCAACAGCTCAACTATTTCATTCACAAATGTTAAACGAGACAACATTTTCCGCCATTCGCAAGAAAATTTAGCATCACACGATGATAGCAAAAAAGTGAAGAAACTTTTGCCCGACCCGAGCACCGAACCCAGGTCCTCTAGCAAAGCAGTCGCTCTTGCGACCGCTAAACTAATATGGCAGTGCATTAAATGTATGTATTGATGATTGTAGATTTAAACACATTTATTACATATTACACACAATTATTATATGTATAACAAATGCTATTATAATATTAAAGAATTTTTGGATGATAGAATTTTTTGAAAACTGACCTTTTATGACATTTAAAAAATCGGATTAATCACAAGCTCGCTTACTATACTACTAAATACTATTAATATTTTGACAAATTAAATTTTATGTTAATTTCACTAATTGTTTATTTAGAGATTATGTTTAAATTTTGCATGCCTTGTGGGTTAGGATAAGAGGATTAAAAAAACCTGCTTTTAAATACCTACTGTACCTTATCCTGCAAATAAATAACTTTGACTTTGACTTGACTTAAAAGTCAGCAAGATCTCTCTATCCCTCTATCCCTACGCTGTCAAGTGAAGCAAGTTCGGGCACTGACCGGAGTCGAGGAAAATGGCGCCGGCGACCGACTCGAAGAGATCGCCGAGCGCCTTGGGCACCTCCACGTCTTCCGCCTGCTCCATCTCGTCCTCTTGGATCAGGTAGTGCTGGAAGACCGGGGAAATAATATGAGCTATAATATATATATATATAGCTATAATATATACCGTGCTTTAGAGGGCACGTTAAGCCGTCGGTCCCGGTTGTTTTCAATGCTGGAAACAGTCGTTAAGCCGAAGACCTTCGGGTGGCTTGAGAACATTCGACACTGGGTTGGCCCATACATTTTTGTTCGCGGATTGTTGCAAAGTATATTAATGCTTGGTTTGTTACTGTATTCAATTTTAAAATCATACGAGAGCCCGTTCAATATCCACAATTCCACTCTCAACCTTGAGTTGAACTATACTGGTCTAAGGTGCACATAGGGTTGCAGCACCTGTAGGTCGGGACCACAATATGGTTTTATGGTTTAAGATCTTTATTATTTCTCATAAAGGTAAAATATAGTGCTACGGTATCCGCTGCCTGTCGTAAGAGGCGACTACAAGGGGACTTCTGGGTTCACGGGCGGCAAGAGTGGGAGCTCTAACCGTCAATCCAGTGATCCCGGGAAAGACGACGTTGTGTGTGGCTGCACAACGTTGTAGCGACATCTTTGTCGTCCGAGACGAGCCTGTCATGGACACAGCGCTGGAGGGCACCGGTGCGTTCCCGTGTGATCCCGGAGCCCTCCACAAGCGCCGAGGAAGGCCACCGAGGGGGTTTTAGTGGGTGTAAATCCCACATAACCCGGCGTCGCTCCCATGATGTCCGGGTAACTTTAAAAGGTTTCCCACTCGAAAAACCAATAAAAAAAGGGTTGCAGCACGTGGCCTCACCTCCTCGCTGATGGAATGCCCGTTCTCCTCCTGGATCTTCACATACTTGGTGAGCACCTCGTTCAGCCCCGGGGACATGTGGCGGAAGTACCTGGAATTGAACATGATTAACAAATTAATATATTCGTGTAAGCATTCATTTGTAATTTGTGCGTATGCGTTTTGTATAGCGCACATACAAATCTACAATTGTAGTAAGTCAACAGTGTAAACTGCAAGATATGATGAAGAAGGCATTAAATAGCATTGATAATTAACTAAAAACTAATGTTCTAACTCATTTCATCACAACCCTTCCATTGTCCCACTGTTGCTCCTCTCAGAATGGGAGGGATTAGGCCTTAGTCCACCACGCAGGCGAAGTATATATATATATAACACGAATATCATGTATATACATGATGTTCGTGTTGCCGGCGCTAAACAAGCTAACTCACGAATGTACAAAATACAAAAATCTTTATTATAATAATGTAAAATACATTGTTTAGAGTTGGATCCCTACTCTTCATTTTAGCTTGCACTGTGTTATGGAGGGATAGTGCCATCCTCTACCTTTCCAATATAAAAGAAAAACAAAAAAAAAATATCTAAAAAAAAGACACACACACATAAAATAATATTTAATTTTTTTTGTTTTTTTTTTTCCCAGGACAAGGTGTAGTCGCAAAGTCGCATAGTCGCAAAGTCGCAACGTACTTGTGGAAGCCGTGCCGCGCGGCGAGCGTGGCGAAGATGGTGTTGTTGACGAGCGCCGAGCGCAGGTCGGTGAGCGCGCCGGGCGAGTGAGTGCGCGCGTCCTCGTACAGGTGCCGAGTTATCAGGTAGTCTGAAAATCGCATAGTCGCAAAGTCGCAACGTACTTGTGGAAGCCGTGCCGCGCGGCGAGCGTGGCGAAGATGGTGTTGTTGACGAGCGCCGAGCGCAGGTCGGTGAGCGCGCCGGGCGAGTGTCTGCGCGCGTCCTCGTACAGGTGCCGAGTTATCAGGTAGTCTGAAAGTCGCATAGTCGCAAAGTCGCAACGTACTTGTGGAAGCCGTGCCGCGCGGCGAGCGTGGCGAAGATGGTGTTGTTGACGAGCGCCGAGCGCAGGTCGGTGAGCGCGCCGGGCGAGTGTCTGCGCGCGTCCTCGTACAGGTGCCGAGTTATCAGGTAGTCTGAAAGTCGCATAGTCGCATAGTCGCAACGTACTTGTGGAAGCCGTGCCGCGCGGCGAGCGTGGCGAATATGGTGTTGTTGACGAGCGCCGAGCGCAGGTCGGTGAGCGCGCCGGGCGAGTGTCTGCGCGCGTCCTCGTACAGGTGCCGAGTTATCAGGTAGTCTGAAAGTCGCATAGTCGCAAAGTCGCAACGTACTTGTGGAAGCCGTGCCGCGCGGCGAGCGTGGCGAAGATGGTGTTGTTGACGAGCGCCGAGCGCAGGTCGGTGAGCGCGCCGGGCGAGTGTCTGCGCGCGTCCTCGTACAGGTGCCGAGTTATCAGGTAGTCTGAAAGTCGCATAGTCGCATAGTCGCAACGTACTTGTGGAAGCCGTGCCGCGCGGCGAGCGTGGCGAAGATGGTGTTGTTGACGAGCGCCGAGCGCAGGTCGGTGAGCGCGCCGGGCGAGTGTCTGCGCGCGTCCTCGTACAGGTGCCGAGTTATCAGGTAGTCTGAAAATCGCATAGTCGCAAAGTCGCAACGTACTTGTGGAAGCCGTGCCGCGCGGCGAGCGTGGCGAAGATGGTGTTGTTGACGAGCGCCGAGCGCAGGTCGGTGAGCGCGCCGGGCGAGTGTCTGCGCGCGTCCTCGTACAGGTGCCGAGTTATCAGGTAGTCTGAAAGTCGCATAGTCGCATAGTCGCAACGTACTTGTGGAAGCCGTGCCGCGCGGCGAGCGTGGCGAAGATGGTGTTGTTGACGAGCGCCGAGCGCAGGTCGGTGAGCGCGCCGGGCGAGTGTCTGCGCGCGTCCTCGTACAGGTGCCGAGTTATCAGGTAGTCTGAAAGTCGCATAGTCGCAAAGTCGCAACGTACTTGTGGAAGCCGTGCCGCGCGGCGAGCGTGGCGAAGATGGTGTTGTTGACGAGCGCCGAGCGCAGGTCGGTGAGCGCGCCGGGCGAGTGTCTGCGCGCGTCCTCGTACAGGTGCCGAGTTATCAGGTAGTCTGAAAATCGCATAGTCGCAAAGTCGCATAGTCGCATAGTCGCAACGTACTTGTGGAAGCCGTGCCGCGCGGCGAGCGTGGCGAAGATGGTGTTGTTGACGAGCGCCGAGCGCAGGTCGGTGAGCGCGCCGGGCGAGTGTCTGCGCGCGTCCTCGTACAGGTGCCGAGTTATCAGGTAGTCTGAAAGTCGCATAGTCGCAAAGTCGCAACGTACTTGTGGAAGCCGTGCCGCGCGGCGAGCGTGGCGAAGATGGTGTTGTTGACGAGCGCCGAGCGCAGGTCGGTGAGCGCGCCGGGCGAGTGTCTGCGCGCGTCCTCGTACAGGTGCCGAGTTATCAGGTAGTCTGAAAGTCGCATAGTCGCATAGTCGCAACGTACTTGTGGAAGCCGTGCCGCGCGGCGAGCGTGGCGAAGATGGTGTTGTTGACGAGCGCCGAGCGCAGGTCGGTGAGCGCGCCGGGCGAGTGTCTGCGCGCGTCCTCGTACAGGTGCCGAGTTATCAGGTAGTCTGAAAGTCGCATAGTCGCAAAGTCGCAACGTACTTGTGGAAGCCGTGCCGCGCGGCGAGCGTGGCGAAGATGGTGTTGTTGACGAGCGCCGAGCGCAGGTCGGTGAGCGCGCCGGGCGAGTGTCTGCGCGCGTCCTCGTACAGGTGCCGAGTTATCAGGTAGTCTGAAAATATAGAAATTATATATATTATAGAAATTATATATATTATATACAAATTATATAAAAATATTAAAGTAAAACAATACTTCTAAAGCAAATTAAAATCCATACTAATATTATAAATGTGAAAGTGTGTTTGTTTGTTTGTCCGGCTTTCACGTCGCAACGAAGCTATTATATGGTATGGTTTTTGTGTGTGGAGATAGTGAGGAGGGTGGAGAGTGACGTAGGCTACTTTTTACCGCGGTAAAACATCCCCATGGGAAGATATCGATGTTTTGTTATTTGCTAGATATTTAGTTCCGGATGTTGTTAATAGATGGCATTGTTAATTCCCTTTAAACACGCGAGCGAAGCCGCGGGTAAAAGCTAGTATATAATATAGAAGCAATCATGAATATACTTAACTAGTGGAACATAACCTAAATACAAAATTTCATTGAAATAATGTAGGTATACGAAAAACTTTTATACCTACTAACTTTGCACCCCCCTTTTACCCCCCCTTAAGAGATGATTTTCGAAACTCAATAAAAACCTTCATTGGTACTGAATTTCATTCGAATAACATAAAAAACGGCAAAGTTTAGGCCCTGCGTTGATATGTCAGTCAGTCACCTTCTCCTTTTATATATATAGATATATATATATATATAGATTGGTACAGACAGATAATGTCGGGTGTTCCCAACTAAAAAAAAAAATTATATTAAGTACTTATACATATAATATGCCAATAGGCATTAAGTCCGCCCATTGTAACATCTTTTTTGGTGTAACAATAAAGCATTAAATAAATAAATAAATAAATATAATATTATAAAGAGGAAAGATTTGTTTGTAATGTTTTCGCACAAAAACTACTGCTAAAACTACTAATTATCTCTTCTAGTTCTGGTTTATCGAACATAGAAAAGTGCTGACGACACGATCTGAAAAAACGGTTTATTCAGATCGAAACACTTTGTCATCCGGCTCGAGGGACCAGATTTTTATTTGCCTAAGAAACCGAATTTTCACTGTCTCCAACAATCAAAGTAATACAATTCTTAACAACAGACTTAATACTAGTTTCAACGACTCAATACTGGTGGTATTACAAGTTCGTGCCCCAGAGGTGACACTGAGGATGGCGTCATCAAAGAACTCGAGCTATTGGTAAGAGTCAGTTATGCAGTTCTGCTGGTTCCGAACGGCCCATGTCCTGGAGGGGACAATCACCGGTTGGTCTCCGATAAACTCGAGTCACTGGCAAGTCGCTGAGGCGGTTTAACTGCTGCTCGAGGGACCGTGCCCCAGAGGAGACTCTCACCAAGGATCGCGTCGCCGAGGAACTCCAGCCGCTGGTAGCAGTCCGTGAGCCGGTTCTGCTGGTGCGACGCGTGCGTGAGCGCCTGCAGCAGCAGCGAGCGGTCGCGGAACCGGTACTGGAGGGTCCGCTCGAGCGCGTCGTAACCTAGAAGAGACATTATGGACCAGTCTCGATAATTTTTAAAACAAAAAAAAATAATAATAGTAGGATGAAACCCATTAGAAAAGGAGGAGAATATTATAAAAATGAAAGGAAAAATAAATTCGACCTCAGATCGCCCGTAATTTATTTTTCCTTAAATTTTTATAATATTCTCCTCCTTTTCTAATAGGTTATATTCTACTATATTTTTTTTTCACTTTTTATTATTTTTAAAGGCTTCTACACTGGTTTATTATATTTAAAACATCGCAGGGCCCGTTGGCGCAATCGGTAGTGACCCAGCCTGTTGCGCCAGGGGTCGTGGGTTCGAATCCCACTCGGGACAAACATTCGTGTGACGAACACTTGTATTTGTTCTGTGTCTGGATGTTAATATTATCTATTTAAGTATGTATTTAAAAATATGTATATCAGTCTTTGATATTACAGGCTCGCGCCTATAGATATTTCGCTGGCTCGCGTCGATTCAATGTGAGCGAAATAGTTAAGCAATGACAGGCGCGGTCGGTTTGTGTATGGGTGACTGCTAGTGGCAAAATTTCATGAACGCTACCGTGCTTCGGAGGGCACGTAAAGCCGTCGGTCCCGGTTGTTTTCAATGCTGGAAACAGTCGTTAAGCCTTGTCGAAGACCTTCGGGTGGCTTGAGAACATTCGCCACTGGGTTGGCCACTAACCCCTCCACCAAGCCGCACTGTGTAGTATGATCTAGAACTCCCGCAGTTGCGTGTGTGGGGGAGACCCGTGCCCAGCAGTGGGACGTCTATGGGTCGTATCACTCACCGGACAGCATGCGCTCGAGCTCCCCTTCAGGGTCTTCCACAAAGCGAAGCAGCGGCGACGGCGGCGCCCGCAGTTCGCCGTACACCGTCTGTCAATTGAAATTATAAACTGGTAAAGTGCGACCATCCATACTAATATTATAAATGAATGAATGAATGAATGAATGAAAAACTTTTTTTGTTATACTGGGATAGCTACTCTAGTGTATTATTTACTAGCTTTTACCCGCGGCTCCGCCCGCGTGGTCAAAGGGAATTAACAATGAGTTGTTTATCATACATAGATAAGAACTTGAAAATGAATTATACTAACGCCATCTATTAACAACATCCGAAACTAAATATCTAGCAAATAACAAAACATCGATATTTTCTCATGGGGATGTTTTACCGCGGTAAAAAGTAGCCTACGTCACTCTCCACCCTCCTCACTATCTCCACACACAAAAACCATACCATATAATAGCTTCGTTGCGACATGAAAGCCGGACAAAAAAACATAAACCATAAAATAATAATACTCAAGTGTAAGTTTAGTGTTGGTGAAATCGGGTCTTAAGGGTGTAAAATAAACATAGGGGGCGCCACCGACCTGCCCCCACCGGCCGCCCGCGTCGCGCCGCGGCCGCAGCGAGCCCACGCACCGCCCGCGCCAGCTCCACCCGCACTCGCCGCCCGGCTCCGGCTCCCCGCCGCCCCCCTCCTCGCCCGAGGACCACTCCCCCGACGACGAGGACCACTCGGACGGGGAGTACGTGTGACATAAACATAGGGGGCGCCACCGACCTGCCCCCACCGGCCGGCCGCGTCGCGCCGCGGCCGCAGCGAGCCCACGCACCGCCCGCGCCAGCTCCACCCGCACTCGCCGCCCGGCTCCGGCTCCCCGCCGCCCCCCTCCTCGCCCGAGGACCACTCCCCCGACGACGAGGACCACTCGGACGGGGAGTACGTGTGACATAAACATAGGGGGCGCCACCGACCTGCCCCCACCGGCCGGCCGCGTCGCGCCGCGGCCGCAGCGAGCCCACGCACCGCCCGCGCCAGCTCCACCCGCACTCGCCGCCCGGCTCCGGCTCCCCGCCGCCCCCCTCCTCGCCCGAGGACCACTCCCCCGACGACGAGGACCACTCCCCCGGGGAGTACGTGTGACATAAACATAGGGGGCGCCACCGACCTGCCCCCACCGGCCGGCCGCGTCGCGCCGCGGCCGCAGCGAGCCCACGCACCGCCCGCGCCAGCTCCACCCGCACTCGCCGCCCGGCTCCGGCTCCCCGCCGCCCCCCTCCTCGCCCGAGGACCACTCCCCCGACGACGAGGACCACTCGGACGGGGAGTACGTGTGACATAAACATAGGGGGCGCCACCGACCTGCCCCCACCGGCCGGCCGCGTCGCGCCGCGGCCGCAGCGAGCCCACGCAGCGCCCGCGCCAGCTCCACCCGCACTCGCCGCCCGGCTCCGGCTCCCCGCCGCCCCCCTCCTCGCCCGAGGAGCACTCGGCCGGGGAGTACGTGTAACATAAACATAGGGGGCGCCACCGACCTGCCCCCACCGGCCGGCCGCGTCGCGCCGCGGCCGCAGCGAGCCCACGCAGCGCCCGCGCCAGCTCCACCCGCACTCGCCGCCCGGCTCCGGCTCCCCGCCGCCCCCCTCCTCGCCCGAGGACCACTCCTCGGATGACGAGGAGCACTCGGACGGGGAGTACGTGTAACATAAGCATAGGGGGCGCCACCGACCTGCCCCCACCGGCCGGCCGCGTCGCGCCGCGGCCGCAGCGAGCCCACGCACCGCCCGCGCCAGCTCCACCCGCACTCGCCGCCCGGCTCCGGCTCCCCGCCGCCCCCCTCCTCGCCCGAGGACCACTCCCCCGACGACGAGGACCACTCGGCCGGGGAGTACGTGTAACATAAACATAGGGGGCGCCACCGACCTGCCCCCACCGGCCGGCCGCGTCGCGCCGCGGCCGCAGCGAGCCCACGCAGCGCCCGCGCCAGCTCCACCCGCACTCGCCGCCCGGCTCCGGCTCCCCGCCGCCCCCCTCCTCGCCCGAGGACCACTCCTCGGATGACGAGGAGCACTCGGACGGGGAGTACGTGTGACATAAACATAGGGGGCGCCACCGACCTGCCCCCACCGGCCGGCCGCGTCGCGCCGCGGCCGCAGCGAGCCCACGCAGCGCCCGCGCCAGCTCCACCCGCACTCGCCGCCCGGCTCCGGCTCCCCGCCGCCCCCCTCCTCGCCCGAGGAGCACTCGGCCGGGGAGTACGTGTAACATAAACATAGGGGGCGCCACCGACCTGCCCCCACCGGCCGGCCGCGTCGCGCCGCGGCCGCAGCGAGCCCACGCAGCGCCCGCGCCAGCTCCACCCGCACTCGCCGCCCGGCTCCGGCTCCCCGCCGCCCCCCTCCTCGCCCGAGGACCACTCCTCGGATGACGAGGAGCACTCGGACGGGGAGTACGTGTAACATAAGCATAGGGGGCGCCACCGACCTGCCCCCACCGGCCGGCCGCGTCGCGCCGCGGCCGCAGCGAGCCCACGCACCGCCCGCGCCAGCTCCACCCGCACTCGCCGCCCGGCTCCGGCTCCCCGCCGCCCCCCTCCTCGCCCGAGGACCACTCCCCCGACGACGAGGACCACTCGGCCGGGGAGTACGTGTAACATAAACATAGGGGGCGCCACCGACCTGCCCCCACCGGCCGGCCGCGTCGCGCCGCGGCCGCAGCGAGCCCACGCAGCGCCCGCGCCAGCTCCACCCGCACTCGCCGCCCGGCTCCGGCTCCCCGCCGCCCCCCTCCTCGCCCGAGGACCACTCCTCGGATGACGAGGAGCACTCGGACGGGGAGTACGTGTGACATAAACATAGGGGGCGCCACCGACCTGCCCCCACCGGCCGGCCGCGTCGCGCCGCGGCCGCAGCGAGCCCACGCACCGCCCGCGCCAGCTCCACCCGCACTCGCCGCCCGGCTCCGGCTCCCCGCCGGCCCCCTCCTCGCCCGAGGACCACTCCCCCGACGACGAGGACCACTCCCCCGGGGAGTACGTGTAACATAAACATAGACGGCGCCACCGACCTGCCCCCACCGGCCGGCCGCGTCGCGCCGCGGCCGCAGCGAGCCCACGCACCGCCCGCGCCAGCTCCACCCGCACTCGCCGCCCGGCTCCGGCTCCCCGCCGGCCCCCTCCTCGCCCGAGGACCACTCCCCCGACGACGAGGACCACTCCCCCGGGGAGTACGTGTAACATAAACATAGACGGCGCCACCGACCTGCCCCCACCGGCCGGCCGCGTCGCGCCGCGGCCGCAGCGAGCCCACGCACCGCCCGCGCCAGCTCCACCCGCACTCGCCGCCCGGCTCCGGCTCCCCGCCGGCCCCCTCCTCGCCCGAGGACCACTCCCCCGACGACGAGGACCACTCCCCCGGGGAGTACGTGTAACATAAACATAGACGGCGCCACCGACCTGCCCCCACCGGCCGGCCGCGTCGCGCCGCGGCCGCAGCGAGCCCACGCACCGCCCGCGCCAGCTCCACCCGCACTCGCCGCCCGGCTCCGGCTCCCCGCCGGCCCCCTCCTCGCCCGAGGACCACTCCTCGGATGACGAGGAGCACTCGGACGGGGAGTACGTGTGGCGGGGCGACGGCGGCGGTGGCGGCTTCTGGTGAATGATTAGGATTATAAACAATTAATTAATCATGTGAATCGACCTTTTGAACCTTATAGTCCGGGAGGTAGCATTGCATTTTAGGTAGTGTTTTTACGCCGATCGGTTGCTATATTGTTCATTAGATCTCGAATGACTGATAAGTGAACCAAGCGTCAGCTCACACACCCGCGGTGGGTGCGGGTGTGGGTGGTTCCGGAAGTGGTAAAAATAAAATAAATATGAAGTCATAGTACGCAGGCTGAAAGTTTTTTCCATAAATAGTTAACATCATACTGAGCTTAAAAAAAATAGTCAGCTGCATGGTGGAGGGGGGATTATGCGTCAGCCACTCGCATGAACTGGTAAAAAAAACAAAGCCCTGAAAACCAGCGGTCGTAGTTTTACAACATGCAAATGCTAAGTGCGGCCCCTTTTCGTATAGACTGCAATTCTGCATTTATTTTTATTTTTTTGTATAAATGCATGTGATGCAGTTTCTAACGAAATAAAAATTACATTTATTAGCATGAAATCTTTTTACAAAATCATAAGAGCCTGCGCTGCAGCCGCGCTGACTCCATTCAGTCTCTCTCTAAAAATTCCTGCGAAGTCCTTGCAGCACTTTTAAAAGTTATGCGTACTGATTGGCTGTTCGCCACGCGAGCGTGCCTATTGGCCGTTCGAGATTATAAAATGCGCGGCAAAACAGATGCCGCGCTCTGATTGGTCCTAATCATAGAGGGAGGATCACAGAGTATCTCGCGTTCGCTGAATGCGTTGATAAATTAAAAATTTATCAACGCATTCAGCTTTATTTATTTGTTTATTTGTCTAGTCTAGTCAGGCTGATGTTATCTTAAAGTTACAAGAAATAGGACTAGTAATAGGACCACTATACATTTATTCATTAGATTGACCATGTTAGCCATCTCTCCCCTCACCAACCTGATCGCAGGACGCACTGGCCACGTAGGGATGGTCGGGCGGCAGCGGCAGGTTGTGACGCGGCAGAACGCTGATGCCCAGCCACGACATGAACAGCAGCGCGCCACGCGGGCCCATCTCCAGTAGGTAAGCCCCGATGAGCGCTTCAACGCAGTCTGCTATCGATTTGTCTGTAGGCAATTTGTATTAGAAAGTAGTGTCATCACATCGTCGGTACAAAAGTCAACTAGCCAAAGTGTCATTTTGGCAGTAAGCTAAGTAAACTAATAGATTAGTTTACCTATGTAGAATTTTTACTTTTTTCAGTTATGCAGAAAAACGATTTGTAATAACATTTATATTTGAAATGCCACATAAACACTATTTTTTTCCACAGTATGCGTTGTGTCAAGATATTGATGTCATGTAAAAACTGCCAAAATGACACTGGCTAGTTGACTTTTGTACCGACGACATGTGGAACTGATTGAAAATAGGGTTGCGATGAAAATCAGCTGCATTGTGTCACATGGAAGTGAGAGAAAATCTAGCTTGACCGATTATCGATTAAAATTGATCGATAAGTTATATTTATCGATATAAAATTGAACGATTATTTAAGGCACACGATTATTTGCACTCTCCAGGTATACTACATCTATGGAAAAAATTACATCCATCCATCATTCCGTTGGAAAAGGACAACCCAACAAACACTTTTCCCCCCACCCCCATTTATATATTAAAGTAAGGATAGTATTTTTATATTCCATTGTATTGTATTGTAACCTACCCGGTATGCTGTGCTGCGTGATCAGATTGTACGGTATGAAGCATCCGGCGTTGTCCAAAGCAGCATCTTTCTGCATCTGTATCTCTTGGTCGCCCTGTTCAATTCGGGAATAAAGATATTATGACCATCGATACCAAAGACACAGATATTTTTTTTTATGGATACAAGAGCAAACGAGCTTGCAGCACCACCCATCCGCTGCCGCCCATGACAACTGTGACTGACTTTGAACAAGACTCAATTAGGGACTGGGATGGTTAGTCCAATTTGTTCTCCAAGTTGAGAGAGTTAATTAGAACTAGTTCGTCAGTTCGTTAGTAGGTATAAGGACTGGGGACTGTTAGTGATAGTTAGTCCTGTTAGTTGGTGTTAATAATAGTCCAGTTAGTACTTGTTAGTTGTCTCGTTCTAAGTCAGTCACAGATGTGTTGCTACCCTTGAGGACTATGATGGTCGCCTCTAAAGAAGTGTAACCGGAAACCACACCTTTCCAACCGGACCATAATTGCTTTAAAAACAATTATTACACGGCAGAAATGGTACTAGGTACCGTGGCGGGCGGTGGTACTGCCCCGGGCGAACTCTATATGGAACCAATTAGGTTTCATATAAAACCTATTTGGCTCCCTATAGGCTCTACCACCTTAAACAAGTGTCTGCGTGTGAGAGTGAGAGAGAGAGAGTATATGTGTGTGTGAGAGTGAGAGAGTGAGAGAGCGAGAGAGGGAGAGAGAGAGGGAGATAGAGAGGGAGAGAGCGAGAGGGAGATAGAGAGGGAGAGAGAGAGGGAGTATTAATGTGTGTGTGAGAGAGAGCGAGAGAGGCAGATTGAGAGAGTATATGTAAGGGCAGAATGTATGTGTGTGAGAGAGAGAGTATATGTAAGTGTTGGAGCTTGTGTGTTGGGGGCTGTGGTGTATTTCTCACCGACGCAGGATGGTGTGTGGGCGGCGGGCGGTGGCACGGCGGCAGCCAGTTGTCGTGCGGCTCGAACTTCGAGGCGATCATGCGCGCGCCGAGCCGCTTGTTCCGCCCGAGACGGTACAGGTTCAGGTTCGACACCTGGCGGGGGCAGAGCGAGATATCTTTATGCGGCTGCTAGCTATTAGTGACCGCTAGTGGCAAAAAAATTACATGAACGCTACCGTGCTTCGGAGGGCACGTAAAGCCGTCGGTCCAGGTCGTTTTCAATGGTGGAAACAGTCGTTAAGCCTTGTCGAAGAGCTTCGGGTGGCTTGAGAACATTCGACACTGGGTTCGCCACTAACCCCTCCACCATTCCGCATTGGAGCAGCGTGGTGGAGTATGCTCTAGACCTCCCGCAGCTGCGTCTGTGGGGGAGACCCGTGCCCAGCAGTGGGACGTCTATGGGTCGAAGCGAAAAATCGCCAAACTTTAGGCCAGTTTGTAGGCAACAAAAACAATTCCTCAAGTTTCACTCCTTCTACATTAAATGGTAGGTACATAAATAATTAGAAAAAAAAATTGTGAGCCGTCACGGGACGCCTGGCAGATGAGAAAAATCGAAATTATTTTGTACAAGGAATATGCACAAAAGTAGGTACAGATTATGACAGGAACTGAAATAAAGAAAAAAAAAAGAAAAAAAAATTTAATTTGGTATTATATTTTATTAATAAAATAATTTCCGACCGTCATTTGTCGGAACTGTATAGTATATATATTCCATATACGCCACGCTCGCCACGCCAAAAATTTGGTTTGCCCTCCGCCTAAAGATGTTTCACATCAACAACATCAATCATTACCAACTCATTTACTCATGTGAGTTTATGAGACACCTTCTTATTTGTAAGTTTACCTGTATAACTTTTTTAAATATTAATAAATAAATAAATAAATAACAATAGAAATCTGTTTCCCACTCACCTGCTTGCTGCGCATGTGAGACAGCTTCCCCTCGTGCACGGCAGGGTGCGCGCAGTACAGGTACGCCGTGATGGCGAACTTCAGGAAGCTGTCCCCGATGGTCTCCAGCCGCTCCAGGTTTATGCCGTCGTTTAACAATAGAAATCTGCTTCTACCCACCTGCTTGCTGCGCATATGCGACAGCTTCCCCTCGTGCACGGCAGGGTGCGCGCAGTACAGGTACGCCGTGATGGCGAACTTCAGGAAGCTGTCCCCGATGGTTTCCAGACGCTCCAGGTTTATGCCGTCGTTTAACAATAGAAATATGTTTCCCACCCACCTGCTTGCTGCGCATATGCGACAGCTTCCCCTCGTGCACGGCAGGGTGCGCGCAGTACAGGTACGCCGTGATGGCGAACTTCAGGAAGCTGTCCCCGATGGTCTCCAGCCGCTCCAGGTTTATGCCGTCGTTTAACAATAGAAATCTGCTTCTACCCACCTGCTTGCTGCGCATATGCGACAGCTTCCCCTCGTGCACGGCAGGGTGCGCGCAGTACAGGTACGCCGTGATGGCGAACTTCAGGAAGCTGTCCCCGATGGTTTCCAGACGCTCCAGGTTTATGCCGTCGTTTAACAATAGAAATATGTTTCCCACCCACCTGCTTGCTGCGCATATGCGACAGCTTCCCCTCGTGCACGGCAGGGTGCGCGCAGTACAGGTACGCCGTGATGGCGAACTTCAGGAAGCTGTCCCCGATGGTTTCCAGACGCTCCAGGTTTATGCCGTCGTTTAACAATAGAAATATGTTTCCCACCCACCTGCTTGCTGCGCATATGCGACAGCTTCCCCTCGTGCACGGCAGGGTGCGCGCAGTACAGGTACGCCGTGATGGCGAACTTCAGGAAGCTGTCCCCGATGGTTTCCAGACGCTCTAGGTTTATGCCGTCGTTTGCATTCGACATCGTCAGCGCCTGGGAGAAGATGCGAGTACATACATGACATCACGGCTGTGGTTACACGAACAAAGTCAATGTCAAAGTCAAATAATTGCGAATATATAGAAAACTAGCTAACCCCGCAAACGTTGTTCTGCCGTATGAAATGTCAGTGACGCGACGCTTCACGTCAATGAACGACGGTTAAAAATAAAAATATTAAAATTGTGTTTAAAAAACATTTTCCAGTGGACCAAATTGTGAATCTAACTAAACCATCCTCGAATCCCCTTGGACACACACAAAAAATTTCATCAACATCTATCCAGCCGCTTAGGAGGAGTTCACTGTCATACACACGTACACAAGAAATATATACAGTGTAAACTCTATATAGCGACACTGAAGGGACTGTGCATTTTATGGCGTTATAGAGAGTTGTCGTTAAATGGAGAGAAGAAACATCAGAATTAGAAAAAGAAAAAGTTTATTTCCGACAATTGTTAGTAGTTATGTGCATAAAAAAGAATGTTATTTGAACGCTATTGCGTATAGTCTGTTATTTTTGTCTGACGTCTTTTGCTGCACCAATAATTTTGTTGTATTTTTTTACTTATTTTATTCATATCTAGCAATAGATAGATAGACACTAGCAAATCATGGTCAACAACAGTCTACATGTACAAGCAATCCCAATTTGTAAACAAAAGAACGAATTTCTTAGAAAGTTCGGTATGCATGATGCCGACAGTCGAGTTTATTGCGGGCTAGGATAATAAAGCGACAATAGATCGTACACAGCTGCGCAGTTTTTACTAATTTTAGCAACTTAAAAGGTATTTTTTATTACTCAATTGTTGTCGTTATTGAGAGTGGGTGTAATGCTATGTAGAGTGAAACATTGTATGAAATACAAGCTAAACCAACCAAAGCCAATTGATTTCGACGCTTAAGGGAGTTTGTCGTTAAATAGAGTGACGTTACATGGAGTTTACACTGTATATTAAGATAGAACATAGAATAAATTATTATGAGGTTAACGAAAGTCTAGGGGACACGCTTAACGAAAGTCTAGGTAACTACAAACTATTTAAAGATAAGATATATAATGCTATTCTAAACTGATCAATATATGGCAAAGGATTAGCTATTGATCATTGAATGAATAGCTAATCCTACCCACCCGGTAGTAGATCATAAAAATTACGTCTAATTTTTACCTGCAATATAACACTAGGACTCGGCCCCGGATGTCCCTCCAAATTGGGCTGATAGTCGAAATCAAACTGCTTCCCACTCTGACCCTTGTTGTCCTGGTAATACGGCGTAAACTCCTTCGGATTACGAAAACCGTTCACCTTGTCTATATAGCTCTCTTTCGTATCAAAACCAACATTCGCTACCTTCTCGTTGACGTATTCCGGCGAATCGATATCGATGTCTCGCATTGAGAAGCAATTTAATTTTCTTATTTCCTCTTGAGACAATCTATTCTTTAGATTGGCCAAGAGAATTCTTTTATTTTTTTCAATATTTTCCAACGTCACTTGAGAATCGTTAAAATCTAATCCTTTGTAAGGAAATATTTCTTCCAGAAGTCTCTTTTTAATAATAGTTGATTTATCAGATGAGTATACAGGTGTTTCTGTACTTGAATTAGCTAATAAATTAGATTTTTTATTATTAAAATTTAATTCTATATCGTCAGTCGGTTCGCTATTAAGGTTTTTACTTTTACTCGTTGTTGTACATAAATCATTATTTTGTTTTAATTCGCTATGTAAATTATTATCGTTTGTCACATTATTCGTCTGTTCATTAAGATTTAGTGAATCTTCTTTATGAACATTATTCACTTCTGTAGTGGATCTATCTATAAGTACCTTTTCGCTATTACTTTTATTGAATGCGTCTTCTTCAACATTTCTATCTTTATTTGTATCTACTGATTCTCTAAAGTTATTGTTTGAATTAATTTCTACATCTTTTGGTTCTATTATTGTCGTTTCACTATCATGTCCGTCTATAATAGTCGTTTGAGCTTCTTTTAAATTATCTTTCTCTTTTTTATTTACTTCTATTCCCTTCTCTTCTGTTATTTTGTCTTCGAACCCACAGTTTTTAACGAAATTTAAACTCAATCGTTCTCGTAGCCTCTCCATTTCTCTGGCCGTGTCTGGTAATATTTCCGTTATTGGTTTGTCTTTGGTTATCAAATTGCTAGTTTGAATGTCCTTTTTATGCTTGGCAACGGATTTCCTGTATTTTTCTATGTACTGTGGACAAAAGATACATTATATTATCAATAAGCGGTGACAGCCCAGTGGTATCGAACTCGCCTCTCACTCGAGTGGTCCGGGTTCAAACCCCAGCGGCAGGCACCAATGACTTTACTAAGTTATGTGCTATTTAAGAAATTAAATGTCACTTGCTATAACGGTGAAGGACACATCGTGAGGAAACCTGCATGCTTGAGAGTTCTTCATAATGTTCTTGAATGTGAAGTCTGCGAATCCGCACTTGGCCAGCGCGGTGGACTAAGGCCTTATCCCTCCCATTCTGAGAGGAGACCCGTGCCCAACAGTGGGACAAAGAAAGGGTCTTCAAAAGAAGGGGTATGCTTTAAAAAAATAATACTTGTCATTTCTATTTCTATTATTAGGTTAAGTAAATTAAAGAATTAAATAAAACAGTAGCAAGACAGATATCATCGAGTTTGATTGTGTCACCGCATGGCGACCCTGCCAGGACACCGTCTCGTACTGTACGCGGTACTCACGCGGCGCGGCGGGCGGCGCGCGCGCACCAGCCGGCGCTGCGCGGCCGCGTCGCGCGCGTCGTCCCCCGGCTCGCGCTGCGGCCCGCCGTGCGCGTCGCTCTTGCGCTCCACGTCCACCGCCTCCGCCTCGTGCGCCGTCTCGTACTGTACGCGGTACTCACGCGGCGCGGCGGGCGGCGCGCGCGCACCAGCCGGCGCTGCGCGGCCGCGTCGCGCGCGTCGTCCCCCGGCTCGCGCTGCGGCCCGCCGTGCGCGTCGCTCTTGCGCTCCACGTCCACCGCCTCCGCCTCGTGCGCCGTCTCGTACTGTACGCGGTACTCACGCGGCGCGGCGGGCGGCGCGCGCGCACCAGCCGGCGCTGCGCGGCCGCGTCGCGCGCGTCGTCCCCCGGCTCGCGCTGCGGCCCGCCGTGCGCGTCGCTCTTGCGCTCCACGTCCACCGCCTCCGCCTCGTGCGCCGTCTCGTACTGTACGCGGTACTCACGCGGCGCGGCGGGCGGCGCGCGCGCACCAGCCGGCGCTGCGCGGCCGCGTCGCGCGCGTCGTCCCCCGGCTCGCGCTGCGGCCCGCCGTGCGCGTCGCTCTTGCGCTCCACGTCCACCGCCTCCGCCTCGTGCGCCGTCTCGTACTGTACGCGGTACTCACGCGGCGCGGCGGGCGGCGCGCGCGCACCAGCCGGCGCTGCGCGGCCGCGTCGCGCGCGTCGTCCCCCGGCTCGCGCTGCGGCCCGCCGTGCGCGTCGCTCTTGCGCTCCACGTCCACCGCCTCCGCCTCGTGCGCCGTCTCGTACTGTACGCGGTACTCACGCGGCGCGGCGGGCGGCGCGCGCGCACCAGCCGGCGCTGCGCGGCCGCGTCGCGCGCGTCGTCCCCCGGCTCGCGCTGCGGCCCGCCGTGCGCGTCGCTCTTGCGCTCCACGTCCACCGCCTCCGCCTCGTGCGCCGTCTCGTACTGTACGCGGTACTCACGCGGCGCGGCGGGCGGCGCGCGCGCACCAGCCGGCGCTGCGCGGCCGCGTCGCGCGCGTCGTCCCCCGGCTCGCGCTGCGGCCCGCCGTGCGCGTCGCTCTTGCGCTCCACGTCCACCGCCTCCGCCTCGTGCGCCGTCTCGTACTGTACGCGGTACTCACGCGGCGCGGCGGGCGGCGCGCGCGCACCAGCCGGCGCTGCGCGGCCGCGTCGCGCGCGTCGTCCCCCGGCTCGCGCTGCGGCCCGCCGTGCGCGTCGCTCTTGCGCTCCACGTCCACCGCCTCCGCCTCGTGCGCCGTCTCGTACTGTACGCGGTACTCACGCGGCGCGGCGGGCGGCGCGCGCGCACCAGCCGGCGCTGCGCGGCCGCGTCGCGCGCGTCGTCCCCCGGCTCGCGCTGCGGCCCGCCGTGCGCGTCGCTCTTGCGCTCCACGTCCACCGCCTCCGCCTCGTGCGCCGTCTCGTACTGTACGCGGTACTCACGCGGCGCGGCGGGCGGCGCGCGCGCACCAGCCGGCGCTGCGCGGCCGCGTCGCGCGCGTCGTCCCCCGGCTCGCGCTGCGGCCCGCCGTGCGCGTCGCTCTTGCGCTCCACGTCCACCGCCTCCGCCTCGTGCGCCGTCTCGTACTGTACGCGGTACTCACGCGGCGCGGCGGGCGGCGCGCGCGCACCAGCCGGCGCTGCGCGGCCGCGTCGCGCGCGTCGTCCCCCGGCTCGCGCTGCGGCCCGCCGTGCGCGTCGCTCTTGCGCTCCACGTCCACCGCCTCCGCCTCGTGCGCCGTCTCGTACTGTACGCGGTACTCACGCGGCGCGGCGGGCGGCGCGCGCGCACCAGCCGGCGCTGCGCGGCCGCGTCGCGCGCGTCGTCCCCCGGCTCGCGCTGCGGCCCGCCGTGCGCGTCGCTCTTGCGCTCCACGTCCACCGCCTCCGCCTCGTGCGCCGTCTCGTACTGTACGCGGTACTCACGCGGCGCGGCGGGCGGCGCGCGCGCACCAGCCGGCGCTGCGCGGCCGCGTCGCGCGCGTCGTCCCCCGGCTCGCGCTGCGGCCCGCCGTGCGCGTCGCTCTTGCGCTCCACGTCCACCGCCTCCGCCTCGTGCGCCGTCTCGTACTGTACGCGGTACTCACGCGGCGCGGCGGGCGGCGCGCGCGCACCAGCCGGCGCTGCGCGGCCGCGTCGCGCGCGTCGTCCCCCGGCTCGCGCTGCGGCCCGCCGTGCGCGTCGCTCTTGCGCTCCACGTCCACCGCCTCCGCCTCGTGCGCCGTCTCGTACTGTACGCGGTACTCACGCGGCGCGGCGGGCGGCGCGCGCGCACCAGCCGGCGCTGCGCGGCCGCGTCGCGCGCGTCGTCCCCCGGCTCGCGCTGCGGCCCGCCGTGCGCGTCGCTCTTGCGCTCCACGTCCACCGCCTCCGCCTCGTGCGCCGTCTCGTACTGTACGCGGTACTCACGCGGCGCGGCGGGCGGCGCGCGCGCACCAGCCGGCGCTGCGCGGCCGCGTCGCGCGCGTCGTCCCCCGGCTCGCGCTGCGGCCCGCCGTGCGCGTCGCTCTTGCGCTCCACGTCCACCGCCTCCGCCTCGTGCGCCGTCTCGTACTGTACGCGGTACTCACGCGGCGCGGCGGGCGGCGCGCGCGCACCAGCCGGCGCTGCGCGGCCGCGTCGCGCGCGTCGTCCCCCGGCTCGCGCTGCGGCCCGCCGTGCGCGTCGCTCTTGCGCTCCACGTCCACCGCCTCCGCCTCGTGCGCCGTCTCGTACTGTACGCGGTACTCACGCGGCGCGGCGGGCGGCGCGCGCGCACCAGCCGGCGCTGCGCGGCCGCGTCGCGCGCGTCGTCCCCCGGCTCGCGCTGCGGCCCGCCGTGCGCGTCGCTCTTGCGCTCCACGTCCACCGCCTCCGCCTCGTGCGCCGTCTCGTACTGTACGCGGTACTCACGCGGCGCGGCGGGCGGCGCGCGCGCACCAGCCGGCGCTGCGCGGCCGCGTCGCGCGCGTCGTCCCCCGGCTCGCGCTGCGGCCCGCCGTGCGCGTCGCTCTTGCGCTCCACGTCCACCGCCTCCGCCTCGTGCGCCGTCTCGTACTGTACGCGGTACTCACGCGGCGCGGCGGGCGGCGCGCGCGCACCAGCCGGCGCTGCGCGGCCGCGTCGCGCGCGTCGTCCCCCGGCTCGCGCTGCGGCCCGCCGTGCGCGTCGCTCTTGCGCTCCACGTCCACCGCCTCCGCCTCGTGCGCCGTCTCGTACTGTACGCGGTACTCACGCGGCGCGGCGGGCGGCGCGCGCGCACCAGCCGGCGCTGCGCGGCCGCGTCGCGCGCGTCGTCCCCCGGCTCGCGCTGCGGCCCGCCGTGCGCGTCGCTCTTGCGCTCCACGTCCACCGCCTCCGCCTCGTGCGCCGTCTCGTACTGTACGCGGTACTCACGCGGCGCGGCGGGCGGCGCGCGCGCACCAGCCGGCGCTGCGCGGCCGCGTCGCGCGCGTCGTCCCCCGGCTCGCGCTGCGGCCCGCCGTGCGCGTCGCTCTTGCGCTCCACGTCCACCGCCTCCGCCTCGTGCGCCGTCTTGTACTCTATGCGCACGCCCATCGCCGCTGCGGACGGACCAAATTAAAAACAAATAAAAAACTTTTTTGAAATCCATACTAATATTATAAATGGGAAAGTGTGTTTGTTTGTTTGTTTGTCCGGCTTTCACGTCGCAACGAAGCTATTATATGGTATGGTTTTTGTGTGTGGAGATATTGAGGAGGCTGGAGAGTGACGTAGGCTACTTTTTACCGCGGTAAAACATCCCCATGGGAAGATATCGATGTTTTGTTATTTGCTAGAAATCCGGATTCCGGATGTTGATAACAGATGGCGTTAGTACAATTTATTTCAAAGTTCTGAATTTCGCTAAAAAATTATACATGTAAATTAATTAAGTCATAGGCAACTAATAAATTGTATTTAATTTTGAATTCGCGCTGGATAAATTGTTGTTTTGGTTTAAAATTAATATGGTAAAGGAATAAGACATACTCGTAGGTACGCTTTGATTTTGGTTTTGATTCACTTCTTGAATTGGTATTGTCGACTGTTGTTGTTTTGGCTTAAAATAATAATTATGTTTAAGGAATAGTTAGTAATTTACATATTTTATGAGTTTTATAAACATTTTGTATTGTGGTTTTTTTTTTGTTAAATTTTTTGTGTAGGTAATTAGAATTTGTTTTATTTTTTACTTTGAATAGTTAGTTAGTACTTTAATTATTTAGCAGTAGTTATTACTTAGTAGTACGTAATTACTTAAGATATAATTTTTTTAAATGGATTTTGAGTTGTATTTGTATATTTAGACTACTTTATATTTTTCTTTAAAGTAGTTTTTATTTAGTAGTAGTTGGTTAGTTAGTAGTAGTAAGTTAGCAGTAGTTAGTAAGTTAGCAGTAGTTAGTTATTAAGTGTTTCTGTATTGCTGTTTTTCTGTATTGTATTTGATTTATAATGCCTCGCAAACGTAAGTCCAGCCTTCAAAGAGTGTCCTCTGAAGCATGTCGTGTCCAATGCCCAGAATCTATTATTATATCTATATCTAGCATTCTATCCCCAAATGGAAAGACATATAATATTGTCTACAGTAGCGTATTAAAATAGTGCTCTGTTCTGTGTCCCAAGCCGTGTATGGCTGGAAACACTTCAAAAGAAAAAAAATCACACCATTTGGAAAACAAATCACACTTATATGTGCTCTCCGCGTTAGTATTGCCTGTACACGTAAGCAGGATCGGTGGATCCTGCATCAATCTTCACCAGCACACTTCTTTGTTGAAGTTAGCATTGAAGTTAGCTTAAAGCTCCAGTAACTCAGTTTACGTACCTACATTTTATCTGCGGTCAGCATTACCTCTGGTTCCTCTAAGTATTTTTTAATCGTGAAACTGTCACTATTTATCCACCACAAATGTGTCATGTATGATAAACAACTCTTTGTTAATTCCCTTTGACCACGCGGGCGGAGCCGCGGGTAAAAGCTAGTACAATATAAAGAGAAAATAATTTATTTTCTTTTTTTAATTTAAAGAACTTAGCAGAATGAATACATGACAAAAAAAAACAAAGAGATAAAAAAAAAAACTTAAAATTTCTACTTGATAAGGATGCATGTCTTGGAGCTGCAGCACTGGAGAAAGAAAAGAGGACACTCGGCCTGTGTCGTGATTAAGAACCACGACTGCTAATTTTCATACGTATTGCAGCGTACAACATTACATTAAAATTATACTGTTAATTTTTTTTAAAGCTTTTTATAACTTATTTTTATTTTCGTGCATTGTCATCGGAACCAAATATGTGTGCCGAATTTCAGCTCGATAGCTTCAGTCGAAGTGGGTGAAATATTGATCGCAAGATTCCAGGACATACATACATACAAGTGAAGTTAAATAAAAGCTTTTAAAAAGGAAAAAAACCATAATCGATGCTACAGTAAACAATCATAAATGTGTCTTTTGAACGTAAATTGTGATTTAAATTTATATTATACTAGCTGACCCCGCAAACGTTATTCTGCCATATGAAATGTCAAAGAGACGCGACGCTTCACGTCAATGAACGGCGGGTAAAAATAAAAATACTAAAATAGTGTTTAAAAAACATGTTCCAGTGGAGCAAATTGTGAATCTAAACCATTCACGAATCCCCTTGAAAACGCACAAAAAATTTCATCAACATCTATCCAGCCGTTTAGGAGGAGTTGTCTCTGTACTGTCATACACACGTACACAAGAAATATATATATTAAGATTTATATTGGTTGATTGATAAACTGATGTATTCTCATTATAAAATATCGCACTCCGTTGAATCTTACCGTAGGAATTCTTACTGCAGAAACCGCTGGACTCTGTCTCTTCGTCGCTCATCTCAGAATTGAGATCGGAATCATCCGTGTCGAAGTCACTGTAACAGGTTATTAAATAAATATATAAATATATAAAAAATATATATTCTCTTTTTTTAAATTTATATACTTTACCATAATTTATTGCTATTATTAATTTTGAGTTTATATGCACACTAAGTTTGTTTTTCTTTCTTTCATTTCCTTTTGTTGGGTCGATTGGAAGACATTTCGAAAAGAAATAAGTAGGTTCCATGTACATTTTTTTCTGTATTGTATTTTACTGATATTTTTAATGTGTGCAAAATTAAAAAACAAAACACCGCCACCGTGGGCCTGAGTTGCGCCGTGGTCCCAGGTTCCCACCGTTAGGCATGCAGTATCCCCTATTTTTTTTAATTTCTTTTTTATTCGGTGAATACCTTGTCCCCGCAAAATGGCGCTTTCTTATGCGCCAATTGCGGAAATTGGGCGACCATCACCATCACCATAACCCCAGTTAGGGTTATCTGACGCCAGCGTTCATCCACTTAGGGCGGATTCGACGAAACGAGAATAAATTTTATCCTTAGTCATTATATTATCGCTAGTTATTCGAGCGTAAATGTATTTTTTAATACAGTTGCTCAAAAAGTGGCATATTACAGGGACGTATAGCGTTCGGGAAGTGAGCTATTACACACTCGTGCTTTTTCTTTACCTTTTCCGAACTCGTGCGTTCTCTTTCCCAACTGTCAAAATAATGTCTATTAAAAAGAAAAAACCAACCACGAAAAAAAAAATTCATAGAAATTTTTATGTTTCATGCAAATATTTCTAAAAAGAAGCTACTAATTTGTTTCAATATCAGATTTAATGATTTGATTCAATGAATTAGGTTAGGTTTCATTTAATTTCATCTCATTAAATTTCATGTCAATAAAAAAATTCTACTGAAGACTTGGCTGTATGGGCATAGTTCCCTTTGCCTACCCAGAATGGGTGAAGAAAACAAAAAAAAATCTCTGCAATACTCTGTATTCTTTTACGGTTGGCGCCATTTTCCAAAAATGTTCGCTGCGAGTTTAGTTTGTGTTTTTATTATTTTATCAAATTGCTTCATTTTTTCGCAACTGTATTAAAAATAGTTGTTCAGTACACGTGCGGAACCGTCATTGCAACTTGTTCCGACTGTCAACCCTCGCCTTCGGCTCGGGTAGACATTTGTCGGAACTCTTTGCAATGACAGGCTTTCCGCACTTGTAGCGAAATATACTATTGCGTTTTACCATCTACTATTCTAAGAATAGTGCGCTTATTCGGGAGTAATTCCTATACCTACCTTAAGACTTAGTTTCCTTTTAAAATGTTTTCTAGTGCTTTTCACTCAGCTTACTCATTAAGTTACAGCCAATTGCAAATGTCAAACCGATTGAGGCAGTCAGAAACAGGGCTGTCACCGCTGTGAATGTATGGATGGATGGATACCTGGACATGTAAGAACAGTCGCTCTCAGCCATGGAGAAGGCCTTTGAGGGACCAAAAGACGATTTCGGCTTCTCGATAGGATCCGACCAGTTAGCGCCACCTGGTGACAAGAACATGCATTACTTGTCTCTCAGAAAATAAATTTAAATATTACATTAAACAAAACCTCCTTAATAAAAGCTTTCTATAAAATTAATGACTACTTGAACAATAGAAATGCTTGGTGCGATGTATCTCCAGCTCCACTTGTTCAATAATAATGTAATGTGATCAAATTATAAAAATTGAAATTTTTGATAACTACCGAGTTTCTTGCTTTGTTATTTTCGGTAGCATCAACTTTGTTAACCGGCGGTAGATAAAAAATGTTTTGACGTTCATTAAGCGTATACAAAATACCATTTAATGAACACTTCTAAGGTGGCAGTGGCCACTGGTGTGCACTCACCGGAGGCGGAGGTGCAGAAGGTCAGGTTGGGCGGCAGCGGCTCGAGGAACTCGTCGTACTCCGGCTGGGGGATGGACGAGGCCATGTCGTTGCTCCACGTGCCGATTTCGAACCCCTGAAACAGAATATATGAAAGGCCCGTTGACGCAATCGGCAGTGATCCTGTCTGTTGCGCCAGGGGTCGTGGGTCCGAATCCCACTCAGGACAAATATTCGTGTGACGTATTTGTTCTGTGTCTGGTTGTTATTATTATATATTTAAGTATGTATTTAAAAATATCTATGTATGTATGTATATCAGTCTCTGACACCCATATCACAGGCTCGCGCCTACTTTGGGATCAGATGGCCGTGTGTGAGAATGTCTAAGATATTTATTTATTAAAGAATATAGTGTCATGATCGCTGCGACCCATAGACGTACCACTGATCATGATATCAGAGATTTATTATTATTAACTCTTTATTGTACACCAGGGCTATACAGGAACAATTACATGTACACTCTTTAAAATACGTACAAAAGTTGATGGAAGGGTTAGTGACCAACCCAGTGTCGAATGTTCTCAAGCCACCCGAAGGTCTTAGACAAGGCTTAACGACTGTTTCCACCATTTGAAACAACCGGGACCGACGGCTTTACGTGTCCTCCGAAGCACGGTAGCGTCCATAAAAATTTTTTCCACTGGCGGTCACCCATCCACAAACCGACCGCGTCCGCCGTTGCTTAACTCTTTCGATCACATAGAATCGACGCGAGCCATTGGGCTATGGACGCTACTAACGGGTGGTTACGGTAGCTTAACTAATGGCCGAAATTAATAATCGATCTGTAATCCAAGATATAAATTGATCTCAGATATATGCCTATCTGCGGATCGATCTCCAATCCGCGTCCCAATAACGAAAAGAGACAAACCATCGATGGGTAATCCGTGGATATCAAGATATCCGTAGATATCTGTTCCCTCTTTGGACGTTTCGTTGTATGCAAAATCGAAACTTGAGTGCTACATTTATTTATAGTTAATATCTTAAAAATTATCCAACAATATATGCATATTACAAGTACCTTTAACTGTTTTGGTACCTACTTTTTTTACTTATTGTGCTCTTGAAATTTTATATAGATAATATAATTACCATTTGTTGTTTTTGTTGTTAAATTATATTATTGTAGCGTCCAAAGCCCAGTAGCATTAAGAACATTCGACACTGGGTTGGCCACTAATCCAGTCTGTGGGTCGCAGCAGCATACAATTACCAATTTAAAAGTTTTCAATTATAAATTATTTGTATAAAATGGAACGTTACATCTCACTGATTGGGTAATGTTTTTTGATTTTGAAATAAGTCAAAAAGCTACATGTCATATTTTATTTATGTATAAAAATTGTGTTATTTAACTATTATAGTTTTTGCATAATACTGTGTTAAATAGCAATGAACTTTGAAGTGGTAAGTGACTTTGTAGAGATCCATACCCCTTAATTATTTTGTTTCATGATGATGCTAATAATGTTCGAAAGCATATTTTTATGAAGTTCTTGTTATTTTAGGTACTACGAGGCAAACCTTTGACGAAGGATGAGACGAAATTATTGCTCAACATAATTGAGAACAGCCCAATGCCACGGTTTGTCGTCGAACACCCCTGCAGGTTTAAAGTTGGAAAATCGAAAGAAACTTGCACGTATCGTATCCAAGTAAGTGTTAGGGACTTTTTTATCTTTGTTTAAAACTTATAGGTATCGCAGTAAAAGTTAACCTAAAATGTTTATTATTTTTACAGACTGGTGGTGGCATTCCAGAGTAGGTACATTCCCCCGGATGCCGTACTGGACAGAGTGGCTGATTACTGGAGAGTACTGCAAGTGCTTGTTGTACCATTTGGTGGTGACAAAGAGGAAGAAGTTTTTGTTTGTGGTGGTGGCGGTTAAATAAAATAAATAATAAACAAATCACAAATAATGTCTTTTTCTATTAATACTAATATTATAAAGAGGAAACATTGGTTGCTGCGAATACAGCTTACAGAGCGGACGTGTTACGAATTAATCAAAAACAAAAACAAAGTGGTGACAATCAACTCTCATTCATAATACTTTTGTTACAAGCCAGTATTTGGTGTGCATAATCTTACGTATTATACGACTTAACTGCACTGCGAAGCCGTAGCGGGGGGACGCGTGGAGTAAGCAAGACGTCCTCTTTACGGCCCGTCCCGCTCCCGCACCTGGCACGCGCACGCGGCGCGGTACTGATAACGTGAGTAACGCCATAGATCAATATGTACGTAGAAAGATCTCCGACTAGAAGTGACTTGGCATCTGCGCGAAGCGGATCTTACCCAAATTTACCAAGTAAAAGTAATTCTACTCAGCCATTGGAACTATCGCAAGTTACTACTCGAAACAAACGAAAATTTACTGCAGAAAATGAAGAATTAAAGACCGAATTTTCGGATATGAAACTTGAGTTCGTGGAATTAAGAAAACAAATGACAGCAATGCAAGTGCAAATCTCGGAAATGATGACATACCTCACAGCTAATAACACTATGCAAATAGATAATTTCTCTAAATTAAGTGAAGACATCTCAGTCATAAAAAATCAAGTTAGTGACATTAAATCTACCACTGAATTCTTGAACGAAGAACAAAGCAAACTGAAATCAGAAATTGTTAATATCAAAAGTTCGAATAGTTCCACACAAAAGAAGATGGAGTTATTAGAGTCTAGAATACAAAACATAGAGTCAAAGATGTTTAATTCAGAAGCAAGCCCCAGAGCGAAATCACAGGAAGAAATAATCATAGAACTAAATGAGCGAAACGTGAGATCGAGAAATATATTAATTTCAGGCATAGCTGAATCAACATCTACTGACCCGAAAGAGAGACAAATCCATGACAAAGACGCTTCCTGGAGTATACTAAAATCTATATACACGAACTGCCCTCAGCCTGAAAAGGTATTTCGGCTAGGAAGATATAACCAAGGTAAAAACCGCCTAATTAAAGTATGTTTTGAGACCCCAGAAACGGCCCTGTATATACTTCGAAACAAATCAAGTGTGAAGAATAACGTGAACAAGTTTTACTCTGATCAAACACCCCAGCAGCAATCTTATATGAAATACCTCAAAGAAGAGCTTGACGGTCGAACAAAAAATGGCGAAACTAATCTCATAATAAAATACGTGAGGGGTATACCTAAAATTATTTCTACACTGCCAAAAAACATCAACAAATAATTAGCCCTAAACACGAAAATTATGACAACACCTCCTTCGAAATTGTCAATAGTTGCTGCCTGTACGCAAATGTTCGCATTATACAAGATTGGATTGGAGTATCATAGATGTAATAGATAGAAGAAATGCACTATGGTTAAAACATAGGAAGAACCCTGCTGATACTAAAATTGGGCAGGAGTATATGACAGAAAAAAAAAAAAAAATATACAAGATAGTAAACTGAATATTAATGTAAAACTTTTAAAAATTGTCAGAAATAAGCCTGCTAAAATGTGGTTCCTTATAAATACCCTATGTTGTAAAAATCGAAAAAAAAAGTTACTGCTCCAGCTAAACTTAACACTGAAAAAGGTTTTATCTGTGATCCAACCGAAATTTGTGAATATTTTAACGAGTTCTTTTTTACCATTGGCGAGACTTTGGCTAACACAATACCTGCTATATACCATAAGCTTAATGTATTCATAGGTACTAAAATAGTATCATCCCAGCTTACCCAGTTATTACCAACATCTATTGCTGAAGTTAGCAAGATAGTTGACAATCTAAATTGTAATACGGCCGCTGGCATAGATGGGATAAGCACCAAAATCATCGAATGCATTAAAACCTTAATAATCTTTAATCTTACTAACCGTATAAATAATTGTCTGGAACGGGGCTTTTTCCCAGAAAGTCTAAAACTTGCAAAAGTTACTCCTATTTTTAAATTAGGCAGTAAAAGTGACCCAAGCAACTATCGTCCGATATCTGTTATCCCTATAGTCTCGAAAGTTTTTGAAAGATTATATATAATCGTAAGTAAGTAAGTAATATACCTGATATATTAGATATTTATCAAACAGTTATTCTGAAACAAAATATTTAAAATAAAATAAAAACACACTAACATAAAACATCTTGAAGATAAAATATGCAATATAATATAATAAATATTAGCACTATATTATATTTAGTATAATTATATTATTATAGTATGTATTATATTTGCTACCCATTATAGTATAATTAATATATTTATGTACTATAAATAGTAAAATCACCTGCATGTTAATATAAGAAAAAGAAAAAGCATCTCATAAAATATAATAATCCCTTCTTACTTACCCTGAAGTGCCATGCCGTATCTAGTAGTCTAATGTATCTATGTTTTGCCTTCCGCGCGCTCGATCACTGTGCTTGTTGATATTTTTTAATACCTACTACCCACTTTGTTTTAAACAATATTCGCAGTACGTACTATAAGAATAAGATACTAAATGTTTATAATTATAATTTCTCACGTAAGTGAATGTGTAATTCTTAGTGAGAATAAAGTTTCTTTAACCATAAACATGGTGTTTGTAATGTTATAACACAAAAACTACTGGACCGATATCAACAATTCATTCACTTATAAATTTGTGTTTTTGTATGTATGTTTGTAATGTTTTCACACAAAAACTACTGGACCAATTTCAAAGAAAATAATATAAAATACCGATTAAAAACATTAAAAAGTTGCATCTTCAGTAACAAGGAAATAAAGAAAGAAAGAAAGAAAGAATATTTTATTTTCAACAATCGTTCATGCAACACAGAAAACTATATCAAGTACATGCTATGTTTAACAACTTTTACAAATTTTTTTAAAAATAGGGATCCCTAATAAAAATGCAATATAACCCAAGGTGTGAAAAATACCTAAAATATTCTTTGCATCGCGTGCGCTGCGGAAACTATTGATGATAGAATAAAATAATGTACTACGACTTTGCAGAACACATCATTATTTACAAAAAGTGTCGCGATACCATATGATCCATGGTTACGAAACGAGATAAAAAATCACTTTCTGTATCCGAATCCCAGTCCGTCAATTAAGCTAGGATTTCCATATCACTGTTACTATCACTAGAACTGGAGAATATGGCCAAATCCATTTTGAAAAATCTTAAATCTGAGGAAAGTCTAAGGTTAAGATTTTGGATTGCTTTCACCGATCGATCGAAACGTCAAAAACGAGAGATAGGTTATTGACACGCTCAAACCGTCGTTTTCATACAGAGGTATATCTGTAATCTTTGATCCGTCCTCCCAAAGATGGATTGATTCTAGAGATTGCAATTTCAATCCACGGATCGTTTATTGGCACACTTAACTACTAATCTGGATTACATTTTTGACATTTAATCCGAAGATTTAAGATTAGATCGATTATTAATTTCGGCCATAAGCTAAGCTAACTTAGGGCGGATTCGACCAAACGAGAATAAATTTTATCCTTAGAATAAGGCGCCATATGATCGCCTAGGTACGCGATTTTTATGTTTTATCATACGTCAGAAGAAGCTGTCATGTCAAAGCAAAATTAACACATGATTGACAGCTTTCAGCTCGCTACTTTAAAATTATCCCTGGTATAGTTACGCGCGTGTAAGTTTATGTTTGGTCGAATCCGCCCTTAAGAAGCTAGATTTTTATTCCACTTACGCTCTCGGCATCCTCTTTCTCCTGCAGGATATCATTTATCGTCTTCTCTTTCACTTCCGTAACGCCTTCCTCTTCTTTTATCACCTCTTCCTTGTGCCTGTAAATGGTTTACGTTTTTTTAATGGATGTAAGATAGGAAACGAGCATGCAGCATCCTATCCCCTGTCGCATGACAACTGTGACTGACTTTGTACAAGACTTAAATAGGGACTGGGATGGTTAGTCCAGTTAGCTGAGAACGAGCCAAGTTTCAATAATCAACTTACATTGAGTCCATCTCGCTCTTTCCATCTTCTTCATCTTTCTTCTTCTCACTCTTTTCACCCTTCTCATCGTTGTTGAGTACCTGTAAACATTTCCCTTTAAAATAATATGCGATTGTTATGTCCAACGTGACTTCGCCGACGTATGCCGGTCTATTTGGCCAGCGTGGCCTATAGTGGGCCAATTATGAGTGATGTCAATTGACTATTCTCGCTTGTATCCAAGTATGCCTTTAATGACTCATGGACAAAATCAACTCAATTTAAGAGGCGAAAACGGAATTTAAGAATATCTCAAATCTTTTAGGAGGAATTTTAGTAGGTCTAAACATTTGAAATTTAAATGTTTAGACCTACTAAGGAGGAGTTCACTGTCATACACACGTACACAAGAAATACAGTGGTGGTCACAGAATTAGAAACACTTCTTATGAATAAAGAAAGTATAACTTCAATGTAAAAATGTTCGTAAAAAATATATACATTCAATATTTAATAATCATACAATAATATAGCCACTCAAATAAAAAACTCATTAAATGCATAAAATATAAAACCTATTTTACTTTTAATTATAAAATGAGTCTTACACATGAAGGAGTTTATTTTCTGCTGATTGGCGCTTGGACGCCTAATTAGAAACATTTAAAAAAAACATCCATAGCTCGTTTTTTTTAAAAATTGGAGAATATCATTTCATTCTTGGCTTTTTCTATTATTTTGGCGGTAATTCAAAATTAAATCTAAATTTTATTTTGTTTAAAATGGGCAAAAATAAAAGTTGTGACGCGTCAACTAGGCAAATAATTGTTAATTTACATTTAGCTCATAAGTGGGCGTACACAAGAATAGCTGAGCATTTAAATTGTTCTGTTAAGAAAGTTTTTAATGCAATTGATCATTATAAAACACATGGAACTGTTGAAAATGCTCTTAGAAAGGCTCGGCTAAGAAAAACCTCTCCCAAAGAAGATACGCTGATCGTTCGTGTTGCTAAAAAAGACCCAAGTAAAGGCTCCAACCAGATTAAAAATGAAGTTTTTTTCGCCTGATGACCCAAGAAACATCTCGTCAAGACTGATACGCCGAAGATTAGTGAAAGCTAAATTGTTTGGAAGAATCTCTCGAAAGGTACCGCTTCTTACCAAGCAACACCGAGAGAAGCGATTATTATTCGCTAAAAAATATGTTGAGTGAACGGTATGAGAACGGGAAAAAAGTGTTATTTTCAGATGAAACAAAAATAAATATGGTAAATTCCGATGGAAAGCGCTATGTTAGATGTCCTGTAAACAATGCTTTTAATTATAAATACACAAGGAGTATATAGTCAAGCAAGGTGGCGGTAACATTAAAGTTTACCTGATGTGGAGTTGGACCCGTTGGGAAGATTGAAGGTACAATGGATCAATGGCAAATATGGCAATACAAAAATATCTTAGAACACACAGTGATTCCCTACTCGGACGATCATTTGCCTGTAACCTGGATCTTTCAGCATGACAATGACCCTAAACACACGGCCAATAGCGTCAAATGTTTCCTTAGCGAACAGCGTATATCCGTTTTAGACTGACCGCCAAGTAGTTCGGATTTAAACCCGATAGAAAATCTCTGTTAAATTGTTAAAAAGAAAGTCTCAAACAAACGTAACACCAGTAAAAACGAACGATATGAAGCGTTTGTTGAAGCATGGAATTCAATCCCCCCTAGAAAAATGTATGAAATTGATTGAATCAATATCCACGTCGTTGCAGTGCTGTTATTGAAAATAAGGGATACGCCACTAAATATTAATTAACTATTGGTATGCTGTGGATAGTAACTATTTCGTAAATAACAATACTAATTACTAATACTTAAAAATATATTGTTTTTAATACTTTTTTGTTGTTGTTTCTAATTAGTTGACCATTACTGTTCATACCTTAAAACTGATTTAAATGTTTGTCAGTAATGTAATATTGAAACTGCACTTGTGTACTGGGAATTATATTGCTTTTCTGATAAATTATAAATCGTTGAACATATTGGTGCCCAATTTATTGTTTAATTTCAAAATAAAAACGATTGCTTTGAAGTATCTTACAGAATGTCAAGGACCGTTGGTTGTGTTTCTAATTAGACGTCCACCACTGTATATATATATTATATATATTAAGATTAAGATGTATATCAGTCTCTGACACCCATATCACAGGCCTACTTTGGGGTCAGATGGTCGTGTGTAAGAATGTCCAAGATATTTATCTATATATATAAAAGGAGAAGGTGACTGACTGACTGACTGACTGACTGACATATCAACGCAGGGCCTAAAATGTAAGGGTTAGAAACTTGAAATTTTGCACAGGGGTTCCTTTTATAACGTAGGGGAGCACTAAGAAAGGATTTTTGAAAATTCACCCCCTAGGGGGGTAAAACGGGGGTGCAAATTTAGTATGAAACTTTGCCGTTTTTGAAGTTAGTGAATGTCTAATTCCACGCGAGCGAAGCTGCGGGCGTCCACTAGTTTATTTATATAGTTTTCTGTGTTGCATGAACGATTGTGGCAAATAAAAGATTCTTTCTTTCTTTCTTTTTAGGTCGCAGTGGTTTGTGGGCATTATGGCCAACACCCCATTTCAAACCTACCTCAGTCACCAGGCTTTCACAAAGTATGGTTTGAATATGTACACAACTTTAAATACTTAAGACTATTGTAATACTTCTGTGAGAGCAAACAAATAAAAATCTTTATCTTTATCTTTATTCCTTCAAATAATAATAGCCTCACCTCAGCCAGACTCCAGCCGAAGTCGAGCGGCGGCCACTGCGGCGGCGGCGCGCCGCGCACGTGCACGACGCCGAGAGCAACGTCCGCGGCGACAGCACGCCGGATCTCGTCCGCTATCAGCAGAGCGTTGATTCTGTTCACACAGATAAACCATAGTTTATCCTAAAGCCGATGACCAGATAGATAGTCTATCGTGACTTAAAGCTTAGCTTAGTGGTAGGTAATTATTGTAAATTAGCCTTAGGCACCTGTGTAGGATTAGCTATTCATTCAAGGATCAATAGCTCATCCTTTACTTTATATTAATCAGTTTAGTTTTTAGTTTATTCTAGACTTTCGTTAAGCGTGTATAATCCCCTCATGGCGAAATAAATTATTTGACTTGACTTGACTTGACTTATTTTATGGGTTCCGTACGCAAGGGGTGACAAACGGAATCCTATTAATATGCCTCTGCTATCTGTCAGTCTATCTGTGTTCTTGAAGGGAAAAAGGTAACGACCCCGAGGGCAACGTCCGCGGCGACAGCGCGCCGGATCTCGTCCGCTATCAGCAGAGCGTTGATTCTGTCGACACAGATGAACCATAGCTTATTTTATGGGTTCCGTACGGAAGGGGTGACAAACGGAATCCTATTAATATGCCTCTGCTATCTGTCAGTCTATCTGTGTTCTTGAAGGGAAAAAGGTAACGACCCCGAGAGCAACGTCCGCGGCGACAGCGCGTCGGATCTCGTCCGCTATCAGCAGAGCGTTGATTCTGTTCACACAGATGAACCGTAGCTTATTTTATGGGTTCCGTACGCAAGGGGTGACAAACGGAATCCTATTAATATGCCTCTGCTATTTGTCAGTCTATCTATCTGTTGTTCTTGAAGGGAAAAAGGTAACGACCCCGAGAGCAACGTCCGCGGCGACCGCGCGCCGGATCTCGTCCGCTATCAGCAGAGCGTTGATTCTGTTCACACAGATAAACCATAATTTATTTTATGGGTTCCGTACACAAGTGGTGGACAAACGGAATACTATTAATATGCCTCTGCTATTTGTCAGTCTATCTATCTGTTGTTCTCGAAGGGAAAAAGGTAACGACCCCGAGGGCAACGTCCGCGGCGACAGCGCGCCGGATCTCGTCCGCTATCAGCAGAGCGTTGATTCTGTCGACACAGATGAACCAAACTTTATTTTATGGGTTCCGTACGCAAGGGGTGACAAACGGAATCGTCAACTTGTCCAAAGTACCCATTGCTAGCAGGTCGCCCTGAAAATCAGCGGTTGTTGGTTTGCCACGACCGTTTGTTGAGGGCGTCCAATTTTCATCCTTTTTAACATTTATAAATCTACTACTTGTATCTATGTATTTTAGTGTACCTAATTGCTGATAAAAAAAAAATATTTTCTTTCTTTCCTTCTTTCTTTCTATTAATATGCCTCTGCTATCTGTCAATCTGTCTATCTGTTGCTCTTGAACGGAAATAGGTAGACACCTGAACTGTTAAAAAGTGAAACAGATTATTAATCTTTAATCTAGAACATATAGTCACCTGTAGAGCACGCAGGGTAACGCGACGGTGGCGAACCAGAGCGGCGCAGCGAAAGGGTGGACGGCGCAAAGCTCGGGCACCAAAATTTGCTTCTGGTCGAGACGGTCTAAGTAGATTATTAATATTTAATCTACAACATATAGTCACCTGTAGAGCACGCAGGGTAGCGCGACGGTGGCGAACCAGAGCGGCGCAGCGAAAGGGTGGACGGCGCAAAGCTCGGGCACCAGAATTTGCTTCTGGTCGAGACGGTCTAAGTAGATTATTAATCTTTAATCTACAACATAGTCACCTGTAGAGCACGCAGGGTAGCGCGACGGTGGCGAACCAGAGCGGCGCAGCGAAAGGGTGGACGGCGCAAAGCTCGGGCACCAAAATTTGCTTCTGGTCGAGACGGTCTAAGTAGATTATTAATCTTTAATCTACAACATATAGTCACCTGTAGAGCACGCAGGGTAACGCGACGGTGGCGAACCAGAGCGGCGCAGCGAAAGGGTGGACGGCGCAAAGCTCGGGCACCAGAATTTGCTTCTGGTCGAGACGGTCTAAGTAGATTATTAATCTTTAATCTACAACATAGTCACCTGTAGAGCACGCAGGGTAGCGCGACGGTGGCGAACCAGAGCGGCGCAGCGAAAGGGTGGACGGCGCAAAGCTCGGGCACCAATATTTGCTTCTGGTCGAGACGGTCGCGTTTAGCTCGCCGCGTGCGCTCAGACGACACCGGTAAGGCCACGCCCTTTCTGTTCACGTATCTGGAAAATGGAGCTTATGTAATACTAGCTTTTACCCGCGGCTTCGCCCGCGTGGTCAAAGGAAATTAACAATGAGTTGTTTATCATCTACTACAATACAAAATGTTTATAAAACTCATAAAATATCTAAAGTACTAACTATTCCTTAAAAATAATTATTATTTTTAGCCAAAACAACAACAGTCGACAAAACCAATTCAAGAAGCGAACCAAAACCAAAATCAAATCGTAGGTATGTCTTATTCCTTTACCATATTAATTTTAAACCAAAACAACAATTTGTCCAGCGCGAAATTCAAAATTCAATTTATTAGTTGCCTATGACTTAATTAATTTACATGTATCATTTGTTAGCGTAATTCAGAACTTGGAAATGAATTTTGGCCATCTATTAACAACATCCGGAACTAAATATCTAGCAAATAACAAAACATCGATCTTCCCATGGATGGGGATGTTTTACCGAGGTAAAAAGTAGCCTACGTCACTCTCCACCTTCCTCAATATCTCCACACACAAAAACCATACTATATAATAGCTTCGTTGCGACGTGAAAGCCGGACAAACAAACAAACACACTTTCACATTTATAATATTAGTATGGATGGATAGTAATTCATATCGACACAGATGTAAATTACATTTAGATGGCAGGCCACGTTGCTCAACGGACTGATAATATAACCGTTGAGTGAGAAAAGACCTCGAGTGGAGACAGCGTCTTTAAAAACGAACTATTGGCCGCCGCCCGACGAGGTGGACTGACGACCTGACGAAGACAGCGGGAAACCGTTGGATTCAGAGGGCGCAGGATCGGGAGGAGTGGCGACGATTGAGGGAGGCCTATGTCCAGCAGTGGACCCAAAAAGTCTGATGAATTTATGGATGAACCAAAACTACAATGCAGGACACAGATCGCATGAAGTACACTTCGCATCATGTTGCATAGAATCACGTCGCTTCGCCAATCCGCATTGGAGCAGCGTGGTGGAGTATGCTCTAGACTATATCTGTGGGGGAGACCCGTACCCAGCAGTGTGACGTCTATGGGTCGCGTCGCAGCGACTTTAAATAACGTGGAAAAGGAAAAGGCTTTGAAATTTATCATCAGAAGTGAGATACAATGTTATGCTGCATCAGAGGAAGGATAAGAACTAATATTACACCTACCTCGGTGTAAGCAAGTTAAGTCACGCACTGTCGCGATATATATAATTACTTTAAGATAACGTGAAAAAGGAAAAGGCTTTGAAATTTATCATCAGAAGTGGGATACAATGTTATGCCGCATCAGAGGTGGGATAAGAACTATCACCATCAGAAGTGGGATACAATGTGGTATCATGGTGGGATACAATGTGGTCCTGTCAATCAACGTCAAAGAGAAAAGACGTATTTAAGTTAGCTGGATAAAATTAATTACAAAAAGTGGTTTACAAGCATCTATCTGTTTTGAAAAAGTGTTAATTAGTCCTTGTGGTGTTAAAACTTAATAGTGAAAATGTATTTCTTTCGTTTATAAGTGGTTTTATAAGCAAAGTTGACAATAATAACCCAACATTTCGTGCGAGTAAAAAGATTGTACCCTCAAAAATATTTAGAAATTTATGACGTATAGAAAAGTTTGTTTACTTGAATCTAACAAGTGTAATGCCTGCAAAAAAGTAATAGCAATACGTATGGTTGCTAAACCCAGGAATAGTTGATTTGATCTGCAAAAATAAAAATCACCTGCAGAAATATAATAGCAACGCGCACGACGGTCTTATAAATTTGTCAATCTAAATAGTGTCGGCGTATTATAAGAAAAAATAATAAGCAAGCAAATAATCCCAATATGTCTGGGACAAATTCTAACAGTAAATGCAAGAGTTGTAGTAAGATATTAAAAGGAAATATTGATACCAAAGTATGTTCTCTGTGTTCAGACAGCTATCATTATCAGTGTCTGGGAATAACAGCTGAAAACTTTCTTAAAGAGTCAAAGCAAGCTAAACTGAACTGGAAATGCTCAGAGTGCAAAGGCACTGATAAACGTGGGAATAAAACCCCCTCACCTTCTCAGTACAGTAACACGGCAATTGAGGATCTCAAATCCTACTTTGACACAAAGTTTAAGGAGGCAACAACCACAATTCTTGATAAGGTGAAAGAGCAGATGGTTAAGGAAAACAGAACCATCCAAAGAGTTATTGAAGAGCTAAAATCAAGCATAAGCTCTGTGCATGCTCAGAACGAAGAGCTGAATAAGATGATCAGTGAAAAGTCCCGGTTAATTGATAGTCTGAAAACTGAAAATGAGAACCTGCAGTCCCAGATGAATTCTTTAAGTAATCAGGTGAATACAATGGAGCAACAATCCAGAGCGTGTAATGTAGAAATTCAGTGTGTTCCGGAAAGTAAGAATGAAAATCTTTTGACAATCGTCAAGACACTGGGAAATGTTGTATCGAGACCATTAGATGACACGGAGATCATGAATTTCCATAGAGTTCCTAAATTAAACCAGGACTCAAACAGACCCCGAACAATTGTGGCCAAATTTGTGAGCCCTCGTGTCAGGGACGAGGTTCTAGTTGCTGTAAAGCAATACAACCGATCACACGAGAATGATAAACTACATGCTGGTCATCTCGGCCTTTCAGGCTCAAAGCAACCGATCTATGTTGCGGAACACCTGTCGCCGGCAAACAAAAAGCTTCACGCTGCGGTGCGAGCTGCACTTAAGGAGAAGCAGTATCAGTTTATCTGGATCCGAAATGGCAAAATATTTGTCCGAAAGAATATTACGTCAAGAGCCATATGGATTAGTAATGAAGATGCGATTAAAAGACTTTGATATTATAGTTTATTGTAATATGTAAAAGTGGTTGTCATAAATAATAACTTATGTATCTACTACCAGAACGTTAGAGGCTTAAGAACGAAAACTGAAGAATTTTATATTAATGTATTACAAAATAATTACGATTTATTAATATTAGTGGAAACGTGGCTAAATGATAATATTTTTGATCATGAACTTTTTGATGAGAGATACCATGTTTTTAGAAGAGACCGTAGTTCTACATCATCTTGTTTGTATAAAAAAGAAGGGGGTGGTGTTTGCGTGGCTATAAAAAAAACCATACAAGGGAAAAGGATGATAACATGGGAATCTGAGTGTGAGGATCTTTGGCTTACTTTAAGCTTAGGCCAAGGCGCTAAAAAGATAAGCTTAAACATTTGTGCACTGTATATACCACCACCAGTTAATCACGAATATTTAAAAACATTTCTTACAAATATGACTAATAATCTCAGTAAGAACGCTAATAAATCCTGCACCATCTTGGTAGGAGATTTCAACATGACAAGTATAAATTGGGAATATGATGATAGTCTGTCTGTTTATATTCCTCAAGCAACTAATAATACAAATGATAATATGTTTATTGATGAAATGATTTTTAATAACCTACACCAATGTAATAATGTTGTGAATGTAAATAACAGAATGCTAGACCTTGTCTTAACCAACATGCCAAACAGACTAAAAATTGTGAACTGTTCATCTCCGTTATCAAACTTAGACTTTCATCACCCAGCCCTTGAAATTAATGTAGAGACGGTCCAAACAGAAAACTTACTTAAAACTAAAAGAACTCCAGTACTGAATTTTAATAAATGCGATTATCAAAAAATAAACCAAGAATTCTCTAGCATAGACTGGTCTGATGTGTGGAAAGATAGTGACGACATTGAGGAAATGACAGCAAAGTTTTACTCCATAATAAAATCAATTATAGAAACATATACCCCTTACTCTAAGCCCAAAAGTGAAAAATATCCATGTTGGTTCAGTATTCCTCTAATAAAGTGTTCACAAGAAAAAATGAAATTTCACAAAAAATATAAAAGATATGGTAATCCTAGAGATAAGGAAACATTCGAGTTGCTTAGGCGTAGGTATGACGGTATGTTAAAAGAGTGCTATAAAACTTTTAAAGACAATGCCGCAAAAACTATAAGAGCACAACCTAAACGAATTTGGTCATTTGTAAATAGTCAGAAACGTAATAGCCATGCTATACCTAATCAAATGGTCTTTGGCCATAGAGTTGCTGTAGGTGGGCAGGAAATTGCTGATATGTTTTCTGAATATTTTCAGTCTGTATACAAACAAACTAACGGTACAATTGGTAAAAATGATAATAATTACCCCGAGAATTTATTATCTCTAGGCAGTTGCACAATAACAGAATTTGAAATAACCAGTGTTCTAAAAAAATTAGATTCAAATAAAGGAGCGGGTCTGGATGGAATACCTAATAAGTTTTTAAAACAATGCGCTGATACCTTGGCGAAACCGTTAATGATGTTATATAATAAGTCGCTTAAAGATGGTATTTTTCCAGCTGTATGGAAGCAGGCTCGATTGACACCCATACATAAGAAAGGCGATGTTTCAAGTGTGTGTAATTACAGGCCAGTATCAATACTTCCTGCACTTGGAAAAGTTTTTGAAGGTCTAATACAGCGAAGAATTTACTGGCACGTAAAAGAAACTATCCACTCAGAACAACACGGATTTATGCCTAAAAAGTCAACCTCATCGAACTTAATAGGTTTCGTTAATGACATTGCTGAAGCTCTAGATGACGGGGATGAAATGCACGCTATATATACGGATTTTAGCAAAGCCTTCGATCTAATAAATCACTCTATGCTGCTAAAAAAACTCTCGGCCTTAGGAATTCATGGCTCTTTATTGCGATGGTGCGAGTCATATTTAGAAAATAGGTCACAATTAGTAATGATACGTGGTCATGCCTCAAAGCCTTATATTATACCTACTGGTGTGCCACAGGGCTCACACATGGGTCCTTTATTCTTTATTATATTTATAAATGATTTAGCTAAGGAGTTAAGGTGCCCTTTTAAAATGTACGCGGACGATTTAAAACTATACCAACGAATTAAGACTCAAGACGATATTAAAGTTTTGCAGGCTGAAGTAGATAAGGTACAACTCTGGAGCGAAAAAAACAAAATGAAACTAAATATAGACAAGTGTTATCATATTAAATTTACTAGGAAAAGGGAACCTACTAAAGCAGAATACTCTTTGAAGGGTGTAACTCTCAAAGAAGTCAGTCAGATTCGGGATCTAGGAATTACCCTGGATAGGTGTTTGAGTCTTAGAGATCACATAGATGACGTGATTAAAAAAGCCTCTAAGCTATCGGGATTTATAACCAGGCAGGCTAAAATTTTCAAAGATCCTAAAATATTATTACCCATATACAACTGTCTGGTTAGGAGCACACTCGAATACAACAGCCCTATTTGGTCACCAGGATATGCCGTGCACGTCGATAGAATTGAACGAGTCCAAAAACGATTTCTCTATCGATTAACCTACATAAACAATAAATGCAAAAAGCTTACATCTTACGAAAGTAGACTAAACTCTTATAATCTGCAATCCCTAAGCACACGACGTAAAATAGCAGACATTTTATTTCTATTTAAAATAATCCATGGTTATATCATCTGTCCAGATATTTTAGATAAAATATATTTCAAAATTCCACGTTCTGGTAGTAGTAGAATTATTAATAAGAATATATTTAGTGTACCGTTGTGCCGCACAAATATAAAACAGCATTCTGTGTTGTGTAGAATGCTGTCTTCTTATCATGCCATAAGCGCACAGTTTGATATTTTCATGGGTACCCTGGCCACGGCCAAGGTACTCCTACGTAAAATTGTTAATAATTAAATTTTAGCTTACTCCACAATTTTGTTACTCTTAGCTTACTTAACATGTTTTCCAATTTTGCATGCTGTGTTCACTGTACTTAGAATGGACACACCTGTAAGTCTTTGCATTGTTATTTGTTTTACACTCTATCTTGTGTTACATTCAATTTGTGGACCAATAAAAAAAAAAAAAAATCAGAGGTGGGATAAAAACTACATACTATTACACCTACCTCGGTGTAAGCAAGTTAAGTCGCGCACTCGTATGATCCACGTCGAGCAGCGGCTGCCGCGGCTGGGTGAGCTCCACGCCGTACTTGCCGGCGTAGTAGTCGCGGAAGCTGCCGCGCGCGCCGGAGGGGAACGCCGAGTCCGGGGTTAGGTTCCAGCATATCTCCGCCACTAGGAAATACTGAGAGAGAGAAATTTAATTAGATACGGTTAGGTATTTTCTTTCAATAGCCATAGCCCAATGGGTCGTGTCGATTCAATGTGTACGAAAGAGTTAAGCAACGACGGGCGCGGTCGATTTGTGGATGGGTAACCGCTAGTGGCAAAATTTCACGGAGGGCACGTTAAGTCGTCGGTCCCGGTTGTTTTCAATGCTGGAAACAGTCGTTAAGCCTTGTCGAAGACCTTCGGGTGGCTTGAGAACATTCGACACTGGGTTGGCCACTAACCCCTCCACCAATCCGGATTGGAGCAGCTTGGTGGAGTATGCTCTAGACCTCCCGCAGCAGTGTCTGTGGGGGAGACCCGTGTCCAGCAGTGGGACGTCTATGGGTCTCAGCGAACTGAAAGAGCGTTGTCACCCACAACACAGGGTATCCTAGTGTGGGGACAACGATTAATCTTGTACAAGCTGTTGTTATTCTGGCCAATAAAAATATTTGTATTTGTATATTATACTAGCTGTACCCTGCCACGCTTCGCTGTGGCACATTGTGATTGATTGCGAAATGAGAAACAAAACAAAGAATACAATGTCATATAAGTTTAATTTTGCAATACTTGTGGATATACAATATTTTTCGCGGATATGTGACTGATGCAAAAATTAGATAAAAACAATCCTTGATGCGGATTATATAATTATCATGCTAAAATTTCAGCTCGATCGGTGCAGAACTTTTTGAGTTTTTGAAGCGTACACAAACCAACATAACATTTTTATATATATATTATGGATAAAGTATGTATGTATGTTTCTGTATGTACCTGCGGCTGGTCCCGGTTTCGGTACCAAGGCGTGACGACGGCGTCCCGGTACCGCTCCGCGTCGAACACGAACACCTCCCCCGGCTTCAGCAGGGGATTCTCCATTTTCTTCACAGCCCCATCCTTATCCCTGGGCTTATCACCCTGAAAGGAGGTATTGTAAAAAATCAATTGAAATTGTCTTGAGTCGTCCTGTAGCCCAAGTGTGAGTTTTAAAACTAAAATCGTCAAACGTCACTACCGCGTTAATCGAGCATACTTTTCGTTGATAGTAGATGATAAATATGCGAGTGTGAGTTTCACAAAGGCAGACGAAATAAAATATCGTTTGCTCACTTCGTTGATAGTAGGGTTTATTTTGTTATGTTGCAATCTTGTGTGTCGGCGAAATGCGGCTAAGAGGCGGTCGCTTCGCCGACACTCATCCAACCAAATTGAAAAGCTACCACATATCATATTACTACTGAGGGAATGGTGTACTACTTAATTTTTTTGCATTACTTAGCCTAGAAATATTTGAAAAAAAAAAATATTTCCGTTGCTAAGTTACGCGAATAATAAACATACTCGTAAGTCATCAAATTATCGATTTGAATTTTCAATGTATCGCTGCTAGCGTCTTGCGCATGCATTTATTTTGTTTCGCGCGTTTGATTGAAGTTCATTATACATTGGTACTATCGTAAAAATGAAAACAATGTAGAAAGTTACTTCTAAAAAGGATGGAGGATGAGGCGAAACTAGAAAGGGAGCGCCTAAATATAAGGCAAATGTAAATTGCAATGCAACAAAAATGGCAAGATCAAGATATAGCCACTAGTGCTGTAGATGTTTTAAATAAATTTAAAACTCGAAATTATGCAGACTAAACTATAGTCTTTGAATAATTAATTAATTAATACTGTGATTGGTATAATATTTATGTGGGGATCGAAGAAATAAAACCAGAAAATTTTCCTATGTTCTTTATTTTCAAAAATTTGCCACCGTTCCAGACCTGCACGCAAACGTCGTCTCTCATACACAGATTCAGAATCATACTAACCGGATACTCATGCTTGCACTACACTTACATTCATCATCGTTCGGATTCTTTCTGACAACATTCCCACACATCGGCCATACCTGTACATTATTCTAGACCTCTGGATACCCATTACATCATCTTACCTTCCAAAACAAAATTATACTACAATACTAGGTTTCTCATTCATACTCTTACAAAACATTCCTTACAGTAACTTATGCTAAACAAATCTTCACTCCAAGTACATAACAATGTGTTATCTTTTACTGTAAGGAATCTTCTAAAAATAAATATTTACTTGAATGCAATACAACATCAGAAATAAGTATTAAGAATACAATACAGCTTAATGAACTGAATCAACACTACTTTTAAAAATTACACTTAATTAAAAATTTAAATGAGCCATGGATACTTACTTATATTGACAACAAAATCCTATACTTTAACTTTATCTTTCAACTTCTTACATACTAAATAACCTCTCATACTAAAACATTACAATTAAAAGAACTATACTTAAATAAGAAATACATAGTATTCATACTGAATGTATATATGCATATGCAACCACTAATTTAACATTACCTACTAACATTACCTGAAGCAAAACTGAAAAATATGATATCTAAACAACACGGACAATACCAGAGTTAATGCACTTTTAACTTTTAATTTTAACATTAGTTCAAAAACATTTCACTCCTTTTTATTATAACACATAGCATTATTAACTTTTTTAGAAAAATGTGGCAAATTGAATTTAAATACATACATACACATATTTTGCTATTGTGTGATAGCTTAACTTAGAGAAAAAAAAATTGTGTTTGTGTTTTATCCTCCTGAAACAAAAGCAGAATAATTAATTATATAATAACCTCGGTGAGAAGTCATTCAACTAAGCTGTCAGAGCCGTTATCTTCTGGCCATTTCTTCATCTGATGCAGAAGACAATGTCCTCATGGGTCCTTCAGTAGATGTATCAATTTTCTTTGACCTAGGTACTTAGGTTTCAATGTAAGCCCTGGACCAAACTGAGTCCTTTTAATTGCCACTTGATATATAACTTTATACTGGTAACTTTATTTTCTTCGCTTATTGCAGTACTTTCTGTTTTATTCCTGGATTTAAAGAATTTGTTCTTTTGCTTGCCCTCTAATTTTTTCTGTGTAAAATTTCCTCTTTCTGTAACAAATTAATAAGGTTAATATCTTCTTTACATCTCATCTCTATCCCAGTTAATAACTCAAAAGGAGAAGAATGAATACTCCTGTGAAAGGTGCTATTGCACACTGCTCACATGATGGTACCATAAAGTGGGATTTTCAATAGTTAATTTAGTCAAAATAGGTATAATTACCCTGTGAACTCTCCACCTGACTGTTTCCTGTGGTAATTAAAATATGTTGAATATTTTCCTCCTTACAAAAATCTTCAAATTCATGAGTGGTGAAAGCTGTTCCTCTGTCTGTAATAATTCTCTGGGATTACCAAATACTTGTTGATATATTTGTAGTTTACTCAACATCTCTTTGCTAGAAGTTGCATAGTGGATTCAACAAGCCTTTCTGCTTTCCCTCCTTTCTTGTTGTTAATAAACATGGATAAAAACTCATCAATCTTCTTATCAACATCTCTCTCTCTAATATTTAATAACCCACTTTTATTTAGTTCAAACGGGGCTGGGGGACAGTAAGATAAAATACCATGTACGATTATTATCACAGAACAGATAAAGGAGGATAGAATGGAAATGTGGGCGTGACAGGCGCGCCAACAAGTATGATTAAACAATCATACTTCAACTGAAATCACGCGTGCATACTTTTAGTCGCTTTCGGACTGCGGTGGTGCGAAGAGCTGCACGAAAAATATACATTGCCGGTAAAGTACGCAAGTAATCCACGTGAACACATAGTTCGTGCGCAATGTATTCTGTCCTACAGAATGCGATGACGTCACGATGTTCTGTCGAGTTCGTTCGCAGCGAGATAGTGTTGTGAAAGTATAAGATAAATTTTTCGATAAGTCTTGATCTTGAGTACGTAATTAAAGTAGTTTCAGGTGTAAATACTTAATTTCAAGGAGTAGGTGTAGTACTAAATAAGTAATTTAGTACTAATTTATATTATGTATTTATTTTAGGTTTCCAAAGGATCCTAATAACCAGCATTGGATAAATGTAACGGGTAGAAAATTTGGATCCCTAAAAAACAATGTACCACTTTGGAACAACTGTACTCGATTTTGCGCAACTTTGTCGGAACTCAATTATTATTATTAGCAACATTAGTTATCATCAGATTGTATTATATTCTACTGAGAAGCATATTACAGACTTTACCAAAGCTATTAAAGAAAAATAATTTAAATATAAGATTGCATTAATTTATTGTAAAAAATTCGAATACAAAAGAGTCCCCATCTTTGCTCTGCACAAGTACATTCGTCGCGCAACTGTATATATTAAAACTGTACCTGTGTATTTATTTAAGTACGTACACTCACTCTGAAACTTTTTAATAAAATAAATAATTATAATGTAATTTTTCATGTGAAGATAATAAAAAAAATGCATGTTAATAAGATGTATGGAACAGGCGCAACACCTAAAGGAAGCAAAACTCAAGTTGCATATGTTTTCAGTGTTACTTTTAAAAGAGTCATTTATGCGGATGTAGCATTATAACTCTAAACAAGTTTCAAAATATATTTATCGATAAATATGTTTACATCTCTAGTTGGGTTACCAGTAAATAACATATAAAATTGCACGATCAATTTTCTCAAATATGCAGTAAATTTTGTTTCTTAACTTTTATTTATTAATTTCACCGCCGTTAGGCATCTTTTGGCTCAATAAAGGTTAAATAAATAAATAAATAATACAGTAAAATAAAATATACTCTATTTTACTAATCTTGTAGTGGTTCAGTACCTACCAGTTACCTTACCTCCGAATACCTCCGAATACCTCAAGAATACCTCACACGGATACCTCATACCTTCGAACCAGTTACCAGTTACCTTCGTTGTTAATATGAAACATATACGCGGTCGTCAAAATAGTGTTTTAAATAGTGTAGTATGTATGAAAGAAAATGTAAATATAAATAGGTGATTTTACAAATAAATTATTCATTCGACAATCGGACAGATCACGAGTTTCGTTATGAATCCTATGAAGAACCTCTAAAATCTTATTATTGCACGAAATTTGTGCAAAACACTTACTGGCAACATTAAGTGTCGACAAGGTCAAAACTTGCACAATTCTACAGCTTGACGCGAGCAAAAAGTATCCTTATTGATTTGATGCTAAGGTTAGTTTTTAAAAGTTGCGATTCTCGTGCAATTTGACCAATGGCTGATGAATATTTTATGTAAAGGTAATAATAACGTGTATCTAAGTGTGGGTAACTGGCGACAGTGGTTTTGTTTCAAAACTGACTCGATGGCCTTTCTAACCTCCTTTATCTGTTCTGTGATTATTATCTACATAGCTATGGATAACATCCTCCAAACTAAAAAACTACGCGCACTTCTTCCCCGTACTAAACATTCCGACCACTTAATTTCACTACCTATACAAAATCACGTTTCACTTATGAAAACTCAAGTGAGTAAATCTAGTTTACTTTACTATTGCGTTTACGTATGTGAACGATCAAAAATATCGAAAACTAAACTTACACTCGCGTAAACGTCAAAATACCATAGATTCATTAAATTCAAACGTATGCGTCAACGACGTCGAAAAAAGTTGCGTAAACCATACAGCATAAAAAACTTACACTCGCAGTTTGAGTTTTCTAAACGATCCGCCAGGGGCGCTGACTAAAACTCCATACAATTTGACTTTTTAACGCAAACGCGATAGTAAAGTAAATCCTTGTAAAAACTCACACTTGGGCTACTGATTGCCGAACCACGGGTCCCGAGTTTGAGTACGGGCCAGGGCAGATATTTATTTAAAAATAGAAAAAGAAAGTAGCGTCCATAGCCCGATGGCTCGCGTCGATTCAATGTGATCGAAAGAGTTAAGCAACGACGGGCGCGGTCGGTTTGTGGGTGACCGCTAGTGGCAAATTTTCATGGACGCTACCGTGCTTCGGAGGGCACGTAAAGCCGTCGGTCCCGGTTGTTTTTAATTGTGGAAACAGTCGTTAAGCCTTGTCGAAGATCTTCGGGTGGCTTGAAAACATTCTACACTGGGTTGGCCGCTAACCCCTCCACCAATCCGCACTGAAGCAGCGTGGTGGAGTATGCTCTAGACCTCCCGCAGCATAGTCTGTGGGGGCGACCCGTGCCCAGCGGTAGGACGTCTTTGGGTCGCAAAAAGAAAATCTTTTATTTCGACAATATGCAGCGTACACAAAACATTGAAGAAAATACAGAAACATAAAATACAAAAAAAAGATGTCACAAAATGCGAAAAACGAACGCACTAAGCTTTGCCGCGGCGGTGCTAGAGCCGCGACGCTGGTTTTCAGTGCGTCCGTCAGAGCTTCTCTATTAGGTGATTTACACATTTACACATTTAGACAAAACATTTTAACAAATGTTACCAAGTGATGGCAACACTGCCAAATAGCAGGCGTTATCTACCTAACTATAATTAATTAATTACTTCTCTTAGTTTAATATTTGATGAATACTTAATTATTAATCATTTATTTATTTTAAGATTCATATTTATGATTTTAATTGTTAAATTATTGTTGGATAATTTTTGATGAGACTTTGTATTGACTCAGATTTTCCCAATATAGTAGTTCAAGTAGGCGGATAATTGTGAAACCTAGACGAGTAAGGGGTTACTCTGCCCAAGTACATATATACCAGTGTTTTACAGTTGTTTCATTCCACCCACCGTCGTCGTTTAATACACATTAGTGTTAAAAGGATTTTAACTTGCTCATTTAGCACTACAGTACAAATTGTTTGCTCACACAAAATCATGTTGCTTTTTAAGCATTTATTACGATGATAATCTCACCGCCTTCTTCTCCGCCTCCTCAACCTCGTATTCTTCTTCATCGCGCTGCAGAAGAACAGGTTTCTCCACAGAATTTTTCTTCTCTTCCGTGTGCTTGTATATCACTTCCAGGAAAGACCAGTCTATATCTATATGAGATGCACCATCATCTCCAGTCACTGAAAAAGACAATAATAATTATATCTATGGCTTGAAGATAGCAAACGCGGTGTCAGCCCAGTTGCTATCGAACTCGCCTCTCACTCGAGCGGCCCGGGTTCAAACCCCAGCAGCACGCACCAATGACTTTTCTAAGTTATTTGCGATTTAAGAAATTAAATGTCACTTGCTGTAACGGTCAAGGACATATCGTGAGGAAACGTGCATGCCTGAGAGTTCCTCATAATGTTCTCGAGGGAATAAGTCTGCCAATTCGCACTTAGCCAGGCCTCATCCCTCCCATTCTGAGAGAAGACCCGTGCCCAACAGTGGGACAAAAAAAGGGTTGTGGTGTAATCTATGAACAACTCCGAGCGAAAAAATATAGTACAGCTTTTTTCGAGCTATATGAAATTGAATGAAATGAAATGAAATTTGTTTATTTTCGCTAACAACTACAACATTTTACAATGATATAATCAAATAGGACAACAAAATAATAATATGTAAACAGTTGTTGCAGTCCCAGCGAAAAACGGATAGCACTCAGCATTTGCTGTAACAAAGAATATGCCACAGCACTGATATTCTGTACTTCCGTTTTGTCGCGTAGTTCAGGCATTGGCGAGTTTCAGGGTGAAACTATATTATGTACTTACTAACAAATATAACAAAAACATAAAAAATAAAAATAAAAAGTAATACTTTAGCAAAACAAAGAATTCTTACTGTACAGAAACAAGCGAGACAAACAGTTATATTTTAGTGTCTTAATTAAATTTGGTCTAGCCTAGCTTTAAGTTAAGTGAGAATAGCAACATATATCAATTTTAGGTATTACGGAAAGGAATATAAAATTAAATTTAAACAGCTACTGTTGAGATATACTCGTAATATCTCTTTTTTTTAATTGAAAGTCCTTTTGGTGGTTGCATTTGCGCTAAAATGCAGTATTGTCAGATGTTTCATCCACACGGAATCGACTCATGGCCTACCACCGTGCGTTTCTCGCGGTCTTTTTGACGGCGAACTGGTCTTCTGTGATATGAGCTTCCGGCTGAGGTTTTCCCTTTGAGCTACGACATGGAGCGCTTCAAAGAGAGTGTGAACGCTTCCTTCAAGGCAGGCGCACCTGTGATACCCCTGGTGTTGCACGTGTCCATTGACGACGGTGACCACTTACCATCAGATCAGATCGCATGTCTGTTTGTCCGTCTATATTATAAGACTGTCTTATTTTTCTGTGTGTTTTGTTGTTTCATATGTGGTTTTTCCTTAGTCTGATGGATAGTGTAATGTTGCCCGTAAGACTCATTATGTTCACGCTAACGCAATAGGCACTATTGCTTCAATAGTTAGTCTTTTTATAATTTTAAAATCATCTTCCTGTGAAACGTGTTGACTTATTTCTTCTATTTAGTCCATAGAGCTTTTCTAATCATAGCACGAACATAGGGCAAGACATCACCACAGATAATGTCAACACAGATAATGTATGCAGTCCAAGCTTATGCGCGGGAAATTCAGATTAAATGAAGATAAGAGAGAGCTTCATTTACATAAATAAAAAAATAAAAAATGTATCTCTATATATTTTGTCTTCTGTGATCGTCCTGCAACCGACTCACCTCTAACGGTGGGCACGATGTAGTAGTTGTTGTGCGTGGAGCCCTCGGCCTGCAGCCGCATGCCGCGCCGGCGCACGCGCAGCACGTCCGCGAACACGAAACGCATGAACCTGCGACCGACAATCATCTCAGTTATAGTGAGGCCAAACGCATGAACCTGCAACCGACAATCATCTCAGTTATAGTGAGGCCAAACGCATGAACCTGCAACCGACAATCATCTCAGTTATAGTGAGGCCAAACGCATGAACCTGCGACCGACAATCATCTCAGTTATAGTGAGGCCAAACGCATGAACCTGCAACCGACAATCATCTCAGTTATAGTGAGGCCAAACGCATGAACCTGCGACCGACAATCATCTCAGTTATAGTGAGGCCAAACGCATGAACCTGCAACCGACAATCATCTCAGTTATAGTGAGGCCAAACGCATGAACCTGCAACCGACAATCATCTCAGTTATAGTGAGGCCAAACGCATGAACCTGCAACCGACAATCATCTCAGTTATAGTGAGGCCAAACGCATGAACCTGCGACCGACAATCATCTCAGTTATAGTGAGGCCAAACGCATGAACCTGCAACCGACAATCATCTCAGTTATAGTGAGGCCAAACGCATGAACCTGCAACCGACAATCATCTCAGTTATAGTGAGGCCAAACGCATGAACCTGCAACCGACAATCATCTCAGTTATAGTGAGGCCAAACGAGCGTTACTTTGTTAGTTGTGAGCCGCGTATTTTGAGTCGCAAGATTTTCATTCTATTGAAATTGACAACTCAGATTGCGCCGTCGTGTGGTATAAACTAGACTTTTGTAGGAAACCGAATACAATCGAATTTGGTACAAAATACGCGACTCACAAAATTACGCTCGTTTGCCCTCACCCTTATAGTTACAGCAGGATTAGTTAGTAGCAGGACTACACGAATCACGGGGTCGCCCTGAAAACCAGCGGTCGTAGTACTATTGCGGCCAGTGCTGAGTGCGGCACCTTTTCGTATTGATTTGACTGCATTTTTTCTTTTAATTTAATTGTAATTCCTTTTTTTTTTCCTTTATTTTTGTTTTGCAGTTTCATACGAAATAAATAAATTTTCTTTCTTTTCTTTCTTTCTAGTTGTAACTGGTAGAATCTGTATAAATTTCACACGGGGCAAATGCTACCGAGAGAAACGCAACCAGAAACTCGGTAGTTACTCTATTCAAAATTTACAATTTAATACCTCGCACTATCTGTCTGTCTGTCTGTCTACCAGCGCTACTCATATTCTCTCCTTAAGTATTTATTTATTCGATAAAAACTAACTAAACTAATTAAATACTTAATGAATACAAAACCAGCGTCAACAGCAGCAGCTGATGGGTGGTACTGAAGGTCGTGTGAATGGTCCTTCGAGCCAGATTTTTATCGGATCTTAGCTATTAAGAGAACACACACACACAGAATTCGCAAGTGCACTAGACTTATAGCACTGTAGGCACGACCAGATAAAATCGACGCGTGCCATTGCGCTATGGACGCTACTTCACATACACTTCGCTACATACCGGACACAAATCTATACTCCTATCGAGAAATCTAGACACAAAAAATTTCAAGTTAGAAAAACCAAATAGTACTCTGCTCGACCCAGTTATCGAACCCAGGGCCTCTAGCTCAGCAGTGGCGTTTGCGACCACTAGACCAACAGCCGTCACTCACCTCCGGACGAGCTTAGCGCGGCGCGGGGACAGACGGACGTCCGCGCGCGGCGCCGGCTCTATGGACACGCGCACTTCACCCGAACGCGTGTACACCGGGAACGTCGGGATCTGCAGCCTGTAAACAAATCAAAATAGGCATGATGACAGTATTAAAAAAATAAAGAATAAATGGTTTTAGCGGAACAAGTATGTTGAATAATTCCTAAAAACTTGTCAAGTTTTAATAAAAACATTGAGATTAATAAGATTTTCATTAAAATAAAAGTATAAAATACAGCAATCGGCCATGTTAACTGAAACGCCAATCAGAGCGGATGACGTCACGGCTAGTAAAAATTCACCTGTCGCTTGGGCTTCTGTTATAAATACCATGGCATCTTCTGTTATAATATCTAGGCGTGACGTCGAAGCGGACGCCATGACACCTACGAGCGTTTTCGCGCTAAATTTAAAGTAGATAGGAAAAACTGCAATAATTTGCGTTAAAACTCAATTTATTGCTGAAATATTTTTTTTTCCAAATATCTGATGTTACCTACATTACACAAGGCAATTTCAGAATCTGTCATCATGCCTATCCATGTATCAATCAAATAATACATCCGCAGCACGAAATTATCCCACTCCTGATACTTATTATACTAGGATGTTACGTCGGAAGTGATTGTAATTACGCACTCCAGTGACAACACGTTTGATGATACATCATAAATGTAAGACTCGCAGCCGCTTATCCCACTTCTGATTCTGCATCAGATATATATCAAGTCATAGCTATAGCGTTATAGCGTTATCACGCTCCATTTATTTATCAGTGCGTCCACCATGCCGAGCACTAACATTCTCACAATATTAACCCGTTGGCAACTAGCGCATCCATGAGCACTTATCCTTCCTCTGATACAGTATCAGCGGTGGGATGTTTGACCTAGCCGCAGCCGCCCGAGCGTCTTGCTCCGGCAGCGGCGGGATAGGTGCCCATGTGATGACATCGTCCGACTATCCTTCCTCAGACAGTATCAGCGGTGGGATGTTTGACCTAGCCGCAGCCGCCCGTTGTGCTCCGGCAGCGGCGGGTGTTCGGTGAAAACACCGAACACCTGATTCAGCGGTCTGACCACACGTGTAGGCCGTGATCTAGTTCAGCAGCTCGTGGTACGCGAGTAGGCCACGATCTAGATTTAAGCTCCTGACTAAGCATCGCGAGACGCGCGTGTTGCCGTCGACGTAGGTTTCCTCACGGAGATGGAATCGAACAAGATCGCAGTCCAAAATCATCTAGCAACCGCGGCGCGCAAATCATTAATCATTTAGCATTTATCATTAGCATCTATCATTTAGCATCTATCATTTAATAGCATTTTAATAGCATATCAGTGTTTGTTATACTAAGTTTTAGCATTTAAATCATAGTTTATTTAATTATTTAGCATTAAATCAATCAGCAACAAACTATCTTTGATATCAACGACTCCCCCAACACTACAAATCCCCCTACAGCGGGATAGGTGCCGATGTGTGGACATCGTCCGACTGACCCGTCGTGGTCGCGCGCCGCCATGAGCACGGCGACGGCGTGCGGCGCGTGCTGCGGCGCGTGCAGCCGCCGCCCGCGCGTGTTGTACCGCTCCGGCAGGGCGCACCACAGTCGCGACGACAGCGCGTACAACATGTTTCACTCCGGCTGCGGGGGGATAGGTGCCGATGTGTGGACATCGTCCGACTGACCCGTCGTGGTCGCGCGCCGCCATGAGCACGGCGACGGCGTGCGGCGCGTGCTGCGGCGCGTGCAGCCGCCGCCCGCGCGTGTTGTACCGCTCCGGCAGGGCGCACCACAGTCGCGACGACAGCGCGTACAGCATGTTTCACTCCGGCTGCGGGGGGATAGGTGCCGATGTGTTAGCATCGTCCGACTGACCCGTCGTGGTCGCGCGCCGCCATGAGCACGGCGACGGCGTGCGGCGCGTGCTGCGGCGCGTGCAGCCGCCGCCCGCGCGTGTTGTACCGCTCCGGCAGGGCGCACCACAGTCGCGAGGACAGCGCGTACAACATGTTTCACTCCGGCTGCGGGGGGATAGGTGCCGATGTGTTGTCATAGTCCGACTGACCCGTCGTGGTCGCGCGCCGCCATGAGCACGGCGACGGCGTGCGGCGCGTGCTGCGGCGCGTGCAGCCGCCGCCCGCGCGTGTTGTACCGCTCCGGCAGGGCGCACCACAGTCGCGACGACAGCGCGTACAACATGTTTCACTCCGGCTGCGGGGGGATAGGTGCCGATGTTAGCATCGTCCGACTGACCCGTCGTGGTCGCGCGCCGCCATGAGCACGGCGACGGCGTGCGGCGCGTGCTGCGGCGCGTGCAGCCGCCGCCCGCGCGTGTTGTACCGCTCCGGCAGGGCGCACCACAGTCGCGACGACAGCGCGTACAACATGTTTCACTCCGGCTGCGGGGGGATAGATGCCGATGTGTCATCGTCCGACTGACCCGTCGTGGTCGCGCGCCGCCATGAGCACGGCGACGGCGTGCGGCGCGTGCTGCGGCGCGTGCAGCCGCCGCCCGCGCGTGTTGTACCGCTCCGGCAGGGCGCACCACAGTCGCGACGACAGCGCGTACAACATGTTTCGCACCGCGTCTGACGGACAAAAAAAAAAACAAAATTCATTAATAACATCCGGTATCACATTATAGTAATTTAATGAACTAGTGGACGCCCGCAGCTTCGCTCGCGTAGAATTAGACCCATTAACGACGTCTACCCGTCTAAAGACTTCATAAACGGCAAAGTTTCATACTAACTTTGCACCCCCGTTTTACCCCCTTAGGGGGTGAATTTTCAGAAATCCTTTCTTAGTGCTCCCCTACATTATAAAAGGAACCCCTGTGCAAAATTTCAAGTTTCTAGCCCTTATAGTTTAGGCCCTGCGTTGATATGTTAGTCAGTCAGTCAGTCAGTCAGTCACCTTCTCCTCTTATATATATAGATTGAATGGTTTAGAAGAATGGTTTATTGGGACCTGTAGAATTCACATTTTAATTTACTTAAGTATTATGAATTTATTTGTTTTTTTAAGGGTTGTGAATCAACGAGTTGTGAGCTCGTTGCGAAATACCAAGCATAGCTCTTACATTAGCGAGCTGAGCGACTTTGAGCTTGCATCAACGACAGTGTTTATTACTTTACTATTATTACTACTACTACTACTACTGCTACTACTGTAGCATAGCCATAGCCCAATGGTTCACGTTAATTTAATGTGATCGAAAGAGTTAAGCAACGACGGGCGCGGTCGGTTAGTGGATGGGTGACCGGTAGTGGAAAAATTTCATGGACGCTACCGTGCTTCGGAGGGCACATAAAGCCGTCGGTCCCGGTTTTTTTCAATGCTGGAAACAGTCGTTAAGCCTTGTCGAAGACCTTCGGGTGGCTTGAGGGCTCCACCAATCCGCATTGGAGCAGCGTGGTGGAGTATGCTCTAGACCTGCGACCTAGGCTGCGACCGGGCCCGTCGTTGCTTAACTCTTTCGATCACATTGAATCGACCTGAGCCATTGGGCTATGGACGCTACACGGGCTATGGACGTCTTACGTTTAATTAGAAATTATAAATACTTTTAAAAATGTCCAATCCAAATACTAATAAATATTAACACTATGAACGTAATGCGCGGATGAAACGGTCAACTTGCTACTAAGCGGAGCGTTGTATATTGACGTCACATGCGGTCACGTGACTGTTAGCGGACTGGATATTTATCGAAGTTTAAATGTCTGTAAAATCGAAACTAATAGGTATTTTCGACTACAACAAAAAACTAGTATATTTGTATAGAATAGAATAGAATAGAAAGAATTTATTTGCTAAAATATACAAAAATTATAGCAAATGGGTCTGCACTCAGCCCAGTTGCGACATAACACCGCAACACTGATTTTCAGTACAGCCTGATAAGTAAAGGTAGCTCGAACTGGCTAACAGTCCCTGTTATTAACTAATATTATAAAAAACTAAGATTAAAACAAAAAGAAAAATACATACAAGCTTTACTGTAACAAACTTTCAATCGATTTGGTATACCTATTAACATTCTCCATTACTTTATTACTATAAACAGTGACTATGTAACAACTCACCGGGCTCGAAGCGAGCCTTGTACCCCTCCTCCGCTTCGGTCCACGGCGTCTCCAGCTCCGCGTCGGAACTGTCCACGATCGGCTGGCAGTTCGTGAACGCTGACGCCGTCTGAGACCAACACAATGTGAAAATAACAATTAAAATATATATTTTTTTAAAAGCTTTAATATGTAATTTTTTAATTTAATTTTTTTTTAATTTTTATTTATTTTCCTGCATTGCATCCAAATCAGCCAATCCAATTCAGCTCGATAGCTTCAGTGGAAGTGGGTGAAATATTGATTGCAAGATTCCAGGACATACATACCAGTGAAGTTAAATAAAAGCTTTTAATAAAAAACTACTAAGCTGCAACCCATACACGTCCCACAGCTGAGCACGGGCTACAGACTAATCTGTGGGAGGTCTATAGCAGTCTCAGCTAACGGGACTAACCATCCCAGTCCCCGTTTGAGTCTTGTTCAAAGTCAGTCACAGTTGTGATGGGCGACAGTGGATGGGTTGATGCGTTGGTTGGTTGATAGGCAAGCTTGTTTGCTATCTTATATTGATAAATTAAAAAAAAATCACGTATTAAAATAATTAAACTATGTATATAAGCTTAAGTGTTTAATCACTTTCGAATTGAGTTTCAATAACGAAGACAAAACACTATCGGTTTTTTCTTGCTTGTTTTCCTTTAAAATGCATATTTTTAATTTATTTTATTTTATAACTAGTAGACGCCCGCAGCTTCGCTCGCGTAGAATTAGACCCATCAACGACGTCTGCCCGCGTTCAGGTTGCCCACTTGACTTCAAAAACGGCAAAGTTTCATACTAAATTTGCACCCCCGATTTACCCCCTTAGGGGGTGAATTTTCAAAAATCCTTTCTTAGTGCTCCCCTACGTTTTAAAAGGAACCCCTGTGCAAGGATGGATGGATGGATACGTCACCCGCTTGTAGTAGTACTGGCGTCGCTTGGTGGTGCCGGGGCGGGCCGCGTCGGTCGCCTCGCCGTCCGACTGGCCGCCGCTCTCCAGCTCGGCCGCTTTAAAGTTTTCTTTACCTGCGATCAAATGTACAACTATAATTAATTAAAAAATGCAAACCAAGAATTAATCTACTTTGCAACAATCCGCGAACAAAAACGTATGGTGATGTATGTATACTTTCATGCACGTAGCACCTCCCTCCCTCCCACGCAGGAAAACATGCACATGCGATAAATGAATACATACACCAACATACACACACCAACACGTGTTTCGCCCCAAAACAAGGCATCCTCAGGGTAAGTAGACTCTACGATGCACGCGATGGTTAATCGCAAAGTAATTAAAAAATGTATTGAAAAAAAAAAGTTTTTTTTTATTTTATTTTCGTGCATAGTCATCGGAACCTAATATGTGTGCCAAATTATAACTCAATAGCTTCAGTGGAAGTGGGTGAAATATTAATTGCAAGATTCCAGGACATACATATGTATGTACATACATACATAGATACATACGAGTGAAGTTAAATAAAAGCTTTTATAAAACATTAAAAAAAATCCTTACCATTATCAATAAAAAACGGCAAAAACATCATGTCTGTTGCATGGGATGCCCGTACCCCCTCCCCCCCTTTAATTTAATTTTTTTCTGTTCTTTTTTTAGTATATGTTGTTATAGCTGCATCAGAAATACATCATCTATGAAAATTTCAACTGTTTAACTATCACGGTTAACGAGATACAGCCTGGTGACAGACGGACACACGCTATGTATGTATGTACATCAAATATTTACCTCATATAAAATATATAATTATCATTGTGGTTTACTCATAATTGTATATATTCGTAAGTGAATTGGATTGAAGTCAAAATAAACTCAATGCAGTGGCTATACAATTCTAATTTAGCCTTGTCTAGTTCGATCAGTCACGAGTAAACATCAGAAGTGGGATAAGGCACTCACCGATCGGCATGAGCTGGTTATCGAGCTCCCCACTCTTGTGCAGTATCCTACACGCCTGTAGGGCGACCATGCGCCTCGCGAGCACGCGGGTAGGCATGGGATGGCCCTGAAAACATACGGACAATTGGACTAGTGGACGCCCGCAGCTTCGCTCGCGTAGAATTAGACACAATAATAGATTCTTCTTAACGCGTTAACTATAGCTACACAAATTCGTAGTGAATTCGTAAATGTGTTATCTCCTATGTTTATTTTACACCCTTAAGGGTAACATTTTAAAAACTTTGAATGCCGGAATTCGCCCCAAAACAAGGCATCTTCAGTGTAAGTAGACACCACGACGGCTAATCGCAAAGTTTGACTTTGCGATTACGAAACACGTGTTGGTGTTGATGTGTGTGTCGGTGTATGGTTTTCACTAATCGCGTGTGCATGTTTCCTGTGTGGTAGGGAGGGAGGTGCTACGTGCATGAAGGTATACATACACCACCATACATTTTTGTTCGCGGATTGTTGCAAAGTAGATTAATCCTTGGTTTGTAATTTATTTATTTAAACTTTATTGAACCACATTAAAAACAATAAAGTGGGACAAATGGCGACCTTAATGCACAATGCATTTTCTATCAGCTAATCACTGTACTATACAGAAAAACAATGAAGACGCGGTATTAAGCAGCCAGATGAGAGTCATGAACCTACACAGTATAAATTGGAATATATAATAATTATTATCATATTAAATAAAATGCATATTTATAGATTTCTGTAAACATCATAAATAGTTCTGAACACAGAGTATTGAAGAGAGAGGAGCAGGTCTATACACATTTTTCATACAAAACTGGTGTTCCGATTTGCGGGGTTGAAGAGAGCGGGGTGCACTAATTAAATCCGCCTACTATCTAAATCCATCTAGCGGTCAAGCAAAGAATTAACTAGTAATCTCCGCCTACTTTCTAAATCCATCTAGCGGTCAAGAAAAGAACTAGCTAGTAATCAATATTGGTAGCAATTGTCGTAGTTTCGCTATCCCTCACAAGGTGCTCAGTCACCGTGTCTTTTTTTTTTTTTCTTCTTTTGGCAATAGCGTTTACATTTTGCCAATGACGTAAATTAAAAGATTGGGAAACTAAGTTAAAAAAGGATACGGAATACGGGAATGGATCAGATAAGTAGAAAGAGGTTTGAAACGGATAATATATGGGATGAAAGATGACAATATTTTATAAAATTTACATGGATACATAATTCACCTTGTCTTTGTTGTTGAAATATTTCAAGTTTACATTTTGACAGTTGAGTTTGACACTTATTTGAGGTTATGTTTTTGATTAATATGAGGTAGGTATGGCAATAGGGATGTTCGATCCTATCCGATACTAGTGTGGATCGATACAAAGTAATACGATCCACCCGATTTTTGTATCGATTCAATGGTTTTCGATCTATGAGTGGATCGATACAAGTACAATGAGGATCGGATCGAAAAATCGGACCAATTTGTATTAAATTCTATTTAAGATAAAAAAACTTTAACCATAATATTTATTCGTAACATTGATACAGAGTTCCTTAACTACAAAAAACAGGTTCATATTATTACTGTAATAAAAATATTTCTCTGGCGGTAGATTTTGTTACTTCAATTGTTATTGCATCTTAAATTTCAATATACCTTTAATTTCGGCATGATTACTTGAAACGATAGATCATTTAATTTCGCTCTCTTGAATCGCCAACAAGATAAACTAATTGAAATATCTAAATCTATGGCTCCTCCAAAAAAATCAACTGTTTGATCGTTTTTCACAAAAACGGCGGAAAGTGCAAATTATATGTTACGCGAGTACACCGTGAGAAGTCAGTCCCGTTTAAATTTTAATAACTTTTGCCCGCAGCTTCACCTGCATGAAATTTTACTTTTTATATTATTAAGATTAATTTAGGTTCACTTATAAGTGAAAAATAACATTGGACTACTTAAGATATTTTTTTATTTATTTATGGAGAACTTTTGAGGAAGGATTAATGAGGTGGAGTGTTTTGTTCCTTAATGGAATGAATGTAGTTAGTTACCATTATTTAATTTACTGTTAGGTAACATTACCTACGTATCTGTAAACGTGTTGTTATTATTTTGAGTGTATTATTTGATGCTGTAAAAGACAACATGTTTTATTTTTAAATATACTTGATAGCTTCATACGATACTGGATCGATCCAAAAAAACGTATCGAATCAATGGGATCGATACAGTGTATTACGATTCAGAATATCGATACAAAGCACCTGAATCGAACATCCCTTTATGGCAAGAAAAAAAAGAAGAATGTAATGGTTATATTGAATTGAAGTAATTAGATTGATGTGATGTTCGTATGATTATAGTTAACTCATCATCCACCACCACCGTCGACTCCGTGACGTGGAGTGACCCTGAACCGCGGAACCGAGCATCCCGGCCGGGGCAGATATTTATCTCATAAATATCTGGGTCACTCATATTAAGTTGTGTGGTTTTCAGTGTTTCTGCCATCCGCATCACAGGCCTAGGCCTAGCGTGGGGGAGTGCGTGTAGTTATTTAAGGCTGTCATCCCTTAAACTGAACAAACTCATCAATGCATTTCATGTGTTAGGAGTGTTAAATAAAAATACTTTCTTTAACAGATATATTTTATTTACTATTGCTGGTCCTAACAGTTATCTTACAGTTAAAATATATCAGTTTTCTGTGCTGACTGCTCGCATGTAGTAAGGCAATATAATTCTGTCAAGTTGAATAGTCATCACTTCTTGAGGTTTGTACTGACAAAACAGTCGGGATGATAACACACCATCACCAACTTCTTATAATCTCCTTAATAGTTGAAGCCGGTGCTTGTGGAGGTTGATGGTGCAGAATATGATGTTGATCAGCTAACATCCAACAAGGTTGATATGTGGCTGTTACTCTGAGGAATAATGTTACATAATTATATTATGTTGCATATCTCTATCCACACTCTTGGAGTTTGAATGTGTAAGGTGTTAGTATTGGCAGGCAACACTTGTACACATGTAAAGAGTTGTTTTTAGAATATTAGAATGTTTAAAATAACGTCATAACAGAATGTCTTCGGTTGTGACGTACTTCTCTTCTAGACATGAACAGTAATAGATCCTAATGTCATATACATCAACCTAAAATATTGTAAATGTGTAATAGTATAGTGTTTCTAATATATATTATTATGAAGTGAGTGTTTTTTAAATAGCCCCTCTCCTCCTGAGTCCAGACATCAAATAGAACCCCCCAACACACACAATATGTTTGTAGAAGATAGCAATACACTAAGGTATAAAGAGTAATAAGGTTGTTAACATAGGATACATTGACATTTACATAATATGTATTTTCTAAAATGGATTACAAGAATCATGAAGAAACTACAATTGATTTAAGAAAACTTCTATTTTTAAAATGAGTCAGAATTAAAAGCTATTGAAATAATCACACTTACTTGATTTAATACAATCTCTACTGCAATATGTAACATTATAAATAATATGTCTTTCCCGCTAGTTTGTGTCAGTGAATGGCAAGCATGGCAGGAGGCTTTTACAAGTGATCGACCACCACGATTCACATACACATTTTTGAACAAATATAGGGGATTATAAATCTGCTCTGTTCTAAGCATTGCTTATTAATAGCCAACAATGATGGGGATGTGATCTGCTGTATCAATCTGTGAACAATTGTTGATATAATTAGTATAAATAATATGCCTTACATTAAAGTTTTCAGATTGATAGATTTTTGAACCCTGTCTTCTGAATGGCTTTTTCCTTCAATATCACAGTATCTATCAACCAATTAGCATACAATAAATATCTTATTTGGTACCAAAACCATTTGAAGTGGAAATAGAAGTTCTATTTCCACTTCATGAAGAAACTACAATTGATTTAAGAAAACTTCTATTTTTAAAATGAGTCAGAATTAAAAGCTGTTGAAATAATCACACTTACTTGAATTATTACAATCTCTACTGCAATATGTAACATTTTAAATATGTCTTTCCCGCTAGTTTGTGTCAGTGAATGGCAAGCATGGCAGGAGGCTTTGACAAGTGATCGACCACCACGATTCACATACACATATTTGAACAAAATGTGGGGATTATAAATCTGCTCTGTTCTGTTCTAAGCATTGCTTATTAATAGCCAACAATGATGGGGATGTGATCTGCTGTATCAATCTGTGAACAATTGTTGATATAATTAGTATAAATAATATGCCTTACGTTAAAGTTTTCAGATTGATAGATTTTTGAACCCTGTCTTCTGAATGGCTTTTTCCTTAAATATCACAGTTTCTATCTACAGTATCTACCCATTAGAATACAATAAATATCTTATTTGGTACCAAAACCATTTGAAGTGGAAATAGAAGTTCAATTTCCACTTCAACTTGAGAACTTTTCAACTTTTCAATAGAAGTTCAATTTCACTTGAACCAAAACCATTTGAAGTGGTAACTTCTATTTCCACTTCAAATGGTTTTGGTTCATGTACATAAGCTGGATCTTATGATGAGTAAAAATGTTGCTAAATTGGTTTTGTTTTGCTTGGTTTGTTTGAGGAACATTAGAACAATTCAAAGAATAGTGTTTACAACAAATGTTCTAAGTGGTATGTTTGACAATTATAAATAATAAGTATGTACAATGTATTGTGTACAAGAGAATAATTGAGACATTACTTATCTACCACAGGCAATCACAATGTTATTTAAAATCCATGATTAAACCAAATTCTACACACTGGATAAGTGACTAACAGACTTCACATGTCCCTAAGTACATTACAGTCTAAAGCACTTATGTCTGGTTTCTAAATTATCCTAAGAAAGTGTTGAGCTTTAACCGCTCCGAACTGTGGATTTTAATAAGACTCCTCACTGGACACTGTAGGATGAATAAACACATACATACAATAGGAAGTGCCAGCACTGGCGCCTGTAGGTTCTGTAATGAGGCAGGGAAATCATTCATATCCACTGCGACTGCCCTGCAGTCACTCATAACACAGAAGTCGCAAACTGTGCGGAAGCTTGGCTTACCTTGTACAATGGACCTTTTAAACTTTTGAGGGGCTAGCTACAATAGGTCTTTTTAGGTCGCAGTGGCTTGTGGGCTTTAGGGTGGGCCCTTTACTTCAAATAAATAATGGGAGCTAAACACAACAGGTGAAAAGTGGGTGTACCTCACACCTTCGCCTAACTTTTCGGAGAAACACAGGCGTGTTGTTTGATAAGCTTGTTATATTCATATCACGAGAAACAACAAATAATTAGATAGGTTATAATCTTTACGAATTAGTTACACATCAGGGTTAGATAGTTCCATAATTCAATAGAAAGTCTAATACGTAATAACTTAGTTGCAGTTATTTTATTTCATTTCTAAATTAGATTTTCAAGTGATACAAACTAAGCTAAGATGGTCAGATATGGGGGCATCCGATATTAGTAAATCCGGGAACAACAAGTAGTTTCTGGTGTCAACACAATCACTATGCATCCATTTGAATATCCGATTGATTTTGTCCGTAATAAATTAAAACACTGATAGTAATATCCAAGGTTTCCGAATCATGATCCTTCAATTCCTATGTACGATTCATTTTTTTACGCGAGCAGCGAGTAGTTACATTGTTGTAATAATAAAACTTTTCATGCCGTTTTCTACACTTGCAGAATCAATATGAAAACTAATAAATATTAGACTTTTATGTTAAATATTTCTAAACTAGACCAGCCCAGCCAAAAAAATGCTCTGCTATAAAATTATTACTAACTAATCAATACTAGGTGGCGTACGAGTACTTGTAAAAATTGGCATTTTTAAAAATCAATTTGGAGTACAATTAGCATGAAAGTATTAAATGTAGTAGTTTAAGTAGTAAATTTACTGTATAAAGATTATATTAGACCCCGAAAAACACATTAACATCAAGTAATTTACTGTTAATAATTACGAAACATCTTATAACAAATAAGCGACATCTATTGTAGAGTAGAAAATTATGGAAAAACAATGGGGATATTTAAAATTTTAGTGTTTTTAAATACTTACAAGTGAAATGTAATCCCGTCGATTGCTTTAGATGATCGCCAGGAATAACTTTTACATCCCAGAACACAACACTTCATCTTCACAGAAGAAATAAGGAAATAAAACTGTAGAAAATGCCGGATCGCAGACGTCCTAATGACACAAGTGTAACATTAAGACTAACCTAAGCCCCGCCCAGTGGGCGGGGCTTAGGTTTGTCTTAATGTTCACCCCAATGAATCTGAACACGGTTACTTCGACCATCTCCTCTCTCCTTTCTTCCTTCATGGTTCTGAACAAATAACAATAATTAAAAAAAAAAAAACAGTAAAATAATTTAAAAAAAAATGTTATAATGGACTTCCGCAAAGTAACGTCTGATACAATTAGTTATCTATCATAAAGAAGGTATAATAAATTGCGAAGGACACTCACGACGATGTTGTATTTGACGGGACAGTTCAGCGGCAGCCGCAGGGTGCAGACGAAGGCTGGTACCAGGCGTCCGCTCCGGTCCGGCAGATGCACCTCCTCCATCCAGTACTGCGGCGCCAGCCGGGTGAACGTGTCCGATGGGAGCTTGCCGCAGTACCTGTTGACAGGGGCTTTGCAGCTGCTGGCCGTTGTGGAACCAAACAGGATGAAACCTATTTGGTTATGAGTTCGCTGGAGCATCACCTCTCGCCACCGTCCCAAGTACCATTTGTACCGTCTAGTAATTGATTTTTAAAGCAATTGTGGTCAAGTTCGAAAGGTGTGGTTTCCAGTGACACTTATACTAACCGATATCCTAGTAGCTATTAGTCTATCTTACATCTATAAAAACAGTTTAACTAAAATATTAAATATTTCAATGTATTTGACAATCAAGCGTTATTTGCATAGTGTTGTTCAGTTACTCAGCCAAGTAATGTTCGTGAATGTGAATGAACGGGGGTCAATGTCAGTCACTGTCATTTTTTCTTACTACAAAGGCGACGGCCCTCTCAACTTTATTGTAAAATATGTCCCATGTCTTTATAAGTTATATGACATTTTGATGCCTAAGCTTTGTCCAGGTGCTTTTACTTTCGAATAACATACAATACTTAGTTATATGATCTAAAAATATTATGAGAAAATCGCAAAAATCATCCTAAACACTATTCACCCCAGGTATGGGGTCCATTGGGTACAGTTTGGGGAGGATAGAGTTAAAGGTAGGGTTGACAATAAACAGATTTTGTAAAGTAATATTTTTTTGCACCAGATGCAATTGATAGCTTTGAAGTGGCATGAGATGGCCACTATACAGCAGGAACACGAAGTCTTGTAGGTAACAAAAATCTCAGTTCCTACCCTATTCACCCCTGGTAGCCTATCCACCCAGTTTTACGGTACTCTTTGATATTACCGGTCCTCACACAAAAGGAATGAAATCAAATGTAAGCGATTTAAAACCACGCAAACTTACCGATTTATCAGAGCTATAGCTGTACTTAAATCAACACTGCACACTCCTTCTTCTATCTTTTTATCACCTTTACTCTTCACGTCACTTTTACTTTTACACTTACACGTACCACTTTTACAATCACAAACACTTTTAGTCAAATTGTAAGTCACATTAAAATCTTTCTCACTCACCAAACCCGTTTTGTCCACTTCAATTGGAATGTTAGTTCGATTGTTACTATTATGTTTATTCACATCGTTTAAGTCTTCGTTTAAAGCTTTGTTTAATTCTCCGTTAAAGTCAACTATTTGTTCAATCTCATTTGTCTGTTCTATATGTTTAAGATCTTTGGTTTCATCAATAATTTCACTATCAACTATACCTTTATCATTGCATTCATCATTACTCATTTCAAATGTTCTCTTATCGTTGCTTTCAGATATACTATCATTAAAATTTAGTTCTACATTAACACAACCATTTACCTTCACCACTCGACTTGTATTAGCTGCCTCAATAAGTCTATAATTAACTTTTGTATCAACATCTTTTGCATTATCAGTCTCTGTTAAGTTTGTTTTAACATCTGTACTTAAAACCTCTAAATCGACATTCTGTATTGCACTATCTGTACATACAGCTATTTCTTCATCGTCAGCTGTTTTTATTGCATTTGCATTGTTAAGCGCTTTGACATTATCTGTACTCACAACCTCTATGTTATCATTAATCTGTACAGAACCATCTGTGCTCACAGCTATTTCTTCATCGTCGAGTGTTTTTATTTCATTTGCATTGTTAGCTGCTTCGACATTACCTATACTCACAACCTCTATGTTATCATTAATCTGTACTGAATCTGCGCTCACTATTTCTTCGTTGTTTAATGATTTTATTGCTTCATTAGCATCGTTAGGGGCATAAGCTTTTACGATGGGAGTGAACATGTCCGCGTGTGCCTCCTCTAAGGCGGGTGGTTCGTTCTGAATGCCGCAGCCGCATTTTCTGCTGATCACCTATAGACAGTAAGGATTAGTTAGCTTTATGAAAAACGATTGCTTAAGGTTAAGAAAGCGATGTGGTTAAAATATTTCGAGAGTTAAAAATCCAATCACATTATATATACATATACACTCGGCTATGGTGTGGGAGACTTCAGCTGTGGACTCCTGTAGATTTTATTAGCATTATTAAATTGATTAGTTAGTTAGTTAAATTTTATTAGAAGAAGAAGACATTTATTTCATAAGTAGACAATACAAATTAACAACACAATAATCGATAAAAAATAATAAAAAGAAAAAAAAATCTTTCTTTCTTTCTTTTCTTTCTTTCATTTTCACGGGAACCGTGCAATTTTCTGGGATAAGTAGCATATGTCACTCTGCAGACACTACACTATATTTCTACAAAAAATCACATCGATTCACCATTCTGTTGGGGTGGAGAAGAAGGATAAACCAAGACACCCCACTTTCCCATTAATATATTAGTAAGGATAAGCACTTCAGTGGTACCTGATCCATCTCCTTGTACACAGACAGGTGATCCAAGAGGGCCGCGCTGTGTGGCCCAGCCTGGGCCATGAGGGCCACAGTCGAGCGAGGTGCGCGCGCCCGGGACCGGCACAGCCCATGAGAACGATACCTGGATAGACAAATTAGTTCGAGAATTATTCGCTTTTTTGTTTCGCTGCTACCCATAGACGTCCCACTGTTGGGCACAAGTCTCCCCCACAGACGCAGCTGCGGGAGGTCTAGAGCATACTCCATCGCGCTGCTCCAATGAGGATTGGTGGAGGGGTTAGTGGCCAACCCAGTGTCGAACGTTCTCAAGCCATTCGAAGGTCTTCGACAAGGCTTAACGACTGCTTCCATCATTGAAAACAACCGGGACCGACTGCTTTACGTGCCCTCCGAAGCACGGTAGCGTCCATGAAATGTTGCCACTAGCGGTCACCCATCCACAAACCGACCGCGCTATTTAATATTACTAGGTGTAAACGAAACTATTGTTATGTCTAATTCCACGCGAGCGAATCAGCGGGCGTCCACTAGTAGCTTTATATTTCTTAGACCTCGTTGTTAGCAACCCATATGTGACCGAATTTCAACGACTATTTATCAGTATTAAACAAGGTCTGTTGTTGTCTGTTTCATGGGTCGCACCGATTCGTTCTCGTTTGATGTTTTATCAAATCAAATCAAATCATTTATTTGTCATAAATATGGGTACATATAGCTGGTGGTAAAGAACAGGGAAACATTTGTCCGCCATATTTTGCCTGATGCGGCATACAAATCTTATAAATCTTTCTTAAAACTACAATTAGGTCAATCTTTATAAATTCAATTAGCGGCGTATCAATCTTTTAAATTCAATTATGTCACATACTTAACTACACTCGTCAAATTATTCAAGATATTAATTTAAAAGTAGTCGCAAAAATTATAATTCAATTAGTCACACACCTACACAAATTCTTACACTAATTCCTACATAATATAAAATCATGTCCTAAATAATGTCTGTATAACAAGTACCTTATTCTTAAGAACCTAAGAATTCCCTTACTGAATAAAAACATTTATTTAGTAGCCAACATTTTAACTTAAGCTATCTGTTAAAAAAAAGTGTCACAGCGCCATCTAGCGAATACTCACGAGGGCGGCGAGTCCCATCGCACCACAAGGTTGCAGCGCGGTAAGTCAATGCCCTCCTCCAAGGCAGCAGTGGCCAGTAGCAAGTTGCATTCGTGCATACGGAACCTGAGGAATACGGCAAGAAACTCAGTGTTGCTCTTTTCCAAATTTACAGTTTAACATTTTAAGTGTAATCAAATAAATAAATAAATAAATATCTTGGACATTCTCACCTACGGCCATCTGACCCCAAAGTAGGCGCGAGCCTGTGTTATTGGTGTCAGAGACTGATATACATACATGGATATTTTTAAATACATACTTAAATAGATAATATTGACATCCAGACACAGAACAAATACAAGTGTTCGTCACACGAATATTTGTCCTGAGTGGGATTCGAACCCACGACCTTTGGCGCAACAGACAGGGTCACTAACGATTGCGCCAACGGGCCTGTCGCAAATCTATCGATCGATCTAAATCTATCGATAGCGGAACGTACCGTAACAAGTATCTACGCGCACTGACCGAACTTGCGAAAAATCTTGCAATATATTGCAAGATTGCGGCACGGGGTATACCCCCAGTTTACCGTTCTATCTTGGTTAATTTCTGTTAACGTCTTTGTAGAGGACGTCAACTAAGACGAAACTGTTAAGCCACGCCCGAAGCGGGCGTCCACTAGCCAACAAGAAGATATTCATTCAATTATACTGTTAAATTCATGTTTTTTAAAACCTTTTTATGACTTTTTTTTAATTTCGTGCATTGTCATCGGAACCAAATACGTGTGATGAATTTCAGCTCGATAGCTTCAGTGGAAGTGGGTGAAATATTGATAGCAAGATTCCAGGACATACATACATACTATACATACGAGTGAACTTTTAAATTAAATAAAAGCTTTTAATAAAATTGTACTGTAAATTTTTTTTTAAAACAGCTTTTATAACTTATTTTTTATTTTCGTGCATTGTCATCGGAACCAAATACGTGTGCCGAAATTCAGCTCGATAGCTTCAGTGGAAGTGGGTGAAATATTGATTGCAAGATTCCAGGATATACATACATACATACATATGTATGTATGTATGTATGTCCTGGAATCTTGCAATTAATATTTCACCCACTGTGTATGTATGTATATCACATACAAACATACATATACGAGTGAAGTTAAATAAAAACTTTTAATTAAAAAAAAACACATCGACGACACACACCGCCGACGACACATCAACTCACTTCTTGAGCACGTCCTCGTGCTTCTTCCCCTGCGGCCGCGTGCCGTCCGCCTCGCTGTCCACCGCGCAGTACTGCGCGCACAGGTGCGACAGGGACGCCCGGCACCGGGACATATCCTGGGTGATGCAAAATACGACACACACCGACGACGACACATCAACTCACTTCTTGAGCACGTCCTCGTGCTTCTTCCCCTGCGGCCGCGTGCCGTCCGCCTCGCTGTCCACCGCGCAGTACTGCGCGCACAGGTGCGACAGGGACGCCCGGCACCGGGACATATCCTGGGTGATGCAAAATACGACACACACCGACGACGACACATCAACTCACTTCTTGAGCACGTCCTCGTGCTTCTTCCCCTGCGGCCGCGTGCCGTCCGCCTCGCTGTCCACCGCGCAGTACTGCGCGCACAGGTGCGACAGGGACGCCCGGCACCGGGACATATCCTGGGTGATGCAAAATACGACACACACCGACGACGACACATCAACTCACTTCTTGAGCACGTCCTCGTGCTTCTTCCCCTGCGGCCGCGTGCCGTCCGCCTCGCTGTCCACCGCGCAGTACTGCGCGCACAGGTGCGACAGGGACGCCCGGCACCGGGACATATCCTGGGTGATGCAAAATACGACACACACCGACGACGACACATCAACTCACTTCTTGAGCACGTCCTCGTGCTTCTTCCCCTGCGGCCGCGTGCCGTCCGCCTCGCTGTCCACCGCGCAGTACTGCGCGCACAGGTGCGACAGGGACGCTCGGCACCGGGACATATCCTGGCATGCAAAATACGACACACACCGCCGACGACACATCAACTCACTTCTTGAGCACGTCCTCGTGCTTCTTCCCCTGCGGCCGCGTGCCGTCCGCCTCGCTGTCCACCGCGCAGTACTGCGCGCACAGGTGCGACAGGGACGCTCGGCACCGGGACATATCCTGGCAGATGCAAAATACAATCCTACTAAATCCATACTAATATTATAAATGCGAAAGTAACTCTGACTGTCTGACTCGCTTTCACGCCAAAACTACTGAACAGAATTAAATGAAATTTGGTACACAGTTAGTCTAGAGCCTGAGAAAGGAAATAGGCTACTTTTTAATTGGAAAAAAGTGTTGTAAAGGGTTGAAAAGGGGGATGAAAAGTTGTATGAAAGTATTGTCATTTTCAGAAATAGAAGCATAAAATTTATATTTTAGGCTGTTGATTAGATATAAATAAATATGGCATTCAAAGTTTGTAAAAATGTTACCTTTAAGTGTGTAAAATAAACATTGGGGATAACACATTTACGGATTAATTACAAATTACAAAGTGGAGGTAAAGTTAACGCGTTAAGAAGAATCTATTATTATGTTTAATTGCACGCGAGCGAAGCTGCGGGCGTCCACTAGTAAATAAATATTTTGGACATTCTCACACACGGCCATCTGACCCCAAAGTAGGCGCGAACCTGTACTATGGGTGTCAGAGACTGATATGCATAAGGTGGGTGGACCATGGAAGGCCACTCTAACGAATAAACAGTTATTATTAGTTCATTTACTGGATAAATGAATGAAACAAATTACTAATTAACACTTTCTTTTATTGTTTAACATATAAATTACTTTTTTTTATTCTAGATGTAATCACTATTTGTTAAACTTAACTTTTGTAAAGCTCTTCCAAACGGCCTTGCAAGGAACAGGGCTCCATGCAAGGCCAATATTATAAATCCGTTGTGCAACTTTAAACTAGAATTAAAATAATCAAAATATCCGCTTTTACTAAAACTACATGAAAAGCTCTTTCATATAAACGAAAAATTAAATGCTTATCATATTTTAATCTTCTTTAAAAAACTCAACGAACATTCCTTGACTACCATCGTGTAACTAATAATATTATTAATAGAAATTATTAAAAAAATATAGTAATGAGTTATTATATCGATAACAAATAAGTTGCCAATGCGTTTTACAGTGAAATTGTAATAATTTTTTTGGCCTTCTTAGGGGTCCGTTCTTTGTAAGGCCAAAATGTTCCTAAGAAGGCCAAACTAACAATTATCATCTACGAAAACATTTTTAATATTAAATAAAATAATATACACTACATACTAAGTTGTACTGCTTCCATGGCACGTCTTAAACTCTCTTCATCCCATGTACTTACCTCTTTTTCAAGATTTTGACCTGACATTCTTGAAATCTGAAATTATGCATGTAAAACTTAATCATCTGTTCAATTATAGACTTATTCATAGTAATATTTATAGACATACCCTTTTCATAAAAGAAATTTAATGATATATCTGTAATATAATAATTTTAGAAGAATCTCTATTCAGCCTTAGTTAAAAAGTTGAATAATCCTTATAAATAATGAAATTATATACATAAAACATTGTTTCAACATTCTCGGTATGTATTTATAACTGAAAACAAAGTGTTCATATTTTCATTATTTGTAAATGTTCCTAGTTAGTTAGTTCCTAGTAAACGTACCCTAGCAAGGCCAACCGTCAAATTTTTTGATTGGCCTTACATGGAACCACCGGCTTTCATAGGAACACAACCGATATTTTAACGGAAATGGAAGCAAAATTTTTTTTTTTTCTTTAATAGTTTAATAAAACCTTATATAACAACTTACAGTAAAAAGAATAGGATAATAATAGATTACTCACATAAAAACTTACCTTTTGCTGAGCGCGCGAATTACAATTTTAACGTCGACGATCGAAGTTTACGAAGCGAGGTATTGACAAAATAGTTACGCGAGCGACTAGTCGCCGCGTCTGGGTCCTAAGTTCCATCAAAGCTTTGTATGAGTGAAAGAAATTTGTCATCAAATGACGATAACTATGACTTTTTTATAGATGGCCTTCAAAGGAGCATGGCCTTCCATGGTCCACCCACCTTACATATATATTTTTATAAACATACTTAAACTAGTGGACGCCCGCAGCTTCGCTCGCGTAAAATTAGACCCATTAACGACGTCTGCCCGCGTTCGGGTTGCCCACTTGACTTCAAAAACGGCAAAGTTTCATACTAACTTTGCACCCCCGTTTTACCCCCTTAGGGGGTGAATTTTCAAAAATCCTTTCTTAGTGCTCCCCTACGTTATAAAAGGAACCCCTGTGCAAAATTTCAAGTTTCTAGCCCTTATAGTTCAGGCCCTGCGTTGATATGTCAGTCAGTCAGTCAGTCAGTCAGTCACCTTCTCCTTTTATATATATAAGATAGATAATATTAACATCCAGACACGGTACAAACACAAGTGTTCACACTAACATTGGTCCTGAGTGGGATTCGAACCCACAACCCCTGGCGTAACAGTCAGGATCACTAGCGATTACGCCAACGGGCCCGTCATATGTTCTTAAGGTGGTTTAAGATATTTATTTCTTAATAAGAGTATAACTCACTAAACATAGAAATACTTGGTATCCTAATCAATTTTATGCACCTAGTACATTTAATTATCATGAAATTATTATCACAGCAGTAAAGCTAAGTATACAAGCCGTCTAAGTACACACTTCAGATTTCATATTCATTTATTTTTCATTATATGGTATTTTGTATACTCATAATGAGCGTCATAACATTTTTATCTACCGCCGGTTCACAAAGTTGATGCTACCGAGAAGAACACGGCAAGAAACTCGGTAGTTAACACTCACCACAATAATCATGAACATGATCTTGGCTAGCAGGGCATCCTTCACAAACACTACTCCGCAGAGGGCGTCGGGGTTCAGCTGCATCTGCTGCGCCCTGGCCGCGTGGCTGCGATGAGCGCGCCCCCTGCCGCGTGCCCTGTGTGCCCTGCGAGGCCCTGCCCTGCGCAGGTCTAGAGGCCTCGGTATCGCCCCCGTAAGGCCTTCAGTGTTAACTTCCACTGCTGTTTTCGGTGTAAGATTTTCTCTTGTATCAATGCGAGGTCTCGGTATTGCCCCCGTAAGGCCTTCAGCGTTAACTTCCACTGCTGTTTTCGGTGTAAGATTTTCTCTTGTATCAATGCGAGGCCTCGGTGTTGCCCCCGTAAGGCCTTCAGCGTTAACTTCCACTGCTGTTTTCGGTGTAAGATTTTCTCTTGTATCAATGCGAGGTCTCGGTATTGCCCCCGTAAGGCCTTCAGCGTTAACTTCCACTGCTGTTTTCGGTGTAAGATTTTCTCTTGTATCAATGCGAGGCCTCGGTATTGCCCCCGTAAGGCCTTCAGCGTTAACTTCCACTGCTGTTTTCGGTGTAAGATTTTCTCTTGTATCAATGCGAGGCCTCGGTATTGCCCCCGTAAGGCCTTCAGCGTTAACTTCCACTGCTGTCTTCGATGTATTTTCTCTTGCAACTATGTCATTGATATTGGGTTCAATTACATTTGTGCTTGTAATATTGCAATCGTTTGAAACAATATGCTGTCTTACTACTGTGTTTTCGTTACTAATTGATGTCTTTCCATTTTTGCTTTCTATGTAAGTATTATCAATAGTTTTTCCTTCATTGTGACTGACTGCATTAATTATATTTTGAACATCTTTATTAGATTTCAAATTTTCATTGACAGTTTTTTCAGAATCAGTTTCTTTTTTTAGGAATTCTTTAGGTCTGCTTTCGCTATCAATCACACAGTCTGTAGTATTTTCTTCATTATTAACAATACTGCATGTATCCTTAACTTTAAAATTATCATCGACAATGTCATCTAAGTCTTTTAAATTAGCCTCGTACGTATTAACTCTGTCTTCAATCTTATTGCTAAGGCTTACAAAATCACAATTTTCTATTTCATTCAATAATTCCATCGTTTTAGATCTCACTAGCTTTCCTTTAGATGTATCCGATTGGTCTAATTCTTGTTCAGCGTTCAATTTGTAATCAGCTGTTTGAGAATTCAAAGCTGCATCTTTACCTTCGATTCCTTCATTTTCTTTTCCATCAACATCCAATTCTAAATTTGTAGAATTGTTTTTTATTTCACTTACGTCATTATTAAGACTGTTACACTGTGTTTCTTTTTCATCTTTCTTCTCTATGGAATGTTTTTCGTTTTGCATTTGATTATCACTAACTCTAATCTCAATCACTTCTTTATTTCTTTCATTAACAAACACTGCTCTCTCCCTCTGTTCTGGTGTTTGAAACTGTTCTAAAATTTCGGCGAATCTCATCACTTTAGGGGTCGAAAACAGTCTTATTCTATCCCAATCGTCATATTTGGAAAAAATCGCATCAGCCATGCATCTAATTTTCACAAAAACTGTTGTACAAAGGCATAGGAGTAGAAAATGTCTTTCGTAGGGCACTTTTATTTTTAATTTTTCTAGCTTAACTAGCAACGAGAACGCGGCTTTGTCTGCTGCGTATGGTCCTGGAAGAAAAGAAGTATTTTAATACACTTCCGTGCTTCGGAGGGCACGTTAAGCTGTCCGACCCTGTTGCTTTCAGATGAAAAATCGTTAGACCTTGGCAAAGTCCTACGGGGAACTTGAGTGACTTCGATGCCGAGTTGGCTATTAACCCCTAATCCAATCCGCATTGGAACAGCGTGGTGGAATATGCTCTAGTCCCCCCACTCTCCAGTCTCTCCCACAGCTTAAGGCCTGTAAAGAAACCTAATCGCTACTGTATAATTATGTTAATATCTTACCCATTTGATCCAAAACATATATGAACTGACTGAACATAAGCTTAGGCTCAATGGTAGGGTCTGGTATGCTCATGAACTCTTCGTACAACTCATCACCATATATCTCGGAGGGATCATATCTGTAACAAACAGAATAAACTTATTTTCTTCTTCGGTCTCGTATGTTTTCAATGGTAAAAACAATCGTTAAGCCTTGTCTTAGACCTTCGGATGAGTTGGTTCTCAATGGGTTGACCACTAACCAACCCGCAGTGGGGCAGCGTGGTGGAGTATGCTCTAGACCAGTGTTTCCCAACGTGGGGCTCACGCCCCACAGAGATTTTCAGGGCAATTTAAAAATGGACTCGACACGACTAACCCTTTCGCTTTGTGTTATTTAAATGCAATGCTAGATATCGGTGACAATTTTAACAAAAAAGGCAAATTCTTAAAAATATGCTGGAAATAATTATTAGGTATAATTTCGTTTGACGTTACCAAAATATCAACTTAAGAGTCGTCAAAAAACCTTCGTCGGCGATTCACGATGTTAAAAATTATGTATGGGGGCAAAAAAATTTTAGAAATGTTAAGGTGGGGCATGGCCTAAAAAAGGTTGGGAAACACTGCTCTAGACAGCAGAGAGTGGGACGGCTATAGGTTGCTATCTCACCTATGCTCATCCAGGAAGGCCACGGCACTGGCCACTGCCTCCCGCATGCTCCTCTCCAACCCGGCACAGTCCTCATATTCCATCCCAGGCGGTGGCCTAGGGCTGTACTCGATCAAAATCTCCTTGGGTTTTGCAACTGTGTTCGCTAACCTGAAACCATTTTTGAATTTTAAACGGGACCCTATTACTAACGCTTCGCTGTCCTTCCGTCCGTCTGTCCGTCTGTTGACGGTTGTCTGAAATTAAGGGGCTCCTATACAACAGTCATGATTTTTTGCCGTTTTAATAGATAAAATAATGATACGGAACCCTTACTGCGCAAGTCCGACTTGCACTTTCCGAGTTCGATTTTCGAATACTTTCATATCGGTACACTATATATATACGAGTATATATGAAAGCAGGCTTAGAGTTCTTGGACCAATTCTCAAAATTCTGGCACTAACAGAAAGTTACATACAGCCTATATATCTTACGAGAGCGAAGTCGCGGCCCACACCTTGTAAATAATAAATCTTGGCACACAGGACCAGTTTATTAAGGAATCTTAGTGACAAGTTTTCACCCATACCTTTTCCCGCCGTCAATATCCTCCGCGAAATCCATCTTACAGCACAGAGCTTCTTCCAACTCTTCAATTTTCCATTCGAGTTTCTCATATAGCTCAAAATCATCCAGGTTCTCAGACAATACATCATCCTTCACACTCTCTATATCTCTATTTATCTCTTTTTCTCCTTCCTTGTCTTCTTTTATATCCTTTAACTCTTCCGGACTGTCCTTTTCAACTTCATCTTTTCTCTCATAATTAGTTTCATCAACATCGTTGTTTACATCTTTTCCTACATCTGTGTCTTTAACAGCTACTCTGCAACCTTGTTCGCCACTGGTATCTGTATAACCTGTATTGTCATCATTAGCTGTACCTATGTCTTCCTGTTCACTGGTATTTTTAACTTGACTGCCGTTTATAATGGATTGTAGAACACTTTCATTTTCTTCAGTAACTTCTACAATTCTCATTCCTTCTATACCAACATTGCCTTCAAAGTCTGCTTCATCAGATGGTTTATTTACTTCATTAGTTTTTGCAGAAGTCTCAATGACAATTTCATTTGATTTACTTTCATAATGTTCAATCTTTACTTCACTAATTGCGTTATCTGTACCATCTGTCTTTATCTGTTTGTTACTAAAACTATTACTCGTTTGACTATCATTAGCTGTCTTTTTTGATTTATTTATGTCTTGCTGCTTGTCGTCTGAAGTGTCTTCGTCTGTCACCAAATCGTCTTTACCGGATGTAAATAGGGGATAAGTTAAAGCTAGTATTCTTGGCTGCTCTGATTTTTCACACTGCTTGTAGCATTTCATTATCTGTGAACAAAAATGTCTTATTACCATCACCACCACTATCGGATCTGAGGTCCACATGTGACCCTTTCCCGCCAGTGGGACTCTGAATTAACCTCTAGGAATGGCTATCCTCTCAGAATGGGATAATTTTTTTTTTAAAATAAAAAGACCATTTAATTATCATGAAATTATTATCACAGCAGTAAAACTTACATATTGCAGATTCTCATCTTCAAATATAAGGTGACAGCTGTCAATGATCAGTACATTCAGCTTGGGTATGGTCAGGAGTCCCTCCTCCAGAAGATATTTCAACACCCGAGACGTACATACAACAACCTGAAAAGGGGGTATTTTTGTACGTTATAGGTAAAGTAAGTAATTTATACTTATGCAACTAAAGAATTATCTAAAGAATGATTTATAACATCAGGTATTTCTCCAAACAAAAGGGTACACCCAATTTCCCCAGTTATGTTTAGGTCCCATGTGATAAGGCAGGCCTTTTGTCATATGTTAGGCACAAAACCAAACCTCGAGCTATTGCAATTACAAGAACAATTCAAGTTCAAGAATAACCCAATGGTAATTTGCTTAAGCCAAGGATGGCACCCAGGAGTCAGATTTTACCAGTCACACCCAATTTGAGTGAGTGAGAATATAAAATGTGATACACAAAATAAACATGCTTTACAAATAAATATTGGTGCAATACTAAAACTCATTAGCATTTACTATTTATTAATTATTATTAATTATTAATTATTTTTCAATATTAATTATTAATTATTTTTCAATAGAAAGTAGTGACGTAGTAGCATTAATTATTTTTCAATAGAAAGTAGTGACAAGATTGTTTAACAAAGTGTACAGCTCTAGAAAAATGATGTATAGTTACTGCAGTCTGTGCAAATATTTTAGTTTAAATAAAGTTAGTTTAAATCTACTTTGCAACATCAGCAACCCGCAAACAATGCTTAGATTCCACATGTACACACAACATCTCCATCCATACACAAAACATGTACATGTAACAATAAAAAATACCAACATACCTACCTACCACAACCAAACCACTGGGCTGTCAAAACACCACCAACAAAGTTTAAGTATATAAAAAACCCACCTGCTTTTCCTCAAGCTCGCATGCCCAGTCCTCCACATCGCCGTACTCCAAAGCCTTCACTGCAGTCAGATCCGTCAGGATGTCAAGTTCGTATGCGACATAGGCCACCCGAGATGCCCTCGTCACATATGCTGATCGCTGGTATCCAGCAGAAAACAGACTGAAAGTAAAAAACATAACCCTCTAATGATTAAGATTTCTTTCTATGAAATTGTGTGTGTACGTACATGAATAAGTTACTTGAATTCAAGGAAGTTGTACTTGTATGTAACTCGTTTTCACTATGATTTATTACATAGAATAGTTTTAAGTAAAAGTAAGTTTTTTTTTTTTTGTTTTCCTTTCATATTAGAAAGGTAGGGGAAGGCACTATCCCTCCATAACACAGTGTAAGCTAAATTGGAGGGAAGGGATCCAATTCTAAACAATGTATTTTAAATTATTCCAATCAAGATTTTTGTATTTTTTTTTTGTAATTAATTAGTTTCCCATAACGTCATCCCTAGAATAAAGTATTCTTGAAAACCACTGGCCTATTAAAAGCCATCATATATACAAAAAATATCCAGTCATACCCTCGAATCTTGTAAGCCTGTTCATGCAGCAGTCGAGTGGAGACAAAGGCAGAGTATTCAACGGCCAGGGTGTTTCTCTCAGCCGCAGCTGCTGCCAACCGCGCACCGCCCTCCGCAGCTGTAAACCTCGAACAGCAGGCCTCCATCTAGAAGAGGATTATGATTTGCTGCAACCCACTATCCTCCAACTGCTACAAGCAAGTCTTTTTCACAACCAAAAAGGTTAGGAGCATATTCCAGAACACTTTTCTGGAGATTAAACATTTTTTACAAGCTCGCCTCTCAATTGAGCGGTTTAAATCATAACGGCATGCACCCAAGACTTTACTATGATACATGAGATTTATGAAATAAAATATAGCCGGTATAAGTGAGGAAAACATCGTCAAAGGAATGTGAAGTCTGCCAATCCACACTTGGTAGTACACTATAGCCTTACCCCTCCCATTCAGAGGGTAGACCTGGACCCAGCAATGGCACAGTGAAAGGGTTAGGTAGTTCTCGAATCACAGGAACAGAAGACCAACATTAATGACCCATACAATGCACTAACTGCTCTTACTAATTCGGTTAATGTAGAAGAAGTTAGGCTAGTGCTTTACCGATTTGGCTTACCACAATAGATTCTTGATCTTGCCGACGAGCCTATCAACACTGACGTTGGTCGCCTAACACAACGAAACAACACCCAGCCTAAATTCAATGCCTGACTCCCTACATGCGTGTGTTATTCACATGGTTACATTATAATAGTACGTTTTCAAGAAAAATCGTCTAAATTAAATGAATTTAAAACATTATTTGTGAGAAGCTACCTACGGCAATCAATTTGCAATTTTAGGAATTTTGACTTTGACATTTTTGATTTGTCATGTCCTATTAAAGCACAGTATTTTTTTTATCTAAATAAATCAAGTCTGGCATGGTCATCCAGCCAAAATCCAGTTTCAGAAGTTGCCTGCTGACCCTCCATGAGTTACACTTTCTCAAGAGATAATTTTGAAATTATTTCCCAAGGCATCAACCAAAATAATATTAATCCCACATTTGATTAGATTGAGCCCTGCCACCGCTGCATGTCTATCAATCCTTTTAGTAAAGATAAAACGTACGGTAGCAAAGCATAAAAAAATTAGATCAAATTTGCTAACTAATAGACCGCTTGGCGGGGCAGGGAGTGAAATTATATTTACGGAGATTTAATAGAGATTACGGCCCATGCTTGAAGGTAATTGGCATTGGGTTTCATCCTTCCTTGGTTATTGGCATAGATTTATCTATATATATAAAAGGAGAAGGTGACTGACTGACTGACTGACTGACTGACTGACATATCAACGCAGGGCCTAAACTATAAGGGCTAGAAACTTGAAATTTTGCACAGGGGTTCCTTTTATAACGTAGGGGAGCACTAAGAAAGGATTTTTGAAAATTCATCCCCTAAGGGGGTAAAACGGGGGTGCAAAGTTAGTATGAAACTTTGCCGTTTTTGAAGTCGTTAGACGGGTAGACGTCGTTAATGGGTCTAATTCTACGCGAGCGAAGCTGCGGGCGTCCACTAGTTACTCTATACTAGAGATAGATCGGCAATGCGAAAGAGAAAGAACATAGATACTCATATGTTAGAGCGAGATAGATAGGCGAGACCATTTGGTTAAATTTTGCTTATATTTCTAAATCCCACGTTTAAAAGCGTAGATTTGGTGTGATTTAGACGTAAATAATTATGGTTACGTGTGCAGTACCAGGATGTAACTCATCTAAGAAAGAAAATCCACAGAATTATACATTTCATATGTAAGTACGATTGAAAGATTTTATTCTCCTATTGCAATGTTTGAGAACTTTGTAAAAGAAATATTGTTAACAAATGGCCAATAATGTGACATTTTAATATATAAATGCTCTGAATGCAAAGGAACTGAATATAAAATATTATCAAATACGTGAATTTCTAGTATTTGTAGCCCCAATCCTGTAGAGATTGACGTAACGTAATATCGACCGCTTATCGATATGTAAAGTGACAAGTGTATATCGTACCTATAGCATTTTATTTAATTATACTTTTTAAAATTTCACTTATTTATATTTTATAAATAGCATTGTTAGGTATATTTATTTATTTATTCAACTTTATTGACACCTCTAAAGAGATAGGTATACAATGGGCGGACTTAATTATGTTATATTATTCTCACAGTGCTTTTATTTCATTAATTTTAGGATTTAATAAGTAATTTAAAATATTTCCTGATTCCCTCAAAATAATGATGTTCGCCAAAAATGGTTAAAAATGACAAATAGAGAAAATTGGACCCCTAGAAAATTTATTATATTAAATATTCTCTTTCTGGACACCGAACTTGCTTTGTGATTTGGCAGGCAAAATAAAATCACACCAGAAGCAGTATTATGTTTATATTTTAATAGAAAATAAAATTCCTGGCTGGACCGGAATTACAGAGTATTGCTTTATTTGCTTAGTTGGTCGGCGCACTGTAGGCTGCTGCGCACATGTAATGACATTGGTTTGGTATCTAGGATGGGCCAGATATGAACAAAATATACCAGCACCTGCAGAAATTTTAGATAATATCATGCTAAGAGAAGATTATGAAGATTAAATTAATTAATGTAAAGAACCTTGTTTTATTTGTGATTACTTTCATGAGATTACCTAACAGTATTAAAATGTCTGAGGTATATATAAACAACAAAGTACTCTGTGAAATACTGATAGGTGCCTACTTATTTTATTTCACAAAATGTCAAAAACTAACACACCAACATTCAACATATCAACATAATCTGAAAATGTTTAAACTTTATTATCTCAAATTCTCCATTAAGAAAATCAAAAATTCTTATTGAATTGAACTCAGAAATGAATACATAATTTTTGAAATATTTTTCATTCATAGACGTCGAAATTACATCTCAACTAAAATCTTGTATGGGAGTTCGCCATTGTTCTTTTAACTGTAGTTTTATTATTAACTAGTGGACGCCCGCAGCTTCGCTCGCGTGGAATTAGACATTCACTAACTTCATAAACGGCAAAGTTTCATAGTAACTTTGCACCAACCTTTTACCCCCCCTTAAGAGATGATTTTCGAAACTCAATAAAAAACCTTCATAGGTAGGTAGGTACTGAATTTCATTCGAATAACATCAAAAACGGCAAAGTTTCATACTAACTTTGCATCCCCGTTTTACCCCCTTAGGGGGTGAATTTTCAAAAATCCTTTCTTAGTGCTCCCCTACGTTATAAAAGGAACCCCTGTGCAAAATTTCAAGTTTCTAGCCCTTATAGTTTAGGCCCTGCGTTGATATGTCAGTCAGTCAGTCAGTCAGTCAGTCAGTCAGTCAGTCACCTTCTCCTTTTATATATATAGATTTCTCTTAGTTATTGACATTATTACTGTGCAAATACAATAAATCAGCAACCGAAAAACCACTTCAATTTTTATCGATAATCATAGTGTAGGCGCATGGCACAACACTATTTTCCTTGCACACATGCACATTACACGCACACTACGGTCAATCTGGGTAACTTTGGCCCAAAATTATATTTCCGAATAATTTTTTACAGATTGTCTTAATTGATAAAAATATAATTTTACAAATAAAAGATAGAAGGTATCTTCGTAAACGTATTTCACCCGCCGAAATGTGTTATTTGTCAATGACAAAATTCAAAAGTTGCCTTTTTCGTGAGTGCATGAAAGACGGTACTTTTCTCAGTGTTAAAAAGTAGCATTCAGCGCTATTCATAATAGGTTTTGAATGGTAAGTTGCAATGTATTGTGTTACCAACCTGTCTGCCTATCACTTAATAAATTTTTTGCAATATATGATACAGTATTTTTTCTAGAAACATCTAAAATATTTCAAAACTACTTTGGAGTTACTAATTCAGGGTAACATTGGCCCGGGATAAGGTTACACTAATATTTTTTTATCATACTAATATGTTGCCAGATTTTGAAAAATGTGTCGAATTTGATATAAATAAGTATGTAGTACATTCGATATCGTGAAAAATCTTTTTGTCCATACAGAAAAAGATATCATGCCTCAGGACGAATCTCTTTAATGACAAAGGCTACAGATTGTTGGATTTGGCCAACGAATCGACCAGAAATAGTGCTATTATCTAATAACAATATCATAAGTCTTAGATGAATCATAAATAACTCGAAAAGGCAGTTATTTTGAGATAAATGATGATTTTTGGCGATGGAATGGGATGATTAAAAAGGACACAGATCACAGCATTTTTTGATAGTTATGTAGTTACTTTTCGGTTAAAATTTTATTTTTTAACAATTATTTAGATATTTTGAAGGGCTATAACAGCCTGATTTCCTATTTTTCCTATCAATACCAAATAATAAAAGATTTAATAAAAAAATATGTTTCATAGGGCAACATTTTATTTCATACCTAAATTTTCCTCACAAACAGATACAAAAAATACTGTCTTTGGATGTAGATTATATAAAAAGTCTTCCTGGATGAGTCTTCCGCACTAATTTAAACATTTATTGCATTTTAATTCCGAAAAGTGGGCCAATGTTACCCCAGTTGACTGTAGTGTATTTAAGTTTTGATCTCGCTTTGATGTTCATATTGCCAATCTTTCTAGTAATAAATCTATGGTTATTGGGCGTCTAACAAATCCTTTATCTATTTGATTCGTGTTCATATGTGTATGTCGGTCAGACAAGCAGCGATTGTGACAATGACGTTTAATTGACTTGACATAACAAAATCGTAAACATCCAGCGAGAAAAACATGCATTTTTCATTTTCATTTCATGATTTTTAATCAGTATTTTTTTAAAGTTTAAGTTTTACCAAGTATAAGCTTAGCAATGAATCAGATACATGTATTAGAAACTGAAATAGCAGACCTGAAAAGTCGGTTGCAGTTAAAAGAAAAGGAATTGAATCATCTAAAACAGAAATGGACTCAAGTAATTATAGTAACTAGCGGGAACAGTCTGTTTTTATCATGATTTGATGGTTTAGAATCATGGCTTAATTCTAAACCATCAAATCCAGTCATAGATCTTGCTGTTAATTATGAACTTGCAATGTTTTAGTGTGGAGAGGAACAAATGGTACCCAACAACAATGGGCAGAATGATTTTGACTTATGCAGAGCTACAAAAATTGGGGGTCTACCTAAATGGGCGATTGAGAGGTAATCTTTTAGTTACAGGTTCTTGGAAGTAAATAAGATCTAATACGATCTAAAAATATTATTATATGACTAATCTGATAATGTATAGACTTAAGGACCTAATAACTGTCAATATATTCAAAATCAAATAAGCATTAACTGGATGCAATAGGTTTTAAAGTTTTAAATCCCTATTCGGTGATGCTGTAAAGGTAATTAATAATAATATGACCATACAGCAAAAGTCAATTTGAAAAAAAATAATCAAATAAGACCTATTAGGGTACATCATATGTTTATGAAGGGTCCTACTGAACCTTTTAATAACATAGACATAGAAATAGACATAACACTAAGAAACATGAGTGTTATTAGTCTTAAAAAGTGAAGTAAAGAGGACTCAATATGATCAAATAGGTCTTAAAATGATCACATAAGTTATATTAGGTTACAATAAAATCAAATACAACACAAGGAAGCTCGGTGAACCTGATAGCACTCAATAGGATTCAATAAGACTTAATAAGATCAAATAGGACTTGACACTGAACTCATTATTTATTTATTTATTTATTAATGCACTAGCAGCTCCTAGAGCTGATACGTGCATATCACTGCACTTGTGTTCAATTTCACAGTTTTTATACGTTTTTATACTTATTTAATGTTTTTTAAATGTTCATCCAGTTTGTTTTAAAAAATGTTCACTGTTGGTGCACTAATCACTGTTTCAGGTAACCTATTCCATTGTTCTACTACACAATTAGGCAAAAAGTGATATCTAGGGTTGCTAGAGCTTGCGTGTCTTTTCAGTTTCATTGAGTGTCCTCTTAGTTGGGCATTTGGTTTAAGTATGTAGAGATCTGCAATATTTTTGACGTTGTAGTATCCATTTAAAACTTTGAATGTTTCTATGAGATCTCCCCTTTGCCTTCGGTGGTACTGAACCTGATAGCACCTAATAGGATTCAATAAGATCAAATAGGACCGAATAGGACTCGACAATGAATCTTTACTACAGGTACAGCCGTCAGATCCTGCTGCCGGACATAGGCGTGGTGGGGCAGGGGCGGCTGTGCGCGGCGCGCGTGCTCGTGGTGGGCGCGGGCGGGCTGGGCTGCCCCGCCGCCGTGTACCTGGCTGGCGCTGGTGTCGGTGAGTATTATGTGTATTTGATAGGTGGTAGAGCCTATAGGGAACCAAATAGGTTTTATATGAAAGCTAATAGGTTCCATATAGAGTTCGCCCGGGGCAGTACCACCGCCCGCCACGGTACCTAGTACCATTTCTGTCGTGTAATAATTGTTTTTAAAACAATTGTGGTCCGGTTGGAAAGGTGTGGATTCCGGTTACACTTCTTTAGAGGCGACCATCTTAGTCCTCAAGGGTAGCAACACGTCTGTGACTGACTTAGAGCGAGACTCCTACTAACAAGTACTAACTGGACTATTACTAACACCAACTGTCACTAACAGTCCCCAGTCCTCATACCTACTAATGAACTGACCAACTAATGTTCTAATTAACTCTCTCAACTAATTGGACTAAGCATCCCAGTCCCTTGAGTCTTGTTCAAAGTCAGTCACAGTTGTCATGGGCGGCAGCGGATGGGTGGTGCTGCAAGCTCGTTTGCTATCCTGTATCCATAAAAAAAAAATGTTGGTAATAGTGAACATACAGCATCGTTCGCTGCTGCCTATGAGATCTGTACCCAAACAGTGACAGGACTCGTATAATAATAAACTTTCATTTCTGGCAATTACAATTTTGCAGCCCATATAATGTTAATGTTAGTGGGTTAGTAGAACAGCTTATAAATATTGTTAGAAAATGTTAGTACCAACTAAAAGTAACACTTAAAAGCATAAAGTACCTATAACTAAAAAATAAACATACAGCTAGACTTATTGACTAAAACTTATAACATAATCCTAACTGGAGATAGAGATGATGGTCCCCTCAGAAATTTCCGAGGTATATCCTTTGAGCTACGACATGACATGTGATAACCCTGGCGTCGCACGTGTCCATAGGCGGTGACCACTTACTATCAGGTGGCCCGTATGCCTGTTAAATTCAAATGCAAATTAATTGTCTTTGCAGGAACCATCAGCATAGTTGATTCTGATGATGTGGACGTGACGAATATACACCGGCAGATCCTGCACAGCGAGGCCGACCAGGGGGTGAACAAGGCGATGTCAGCCGCCGCCAGCCTGGCCCAGTGAGTATGTTGGTCGATATTTAGGACGTTCACATTCCGCTAAACAAATTTGCTTTTCTGATGGGTCGAACTCATTCGTCCAGCCGCCTCGACTGTGACTATGTAGAAGATGTACAACACGTACTGAAAGAGTGTGTACGTAATAAAGATAAAGATTTTTATTTGTTTGCTCTCACAGAAGTATTACAATAGTCTTAAGTATTTAAAGTTGTGTACATATTCAAACCATACTTTGTGCGAGCCTGGTGACTGAGGTAGGTTTGCAAAAACCTGTGGTTCAGTTCACCAGCGCCCTCCCGCGGGACGATTTAGTATACTTTCGGTACACTCTAGCTAGACTGACGGTTAACTATAAGTTACAATATCGGTGAGCAAGATTTAAACATACAAACATATATACAACTTAGTATTAAATTTGTGTGTGAGGAGTGTATGTGAAAAGGTAATGTGTGTGCATGTTTAATATAGTGATGTATATGAGTAATGAATTGATTATGTTGGATCACCTTAATAGATCGAAACTAGTCGGCCTATTTCCGACTTAAATCACACATGAGTAAGCCGAACTTCAACTATGAATATAGACTTTCACGTATCGTTCAGTAATACAAAAGAGGGTTGTCTCTTTACAGATTAAACTCTCGCATCCAAGTGGTCCCATACACCTTCCGGCTGGACGCGGCCAGGGTGCTCGAGCTGGTCTCCCGGCACCAGCTGGTGCTGGACTGCACGGACAACGTGGCCACGCGTTACCTTCTAGGGGACGCGTGCGCCATCGCCAAGGTCAGTGCAGTAATCTGTATATATAAAAGGAGAAGCTAACTGACTGACTGACTGAATGACTGACTGACTGACTGACTGACTGACTGGCATATCAACGCAGGGCCTAAACTATAAGGGTTAGACACTTGAAATTTTGCACAGGGGTTCCTTTTATAACGTAGGGGAGCATTAAGAAAGGATTTTTGCAAATTCATCCCCTAAGGGGGTAAAACGGGGGTGCAAAGTTAGTATGAAACTTTGCCGTTTTTGAAGTCAAGTGGGCGACCCGAACGCGGGCAGATGTCGTTAATGGGTCAAATTCTACGCGAGCGAAGCTGCGGGCGTCCACTTGTTGACTATAGTTAAAAGGAAATACCAGCGCAGGAACATTTGAAACCAATTTAAATCGAAACTATTGCCGTCGCGCTGGGCTGTCTGTCTCACCCCTTATAACGTGAGCGGGAGAACTGCAGCTAGGACTGATAATACAAAATTGACGAAATCGGCATTCAGTATTATACTGTTCCCTCCACGAAATCTGAACGGATTTTAGTTTTTTCTTAATTTGTGTCTTATTTGGTTTTCTCGACGTCAGAAAAGGATAATTTTTATCGATAAATTTTGTCGTCTTTGAAGCTTCTTAACTTCTACAGTAGATAAGGTAGGTAGGTAATTAAATATTTAAAAAAACAAAACATACCAACATGGCAGTCGTAGAGATGTATTGTTTTCCAAAAAATATTTGCTCTAATGTTAATATCCAGGGAGGAAATAGAAAAATACGTTTGTATGGGCTGTACGGTCCGATTTCCTCTTAACAAAAACAAAAAAAAAAAGTATTCTAAATTCAAAATCTTTTTTTTTAATGTTGCCAGGTCCCACTCGTGTCCGGCAGCGCGCTGAAGATGGAGGGCCAGCTGTCTGTGTACGCTTACCGAGCGGTGGACAATCCCAATGAACAGGTACGAATCCATCCGTCCATCCATACATTCTTCTCTCGTCCATCCATCCATCCATCCATTGTTCTCTTGTGGTCGGACCGTTCGAGATAATCGATCTATAGTTTTTATAGATTTAATGTAGCAAACGAGGTCGCAGCACCATCCATGCGCTGATCATGAATGCGAGCAAATATGAACTAGACACTAAAAGAGACTGGGATGGTTAGTCCAGTTAACAGAGAGTGTAATAAAATCAATAGTTGGTCATAAGATTTAAAACTAATATCGTCGCGAAAGATAACAATTTTATAGGTACTCTAATACCGGCACGTATTCGCTCGTACGTACGTATATGTGTACGTACGTACGAGCGAGCGTACGTATAATGGTGTCATTGCTGCAGGGATATCACACTTGTATGTATGTATAACAGTCTCTGACACCCATATCACAGGCTCGCGCCTACTTTGGGGTCAGATGGCCGTGTGTGAGAATGTCCAAGATATGTCTTTGTCTATGTGTATAGATCGTAGCTTGTTTCCAGGACCCCTCACTAGTGGGCCCGTGCTACCGCTGCGTGTTCCCCACGCCGCCCCCGCCCGAGACAGTGGGCAGTTGTGCCGCCCATGGTGTGGCCGGCCCTGTGCCCGGTGCCATTGGTAAGTACAAATTGAAAAAGGTTTATAACACTTGTCCGGTACCATTTGTAAGTGCTAGTGGTCCGGTACAATAAGTGCAGTATAATTATGTTAGTCTATCAAAAAAGAAAAAATCAAAATCGGTTCATCCGTTCGGGAGCTACGATGCCACAGACACACACACAGACACGTCAAACTTATAACACCTCGTCGTTTTTGCGTCGGGGGTTAAAAATAGTCACACACTCACACGCTCATAGATGGCGCTTGCTTTAAATTGTAAAAAAAAATCACATTCTGTGCTGTTTTCAGGCAAGGTAGTCCTTAATACTAGTAATGATTGATAAAGAATCTTACAAACTACCCATTAGGGTACAATATCGTTCAAATTTTCATGTCAAATTACAGGAATGTTAATTTTTCCTTGAAAATGTCAACATCAACAATCAAATGTCAAAAATTTTACATCCTCATACTAATTTATAAATGGGAAAGTATCTCTTTCTTCTCCTTCTCAACGAATTGAATTGAAAAAACATGTATGTAATTTTTATTTTATTTTTTAAATAAGCTTTTTATAACTTTTATTTTTATTTTAGTGCATTGTCATCGGAACCTAATATGTGTGCCGAATTTCAGCTCGATAGCTTCAGTGGAAGTGGGTGAAATATTGATTGCAAGATTCCAGGACATACATACATAGATATATACGAAGTGAAGAAGAAAGTGAAGTTAAATAAAAGCTTTTAAAAGCGTTTAAAAAACCTGACGGTGATAATGTCGGTGTGTTCTTGTCGGCAGGGTGCCTGCAGGCGCTGGAGGCGATCAAGCTGATAGCTGGACAGACGCACGATAAGCTGCTGGTCGGCAGAATGCTAATCTTCGATGGAGAGGACATGACCGTTCGCACCGGTAAGCTATCCATCCATCCATATATGATACTAGTGGACGCCCGCAGCTTCGCTCGCGTGGGATTAGACATAATAATAGATTCTTCTTTACGCGTTAACTTTAGCTCCACAAATTTGTAATGAATCCGTAAATGTGTTATCCCGGCCCGCTAGACAGTTTCGAATCCGATACTTTAAACTCTGAGTAGGATACCGCCAATAATAATTATTTGGAACTAATAACCTAAATACAAAATTTCATTGAAATAATGTAGGTAAATAAGAAAAACTTATACCTACTAACTTTGCATCCCCTTTTACCCCCTTAAGAGATGATTTTCTAAACTCAATAAAAAACTTTCATAGGTACTGAATTTCATTCGAATAACATCAAAAACAGCAAAGTTTCATACAAACTTTGCACCCCCGTTTTACTCCCTTAGCGGATGAATTTTCAAAAATCCTTTCTTAGTGCTCCCCTATGTTATAAAAGGAACCCCTGTGCAAAATTTTAAGTTTCTAACCCTTATAGTTTAGACCCTGCGTTGATATGTCAGTCAGTCAGTCAGCTTCTCCTTTTATGTCTATAGATAATAGAAAATAAAATAGAAAAAAAAACTTTATTTGACATTTACACCGCAGCAGAGGAGAAGGTACAAACACACAATAAGGTTTAAAATTACATATAAGGTTACTGCAGTAGAACAATATAGTACAAATACTCTTTATTGTACACCACAGTAAAACAATAAATGACATTCTATGAAACACAAACAATGACCAGTGGTGGCCAAAAAGCGCGATTTCTTCCAGACAACCTTTGTGTGATATTAGAATAGAATAGAATAAAATTATTATTTATTTTGCATTGCACACTAACAAAAATTAATACAAAAAAAATACAGTTCACATCATCATTTAAGTAGGTATTACAAAGCAAAATAGGACTGCACTCAGCGATTGCCATGATCCTAATATTCAATGTCTAACGGTCCTACTGAAGTCATTCCAATCCTTGTTGCTTTTTTATTGTTTAGCGAATGACTGACCAGCTGACCCTGACTGTTGCGCCAGTTGTCCATATTTAAAAAAAAAATTAACATTTTCAAAAGTAAAAAATAAGTGAGAATGTCCAAGATCATCATCATAACCCTTTCTTTGTCCCACTCTTGGGCACGGGTCTCCTCTCAGAATGGGAGAGGGATTAGGCCTTAGTCCACCACGCTGGCCAAGTGCGGATTGGTAGACTTCACATGCCTTCGAGAACATTATGAAGAACTCTCGGGCATGCTGGTTTCATCACGATGTGTTACAGCAAGTGACATTTAATTTCTCAAATCGCACATAACATAGAAAAGTCATTGGTGCGTGCCGCTGGGGTTTGAACCCGGACCGCTCGAGTGAGAGGCGAGTTCGATAGCCACTGTGTTTTCACCGCTTTACATGTCCAAGATATCTTAATATATATATATTTCTTGTGTACGTGTGTATGACATTGAACTCTTCCTAAACGGCTGGATAGATGTTGATGAAATTTTTTGTGTGTATTCAAGGGGATTCAAGAATGGTTTAGATTCACAGTTTGGTCCACTGGAAAATGTGTTTTAAACACTATTTTAGTATTTTTTATTTTTAACACTGTCGTTCATTGGCGTGAAGCGTCGCGTCACTTTGACATTTCGTATGGCAGAACAACGTTTGCGGGGTCAGCTAGTTTATAACTAGTGGACGCCCGCAGCATCGCTCGCGTGGAATTAGACATTCACTAACTTCAAAAACGGCAAAGTTTCATACTAACTTTGCACCCCCGTTTTACCCCCTTAGTGGGTGAATTTTCAAAAATCCTTTCTTAGTGCTCCCCTACGTTATAAAAGGAACCCCTGTGCAAAATTTCAAGTTTCTAACCCTTATAGTTTAGGCCCTGCGTTGATATTTCGATCAGTCAGTCAGTCAGTCAGCTTCTCCTTTTATATACATACATATTATTATATAGATAAATGTCGACCGTTGCAGTCAGTCAGTCAGTCAGTCAGTCAGTCAGCTTCTCCTTTTATATATTTAAATGTCGCCTGTTGCAGTTCGTCTGCGCCCGCGCAACCCGCAGTGCGCGGCGTGCGGGCCCGCAGCGAAGCTGCACGACCTGCTGGACTACGGGGGCTACTGCACGAGGGACAAGGAGGAGGCAAGTTACTAATGTAAAGGACAAATCACCATCTCACCAGTGTTTCGGAGACTATACTTAAAACATTTTTTTTTTTTGAAAATTTTTTGACATTCACACACGGCCATCTGACCCCAAATTAGGCGCGATCTTGTACTATGAGTGTGATAGTATAGGTTATTTATGTGTGTTTGAAGACAATTCTCAAAGAAGTTATTACTAAATAAACAGTAATAACTTCTTTGAGATATACTATCAAGTGCCAGAGACTGATATACATACATAGATATTTTTAAATACATACTTAAATAGATAATATTGACATCCAGACATAGAACAAACACAAGTGTTCGTCATACGAATATTTGTGCTGAATGGGATTCGAACCCACGACCCCTGGCGCAACAATTGGGTCACTACGGAATCTGCCTACGGGTCCAACAAAAAAAATTTTTTTCCAACTAGTGTTTTTATGGTGTCCGGTGTTTTCTAACAAGCAAATTATAATAAGGTTAAATTATTAGACAATACTACTCTTAACTATACTGTTATATTTTTAATAAGGTTCAGCTATAACCCATAATATAAGTTGCAACAGCTGTAATAGTAATAATTTATTTAAAAAAATAGTTGATAACGCAGCTGTATTTGTAATAATGTATAATAATAGATAATTTTTAAATAATGACACTAGTTGAATTTATTAAAAAAATTGCATGTCAGAGAACTATTAAATGTTAAAATTAGACATTTAAGCAAATATACGAATTAATTAATTCAATTCGCACTGGAAAAAGCAGGTCCAATGGAAAATTAAAATTAATAAATTAAATAAAGAATTAGGGGTAGTAACTGTAAGCAATTATTTGTTGATTGTATCTAAATAAATCGAAGCCGTTTTGACTTAATAAATTATGTGAAGTGCTTGTTCAAAATTGCGAATGTTCCAAAGTGGTAAGAGGTAAGTCAGTCCAATATATTTCATCATATTATTATAATTAAAAATTGTCATTGCAACTTTTGACATTCGCGGTATTGAATTTCTTTTTAAAATGTCATTTTTCTTATTTTTTTTTTAATTTCAATTTTTTTTTTCAGAAAAAGCAAGAGGCTCGCCTCAAATCTCAGCGTAGAACAGAAGAGAAGGTAAAAAGAATGACCGGTCGAAGTTACTTCGGTTTCCGAGCCACAGAGGTCCAAAGGCAAAAGAAAAAGTGGATCCAAGACGTACCGAAATCCGAACGTACGTTGGGGCCGCCCTGCAAATCAGAGTTCTGCGCGAAGGTCACTTCGAGGTCCTGCCAAGAGTTGACAGAAGAGAAGAGAAGAGAAATATTCACTTACTTCTGGAATGAACTGGATTGGAAGGGAAAGAAGAATTTTGTGAGACAACTAGTCGACTCCGTCCCGCCAAAACGGAGACGGTCCTCTCATAAGGGAGAAGTTTCTAGAAAAGGCGACTCTAAAATATACCATCTATATATCAACGAAGAAAGGTTACCAGTATGTCGAGTAATGTTTCTAAATACTTTAGGAATAAAAGAAGCGATGGTCCGTTGTTGGCTCATTAAAGAAATCAAGCAGAAAGCCGCTAGAAAGCCGCTCAAAGCGCTGCACGTCAACTCTTACATAGACAATCTGCCGAAAATGGCGCCTAAATGTGACATTTGTCGGAGCACAGATAATATTGAATACATAAATGTAGACAGAGTGAAAAACGTTTATCAGCTGTACAATAAGTACGTGGCGGATATGAGAGCTTCGAACGCGGTTCCCGCTTCGAGAAAAACTTTCTCGAAGGTTGTTGGCGCGAAAAACGTTAGGATATTCAAACCGAAGAACGATAGTGATGTGTGCGACCTTGTGCCTGAACACAATAGTGATGTGACTCAGTTGTCGAGTGACAAGGGATTTGGCGATTTCAACCTCAACTGCTATTATAATAACCAGTGGTAGTTTTATTAGGTGTTCAGTGTGGTAGAATCCATATCCATACTCCATACTAATATTATAAATGTGAAAGTGTGTTTGTTTGTCCGGCTTTCACGTCGCAACGAGCATATGGTATGGTTTTTGTGTGTGGAGATAGTAAGGAGGGTGGAGAGTGACGTAGGCTACTTTTTACCGCGGTAAAACATCCTCATGGGAAGATATCGATGTTTTGTTATTTGCTAGATATTTAGTTCCGGATGTTGTTAATAGATGGCGTTGTCATGTATGATAAACAACTCATTGTTAATTCCCTTTGACCACGCGGGCGGAGCCGCGGGTAAAAGCTAGTCTGTATATAGTTTACTGAAGGTAGTACCATGGTAAGGCGTCAGACGTGTAATAATATGTTTTAAGTAGTATTCCTATCTTATTGTGTAAAATAAGTATTAAATTACTGTGATTATAGTTCCTAACTGATTATTTGTTTATTTATTCAACTTTATTGACACCCCTTAAGAGATAAACAATTGCATTGGTGGAGGGGTTAGTGGCCAACCCAATGTCGAAAGTTCTCAAGCCACCCGAAGGTCTTCGACAAGGCTTAACGATTGTTTTTACCATTAAAAACAACGGGGATGATGATGATCAAATAAGAATCTCAATTACAAAAGCCAAGCTATAATTTCCTTATAAGTAATGTTACCAGGATATCCAATAAATTTTTTTAGAGGCGGCCATTTTAGTTCTCAAGGAAGCTACTCTTGAGGACTAAAATGGTCGCCTTACCGACACTTCTGTGATGGACTTAACATACGACCTAAACTTACAATCCACCCCTTATTAATTAATAATTAATTATATTAAAATTCAATTCAAATTCAAATAATTTATTTCGCAATGAGGTGATTGGACACGCTTAACGAAAGTCTAGGTAACTACAAACCGCTTAAAGAGAAGAGATATAATGCTATTCTAAACTGATTAATATAAAGCAAAGGATGAGCTATTTATCCTTGAATGAATAGCTAATCCTACACAGGTGCCTAACCTGCCTTATGGCTAACTAGTGGACGCCCGCAGCTTCGCTCGCGTAGAATTAGACCCATCAACGACGTCTGCCCGCGTTCGGGACGCCCACTTGACTTCAAAAACGGCAAAGTTTCATACTAAATTTGCACCCCCGTTTTACCCCCTTAGGGGGTGAATTTTCAAAAATCCTTTCTTAGTGCTCCCCTACGTTATAAAAGGAACCCCTGTGCAAAATTTCAAGTTTCTAACCCTTATAGTTTAGGCCCTGCGTTGATATGTCAGTCAGTCAGTCAGTCAGTCAGTCAGTCAGTCAGTCACCTTCTCCTTTTATATATATAGATTTACAATAATTACCTACCACTAAGCTAAGCTCTAAGTCACGATAGACTATCTATCTGGTCATCGGCTGTAGGAAGAATAATTTACAATATTCTTATCCTATGCTTTAGGACCAGGAACTGAACCTCCTACCCCCCGAACAACGGATATCCGCCCAGGAGTTGGCAGCTGCCCTCAAATCGAACCCCTCGAGCCTCGTGGAGCCCTCGTCACGTAAGCACCTCGTGGTGGACGTCAGACCAGAGGAGGAGTACCGCATGTGTTTCCTAGAGGGCACAGTCAGCTGTCCCATAGACAGCTTGCACGGGGATAACTTGGATGAGATTCTGGACATGATTCGCAGATGCAGCGAGCGAGGTGAGTTGAACAGTACCATTTAACGTACTTACCGTGCAAATCTGGTAACTAGGCACCTATCCTCTTAGTCTTTGATAATGTATCTGGTACCTAGGCACCTCGCTGCGACCCATAGACGTCCCACTGCTGGGCACGGGTCTCCCCCACAGACACTGCTGCGGGAGGTCTAGAGCATACTCCACCACGCTGCTCCAATGCGGATTGGTGGAGGGGTTAGTGGCCAACCCAGTGTCGAATGTTCTTAAGCCACGCGAAGGTCTTCGACAAGGCTTAGCGACTGTTTCCACCATTGAAAACAACCGGGACCGACGGCTTTACGTGCCCTCCGAAGCACGGTAGCGTCCATGAAATTTTGCCAATATCAATAGGCACTATCCTCTTTTATAATGTATCGTCTATATTTGGGATAGTGGACGCCCGCAGCTTCGCTCGCGTGGAATTAGACATAACAATAGTTTCGTTTACACCTGGTAATATTATATAGCCTTTGTCACGAAGACGATGAAGCTTTCTAATGGTGAAAGATGAAATCACGGCACGTAAAGCCGGTTGTTTTCAATGGTGGAAACAGGTTAAGCCTTGTCGAGGACCTTCGGGTGGCTTGAGAACATTAAACACTGGGTTGGCCACTAACCCCTCCACCAATCCTCGTTTTAGTTGTATGCTCTAGACCTCCCGCAGCTGTGTCTGTGGGGGAGACCCGTGCCCAGCAGTGGGACGTGTATGAGTCGCAGCGAGATACCATTCCTGCCATCAAAGGCGTATATACCATGCCGGTATTAATTCATAACCTTGAGAAACTTGTTACCTGTAATGTACCAAATTAAGGGGTCACAAAATTTGTTCGCCAAGGCCCGCCGTATACAGTCTTAACAAAGTATTTTCTCCGACAGTGATATTCATTTGCCGGCGCGGCAACGACTCTCAGATAGCCGTGGAGCGGGTCCTCGGGTCCCTGGAGGCCCCACACCGGGGCAAAGTGAGGGACCTGGCCGGGGGCCTCCACGCCTGGGCTAAACACGTCGATCGGGGGTTCCCCGTGTACTAAGAATGATGCCGTCACAGAAATTAATCGAGATAGAACTATTTTTTTTTTTTTGTATTTCTAGTGGAAACCCTCCCCATAGGCGCTACTGAAAATCAGCGCTGTGGCATTATTGCATATTTATGAATTTCATTTAATTAAATTGAATGAATTAATGTTCCATTGTATTTAAGTTTGAATAATTTGCAATGTATTTTATGATGTATTTTATGAATTATTCTAAAAATATACTGTAGATACACAGTAAAACTGGTTTTTATTTGCCTGTAATTTTTTAGACCTTGTTCTCATTTGATGCCATACTAGTTACCCCGAAGTAACAAGTACGGATGTCAGAAATCAAAACGTTTTAAAAATAAAAATGTTAATGGTAAATCATTGAATGAATCCAATTCTTGTTACCCAAAGTGACTGCTTCGTTGATTAGTGTTCGCGTTACTGCTGAGCTAGAGGTTACGGGTTCGAGCCCCGGGTTGGACAAAGTATTATTGGGTTTTTATGGCTTGAATTGGCTGTTTTATTTTGTAAGACAAAGAAAACAAAATTAAATAATTGGGTAATTTTAATTTTTCAAGAGGTTTCCCTGGGTAAACAATGGCATTTTAAACGAATGATACATCAATGTGTGTTCTCCAATACAAATCTCCAATCAGCGTTTTTGTACATACAATTAACAAAGGGATAAAAATGAGAGGAAAGTAATTATTGTTTAGACATAATATGAAAATCTGTTGACGCATTTTGACCAACTTAATAATTTTGAGCATATTATGTGTTAACATTACAGGCATTCCTTGAAAATAATGAGGATTCCATGGGATAAAAGTCTTCTGTGAAAATGACATGCGATGCTTCATATTTGCAACAAATGTTCACAGTCGAATGGATAAAAATATAGAATACTAGCTGACCCCGCAAACGTTGTTCTGCCATATGAAATGTCAAAGTGACGCGACGCTTCACATCAATGAACGACGTTTAAAAATACTAAAATAGTGTTTAAGAAACATTTTCCAGTGGAGCAAATTGTGAATCTAAACCATTCTCGAGTCCCCTTGAACACACAAAAATTTTCATCAACATCTATCCAGCTGTTTAGGAGGAGTTCACTGTCATACACACGTACACAAAAAATATATATATTAAGATGTGGTGCAAACGAAACATATCGGTATGGTCTTTGAGGATGGTAACTAGGTGTAAACGAAACTAATATTGTTTTATCCACACGAATCGCGAGCGAAGCTGCGGGGGTCTACTAGTCTATATAAATAAAAGGAGAAGGTGACTGACTGACTGACTGACTGACTGACATTTCAACGCAGGGTCTAAACTATAAGGGTTAGAAACTTGAAATTTTGCACAGGGAATCCTTTTATAACGTAGGGGAGCACTAAGAAAGGATTTATGAAAATTCACCCCCTAGGGGGGTAAAACGGGGGTGCAAATTTAGAATGAAACATTGCTGTTTTTGAAGTTAGTGAATGTCTAATTCCACGCGAGCGAAGCTGCGGGCGTCCACTAGTTATGATAATAAAACTTTATTCAAAATCCATTCTCAAATTATCATCCTCTAAATCGTACAAGAGTTCATCTTCGTTCCGGTCATCCTCGTCTCTCCTCGTCCTGTCGTGTCTCCTCGCATCCCGAGCCTCGTTCTCCCGCAGGAATCTGCCTGGAATGTCCAAATGCTTTCGCAAAGTCCCCGGTTGAATTATCATTATAACTCTCGGCCTTGCTTCTGCTTGTAAAAGTATGATTGCCGCTGAAAAAAGTGAAAAATGTGTAAAATGTTTAGGTCTAAACGAATTCGAAGGGAATAGCGCATGTAAGTTGTAGTATCCACAGCCCAATGGCTCGCGTGTAGCGTCCATTCCGTATTGGAGCAGCGTGTTGGAGTATGCTTTGTAGTCTAGAGTCTAGACCTCCCGCAGCTGTCTGTGGGAGACCCGTGCTCAGAGTGGGACGTCTATGGGTTGTAACATTAATCAAATAAACGCTTACACATTCACACCACTTATCCCCGAAATAAATATCTGCCCCGACTGGGATTCGAACCAGGGCCGCTGTTCGGCAGTCACTAACGTGCTACAGAATACAGATAAAAAGTAGATTTTCTCATTGCAAGGCGTCCTGAAGGACGCTTCCCTTACAATGTATAGAGACCGGCATCGAAGGTCTTCGACAATGGCTTAACGGCTGTTTCCACCATTGAAAACAACCGGGACCGACGGCTTTACGTGCCCTCCGAAGCACGGTAGCGTCCATTAAATTCTGCCACTAGCGGTCACCCATCCACAAACCGACCGCGCCCGTCGTTGGTTAACTCTTTCGATCACATTGAGTAAACACGAGCTATTGGGCTAAGGACGTAGGTATACGTTGGTTACTTATTAACGGAAATTAATAGGTTTCCTCGAGATGCTTTGCAGAAAGCGTTGGCACTAATTCTTAGTTTGATTACACTTTTTCGGCGGGCAAAAGCTAGTAATACTAATGTTAATCAAGTCCTCTCAGGACTTTACAATTTTTTCTGACTATTTTTAAGCGGTAGGAAAGTAGGCTTTTATACTTACGGAATAAAAATAAAACCGAACAAAGTAAATACCACAGATCTTTCATTTTAGTAAAAAATTTTTTTTATTCTGTTTTTAATTCCGTTTCACATAAGTCTCGCATACGAATGAAATAAATTATTGAGATGATAAGATTAATTGAAAAAATAATTAGAAACTTACCTACACATTTGGCGGAGTGCAGAACAAGGTCTTAGCTTGGAATAGGAAAATAGAGAGGAGAAATAAGGAATGGGAGAAATCTCTGGCATGTAGGGTCCTTCACTGTCACAGTAGGTAACCCTTAATAGCGCACATACCTACGTAATTTAGAAAAGAAATTTTAATAAAAGGTTTGTAACTCTGGGATTGGATTGGACGGACCTTTCCAAGTGAGAAACCGAGTTTCAGCCTAAATAAAGAATGAAGAGGAGATGTTACATACATTACATACCATGACAAAAGTTATAGAAAGAAAGAAATAATTTATTTGTAACAGACAAGCAGAAGTAGCTATTAACATGGTCATTAACATTATTTTTAATTTTACTTATACACAAACAAACATTATGCCTTATTAAATTTAAAACAAAAATCCACTGGTGCACTGCCTGTCACAAAAAGGCAACAACTCAGCATTATGCTTGCAGCTTTGCAGCTGCAGGGCTGATTTTCAGTGATGCCCTTGGAGCCCAGTATTCGGACGCTGGGAAGAATCTCCAATGATTTACTAGCTAGCAATTTTTATTTTTACGTGACGCGAGAATAACATTTATATACCTATCCAATTAGCAGAGATAGAATGGTGTTTGGTATCTATTATTAGCAAGATACCAGCTTGTTGTAGGTACATAAGTACCTAATTAAGTAGGTGGATGATAGTGGTTTGAAGAACGTCTACATTTATCTACCGCCGGTTCACAAAGTTGATGCTACCGAGAAGAACACGACAAGAAACTCAGCTACTACACTACAGCAAATTGCATTTTTTTAATTTGATCTACGTACTTCATTACTATGTCACTAATTAATATCAACAATTAAGCCTCACGGATAATGATCATTGGATTAGCTCACGATGTACGATGATACTTGTATACCTACTTAAAATATATCTTTCCTTACTTAGACAAGCGATGAGTCAGTCTCCGTGATTAGTTTGAATCACCTTCGAACTGGCCACCCTTCAACAAAGTATTTTACTATCGTCTAACTAATTTGCAAGCGCATTTTCAGCTTTATCCCCTTAAAAATAAGGATCATTTAGTATTTAATGTCAACCCGAGGCAATTTCGCTGGATTCCAAGCCCTTTTCTTTGAAAACTACGCGATTGGCCAATTTAGGGGTAATGCGCGCGCAAATATAATCAGTTCAACGAGTAAGTCGCAGACAACGTTATTCATTTCTACTTTAGTACGGTTATGTTTTGTTTCGGTAGCAAAACGAGCAATGGTTGGTGAAGTAGAAAGAGGATAGTTGGATACGTGGTAGGATGAAAGGTGTCTTCATTTGAGGAGATGAACTCCCCTGATGCGGTCACCGCTTAGACGAGCAAAACAAAATAAAAACGTACAGTTATTTTATTATAATTAAAAACGTGAATTACTGGTTAAGAACTAACAAGCGGTTTTGAAGAACAAGTGCCTTAAACATGCCTTATAAATTGATTTTAAACCGTTATTTTTAAACTAATTGCTGAGCGTCGTTTTGTGTTGCAGTGAAAATATATTTAGAAACTAAATTTTGTCATAACTATTAATTTGATTAATCTGTGGCTTAAACAGACGGAATAAAAAACTGTTTGCCTTTAACGACTCATTAAAAAAATTCTAACGCATTCAAAAACCGAATTACGAATCTGAAATGACAATCCAAAAGCGCGCGATTTTGTGGCGATGATACGATAGAAGGCGAAAGTCATGTCAGCATTCAGCCAATTCCAAGGATGAGTCGATCAATCATTTAAAAAAATGGCGAATATCGGGAAGGTTTTGGCTACCATAAAAGCTGTTATTACAAGATTAGTTTTCGCCTGTCACGGAATAATTGCTATATGGCAAGTGACTCTTTTCAAAGACAGCTTGGAATACTGGTATCTCGCTTCACCGATTCTTCTCCTGATAGTAGAAGGGGTATTCACGCTGACGATTAAGGAAAACCAGGAATGGAAATGGTAAGTCCGCTTTTAAATACATACTTAATTAATAAATCAATCTTTTGATTTGGATTTTCAGGCTATTTAATGTTGGTAAACATTTACCCTGGTAGATAATATTTAACCATAGAGATGTAATAATGTAGTAATGATAATAAATAAATCACGAATTTAACATTAATAAGATGTAATAATCCGTGATTTATCATAAGTAGCATTAAATGAACCAACGTGTTATTAGAACAAAATACACAATAATTTTAAAAAGCACCAATTATAAGTACCTACCTATGCAGCACCACTCATCCTACAGCACAACAGCACCCATCGCGACAGGCGTTGAATAAGACACGTAGGTACTTAAAACTCTCGTTCCTGGGCTGTCAAAATTGTGATGCACTGAGGACTAAGATGACTGCTTCTTAAAAAGTATAATCGGAAACCACCGTTCAAACCAGAACTAAAACAATTGCTATCAGTGGCGGATTTACAAATTTTCTGCCAGTAGGCTATTCAATTTTTGTCGATCCTACTAACCTCCGAAATTCGATACACTAGTTTTATGTAGTTACATAAAAATTTATTGTGTCAATGAAATTGCAACATTATAATTAATGCTCTAATTATATTTTACAGAGCGTTTCATATTTAGACGTTACAGTGCTCACTTGTTAATATACAACATATTATTTTTGTGTTAAATTTTCGATTTCTATGTATGGATTTATCTCTATGTATATTAAATGATTTTTGTTGTTTTTTTGACAAAACAATTTGGCCCAAATTTGCCGCCCCCTAAAATCTGCCGCCCTAGGCTTCAGCCTACTCAGCCTGCTGGTAAATCCGCCACTGATTGCTATCACACTGACACGAAAACACGGCAGAAATGGTATACCTTCAGTGGCGGTGGAACTACGGGCGAAATCTAAGTAGAACCCAAAACGGCTTCATTGAACTTATTGTGGTTCTAAATACCACCTAAACTACCATAGGTGGTTTGGTACTTTCAATTTTATCTCAACTCTTTCATTGTCTGATGGTTGGGTACAGGTTTATTCTCACAATGGGAGGGATAAGTCCATGCTGGCCAAGTGCGAATTGGCAGACTTCATGCCGTCGAGAACATTATGGACACTCTTCCTCATAGACAGTCTATGGTTTAAAATAAAACGCTACTTAAAAATGTAGTCGTGATTGCCTCTGGGATTTGAACCCCCTCTTGAATGTGAAACCATTTCTTTTGTTTAACGAGTGGGAAACCTTCAAAAGATATCCGGAAATTCTGGGAGCGACGCCGGGTTATGTGGGATTTCACCCAATAAAACCCCTCAATGGCGTATCTTGGCAGGGCTCCGGGATCTCTTCAATTCAATTCAATTTCTTTATTTGCAATAAGTAAGGTACATAATAGGTGTTATTTATTATTTTACAAAACTTCTTACTTAACCTAAAAGGCATGCAAATTTTTATACATTATCAACTTCTGATTTTAAATTGGACTGCTCATCTTGACTATCACATGAAATTACACATTTTACATTTATTTATTTATCATAAAGAACGCACCGCACCGGTGCCCTACACAGGCTCTAGGTTTTCAACTTTACAGACAACCCAAGCCAACCAAACCAGGACATACGACGCTGTGTATGTCCTGGTTTGAAATGAGAAACCAATGCCTGATATGTTTTATCTCTAGATAACTAAGACTTCGTAAAATTTTTACCGGAAACAGGCAGAAATGGTACTTGGTATGGTACCTTGGTACCGGCCCGTGCGAACACTGTATGGAACATACCTAATACATATACCTACACTTGTAGGTTCCAAATTACCTATAAAGGTTCTATATAGTCTCTACCACCTTAAGACCACAAACATTTAAATGCGGACACACAGAAATCATGACAATATTCCTGACCCCATTACATTCTGCGATCAAAATATTATATCGGGGCCCGGAATTTGAACCCGGAACCAGCAGTTCGTCAGGGTCACTCCACCGCGCCACGTACTCGTCTATTATCTATCTATATATATAAAACGAGAAGGTGACTGACTGACTGACTGACTGACATATCAACGCAGGGCCTAAACTATAAGGGTTAGAAACTTGAAATTTTGCACAGGGGTTCCTTTTATAACGTAGGGGAGCACTAAGAAAGGATTTTTGAAAATTCACCCCCTAAGAGGGTAAAACGGGGGTGCAAAGTTAGTATGAAACTTTGACATTTTTGAAGTCAAGTAGGCAACCCGAACGCGGGCAGCGGGTGTAATTCTACGCGAGCGAAGCTGCGGGCGTTTACTAGTCATTTCATATAGATAATATTTCTATCAACCCTTCCCGAAGCCTTCCGGCGAAGGTTACGGCAATGACCCGCCAGGGGCGCGCCTGACCTTTCAGCTTTTGTGAAAGCCCACTCAAGTGGAATGTGTCATAACTAGGTAATGTATCCGTGGTGCGGTCAGTGACCCTGACTGCCGAGGTTCCAAGTTTGAATACCGAGGCAGAATTAGTATAGTCACAAGAAATCTTGCGAGAGTGAGAATACTGGCCAACTGCGTCGAGTTCTCCATCTTTAAGCTGTCTTTATATTACTGTTCATTTTAATAACAATGACAGACAAATTGTATCTCGGGACCAGAATAGTGCTGCCTGTCGTTGTGAAACCGGCAGAGCTAGGCAGAACTAGGCAGAGCTAGCTCTGCCTAGTTTGGGTTATAGTATTGGTAGGCTAGTCGTTGGAGTTGAGAATATTCCAAGGGCTGACTGGTGGAAAATACCGTATGGCATTAAGAACGCGCCTTGTACCAATTTGTGTCCGAAAAGCTTAAATAAATAAATAAACAAATTAATTATATATAATTTTACTATACTAATTGTAAACATAGGAAGAACTCAGCCATTCCCCGAAAGTAGATGAAAGCTCCCCAGTAATTAGGGGACAGTGGGGACAAACCGGTAATGGTGCATCCGGTGCGCGCCCCGAGGGTGAGCTTGGCTTAATAACACGAAAATAAGCGAAAACATTACTTAGGTATAGTACGTACATTGGGCACGGGGCTCTCCTGCAGCCACAGCTGATGGAAGACTAGGGCATACACTACCTAGCAGCTCCAATGTGGATTGGTGGAGGGTTCAGTGGCCAACTTAGACACGAATGTTCTCAAGACACCCGATTGAAGCTAATTGAAAACAGTCGGTCACCCATCCACGTACCGACCGCGCCCGACGTTGCTACCTCGGTCAATCACGTGCGATCGACATAAGCCGGACTGCGAGTGTTTGTACGTATTGATTAGGTACCTAGGTATATAGCCAAAGTCAAAGTCAAATAATTGATTTCGCTATGAGGTGCTTAACGAAAGTCTTAGTAACTACAAACTATTTATAGAAAACAGATATAATGCTATTCTAAACTGATCAATATAAGGCAAATAATTAGCTATCCATCCAAATCCAGGACAAAAACATAACGTTTTCATAACACATAATGTTTTGGGTTATCCTGTAAATTATGTGTACAATATCTATAAAAAAATGTTATGTTGGTTTGTGTACGCTTCAAAAACTCAAAAAGTTCTGCACCGATCGAGCTGAACTTTAGCATGATATATAATCCGCATCAAGGATTGTTTTAATCTAATTTTTGCATCAGTCACGTATCCGCGAAAAATATTGTACCTATATCCACAAGTAGGTATATCAAAATTAAACTTATATGACATGTATTCTTTGTTTTGTTTCTCATTTCGCAACCATTCAATCACAATGTGCCACAACGAAGCGTGGCAGGGTACAGCTAGTGTATTATAAATAAATAAATAAATAAAAACACCTAAGGCTTACCCAGAAACGCCTCTTGAAAAACTAAAGTTGTCAACAATTTTTTTTCTTTATCTTACAAAATAGAGAAAAACTGAGAAACATGTATTCTATCGGTCTCCCTGAGAATATTTCGTTGGCCAGAGTAGAGGGACAGATAGGAATAATCCAGTGGATGTTCCATTTGACCAGGTTCTGTCCGTCCGTCTTCATCTACCTGGGGCTGGTGGTGCCGGCCATCTGGCTGCTGGAGCTCCACAAGGTGGACCTGCGCCTCCAGAAGAAGAACAACATCACACAAATAGAGGTCAGTACTGGTATAGTGTTGTGGTGTACCACTATCCCGAGACGAGACGAGACGAGACGAGACGAGACGAGACGAGACGAGACGAGACGAGACGAGACGAGACGAGACGAGACGAGACGAGACGAGACGAGACGAGACGAGACAAGACATCTATCTACTATCTATCGACTATCTCCACACACAAAAACCACACCATATAATAGCTTCGTTGCGACGTGAAAGCCGGACAAACAAACACATTTTCACATTTATAATATTAGTATGGAAGTATGGATATGGATGTATGGGTTATAAATACAATTTCTTTCCATACTTCATATCTATCACTAATATGTAGATATTTATTAAGAAATTCTTCATCTGCTCCTGTCTACAGACAGAGATCCCCATTCCCGGGGCGACGAAGATCCCCACGGACATGTGGGTGACTCTGATCGAACAGTTCCTCATGCTCACCCTCATCGTGGGCCGATGGCTGCTGCCCAAGGGCGACCTCACGCGGGACCAGCTCAGCCAGCTTCTGCTTGTGTACATCGGTGAGTAAGGCTATTCCCGGAGCGACGAAGATGCTCACGGACATGTGGGCGACTGTGATCGAACAGTTCCTCATGCTCATCCTCATCGTGGGCCGCTGGCTGCAGCCAAAGAGCGGCCTCAGCCGGAATCAGCTCAGCCCCAACTGGTCTACATTGGTGATTAAACAGGAGAAAATTTTTGAATCCGGACGCTCAAGTGAGTTCGACGCGAGTCTATTCATTAAATAATTGTGATCTAACTTTTTTTAACTTTCTTATTATTTAGTTTTGTTGAGAAAGCGACAAGTAACAGGCATTCTGTAAAAATTTCAGGTATCTACCGCAATTGCAAATTGTCTTCCGTTTTCGCTGAGACTGCAACATTTAATTTGTTGCAAGTCAAACAGTGAATTGTGTACTTTATCTATTTTTTTTTGTTTTGTTTTGTGTTGTTTCTGTTTTTACCTGAAATAAGATTTGTAGTTGTAAGAGAAAATAAATAAGTTACTATTGAACGCACTATCCCCAGGTACAGCAGCAGACATCATCGAATTCTTCGACTCGTTCAAAGACGAGAAGGTGGCCACCGAGAAGGTCCTGGTGCTTCTCACCCTGGCCATCTGGTCCTGGTCCCTGATGCAGTTCACCGTGGTCCTCACTGCGACCAAGTCGAGGAAGTCGCGCGGCACCGCACATAGGTCTGACATGTACGTACTTGCACGCTTGTTCGGGGAGTTGAGGGTTAGGTTGTATGCAGGCTATTTTTTTCTGTTTACACGATAATATTAATACAAAACAGCAGGTATTCTATAAAGTTCGTATAAGTTATCGTTTTTGTGTGCATAGAAGAGTAAACTAGCATAAAAAACTGAATATGTTCCGGAGTTTCTCCTGTGATATTCTAGCCACTGGAATAACAGAAACTGCTAGCATAATGCTGATGGCCCCTTTACCTTTTTAAGTACAGAGAAGACGACGAAGAAGAAGAAGAGACAAACAAACATGTAGATCCATCCATGCCCTGCCGTCCGTGATAGCAAAAGACTTTCAATTTACTAATGATAGCTTTGATAATGAAAAAGTTTAGACCCGTGTCCAACAGTGCGACTTTAGGTTGCAGAGCTTGATTGTCACGATGTTATGGATGATAGATAGGGAAAGCTGTATTTTCGTTTTCTGCGTTTTGTATTCAGTTAATGTCCTCATTCTAATATAATCCATTTTTATGGATAATTAATTTTGATTGGCACAATTTTACACAATGTTTTTGTTGAGAATACTTTCAACTCCCCTGTCTGTTTTGCGACACTATCTACATCTCGCTCACACATTTACCTTACTCAACACACTGCTTACTTTTGCAAATATTATGAACGAAATTTATATAAAATGCACGCTTTTATTTTCGCTTGACTACTTATTTAATTTTATTTGAGAATGAGACCGCTCCTAGAATACAACCATGTTGGGGAAATTAAGAAATCTTGACATCAAAGATACCCCGGTGCCTGAAGTGGACAATGATCGAGCAATTAGTGTTGCCAGTGATGATAAATCGGCTTTGAGAAAGCCCTAACAATTTTTGGAAATAAAAAAAAAGGAAAGAAGACAGCGGGAAACCGCTGGATTGAGAGAGCGGGAAGGTGACGTGAACTGGTCCTATTAACAGTGGAAAAGGCTGATGGATGGATGGATGACCTGTTCAGTTCAAGTTCACTATTTCCATTAACTTACGGGTAGGTAAACAGTTTACAGTCGTACCTACAGCCTTTTAATTTACTCAAAGCTTTACCTTCTCATATTTTGTATACAGTCGTCAGCTTAGTAAAATTATGCTTATCACATCAAAATAACTCTGCATCAATTTTAAATGAACCAAATACTTGGATGTTGCAAAAATATATTGTTATTTTTATCATGTAGATATTTTGTTTGTATACTGAACTAGTGTCTACCACGACTCTCAGAAAGAAGAAAGAAGAAGAAGAAACTGAAGAAAGAAAGAAAATATATTTATTTAACCACTTCGCTACAACAAAATGAACTTACAATTACTATGATATGATGATATATGATGACGATTATACAATTATCTATATAAATAAAAGGAGAAGGTGACTGACTGACTGACATATCAACGCAGGGCCTAAACTATAAGGGTTAGAAACTTGAAATTTTGCACAGGGGTTCCTTTTATAACGTAGGGGAGCACTAAGAAAGGATTTTTGAAAATTCACCCCCTAAGGGGGTAAAACGGGGGTGCAAAGTTAGTATGAAACTTTACCGTTTTTGAAGTTAGTGAGTGTCTAATTCCACGCGAGCGAAGCTGCGGGCGTCCACTAGTTATGTATACTGGTGCAGCAGTGTTGTGACTATAAGGATCAGCACTCAGCATATGCTGTTGACTCCAAAGGAAACCTGCAGCGCTGATTTTCAGTGCTGCCCGAGTTCACTTATATATTATTATAATTAATACTTTTAGTAGGTGTAGCTAATACTGAACTTTGGTGCAATTATAAAAATACAGTATAGGTAACCCCGATTGATGCACCTCGTGCATTAATCGAGGTGACCTAATTAACAAAACACTGTCAGTTGGCCAGACTGAGCGCCGCGCTGACAACCACGAGGGGAGACCCTCGTACAAATGTTGATTACAAATTACAACTATTTACTAATTGGACTAACACTAACACTCAGTAAAAACAATCCTTTTAGGAACAAGACCAAAAAACTTAGACTCTTTAGCAACGAATATTGACTAAGAAACATACTTTACTGATCTATCTATACTAATATTGTCAAGAGGAAACATTTGTTTGTAATGTTTTCACACATAAACTACTGGACTGATTTCAAAAATTCATTCACCATTAGGAAGCTGCATCTTCACTAAGCGACATAGGCTATATAATATTACTAGGTGTAAACGAAACTATTGTTATGTCTTCTTCCACGCGAGCTGCGGGCGTCCACTAGTTATCTATAATTTGCGTCATCTATAATATAAAATGACAAATCGGAGTAGGTAAATACTTTTGAAGGGAACCGACTAAAACCCAAGCACCCTCATCATTTGTTGAAGCGCCACGGGATCGCTGACGTATTATGACTTCCGTGACGCTTCACCGTATTAATTACGAGACCAGCAAAATCCAAAATATATGGTGGAGACAGAAGGTGCGTAAAGCGCCATCTTCTGACCTTCTTCTGCGGAAGGCAGGTGTTTCCGCGCCCGTTTCGCAGCCGATGACTTCCGATGACTTGCTCGCAGAACAAGGCCATTGCATCCCAGCATTTTCCGCTGCTGAGCATAGTATTACCACACTCGGCTGCGAAAAGTCCACGCCGATGATTGCTGTCAGCGTGTGTCGCTGGTGTCCCCAGGCGGCAAGTCAGCCAACGCGTCAGTATCCTCGGGCGAGTCTCATTAGTGACAACCCTGCGATGGCTCCCGTCTCGCTACCCGAACCTCACCGAAACTTCCTGCCATTAACACACTATAAAGGTGACCCCGAGTGTTGTCGGCAGGAATTCGAGCCGGGCTTGCTGCTGCTCCATCGAAGTGTGCGCGATAATGATGAACATAGCGCTCCAGGACGCGCCATTCTTGGCCTTTCGGCTCCTCATCATCGCGCACTACAAGATCATCAACTACATGAACATATTCTTCACCTGCAAGAACACCCTGGTGAGTTTGTTCAACAACCTTTTTAAAAGCTTTTATTTAACTTCGCTCGTATGTATCTTGTAAGTATGTCCTGGAATCTTGCAACAATATTTCACCCACTTCCACTGAAGCTATCGAGCTGAAATTTGGCACACATATTAGGTTCCGATGACAATGCATGAAAATAAAAATAAAAGTTATAAAAGCTTTTTTAAAAAAAAAATTTTTACAGTATAATTTATTAGATTTTAGGTTCCATACATCTATCAGACTCTTTAAGACTACTGTCAGCTGCTTTTTCAGGTCCATTTATTTCTTTCATAAGTTATGTGTTTTTTTTTAATATCATAATCATTTTCCTTTCATTTTTCGCAGCGAATCATGCCTTTGAAGGCCGTAGATACTTTATCCATATGCCCTTGGCCTTTTGTCTTCTGATCATCGCGCTAATCCTTGCGGCACGGATGTTTTGCTCTGAACTAAATCCGGGTATAAGTGCGGGGAAATAATGCGGTTGGGGAACCAATCAGCACTTATCATACAACCAGCTCACCCCGCGCCATACCACAGACGATACCTCAACTTCAACATCGGCGTCTTATGTCAATCATATACCAGATAATTAACTATGATGGCGTCGGTTCCCAGGTGATCCTGCTGCAGATATACAGGCTGTACGTGCTACACCTGGAGACGGCTGAGGAGGAGGGGGGGAGGGGTTCTGTGTACCGCAAGCGACGGAAACATAAAAGCAGCGAGAAAAAGGAGGAGAGGAAACATAGGTATAACTTCCCCGAAAATTTGTGGTACCTATTGGGAACCAAATAAGTTTATTTGGAGCCTATTTGGTTCTCGCTCGGGGGACCATTGCCATGGTACCCTGTAGGTACCTCAAGTTGCCGACCCCTGCTCTAGACCTCTCTGACCTAGAGCTGTTGGAGACACTGAGCCCTCTGTGCTTTACATAACTCCGATGGAATCGGTATCCGAAGCTTTGCCTGGACTACAGACTGCTACGTTTTTGTTCCAGGAGTCACAAGCCCAAGAAGCACAAGAGGAAAGCCGAAGGGGAGACTTCCATAGCCATGATCAGCGACCCTCGGAAGCAGGACCGGGTTGATGGCGGAAGGATACGGTGAGTCACCTTTAGACTAGTCTGTGGTCACTGTGACGTAACATAAGTACTCTTATACTAGTCTGTGGTAGCTTAGCAGTCGCGCTGTCGACAAACGGAATAGTGAGGTTCATCATCATCATCACAACCCTTACTTTGTCCCACTGTTGGGCACGAGTCTCCTCTCAGAATAGGAGAGATTAGGCCTTAGTCCACCACGCTGCCCAAGTGCGGATTGGCAGTCTTCACATGTCTACGAGAACATTATTAAGAACTCTCAGGCATGCAGGTTTCCTCACGATGTGTCCTTCACCGTTTTAGCAAGTGACATTTAATTTCTTAAATCGCACATAACTTAGAAAAGTCATTGGTGCGTGCTGGGGTTTGAACCCGGACCGCTCGAGTGAGAGACGAGTTCGCCACTGGGCTGTCACCGCTTTAATAGTGAGTTCAATCTAACCTCCTACGTTATTACAACTATAGTCCTCGGTCGCTGGTCAATCTTTCTTTTTGTCGTCACGGTCATTTGCCGCGCCCTCGTAGGGAGGCGAGTCTGTTGTAAATTGTCGATATTTTAATCAAATTTTTGGTAAGTATCTGTGTCAAAGTCCGAGTGCATTGTGTGCCTTTATGGCAGGACATAGAGAGACTTTTTACTATGTAACACCTTATGGTCCACAATAAATAAATTTGAACTTGAAATTTGAAAAAAAATATATTTGAACTAGTGGACGCCCGCAGCTTCGCTCGCGTGGAATTAGACGTAACTTAACCTAAATACAAAATTTCATTGAAATAATGTAGGTATACTTATACGAAAAACTTTTATACCTACTAACTTTGCACCCCCTTAAGAGATGATTTTCGAAACTCAATAAAAAACCTTCATAGGTACTGAATTTCATTCGAATAACATCAAAAACGGAAAAGTTTCATACTAACTTTGCACCCCCGTTTTACCCCCTTAGGGGGTGAATTTTCAAAAATCCTTTCTTAGTGCTCCCCTAAGTTATAAAAGGAACCCTTGTGCAAAATTTCAAGTTTCTAGCCCTTATAGTGTCAGTCAGTCAGTCAGTCAGTCAGTCAGTCACCTTCTCCTTTTATATATATAGATTTGCTCTTACACTCATTTATTAAAATTGAAATTATATAGAATCTTGGCAAAGTGCACGCGCTGCAATTTTGCATACTACCTACGACACTATATAAAACTAGCTGACCCCGCAAACGTTGTTCTGCCATATGAAATGTCAAAGTGACGCGACACTTCATGTAAATGACACGTTAATGAACGACGGTTAAAATATTTGGATATTGTTTATACAAAAATACTAAAATCGTGTTTATAAAACATGACCAAATTGTGAATCTAAACCATTTTCGAATCCCCTTAAACTAAACGATAAATTTTTGTCAACATCTGTCCAGCCATTTAGGAGGAGTTCAGTGACATACACACGTACACAAGGAATATAAAAAGATAGATACGGTTTTCTATACAAGAACATTACAGTAAAATAATTAACAATTCATTCATTAGTCAATTTAGCGTAATAATTTACATACATTTGAATTATTTCGAATGTATCGACATCGATAACTCGTATGTGCAAGCAAGCCCTAGCGCATTTCGGCAGGCGAGGGGACCGCTGCGCCCTCGCGGCACCCACCATTATGTGTAGTTATTTGTAGGCGAAAGACAGCAGGGATGGTCACAGTTTTAAGGTAATCCTTACTATTAAAAGTAAATTTATACAGGGTGTACTTTTACACCCTGTATAAATTTATACAGGGTGTAAAAGGTTCGTGATCACGCGGCTTGAAACATTATAAATCGAGTTGTGTCCTGTGACCCTGCCTATTACGCCAGGGTTCGTGGGTTCAAATCCCGCTCAGGACAAACATTCGTGTGACGAACACTTGTGTTTGTTCTGTGTCTGGATGTTAATATTTATAATTTAAGTAAATATATATGTATGTATATCAGTCTCTGACACCCATATTACAGGCCCGCGCCTAATTTGGGGTCAGATGGTCGTGTGTGAGAATGTCCATGATATTTAGTATAAAAAAAATTTAATCCTTACTAATAAAGGGTGTAAGTAAAGTGTTCGTGATAACTCGGTTTGTGACATTATAAACCGATTTAAGGTGTGGTCTCTCCACAGACAGCTGTGGTCTTGAGAACATTCGACACTGGGTTGGCCACTTACCCCTCTACCAATCCGCATTGGAGCAGCGTGGTGGAGTACGCTCTAGACCTCCCGCAACTGTGTCTGTGGGGGAGACCTGTGCCCAGCAGTGGGACGTCTATGGGTCGCAGCGACTGCTACTTAGCAGGCAATAATGACAGGACGATGAAATGTTAAAATCTCTGTTCCAGTGCAATAATACTAACTAATAATGACGAGATCAAGGAATTGGAGCTGACCAAGTTCTTCAAAGAGCAGGTCACCGTCGAAACTGAGAGGAAGAAGGGGTGAGTTGGTAGACCAGGGTCCAAGATCCACGCAGAGGTGGAATTTAACTTTCATAGGTCTTTCATATTATGATATGGTATGACGTAGGAACTTTCATATGTTGATTGGTGCCATTTTTAAAGTAAATATCTACTCTTTTTTAAAGATTGATGATTATTAAGGATAATTTTACTGTCAAAGACATAAAGACTGATAAATATCTCAATTGTTTTTTTTGTCAAACCAATGGTAGCGCGTGTAATGTTTTCTTTTATTAATTGAATGTATTTACTGTGCATATTATATAAAAATGTTAACTTTCTGAATTTCTTCTTCATATAAACTGTGCCAAATTTCATTCACCTCCGTCCACGTAATTTTCATATTAATGCAGGACATAATTTTCATGTTAATCATTATATTGCAGGACAAAGAAAAAGCAGAAATCAGAAACGTCAGAGGAATCTCTGAACAACATTCAGCACACGACCGACGATTCGGGCATTTGACATCACAAGGTTCGGCGCGAGAGCCCCCGCAGGAGCCCCCGCCGACACAAGCGCGAAGCCAAAGACAAGAAGAAGAGGAGACAACAGAGCAGCGAATCTGAATCTGACAGCTCAAGTTGAAGAAAAAAAAAAGAAAAGTTTTGGGTTTACAACTGGCTGTCAAGCTGTTTACTTCCGCCGAAAGTGGCTGATGTTGTTATAAGAGTAAACGTCAAACGTTTAAAGATGGTTTGAAATGTTGGATTGGTTTTGAATGTTGGCGGGAAAAGGTTTTTGGTAAGTACCTAATTCCTTCTAAAAATTAAATATGAAGTGTGTTTATTATATGAATTTTGGAATTGAGAGGTTTTATATTAAAAATTATACTTGGAATTATAGGCATCGCTTTAAATTATTTGTACACATACTTAACTTGATTTTGATAGTGCAAGCTGAGCAAATAATTAGGTGGATGGTGGATTAGATCGTTGGGTAGGTACATATTATAGTTGACTATGTAGTTTTGTAGGAAACCAATTTTTATAATTTTACATATTTTACTACTTTACTAAGTAGGTACCTAGTACTATTTGTTGTTGAATACATCATGTATATTTTAAATTAATAAAATAAAACAAAAATTTGAAAAAAATTGGTAGGTAATAAAAAAAGTATGTTACATAATTTTTATATAAATTAAGAATGTAAGTAATATTATTAAATATTCACTTAAATATTCGTAGAAGTTTTTTAATCAACAAGTTAAATACATATCGCAGTAGTCACATGTCCAATATCTTTGGATAGATTTATGACTGCATCCATTAACTACCTACTTAGGTATTTTTCAAACCGCTATTCGGTAACTTTTCAAATGAAATCAAATCATTTGAATAAAAACTCGTTTTCAAAAAGATTGAAAATTATAGAAAATCGTAAGTTCACATTATCTTGGGATTTGATGAATGAAACCTAACTAAGCTTATTAACTTAGTAACATTGTTATAAGAAGTTATAAAAAATAAGCTTAGTAGATTATTTCTACGTGTATCTACAGAGGAATACTGAAAATGTTTGGAGCCATACTCGCACAAAACTTTGACGCACAATATCATTTAAAATTGATAGGTACTTACCTGTGTTCTTGATACAAGTATTGAGCCTACTTGTGCATAAATTGAAAAGAATTTTATCGTGTAAGATATTTTGAAATGTAGTTTTTTAACTAAATAAATTATGATTATTTTCACCTTGTTTTCTTTTACACCCTTATTATATGACTGAACCAACTCCACCATGGTAATATTTTATGTACATAAGTGACAACTGTATTGACATAGGTGCGATGAGAAAAAACATATCGATGAAATTTAATAGAGTTTAATAATAAAATTGATCTTATTTAAATAACAATAAATTAATCACTTATTCTAAACAGAAATTATCTTGTACTATTCTGACGTTTGGGTGATTTCGGCGCCATATTTGTAGTAGATTGCGCGCCAAAAGTGCGCGCGGTCTGGCGTGAGCGGCGCCACGTATTGCGGGTCCATGCTGACTGCCAGGGTATGCGGGTGTGGCAGCCATTCGCCGTTGCTGACGTCCGGGGTTGGTACACTGGGGGAAATAGTCAGGTTAGTATTGTTGCTGCGACCCATAGACGTCCCACTGCTGGGCACGGGTCCCTCCCACAGACACTGCCGCACTACGAAAGTATAAATATCACCTCTGTGCTACGAGCTGGAATCAGGAGCTGGATTACCTACATTACTAATAACACCGATCTTTTCACGGATTGGAAAATCATTAAAAATCCGCAAGCGGAATTCAAATTTTCAGTGCATTAAATTGCGCCTGAGGAATATTTTGCAGCAAATTTCCCGTGAGTAAAATAGGTCAGTACATACCCAAATATCGCAAAGTTGGTCCACATCATTGTCATGAATGTCAAAATCCTGGCATCATCCTCGTCCATCGGCAGCGGAAGTCTCTCCAGCTCAAATATGTAGAACAGCTCGTCTCGATTCGCCGTCGCTCCGATACTGCTGTTTGTCAACAGCCTTCCCAGATTCCGGTTGCCCAAGAACGTGAAAATGTACTGATGGACAGCATGTCCAGAGTTATTGGCGTAGAGGTCGGAGAATAACGACATCGGGCCCACAAACGAGAAATCTGTATTCAAGTTTATTATGCCACCGACCAAGGACTCATCCGAAGTGGTATTCGTGAAATATGTCTCTTTCAAAATTAGCCTCAGTTCCTCCTTTTCATCCGTAGGCACTATTAGACTTCGCTGATCCAAAGCCGAGTAATCTTCATTCTTAATGCGATCCATCTGACTTGTTATTGTATTATAATCCAGAGTACATGTGAGACCTTCAACGGTGTTTAAACCTATGATAGCAGGCACGCCATTGGGTAACTTCCCATTAAGCAAATTGAATGGAGTATCTGTCAAGAATGGTTCTTCGTCATCGAAAATCGTTTCTTCGGATGGCAGGAAAACGGACTTAGGATTCATTTGTTTCTCAATCGCTTCCTCCACAACCGTTATGGGCGTTTCTGAGTATATTTTTAACAATTTCTGAGGATCCAGTGATTTAATGCCTAAAGATTTAGCAACGTGGCTTGCTGTTTTCAATGGCTTGGGGTCGAACGAGTGCGGTGTGAATGGGGTTCCACTTTCCGATATAATTCTGTGGAATAATCCTCGTGTTGACTCTGAAAGAGTTAAATAGATGGCTGCCAAGCCACCACTGCCCTGTCCAAAAACGGTAACATTGTCTGGGTCGCCATGGAAGGAAGCAATATTTTCCTGGATCCATCGCAGAGCCTGCCGGATGTCCTTCAATCCAGCATTACCAGGGGCCTCAGGGATGTTCAGGTTGAGAAAACCGTACACATTAAGCCTGTAGTTTAAAGTTATTACGATAACACCATGGCTGACAAGGTATTGAGGGCCGTAGAAGCTTGGTGATCCAGACCCCACTCCGAAGTCTCCGCCATGGAGGAAAACCATGACAGGTAGGCTGCTGTTGGTAAACGCTGGAGCAAAGATATTTAAAACCAAACAGTCGTCGTTGTCACTAGGCGCAGCCAGGGGGTCGTAAGTGGGGAACTGAGGGCATAGTACAGCTCTGTTGTCCGCTACGTATATCCCCGAGAAGGAAGGCGGTGGTAATGGTGCCTGCAAATTAAATTAGCAATAAAATAAACATTCGATAACGTAGGTATTCGATTAAATATCGAATAAATGTATAGAATGGATGGATTATAACTTGTAGTGGTTTAAAATGGAATAGCTTACCCGAAACTTAACAGGAACCCCATATCTTATACCTAAGAACTCATAGTACAATCCATTTGGCGCTAATCTTCCTTCAACGAGACCCTGTTCTGTAGTAACAACTAACGTATTTTCTAAACTTAATGCCGCGCCAAAAAGCGCGGCAAAAGTGACAGCTAGCGTCGCCATCTTACCATTTAAAACTTAGTTTATTTTTATTTGACATCTTTATATACCATCAGTGTTTCGTAAACATTCAGAAATGAATATTTAATTTAAACCTTATTTAGACAGATAAATAATATAAACAGTGCAGTTGAGCAAATCCTTTGTTATTCATTAACTGTACGTGTCGCGAACCTGATTTACCCACTGATAAAATCAATCGGTGGATTTGTAATTGAATCGATTATGTCAGAGACAGAACTGATAAGTTTGTAATCATTCAGTGCTTACCTACTCAGCAAATATTACTTAATTAGGTACAATATTAGGTTCATGAAGTTCATTCACACTTTTTACTTAAATCGACGAAATGGTTGAGACTGACTGACCGTTTCATTCAATGCTATGCGCTCCTGTAAATGAAATAAACTATTAAATAGTTTAACTTCCGTTGTTAGGTCGGTAAATTTCATGAAATCTATCTAACATCTTACCTAATTCAAAATATTCACCAATACTATAAAAGCAATTCTATATTATATACCTAGGCATTTTCACCTTTTGGGCAAGTTTATTGTAAGTTGTAATTTGACACACAAGTGGACCTCAGACTTTTACATTCGGCATTGCGGATACAATTTAACTTTAAAAAAAGAAGTATTAAGTAAATGAAATGATTAATAATTTAAGAAAAACTATGTGCATTCAGCCACAATATTATTATAATATAATTATCAAGGGGTGAGGTACGAGTTTTCGAACGCAAGCTTCAACTGCCAACTGCCAACTGCCAAGCCATGCAAAGTAGGTACATGCAAACGATGTTTTTGTTTGACGTTTGGTTCGCCAGAAAGAAAGTTGGAACAGTATTTTATTTTGGAAATTGTGTGATAACCTTAGATTAAATTAAACTGCTGTGATCGTTTTATAACCTAACTTATTAACATAACATAATATCTACAATCCGGAAACGGTATTACCTTTTGTAAAAGTGTGAAATCCCTATTGGGATCTTGCTTACGTGTTTTACAAACATCGTTATTTTCGTTAAAACGTAGTGATATGCAAGTCTAATATTAAATTTTGGAAGCGAGCCCGTCCAAGATGAATAAGAAACCAGTGCGAGCTGGTCCCAGAATCCGCGTGACCAGGCCATTGAGACCTAGGAAAGACGAGGTCGTTGAGCTGCAGAAGGTCGACGAACGCCAATACATTTATACATGTCAGTACTGCCGGCTGAAGTTCACTCAGAACAGTCATTTCTTCCGCCACATGTCCTCCAACCACCAGCTCCAGCAAACGGAGGCCACGTACGAATGCAATGATTGCCAGATCGTTTTCAGCAAGAAATCGAACTTAGATACGCATTGCCAGACACAGCATCAAGTTAAAAGCAAGTCCAAGTGTGAAGCGTGTGCTATTACGTTCAAATCCCGCTACTGTCTCCGGAGGCATATGAAACTCAAGCAGCAGCTAGCGGAGAACTCCTGTGTGAAGTGCCAGAAGAAATTCACGAACAAGGACGGTCTTTTGAAACATGTTAATAACAAGCACACCTTTAAAAATGAGTTGTTCCAGTGCGATCATTGCGCTTTGAAGTTTAAAGCGAAGCAGTCGTTGCAAACTCATTTAAATCGTATACACAAAAGATTATGATTGTTTGAGTTATTTGTATAGGATTGGTTTGTAATAAAATTCTTCAAGAAGTTGAAGATAATGTATTCCACAAGCCAATCAAACTTATTTGTCAAATTTAGACAACTGTAGATCTAGATAGCCTTTTGGTTATAGTAAAATTAATTACAGTAAGATGCTCGGGCACCAGGGATGGGATTAAACAATGTAATAGATATTAATTAACATGGCCAGGTGCTTCCCTGCCTGCCTGGCCTTGATTGTGCAACCCTAGCATGTTTAAGCTGTTATGTTCAATACTGATATATTTATATCAATATATTACAATATACAACACTACAATAATATGTAAATATTTTGATGACATTGTGAGTGTCGTCATTCAGCTGACTGCTGGGTTAAAGGTCCTGGGTTTAGTCCTCGGATTAGGCAAAGTATTATTTGGGATATCTAAAATAGATTTTGATTAAAACTGCCTATCTGTCCTGGTGTTCATTAGTAGTAATAAATTTATGTTAATTTATTTATTGTCGTGGCTGGTCCCCTTTACTTTGATTAATGGCCTTAAGAGCCTTTTGCAGTATAACATATTGCAATTGGATATTAAAACTTACAATTTCTTTTATTTTTAGGATAACAAACGAGTGTGCGTCATCAGCACCATTTATTTGTGGCAATAGAGAGAAAGTCTCAAAAGGGGCTTGGATTGTAACCAGTTGTTAATATTGCTGCGACCCAATCCCACTGCTGGGCACGGGTCTCCCGCATGAGAGGTCTAGCTAGAGCATACTCCACCACGCTGCTCCAATGCGGATTGGTGGAGGGGTTAGTGGCCAGCCCAGTGTCGAATGTTCTCAAGCCACCCGAAGGTCTTCGACAATGTTTAACGACTGTTTCCAGCATTGAAAATAACCGGGACCGACGGCTTTACGTGCGCTCTGAAGCACGGTAGCGTCCATGAAATTTTGCCACTAGCGAACATCCACAAACCGACCGCGCCCGTCGTTTCGATCACATTGAATCGACGCGAGCCATTGGGCTATGGACGCTTCGGTAGTTAATATGATGTAGGTCAGTTCATTACAAGGAAAAAGGATTAAGCTAATATGTATAATAGGGCGACCTGTGCCTTGTCGTGGTCTCCATTTGAGGACTTTTCTTCCCCACCGGTTATCAGTCCTTCCAACGTGGCCTGCCCATTGCCACTTCAACTTAATCTGCGAACTATTTCGGTGAGATTTGTTCGCCTACGGATTTCATATACGAATAATAATATCATAATAATACCATTTATAATTTTTCTTATTTTATTCTCGTGGTTTGATCGCCTAGTCTTACTGGTCGATCCAAGGGCATTTTTTTGCGCGTGATTATATAAATTAGTACAATATTTATTTTAATAATTACTTAAAAAGTGACTGGTTTAAGCACGTGCGATCATTACGATTCGAACCGGCGACTTATCCAAGTATCCCTTATTACTTTGGGAGTGTTCCACTCACTCGAATTCTAATTTCGCAATGTGTATTAATGTCAATTGCAGTTATTAGTATTATGTTTAAGTTATTATACATATGTGTACAACACTGAATTTTGCATGCGAAAATCTTTCGTACTTATCTAAAGTTGTATCAGTGAAATTCAAAACTGTAATTGTTAGTATGAATCTTGCTTGGTCGCAGACAAATGTAATTTAGTGTTCTAGAAGGTGGAACTCCAATATGTTTTGTGCTGCAAATAATAGTATAGATGTAAAAACCGAAGGCAGAATATGACTTGTCCGAAAAATTTACTGTAAGTCTCTGAGTACACAAATATTTATGAAAACATCATATTAGGTGATATGTAATTGAATCTTTAGATATGAGCAAAATGTAATCAAAATTGATCGAAAAATTGTCATTCCAGGACCATGACTCATCCAAAGCAATTCAAAGTGAATCCTCAATCTCCTTTTGGGAATTTTATTATCTTTACTTTTCAAGTTAGTGCAATATGTAATCAAGCTTGATATAAAGCTAGACACTTTAGGCCCTTATGGACCATTTCTCAAAACTTCCTCTTTCCCATAATATCCACAAGACAGCATCATTGGTGATGATGATGATGACTCAAAAAAAATTCTTGACCGACGTCTCAGTGGTGACCCAGTTATTTTAAAATATGAATTTTGATTACATTAATGCTCTTTATCTGGCCTGGGAACTCCTTACTTAATAGTACCTACTTTTATTTGTCTTATTTTGTAGTATTGTATTTTAAGTTTTTATTTAAGAGTTGCCTTTTAATGTATTCAGAAAAAATATATTTCTATAAAACCACTGTTTTTTAATAGTTACATAATTTTTAACTCCACTAATTACATACTAGAATAGGATTTTTAATTCATGTAGGTTTTTCAGCCGTTTGAGGTCTGAGCAATAGATGCTAGGTTCCATCCACAATAGGAAATTATTATTGGGTAGAACATAAATTTCCAGTAGTACATACCTCAGTTTTGATTTGTGCCTAGTGTATGGCAATAGGTTTGCATGTAACATCTGATCTAAAAAATCTACATACACCTTTGTCTGCTTTACTAAAAACAGGCTCGATGAAGGTTTTTGACACCAAACTACTAAGCTGTGGTCCTTGCTTTGACTCTTAGCTGGGGCAGATATTTATTTCAATAAGATTGGATTGCCTGCTGTATTCCACTCCAGTAGGTATTACTGGCCACCTAGGATATAATGAATAGGATAGACTGAAATTTTAAAAATACATATGAAATTATGACAGTCATTTAATTGTCGTGATTAAACACTTACTACTTATTTCCTTAAATACACTTAATAATTATACAAATTTGAGATCAAATATTATTTACATCTAAAACTTTGGCTATTATCAATCATAATCATAATTTATTTGCAAGAACTAAGTATAAACATATAAATCATAACAATTGATGTTTTACATAATGTTCTGCCTCTGTAGGCATGCAAATGTCAATTAAATAATAGAAAACAAAACAATTAAATTAATATATTATGATTGTAACTATTTTTTTTGCATCACCCCTTCATCTTATGTTTCTCCCTAACATGACGCAGCATATGGTCCCTTCTCTTGAATATCTTCTCGCAAATATTACAGCTGACAAATTCATTGGAATGGAGCGACTTTATGTGCCTGTTGAGATGATCTCTTCGCTTGAAAAGCGCATTGCAGATGTCACACCAGTGTTTTCTGGTGGTCGTATGACTACTTTCGTGAGATTCAAGCTGCTCAGCCGTGTCAGCTACAAAGTCACATGTGGAGCAGAAATGCTTGTTGTTGGAAGGGTGGGAAGTCTGCAAGTGCGAGAGCAAACCCTCGTCCTTGCAGTCCAAGCCGCATAGAGGACACAAAGTAGTCTTCCGAGCGGCGTGAACGGTCTCCATGTGTCTTTTTACGTGGTCCTGGCGGCGGAAAAATGTATGACAGAGCTCACATTGAAACTTGTTCATAATTTTTGACTTTGGATCGCATCGGAGCGCTTGTGTTACTGCAGTGATTTCCACTTCAGGTTCTACTGCTAGCGAATTCACAGCGAGGCTGATTCCATCCGTCTGGTAATGTATCAGTTCCTTGTCAGCTCTCGACCTACTCTGTTCCATCTTTCTTCTGATCATTGCTGGTTCATTGCGCGGGCAATAAAACAAACGAATAGGACTGTGCTGACTCAGCCACCACAACTGAAGTCCTATTGAAAGTAACTACTGAATGAACACAAAACGTAATTTCTCAGCGTTATCCACAGAGTACTTTGTTAAAATACTGAAGTATCAGCGTTAGTTTATTCAGGACTAGATGTGGATGGATCAACGATCTATATATTAACACTAGGTATCTTATGGGATAGATGGATATTTGTTAGGTTCTAAGTTGATTCACAAACAAACTAGAAAAGTTGAAAGATAATTGATTTGATTGACATTTTTGACATCACAGAGTACCTTTATTTAAACATTGACATTTGACATCGTAATGTTTTTTTTTTTTTTTTTTGGGATTTTATGACCTGGTTTTTGCACCTTTAGGTCATCTCTTATTTTTCATGGTATATTCATCTTCGATCAATATATTCATAGACGTAATATTACGCCTATGAGCTCATTCTATTAAATTGTCTTAATTGTGTTTTTAATGTATTTGTAGATATGCTTGTAAGTTCATCCTGTAGCAGAAAAAAAAATTGTCGCACACGTACATAGAATAAAAATAGTCAAACAAACAACTCAATGAACCAGACAGTAATCTATTACAATTTATTATGAGTTATTTTAAAATACAATATTTTAATCTAAAAGCTGAAGCATCGCGCGTACCCAAAAACTGGAGAAACGCGTAGGTACCTTTTGCAAGATTCCAGGACATACATACGAGTGAAGTTATATAAAAGCTTCTAAAATGGGATAACGCGTAATGTTTTTTTATATTGGACTCATCCTATTGTCTCTATTGGCCCGTAAAGCATCACCGAACATTTTTGTTGTATTTCTTGTTGTTGTATACGCTACAATCGCAGTCAAATCCAATGCAATTTTTTGTAATTTATATAACAGTCCCATTTTTAAAATAACATCCACAATGGCCGTCGTTTCTTCGCGGGATATATTAGTTTATCATACTAGTATGAGCTCGAAGATATACAAGTCCTCGTGGGCATACTCTCATTTCAGAACATCCTGTGAGAAAAACAAATGCCAGACTATTAAAAAAGATGTTAGAGCTAGAAGGAATAAGACAGAAGTCACTGAGCAAGTAATCACTACGTTTTTAGAGACGGGACTCCGTAGTAAAAAAATAAAACAATATCAAAAACTAAACACATGGACTGGCTCAATGCCAACCTAACCAAATTATAAAACTTCACCCAATGTTGCCAACGTGAACCAAAAAATAGGGATGCTAGTGTTGTCGATAAAATAAGATCGATAACATTAGTAAATACTTCAAAATTTCTCAAATAAAAATTAAGTTCAAAAATTGTTTTTTATTAATTTTATTTTATTACAATATAGTATATAACTAAGAAATCGCCGCCGCTGAAGGATCTGGACTCCGGGTGTGTTGATTCTGGAGGTTCTGCAACAAATGTGGAATGGGTTGTCTTATTCACTAATATTTTAACGGGTTAAAACACTATTTTTTGTAGGCAGATTAACGGTTACCTACTATATCGCGACGTTACGACTTGGTTGCACAAGTATATAGGAGAGGGTCAAAGAACACAATCATCATCATCATCACAACCATTAATGCAAAAACCTTTTTTTTCCTATTTGTCACAGCTCATTCGCTGAACTGATTTTAATGAAATTAGATAAGGAGAAAGTTTAAAGAGGGAATTTACTTAGAGATGGAGGGTAAATAAACTTTTCTTATAAATAGCACTGATACAAAAATGGATTAATCGATAGTCGATAAAAAACTGCACTGCACTAGTGTTTGCGTAAAACATATTCCCACATTTTTATTTAGAAATATTATGTCCTGAAATTCAATAAGTGATAAGATACATTGATTTAGAGTATAGTTAAATTCGTCAAATATACTTACTGATCTTCATCCAGTGGAAATTGAACCATAAATGTTCGTTTATTGTCTTCCTCCCGACTTGTCCTTAGTCCACATATCTCGCACTTTACAAGTGGCGTATTTAAAATATTTATCAAATATAAATCACTGCACAGGTATAAAGATTATTACACACGATAACGACGCAAATTACAATTAAACAGCTTTAATTTTAATTATAAAACAGAGAACTCGACAGAACAGTAAACTGACATTGATTGACGGATTCTGTCGCCATTAAAAGATCCATGCGTTCATACTAGCTTCTTTTTAAACTAAGTTTCGCCAGACTGACAGAAGTTTTTATTTACTAGCCGCGTTCGGCACAAATTATAGCTGCAGCTTTGGTGGATCCCCTATATTATCCTCCCCTCCCCTCCCTCCCTCTCATTATCGGTAGAACTACCAGTAGTGCCACGTTTTTTGTTTACCGTAGCACTATAGTATATAGAGTCTTCGCTCCGCTCTACAGTGTGACTTTGTTCATTGGAAGTAAAACGTACTGATTACTTTCTCAGTGATTGGAAGTGGCAGCCAATTAGTCACCGCACTTGGTCTATGCGTGTGGGTGTATGTGTGTAGGCGTCTTTCTCTGTATCCCAACCGTAGTTGGGATACTCAGAGAGACGCCGCTAACCATCTTTTGGAATTCGTTTTATTTCCAGTAACACGATGTCGCTCGTTAACACCACCTAGGGTGTTCCCGTCGAGTCACTTCCTTCGCTTCGAAGTGGTGTATAGCGACACCTGTTGATGGTGGTTTCAGCGGCAGTCTTCGGTCGTACTAGGAGTCGCAGCCACATTCATGAAAACCGTAGCTCGCATACAAAATCTCTCGTGAAAACAAGCTCTGTATAAGCATTAGAGATTCACTGTAAACTTGTAAATAATTTACTACCTTTAACCTAGATACTAAAAGTAAGAGACGAGGACATGCAATTCCTCGTGGCCAAACTAGTTTGGCAAAACGGACCAGAAAATTCATGCTAAATTAATGACTCGAAATTTCGTACCTAATTCTTAGTAGGTTGACCATGTTGAGTGAAATACTGTAACATTAAGGCGGGCTATGCTAGTGTTTTTTCTCGAACGTCCAGTTCACCGATGCATTTCAAACCAGATAAAAATACAGCGTAAAGTATAAACTTGGGCATGAGTAAATAATACCTAATTAAATAAATTCACATTTTTTTTGTACTATTAAAAGTATACAGGGGTAAAAATAAAACCAGCGATTAAAGATTTAATATTGGACTAATATTTAGTAAAATACCATATTATAATAATAAAATTCATATAAAAATCCAAGTATTTCAGTTTGAATAATACCTACTACTTTAAAAGGGTAGCGCGTTGGTGATTTTTTAAAGGCTTATTAAATTTTAGTAGCTTCAAGATTGCCAAAAAAATTTTTTTTACTGAAAATTAAAATTGCCTATGAAAGCTTTCGACATTTTAAGCTCGTGTGTGACAACACACTTGTTTTTTAATCGAATTGATTATAGATAATTAGGTTATTTAAAAAAAAAATACAAAAAAAAACACCGTAGTCACACCACCCCAATAAAGTGCAATAACTCTAAATATAATATTATCAAGTAACAAAAAATAAACTTCACTCTTACTAAATAATAAGTAATAAAAACAAAAACAAACTCAAATCTACATGGTTTACGTTCTAGCGTTTAGTTTTCACTAATTATCAATATATAAATTTTTATCAATAACGAAAATAAAAGGAAACAAAAATTATTACCAGTAAAGCTCCGATTTCAAAATTTGAATCAATACAATAATTTAACATCTATTGATAAATTTCTTTACAAATGAGACTTATGTTCAATAACTTCGAATTGCATCTTTTCTTGGTATCGATTGATGTTTAATAAAGAAACATTCGTATTTTACACCAACTACGAATATTTTTTTAATTTATAAAATAGCTTTAAGCTAAAGCTAAAATAAAGTTGAAAGTGATTTAACACTGCCAGTCTCTCAAATATACTACGGTACTGTTACGGCCAATATATACCTACTCAATTTATGTTCAAAAAGCATGGTATTTAAACTCTAGACCTACCGATGTGATTATTATCGTTATAAAAAAATTTAAATACTGAAAAACCTATAAGGTAAGAATTTATTTCTTCTAAACTACGACGATCAACGGTAAACACTAATATAAATCGATAAAATTAGTAAATTAAAAAATTATACAAAATCGGTAAAAAATAAATAAATAGGAATAACTTCAAAAATACATCAAAACAAGCAGGAATCGTATACTAGGTAATTCTAAAATAAAAAAAGGTTATACAAAAATCAATGTATACGAAATAAATGATTTTATTCGACGGACGAATTGGTCCTTGAACTACTAGGTACCTCTACCTCAATTCAGGCATTATTTCAAATTCTATCCAGCAATTTCTGCTTAACTACAACCAAACACGTCCAACATATTAATCAAAGGCAACTCACCAATTATTTAAATACATACTGCATACACGTCAGAATACTACGTAGTGTACCTACCATAAAATTCTGCTTCACCAATTTGTGATTGCCTTATGGTTTGAGCGTTAATCGCTTAACGTTGAATAATAACGGTTAAGATCTACCAAAATTATATAATCACCGTTAATTCCATTTGACATAATCCATAATAATAATAAAATGCCAATTTTGTCCGTCAAATAAAAGCGAGCCGCATTTTCTCCAAATTTTAAAATAGGAATTGCGGTTTCCCGCCATGTCTTTTTGGTACGGCCATCTTTGGGACGTTGTCTTTGGTTATCGGTCAGATGGAGAAAATGTTGCTAAAAAATTTACAAAAATAGGTACTGTGACAACACCGAAAAAAAAGTAATTTAAAGTGTTTATGGATCCACTGATAGGACCTACGAGGAGACTTATTTTTCGCCCCATCAGTGGAACGAATCAGTGGGTCCATGAGAAAACAGCGATTTATTCGGCCAGAATTTCAAGTGATTTTCGTTTGTTAAAAAATGGTCATAGAAAGGACGGCAGTGATTAAATAAATAAAAACGATTATAATCAAATGTGCCCAAAGCTGAAGGTAACGTTTTGTGTAAATAAGTGGGTAAAAGGTATTAAAAAACAAAGTAAAAATCCCATCCATTGCACATCCCAGAAAGCCGTCTACAGACAAAACGCAAGAAAGTTTCAAATTCATTTTAATATCTTCACAATAGTCTAAATTAATTCATTGCACTTGAAAAAACAAGAGGGGGCAAAACAAAGACTAAAAGATATTCCGAGCATATAGAGGGCGCCACATGTTGCTAAGCAATTAATTATGTTCAGTGGTTAGATATGCCCACTACATATGAGATCAATCAAATCCCACCTGCGGTGAATTATTTCAATGTAGGTAAATTAAAAAAGATAGGCAGTAACTATTAATTCCTTTAAACTTTTAAGGCAACAGACTGCGCCCTAAATATGCACTCGGAAGTCTTCTAGACTTGAAAGCAATGTCCAGAAATATGATGAAAACGACAACAGAACATCATTCCTAAATTGCACAGACTGATAGGTAACAAACGGCACAGAGTATAAAAGTTAAAATGACAACGTTTGGCAATAGCGTTGTTTAGCGTCAATGAAAAGTCAACAACTACATTTAAACCATTTCCTAATTTAAACTTTTCTAAACTTGCTTAGTTTTAAATCCTCGTAGGAATGCAAATAAATGTTAGGCACCCAACAGAATCTTCAGTGGTTAAGGTTATGTTCGCCTTACATTTTCCTCGAACCAAACAACACAATTACCCAATCACATAGCAAATCATTGGAATTAAATTTTCAGCTTATAAGCCAAGTTTGAGACGAGAAGTCATTTGTTGCAGTTTTATATAAGCAGTATGACATTTTGTTCTGCATTTTATTTGTCAAATTGTTGGTCGATTGCCATGTCAAACAAAAATCTACTATTTCGGTAATTCTGTCTAACTTTTTTAATACTGTTCTTATCATAAAACTGTACAAACTACCAAAGCGACCCAAACACGTCAATTACCAACAAAATGTATTGTAGATATATAACAGGTTACTGAAATAACTCTATAAAAATATATAAATCTAATTTCAAATTATATTCAAGGCCGACTCCTTGTGTTTAATTTCCCGCTAACATGTCGGCAAATCCATTAGGGTTTTTTGATCATAGTAGAACTTTATGTTTTACTTGATAATTATTTGTATTGCTTAAATGTAATGCAGTTCTTTATGATCAAAAATTACCATAAACATGTCTCAGCCACTACTAGACAAACAAACGGTTCATTAAAATATCAAACAATTCATATTTACAGGTCAAATTTAATGTCGCTAAAAACATTTAAAAAAGAATGAATTTTAACTATGTATAAAAAACTTTTACATATTTTTACTTAGACACACAAATACATAGGATATACAGTTTGCCAATAGCAATTTTATAGAATAGACACGTTTTCGAATAAAAGGAGTCGGTTTCATCGAAAAATTCATTAAAAAAATATTTTTTTATGCACCATCCGGTCTGTAAACGTAGTTCAGAGATCACCCGAACAAGACAACTGATTAATTAGTTTATTATATATATATATATATATATGTTTAATTATAGAAGAATACCCGATGCAAACAGTGCAAGAAGTACAAACACAATGTTATATTGTCTAGCAACGTTACAAGATGGCTAGGTGTCCTGTGCCATACGCAACTACAACCAAAATCATTTTCCTGTATATCTTCTATTGTTTTTACTGATTTCATTTTAATTTTATACATAATTAAAACAGAACTACGTAGTTAAGTAAACACATTCGGCCCATGAAATCTTATTGTTTAGGTACACGGAATTGACAAATTGTACTTAAACATGCCACAAGACACCAAGTATTAGGTACTATTCTCATTATATCATACTCAACTAGGTTAGGTATTGATGAATTGCGCTACTTTTCGCTATCTTTTATTATTATTTATTAATAATAATGTAATAATTTTACTAAAAGTACCTAGGTACAAGAATTTACATGCCTGCCGCTTCAGGCGCTTGCTAAGATAAAAAATTTACTAATATCGGTCCACCACCGACGAGTCTTTTTTTTGCGGATTTTTTTCTCTTTAACTTTTACTAAGAAACAACGTACCATTTCCACTATGTACATGCAAGTGAATAAGTGCGAAAAAAACCCACCCAGGACGACACGAGGGGACAAAACATCGACGTTTTAACAACAACAATATATTATTAGCTTATATCATCATCATTATTATCATCATCAAAGTTAAGCTACGATATTATCATCAAAAAGTACAAATTTCACTTCAAAAATGATGTATATATAAGAAAAGACACCGCGATGCCCCCCGTACTATGTGAATCTCACGTGATATGCCAAACGACAAAATTACTATCTAAAATGAAAATATACAATTATTGAAGAGCGTTGAACGGCTACGATCAATATATAAAACAGACAACATACGAATAACAAGAACAAGGTGCCGACCGAGCGGCGGTAAACAAGGTACTAGGCAAAAACAACAACTACAAACTAGCAAACTAAACCATTTAAACAACTCAATCGAGACAAACTGAACGACGCCCCGCGCACAACTAAAATGCAGCTCCAAACAACTAAAAACGAAACCGTACCTACAAATTCAAGGCCTAGTATAAATTAAACGATCATCGAAAAACGGCGCGAGGCGAAACAAAATACACTAAGCAAGCAAACATCTAAAAACACCGCGATACTTTGTGCAAAGTTCATAAAGTCCACTCTCGTGCCATATAGACGCAGCACTAGAACACGTAGAGCCAAGTATCGCGGAAAGTCACAAAAATAAAGGAGAAATCGAAACATCCCCACAAACACTCGAATCAGCACAAAATCGTCCAGGTAGCCAGCGCGACCCGCGTCGCGGCCGCGTTTGCCATCCCATAATCCCATCCAAACGTCAGCTTCTAGGTAACAGTGCAACACTGGATGCTTTGGATTTGGACCCCTATCACACGGGATTGTCAACCAACAGTAGGTAGTTTAATCTTCGTGACTGCTATATTTATAGTGAATTAAAAGGCAGATACGCCGGTAGAAAAAAATTCTTCAGTATGTCTGAAGACATGTATATTGACTACTCACTTCTGTTCAGGGATGTGCAACTGGGGAGCTCGCGGACGACTAATATCCCGATACTAAGGACGGCAAACTGCGGTGTGGTAACATAATAAAAGTACCCCTAGTTACACTGGTGACAACCTTATGCGGCCGAGTCCACGCTCCAAAACCAACCACTCGCAACAGACTACATATCCCAAACACCTCGGCATTTTAATAATAAATCTAACACCAATTTGTTAATTTTTAAAAAACGCTACGTAAGGCCTTCTAGCTAAGGTATTCGAGTCCAAACTCGAAAACATCGCCACAAGACAATGCACGGCGCATCGCCTCAACCTCTCGTCAACTATGCTGCGCGTAAAGTAAAAAATCACGTCCGAATTTCACATTAATCGTTTTTTATAAAAATACAAAAATACAAAATGGGACAGTGCGACCATACACTCATACACGCGTCCTGCCGTTCCTTTGCAACTAGGAGGGTAGGGGGCACTCACAAACAATTTTCTCCAAAAAAACTTTTGAGCAATCTCATTTAAAAGAACCACCAAAGTTGGAAAATGCAGAGTAAGTTAAAAAACAAATTCGAGTAAAAAACATAAAAGCTTTCACAAACGAAACACACATCATATCAGCTATGGGAATCGGTAGATTGAGAATTCCAAAAGAATTGTGACATAACTCAACGAAAACGTGTTGTAAAATGAAAATGCATCCAACAATAAGAAACAAACATACAATATGATAAAAAAGGAATTACAAAATTATGAGAGACGAATTGAGTGCCGCGAGAGGGTGAAAATAGTGTGGGGGCGCGTAATGTGATTAAAAAATATATTCTAAGGAAACCACGATTTCGCATTTTCATAACTATTCAGAAACTATTTTATAATAATTATACTATTCCCTACGAGATTTACGCGCTTGGGTGCATAAAACCCGAATCGCGCCTTGACGCCTTGCGCCCAACGCAACATTTACAATAAACTTTTCTAAATACTAGGAAAATATACATCATTTCTACGTAATCAACTGTTCTTTCAACATTATAACTTCAAACAAAACGCACTGGGTGCAAAGCGTAAAGGCAAGATCGTTATGGCAAATAATTTTCCACTACATAAAATGCACTACTAAATACGAATTGAATCTACTTAACTTTATTAAAAATCGAAATCGACCATTTCCAGCCCCACTAAATACTAATTTGCCATTTTAGCTGTGGTGTTGCCACTGTCATAAAAAAATAGGAATTCAAAGAATTAGTAGGAATGAAAACATTCGTGGGAGTGAACCCGTTTTATAACTTTCCGAATGGAAAATGGAAAATATTTAACTTTTTGTAATCGTTAGACCGAAACGCGTGTCAAATGCTTTAGTTAATCAATGGAAACAACGAAATCTTTTTAATAACATCGTACAATCTAACAAATTTGGACTAGGGCTATCTCTGACCGAAACGTCCGTCATAGGTTAACTGGCCGACCTTAGTTTATACATTTTCATCTACCGTTAGCTTGAGAGGAAGGTTAAGTTAAACGAGGACAAAGTCATAGGACCCACTGCTAAGTTATTGATCAGCTATTTTATTACTGAATGATTGGCTAGTTTCCATATTCATAGTTGCAATTAAGGGACTTACTCACGTGTGATTTAAGTTTGAAGTAGGCCCACTCGTTTCGGTCAATTACGATATCCATTTTCAGGAGTGAACGCGCTCGCGGTGGCAGTTCGCCGCGTCATGACCCAGTCGGTCTATTTCAGACTTAAATAACACGTGAGTAACCCGGTAATTTCAACAATGAATACTGATCAGCTGATTAGTAATTATATGTTCTTAATGCATCCAACTCATTTCAGATGTAACCGTTGCCTCGCAGAGCTTCGGACAGAGCACAAAGTGTGATAAAACAACATAGCCAGATTAAAAAAGAGTGTGGTCCAGAAACAGTGAATCACAGCGTCTTTCGCGAGCCAATTGCAACGGGAGGGGCAGACAACTAGTACGCGGCCAGCCGCATCGCCAAGGCACATCGCCTCACATTATTAATTTAGAATAGTAATAACACGACACAGAAAAATACATCAAAACCATGAAAAAAATCATCAAAAATTCGCGCAAGTCTTTTGTCTACAGTCTATTCATCCGTGGTCGGTCGGGGATACGACGTCTGTGTCCGATATTATTTTAGATTAAGTACATACCCAACAAGCCTAAACCTTAAAGGTGCCTCCAATTCAAGTACAACTATGTTAGCAGTCACAAAAACTGTGATATCATCAATCTAATCGTCCAAAGGCAAGATTCTCAGCTCACCATCTTTGCCTTAGATACTTATTTGAGCCTCATCTTCAAAAGAAACCCGTAATCAAGGAATCCGGATCGAAGGAAATCACTCAAATTCCAAAACGATCAAATCCAATTCGAGTAGGACGAAATCCAAACGCAACCGAGAAGGCTTCGGACCCCTAAAAAACTAGCTACACACCGGTAAATATACTTCTATAATCACTAATCTACCATTTATTGCACTACCCCGGCGAATCAGAAAAAATACTCTTTAAAAACGCGTTTATTTAACACTAAATTAATATAAGAAGTTCATTATAAACGATAGCTACAGTCCGAATCGGTAACGTCCTTGCTCCATCGCTTTGTATTGAACGACGATACCGCCTCCCGAGGGTGCGTCAAGGATATTCTACATTTTAGGAACAAAACCAACGAACGGGGTCGTCGAGTACAACGTAAAGAGACTTGACGTCGACATCTGTCTTGTTCTAGACCCAACCTTTTCTCACTTTCTTGTCAATTACATTCCAGAGCTGAATATAAAAAAAATCTTTATAATAAATTATAATATAAAGAATAACTAATTTTATGAAAACACCTGTGTCGAAATCAAGTCCCTGGCAACAGCAACGCGACTAGTCCAAGTCCACCAACCGTAGTCGTAATAATTGTAATAAAAAACAAAACAGAACAACGTTCGAGACATCCGCAACAATATCCAAATTATTTATATAGAAAAAGGGGGAAAGGGGAAAAACACTAAGAAATTCAATCTAGCTACGCAGGTACAATATCTTGAGAAATATGACATTCCACTTATGTCTTATAATACTACCAGTGAAGAGTGGAATCAAAATGGCGACATGTGGTATTGACAAAGACTAGAAACAATCAAAACAGTGCTATATATTCTGATAAAAACAACTAGATGTCCAATACAAAGGTGACAAATGTAAAAAATATTTATTGAAACTACCTATTATATTACACGTCAATTTTAATTCCACTCCACAACGGCGCGGCTTATACATTAATATCTTACGATAACTGAGCGGGTCGCGTGATCGACAAAATCGCGTCGTGTAATAACGACAGCAATTTTGTCGAAACGTGGCCACCACTACATCGAAATAGCTTATCCAGAAACGACAAACTGACAACTAGCTAAGATTTTTTTTCCATATCATTATTAATTTATTATTTACTTGGATACACGTTTCGCTTAAATCGAAATCAGCCCGTCCGAATTCACCACAACGCAACCTACCATTTAGTAGAAATCTACATTATAGAAACTGGCAACACTAAACGAGAACCGTTGGCGTGGCGGTAAATTCGGGCGTTTAAACGCATTGTACTTGAGTTCTATAATATCTCGCTTAATATTATTAACTTTGGATAATGTTGCTGTCGATTGACAACCGCCATTGCGGCGTCGAGTCGGTGTAAACAAAGTCCTGTATAGATAGTATAGGCTATAGATTCAAAAACGACATTGTAATAACACCCCACACACACGCACGCAGGTACTAAGAAGCCGTGAGTTTCATTAAAACTAGTACATATTTAAAGTGGAGTCATCAAAGATTTGCAGGGAAACTGCCGTAGTGTGTGGTGTTCAAACTAAACCAACCACAAGAGTTAAAACGTGGTATTTTTAGAGTTCGTAAAACGAATCTATAAACGGTTTTAGAACCACTAGTATATTCTTGGTATAATAAACTACGTTCGCTTTGTTTATTTTTTATAGCGCGCAACGGCTGTAGTGTTGCCAAAGCGGGTATGCAACTTTCTACCATTTAAAGCAGAAGTTATGTAGTAGGAGCAAATAATTATTTACTTTTAACGACCGATTTAGATGTTGATTCCCTAAGGCACTCCTGATCTAAATTTAACATCAGTTAGATTGCCCTAATATTTTGCCCTACCACTCAACTTTGCTTTTTGGAAATGAGCCTGTCCTGTTCTTGAACAATCTAAAATTGATAAATCGTATTTGGCTAGTTAATTAATTAATTATAATAGATATATATATATGTAGGTACATAGCGCAGATATGATTTTGCGTATTTCGTATGATGCCTTAAAAAAGGAACAATTTTATAGTTTTTAATACATACTTAGCGATTTAAATCTCTTTAAATCTCCCGGGCCGAAGAATAAGTCATGGACAAATTCATATTCTGTTTTCAATAAATCAATGTATAATTTTTCATTAATCTCTATAGTATCTAGTGAATGAGTACCTAAAATCAAGATGGAATGTTCTATAGTTTTTAATTTTTGTCGCATTTCATAATAGATCAACAGAATTTACAATTTTTAATATGATCCTCTACTATGCACCATATAAACAAGGTGAAACAATTTGCATCACATCTGGGAACAACAATACAAAAATACCCTCAAAATTAAACAATTTCAATATACCTCAATTCTCGACACAAAAGAACAGAACAGACACAGTGCATCACCCGCTAGCCGCTCGGCAGCCGGTGCGCGTGGGGCCACGCGGGTCCCCGTGGGGCAAGCGCGGGGCCACGCGGGTCACCGTGGGGCAAGCGCGGGGCCACGCGGGTCTGCGTGGGGCCAGCTAGCACCAGCGGAAGGGGACGGCGCGCGGCCGGTCGGCGCCCTCCTTCACCAGCGGCTTGTGGAACTCGCGCCCCGGCCGCGAGTGGATCGTCGCCCAGCAGTGCTCGCAGTAGTACTGGAATTTATTTCACAATTATGTTTTAATCACAATCGGAACGCTCATAGATATTTTTAAAAGTAGTACATACATACATGTCGAGTTAAATAAAAGCTTATAATAAAATGAAATTAAACTGTGTCATATATTTCATAACCTCGCTACGACCCATAGACGTCCCACTGTTGGGCACGGGTCTCCTCTCAGAATGGGAGGGATTAGGCCTTAGTCCACCACGCTGGCCAAGTGCGGATTGGCAGACTTCACATGCCTTCGAGAACATTATGAAAAACTCTCAGGCATGCAGGTTTCCTCACGATGTGTCCTTCACCGTGATAGCAAGTGACATTTAATTTCTTAAATCGCACATAACTTAGAAAGTCATTGGTGCGTGCCGCTGGGGTTTGAACCCGGACCGCTCGAGTGAGAGGCGAGTTCGATAGCCACTGGGCTGTCACCGCTTGATAAAAATAAAAGCTTATAATAAAATAAAATTAAACTGTATTTCATAACCTATTTTAAATTAATTTAAAAAAATGTTTTTCGGAAATGTTGTACTTCTTTTAAGTGGACATTTCGGGAGGAGGTCATTCGTGGAGGGGATGGGAAAAAGGCTTCCTAACCAATTGGTGGGTACAACTTATATTCGATATCACATAAATCATCACCATTAAATCCTAATTGCTCAAAACATTTCCAATCGATCGTTACACAAGAGCGAATTACAAAATGGGCAAATGTGTGTTTAATGGAGTGAGACTGATGAGTGCGACAGCAACTCCTGCGTGTTGCGGGAATTTCGTCAGTGCGTGGACTGCGGGAGTAGGTGAGGACAGTGATACAATTAGTCCTTTCAGTGTTGTTGATCGTTAGTGAGTTGATCATGGACTTTATTTCCTTCGATTGAAGATTATTGATTGTAACAAACGATGTGGTTTCTAAAGAAGCCCAGTTGTCCAACCAGACCTACATAGGCTGGCCAAGAATATAAGTATTATGTGATGTTGCGGAGTTTGATAGGATTCTAGCACAGCTAATATTTTAAAACAGACATTTTAATATTGATGAATATTGGCGATTGCAACGTTGTATGGTCACGTGTTTGCTGAAATCATCCTATTATCATGAATGAGAACCGACCTAACTATAGACGATTGTCTACCGATTAATTCGTCTAACCAGGTTAATCTCAATCATCTCAAACAGCGCCCTCATCCTGGCATATTCCTTATAGGTATGATATCACCAGACTAATGTGCATAATCTCGTCTGTAGTTCCCAGTACCCATGCCCCAGTCCCCAGTCTCCTATCCCCGTTCTCCAGTCCCCAGTCCCCTTTCCCCAGTCTCCTTTCCCATGTCCCCAGTCTCCTTTCCCCTGTCCCCAGTCCCCAGTCCCCAGTATCCTGGCCCCCAGTCCCCTGTCCCCAGTCCTCCCCACCCCATCCCGTCCCCGGGCCCCCGGTCCCCCAGCTCACCTGCAGACACGTGACGTTGGCGCAGAAGAACGGCGCGAACTTGGAGCCGCAGCGCGCGCCCGCGCACTCGTCGCACATCTGGTCGTCAAGCACGTATGGCTTCACCTGGAAAATATACACCAAGTTGCTTAACACATATTCGATATATTTAAAAAAAACATTTTTTAATATTTATCAACCACTTTAGTTAGCATAATCAAATTCTGGCATGGAATTTTACTGTAAATACTGAAAATCCGGTTAGAACGACCATTTTAACCTGCCAAGAGCTACATTGTCAGGGCGAGAATAGTCCAACCAAACAGAGCCGAACAGAGCAGCGTGTGGCTGAACCGAGCCGAATCGAATAATTTGCTTTTTTCGCCACGAACTTAGAACCGAATCGAATCGAGCCGAGCCGAACCGAACAATTTGTTGTTTATTTTTTTTGCTCATGCAGATTGCTCATGCAGAAGCGAACCGAATCGAGCCGAACAAGATACCCACCTCGACCCGCTTGTCGATGTCTCCGTGCTGCAGCTGCACGAAGCGCGCGGAGATGGCCGCGATGTACGACTGCTGGTTAGAGAACGCCACGCGCCCGGCGCCCTGCAAGCAAACAAACAATATACATTAGAAAGAAATTCAGACATTTATTTGCCAAAATCGTTCATGCAACACAGAAAAATATCATGTACATGGTATGATTAACAAAGGTTACCTTAAATAAAAAAGAAGAAACAAAGTTCTATGTTGCAGTGACCACTCAGCAAATAGGTCTACACTCAGCATAGCTACAGTTGCTCAAACGGCAACACTGATTTTCAGTGCAGCCTGTAGTTACCAGTTAGCTTAGCTACAGCCCATAGACTCCCACAGCAACAGCAGCGGGAGGTCTAGAGCCAGCTCCAGCTACTCCAATGCGGATTGGTGGAGAGGTTAGTGGCTAACCCAGTGTCAAATGTTCTCAAGCCACCCGAAGGTCCTCGACAAGGCTTAACCGTGTCCTACGAAATTTGAATTTCACTTTTTTTTTCAAAAAACATGAAATTTCGCCACTAGCGGTTATCCATCCACAAACCGACCGCGCCCGTAGTTGCTCAACTTTGTCGATCACATTGAATCGTCGCGAGCCATTGGGCTATGAACGCCACTCTCATATCTAATCTATCGATTACGAAATAAAAAATAAATAAAATAAATATCTTGGACATTCTCACACACGGCCATCTGACCCCAAAGTAGGCGCGAGCCTGTGATATGTGTGTCAGAGACTGATATACATACATAGATATTTTTAAATACATACTTAAATAGATAATATTAAAATCCAGACACAGAACAAATACAAGTGTTCGTCACACGAATATTTGTGTGAGTGGGATTCGAACCCACGACCTTTAGCGCAACAGACAGGGTCACTACCGATTGCGCCAACGGGCCTGTCGTTGAAATGAAATGTTCTGATAGATAGATTTGTGGACGGATGGATTCAAAAACGGTTAGATGGATGTATGTATACCTTGGGATACTTGAGCTCCGGGTCGGTGTCGATGCCGGCGTAGCACACGCCGCCGTATAACCGGTCCATGATCATGGCCAGCTCCACTGGAAATGACAAATTATACTACATTTAACTCAATCATTTTACAATCAAATGCGCATTTGCAAAAGTCTATATCAACTTTAAAGGAAGCGAAGAATTACGAAATTAAAAGTCTCTTGCTATAACGGTGAAGGACACATCGTGAGGAAACCTACATGCCTGAGAGTTCTTCATAATGTTCTCGAAGGCATGTGAAGTCTGCGAATCCGCACTTGGCCAGCGTGGTGGACTATGGCCTACTCCCTTCCATTCTGAGAGGAGACCCGAGCCCAACAGTGGGACAAAGAAAGGGTTGTGATGATGATGATGATGACCCTGGTTACAATGTTTAGGGGATCAGGGGGTTTAAAGTAAACTCTCAGTATGCAAAATTTTACTAACAGAAACTTCGTAGTCTGTCTGTCTTCTGGTAAGGTTGGCCCCGTCATTTCCTGATACAAAGCAGCTCCTGAGAAAGTTCTCAAGAGTAGGAGCAAGCGTCACAATACGCAAAATTATACTCTACCAGAAACTTCGTAGTCTGTCTGTCTTCTGGTAAGGTTGGCCCCGTCATTTCCTGATAAAAATCAGCTCCCGGAAGGTTCTCAAGAGTAGGAGCAAGCATTGTGGTGAACTTGTATTGGCCTGAGTATTGTGATACTCACGAGCCTTGAGCGGGCGCGGCACACCGCCGACGAAGACCGTCTTGCGCGGGTCGAGCGGCATGCTCGCGTCGAGCACGAAGTCCGCGTCGGCGAGCCGCCACGGCCGGATCTGCACGGGCTTGTCGCGGATGGTGGGCGACGACACGCACAGGTACAGCTTGTCGTCGTCCGTGATGCACGCCTCCATCAGCGCCGCCACCGAGCTCTCGTCCTGCAAGCAAACGTTCCACGCTCAGTCGCAGACCCTGCCCCGACGCACGTCCAACTAGGCGAATGTTGTCTCTCGATAGGAGAGCCCTACGTATAGCTACGACAACATCACTGGACATACTTAACAAACATTTATATGTTCTAGGTATAACCGACAGCCCTCTGTGCAGAACATGCCTGTCGGTAGAAGAAACAGCTGCCCACGTATGTAATCCTGGAACGCGGAGGCGTAGACAAACAACGGGCTGAAATCCTCGGCGCACCGAGGTCGCTCCGCCAGGCCTGTGAGGACACCAGTAGGATCCTGCGCTTCTGGACGGAGCTAGGCTGGCTAGACATCTAGCCAGTAGTGACGCAAAAAGGCGCTTTATAAAGCGCTAGTTGCGGAAACTGGAGCCCACCACACTCAGTCGCAGAGGTCAAGGGTACGGTTGTCGAGCGCTGAGGACAACTTTGCAGAAGCGATTCTTTCGATGGAGGCGCGTGAGCAGGTCGTGTCATTTCGTGCGATATTGGATCATCAGGTGACGCCGGGGCAGCGCTGAGCTAGACTGCGCGGACGCGTGTAGTCACAACTGAACCACATTCATGCATTTGAGTGTAAGGCCCCCAAAGATTTTTGCCAAGATTGATGGCTGAACCGTAGTAGGTATAGCTCTAGTTGGTGTTGTAGACACTAGTATGGCTTTCTGTTGATGAGTAAGGCATAGTACGTGGGAGGAGTGAGAAAAATGGTTTATTTTTAGATTATTTTTGGCGTGTCTCCAATTAGTATGTCATTATGGAGATATTAGATGGAATTACCCTCTACTAATCCGCTTTGGAGCAGCGCGATTGAGTATGCTGTGTAGTATGCTGTACTCAATTTTGGCCGGGTAACTCCACCTAGCTAGCTACAACCCATAGCTTCCCACTGCTGGGCATGGGTCTCCCCCATTGACAAATCTGCGGGATGTTCCACTCTCTCAATCGTCGAATGTTCTTAAGCCACCAGAAGGTCTTCGACAAGGCTTAGCGATTGTTTTCACCATAGAAAACAATCGGGACCGACTGCCTAACATGCCCTCAGAAGCACGGTAGCACCCATGAAATTTTACCACTAGCGGTCACCCATCCACTATGCGCCACTATCCACTATGGGCTGATAATGCTTCTATTAGGGCGGATTCGACCAAACAGACTTACACGCGCGTAACTAACCAGGGTTAATTTTAAAGTAGCGAGCTGAAAGCTGTCAATCATGTGTTAATTTTGCTTTGACATGACAGTTTCTTCTGTCGTATGATAGAACATAAATATCGCGTAGGCGATCATATAGCGCCTTATTCTAAGGATAAAATTTATTATCGTTTGGTCGAATCTGCCCTTAGTAGGTTAATTTAATTACAATACACAAGAGTCATCAAGGGTCTCTCCTCCACCTCCACCTTCCATCATTCTAGTGGTGCACCCTCACCTGGAACAGCAGGAAGGCGTACCCCTTGGGCGGGAAGTAGCTCTTGCTCTCGGCCTTGTGCGGCCAGTCCACCACCAGCGGCCCGAAGCGCCGGAACGATGACGTGATCTCATCTGGAAACGTTCGCAAGGTACTTTTAGCACACTGAGGTCATAAAGTAGTAGGTTCCTAGAATCCTTGGTCTTGGTCATAGAAAAAAATAAGCTAGGTATATTTATTTGGATTTTTTCCAAATAAACATATCAAATACTTAGTGGACGCCAGCAGCTTCGGTTGCGTTGCGGCAGTTTCATTCATAGTTGTTACCTATCCTACTCATGGACATTAGAGGACATACAGACATATTCCTAAACTCGTCAATATAGTTGAAAAAAATATTCAATGTACAAAAAAGTGGCACGCTTTTATTAGGTTATGGTGCGGGAATAGGATTAAAAGGAATGGTTTTAGTCGAGGTAAAATTTTTGGAAATTATAGCGCCTAAATTGTTTTTTTACGAATTGTAACGAATATATATACCAGTTTATCCTAGTGTGTGCTTATTTATATCAGGATCAACTGGTTTGGCCTAGCCTAAACTGGTCTATCCTATCGGGCTTAGGACAAATTAGTTTGGGCTAGCCTAAACTGGTTTATCCTATCGGGCTTTCAGAAAAATTAGTTTGGACTAGGCTATACTAGTTAATCCTATCGCGTACAGAAAGAACTAGTTTAGCCTAGGCAAAACTAGTTTATCCTGAAATCGGGTTTGGCCGGTAACAAGGTAACAACAGAACTTTTCATATAATTTCAAAAAAAAAATTGTGAGCCGTCACGGGACGCCTGGCAGATGTGAAACATCGAAATTATTTTGTACAAGTAATATGCACAAAAGTATAGATTATGACAGGAACTAAAACAAATAAGAAAAAAAAAACCGACCGTCATTTGTCGGAACTGTATAGTATATATATTCCATATTCGCCACGCTCGCCACGCTCGCCACGCTCGCCACGCCAAAAATTTGGTTTGCCCTCCGCCTAAAGATGTTTCACATCAAAAAACCTTGGCTAGCTTGGTTTGCTAATGAAGCCACGACATCGGCGACAAACCCCCCAAACAGAACAGAACGAATCGGGTCACCTTGCCGAGCGAGCGACCGCCATTGTTCGGCGTCTAGGCCGTATCATTCATTGTCCCTTTATCTTCCGATTGTCGCCGTCGCCACCGCTGGCCCACTGTTGTGCATTTCCATTGTTTAAGGCGCGTGGGAATGGTTTTCGTGTTACACCAATATTTGTTTTAACTTACCATAAAGCTACTGGAGTCAAAAGTGTTCAACAAACCGAACTGTGATAGGAGAACAGACTGCATAAACATGAAATTTTTATACCCTCATGCCATGACGGGCCCGATAGCGCAATCAGTGACCCTGTCTGTTGCGCCAGGGGTCGTGGGTTCGAATCCAACTCAGGACAAATATTCGTATAACGAACACTTGTATTTGTTCTGTGTCTGGATGTTAATAATATCTATTTAAGTATTGATTTAAAAATATCTATGTATTAGTACACGGAATCAGGGGTCGTACTGAAAACCAGCAGGCGTGGTCCGCCACGACTAATGCTGGGCACGGAGCACCCTCGTTGTCAAATTTGTAAGTATATACATACATAGATGTATTTTTTTTATGGTCCATCAATTTCTTTGTTTTTATTGTAATTGTACTTAATTTGGCATATGATTTTTTTTTCTATTTCTAATTTTTAAATTTATTTTTTTATTTTAATTTTAAACGAAACTTGTTATGTCTTATTCCACGAACGAAGCGGCGGACGTCCACTAGTTTCTATATACAAGCGTCACGTTGTCCCAACTCACCCTCGTCAATGTCCGGCGGTAGGCCGCCGACGAACACCTTCCTGCTGTACCGTTCGCCGTGCTCAGAGCCCGCAGAGATGGGCGACGAGCGGGCCGGCGAGCCCAGGGCGCTCACGCACATCGACAGGCCTGGGATGTAACCGCCTGTTAACGTTAGCATCTGCCAGTTCACACACGTCCACCCACCGGCCATCCTTAAAGGGTTATCCGAAATGATTCGGATATGCTGCTGGTGATGGTTAAGTAGGCAATAAGTCAGATTTAATCATAAGTCGGTCAATTCCACCACCAATCCGCATTGGACCTCCACCAATCCGCATTGGAGCAGCGTGGTGGAGTATGCTCTAGACCTCCCGCAGCTGCGTCTGTGGGGGACATCCGTGCCCAGCTGAGGGACGTCTATGGGTCGCAGCATTCAATTATCTAATTCATTAGGATCTACCGGTCCACACATATCCGGCCATCCTTAAAGGGTTATCCGAAATGATTCGGATCTGCTATTGGAGAAGTTAAGAGGCAATAAGGCAGATTGCGCATAAGCGGTGACAGCCCAGTGGCTATCGAACTCGCCTCTCACTATAAGCGGTGACAGCCCAGTGGCTATCGAACTCGCCTCTCACTCGAGCGGTCCGGGTTCAAACCCCAGTGGCACGCACCAATGACTTTTCTAAGTTATGTGCGTTTTAAGAAATTAAATGTCACTTGCTATAACGGTGAAGGAAACATCGTGAGGAAACCTGCATGCCTGAGAGTTCATCATAACGTTCTCGAAGGTATGTGAAGTCTGCCAATCCGCACTTGGCCAGCGTGGTGGACTAAGGCCTAATCCCTCCCATTCTGAGAGGAGACCCGTGCCCAACAGTGGGACGTCTATGGGTCGCAGCGAAGGCAGATTAGCTTTCTAATTCATAGCGGTGATAGCCCAGTAGCGTCCATAGCCCAATGGCTTGCGTCGATTCAATGTGATCGAAAGAGTTAAGCAACGACGGGTCGGTTTGTGTGGACCGCTAGTGGCAAAATTTCATGGACGCTACCGTGCTTCAATGCTGGAAACAGTCGTTATGCCTTGTCGAAGACCTTTGGATGGCTTGAGAGCTGGGTTGGCCAGTAACCCCTCCACCAATTCGCATCGGAGCAGCACGGTGGAGTATGCTCTAGACCTCCCGCAGCAGTGTCTGTGGGGGAGACCCGTGCCTAGCAGTGGGACGTCTATGGGTCGGAGCGAAGTCGCTTCTTCAGCCCCAGCGACGGAAGCAAGTGGGGGAGGCCTACCAGCAGCGCTGAGCCGCGTGACGACGTCCTGCGCCTGGTCGCCGGAGCCCGCGGGGGAGCCCGCGCCGGCGCCGCCAGCCACCGTCGCCTCCTCCACGCTGGGGAAGAACGGCGACTTGCCTGCAAGAAGAAGAGAAGGAGATTTAACTAACGTGGTTATAAACAGGCAACCATCTAGATAGGGATTTAGATAGCGTCAGTTCAGGGACCGAGCATATTACGGATGCATAGATTTTAGTGAATGAATAAATTGTATATAATCTGTCGTCGATATCACGATTTCCGTATAACCTTATACTTATAGCAAAACAATTAAAAAAAAACGAACTTAAAGGGCCCCATATACGGTACAATTAATCTGTAGGTTCCGTCGTTTCAGACCGATCGAAAAGACGAATTGATAGTGTATGTGTCAAGATCGTTAACGATTTACTTATTTATTTTTGTGACGATCGATCGTTTACGATTTCCGTCAGATCGATCGTACACATCAATCGTTCCGTATATCCCTTAGACCACACGACTGAAGTAAAACTTCTTTAGCTCCATCTATATGCGTATATATGTATGCAATGCACATCTCTCTCTCTCTCTTGCCCCTTGTCTGTTTGTATGTTTGTTACTTCTGTACGCTCAAATGGCTGGACTAATTTTGATAAAATTTGGAATGGCACTGGCACCCTGGCTCAACACATAGGATACTTTTTATCCCGATACTGTGTTCCCTTGGGATATAAAATCAATTTCAATATTTTTTCAGTATATACATACTATAAATTTCATACTATTTTATACATACTATACATACATACTATTTTATACATACTGTAAATTTAAATTTTATATACCTACGCGAGCGAAGCCGCGGGCAGCAGCTAGTGTTCAGTAATAAGCGGTGAGCCTTTGCCATATACCGGGCACAATTCCAAACTCCGTACTACTAACGTAACTACACAGAATTTTAAGTAAGAATAACACAACAATACTTTTCCCTCGCAGTCAGGCTTCTGACCACTAAATCACTATAAAGAAAGCAATAAATAAATACGCTAAACAAATAGTTCAGGTAAATATAGAGCCCAGTTAGCCACAACCGACTTTTCCAATCATCCGCGTTATATTCTGGAGAAGCTTCCACCGTGCCGCGTTTGGCGCGACGCCAGATATGTCGTTGACTCTACGACAACACTCCTAACGCTCATGCGACCCTGGTACCCATTCCTCTGCTGGAGGACCATAGGTTCGATTCCCAGATTAGGGCATGTCATTTTTACGGATAGAAGACAGCAAATGAGCATTTGCACCTTACAATTATGCCGATAACGCTCAAATTTCGTGCGGCCCTGGTACCTATTCCTCTGCTGGAGGACCACAGATTCCCAATTTATGCATGTAATTATATAGAGACAGAAAACGAGGATGAAACAACCCATTCATTTTACATCTATATTGTGCTGCTGCCCATGACACTCGACAAGACCTAAACGATTCGTTTATGTCAACTTTAGGCGTGTGTTCTGTGGTTTTATTCAAGCCTATCACCACCATTTGGGGTGGTGCTGCGTGTTATCTCGCTGCCTAACTATCCATAAAATGTCCGAATCGGGAATACGATGGCAACCTCCTGAAAGTGACCACACCTTTCAAGCCGGAAGGTCAGAACACAACTCTGACATAACGGCTATAAAAACTACTTGGTAGGTGGTAGAGCTTAGAGGGAATCAAATAGGTTTTATATGAAACCTAATTGGTTCCATATAGTTCGCCCGGGGCAGTACCACCGCCCGCCACGGTACCTAGTACCATTTCTGCCGTGTAATATGTAATTGTTTTTAAAGCAATTATGGTACGGTTGGAAAGGTGTGGTTTCCGGTTACACTTCTTTAGAGGCTACCATCGTAGTCCTCAAGGGTAACAACACATCTGTGACCGACTTAGAACGAGACTCCTATCAGTAAGTACTAACTGGACTTTTACTAACACCAACTAACAGGACTAACTATCACTAACAGTCCAGTCCTTATACCTACTAACGAACTGACCAACTAATGTTCTAATTAACTAATTGGACAAACCATCCCAGTCCCAAATTGAGACTTGTTCAAAGTCAGTCACAGTTGTCATGGGCGGCAGCGGTGCTGCAAGCTCGTTTGCTATCCTGTATCCATAAAAAAAAAACTTCCGTTCGCGCGCAAAAAAAGCTCGTGTACACACGTTTGTAGTGCAAGCAAAACAATAGGGGGTGCTTGTCAGGGTGCGACGACCCCACGAGGGGTGGCCCGAATGAACCACTTACCCCCAGTTTTGGCAGAGGACCAGTGGCTGATAAATAGGGAACTGGGCTGTTGTATTGCCCGAACTTCTCAATATAATAACCCACTTTTATAGTATCCTTAAACGTTTGTCGATTTGTCAGTCATTCACCTTACAATGAGACGATAGATCAATGGGATTTTTTGCGTGACATTGCCTACTTTTCAACTAAAGAATAATTCTCAGGAGATTTAGAAACCTTATTGTCCTCGATTATCGATCAATTTTAAATCGATCAGATTTTAATCAGAGGACATTTATTATAATTATAGGTTTTGATCTCACAAAGACTTACCTTACTGTGTAATAAATCTCGGTTTAGAGAGAGATGTTTATATCCCACTAGTGGACGCCCGCAGCTAAGCTCGCGTGGAATTAGACATAATTTAATAATATTTTATACTTAAATAGATAATATTATCATCCAGACACAGAACAAACGAGTTTTCGTCACACAAATGTTTGTCCTGAGTGGAATTCGAACCCACGACCCCTGGCGTAACAGGCAGGGTCACTACCGATTGCGCCAACGGGCCGTCAAATGTAATTATGTATATATAGGTAATGTTTTATTGATTGCATAAATTAGAAAAATAAAGGGAAATTTAGAAAGTGTTTATACAGGCATTTAAACCCTGGTTTTCTCGAGACGACGCGTTAAAATTAATTAAAATAATACAAATTTAAAGATTTCCATACAGTCAATGACCCACAAGTGCAAGTCATCAACCGTTTGATCGAGTTGGTCACGTTTCGAAGGCATTCTAATCTCGAGATTAGCACGAAATCTGTCTGACGGAAAAAAATCACGAACATTTTGATTATATAAACGGCCTTTGCGAACAAAATTTTTGCTCCCATACTTGTTACCTCGAGGTAACAAGTTTCTCTGTAGTTTGATATCCGCATAGCTTTCGTACCATTCGTGAGCTAAAATTGGGATACGGATAAGGTGTCGGCACACTGGCCAGTAAGTAATGGCTAGTGACTGGCATGCATTGGCCCTAAAAACATTATTTACTATATGGCACTATGTATTATAATTATTAATATTACCTAATTACGGTCTTTTTGATGACTGCCCCGATCATCAATAGGTACTTACATGATGTTTTAAAAAAGGGTATTTCAATGGGATACATGCACATGCCCACTTAAATTGATCAAATTTGTGCACTTTTTGCTTCGTTTCCTGTCAGTATGTGACATATTTATAATATACCTACCTACTTTTTGATGACAACGAAATGTGCCATTTGCGAGCACAACTAGGTATGATGGCGATGTAATCGTATCATGTACATACATATAATACATGTTACTTCATATTATTATATTGCCCCGACAGATTAAAAATACATCTGCTTTTGAATTACATGTGGCCTGACCTACCACAATGTATGCGATGCGAAAGTTATGTGAACTTTGAACGGAGGGGTCAACCACCTTTAACTATATAGGTCTCAGATCTAAGAGTACCTGCTTTATCACAAATATCAGAAAAATTATATTTATGTACTCACTTTTTCTATATGGAAATCTCGGTCCTCGGATGAATGGAGTTATCAAAGGTATCGTGTGCACGGACATATTCATGTAATTGTTGATACTATTTAATTATTCTTGACAAAACAATGTAATTTTCACACACACGTCAAACTCACAGCGGACCTTGCGAATGAAAGGCTGAAAAAATTGACGATCTACTTCGATATTCAATTTGGATTTTTACTTTTTAATTTTAAATGGCCAGAGTTTTGCACAGTCATTTAATATTTAGTTATAACAAATTAAAACAAAATTGCACATTTATATTATACCTGTTGCAACTTTTAATGTTCATTTTTATTGCATTTACCTACCTATTTAAAACAAGGTCTTTCCTTTATTATTGAACGTATTTTTTTCTAGCGTGGGACAGATACAATATCTACAATTCATCGTCCACAGATCCGTCACGGTGGATACAAAACTCGTGACCAACTGGTCTAGAGTTTGTTTAAAAATAAACACAGTTTCAATTTTAACTAAACGTTCTTTTGTTTTATTTGTCACTTCACGCTTCATAATTTATCTACGCTGTTGATGGATTAGATATTTTTGATCTGTGTTTTAGGCGGGAAGTCTAGTAAAATTGATGTGTTTGTAGTTTCTAGTATTGTTTATTGTGTAGCTGAATTTTCTAAGTATATCTATTATAAAAGAATAAAAATTATGGGCATCTTAGGCATTATTTGTCAATTGTAATTTATTTTCATTTCTGTCTAGACTTTTTCTTAGTTATCCTTGTACAAATACTACAAAAATAATACATAGGTACCTAATTTATAACCGGAATAAAACATGACCATAACTAAACACTGCCAATCCGTCGAGGTGTAGAGTGAGAAGACCCGTGCCCTACCGTGCCCAATGACTTTAAGATTGACTTAATATTGGAGACATGGAATAAACACTACATTGAAGGTAATCTTAGAAGGTATCATATCACAGTATTAATACGTGAAGCAAAATCTTTGTACAACTTTTTACGAAAATGACGTGAACGGAGGTAAATGAAATTTGGCACAGTTAAAGTTTATAGGGAAATTGGCAGCAGTGCATTAGATAAATAAAAGAAAACACTCCTTTTATAAAGTAGGGGAGCACTAAGAAAGGATTTTTGAAAATTCATCCTCTAAGGGGGTAAAACGGGGGTGCAAAGTTAGTATGAAACTTTGCCGTTTTTGAAGTCAAGTGGGCAACCCGAACGCGAGCAGACGTCGTTAATGGGTCTAATTCTACGCGAGCGAAGCTGCGGGCGTCCACTAGTTGATACTAAACATCATAGAAATATTTAAAGTCTTCCACTTATTCGTAACAAATTAATAAACCTTTCATAATTATGTAGCATAGCATACATTATATAAGTCTATGTAATATGTAGTTATGTAAGGATAAATAAAGTTTTCATTTATTTATTACATAAGTTATTTTTTTAAACTGTAGATTCTTTACTTATTTCGTCACTATAAAAATACTATAAACAGCTTTAAATAAATATTCTTTAATAACATCTTAACTTTCAATTACTAACCAACTGCAACGTTAATTAGCGTTGTAATTAGCCAATTAATAAAAAACTTTAGGTATATTGATTTCCGTTTGATATTTTTTTTTATGGATATAAGATAGCAAACGAGCTTGCAGCACCACCCATCCGCTGCCGCTAGGGTTGCCAACTGTGTGGATCAGATATCCGGGAGGTGAAATGAAAAAGTCAATAAAAAACAATTTTTTATTTAAAAGTGTATTTTTTACACTGCGAACAGTTTGTAGTGCCTTTTGATTAGAAATAATAAATTTGTTAAATTCTTTACAGGTGTATTTGAAATTTGTGCACACCTGTATTTGACTTGACATTCAGCCGATTACGACTTTTCGACCACAGTTCGTTTACTACGCTGAAAACACGTTCAGCGGCGGCATTTGCGACAGGGATTGATAGTAGATAGTGAATGTAATAAGTTTTTTAATTTATTTTATTTCTTCAGTCTCCTCGTGGCGCGCGAGGCGGACTGAAGCGATGAAAATATCATTTCGGCTGCGTTCCTGGAGCCGGGAGATTTTAAAAACTTTTTGCTTTTTTACGGGAGAATCCCGGAATTCCGGGAGAGTTGGCAACCCTAGCTGCCGCCCATGACAACTGTGACTGACTTTGAACAAGACTCAATTAGGGACTGGGATGGGTAGTCCAATGAGGGTTTTCGCGTATGAGAAATTTACTAGATGGCAAGACGCAGTCTTGAGGTCTAACTGTTATGTGATTGGTGAATTATGATATATCTCTCAATGTCATGTCAAAAATAACCAATCATGCAGCAGTCGGACCTCACGCCTACGTATTGCCATCCAGCGGATTTTTCCCAGCGGAAAACCCTCATTAGTTGAGAGAGTTAATTAGAACATTAGTTGGTCAGCTCGTTAGTAGGTATGAGGACTGGGGTATGCGCTCCCGAGCCGCCTTGACACAGACCAAATTGTTTACAATTGGTACATCAATGTCGCGTAACGCAAAGATCCTTCGTACAAGTACCGTAGGTGGTAGAGCCTATAGGGAAACAAATAGGTTGTATAACCAAATTGGTTCCATGGCCCGGGGCAGTACCACCGCCCGCCACGGTACCTAGTACCATTTTTATATATGTACTTGCTAATTAATAATTGCTTTAAAATAATTATTGCACGGCAGAAATGGTACCTACTAGATACCGTGGCAGCGATTTTAGTTATAAAAACTGGTTGTCTGTAAAGTCTGTTTACGGACGATAGTTTTACGTGTAAACGTCATAATAATTATTTTATACAATACAAAAAAGGAGAATGGAAAATACAAAGATAACAGACAACAGACAAGTCTATATATTTATTTTGACAGTTCCCTATTTCGGAGCCATGGAACCGCCAATGTTGTCGTGTGTAAAATTAATTTAATAAAATTAAAAATTAATTTAATAAAAACACTCAGGCGGAACGGGATACTTTTTCATATGCGCTGTTCATCAATTTATAAGACGTTATCACGTCAATCAAATCTATCGATAAAGTAACGTACAGTAACAAGTATCGAAGCGCACTGACCGAACTTGCGAGATATCTTGCTTACCGATTTATGGCAATAGTCTCTCCGTGGGACCCAAACATAACTAATGAAAAGTGGGGATACACCTCTGCCTACCCCTTTGTAGAAACACAGGCGTGAAGTTATGTAAAACTCTTTTCCATCTATACTAATATTATAAAGAGGAAACATTTGCTTGTAATGTTCTCACACAAAAACTACTGGACCGATTTCAAAAATTCATTCCCATTAGAAAGCTGCATCTTCACTGAGTGACATAGGCTATATAATATTACTAGGTGTAAACGAAACTATTGTTATGTATAATTCCACGCGAGCGAAGCTGTAGGCGTACACTAGTAAATAAATAAAGATTTGAAGGAGTCTAGGATATGTAATCATAGTATGATTTGTAGGATGTTTTACGGTAATGAGTGCCTACATAGGTAGGTAGACAATAATGCACCTTTCAGCCTGATGTTATTAGTGTGACACGAACAAAATAGGGTTGTCACAAATTTTTATTCATAAATCTTTTATCAGTTCTTGTTCATCTGTATTAAAGTTATACCTCCGAAAAAAAATCTAGAGTCCAAAATATCACAAATATTTTAAATAAATTATATATGAATGTAGGTTACAAATATTAAATTGTGAATTTAAAGCAAGTATATTATTTTAACAAGTATTTTAATATTAAAATACTTTATCATATATGCTATTTAAGCTACTTTAGCTTAGTAACTATAAAAACACTACAGTAAGATATTTGTAAGTAAAAAATATATATAAAACTAGCAGACCCCGCAAACGTTTTTCTGCCATATGATGTCAAAGTGACGCGACGCTTCACGTCAATGAACGACGGTTAAAAATAAAAATTATAAAATAGTGCAGGCATAGATAATTATAATAAATGTTTCATTTTATATGACATTTTTTAATTTGTGTACTTTTTGGTACAAATGTTAACTACAAATAGTCAAACAAACTCAATTTATATTTGAGAATGCAACTTATCCCGCGATTTCAAGTAACTAACTACCTCTAAACTTATTTTAAACTAAAACTAAACAAAGTAATTTATTTACTTTTGTTTCTATCCCTGAATAAAATCTTCATTCATTCGGTCATTCATACAACAACTCTTGCCGTTCATGACCACAGCGGTGTGCCAGCCCTACGGCGCGGGGTAATCGCGGATGGAGGTCACTCATTACGCCCGCTTCCTGTCCGTACGTACTGATTTACCTATGTACTCGCATGCACCGCCAGCATGACACGTGGATAGACAGCATTGTTATTCGAGTTGCGGGTTCGAATACCAGGCTTGGAAATAGATTTCTAAAGTACATATTTGACAGGCCCGTTGACAAGCCCGTTGGCGCAATCGGTAGTGACCCTGTCTGTTGCGCCAAACGTCGTGGGTTCGAATCCCACTCGGGACAAATTCGTGTGACGAACACTTGTATTTAATTTTGTTCTGTGTCTGGATGTCAATATTATCTATATAAGTATGTATTTAAAAATATCTCTGACACCCATAACACAGGCTCGCGCCTACTTTGGGGTCATATGGCCGTGTGTGAGAATGTCCAAGATATTTATTTATTATTATTAGGTATTATTTATATTTGGTAGGTATCATCATCATTATCAACTCAACCCTTTCTTTGTCTCACTGTTGGGCACGGGTCTCCTCTCAGAATGGAAGGGATAAGGCCTTAGTCCACCACGCTGGCCAAGTGCGGATTGGCAGACTTCACATGCCTTCGAGAATGGTATCAGGTATTGACTTATTATTACTATGGACGTAGGGTCCGCGCTAAAAAAATTCCGAGTAAAATGAGCAACAAAACGCAAAAAGACCTACAATTCCGCGTCATAGTCTGTCTGTAGTCACTATACCCATCGCAAGATGTAGAAAAAGAATTTTATAGAGTCGCTTAGTTTTATACATTATATTTAAATATGTTTAGTTTGAATATGATTTTTAGTATAATAAAATTGAACATGAATAAATTGAATATACTTTAAAAAGTAGGTGATTGGTGCGTCTATCTCGATGGCATGAAGTCTGCCAACTCGCACTTGGCCAGTGTGGTGGACTAACTCCTCCCATTACGATAGCACAGTGGAACAATGAAAAGTTTGTTGTGGTGGTTTTGATTCAAACCCCAACCCAAGTGAAAGGCGAGTTCGATAGCGTCTGGGCTGAGATGTATTGCGTTATAAGGTAGCTGTAAGATGTACCTAATTATAAGGATGACTTCAATTATAATAAACAGTATTCCAAAAGCACTCGTTGTTTCAATTAGTCTGAAGCGCCAACCTCACAGGGCTGTCACCGCTTATCTGTCGACCCGAGGCTGCAGTGGCCAGTGTCCCCAAGCAGTCCCTTTTCAGCTAATTTATTTAAGCGATGCGGCAACCAGCCGATCAATAAGTGTGGCAAGTGACGTTCTAGGTCACTGCGGGAATCAATAATACAGAACTGACGGACGGCGCTAGGGATGTGCTCGGATACCGTACGGATACAGTTTAACTAATGAAAATTATATTTCGATATAAGAAATACGCTCACGTTACTTCTCGTTCATTTTACGTCATAAAAATCTAATACTTGAAGGGCTCAGAAAAAAACAGAAACCGGAAGCGTCTGATAGCCACGAATACTACTCTTAAACGGAGTAGTGAGATATTTCACACTACTAAACTATTGTTATGTCTAATTCCACACGAGCGAAGCGGGCGTCCACAAGTATGTAATATATCTTAAGTAATGTTTAAGGGTTTATTTCATTCACTCATTTCATTCCTATTTAATTGTTCCCTTTTTGTAGGTCCGAAGAACGAAGTTCGGATATTAACGTAACCGCTACAGTTGGGGCACATCACTAAAAGTTATGTCACCACCGCATGCAAGTATAGTGGAAACCTTTGAGGATATTTAAATATTACTGCTATTACGTGGGTTGATCACAATGGAAGGATCCAGATGGATGTTAGAGGGAGAACTCCCATTCTATCTCTCTCTACATTTTTAACTATGGTTCAACTAGCTTTCCCTGCGGTTCCGTTTGCAGCAAATCGTTTTCCGTGCAGAATTACCTCTACAGGGATAATAAAAAAATTAAAAAAAATATCTTGAAATAAATAAATATATTGTCATGGGCGGCAGATATATTGTCATGGGTGGTGCTGCAAGCTCGTTTTCTATCATGTATCCATAAAAAAATCTTGGACATTCTCACGCACGGCCCATCTGACCCCGAAGTAGGCGCGAGCCTGTAATGGGTGTCAGAGACCGATACATAGATATTTTTCAATACATACTTATATGGACTAATAACATCCAGACAGAACAAATACAAGTGTTCGTGACACCAATATTTGTCCGGAGTGGGATTCGAACCCACCACCGGCACCACCCCTGGCGCTTAGGTCAAAAAGTAGGTATACATATTTGATTTGACTATTTAAATAAACGAGTTTTCTTAATTAAATATTTGATTGACTGTTTGTTAATTAACACGTTATTATTAATCATTTATTTATTTATAGATTTATATTCATGATTCGCTGCGACCCATACACGTCCCACAGCACGGGTCTCCCCCACAGACACAGCTGCGGGAGGTCTAGAGCATACTCCACCACGCTGCTCCAATGCGGATTGGTGGAACCAATGCGACATTGCGATAATTGTTAAATTATTGTAAGATAATTTTTGATGAGACTTTGTATTGACTCAGATTTTCCCATATAACCGCTGTTTCGAGATGGCGAATCATTGTGAAACCTAGACGAGTAAGGGTTACTCTGCCAGGTACTAATTATACCAGCGTTGAACAGTTATTTTATTTCACCCATTCGACCAACCTTTTATTGTTCTAATATTTGACGCTTCTTAAATTATAGACATAGACATACGTTTATTTCGACACACATGTTAAACAATACAGTTTTAATTTTATTTATGTAAAATTAGCGATGCCGAAATGGGACGCCCTCAGCAAATGGCCGTGGCAAGCCCGCAGCCGCTGATTTTCAGGACGCGCTCGTTGGAGAGTTCGTGCCAGTTGTTTTTTTATTTTTGTTTTTATATTTACTTATTATTTTATTTTTATATTATCTTGATTCTACTCGCGAAAAATTACGTGAAACCACCCCGTTCGGGCCGTCACCATAGACAACACAGAATTGCCAGTGAACTGTGACCAAAGACTACATTTTCAAATCTCCCCACTTTTATTACTTATCTGGGACTAAGCCGCCATTTTGTCGTTGAGACGTCTATACGACCCGCGAGTAATGGATCCAGGGATCCGACGAGATAGTACGTACATATAGTAGGTTTAGCAGGCAGTGACCTTGAGTGAGAGCTGAGTGGCGGGTTTGGTTCCTCGAGGTCCTGGGTTCATTTCAGTCCGGGTTTTTATTGCAATTAAAATGTGACCAGCTATAGCGGTGAAGGAAAATATTGTGAGGAAATCTGTATGTTATGGCATGTAAAGTCTGCCAGTTCGCACTTGGCCAGCGTGGTAGTGACGTCATCTAAAGAGACTATATCTGTAGAGACTATATGTCGAGTCTGCGTACTTATTGTTAGAGAAATTTATAGTACGGAAAAATACTATATTTCAATTAAATGGAATAACAAGCTTTTCATTTATATAAATTTAAAAATTGATTGTGAGAGAGCATATTACATTTATTAAAAACAAAAAGTTAAGAAATACAAGAAGTTACTAAAAATAGAGTTTTAATACCGAGTTTCTTGCCGTGTTCTTCTCGGTAGCATCAACTTTGTGAACCGGCGGTAGATAAAAAATGTTATGACGTTCATTAAGCGTATAAAAAAAATACCATATAATGAAAAATAAATGAATCTGTATCTGAAATAAAAATAAATATTTAGCAAAAATATATAGTAAGTAATATATTAACTAAAAAAAGGTAAGTACTATATTTTTTATAGTACCTACACGATATATTTTTATTGTTTAGTCTTGTACTATTAAGTATTCTGTGGTTTAGTTTGAAAAATACTACCTATATTAAGTGGAAATAATTTGGCTACCCTATGCAGGGGAGGCCTACATCAGTAACTAATAATTTTTTGCATTAACTACGTAGTTAGAAACTTTATGGAGATGCTCGGTATTTCGTTACGCGACCCAATCGGGATGGGACTAACGAAAGCCGTAGACAAACAGCAAGTTGAAGAGGCAATGGGCAGGCCACGTCGTTCGAAGTACTTTTAACAGTAACGGTGAGAATGAAACATCCTTGAATCACCACTACACAGAGATCTGGACCCTTTGACATAATACTCGTATGTAATAAGTTAAATAAATTAATACATATTTACTCATATTCGTACCGGGAGTTATAAAACAAACAAATGGCATGGCACTCGGCCTTCAGATTGTCCGATCAGACTATCGGTTCCGACTATCGGAGAGAAAAATCGGACGTGTATTCCCAGCGTTAACCTGATGGATGGATGGAAGGTTGACTCGCGTGAAACGTCACACGTGAAATATGAAAATTAATTGGATCCCCGTGGAGTTTTCAGCCTGGACGCATGCGCGCCGGGGTCGACGACCTTGTCACTTTGTATACGAAATTAACCGCCACGCGTGTTATGGTGCTACGCAAGTACCGAACTGTAGCTAGTATGACGACTTTGAATTAAATTATTTGCAAGTTTAAATAACTTTTATGACGTAGCGTAACATCGCGGCTGTACCTATTTCCCTGAAGTGCTAGGCTTTTGCTATCACCACAGAGAATATTAACGTCCATAGCCCAATGGCTCGCGTCGATTCAATGTGAAAGAGTTAAGCGACGACGGGCGCGGCGGTTTGTGGATGGGTGACTGCTTGTGGCAAAATTTCATGGACGCTACCGTGCTTCGGAGGGTCGTAAAGCCGTCGGTCCCGGTTGTTTTCAATTGTGGAAACAGTCGTTAAGCCTTGTCGAAGACCTTCGGGTGGCTTGCGAACATTCGACACTGGGTTGGTTGGTGTATTCTCTAGACCTTCCGCAGAAGTGTCTGTGGGGGAGACCCGTGCGCAGCAGTGGGACGTCTATGGCACAAAGTAGATATATGGGTCGCAGCGAGCGATTATGTAACCATAACTCTTTTGTTGTAACTTGCTTGTCAATCTCTATATGTACTATTCGTAAAATGACATTTGTGTCATTTGACTTTTTAATTACTGACATCAATATAAAACAACATCTGGTGGCAAAGAAAATCCAATATATTCTGCCGTAGGAATGATAATTATGTACTAATCATGCATTTTTTTTCCGAAACGAAGTCACATAAAAATTTGAAATAAATATCTTCGAACTCAGAGTGCAAAAATTAGGTAACGGTATTTTTAGTTTCACGTGTTATGAAATGTTGTCTATTGCTTCAAAACCTTTCCTATAAAGTTAATGCATGACGGCATGATGATGATAACAATGTCTATGGTAATGTTCCGGTGCTTGAGACGCTGTGAGCAAACTGATTTGTTCTAGACCTAATCAGATGCGCTTAATGTCAATCTAGGTCGCCTAACGTCACCGCAGCCATAGAATAAAGAGTCGCTCCGCTTTACGAGCGACTCTTTAGACTATGCCGCAGCCTATGAGTTACTGGTGCAAACCAAATAAACAGGTGACAGCTATCAAAGCTTCTCACTCACTTCGATAACTTGATTACAAGTAAATGATCAAATCTAAGTGTACAAGAATTTTTTCAAGTATTTCCCAAAGGAGTGTACTGTTCTGAAAATAACCTTTATTTCAAATACATATGTAGAATGTTTGGTTTGATCAATATATAGACACCCCCACAGATAGCATTAAACATGCAACAGACCACAAATTAAAATCATTATTCTACTCTTTAAAAAAATGGCCTGTCACACCATCCATTAGGACTAAAAATTATATAGAACTGTGGGCTGCTTTAAATCCAAGCGTGTGGGTCCAAATCCAAGCGGCACCAATGACTTTTTTTAAGTTATCTGCCTAGGAAGAAAAGAATCAATACATTGGATCAGCTGTGTGGGTTAGGTTAGTTAGTTATTTGCCATGTAGGTACATGGAAAATAAATAAAAATGAATGTTGGTAAGCGCGTAACTCATGAATGGCTGGACCAATTCGGGTAATTTATTTTTTTGTTCCTTCCGTGGACCTGAAGGAATTAAGGTCCACGGAAGGTTTTGGTACTAAAAAAAAATCCTAAATCTGCTCATTTATTTCCTCTAAAGCGGAACTAAGTTTAAAAAAAATAAAATTAGTTGTGTACATTTATTTGTAGATTTTATTTGTTCAGTTTTCAAGATGGTTTTTTGATATACATATCACAACCATCTAGTCCATCGACACGCGCTTGTTGGTGGTCTGCGGGTGGTGCACAGGATCTACCAGGCACTCTATGATCCTGCGACCTATAGCGGCGTGAGGTCCCCTCCAATTATATAATTTGTGTGCGTCCGGTGCGCCAACCAGCTTGCTTATTGACTTCCAAAATTGTTTATATCACTATGCATTGGTCTATGAAATAAAATAAAAAACAAGCTGTCGAAATGAGAACCTCTTCCTTTTTTGAAGTCGAATAAAAAGGGGTAAACAAATACTTTGACATGTTGAATCATTTTTCTATGTCAGTGCTCTAATTTCTTTGCTAACTATTAATTCTCAGCCATCATTAAATTTAGGGAGGGCTGACAGCTCAAATTTAAAAAAAAAAAATTATCCTCCCTCAAAAATTTGCCTCGCTATCCAGCGGGGAAATGCTGCCAGCGTTCTGGGTACAATGCCACAAGCTCTGTTTTTGGATGACACGTTTATTTTGTTTCTCTCACTATCCTATCCCTAATTATCTTCTAGAGAGAAGTCTCTAGAAGATAATCCTGGATATCAGGTTTTCCCATAGTCGCAAGCTCAAGTTTTAAGTAGGTCGTGGCCCACATGCCGGTTGCCATGGCAACGGCGGCCATTTTGCCGCTGCCATGGCAACGCGCATGCGTACTCGCCTGATCGCCAAGGTGTGGTGGAGCTGAAGCTAGGATCCGGACGGATTTAGCTACAAACAAGTAGACAGATTTATCTACTTACATTTTATAACAAGAATTTTCCGGACAAATAATTTCATACCTTAGTCCGAACTAGGACGCAATTTTAGACGTTCAATCGAAGAACTTGGCGTTTGAAGCGTTAAATTAGACTCCCAATAAGATGTTACTCCAGATACATTTTACCAATTGGTAATCGGTACGGGAGCAATAATTTTGTTACCTAACCATACTTGATGTCTCTACTTTTCTTTGCCTGCTATTCTTAGTCATAGTTTTTACGTGTCCGAGGCTACGTATGAAATACAAGTATTTACAGTAAATTGAGGGCTCTTTATGGCACTTGCAACCGCGCAGGAAAATATCGTGGGAAACCTTCATCCCTGAGAGCTCCATGTAATGTACTCGTAATGTATGTGAAGTCTGTCAAACCGCTCTTGGCCAGCATGCAAAATTCAAATCCCGTGCCCACAAGCCGGCCAATGAAAGGCTTGTGATGATGAATAGGTACTTACTTACTAAATAAGGTAACTCAACTAACTCACCGTAGTACGGCATGTTGGTGACGAGATGCTCATTTATCATGATACCACTATTTCTTCGAACCACTGACATTTAAAATAACATTTCACGAAACACTAGAAAAATGTCAAAATTTTTGGAGAAAAATTTGGAAACGTCATTTAGCTAAATAATTAATTATATAAAAATATTATTTTAAATAAAGCTTTTTAATATAGGTGCACTAAAACGGCCCAATTAAAAACGGGCAGTCAAAATACATATGATTAAATAACCAATTATTATTTGCATACAAATTAAAATACAAAAAATAAAAGAAGATGCATACAAATTAAAATTTTAATTCGTGATAAGAATGCAAAATGTTGTTTAATATTCTTATTGTTATGGTTGTAACTGAAATTATTAATTAATGTTATTATGCTGTAATTCCTAATATTTGTACACCTGAAAAGTCACTAATTTGTACTTAAGACAAATAAATAATTTGAATTTGAATCAATTTTAATTATACCTAAGTAACTTAAAACTAAAGTGAAAACTATAGTATATTAAATACATTTAAAAAGATAAAAAAGCTACATAAACTAAAATATCATTACAAAGTAGGTCAAAACGAGAGAAGTTGAGGACATAGTTTTCGTTGGTCTGACTAACTAACGGCTAGTTAGTTACGTACTCGTAGTTAGTGTCCGAAACTAGTTTTAACAACACGAACCAAATTCCTATACAGTTCTAGTTTTGGGAGCAATTTTTTTTTTACCACCTCGTTAGTCCCTTCGTCGGGAGTTATTTTATGAATAATTTTGAGTCTAACTCATTGGAGTTAGCTAAAAATGTATTTTTGTTAAAATTATATTATTAATTAAGTACATACGCGTTTTGTAAATCTTTTTTCGGGATTTTTCAATAAAGCTTTAAATAAATAAATAAATATTATTTATCAATACAAAAACTTATATGAGGGCACTAAAAAGCAAAGGCAAAAAAAAGTAGCGATTTCTGTTTCTAGCCTGATTCCTAAGCTAAAGGTCCTGAGTTCGAACCCGGGTCGCGGACATTAGAAAAGTTGAGACCAAAACCGGGTGGGCAAAAGTATTATCGACACCACCCGACTTTCGGTAACTGTCGATCAGTTTCTATTAGTTTAAGGTTAGTCTAAAACAGCGCGACCGCGAGTACATACTCGTTTGCTATTCCACTAGTGAAATATCTACCACGCAGGCACCGCCGCGCATACAGATCGCCAATTAACCTTGACCCGAATAGGATAAGGCTTGATAAAATCACTGTCTGCTGTATCAGCCGATACGTGAGCGTGGCGCTGTTAGGCCCAGCGATGGATTAGCAGGTAGTGGGGTTCAAATCCATGCGTTGTAGATGGGCGTGGGTCTGTTATTGACATAATTTCATAGACGCTACCGTGCTTCGGAGGGCACGTTAAGCCGTCATCAATGGTGGAAGCAGTCGTTAAGACGTCGAATAACGAGTAGCGTCCATAGCCCAATGGCTCGCGTCGATTCAATGTGATCGAAAGTGTTAAGCAACGGCGGGCGCGGTCGGTTTGTGGATGGGTGACCGCTAGTAGCAAAATTTGATGGACGCTACCGTGCTTCGGAGGGCACGTAAAGCCGTCGGTCCCGGTTGTTTTCAATGCTGGAAACAGTCGTTAAGCCTTGCCGTAGACCTTCGGGTGGCTTGAGAACATTCGACACTGGGTTGGCCACTGACCCCTCCACCAATCCGCATTGGAGCAGCGTGGTGGAGTATGCTCTAGACCTCCCGCAGAAGTGTTGTGGGGGAGACCCGTGCCCAGCAGTGGGACGTCTATGGGTCGCAGCGAACAGCGAGCGAGTAGGGTTCAAATCCAAGCGTTGTAGATGGTTGTGGGTCTGTTATTGGCATAATTAAGGAACTGCTCGGAAAAATGAAGGGTAGGGGTAGGTTAGGGTATAGGGGCTGTCTGAAAACCAGCGCTACACGGCTCTAGCCCCGCAGTAGCAAAAGCTGAGACAGCTCCTGTTGTCATTTTGTTCAAATTTTTTTTTTTTTGTATTTGCCTTGTATTTCTTTTAATGACAATAAAACATTTGAATTTGAATTTGAAAAGGGGTTGCTCTGAAAATCAGCAGCCTTAATTGTGACACAGGGCAGTATGCTGGCGTAACCCTTCTTTTCACGCGTGACGCTGTACATAGTATAAGTAGTTATAAGTTCATTGTTACATTGTCGACTGTATAGTGATTTGTGTGAAAAATAAATATCTTCTTCTTCTTCTAATGAATAATTCATGAAAGAAAAGAAAGAAAGAAAGAAAATTATTTTATTTTCATCAGCAATTAGGTACACTAAAATACACAGACACAAGTAATAGATTTAAAAGGATGACAATTTGGACGCCCTCAGGAAATGGCCGTGGCAAACCAACAACCGCTGATTTTCAGGGCGACCTGCTTGTAGTGGGTACTTCGGGCAAATTGACGTACCAAGTTTAATTACTTACGAGTATATATACTAGTAACTATTATGGACGCTACCGTACTTCGGAGGGCACGTTAAGCCGTCGGTCCCGGTTGTTTTCAATGGTGGAAGCAGTCGTTAAGTCGTCGAAGACATTTGGGTGGCTTGAGAATATTTAGTCATTAAGGGAGGCCTATGTCCAGCAGTGGACTCTGAAAGGCTGATGGATGGATGGATGAAGTCATAAAAGCAACGACGCAGATTCATGACGTCACTGCTTCGTAGAGCAGTGTTAATCTACAAAATTATCGTCGCTCAAGGCGCATCACTAGTAACGCAAGCGATGACTTAACAGCATATAAAGTAAGGTGGTAGAAATAGCTTCTACTGCAGGTAATTAACATAATTACTATATCTAACTTTGCTACCCTTAATAGGCTTGTTTACTACGCTTAGGAGAAGATTTTTTCATGAAATTTATATGGGTCCACCTTATAAAAACACAAAAATAATGATCAAAATCGGTTAATAAACGGTGAATTTACCGATGTAGGTACAGACATAAAAAAAAATTAAAAAAATAACAAATCAATTGTACCGTGTATGGGGCCCATTATAACACATGGCTGGAGTAAACATCCTTTAGCTCCATTTATATCTATATCTATACTTCTATACTAATATTATAAAGGGGAAACATTTGTTTGTAATGTTTTCACACAAAAACTACAGGACCGATTTCAAAAATTCTTTCACCATTAGAAAGCTGCATCTTCACTGAGTGACATAGGCATATACATATTATTAGGTGTAAACGAAACTATTGTTATGTCTAATTCCACGCGAGCGAAGCTGCGGGCGTATTTTTTTAGTTTTTTTATATTATGTTTTAGCTCACTCGTATTTAAAGTTAACCACTGCATCGTCGAGCAGTGTTAATCGGATGAATTATCGTGACTCAAGGCGCATCACTAGTGGCGCAAGCGCGGCAAGGTCGAAAAGTCGACAAGAGTCGGCGTCACGCATTGTCCCCGTGCTATTGTCGCCGCTACGTTACAATTGTTCTGTAACCGGCCTTACCTAAGTACTAGTACGTATGGGGGCCTATTTTTGAATATCACCAATACGACAGATATTCGTATGCGAATTTCATAACGAGTTAAGTAGGCTTACGAAAATATATTAATTAATTATAGTTCCAGGTCTATCTAACCTAAACTATAATTAATAATTAATCAAAATTAAATTCAAATTCAAGTTCAAATAAAGTGTACTTATATTTCAATCTTTATTTCTCTCTGTCAAAAGTAAAACTTACATAAATACATATTAGGTTAAATAAAATAAAATAAATAAAAATGAAACATAGACACAGCGAATGATATTATTAACTATTTCCATTTTCCACACATTCTACCGGCCGGCGAAATGAATTCAAGTGATATTAGATATTAAGTGGACCGCTCGTTACCTATTTAAGCAAATGTGAATTTGAAAAATGGGGACAACAATGACTTCGTATTCGCTTTGGCAATTTTCGTATGACATTAAAAAATATGACCCCCTTTTTTTAAAAGTTTTTTTTTAAAGCTTTTATTTAATTTCACTCGTATGTAGGTATTCATGTAAGTATGTCCTGGAATCGTGCAATCCATTTTTTTTTTTTATTTAACTTCACTCGTATGTATGTATGTCCTGGAATCTTGCAATCAATATTTCACCCACTTCCACTGAAGCTATCGTGCTGAAATTTGGCACACATATTCCGATGACAATGCACGAAAATAAAATAAAAAGTTATAAAAAGGTTTTTTTTTTAAATCTATAATTTTATTTTGTATGGGCTTTTGCTGTATGGTCATACAGACCTTTACGGCGTCACCGGATAGGGTGGTAAGCTCAAAGACATCGGATCGCCCTACGGGATTGCTCATGACATGACAAGCGTACGATTTGAGCTGTCAAACGTTCGATCGAGTTACGCAACGACCTTCAGGCTTTTCGCTTAGTTACACTTATGTCAATGTATTGGATGGTTGGATAAAAGCTGGAACACTTTAGCTGAATTGTAATTTTTTTGGTGACCTATATGTATAATGTCACCAAGAGGAATTAGTTGTAAGTCAATCTAATTGGAGAAGTGAAAAAAAACCTCAATTCTTTGTTGAAAATTTGCATTCAGGAACATTCCCTGGTAATTCTGCTTTACCTTATGCATAATATAAATTAAAAAATATCTTGGACATTCTCATACACGGCCACCTGACCCCAAACTAGACAGAGCCTGTAATATGGGTGTCAGAGACTGATATACATACAAAGATATTTTTAAATACATACTTAAATAGATAATATTAACATCCAGACACACATCAAACACAAGTGTTCGTAACAAGAATGTTTGTCCTGAGTGGAATTCGAACCCACGACCCCTGGCGTACCTAACAGGCAGGGTCACTACCGATTACGCTAACGGGCCTTTAAGAACACTATACCGAACTCAGGCATGCAGGTTGCCTCGCGATGTTACCAGCACCTCGTGACATAGGTGACATTAAAATCTGATCTGATCGCTCACTTGCTTATTAATAGACGCGTGGGACGGAAATGAATGATAAATAATTGTATCAGGCGTTACTTTGCGGAACTCCATTATTATAAACCAAGTAGATTAATACTTTGCAACAATAAAGTAATGAAATGTAAAACCTAATGTAAAAGAAAATTAATACATATACAATACATACATTATTTTTGCAAAGTAGATTAATCCTTGGTTTGTGAAAGATTAATGAATTGACTAATTAAATGTTAATATTATCTATTTAAGTATGTATTTCAAAATATCTATGTACTCGTATGTATATCAGTCTCTGACACCCATATCACAGGCTCGCGCCTACTTCGGGGTCAGATGGCCGTGTGTGAGAATGTCCATTATATTTATTATTATTAAGTATCTCTTTAAATTTCACGGGTCCAGATGTGGACCCGGTAATTTGGAAGGCTTGCGGAAGACACAGGTCCAACACGTAGAGGCCCCTTCGAGAAATTTTAATGAGTTGTGATGTGGCTTATTGACATGCCCGGTTTCTGAAAGGCTGATCAACAGAAAAATTAACTGATGCTTTCATATCTCTTGTTAACTGTTAAGTAACATTTGGGTTGCTAGAAGCCTATTCATAGATTTGATTTGATCGGATTGTCAGTTGACAAGACAGTCAAATCATGCGCCAGAATCCTACGTCAACCGCAATTTTGAGTTTCTGAAACGCTTGTTACGCGATAAAAGTCAACCGAATGTCAAATCAAATTAATCATAGATTAGTAAATTTTTCTCTGCTCAACGTTTCAGAAACCGAAATTGATTTGACGGCGCTGTTAAGTTAACAGAGCTGTTAGTTGATTTGAATTTTGATCAGCCTTTCAGAAACCGGGTGTAAATCGAGCAACTTGCCCCCCGACTGCCGTGCGTCCAAGTCGCAGTTGGGCAACTCATTGTCAGCTTCAACCTTGACACCTCTAGCGAGGACTCGACGTAAAGAAGTGACTGATAAAAAATTAGACCTTTTATAAGGCCACTGACTAAAAACATTGTGGGTTATATTGGCCACTGATGTCCGTAGATACGCGGCTTGGTTCAAACAAGGTTCGTGAACAAAGATATCCATACTATTAATATAAATGTGAATGTAACACTGTCTGTCTGTCTCGCTTTCACGTCGGAACTACTGAACCGATTTAAATAGTGATAATATAATAATTTTAGAGATAAGTCGCTGGTGTATCTTAAATAAATAAATAAATAAATGAAATTTGGTAGGTACACAGAAAGGCTAGGTCCTGAGAAAGGACATAGGCTACTGTTAATTTAAATATAGAAAAACCTAATTCATACTAACATTATGCGAAAGTAACTCTGTCTGTCTGTCTCGCTTTCACGCCAAAACTACTGAACCGATTTAAATGAAATTTGGTACACAGATAGGCTAGATCCTGAGAAAGGACATAGGCTACTTTTTAATTGGAAAAAAGTGTTGTAAAGGGTTGAAAAGGGGGATGAAATTTTGTATGAAAGTATTGTCATTTTCAGAACTAGAACCATAAAACTTATATTTTAGGCTGTTGATTAGATATAATAATCTATATATGTATTAATAAAATAAAACTGAAGAGGAACTTTTTCTGTACATTGAATTTTTTTTTTTAATTTAAATTTAGGATAATTGTAATAACGGGTACTCACTGGGTAGAGTTGGTAGATGTCCGTAATTAAAATACGTAGCTACGAACCTACCGCAGTTTCAAACAAAATCTGCTGAGTCACATTTAACAGTTTTAATTTAAGAACACCCCGTTCTTGAATTTTTACAATCGGTCCAGTAGTTTTTGTGTGAAAACATTACAAACAAATCTTTCCTCTTTATAATATTAGTGTAGAAAAGTGTTAGCTTTCTGAAAAACTATATGCATGCCAAATCTCACCACCTCCACGTAATATTCGTTAAAAGGGATCTAAACTTTTCGTTTACGCATTTATCGTATAAATGTAGAGATACTTATAATATTTAATTTAGGAAATCATGTGACCATAGATTAATTTATAGTTGTGATGACGTAAATAAGTCTTGAAGGTTGAAAATAATTATGTATTTAATAAAAATTATACAATATATCTCTGTCATAATGTATCTTTTATTATTTTCATAAGTACCTACTTAGTTTACGGAAATTAATATTAATAATATTTAAGTAAAGGCATTTTTATTAAGAATTAATATTAATTGATATTATAATATGAAAGGTAGATAAATGAGATTCGAGGTTTAAATATGATTGGAATTTTTTAAAATGGATTTAAGATAGCAAAGGAGTTGCTGCACCATTGATCCGCTGCCGCCCATAATAACTGACTTTGAACAAGACTAATAGGGACTAACAGTTAGTCCAGTTAGCAGAGGGAGTAAATAAGAATAAATAGTTGGTCAATTTGTTAGTTCGTATGAGGTTTGGGGCAGGGATTAATAGTGAGTGTTAATCCTGTTAGCTGGTGTTAGTATTATTCCAGTTAGTAATTGTACACCTTTCATTGAAAAGGTGTGGTTTCTGGTTTTGAAAAGTTTCCAACCGGACCATAATTGCCTTAAAAACAATTATGCGGTAGAAATTGTATAAAGTACCTACCATGGTGGGTGGTGGTGCTGCCCTGAACTCGTAATGAAACCAAATCTAAATGGACCCAAAAAAATATTCGAGATTCGAACTTACAATTACTAATGTATTTACTTAAAACTTGGGAGTACATTTTATTTGTCGAATAAGAACTAAAACAGTGTTAGAAGGTTTAAAATTAAAACAACCCCTAAATTTTGTCGAAAGCAGATTAAAATCGGATGAAAGTTTCAATGAGAATACGTAAGTGTAACCAAGTGTGTATATTATTTTGATGATATATAACTTCAACTTTTATTACATCAGCACTGTAATGTTGTTTTTATGGTATGTATTTAGATTAGCTATTTTTTTTGCTGTAAAGAGCAAATATTTTTATATGTAAATTGAGTCGAATGCAATGCTTGTTAATAAGTTAAATTGAGACGTATTTTTTTCCCAACAAGTGGATTCTGTTTTAGTTTTTAATTTGACTCTACAATATGACTCTATCGTTGGTTTTATGTAACGGTTATTAGGTAAATTAAATGTTTCTTCGTCTATGTATCGTCCTTCTACTGTTTGTAATTACAGCTTTTATGACATAGTTATAATTTTATATACTGATAAAATTTAAATTATTTAAATAAAATGATACATACTGAATCTTATTATTTATTCTGCAAATTAAAATGCAATTATTATCTATTCGAAATTCAAATTGATTTGACTTTTAAAAAAAATGTCAAATCTTGCATCGCTAAAAACCCTGACTTTTTAATATTATATAACCAAGGCAAGCGACATTCTGCCCGTAAGTAATTGGGTCAGATCTGAAATAGAATTTCAAAGTCCTAGCGTAGATACCATACCTATCATTTCAACAGGTACATGGCATTGAAGCTATTAACTAATTTGCCTATAATTACGCTATTAATACCGTTTCCAAATTTTACAACATTTACACACATAAAAAAATAAACAAACAAGCACACAGATTTAAGGGTCACTGCACTGGCTGGAGTTTATTTCTTTTTATTTATAGAACGCGGTAGAGTAGGCGTTTCGAAAATAGTTCGATTTTTAAAAACGATACGCGTGACACAAGCGGTCGGTTCGCGCGCGTTCGCTGACTGACAGATAAATAAGCTTCAAGCGTTTAGCGCTAATTTAGCGCCTGACGAAATGCATCATGGTTTGAAGGTAACAATACAGTGACTAATAATTTAATTCACGTACAGACGTTCTAGGCGTTTCGTTTAATCTAATGGTTGATTTTCATTGATGCCAAAGCGGTGTTTTTCTGTCAACACGGAGTAAGCAGGCTCCGTGTAACATTATGTCAATAAAATAAATGTGTAATTATACACCTACTTAAATATTAATACACTGTCTGTCTCGATGTGAAATATTCACTTGTTGAATTATGTATCAACTTATATTTAAGTACTCGTTTATGTAAGCTCTGGACGCTCTGGTACGCGTGTGTTTATAAAGAATAAATCAACAAAAAAACATCTCTGGGTATTGTGGGACTGGGGTAAGTAACTACGTATCTACCTAATCTGTAGGAATATTTTTGGGGTTTCTGTTTATGGGATAGTAATTTGGAACATTAAAAAAATAGTTACACGTAGTTAAATCTAGCGCTGTATTCGCTGAATAATCTTCCGACGTCGCTGCGTTTCACGATCCTATCGATTACCCAACCAATTTCGATAGCCATCTCAAACGTACAACTCGTGCCGAACTGCTAACCCACTTAACTTCGCAGCGTAACTTGTCTAGGATAACGCTGCCGAGTCGAAAAGTCGATAGTTTTGTACTATTAATATCAGTTCGCAACATGTTTGTAATCGACAGTGTAACTGTCACGCGGCTGCGTAGGTATGTTTCAGTGTAGACTAACTACTAAAGGAGTTATTTTTAACTGGTTTTCACTGCGCAAGCCAAATTGAAAATGTCAGATGTAATACGTTTGTTTTGTCTTGGTGTTGGTCTTGCGCAATGCGCTTTGTGTGAAGAGAATAGCAAACGGACACGAAGGCGCAACTGGCACGCAAGAATGTAGCAAAATCTCGAACATTAATTTATTTAATTTAATACACACAAACTTAACTCTAACATTACAGCCTGACCCAATTCGTTAGATAAGCTAATAATCATATAAGATAATTATTTTATACTTGAATCTAATAAAATAAAACCATGAGTTTCATCTGATAACAGAGAAACGACATTTAAAGTCTTTTTATTCAGATTCTCTTTTACATGAAATTAATAATTATATTCAATTGAAAGCAATATCTATCATTTTTACACAAAGCTCTCAATACACTGACATTGAAAATGTCAGATAAAAAAATATAAACTGCAAAGAAAATAGGTTTTATTTTCTTTATATCTCCTCCCCTTAAGAAGGGAATTTTTAAGGATATATCCATCAACTATGTCATAAAATCCCTTTCCATTTATCTGTCCTCTATTCTTTGAACCGGGACAAGCTTCGTGATATGAAAAAGATTAGATTCTTTTTTTCTGTGTCCTGTATCTATCTTGTATATAGTATCCGATATTTTTTCCAAAATCTGAAAAGGACCAATTCTAATCTCATCTAATTTTTTCCTATTTAATCTGTTTCCATTTTCCACGTATACAATATCTCCAACTTCAAAATTCCAATATTTTAACTTTCTGTCCATCATCGTTTTATTATAATTATGTGACATTAAAGTATTCTTTAATGCTATTGTTCTGTCTCTAGTCCAGTCATTATGTATTTTCTTTTGTTGTAACTCTTTAGGTAATATAGAACAATTTTCTCCATCTAATAAATATCTCGGCGTAAAGCCAGTTACAGTATGAATAGTTTCATTATATATTCTGACACATTCCTGTGCTATCGTTGTCCAAGCCTTCTTTTCTTTAGTCTTATTTAATCTACATCTTATTTTGTTAACTAAAGTTTGATTCAGCCTCTCATTAAGACCATTAGAAAACGGTGCATTCACAGCAGTAAAAACCATCGTTATCCGTTTTTCTTTTACAAAATTTTTGAACTCCTTCGAGTTAATCCCAGGATATTGGTCAGTCAACAGAATACCAATATCTCCCTTTTCTGAAATATTACTTACTAGCTTTATAAAGTCACTTGCATTTTGTGTCTTAGAGGTTAAAATGAAGGCATATCTAGTAAAGTGGTCAACCAAAAGATGTAGATATTTTTTTGTAGATCTGGAACCTCCGAATCCTCCAATTGTGTCAATAGATACTATCTCGAAAGGTTTCGTGGCTGGGCCAAGATGCGACATAAAACCATATCTATCTGTTCCTCTTGTTTTATTCTTTATACAAATTTCACAATTTCTGCAAACTTCTTTTATATTATTACATAAATTTTTCGCTGTATACATGGGTCCAATCGTTTTCAACATTTGTCCAATTCCAATGTGACATAGACTCTCATGAACATCTTTTATTAATTTTATGCTATATTCCTCACTCAATATTATTTTTTCTCCTTTTTTATTCTTTTTAAAATATACTCCCATTTTTCCAACCAATTTCTCTTTTTTATTTACTAACTCTTTATTGTTTTTCTGGTCTATCAAAATATCATATAGTTTAATGAAGTTAACAATATTCAATTGATCTTCTATATTTGTATCCGATTCTAATACTGGATTTCTGCTGAGACAGTCTGCTTCTAGATTCTGTTTCCCAGGTGAGTATTTTATTACAAAATCATATTGTGACAAATAATAGGTTAAATCTCCTAGCTCTTCATCAGTCCTCGATCTCAAATTCATATTTTCTAGAGGTTTATGGTCTGTATATACTGTAAACGATTTTCCCATTAACCAATACTGCCAATACCTTACTGCTTCTCTAATAGCTAAGCATTCCAAATAAATAGCTTTTTTCCTTTTTTGTGAGTCATTTAGTTTTTTTGAAAAATATGCTACCGGTTTCTCCTTTCCATTTGGCTGTACTTGTTTTAAAATTGCTCCAACTCCTTCAAGCGATGCATCCGTATAGATATTAATTGGTAAATCTTTATCATATATTTCCAATATCGGCTGGGAACATAAAAGACCTTTAATATTTTCAAATGAACTTTGACATTCATTTGTCCAAACAAATTTTACATTTTTTCTCAGTAAATTATGTAACGGGTCCAGTATCATTGCTCTTTTAGGTATATAATCATTATAAAAATTTATTTTTCCTAGAAACTGTCTAACGTTCTTCTGTGTTTTAGGTACTGGAAATTCCCTTATTGAAATTAGGTTATCTTTCAGTGGTCTTATTGTATTTTTGCTAGTAAATTTATCAATCACAAATCGCTCTACTATATTCTTTAGTCCTTGAGGCTTCTCACCCTGTGCTTTCTCTACAACCTTCTCAAATAATTTTTCCAAATTGTCTGTTTTCATCTGCTGTACACCAACACTTTGCTTCTGATCTATTTCTTCCAGATATTCACCATTAAATTGTAAATTTCCGTCTTTATCGATGTAATTACTTTCGAGCTCGTCTGTCATAGTTACCCACACTCTTCTTACCTGGTAACGTTTTTTCAAACTATTCTTTATTTTTGCAAAAGTACTGGTTCTTGTAATCTCTTTGTGCAAATCAACTGCTTGCAGCTCTTCTGGTATCGCATATACCTTATTGTCGCTCGTGCCTATTGAGGTTATAGCGAAAATGTTAGTTTTCTCATCACTCCCAGGTAAAATGGTAAATTCAAATTTCAATTTATCCATTTTGAATAAATTTCTTCAAAACAAAAAAATGTCGTTTTATAAGATAATTATTTTATACTTGAATCTAATAAAATAAAACCATGAGTTTCATCTGATAACAGAGAAACGACATTTAAAGTCTTTTTATTCAGATTCTCTTTTACATGAAATTAATAATTATATTCAATTGAAAGCAATATCTATCATTTTTACACAAAGCTCTCAATACACTGACATTGAAAATGTCAGATAAAAAAATATAAACTGCAAAGAAAATAGGTTTTATTTTCTTTATAATCATATAATCCAATGTCAAAACAGAAATAATAATAATTCAATAAATATTAATTCGTCAATTAATAGTCATTATATAATAATATATTCATAAAATTACAAGTAATTAATTCTACACAGTGTCAAATAAAATTAAATGTCATGACTATCCGATTGACTGACATGACTAGATGCTTTAGTATTAATAATTTATAATAGTAATATCATAGAATAAAGAGTCGCTCCGCTCTACAGGAGCGACTCTTTATTCTATGGTAATATCTTAGATAGATTAGATTAATTAATACAAAACTTCAGAACAATTTTGATTGTAGTGTATACGACCATGACCATTAACCATCTGTTGTCCGGTATGCCAACAGCGGTGACATTCCAGTGGCTATCAACTGCTGGAATCTATACTAATATTATAAAGAGGAAACATTTTGTTTGTAATGTTTTCACACAAAAACTACTGGACCGATTTCAAAAATTCTTTCACCATTAGAAAGCTGCATCTTCACTGAGTGGCATAGGCTATATAATATTACTAGGTGTAAACGAAACTATTGTTAGGTCTAATTCCACGCGAGCGAAGCTGCCGGCGTCCACTAGTATTATATGTTGGTCAATCAACTTTTAAGTGTACATGAATGAAAAATTTAACTTTTTTAATTTTATTTGAAAATGTTTATTTTTTAACATATTTGCTGTAGATATTTGTTTATATTTTAAGAATTCACATAGAGCAGAACAAATCTATATATATAAAAGGAGGAGGTGACTGACTGACTGACTGACTGACTAACTGACTGACATATCAACGCAGGGCCTAAACTATAAGGGCTAGAAACTTGAAATTTTGCACAGGGGTTCCTTTTATAACGTAGGGGAGCACTAAGAAAGGATTTTTGAAAATTCACCCCCTAAGGGGGTAAAACGGGGGTGCAAAATTAGTATGAAACTTTGCCGTTTTTGATGTTATTCGAATGAAATTCAGTACCTATGAAGGTTTTTTATTGAGTTTCGAAAATCATCTCTTAAGGGGGGTAAAAGGGGGGTGCAAAGTTAGTAGGTATAAAAGTTTTTCGTATATACGAGTACCTACATTAATTCAATGAAATTTTGTATTTAGGTTATTTTACGTCTAATTCCACGCGAGCGAAGCTGCGGGTGTCCACTAGTTATTAAATAAAATAGTAAATGTGACTCCGAAATCAACATGACTAGTTAAGACAGTCCCTTGGACAACTAAACTAAATAGGCTTCTTAAAGTGAACCTTACTGTTTTTTTTAAAGTAATTATAACGATAATGTGTCTTTAGGAGACAGTGACAAAATGGTTGTCCAGTGAAAATATACGGTTGTCCATAGGACATACTCGGGAGTCCAAAGGAAATAATAAGATTGAAATCGCCTGTATCTGTTCTTTAATGTAAAAAAAAACAACAATATTTTTTATCAGTTTTATTTTAATTTTTTACGAAAGAATCAACATTACAATAAATTAATCAATAATGAACCGATCTATAAACGTGACAACTCTTACTAATTAACTTGAAACATTAACAGCCTCTTTAATCAATTTAAATACTTTTTGACTCTAACTTGTACTTTGCTGTCTCAATAAATTACTTTTCTGAAGTCTTCAGTTAAATTATCAACAGCTATTGAATCAATAAAGTTAAACGTAGGATAAACGTAAGTTGATCTTCGGATTTATTTCCTGCAGAATGGACGGAGAGCTTGGAGGAGTATTCTCAATTATATTCCTAACAACTTTTTGGTGATTTATCTGTGACTGTTTTCGTAGCTTCCATATAATTCTGCAGTTTTCTTTATCTTCTGGCGGCATACTTGAAATTAGTTTTTTATTCCTATGGTAGCTTTCCCTTTTATATTATTCCCCTTTTATCTCTTTAGCTCAGCTAATTTCTCCGGGTCTGCTTTAAGTTTTTCTCTACAGCGTCCTGATTTTTCTTTTTCCGTCAAACCCATTATCTAAAAAAAAAATATTGAGAGGTTTCAAGGGACACCCGGATGGAACGAAGTTCCATTCGGCGGCGGTGGCGGCGGTGGCGGGGGCGGGCGGTGACAAGCGGTACAAGTGCCACCTGTGCGCGTCCGCCTTCACGCAGCAGGCCAACTGGAAGAACCACCTCACGCCGCACCACATCCCCTACGGCCTGCCAGCTTCGCGTGAGCGGCCTGCGATTCGGTGACATCTGTGACAAAGTTAAAATGAACAGCACCGTTACTAGTGACATGAAGCAACCTTTATGTAACCACTGCTGCCTAGTACTATAGGTGACATCTGTGACAAAGACCTTATAGACAGATCTGCTACCGGTGACATGAAGCAACCATCACATAATCTCTGCTGTCCAGCACTGTCAGTGACATCTGTGACAAAGACCTTATAGACAGAACTGCTACCAGAAACATGAAGCAACCATCACATAATCTCTGCTGTCCAGTACTGTCGGTGACATCTGTGACAAAGACCTTTGAGAGAGACAGACAGAGTAACACGCGCACGCCGCACGGCTTACAACTATAGCAAAAAGTGTCGTTACAACTTTTGGTCTTAATTTTTTCCGTCTAACCCCCTTTCGCACACGCGATAAGGAACTTCGTTCCAATAATAACAAGTATAATTTAGAATAGAGAACTATTAGACTGTAAAAATGTGTTAGGTAAGCTAACACAATATGTCAATAAGTACAAAGTTTAAATTGGTCAAAATATTAATCTAATTTATATTAAACAATAATAAATGCTCTAGTCCTTGTAAGAGGCTCTTCTGTGACTAATTATTGAATGAAAAAGTATTGCTATAAGTTAATTCTATCATTATTGTACCATGGACAACCAAAACGTCCCACGGACAACGGTTTTGGTTGTCCAAGACTGGTTGTCCGAGGAACATTTATGAGTCTTCGCGCTCCCTGGTAATAAATAATGATATTTTGAATTAGGTCTTATGCGCAGTGAAAAATATAGATTGAATGGAATGTATTTCACTTTAATTTACTACGATATATCAAATACTTACGTTTTTGTGCTGGTTGTCCGGTAGACACACAATAAAGCCACGCACTTAATCAAAACACTCTCGGCCGACTGGCGCCGCGCCAAAAATGAAATCAAAAATGGCGGCTGGATGTGTGTTGTCACAAAATGATCGACTTTTCTCAAGGCACTGATCACGCCATCTATGTTTTGTATTCGGAGCTTTTTTGCCGTTGTCCGGTGAAAGTCAGGATAGTAAAATATAATAGGGACCAAAATGAACTTGCAAAAAACTCGTTAAAATTATGAAGCAAACAAAAATCTATATGCTAGCATCATAGTAGACATTGTAATCAATAATTATGTACAAGCGTAATTAATTGCGATAAAGTATTTCTTTGTATATAGTAATGTTTCATTGTACTAACCTACTGGGGGACAAACAATAAAACACTTCATCAGATGTTTTGTAATTCGGACAACCATTAAAATTCCAGTTTAATAGTGACATATTTAAAATTATTTACTCGTATGTTTGCTTAATACTATGATAAATGCGACATATGCCAACAAACCACTTAATTGTCTTTAGAACTGCGAATATTGGTCTGGGACAAAACATAGTTCTTACAGGACAAATAAAAGTTGATTGACCCATATCAATTTTTATACCCTTGAAATTTTTCCACTAGACGTCACCCACTCGCACGTTGCTTAACTCGGAATCACGTTAAGTGATTCACTTACGATCGATGCGACTCTTACGCTGTACGCATGCCTTAAATTAACTTCAAAATGTTTCCTATTTTAAATATGCACCCAAATAAAAAAATCTTGTCTAGTACTAATTGTACAATTCTAGAATCGAAATAAGTTCCTCATTGCTCGACGGAACAAACCCCGAACCAACCACAACTGCAGTGATGTAATTGGCAGTCGGCGCAGCGCACTGCAGTCACCTGCAGAGCTGCAGTCAGCTGCAGTAAGCTTAGACAATGCACTTACGACTTTCTACTACGTAACCAGCCCAACTTTCTATCTTAGATTAATTGGAGTATTCTAAAGAACTGTCTCGTTGGTGTTGTCGCAACCGCTACTGCTAAGCTTGAGTTCCTGGGTTCAATTCCCGGGTCGGGCAACAACTATTGTGTTTTTCTAAGAAAACAGACTCCCAGCTGCCCGGTAGTAGCTGGGAGTCTGTATTAGTACCCGGTATGGCAATAGGCTCATCACCTATTACATTGAACCTGAACTGGTGAAAACCTAGTCCTTGGGGAAAATACAGCCGTGATGTTATTTTTTTCTGAAGGACTCTACTAGATAAAATTATATTGTCATCAGAACTAAAAGTGTATACCAAATTTCAGATAAATCCGTCAACAGGAAGTGGGTCAAATTTCAGTTACTAGATTTGACCCAAATAAAGAGATAAACAAACAGGGTAAGCTAAATAAAACCGTTTAAAAATACATAAATCAGCGATTCTAGCGCATTGTGTCATAAATGTCATAAATGCATTTTCCTGGCCACGGACATACAGATAAAGTCCTACGAAATGGAAGGTGCACTGTAAAACCGCGACTCAAAAGAGAGTGCATCGTACAGAGCATCTATCATGCTTAAATATTCCACAACATAGATATAAGAGGTTATTATGAAAAACAGATTTGCAATAGGCGCTGTCAAAGCCTCGAAAACGTCCCAAATCGGGACGTTTTCTATTTACGTCGTCGCGCAGGGCAACGAGCCAAGACTTGGTTTCATTTGCACATTTATTTGTATAAGATCGTATTTTTTAATATTGAATTCTATGGAGGTCTATCTACAATCCAGATAAATTTATGTTTGATTTTGGCATATCTGTCAAAGAAGCAAAAATATCGTAGATTAGCATCCACAAATGCAAGTTACGTGCTACTAAAAGGCGGATCGGAAGTTTTAGTAGTAATAGTAGAGAATAGCTACCGAATGAATTTAGGTAGTTAAAAACTTAGTTCTTTCTTACATTCGTTGAGCGTGATTAATAAATGGTAGAAATGGGTGTGGCAGTACCACATGCAGGCGAACCGAATATAGAACCTATATTCGGTTCTTAGTTCTTACTAACTACCTAAATCTTGTAGCAGAGACTCAATAACTATATACCGACCACGTTAAACCCGTTCCATTCTCTCTATGCAGATGTAACCAATCATCCACGCTTATTTATTTCATTTATGGTTAATTCAACGTTTTGTCGGGGTCACTAAAACCTCCGTGTCATGTCTGTGCTTGCAAAAGGTTTCCTTTTGATGATCGGACCCACTGAGCAGATTGTCTTTTGGTTTCGGGTTCCTAGCAATATATCCAGCTTTCATCACCTGTGACGATGTCAAATACGGAATTCGTAGAACTTTTCTAACATTTTGCGACACCAGTCCATGCGAAGGCGTCTGGTCTTCAAAGCATGGGGAATCCATCTGCTGCAGAGCTTCCTGACGCTTAAATGTTCGTGTAATATTTTTTATATTTGACCATACCATTGCCTTAACATGAAGCATCTGCTGATAGGTCACTCTTATCTTCCTCTATCATGCGTCGCACAGCACTGATGTTTATTATGTTTTTAATATTGACTATAGACTATTTATTGACGAACTAGTGGACGCCCGCAGCTTCGCTCGCGTGGAATTAGACATTCACTAACAAAAACGGCAAAGATTCATACTAAATTTGCACCACCGTTTTACATCCCTGGGGGTGAATTTTCAAAAATCCTTTCTTAGTGCTCCCCTACGTTATAAAAGGAACCCCTGTGCAAAATTTCAAGTTTCTAACCCTTATAGTTTAGGCCCTGCGTTGATATGTCAGTCAGTCAGTCAGTCAGTCACCTTCTCCTTTTATATATATAGTTTAAAGACTATTTATTGACGAAGTACTGAATGTTTATGAATATTATTATGGTTTGTTAATTGAATTATACAATTACTTACTTATCTAAAGAATTGGGTCAGGCGGTAATGTTAGATTTAAGTTTGTGTGTATAAAATTAAATAAATAAATGTTATCTTCAGATGTCCCTGTACGGACGTCCCTCACGCAGTTCATCACTGAGATTGCTACGGCCTCGCATAAACCAATCAACCAACAAAACAGTGTCGCGAGATTGGCTTCATTATTAAATGTCAATCGAAGTCTATCATAGCTTTGTTCTTGATTAAGACCACAACGAGTCTTCATAAATTATGGACCGAAAATGTTCTCGCCTTAAATTCATTTTGAGGTGTAACAACACTTGGAATTGCCGCCAATTCACAAAAAAGATGACAATGAATGCAATATATCAGGTACCTAACCAAAGTGTTCTATAATTAAACGAAATTTCAAAGAAGTTTTCATTGGCAATGTTTCTAACTGGCCAGTTATTCAAACTTTCAGTGCCATCTAGGTATTATGCTGTCAATTTAAACAGTCTGCTAAATTAAGGAGACTGTTTAAAGTGACCTAACTATTACCCTAAGCAATAAAGGTAGGTAATAGGTAAGTACCGGTGGGATAATCAACTACTTTTTAGTGAAGGTACATAACTGTAGTACATACAAGAAATAAGGATAAATTGATTTTGCCTAGCTCTAGACTAAGTAAAGTATCAAAATCTTTTATGGGGAACTGTGTTCGCTTCTACAATAAAATACCCGGAAATATTACTTGTCTCTCAGAGAATAAATTTAAATCTTACAATAAACAAAACCTCCTTAATAAAGCTTTCTATAAAATAAATGACTACTTGAACGATAGAAACGCATGTATCTCCAGCTCAACTCGTTCAATAATAATGTACCTAGATCCAATTATAAAAATTGTAAATTTTGAAGAGAGTAAAACTATCGAGTTTCTTGCCGTGTTCTTCAACTTCGTGAACCGGCGGTAGATAAAAATATATGTTATGATGTTCATTAAGCATACTTATACAAAATACCATGTAATGAAAAATATGAATCTGAATCTGAATCTACAGTGTGAACCAACAGATGGTTGACCGGAGATTAACTTACCTTTCATGTGATCTGACACGTCTGCCCTCATCATATCTGTCAGATAGTGCTCGAGTGACCGCATGTTGTCTAAGCCGCTGCGCTCCTGCAACCAAAGGGATAAAATTGAATAAGTCATACTGACCACATAGCATCACGCAATATACATCTAAACAAAATAAAAATAATACTGGTTGTCTGTAAAGTCGGTTTACGGACGACAGATTTACGTGATACCGTCATAATCATTATTTTATACAATACAAAAAAGGAGAATTGAAAATACAAAGATAATAGACAACAGACAAGTTTATATATTTATTTTGACAGTACCCTATTTCGGAGCCATGGAACCGCCAATGTTGTCGTGTGTAAAATTAATTTAGTAAAATTAAAAATTAATTTAATAAAAACACTCAGGCGGAACGGGACACTTTTTTATATGCGCTGTTCATCAATTTATAAGACATTATCACGTCAAAATTATCAAGTCAGGCTTTGATGCGCCACTTTTTAATTTATCAGTGTTAATAATATTTTAAAATCAAATTAATAACTCGAATAGGTAAAACATACAATTTTTTTTTTAAATTATTAATTATATTCTGCATGCATACTTCTATTCATGAAAAAAATTCAAGTTTGTAGGTACATATTTAATACATGTAAATGTGTTTAATTAATTTAATACGTGTAAGGTAAGTTCATAATACACCGGATCCCTCCGGATCTACTTCCACCATCCGCTATGAAGCCTTGACCCCCCACCCCATACATTCACCTCAGCCCGGGAGCTCCAGCATTATTGGCCGCACGAAACCTACTGACCCATTTCATCTTACGCAGTCTCTGACGTCACTACGGCATTGCGCTATGACGTAGAGGACCGCCCGCAAGGTGAATTGTGTCTTGAGCACCGTACAATAGGGCTCAGAATTAATTGCGCCCAGTCCCAGACAAGCTGTTTAGGCGACGGCGACGCTCCAATGAAAAATGAACCATTTGCGCGGGAAATAAAGACTAGTATGAATATTATTAACTCAGAACTGGAGCTCTTGAGAACTTCCGGACAAACTGAAATGAAACTTAGATTGATGTTGATAAAACACACAATGCCGTTATTTTAAGCGCGCTTTTTTTATTTTAGCGAAATGCGCGCGAAAGGTCAGGGGTTAACTCCATATTCTAAATTTAAAAATGGCATTGCAGTGGTCTATGGTTGATATGACAAATGTTGTGTAACCCACTTTATGTCATATTAAGTTGGCACTAGATTACAAATGTAGTAAGTAGTAGTAAGTAAGTAAGTTTTAGATGGCAGTTACGACATTTTGCTTACACGTGTAGCGGTAAGGAATCGTTCTGCTACGGTCAATATTATTAATAGTCTGTGCTATGGTACAAATAAGGGCGGAATCACCTTCTGAACTAACTCTTAACTTCATCAAACTACTAGTTATTGCAGGACTACGTGAAGAATGGGTTACGCTCAGCTTACTCTATCAAGGCTGCTGATTTTCAGTGGAATGTTTGCTGTTAACGTTATTTGTTTTATTGCAAGGAGCGATAAAAAACCAATTCAAATTCAAATAATTTATTTCGCTATGAGGTGATTACACACGCTTAACGAAAGTCTAGGTAACTACAAACTACTTAAAGAGAAGAGATATAATGCTATTCTAAACTGATTAATATAAAGCAAAGGATGAGCTATTGATCCTTGAATGAATAGCTAATCCTACACAGGTGCCTAACCTGCCTTATGGCTAATTTACAATAATTACCTACCACTAAGCTAAGTCACGATAGACTTATCGACTTAGAATTTACAATATTCTTATCCTATGCCCTAGTGTAGGCCGAGAGAGAAAAAAGCCGGAGGAAAAAACTTTTGGTACTTTTTTAAAATTCAAATTAATTTGTACAGAAAAATGATTCTAATTGTGTACCATATTGTGTATAATTGTGGTACCATGTTATCGCGCGGTGTGTTGACCCACAAATTAGCATCGTGTTTCCTCACGCGATAACGTTTTGTGATAATAAATTTTGATTGAAAATAATTCGATGGGCGGACTAAGGCCATGCAAAATATGTGGGCAGGGGTTTACGCTGCGACCCATAGACGTCCCACTGCTGGGCACGGGTCTCCCCCACAGACACTGCTGCGGGAGGTTTAAAACATACTCCACCACGCTGCTCCAATGCGGATTGGTGGAGGGGTTAGTGGCCAACCCAGTGTCGAATGTTCTCAAGCCACCCGAAGGTCTTCGACAAGGCTTAACGACTGTTTCCACCATTGAAAACAACCGGGACCGACGGCTTTACGTGCCCTCCGAAGCACGGTAGCGTCCGTGAAATTTTACCACTAGCGATCACCCATCCACAAACCGACCGCGCCCGTCGTTGCTTATCTCTTTCGATCATATTGAATCGACGCGAGCCATTGGGCTATGGACGCTACTACGCAGAGGTTTTAATTTTATGTATGTTATTTATTTTATTTATACAACTTTATTGACACCCCTAAAGAGATATACAATGGGCGAACTATAATGCCTTATGGCATTTTCTACCAGTCAAACCCTGGTTGAGTAGTCAAGTTTCGGTAGGTGGAATAAGAGAAAAAAAAACTTCAAATTATGATTAAAACAGATAACAAAGAATTAAATAGCATTAAATGCGTATTTACTAGGTGTTAGGTGCGTATATGTTTATCTATATGTACTAATCTATACTTCTATATCTATACTAATCTATACTAATATCTATACTAATATATAAAGAGGAAATATTTGATTGTTTGTTTGAATCGAATAGGCTTCAAAACTACTGAACCGATTTGAAAAATTCTTTCACTGTTGGAAAGCTACACTATCCCCGGGTGACATAGGCTAAATTTTATTTTGGAAAAAAATAGGGTTCCGTAAGATATTTGGGTTTTTCGGACACAAGGTGTAAAAAATCAACCAGAAAAGTTACTTATTTTGCGTACGCTGCCTAAAATATAAAAGATAGAACCATAAAATGTTCTAATTAATTGTAGATCTTATAAATATCTATAAAAAAAATAGCGACACACTATACCTATCTATGTCGAGTGAGGCACAACAACCATTTGTTTATCTTGAATTTTTTTTGGACTACATTTACAGTTTATGTAGATAATATTTGGTCTTTGAATGATTAAAATTGGACGTTTGGTTTTGAAGTGTCTGTCTGTCTGTCTGTCTGTTTCACTTTCACGCCAAAACTACTGAACCGATTTAAATGAAATTTGGTACACAGTCTAGAGCCAAACAAAGGACATAGACACTTTTTAATTGGAAAAAAGTGTTGTAATGGGTTGAAAAGGGAGATGAAAGGTTGTATGAAAGTATTGTCATTTTCAAAACTAGAAGCATAATAATATAACTTAAATTTTAGGCTGTTGATAAGGTATAATTCTTCCTAATTTTATCCTACTAATATTATAAAGGGGAAAGTTTGTAAGTATGTATGTATGTATGTATGGATGGATGTGTTACTTTTTCACGTAAAAAGTACTGAATGGATTTTAATGAAACTTTACAATAATATAGCTTATACATCAGAATAACACACAGGCTAAAATTTATAAAGATATTGTGTGAATAGTCCAAAATATGACGATAAGTGTCAAGTAGGTAAGTAGGAAAAAATCTACCATCTGCGAGCTATTCTGGCGTGCGCTGCCAAAACTACTGGACCAGAAAGCTGCATCTTCACTGAGTGACATAGGCTATATAATATTACTAGGCGTAAACGAAACTATTGTTATAATCTTATATACATATGTAAAATAAAGTCGTGTTAAATTTTTATTTTTTTAGTAACCTGACGCAAATAGGGTTTATGTGTGTGTATTATAATTTTGATTTTTATATAAAATACCCGTGCGAAGCCGGGGCGGACCACTAGTATTAAGTATAAAGAGGAAAGATTTGTTTGTAATGTTTTCACACAAAAACTACTGGACCGATTTCAAAAATTCTTTCACGACTAGAAAGCTGCATCTTCACTGAGTGACATAGGCTATTTAACACATAGGCTATAACTAGGTGTAAACGAAACTATTTTTATGTCGAGCGAGCGAAGCTGCGGGCGTCCACTAGTTTTTAATAAGGTAGGTCCGTTTTTTTTTTCTTTTCAACAACTTTCAACTGTTCAGAAAACATTGTACCAATGGGGAGACAGCCCAGCAGTGGGACTTCTATGGTTTGCAGCTTACCAACGTCAACATACAATCCGATTCAGTCTATTTCACGATCTGTCCATTTGTCTGTTTATCGTCACGCAGTGGACAACCAACGCCCCCTGTCGGCAAGTAGATTAAAAAAACTGCGTTGATGGTCAAGTGATCGCAAGCTACACGAAGGATCCGAGTTCGAATCTGAATCGGCAAAGTATTGGGTTTGGGAGAAATTCAATGAAACCGTCAACTATTAATAAGTATTGTAGAATTGTTGTGTAGTAAGGTCAAGAATAAACAGAAAAATATCGATACGATTGTCGATAAAAAATCGACTTCAAAGCTGAAACTAAAAAATAGTTTTAATCCGATTCTAATAGTTTTACGTTTGAGTTAATAGTATACATATATCGTTTATTTACACGTAGAAGATAATAATAAAAACTTTATCAGTTTTCTTGAATATTGTAATTGACCGAAACTAGTCGACCTTTTTCCGACTTGGAGTAAGCCGGTTCGCTTCTACTATGAATATGGTCAATGACGTACAGTAGTGAATCAGTAATAAAATTATCTTATGACTTAGCATAAATGCTGCATTGGTTAAACTACAGCACTGATTTTCAGGGATGCCTCCAAGACGAGGGACGAACTCTATATTGAACAAAATAGGTATCATATAAAACCTATTTGGTTCCCTATAGGCTCTACTACCTAAAAATAAATATAATATTGTTAGGAGATTGACATGATGACTTCACTTGTCGGATGATGTGGAAGGCTATCTAGACGACCACACGTGCCGGTTGCGTTGACAGTCTGACAGTTGACTCACTAGAGGGAACCTCTGCCCGTTGGATAAGCTAACCTGCCTTCTTTGATTTTATTTCAATTTAGTGATATTTTGATAAATTTAAAGCTATTGAATTAACCTTGGCTCTGATCTCCCAAAATCAGAAGTGGGATGGTTTATTTCCGCGTGCCTAAAGCCGTTTTGCTACCTGAGATAAAAGACACAGAAGGTTGACTTTTCAAAGCATTACAAATTTTCAGGTTATAAAGTGATAGTGGTAAAGTTGCTTTGTGTGTCTAAAACATACGTCTACTTCTCTGGTGAGTATGTTCCAATTTGTCTGAAGTGGCTTTAGGAAGTTAAATATTTTGTTTGTACGGTTGCATCCATATACAGACATTGCTTTTTAATAGAGCCAATATCCTGATTAATTGCTATTTCTAAAGTGTGCCAATACAGAACACATGTTTTTGCTAATATTCTCGCTGTTACAATTCATTTAATTGGGTTATAAATCGATTTTTGTGTTCAATAATTGTTAAAAGATGCCAAATGATAGGCGCCGGTCTAGGGATCGTGATTCACTTTCACGCTCTAGTAGCCGTGATTGGGCCCTAGGTATCGAAATTCGCGACCTAGTCCTACCAGCCGTAGATCTTCTAACATAACTGATCAAATGAATCAAATTTTAAATCGACTTAAATCATTGGAAGGACGTCGTCCACCTTCGCCACCACGTGCTGGTACACCGCCGGTGCCGCCGCGACCGCGGACGGAGACAGCGGTTGCAGCAGAGCATCAAGAACCTGCTGTGCCATCTTCGCCGGGGCGATCTGACAGCACGATGATAAGACCCCAGTGGGACTGATCGTATCAATGATGCGATTTGGTTAATTAAGAACATGGTGAGGTCGAACCATACTTACTATATCTCAAATTTTGATCTAAGCATCTGTGACATAACGAGTAGACTCCTGGTGCGAGGAAGTAGATCGTGCTAAAGTTATAAATAATTGGAACGATAACGAATGCCTATCTCGTATTGGGAATTGTTTAAAAGGGACTAGGACTTGGCTCAAACCATCTCCTAGTATTGGCAGTAGCAACTGTTGAGGTTTCGTATGGACTGTATGAAACACATAGTTAAGGTAGACGAATTTATTGCGGAGTACTTAAGAAAATAGTACATCGATCGTGGTGAATCAGAACAAGGAATCCACAGAGTACTACATTTTACTTAGTGACGGAATCAATTATGTAATGTCTGCACTGACGTGACACTTCTTAGTACAGATTAACAAAGAAAGAAACTGTTCTTTCTCACGAATTACTAAGCACTGTTTATGTTGTGTTAATTGTGTAGCTTGTGAAGTGCTTGCTTCCGAAAATTGAAGGGTCAGGTTAGGCCGAGCAAAATTGAAGCACTGTTATTCTCAGTCCGCTGGGAAGCTCGACCCTGGCATGAGGGGTCCATACCGTGTAACTAAAGTGTTACCAAGCTAACGATCTGAGTTTAAACTGCTTAGTGGTGCACGAGGTAAAGCGAAATAGGCCGCAGCTTAATACAGGATGGCTTGCATTGCACCGCATTCTTTGAAAGTGAGTTTACGCTTCTGATTATGTTTCAGAAAATGTTTCCATTGTGCACACAACAAAGTGAGCTCTGCAGACGTGTCCTTGACGTGTGTGGGCCTACCTTGCGGACGCTGCCCACGCGTATGACCTGCTGTGGGAGGGGGCTTTTGCTCCATGGGCGCTTGCTGTGTCTGCGCCGCGGGTGCTGCCCGGAGGGCGTGTGCTGTCTGCGCCGCGGGTGCTGCCCGGAGGGCGTGTGCTGTTTGCGCTGCGGGTGCTGTCCTGGAGGACGCGCGCTGAGTATGCGCAGCGAGTGGTGCCCAGCTACTTGTGCTTGTTTCTTCGAGGTCACAACTACATGATACGCTAACGTCGGGCCTATGTCATGTACGTTGTTTTCCATATTCAGAGATAGCTAACGGCGTGCTTCCTCTCTGGTATGGATGCACATGGTAAGCTAACGTCGTGCCTATGCCATGCTGAATGTTCACTCGTCCGCTCAGAGATAGCTAACGGCGTGCTTCCTCTCTAGCGTGATGGTACATGGTAAGCTAACGTCGTGCCTATGCCATGTTGTATACTAAGAGATAGCTAACGTAGTGCTTCCTCTCTGGTATTAAAATACGCAATAAGCTATAGCCGGGTCTAGATTATGTCGTTGGTATGTATATGCAGTCAAAGGAAAACCCGACATAATTGATCAAGGCAACCCCGCCTTAATTGATGGGGATGTTAACATATTATGGAGATTATTGATAAGTGCTGTGGTACCTGTAAAACCGAAATTACTTTTTAAGTTACAAGTAATCTTCTCTATTTCTCTTAGATGCCGACTATTGTGATGGCAATGAGGAGTCCACCTAAACATACTGCTAGTAGCGAGATAGTGCCTTTTCAGACATTACCGGAACCTATGCCAGTTCAACACGTCAGGACCTCCACAGCCACAGAAACAGGAGCACGAGGACGTCCTCCAGTCAGGAGAGGCCGTGTTAGGAGATTGACATGATGACTTCACTTGTCGGATGATGTGGAAGGCTATCTAGACGACCACACGTGCCGGTTGCGTTGACAGTCTGACAGTTGACTCACTAGAGGGAACCTCTGCCCGTTGGATAAGCTAACCTGCCTTCTTTGATTTTATTTCAATTTAGTGATATTTTGATAAATTTAAAGCTATTGAATTAACCTTGGCTCTGATCTCCCAAAAATATAATAAACGAGTTTTCTTTGCTCAAACTTCTTTGGCGCACGCGATGAATCACTGCGCATCACATACGTCACACGTCACCATGTCACATCGATCGCAGATAAGATAGCACCTGTTTGTTTACGGCGCGACGTTCACGATACATATCTTATGTACCTGTTGACGTGTATTTTAGTAACTTTATTGTGAAAATCTTAGTTAAATTACATATATACATGTAATTTAACAGCTACGGCCAAAACATTACATGTATCATTAAATAAACTAACTTACTGACTAACTAAGTAATAAACATATTAAATATTAATTAAACTTAACCTTAACCTGTAGTGAAGTAAAACAACATGTAGTGACTATGTTAAGAAATTAGAGAAGTGCATTGTAAACTATATTATATTATAACTTACTTACTATTATGTTTTTCTTTGTATCTCATTGTAAATGGAACTTGTTTTTTTTATGAGAATAAAGAGCAGGCGTGGTAGTTTTGTTCTAGTGGTCGCGTGCTAAGCTGTTCCTGTGTCCCCGAGAGCAGTAACAGTGAAATAGAAATAGATTCATTTACACCAGCGAGCACAGCATTCCAAAAAAATTAAACTTAAATCTAATGAAAAAAAACAATAATACAAAAAAAAGAAGATAAAAAGGTCTTAAAACAAATAGGAATTAAATTAGAGATACAGGTTTTTAGAGATTACCTTTTTTTTTTACTATTCGGTCTTGTAACTTGATCTGCCCTGTAGTATCTCGGAGCCTGGTGTTTCGCAATAGGCTCGTGGTGAGCCTATTTTATTTTATTTTATGTTTAACGAGTGGGAAACCTTGAAAAGGTACCCGGACATCGTGGGAGCGACGCCGGATTATGTGGGACTTTCACCCACTAAAACCCGCTCGGTGGCCTACTCCGGCGCTACAGGAGGGCTCCGGGATCTCTTGTAGAACGCGCCGGTGCCCTCCGGCGCTGCGCCCAAGACGGGCTCATCCCGGTTTCACAACGCTGTGCAGCCACAAACAGCGTCGTCTTTCCCGGGGTCACATGATGGACGGTTCGATCTCCCACTCTCACTGCCCGCAACCCCAGAAGTCCCCTTTTAGTCGCCTTTTACGACAGGCAGGGGCTACCGTAACACTATTCTGGTCCCGACCTACAGGGACACTATATGTGTACCTACACCTCTGCATACCCTTTCGGGGAAATAAATGCGTTATCTTATGTTACGATGAAAATTTTGTCTATTATAGATTTTTATTTTTGACCAACTACATACGTTCTAATAAACTCTCTTAGCTAACTGGACTAACCATCCCACCCCTATTTGAGTCTTGTTCACAGTCAGTCACAGTTGTCATGGGCAGCAGCGGATGGGTGGCGCTGCAAGCTCGTTTGCTATCTTATATCCATAAAAAACAACACCTTGAAGATATAGATTAAGAGAATTCTGGACGGGCTGTCGTTTACATGACAGATGGAGATATATATAACCCAAAATGTATCACTATTACCCGAACTATGCGACAAAATAAAAACGGACGCCCTGAAAACCAAAAGCTGAGTGCGATACGTTTTTCACATTGCTACTGCAGTAACCTTATACTTATATAATTTTAAACCTTATTGTTGTGTGTTTGTACTCTGCTGCGGTGTAAATGTGAAATATAGTTTTTTTATATTTCTATTCTATTCTATTCTAGATATAGTAAAATAATTACTGTCAAAAGGATTATTTTACCGTCCTAGTTGTGTTCCGAGGAACCCTACCAACCCATTTCCCAACCACGACCATGGCATGCCACATTCACTCCCGTGAAAGTTACTAAGTAGTTCGGCGATAAGGCTGTTTGCCTATCTTGTTGGGACAGGTGGCAGATAACCTACATAACGACTGAATCGGTAATACACACGCGATGTACAAAGGACTTGGAAAATTCACCATTTTTATCTAATTTTGAAGTAATAACTTGTTACGCACGCTTGACTTGGGGAGTAAGCTGGTGAATGCGTGACGAGAGGGTTACGAAAAGTGTGATCGGGCGAGGCGAACGGAAGTTTAGAAGATATAAGTAAGAAGAGAGAGTTCCGTTTCGAATATTACTGATTAATGTTGGGGCAAGGGAGAGACGTGCGACCACATATTTTCATTCTCTCTTCCTCTCATAGCTGATGAATGATATAATATATCTCAGTCAGTAGCTCGTTTGCGAGTTTGCTAGCGTTACGCGAACGGTGTTTTCTTGGTTATTTCGTAATATTATATCTTTCAAATTTTAATTCGAAAACACTACGTACGTACCTATCTTATTTCTCATCTCATACCATAAAATAAGCCTATTGTCTCGGTCTTTCTTTTCAAAAATATTAATTAACAATGAAAACCGATAGTAAATTTAAATATTTGTAGAAAATTGATATATGTAGTATATAACATGTACATATATACATATTATAAATGTATACATACATATAGATGGAGCTAAAGAAGTTTTACTTCAGTCGTGTGGTCTAAAGCACATTAGTTTTTTTTTTATATTTGGATATTGTTCAAACAAAAATACTAAAATCATGTTTAAAAAACATTTTCCAGGACCCAAAATAAAATAAAATAAAATAAAATAATATAGTAATAAGTAATTCAGCAATTCCTACCCGTAAGTTTTACACTTTTGGTTTTACTACACGAGCTCGCTACGAACCCCTTTCCAGACAATATCGTAAACTTATATTTTATTTCTTATTGAAATGTTCTGCTACAAGCAATACATACAAAACCGATCCTCGCAACTGTCTTTACAACCATCACAAATTCACAACCCTTTCTTAGTCCCACTGTCGAGCTCGCCATAGTTCACCACGCTGGCCAAGTGCGGATTGGCAAACAGATGCTTTCGAGAACATTTTCCCTTTAGGTGTTTTCCTGCACCGTTACAGCAAGTGACATTTAATTTCTTGAATAGCACATCACTTACAAAAGTCATTGCGTGCCGCTAGGGTTTGAACCCGGACATCAAAATGGATGGCTTTAAAATCTAAAGCTATCCATCGAAAGCTATGTACTTCATTATCATTTGATTCTTAGATGATAACATAGGTAGAGTGCAACGACGGGCGCGGTCGGTTTGTGGATGGGTGACCGCTAGTGGCAAAATTTCATGGACGCTACAGTGCTTCGCAGGGCACGTAAAGCCGTCGGTCCCGGTTGTTTTTAATTGTGGAAACAGTCGTTAAGCCTTGTCGAAGACCTTCGGGTGGCTTGAGAACATTGGACATTGGGTTGGCCACTAACCCCTGCACCAATCCGAATTAGAGCAGCGTGGTGGAGTATGCTCTAGACCTCCCGCAGCTATGTCTGTGGGGGATACCCTCGCCCAGCAGTGGAGCGTCTATGGGTCGTAGCGAACGTAGGTAGTGAAATGGAATAGTGGAAATAAATGAGAGAAAGCAGGAGATAACTGAAGAAGCGATTCTCCTGTAGCTTGGGACCAGAATCTGTCTACGGTATCTTCTGCATGCGTAAAAGTCGACCAAAAGGGATCTTCTGGGGTCACAGGCGGCAAGAGTGGGAGCTCGAACCGTCCAGAGACCCCGGGAAAGACGACTTTATGTGTGTCAGTTTTAATACGAGCTTTGTTCTTAATTCTGTATGCCCGGGTATCGAACTCAGGGCCTCTTCACGCTTGAGACCAAAATTATTTATTAACCGGATTAATAACCGGGCCGGATTTAGAAGTCTGGAGGCCTCGGGGCAAACAAAGAAGTGGAGGTCCCACATATTAATTATCAAATGAAATGATCAATTTTTTTTCAGTCGCGTTTTTCAGTCAATAACTTATTGTGAAACCAAGTAGTCTTAAGCTTTTAGTATTTAACAAACATAATAATATAAAAATATAGATCAATGATTTCTGTTAATATTGAAGAACAATATACTTAATCATGTTTGTATAGAGGTAAAGGTAAAACAGCGAAAAAAAAATCAAAAGGAAAGTTGTTTACTAGTGTTTACTAGTTGGAATTTGAAACATTTTTTTCCGAAGTGTATTGTGGAGGCCCCTCTTTTGTGGAGGCCCAGGGCTGTAGCCCCGGTTGCCCTCCCCTAAATCCGGCCTTGCTATCACCTATTTTAAGCCATCATCTATTTTAAAATATCCCTAGATTTCATAATATGTGTCCTAGAAGTACACTACTCACACGAGATACGCTGATATCAACGTAAAGATAACATGATCGATGGGTGATAAGAGATCTGTGCCGCGTGATAAAGATTAAGGATATATCATCTTGCTGCTCTTATTGAGATTGAGTTTTGAAGCGTTATATATTGTAGCGTCCCTAGTACAAGGCTCGCCTCGATTCTATGTGATCGACAGAGTTAAAACGACGGCGCGGTGGAAGAGTGACCGCTAGAGGCAGAATTTAATGGGCTCTACCGTGCTTCGGAGGGCACGCTAAGCTGGTCCCGGTTGGTTTCAATGGTAAAAGCAATCGATAAACCTTGTGGCTAGAGAACATTCACTTCGACAAGGCTTAACGACTGTTTCCAGCATTGAAACAACCGGGACCGACGGCTTTACGTGCCCTCCGAAGCGAGGCAGCGTCCATGAAATTTTGCCACTAGCGGTCACCTATCCACAAACCGACCTCAAACTCTTTCGATCACATTGAATCGACGCGACGCGACTCGCCTCTCACTCGAGCAGTCCGGGTTCAAACCCCAGCGGCACGCACCAATGACTTTCTAAGTTATGTGCGATTTAAGAAATTAAATGTCACTTGCTACAACGGTGAAGGACACATCTTGAGGAAGCCTGCATGCCTGAGAGTTCTTCATAATGTTCTCGAAGGCATGTGAAGTCTGCCAATACGCACTTGGCCAGCGTGGTGGACTAAGGCTTAATCCCTCCCATTCTGAGAGGAGACCCGTGTCCAACAGTGGGACGTCTATGGGTCGCAGCGAGCGAGTATCAATTTCAAAGCCCAAACTATACAATCTAAACCTGAAATATCAATAAAAAAAAATTATATTCAAATGCAAGGATTTATCGCAGAATTTACGTCGCTATAGGCTGTCGCGCGCGTGCGCTCACGAGTGAAAGGGACGGGAGACGCGGGAAATTGTAAAATGGCGTCGGCCTTGAGATCAGCGATAACACGTTACGTACGAGGTTGTATGGGATTGTTTCATGTACGTTCAGCCGTTCGAAAGACATTTCTACATGAAAGATTTCCGTAAACTCACGCCTGTCTCCCATTGGGGTAGACAGGCGGCGAAACCGCACAGCGCGTGGAAATCTTTCAAGGCAATTGAATATTTAAATTCTAATTAACATTCGACATGCCATTATAATAATATAGATGACATCTTATATTTTGTATTTCTGACATTTCTTTACGATAACATAAAAAATATGTTATGGTAAAGAAATGTCAGAACATAAAAAATATGTTAGACATGGTAAAGAAATGTCAGAAATACAAAATATAAGATGTCATCTATAATTATTTATTGACGTCATGTATTAATAATTAGAAATCATAATTGTAACTATTTTAAAAATATTTGCATGCTAATTTTAGCTGAATACCATGTACAGCTCGATATGTATTGTATGTATATGCGTTTTTTCAAAGCAAATAAATGACTAAATGACTAAATGACTGACTAAATAAGCACTAAATACTATCTAAAATTGGTTTCTGTTATATACCTGACAAGCACCGGTTGATAGTCCTGAGGGAGTATTTTAGGGAACACAATGAAAAGCTGCTGTCCGTTACTTGGCATTTAATGCAAGTGGCGTTACATTTTATATCGAGATCTACCTACATAAATAATTATTTTCTACCTACATACATATTTGATATTTTATGAATTCCTATATACCACAGTTTCCGGTTACACTTCCTTAGAGGCGAACATCTTAGTTCTCAAGCGCGCCCGATCACATTGGGCTATGGACGCTACAAACAATTACTAACAGGAATAGTACTAACACCAATTAACAGGAAATTTTAAATGTAATATACGCTTAACGTGCTCTCCGTAGTACGGACTTCGGAGGGCACATTAAACAGTTGGTCCAAGTAATTTTTTCAACGGTAAAAACAATCTTTAAGCCTTGTCGATGACCTTCGGGTGGCTTGTGAACTTTCGACGCTGGCTTGGCAACCCCTACACCAATTGGAGCAGTGTGGTGGAGTATGGTCTAGACCTCCCGCAGCTGTGACTGTGGGGAAGACCGAGCCCAACAGTGGGCGTTCTATGGGCTGGAGCTAGCTTTAGAAGGTTACGCATCATGTGAAAACCTTTTCTTTTTGGTTCAACGAGTGGGAAATTTTGAAAAGGTACCCGAACGTCGTGGGAGCGACGCCGGGTTATGATGTGGGACATTCACCCACTAAAACCCGCTCGGTGGCCTACTCCGGCGCTACAGGAGGGCTCCGGGATCTCTCGTAGAACGCGCCGGTCCCCTCCGGCGCTGCGCCCAAGACGGGCTCTTCCCGGTTTACACAACGCTGTGCAGCCACAAACAGCGTCGTCTTTCCCGGGGTCACAATAATCGTCGGTACAAAAGTTTTGCAGTTTTTACATGACATCAATATCTTGACACAACGCATCCTGTGGCAAAATATTGTTTACGTAGCATTTCAAATATAAATGTTATTATTACAAATCGTTTTTCTGCATAACTGAAATTTAAAAAGTAAAAATTCTACAAAGGCAAACTAATGTATGTGAGATTAGTTTACTTATTACTGCCAAAATGACACTTTAGCTAGTTGACTTTTGTACCGAAGACATGATGGACGGTTCGAGTTCCCCCTCTCACCGCCCGCAACCCCAGAAGTCCCCTTTTAGTCGCCGTAGCACTATTCTGGTCCCGAGCTACAAAGACGATCATGTAAAAAACTTATAATTAATAATATAATCTATACTTCTATACTAATATTATAAGATGAAACATTTGTTTTAATGTTTTCACACAATAACTAAGTACTGGACCGATTTCAAAAATTCTTTCACCGTTAGAAAGCTGCATCTTCACTGAGTGATAGAGGCTATATAATATTACTAGGGGTAAACGAAACTATTGTTATGTCTATTATCTATACTATACAAACAGCAAAAAAAAATCATGTTAGTTGTATGGGAGCCCCCTTCAATATTTATTATTTGTTTTTTTAGTATTTGTTGTTTTATAGCGGCAACAGAAATACATCATCCATCTGTGAACAATTCAACTATCTAACTATAACGGTTCATGAGATACAGCCTGGTGACAGACAGACAGACGGACAACGGAGCGTTAGTAATCATCATCATCATCACACCCACACCCTTTCTTTGTCCCACTGCTGGGCACGGGTCTCCTCTCAGAACAGGAGGGATTAGGCCTTAGTCCACCACGCTGGCCAAGTGCGGATTGGCAGACTTCACATGCCTTCGGGAACATTAGAAGAACTCTCAGGCATGCAGGTTTCCTCACGATGTGTCTTCACCGTTACAGCAAGTGACATTTAATTTCTTAAATCGCACATAATGTAACTAAGAAAAGTCATTGGTGCGTGCCGCTGGGGCTTGAACCCGGACCGCTCGAGTGAGAGGCGAGTTCGATAGGCGTTAGTAATAGGGTCCCGTTTTACCCTTTGGGTACTGAACCCTAAAAGGAATTATTCGCTGCGACCCATAGACGTCCCACTGCTGGGCACGGGTCTCCCCCACAGACACTTCTGCGGGAGGTCTAGAGCATACTCCACCACGCTGCTCCAATGCGGATTGGTGGAGGGGTTAGTGGCCAACCCAGTGTCGAATGTTCTCAAGCCACCCGAAGGTCTTCGACAAGGCTTAACGACTGTTTCCAGCATTGAAAACAACCGGGACCGACGGCTTTACGGGGTCCATGAAATTTTGCCACTAGCGGTCACCCATCCACAAACCGACCGCGCCCTTAACACTTTCGATCACATTGAATCGAAGCGAGCCATTGGGGTATGGACGCTAAAGAATTATTACCAAAATCAAAACATTCTCGTTAATATTATCGGTAGCTTGATACGTAATCATGCAATCATTTAATCTGCATCATTATAATATACTGATAACGCGTGTTATGATACAAGGCAATAACCCTAAACTACTCAGCGATTGTGTTAAACAGTAGCTCGAGCATTTATCTACGTCATAAATCCTAAATCCATAGCCTAATACTCCTTCCTTTCTTTGTCTCACTTGTTGGAAACATTAACTTGTATACATTGACGTTTTTTGTTATCTGTACTTTTACTATTATTCTGTGTCTGTGGAAACGACTTGTCTATTTTCTCTCTCTATAAATTCATCCGTCACGGGCACACGCGTTTTTTACTCGGCTCGCAAATTTAATAATTTTTGGACCCAATCTTGCTTTTTCTCACCACTGTTGGGCACCGGTCTCCTCTCAGAATGAGTGGGATTAGGCCTTAGTACACCACGCTGGCCAAGTGTGGATTGACAGACTTGATACGCCATCGAGAACGTTATGAAGAATTATTAGGCATGCAGGTTTCCTCACGATGTGTCCACCACCGTTACAGCAAGTGACATTTAATTTCTTAAATCGCACATAACTTAGAAAAGTCATTGGTGCGTGCCGCTGGGGTTTGAACCCGGACCGCTCGAGTGAGGCGAGTTCGATAGCCACTGGGCTGTCACCGCTGATATTCTTCATCTAACATTAATTAACATAATTACCATGAAACTAAGGAATATACTGTGGTAGAGTTCATATAATAACAGAGTGAGAAAATATACAGCAAATTTTTTTTAAAGCTTTTTATAACTTTATTTTTTATTTACATTGTCATTGGAACAAAATATGTGTGCCAAATTTCAGCTCGAAAGCTTCAGTGGAAGTGGGTGAAATATTGATTGCACTGGACATACATACATACATACGAGTGAAGTTAAATAAAAGCTTTTAATAAAGGTTTTTAATAATATATTTTTTATTTTTTATTTCCAGCGCAGAGCAAACAAGTAGCTTACTATACAGCTGATTCAGGAAAATCTACGGCAGGGGTGTTCGAGCCGCGCCGCACTGCGGCCCGCTCGCAACTAGGTCACGGGTTAGGCTCCCCTGGATCGTTGTAACTGAGCCCACTACCTTTCTATAGCACGTGTTTTTAGATCTTTTATGTAACGTTGTATAATTTTACATTTTACAATATATTTTTTAATGGATATAAAATAGCAAACGAGCTTGCAGCACCACCTATCCGCTGCCGCGCATGACAACTCTCAGCGAACTGGACTAACCATTGGATGGTTAGTCCCTGTTTGAGTCTTGTTCAAAGTCATTCACAGTTGTCATGGGTGGCAGCGGATGGGTGGTGCTGCAGACTCGTTTGCTATCTTATATCCTTAAAAAAGGCTCCGATCAGTTCACGTTTTATTTTTATGGATACAAGATAGCAAACGAGCTTGCAGCACCACCCATCCGCTGCCGACCATATTTCCACATTGTTAATGTTTGTTGTAAAATGTAATCCATACTAATATTATAAATGCGAAATCCCAATATTATAAATCTGTCTGTCTGTCTGTCTCGCTTTCACGCCAAAACTACTGAACCGATTTAAATGAAATTTGGTTCACAGATAGTCTAGGTCTAGAGTCTGAGAAAGGACATTAGGACATAAAGAGGAAACATTTGTTTGCAATGTTTAAACACAAAAACTACTGGACCGATTTTAAAAATTCTTTCACCATTAGAAAGCTGCATCTTCACTGAGTGACATTGGCTATATAATATTACTAGGTGTAAACGAAACTATTGTTATGTCTAATTCCACGCGTCCACTAGTAAATATATAATTTCTTTCAAATCCCAAAAGGCTGTGACTTTAATAAAGGATGGTAGTATCCTTATCAAGCCATATAATACATTTTTTTAAATATAATATAGACGGACAAACAGACATACGGCCCACCTGATGGTAAGTGGTCACCGTCGTCTATGGACACGTGCGACACCAGGGGTATCACAGGTCCGTTGTCTGCCTCCATGTGTAGCTCGAAGGGAAAACCGCAGTCGGAAGCTCATTCCACAGGAGACCAGTTCCATTGTATTATGTCATGTCACTAATCTTAGGGTCTAGACTTGTTGTGAAGATTTTAGAAGCATAAAAGTAAGTAATTTAACAATTTAGTGATTTAAAAACGTAATTTTCCGGAATATCATGCAGGATCCCGGTAGCATAATGCAAATTCAAATTCAAATTCAAATAATTTATTTCGCTATGAGGTGATTACACACGCTTAACGAAAGTCTAGGTAACTACAAACTACTTAAAGAGAAGAGATATAATGCTATTCTAAACTGATTAATATAAAGCAAAAGATGAGCTATTGATAATTGAATGAATAGCTAATCCTACACGGGTGCCTAACCTGCCTTATGGCTAATTTACATCAATTACTTACCACTAAGCTAAGCTCTAAGTCACGATAGACCTCACTCTCGTTCATCAACTCATTCATTCGTTCACTATTTAACGATGTATTGGAATGTTATGCTGCGATCCGTTCCCGGTTCCGGGAATTGGGTCAGTGGCGCGCCAGCCGCCTGCCAGGCTTTCATATTAAACTCTGGTATTCCGTATCCAGGTCCCCTAATTTCTATAAAATTCTGGCTATCCATCCATCCATCAGCTTTTTTAGGTCTTCGCAGGTCACATTTATAATATTAGTATGGATTTAATTGTATCACTCATTCCGCTGCGACCCATACGCTCGTCGGAGGCCGTTAGAGGAGGCCTATGTCCAAGGAAAAGCTGTCACTGCGACCCATAGACGTCCCACTGCTGGGCACGGGTCTCCCCCACAGACACTGCTGCGGGAAGTCTAGAGCATACTCCACCACGCTGCTCCGATGCGGATTGGTGGAGGGGTTAGTGGCCAACCCAGTGTCGAATGTTCTCAAGCCACTTGTCTTCGACAAGACTTAACGACTGTTTCCACCATTGAAAACAACAGGGACCGACGTTTTTACGTGCCCTCCGAAGCACGGTAGCGTCCATGAAATTTTGCCACTAACGGTCACCCATCCACAAACCGACCGCGCCCGTCGTTGCTTAACTCTTTCGATCAGATTGAGCCATTGAGCTATGGACGCTACAACTACCTGTCGCTCATTCTACCTGCCCTTTATTCTTACCATCGCATGGCTGGTAGAGAATGCCGCAAGGTATTAAGTCAGCACTTTGTAAAACATTTTATTGTTTTACAATAAAGAAAATAAATAAATAATGATAACAACATTTTAAGCGACCATTAAAATCTTATCAAATCTAAATATCACGAAATATGCCTGTAACATTTAGTTTCCCAATCCCCTAACTATACATTCATTCAGTGTTTTAATAAGGCTAGAGAAATTTTATTCATCTATCAACTGAGTCACTGGGTCACTGAACCAGGCTATTGGCGTTGTACAGAGTTCACCTCTGAAGAGGTGCTGCCATTTTTATTGGGGCGATTCTCACAACTAACCACCATAAAAAAATCTATCATCATCCATCCATCCATCAGCCTTTCGAGGTCCACTGCTAGACATAGGCCTCTCCTAAACGACACCACTCCGACCGGTCCTGTGCCTTCTGAATCCAGCGGTTTGCCGCTGCCTTCTTCAGGTCGTCGGACAGACGATGGACACCTTGTCGAAGGGCTACCTGTACTCTTCATAATACTAACTAATATTAAAATATATTTATATTAATTATCATAACTATAGTAATATAAATATTATCAATTTTTTATGTCATAAGAACCATCTTTGAACTTATACCTACACATAAAAAATATATATATATGTACAAAGGTCCACGCATTCTCGCGTTTTGAGCTTAGAACCAAATTATCCATTCATGATTTGTTTTATGGATTAATATCTAAATAATTCAAATTAAATATTGCCGTATACACATCATTCATTCAATCATTCAACTCAAATATTTAAAAAAAAACATTTAATTTCATAAATTACAACGAACTACAAGACCTTGTATACTATGTTACTTGCTGCTACGGAACCCTTCATGGGCGAGTCCGACTCGCACTTGGCCGCTTTTTTTATAAGCCTTTATTGCTGTACTAAATAATTAAATTAGTACTTTTTTTTTAAGAATTTCATTTTTGTACAGCTTGTCCTTGGACATAGGCCTCCAACGACCTCCACTTGTCTCTATCCCTAGCGCTAAGGAAAACCGTGTTAGGCAGTTTTCAAACAAGCCAGTGCCCACAATGTTGGTAAATAAAATAAAAAATTTTAAAAAAAGCCTCTAATTATTCCAGTAACCAAGAAACTGTTAATAATATAATAAAATAACTGCAATAATATGTAATATAATCTTTAAATTTACCCTAATTAAATCTTAAATTTAAACAGTTTTTAAATGCTGTATATATAATTACGGGACCGTTCTACGGGTAAAGGCCTCCTACAATAAATGCCAGGAATATCTGCGACTGCAACCCTCCGTAAGACAACGTTGGTACCATTAACGATAGCTCGAGCTGACCAGACCTAGAAGCGAACCTACTAAGCGACCAGATTAAACCTCTTAACCTACAAAGCGACCAGATTGGGGTTGTGTTGAGATTCGTTTCTGGCCGTGTGTGAGAATGTCCAAGAGATTTATTGTTTATATTAATTAGGCAGTTTTAAAACAGAAGTCAGTGCCCACAACGTTGGTACCATTAACAATAGCTCGAGCTGGCCAGACCTACCTACAAAGCGACCAGATTAAACCTCTTTAGGGGCTTGTGAGACTCGTTTCATCCCGCGCCGCGCCACTGACCCACTTCCCGCCCGCACTGCGGCGTAGCGCGACTGCGCGCTTTCCGATGGGGTTTAGGCTTCCCGCACACGAGGGAATTTCACACCGATTTTGTGACCGAACACCGGTGTTGTTGTCAAAGTCAAAGTCAAATAATTTATTTCGCTATGAAGTGATTAGACACGCTATACGAAGTCTGTGCTACGGTAGCCCCTGCCTGTCGTAAAAGGCGACTAAAAGGGGGCTTCTGGGGTCGCGGGCGGTGAGAGGGGGAGCTCGAATCGTCCATCATGTGACCCCGGGAAAGTCGACGCTGTTTGTGGCTGCACAGCGTTGTGTAAACCGGGAAGAGACTGTCTTGGGCGCAGCGCTGGAGGGGACCGGCGCGTTCTACGCGAGATCCCGGAGCCCTCCTGTAGCGCCGGAGTAGGCCACCGAGTGGGTTTTAGTGGGTGAAAGTCCCACATAACCCGGCGTCGCTCCCACGACGTCCAGGTACCTTTTCAAGGTTTCCCGCTCGTTAAACAAAAAAAAAAAGGTAACTACAAACTACTTAAAGAAAAGAGATATCATGCTATTTTAAACTGATCAATATAAGGCAAAGGATTAGCTATTGATCATTGAATGAATAGCTAATCCTACACGGGTGCCTAACCTGCCTTATGGCTAATTTACATTAATTACCTACCACTAAGTTAAGCTCTAAGTCACGATAGACTATCTATCTGGTCATCGGCTTTAGCCAAAGTTTCATGGACGCTACCGTGCTTCGGAGGGCACGTAAAGCCGTCGGTCCCGGTTGTTTACAAAGGTGGAAACAGTCGTTAAGCCTTGTCATTCGACACTGGGTTGGCCACTAACCCCTCCACCGATCCGCATTGGAGCAGCGCGGTGGAGTATGCTCTAGACCTCCCGCAGCTGTGTCTGTGGGGGAGACCCGTGCCCAGCAATGGGACGTCTATGGGTCGCAGCGAAGTAAGTGTAGAGCTCTTCACAAGTTATGTTTAGGTACCATGGTGGTGGAATATGGTAGTGTAGTCCGTGGTTCCATAATAGAAATAGAAAATATTTATTTGGTACAGAAGGTACAACGTAACATTTGAAGAAAACAAACTAATAATTATTAACTTGCACCTCCTGTCCCAAAGATGCGTACACTCAGCATATGCTATGGCAGTAACTGTAGCGCTGGTTTTCAGTGCAGCCTTGGAGACAGTATTCGGACGATGAGATGGACAATAGGTGGTGAAAAAACCATACACCGGAAATTAGGGTTGCCATCTGTTCGGATTTAGCCGGACATGTTTGACTATATACGGTCCTGTCGGGCTAAATATTGATGTGTCCGGCCTTGTCCGGCTTTTGTTAGGCTTTTTAGGTTACGCGGCATTCGCTTAGCTGCGCAGCGGGTGAGTGTGGTAGTAACATTATGTATCAATGGCTTTACATATTTCATTGCGTTTTTATAAAGAAAGAAAGAATCATTTATTTGCTACAATCGGTTTGCAACACAGAAAACTATATGAAGTAGGTACATATGTTTAACCTACAAAATAAAAAATAAAGTTCTATGTTGCAGTGACCACTCAGCAAATAGGTCTACACTCAGCATAGCTGCAGTTGCTCAAACTGCAACACCGATTTTCAGTGCAGCCTGTAGTGTGTGTGTTTTACGTTGATGTAAACACATAAACAATAAACTTGTGTGGAAAGTAATTCCGGAGGACTTATTATGTTTTTGTGATCTTGAATCGCACTATTTCACTGTGCATTTGCCCAGTTTGAAGATATTTTTTGTCAGTTCAACTCGGCCGCCGTCACACAGAGTAGGTATTGAACTGACGTTAGTTACTGGGCCTACACTAGGGCATAGGATAAGAATATTGTAAATTCTTCCTAAAGCCGATGACCAGATAGATAGTCTATCGTGACTTAGAGCTTAGCTTAGTGGTAGGTAATTATTGCAGGTTAGGCACCTGTGTAGGATTAGCTATTCATTCAAGGATCAATAGCTCATCCTTTGCTTTATATTAATCAGTTTAGAATAGCATTATATCTCTTCTCTTTAAGTACTTTGTAGTTACCTAGACTTTCGTTAAGCGTGTGTAATCACCTCATAGCGAAATAAATTATTTGAATTTGAATTTTACGCTTATGGCTGTGGCCATATGTCCAGTGGCAACGCTTTGGCGCAGTAATTACTAATCTAGTGGTAACATAATTATATATCAATGACTGCGATAAATAAATACTTAAAACGAACATCGTTTTTTACTCAGATAACAGAAGTTATTTACTAATGTAGCTTGTCAATTTAAAAAAAATTGTATTAATAAAAGGTATATTGTGATATTTTTTCAAAGTCAAATAATTTATTTCGCTACGAGGACACGCTTATCGGACGTCTTATTGTCTAGGTAACTACAAAGTACTAAATGTAAAAGAGCAGTACCACCGCCCGCCACGGTACCTAGTACCATTTCTGCCGTGTAATAATAGTTCTTAAAGCAATTGTGGTCCGGTTGGAAAGGTGTGGTTTCCGGTTACACTTCTTTAGAGGCGACGATCTTAGTCCTCAAGGGTAGCAACACATCTGCGACTGACTTAGAACGAGACTCCTACTAACAAGTACTAACTGGACTATTACTAACACCAACTAACAGGACTAACCATCACTAACAGTCCCCAGTCCTCATACCTACTAACGAACTGACCAACTAATGTTCTAATTAACTTTCTCAGCTAATTGGACTAACCATCCCAGTCCCTAATTGAGTCTTGATCAAAGTCAGTCACAGTTGTCATGGGTGGCAGCGGATGGGTGGTGCTGCAAGCTTGTTTGCTATCCTGTATCCATAAAAAAAAGATATAATGCTACTCTAAATTGATTAATATAAAGCAGCTAATTATTTATCTATATATCTATATATATAAAAGGAGAAGGTGACTGACTGACTGACTGACTGACTGACTGACTGACTGACTGACATATCAACGCAGGGCCTAAACCACAAAGGCTAGAAACTTGAAATTTTGCACAGGGGTTCCTTTTATAAAGTAGGGGAGCACTAAGAAAGGATTTTTAAAAATTCACCCCCTAAGGGGGTAAAACGGGGGTGCAAATTTAGTATGAAACTTTGCCGTTTTTGAAGTCAAGTGGGCAACCGGAACGCGGGCAGACGTCGTTGATGGGTCTAATTCTACGCGAGCGAAGCTGCGGGCGTCCACTAGTCTATATAATAAAAGGAGAAGGTGACTGACTGACTGACTGACTGACTGACATATCAACGCAGGGCCTAAACTATAAGGGTTAGAAACTTGAAATTTTGCACAGGGGTTCCTTTTATAACGTAGGGGAGCACTTAGAAAGCATTTTTGAAAATTCATCCCCTAAGGGGGTAAAACGGGGGGTGCAAAGTTAGTATGAAACTTTGCCGTTTTTGAAGTCAAGTGGGCAACCCGAACGCGGGCAGACGTCGTTAGTGGGTCTAATTCTACGCGAGCGAAGCTGCGGGCGTCCACTAGACTGACTGACTGACTGACTGACTGACATATCAACGCAGGGCCTAAACTATAAGGGTTAGAAACTTGAAATTTTGCACAGGGGTTCCTTTTATAACGTAGGGGAGCACTTAGAAAGCATTTTTGAAAATTCATCCCCTAAGGGGGTAAAACGGGGGGTGCAAAGTTAGTATGAAACTTTGCCGTTTTTGAAGTCAAGTGGGCAACCCGAACGCGGGCAGACGTCGTTAGTGGGTCTAATTCTACGCGAGCGAAGCTGCGGGCGTCCACTAGTTTACTTATAAACGCTCTAACGTGAAAGTTACGAGTATATAGGATTAGCTATCGATCATTGGATGAATCCTTTAATAATAATAACTTTATACTCAGGCAGTATGTACATTACACATTAATTACCTATTCGCTGTGACCCATAGACGTCCCACTGCTGGGCACGGGTCTACCCCACAGACGCAGCTGCGGGAGGTCTAGAGCATACTCCACCACGCTGCTCCAATGCGGATTGGTGGAGGGGTTAGTGGCGGTAGTGACGAATGTTCTCAAGCCACCCCGAAGGTCTACGACAAGGCTTAACGACTGTTTCCAGCATTGAAAACAACCGGGACCGACGGCTTTACGTGTCCTCCGAAGCACGGTAGCGTCCATGAAATTTTGCCACTAGCGGTCACCCATCCACAAACCGACCGCGCCCGTCGTTGCTCACACATCACATTGAATCGACGCGAGCCATTGGGCTATGGACGCTACATATCATACTACATATCATATCATATACATATATTGTATTAACTATTGTACTTTTATCGCTGTTGAATTGCCTAAAGTAATTTCCGGGTTCGTCACAGTTGTCATGGTTGGCGTTGCCTGTGCAGCATGTTCGTTTGCTCTAAAACCACCCGCAGTGCCGCAGTGTTCGGATCTGGGTCACCGTTACGCCATAGCCCGTGGAGTTCAGCGGACAAACATACACCGCCATAGCACAGTGTTATAAGTAATTTACCAAGCCACAGCGCAAGTAAATGATATTCATATTATGTACTAGTGGACGCCGGCGCTTCGCGCGTGGAATTAGACATAACAATAGTTTCGTACACCTAGTAGTATTATATAGCGTATATATATAGCGTATATATAGTAGTATATATTACTAGTGGACGCCCGCAGCTTCGCTCGCGTAGAATTAGACGCAATAACGACGTCTGCCCGCGTTCGGGTTGCCCACTTGACTTCAAAAACGGCAAAGTTTCATACTAACTTTGCACCCCCGTTTTACCCTCTTAGGGGGTGAATAACGTTACGTTATAAAAGGAACCCCTTTGCAAAATTTCAAGTTTCTAACCCTTATAGTTTAGGCCCTGCGTTGATATGTCAGTCAGTCAGTCAGTCAGTCAGTCAGTCAGTCAGTCAGTCAGTCAGCTTCTCCTTTTATATATATAGATATGTGTTGACTTATAAGAAAGTTTTCTCATTCAATGTCAGGTGAAACATATTCCCCGCGGCATGAAAGTTTAACTTAAAACCAGCGGTTTTGTATCATTGTGCGGGACTTACATGATAATACGACTGACACCAGCCGCCCTGCACTAGTCTTTACCTAATTTTCGACTTTTTCAAAGTCAGATGCCCTGTCTGTTTGTTGGTAAACAATTTTTGTACAGGTTTCATAGTCCTCCAAGTTAAAACTCATACTCACAAGTCAGTTTCAACTGAAAATGAAACTACATTCAGTCTGTCAGAGTTTGTTCATGTTCGTTTGGCATCTTAGATTTACTATTTTTCACTATAATATTATAAATGCGAAAGAAACTGTCTGTTTGTCTGTCTGTCTCGCTTTCAAGTCAAAACTACTAAACCGATTTAAATGAAATTTGGTACACAAATAGTCTAGATCTAGAGCCTGAGAAAGGGCATAGGCTACTTTTAAATTGGAAAAATGTGTTGTAAACGGTTGAAAAGGGGGTTGAAAGGTTGTATGAAAGTACCTATTGTCATTTTCAGAACTAGAAGTATAAAATTAATATTTTAGGCTGTTGATTAGATACAAATAAATATGGCATTCAAAGTTTGTAAATGTAAAATAAACATACGGGATAACACATTTACGGATTCATTACAAATTTATGGAGCTAAAGTTAACGCATTAAGAAGAATCTATTATTATGTCTAATATTACGCGAGCGAAGCTGCGGGCGTCCACTAGTATTAACCAAAAAAAATAAAATAATAATATGAATTGGTTCAGTGGCTGGAAATCGACTAGTCAACTGAAAGGGTCCGGAAACAAAATGGCGAGAGATATTTTCTCAGTCGTAAAATTATGTCCGCTAAAATTTTATCGTACTGTGATAGATAACTGATCCATAGACGTCCCACTGCTGGGCACGGGTCTCCCCTAAAGCTGCAGGTCTAGAGCATACTCCACCACGCTGCTCCAATGCAGATTGCTGGAGGATTTAGCCAACCCAATGTCGAATGTTATGAAGCCACACGAAGGTCGTCAAGGTTTAACGACTGTTTTCATTTTAGAAAATAACCGGGACTGGCTTTATGTGCCCTCCGAAGCACGATAGCGTCCATGAAATTTTGGCACAACCCATCCACAAACCGACCGCGCCCGTCGTTGCTTAACTCTTTTGAGCACAAATAAAAAAGGATAATTATAATTATATTATGCCAAAAAGTGTCCGCACTCAGCAGTGAACCACAACTGCTGGTTTTCAGGGTTGGTATTTGTGTTTAAAACTTCTGTGGTTTGGGAAGTTTAATGAAATGAAATTTTAATGGATTATAACCTTCGGCGGTTAGAGACGACGAGAAAAGTTGGTGAAATGCGGTCGCTAGTCTCTATCGCTTCATCATTTAGTGACTGGCGACTGAAAAAGCCGGACGAATTTGAAAAAGGGTTACGATGAAGAATGGATGTAATTACTGCTATTTTTTTTTTAAATACCATGGACTTTCACACACGGCTATCTGACCCCAAATTAGGCGCGAACCTGTACTATGGGTGTCAGAGACTGATATACATACGTAGATATTTTTAAATACATACTTAAATAGATAATATTGACATCCAGACACAGAACAAACACAAGTGTTCGTCACACGAATAATTGTCCTGAGTGGTATTCGAACCCACGACCCCTGGCGCAACAGGTAGGGTCACTACCGATTGCGCTAACGGGCCCGTCAATAACTTTCGAAGTTATGTGCGTTTTAAGGTTAAGTCATTGGTTCCGCTGGGGTTTGAACCCGGACCGCTCGAGTGAGAGGCGAGTTCGATAGCCACTGGGCTGTCACCGCTTGTCAAGAAAAATAACCGTAACGTTAAAATTTTATTTTGCTTTAAATTTAAAATTTTTAAAAAAATTTGTACTATCTTTATCAAAGAGAATAAACAAACATGGAGTAGTTTTTGTTCACAGAGTAGGCAAGCTTGTCAATGGTATGGACTAAAAATAGCGCGAATTTCTAGGTTACTGCGACAGTGCAGGTTTTTAATCTATATCCGAAACATGCGCAGTGGATTCAGCTGTTTTTGATGTGAAACATCTTTAGGCGGAGGGCAAACCAGATCCGCCGCGGAATCCGCCTCCAATCCGCATTGGAGCAGCGTGGTGGAGTATACTCTAGCTAGACTGTGCAGCTGTGGGGGAAACCCGTGCCCAGCGGCGGGACATCTATGGGTGGCTAGATACCCACAGCACTTGCAAGGCTTTCAGGTGACAAACAGATAATGCATTTACAACTAACGCGTTGACAGATTATATCGAGCTACGACAGATTAAACTATATTTTTAGCGTTCAATGACAGAGCTGTGGACAACACAATTGAATACGATTCTAATGCAATAAGCAGCGCTGTAGCGTTGACATCCACACTATCCATCCATCCATCAGCCTTTTTGGCCCACTGCTGGACATAGGCCTCCCTCAATCGTCGCCTCCACCCGATCCTGCGCCCTCTGAATCCAACGGTTCCCCGCTGTCTTCTTCAGGTCGTCAGTCCACCTCGTCGGGGGGCGGCATACTTCGTTTTCCGAGACGCGGTCTCCACTCGAGGACTTCTTACCCAACGGTTATCAGTCCGTCGAGCGACGTGGCCTGCCCATTGCCACTTCAGTTCGCTGATCCTGCGAGCTATGTCGGTAACCTTCCTTACTATCTACGAGTATATCTATACTAATATTTTATAGAGGATATACATGTAATGTTTTCACACAAAAACTACTGGACCGATTTCAAAAATTCTTTCACCATTAGAAAGCTGCATCTTCACTGAGTGACATAGGCTATATAATACTTATTACTACGTGTGAAAGAAACTATTGTTATGTCTAATTCCACGCGAGCGAAGCTGCGGGCGTCAACTAGTACCAATATATAAAGATGTGTCTCTTGGTTTGTCCTTCAACGGAATGACGGATCGTAGAGATTTTTCATATAGATACGTACGGCCTACCATAGACAAAATGCTGGTGGATGTTAACATAACGTAACAGTAGCGTCCATAGCCCAATGGCTCGCGTCCATTCTATGTGATCGAAAGAGTTAAGCAACGACTGGCGCGGTCGGTATGTGGATGGGTGAGCGCTAGTGGCAACATTTCATGGACGCTTCCGTGCTTCGGAGGGCACGTAAAGCCGTCGGTCCCGGTGTGTAACTTCACATTCATAAAAACATATTGTTTCTCAGAAGTGGATGTTGCGCATGCAGATTCTACCACTCAACCCATGTAAAATGAAACGCAATGAGAAAAAATGCTGAAAACCACACAAGGTTACGAACAATGGCACTGCCTCCGCCGGTTGTATATATCAAACACATTACTGTTTGTAAATCAACCAGGCATTCCACGGAATCTGTTGGCTGCCCACTGTTGGGCACAGGTTCCTCCCACAGGCCACAGCCAGGTGTAGAGCAGGGGTCGGTAACCTGCGGCTCGCGAGCCACAAGCTCTTTGGATGTGAAGCTGCGGCTCTATAGTTCCATACGCAAGTATAAATTGATATTTTTCTAATGAATTTAAAAACAAAAAATATATTTTTTTTTGCTTTTTATCGAAAAAACTTTATTATTCGGTAGTGACCCTGTCTGTTGCGCCAGGGGTCGTGGTTTCGAATCCCACTCAGGACTAATATTCGTGTGACGATCATCCAGACACAGAACAAATAAACTGTGATCTGGATGTTAGTATTATCTATTTAATTACTCGTATGTATTTAAAACTATCTATGTATGTATATCAGTCTCTGACACCTATATTACAGGATCGCGCCTACTTTGGAGTCAGATGGCCGTCTGTGAGAATAATAGATATTTATATATTATTTACTTATTATTCATTCCGGAATTTGTAATTTTTTTGCTAACCCTTCCCGACCACAAAATAAATTCAATTCAAACACACACACACACTTAAAATTGGCTACATAGTGACTTCAAAGGGTTTGCAGACACATACAACACACATTTTTCTTCGGGTCTGCTATATATTATTATCGTATCTAAATTGTCATACAAGTATTATTGTAACAGACTTGAATTGGTGAGCAAACAAAAGTTATTATTACTTAATATTAATCTGAATTGGAGTAGCGTGGATGGATATGCTCAGCTGACTGTAAGAGTGTAAACGTGAACGGTGGGTCGACTTAGTTACTTTAAAACTGTCTGAACCATAGATTTAGCATCTTTTTGCTATACTAGATCTATGGTCTGAACAGATTATAAGAACCATAGATAATTTCAACATTTATCTACGTGCAAAGTATATGGAAATAGGTCAAAAAGTGTTGATAAATCATTGTTGTGTCAGCCCCGCGACTGACCCAGATACATTGTGTGGAAAAATCGATACCTCCCCTTTTGCCCCTCGCCTTCCCCCCTGACGTCACCCCCTCTCGCCGCGCAGTGGAAAGGAAGTAGCGCCACTTTCAGCCCTTAATGACAATTTTTAGGCGTTTTAACAAGTCACTACTAGGGTAATATTGGCAAATTTCAAACTTGCCGTGTCCACTTTTTATAAAATTTTAATAATGCTTTAATATATTTTAATAATGCTTTTTATTGGTGGTAGAACATATAGGGAACCAAATAGATTTTATATATATGACACCTAATTGGTTCCTTATAGAGTTCGCCCGGGGCAGTACCACCGCCCGCCACGGTACCTAGTACCATTACTGCCGTGTAGTAATTGTTTTTTAAGCAATTATGGTCCGGTTGGAATGGTGTGGTTTCCGGTTACACTTCTTTAGAGGCGACCATCTTAGTCCTCAAGGGTAGTAACACATCTGTGACTGACTTAGAACGTGACTCCTACTAACAAGTACTAACTGAACTATTACTAACACCAACTAACAGGACTAACTATCACTAACAGTCCCCAGTCCTCATACCTACTAACGACCTGACCAACTAATGTTCTATTTAACTCTCCTAACTAATTGGACTAACCATCCCAGTCCCTAATTGAGTCTTGTTCAAAGTCAGTCTCAGTTGTCATGGGCGGCAACGGATGGGTGGTGCTGGACGTTCGTTTGCTATCTTTATTTATTTAATTTATTTATTTATTATATGAACCACCAACAAAATCATATGTGTACAAGTGGACGCCCGCAGCTTCGCTCGCGTGGAATTAGACATTCACTAACTTCAAAAACGGCAAAGTTTCATACTAACTTTGCACCCCCGTTTTACCCCCTTAGGGCGTGAATTTTCAAAAATCCTTTCTTAGTGCTCCCCTACGTTATAAAAGGAACCCCTGTGCAAAATTTCAAGTTTCTAACCCTTATAGTTTAGGCCCTGCGTTGATATGTCAGTCAGTCAGTCAGTCAGTCAGTCAGTCAGTCAGTCAGTCAGTCAGTCAGTCAGTCACCTTCTTCTTTTATATATATAGATATGATATAATAAAGATTTAGCCTTAAGTTTATAAATAAATATAATTTCACTTACAGGTAGTTACAGCTAGCATAAAAATATTGCATAAAAAAATATTGAGAAACGGTTCGCGTTGATTGATAAAAGATAAGATAAGATAAAAATCATGTAATTCTTAACTCTTAACACAAACATAAAGCATAAACATATACATATTTTCTACTAACCCTGGGGCCAATATGCATTAACTCCGCCCATTGTAACATCTTTTTTTTGGGGTAACATTAAAGTTAATAAATAAATAAACGTAGAAATTAAAAACACAGGATTTAAAAAAAATAATTAATTGTATCCGTAAATTTTTAAATGGATAAAAAAGAAATTGAGAGATTTTACTTTTTACTACGTACCTACTTGAAACTGTCTTTTACCGCGTGTTTATTGAGAAACATTATTACATTAAGAGCCAAATGTTTACAAATTATAATCTCTTTTATATAATAAAACTGTAGCCAGGCAGGGTTCAGATTGAATAAATCTTGCAAAAATCTGGCGATAAATAGTCGATACAGATTCCGAATTTTTTTTTCATATTTATTGTCTGTTTGTCTGCTTTTTGTCTCTATGAGCGCGATGGAATCATAAACATTTAAACTGATTTTAATGAAACTTGGTTACAAAAATGCACTGAATCCGTGAGACGTATATTTTTTACTATTCATCCCGTAAAGTAACGAGGTTCACCTGGAATACAGGATGAAAGTTCGAATCGCTCGCTGCGACCCATAGACGTCCCACTGCTGGGCACGGGTCTCCCCCACAGACACTTCTGCGGGAGGTCTAGAGCATACTCCACCACGCTGCTCCAATGCGGATTGGTGGAGGGGTTAGTGGCCAACCCAGTGTCGAATGTTTTCAAGCCACCCGAAGGTCTTCGACAAGGCTTAACGACTGTTCCCAGCATTGAAAACAACCGGGACCGACGGCTTTACGTGCCCTCCGAAGCACGGTAGCGTCCATGAAATTTTTGCCACTAGCGGTCACCCATCCACAAACCGACCGCGCCAGTCGTTGCTTAACATCTTGATCGCATTGATTCGATGCGAGCCATTGGGCTATGGACGCTACAAAGTTCGCTAGGAAAGTTCGTATAGGTACTTAGAGGTTTTCTCAAACATTATCTGATAAATTTGAAATTTGCAGCAAAGGTTTGTTATACTCGGCCGACAGCGGGTGAAGCTAAATTTTGATAATTGTTAATCTTAGGTGCAGCTTGCCATTGATAAAGGCTTCCAAAGGGTATACTTATTATATTTTAAATAGTGGACGCCCGCAGCTTCGCTCGCGTGGAATTAGACGTAACATAACCTAAATACAAAATTTCATTGAAAAAATGTAGGTATATACGAAAAACTTTTATACCTACTAACTTTGCACCCCCCTTTTACCCCCTATTATTATTATTATATTAAGAGATAATTTTCGAAACTCAATAAAAAACCTTCATAGGTACTGAATTTCATTCGAATAACATCAAAAACGGCAAAGTTTCATACTAACTTTGCACCCCCGTTTTACCCCCTGAGGGGATGAATTTTCAAAAATCCTTTCTTAGTGCTCCCCTACGTTATAAAAGGAACCCCTGTGCAAAATTTCAAGTTTCTAGCCCTTATAGTTTAGGCCCTGCGTTGATATGTCAGTCAGTCAGTCAGTCACCTTCTCCTTTTATATATATAGATATCCCTGGATGATAGATCTAATTGCAGCTTGATAGATGCACGGAAAACGACATGACGCGGCGCCGCACGCGGGGTAAATCAAATCAAATCAAATCAAATAATTTATTTGTCATAAATATGGGTACATACAGTTGGTGGTAGACAATTGGGAAAATTTTGTCCGCCATATTTTGCCTGATGCGGCGTACAAATCTTTAAATCTTTCTTACAATTAGGTCAATCTTTCAAAATTTAATTAATAGCGTATCAATCTTTTTAATTTCGATGAGGTCACATCATACTCATCATACTACACTCGTCAAATTATTCAAAATATTCATTTAAAATTGCTTGTCACAAAATTTATAATTACAATTAGTCACATAGAAATTCTTACATTTATTCCTACATAATATAAAATCATGTCCTAAATAATGTTTTAAACAAAACCTAACAAGAACCTTATTCTTAAGAACCTAAGAATTCCTTCACTGAATAAAAGCATTTACCTAGTAAAGCTAGTAAAATAATGAACATTTAATATCGGTGACACTAGCGACACAGTAGCGTCCATAGCCCAATAGCTTGCGTCGATTCAATGTGATCGAAAGAGTTAAGCGACGACCGTCGCGGTCGGCTTGTGGATGGGTGACCGCTAGTGGCAAAATTTTATGGACGCTACCGTGCTTCGGAGGGCACGTAAAGCCGTCGGTCCCGGTTGTTTTCAATGGTGCAAACAGTCGTTAAGCCTTGTCGTAGACCTTCGGGTGGCTTGAGAACATTCGACACTGGGTTGGCCACTAACCCCTCCACCAATCCGCATTGGAGCAGCGTGGTGGAGTATGCTCTAGACCTCCAGCAGCTGTGTCTGTGGGGGAGACCCGTGCCCAGCAGTGGGACGTCTATGGGTCGCAGCGATCGGTGACACTTCTAGTTTGGTATGAATCTACATGTAAAAAACCTTTTCTCAATATAATATCAACATGAAATGTCAAAGGTGTTGGAGGACTGGAATGTTCACATTTATTCACTTAATAATGCAAACTTATTATAAGTACAAACATAATATTTAGCTATAATATGATTTTGCTACGACCGCGCCCGACATTGCTTAACTTGGTCGATACCTTACCACGGAAAATTGGTTCGAAATGATGTTTTTTTATGGATATAAAATAGCAAACGAGCTTGCAGCACCACCCATCCGCTGCCGCCCATGACAACTGTGACTGAATAAGACTCAAATAGGGACTGCGGTGGTTAGCCCAGTTAGCTGAGAGAGATAATTAGAACATTAGTTGGTCAATTCGTTAGTGGGTATGAGGACTGTTAGTGATAGTTATTCCTGTTAGTAATTGTTAGTAAGAGTCTCGTTCCAAGTCAGTCACAGATGTGTTGCTACCCTAGAGGACTAAGATGGTCGCCTCTAAAGAAGTGTAACCGGAAACCACACCTTTCCAACCGGACCATAATTGTTTTTAAAACAATTAGGTAGAAATGGTATTAGGTACCGTGGCGGGCGGTGGTATTGCCCCGGGCGAACTCTATATGAAAAAAAAAGGTTTCATATAAAACCTATTTGGTTTTAGGCTCTACCACCTATAGTCAATCTTGGTGAAAGAGGTTTTTGTGAAAACATTACAAACAAATGTTTCCTCTTTATAATATTAGTATAGATAAGGTAAAACAAATTGGTACAATATCCTGATAGACGGATTGTATCAACATGTTAGTTAGTCTAGGTCCCGTGCTAGTTGGTGGCTCACCAAATTTAAGGTCTCATACAACAGACATGTTTTTAAACGGTTTTATTTTCCATTTTTATAGAGGAGGATATAATGGTACGGAACCCTTCCTGTGCTAGTCCGACTCGCACTTGGCCAGTATTTTTTATTAGTGTCGTTACATACTTACGCAATAGACTAGAGCCTGTAATATATGATGTATTTTTTTTAAGTTAGATAATAAATATATCTATTACTAACGTCTGCTAAACCACGATAAAAATAACTTACTAAAAGTCGATTCTTCGATGGTCCTATTTAAGGGGGTTAGAGCGTGTTTGACTCATTTTTTTAACCAACTTATTATATAAATTTATTTTAATTTATTTTTCTTTATTCTCACCATCTAGACTAGACTTTGTAAAAAGGAGAAGGTTCTATGTTCGACAGTTTTATTTTTTTATGTATGTACAGCGATAATTTCATCGTTAATTAACCGATTTTGATGATATTTTTTTGTATTTGGTAGAACATTCATTTAAGGTGATCCCATAGAAATTAATGAAAAAATTGTACACTTATGAGTAGTAAACAAGCATAATACGGGTAGCAAAGTTAGTAATAGTTGTGTTAATTGCCTGTGCGGTATTTTTGGATGAAATTTCATGATTCTTCTTTTATTTGAAAGGTGGAAAGGTCTCACCATAAACTAGATCCTCTATAATTTTCATGATAAAATTCGACCCCTAAGTGTAGTAAAAATGAATAACAAAGGTAGTAATCTCTGTGTTTTTCGTTTATTACGCTGTAGCCGTATTTGTGTATGGATTTTGATAATTATTTTTTTATTTGAAAGGCCTTATCAAATGTCGATTCTATATAAATTGCACTAAAAATAATTTTACCCATAAAGTAGAAATTCAGAATACGGACAAATTTTGTGTATTTATATATATATACAGCGGAAAGCCCCCCACTAAAATAATAAAATAACACTCAAAAGTTTCAAATAAACGATATTAAAATATCAAAAAACCGACTTCAAAACTTAAAAGTCAGATATAACAGTAATTCGTTTGTGAGCACAGGTCTCCCCCACAGTCACAGTTGATGGAGGTTGAGAGCATGCTCCACCACGCTGCTCCAATGCGGATTTCGTTTATTCATGTAATATATTGAAGTCAGTACAACTTTCATGTTGATTTGAAATAAACTGCCAGCCTTACTGAAACCATGAATCCGACTACATACGAACAAAATTACGTAAACCTTTTCATACTACGTAGTTCTTTTACTTACATTTCCAAATCCATAAATAAAGTAAGTATATTTACATACTTCAAAAACAATTCAATAATAAGTTAATTTTATGTTTATTCGCTTAATATTATTTTCTATCGGTTTTTAATATGTTAATATATGGTTAAAGTAGTTAGAACAAATCTTCATGTTTTCTAAGTCGCAAATAAGATAATAATATATAAGTCTTCATGTGATTGTAGTCAAGTAATGATGTAAAGAGAACATTTTCACGATTTTCTAAGTCGCAAATATTTTGCAGTATTTAGAAAGGATATCTTTAATTGGCATTGCCTTATTCTAAGAGCTTTATATAATAATCAAAGTCGCGAAAACAGTGTTCACTATTTATTTATTTCAATTCAATTCAACTCTCATATACGAGTATGTCGTATAATCCGAGTAAGGTCGGGGCAGTGTTTATGCAAAGGTCAATTTTCATGCTTTTCAAGTCAAAAGTTGCGCATTATGTCATATCGTAGGTACTTTACTAACCCAAGGTTATAAACAGGTACTTTTTGAATGGGCATAATTTCATAATTTTACTAAGTCGTAAATTCACGTGAAGTTTTTAAACAGATTTGTCACAACGGTTTATATAAAATACAAATTCTCAAGTTTTTTCAAAGCCAACTAACGAAGCCACAGTTAATTAAAAGGATAAATTTGTATTACTCTAGTTACAAGTTCCAACTTAATTAGCATGTCGTGTAATTTGTAGAGAATTCAAAAATTGAAGTGCGTTTTTCTAAGTCGCAAATGCCATTGTGACCACTAAAGAAACAAAATATTCACATTTGTTTCGACGATTTCAAAGCACAATAAGCAATTAGCGATGGAAACGGAAAGATTCCATTTTCAGTCTGACTACCCGAATACGTATCACTTTACAGCGATAGACGAACATAATGAACGCTGCTCTACAGCCTCGCTCGCTGAAATCTAACAATTTTAGCTGATTTTTAGTACATTTATCGCTGAACTGCCACTGTTTTTACATCGTCGTAAAACCATAACGTATTCAAAAAGAGTTTTCTACGCATTTTCCAACAAAACCTGTTTATTACGCCGTTTTTCACCGAAACATTTTACGTAGAACCTTAATCCGTTTTGTGAATATGGTGGTGAATTTCCTTCAAATTAGACTCGTAAGACATTCTTACCTGGTAAGGTTCGTCTGGCTTTCCTGGATAAGAGGCGCTGCGTCGGTAATCCGGGGGTCGCGGCGGCGCGGGTGCCCTGCGCCAGGGGGCGAAGGCCGAGGGCTGCGGAGGCTGGGGGTTCGGCCACCTGTATTGAGGGGCTCGTCTAAACGGCGCCCGGTACTGACGCTCATCGTCCACGACGCTCGGCGCCCCAGGGTATTGGAGCTCACCCATCTGACATGCGCCCACCCGCGACGGACGTCCGACGGGTACTGGCTGGTAGCGAGCGATAGCTCTTATCTCTGGGTCGATGGAAATGCGCGCGCACGCGTTCCGAATTCGAACGCGCTGGCAACACAGCTGGATGATTTCTTTTTAATTTTTTTTTCGTACTGGCCAGGATTGTGTATTTTGCGTTAAGTATTTTTGGGTTGTTTGTTAGTGAAACTGATTTGTTTTTGGCAACAATGTTTTTTTAAATAAACCAACCAACCCTTAGTTAGTAGGTTCAATTTTAGCTACAAATTTTTGATTTTTAATTTTTAATGCTGACATTTTTTAAATATTTTTTAACAAAATTAATGGTTATTGGAAATGGTCTGTTTTTTCCCGTTTTTCATTCGTGTATGAAAAAGATCTGTGTCTGTTCGTATGATATCGTTCTGCGTCTGTCATCGTGATGTAGAGTCGATACATTGGTATACAAATATTATGTCATAGGTACCTTGAGTCTGTCGTAATCTATGGTCGTAATTACATGTAAAGTGTATGCCTACGTTGCTATGGTTATATTCATTGATGTATGAAGTTAAAAGGTATTCAGTACCTACTGGAAAAATCGTTGACATCAGAACTTACGTCGCGTACTGACAAGAAACTAAGAAAACTGTGCACACTTATAATATTTAGCATGCCTCATCTTTAATTATTTTTGAGATTTAAATTACTCTCGTTTTTTTTTAAATATGTCTTTTAATTTTGTATTAAGGAGTAAGTAAGGTATAGAGCCAATATTATAATATTGGTTAATTATGTTTGGATATTACATAACATACATGTAGCGTCCATAGCCCAATGGCTCGCGTCAATTCAATGTGATCGAAAGAGTTAAGCAACGACGGGCGCGGTTGTTGGTTTGCCACGGCTATTTGCTGAGGGCGCCCAAATTTTCATCCTTTTAAATCTATTACTTGTATCTATGTATTTTAGTGTACCTAATTGCTGATGAAAATAAAATAATTTTCTTTGCGTCGGGCCCGTTGGCGCAATCGGTAGTGACCCTGTCTATTGCGCCAGGGGTCCTGGGTTCGAATCCCACTCAGGACAAATATTCGTGTGACGAACACTTGTATTTGTTCTATGTCTGGATGTTAATATAATCTATTTAAGTATGTATTTAAAAATATCTATTTACGTATATCAGTCTCTGACACCCATAACACAGGCTCGCGCCTACTTTGGGGTCAGATGGCCGTGTGTGAGAATGTCCAAGATATTTATATTTAAGTATATGTACTTTAGTGTACCTAATTGCTAAAATAATTTTCTTTCTTCTTCTTTCTTTCTATACACATATGTTCGGCCAGCGTGGTCCACAGTGCCCCATTGTCCACGTGCTAGCGCTAATCGCACTGCGTGTTTCGACCGGCGGCCCAATTCCCGCAGGACTGCCTACATCGCTGACCTCGGAAGTAGGTCGGCCGTTCCAGGTCAAAATATGGGGTTCTGTATGGAAATAATTAATTCTTGTTACATGAAACACTTTATTTCAGGCACGGGTCTCCCCCACATAAAACACTTCTGCGGGAAGTCTAGAGCATACTCCACCGCGCTGCTCCAATGCGGATTGGTGGAGGGGTTAGTGGCCAACCCAGTGTCGAATGTTCTCAAGCCACCCGAAGGTCTTCGACAAGGCTTAACGACTGTCGCAGCCACCCGAAGGTCTTCGACAACGACAAGGCTTAACGACTGTTTCCACCATTGAAAACAACCGGGGCCCGCAGCTTCGCTCGTGTAGAATTAGTCGTACCTAACAATAGTTTCGTTTACACCTAGTACCTAATTTATATAGCTGTAACTCAGTGAAGATGCAGCTTTTTAATGGTGAAAGAATTTTTGAAATCGGTCCAGCAGTTTGTGTGAAAACATTACCAACAAATGTTTCCTCTTTATAATATTAGTATAGATCCAGAAATCTAACCTTAACAAACCAAAAACTTTATAAATCTCTTTTTTATGGGGAACTGTGTTCGCTTCTACAATAAAATACTCGGAAATATTACTTGTCTCTCAGATAATAAATTTAAATCTTACATTAAACAAAACCTCCTTAATAAAGCTTTCTATAAAATTAATGACTACTTGAACGATAGAAATGCTTGGTGCGATGTATCTCCAGCTCCACTTGTTCAATAATAATGTAATTATAAAAATTGTTAATTTTGAAAAGAGTAACTACGGAGTTTCTTGCCGTGTTCTTCTCGGTAGCATCAACTTTGTGAACCGGCGGTAGATAAAAAATGTTATGACGTTCATTAAGCGTATACAAAATACCATATAATGAAAAATAAATGAATCTGAATCTGAATCACCAAAGCTATTACATGCAGTGGTATTGCATATTGCAGCTATCCTGCGGACTGCAACTGCACTCTGCAGCGGGTAACCGTGTCACAAAATGCAGGTTTTCTCGCAAAGATATCATTACTTTGTTTACAGAATTGAAATGCGGGTTGGTGGAGGGGTTAGTGGCCAATCCAGTGTCGAATGTTCTCAAGCCACCCGAAGGTCTTCGACAAGGCTTAACGACTGTTTCCAGCATTGAAAACAACCGGGACCGACGGCTTTACGTGCCCTCCGAAGCACGGTAGCGTCCATGAAATTTTGCCAATAGCGGTCACCCATAATGAGGTATTACCACATTAATTCATTGCGCACAAGTATCTCTACAACATTTTCTTTTATTTCGGTTTCTAGTTTTCGACCCTAGAATAGTATTTCGTCTTATATAATGGTGGATTGCAGATATTGTATGGTATGTCGGTGTCGGTATGCAGTGGTGGCGCGAATCTCGTAGCCTTCACTGCTACCTACGCATTGCTACGGATATAGTGCGGGAAAATGAGTATAGATGGCGCTGTTAAAAAGAATAGCGGTTAAAACGACAATCTAAAACTTAGCTACAAAGATTTTGGAGTTCGTTAGTTAAGCGTCAATTTTCTTTGGCTACGACCCTACGTTTCACTGTTGGGCACGATTCTCCCCCACAGATAGCTGTGGAAAGTCTAGAGCATACTCCACCATGCTGCTTCAGTGTAGGTACATACTTAATAATATTCTGTATTGTATTTATTTTTAAGCTACTGTTGTTAATTCTACTAAAGAAAAATATTTTGTAATGGATGCATGTAGGTAACAAGACAACGTATAAAGTATTAGAGCATAATAATAATAATAAATGCTATTTACAATATAATTATTTATAACTTTGTTTATGTATACCACGGACTATTTTGACAGGATAAACTACATGAAATGAGACTCAAGTTTCTTTATACATTTTAACATAACAACTTATTATTTTGAATCAATCATTTATGTGTGTATTATCAATTGAATTCTCGTGTATTTCGTAGGTAAAATTCATTCAAAAATCTGCGCAAAGTTTCCAGAAAATAAATTTATTGGACCCAAACCTGAGTTTGAAGAAATGAATTTTCGTGTATTTCAGAATACATACCAAACCTGAGTTTGAAGAATTTTAACGCCATCTAGTTATACAGAAAAGCAACAAGGAAGTCGACTTGTCTGCACAGCCGAGTGCTGAGTTGCTTCGGTGTTCTGATTCAACAGCGCCATCTAGTTCATAACATTGAACAATAGCGAGAATTATACCAAAGGGATTTGAATCCTTCGAGCAATTTTCGCGGTTTTCCAAATCCGAAATTCCTTACATAAAGCACAACACCGCTGCAAAGTGAGAGTGAGACCATAGAGTAATTAAATTATCTTCTCAACAAACGACAGCATAAGGTTTTCTATTCTATCGGGGCTCGAACTCAGGACTTCATAACTGTCACTTTTACGACCACTACACAAACGAGGGAGACAAAAATAACATAATATATCTATCTATATCAATACTAATATTATATTTTATAGAGGAAAGATTTGTTTGTAATATTTTCACACAAAAATTACTGGGCAGCTTCCTTCTTCCTACCACGACGCATGTCCGTTTTCTACCAATCCTATCTACAATGATGCAAAAAAAACACTAAAGGGCACTTAAATGAAAACTTTATTGACTTCTATAATCAGACACGTTATCGCACGGACGAGTTCGTAGGGACGTTCTGAATTTTATATCGATATCGATTATCACCGGGTTTGATCATCAGGTTTTTCTAAGATTGAAACAATCACTGAAATACTGCTTCCTTATTACTTACCTACCTGTTTTTTTACTCACTGGGAAATGATTTTACGAAACCTGCCTGACTTGATTAATAAGCCGTTGGCTACGTACTGCGAAATAGCAATAAGCATTATCTACCTCCTATAATTATACTAGTTTTATTAATTTAATATTTTAATGACTGTGTGTTATTGAACACATTATTATTTATATTTTTTTTTGTTATACTTATATTCTCTATTTTAGTTGTAAAATTATTGTTACATGATCTTTGATGAGACTTTGTATTGACTCAGATTCTCCTAATATAAGCGCATGTTTCGAGTAGGCGGATCTTTGTGAAACCTAGACGAGTAAGGGGTTACTCTGCCCAAGTACAGATACCAGCGTTGAACAGTTATTTAATTGCAGCCATACATTCTATCGTTTTAATACGTCATCACGTGAATAAAACTTTAAACTGTAATGTTATCACAGTTCACCATGTTCACAATCATTGGTGACGTCGAAGACATAGAAAAACATCATCACAACCCTTTCATTATCCCACTGTCGGGCACGGATCTCCTCTCAGAATGGGAGGGATTAGGCCTTGGTCCACCACGCTGGCCAAGTGCGGATTGGAAGACATGCCTTCGAGAACATTATGAAGAACTCTCAGGCATGTAGGTTTCCTCACGCACATCGTGCACATCCTTCACCGTTATAGCAAGTGACATTTTAATTTCTTAAATGGCACATAACATGGAAAATTCATTGGTACGTGCCGCTGGGGTTTGAACCCGGACCGCTCGAGTGAGAGGCGATGTCACCGCTATATATAAAAAACATGTCATTGTGTAAATACAGTCATCATGATAATCGGGAAGACATTTCTATCGATATATACTACATCACTACTATTGTATAATGCTTATTCAACCGTTGCCTCTTGCCAGTACTATCAGCAACTTTGGACGCGTTGTAGTCATATTAGTAAACACAAAACATGCAAGAATTTAATCCTACTGGTGAGACAAAGTTAAATAATTATTTTGGAGAGTTTATTATGCAATATAACATTACTTAACTGTGCAAATTTTTGGCTGTAGTCTACTCTAATTGTTTCAAAAAAATCGACCTTTTAAACTTTAGTTGAGAAGCCGGGGTTTTGGTGATGAAATAAACAAACGTAGGTAGTAACATTGGTTCTGTGGTTCTGTATACTGTAATTTTTTAATTTTAAATATTCGGTTCTTTTTTGCCATCGAAATATTTTGTGTGTGCGTTTTTTAATTTATTTATTTGAATCGTCGAATATTACCGACCTGATAAATGGAACTTCACTAGCAGGTAAATTCCGTATGTCTACTTTGTGCCTTTGATGCATACAAGTTTAAAAAACAGTTTAAAAAAAGAATCTAACGATTCTTCTACTTAATCAAATTAAGAATACCCAACCAATGTGTGGTTTAATTAAATTATTAATTTAAGTATTGTTTGTTAACGGTGGGCTCAGTCAAAAGTGATCATTTTTTAGTGTCCCATTGCTCATAAAACACCTCTTTTTTCTCCTTATGATACAGAATAATATAGATAATATTTGCCAGTGTCTCAACTCAAACAGATATTTAATTTGAGTCTCTGAGTTTTATTTTTTTTAAAGAAACAAATATAGTGCCCTTAACCGTTTTTAGGGTTCCGTATCAAAAAGTTAAAACGGGACCTTATTACTATGACTTCGCTGTCCGTCCGTCTGTCCGTCTGTCTCCAGGCTGTATCTCATGAACTGTGATAATTAGTTAATTCCATAATCTGAGAGTAACCCCCGGTTTCTGAAAGGCTGATCAACAAAAAAATTAACTAATCGGCCGTCAAATCTCCTGTCAAGTAACATTTGGGTTGTTAAAAGCTTATTCATAGATTTGATTTGATCGGATTGTCAGTTGACAAGATATTCAAATCATCCGCCAAAATCCTATGTTAACCGCAATTTTGGGTTTCTGAAACGCTTGTTAAGCGATAATCAATGATTGAAGTACTGTCAAAATCTTTGTCAAGTAATCTGTGCTTGTGGACGAATTAAATAATAACCAAGATTTTATTTTACGTAAAACTTCTAATTATTCTTCGGATACTTACTTGTAAGGTAAGAACACCATAATTACAAGGATTACAATTGATATTTTGTAAATTTTATATAGAAATTAACTTCTAATAAGATAATAATTAGTTTATTATTGTTGTTGTAGAAAACACCATGTCTCTGTCGGATTTAAGCATCAGCATGAGCCATGAGCAGTTCTAGCAGTAATGACGAAGGCCAGGCAAGGCCACGGCAATTTAAGGCCAGAATGAATCCTTTCGAGTTCTACAATGAGGAAGAGTTTAAGAATCTATACAGGATGACAAAATTTGTCTATTTGCTCTATCCGTAATTGTGAAGACCACCACGAATGTAGTTTATTTTTAAAAGGAAGTTTTACTTCCCATACAAAATAAAACACGATTTATTTTCTCAAAAATATAACTTGTAACACTGTGGCACTATGCCGCAAATGTTCTGATGAATGAATCGAACATAAGCTTCTATTTAATAAAAGTTACCGCATTTTAAACGTCGTGGTCTCGTGGCAAGATACAATTAGATGGGTAGATATACATACAATTATTTTCATAATAAAATATTAATGTAACAACAAAAAAGATAACTACAGTTTATAATAAAACAAAGTTTCACTTAAGTTATAATTATATTACTGTTTCACTTCTTACGAGAATCATACTCATATTGTTTTAATTTTATTTCTAAATCTAAAAGCTTATTTTTTTTTACATTCATTTTGTATTCTAATAATCTATAATTTTTTTCTATTGTCACACATTCCACCTTTTTTTGATAATATTGTTTTTTAAATGTGCTAATGTTAATTTGTTTTGCATCCGGTTTAAGTTTCCGTGCCATTTTTCTTTTACTTATAATTTGTGGGCGTTTAGTTTTAGGCACAGTTAATTCTGGTGAAGATAAAGGTTGTAGTACTAAAGTTGGAATATTGTTATTTTGTGAACATGATGGTATTATATCAGTAGGTTCCACTACACAGGTAGTTACATTGTTATCTGAAAAGTAATTGAATATTTTATTAAAAAGGATTTGATATTTAAATATGAAATAAATATTCTTGTTGTATATAAAATAAATTTAGATTGAGAAATGTGTAAATATAGTTAGTTAGTAACTGTACTTTGTTAATATAGATTGATTTACATATGTACCATTAATACTATTAAACTCTGTTGTAATGGACTCCCAAGCTTAATTTTTTTTATAGTTGACACAGCATTGCTGCACTTATTATCTATTATATGTTTATACCTAAAATACAACAGCAGATGATGATAAGCACTCTCATAATTCAGCGCATTGTCAAGAACGCGTAATGTATGCATTACAAATTAATAAAGATACATTTTATCAGCTTTAGAAGTGTGAAGCATCTGAATAGCTTATTACTTACTTCTGCACTAGTTCCATAAGCTTACACCTTTCTCTTTCAGTAAAATTTTTACCACGTGAAGACATTTTTATATTATTATATTAATGGGATTGTAGTAATAAAGAAGTTTACGCAGTTATATAAAAAGTACTCTTTGAGTTTACGAAAGTTACGAAAGTTATTAATAAACATTTCAAATTTCGCAGATTGATTTATGTCATTTTTCTTTTTTAAACGTCTTTTATAAAAGGTTTTATGATATCTTTTGACGTCGACCTATCAGTATGACCATCACAAAAAGTCAACCGAATGTCAAATCAAATTAATCATAGATTAGTAAATTTTTTACTGATCAACGTTTCAGAAACCGAAATTGATTTGACAGCGCTGTTAAGTTGACAGAGCTGTTATTTGATTTGAATTTTGATCAGCCTTTCAGAAACCGGCGGTAAGACAGTTGAAATTTTCACAGATGATGTATTTCTGTTGCCATAACAAAAAATACTAGTTTGATATTTGTCAAAGTGATTGAATTGATCTAAATTGGAGGTGCAATTTCTTTGACGTGATATTTACATATAAAGTTATGTAAAAATAAGTTTGTGACATGTAGCCTGTATCTTGTTCACTCTTGTTTGCTAGATTAGATTTTCGGCGTACAAATAGAGATTATGTATCGAGGAAACAATAAACCTAAATCTAACATATCTGTGCTTGTAATAATTTTACGTTGGCGCGATATTTATTCATGTTTTTACCCAATAAATACTGTCATAAATCCTTATTGGAGGGTTCTTCAAGAGATCCTGGACTACTCCAAAGGCCAAGGAAAGCCACCGTCAGACAGACCTTTCCTCCTCCTGCGCGGCGCTGTAGGCGCTCCTGCGCTGAGGGAATTCGGAGTTAGGGGAGATGCCCTCTATCCGGGCAAATTGCTCCAGGGGTAAACCCCGTCGGTGACTTCCTCGCTGTTGAGTGTGGGAGCCATTCAAGGCGCGCGTGCAACGACTTTATTCCCCTCAGATGAGGATGTGGCCCATTGTCGGTATTTGACACACAACATATTTAATAGTAGCTATCTGGATACGATGGCATGTTATTTGTCGCATGTCACATTAAACCACAGATTAATAAGAATAGTACTACGTACTATTTCAAACGTTGATTTGGATTAAGACTATTTTATTTATTTATTTAAAATTTTATTGGGTGTAACAATATGGCGGACTTAATGGCTAATGGCATTATCTAACAGTCAACCATGGGCGTTGGTGAGAAGATGTAATAAGTAGGCAGTTAATTATACCGTGGATTTGTACCTTGAAGTTATTATAAACATAGATACATACACAAATATACATACATTATATAATTACAATACACATATACAATACACGTATACATACACATAGATATTTGATTAATATACATAGATTAATCACAGGTAAATAAATCAGATAAGGGATTCAGGATAGTGGTTGTGTACAAGTTTTTTGAAATGATTACCTATAGAGATACCACAATAACGTTCAAACTCAAAAATGATCGAATATGGACTCTGAGTCTCTGACCTCTAGTGATGTCTATCACCAGATCACCAGCACGTGCGCTATAACCCCCTGAAGGACGAGTGGGTCCTGGTGTCGCCGCACCGCTGCAAGCGCCCCTGGAGTGGACAGACCGAAGCGCCCCCTGGAGAAGAGCCGGTGGACCCGAGCAACCCCCTCAGACCCGGCGCGGTGAGGTCCAATGGACAGGTGGGTTGAAAATTATATGTATACATATACGCTTCCTTTAAGGCAGGCAACGCACCTGTGATACCCCCGGTGTCGCACGTGTCCATAGACGACGGTGACCACTGACCATCAGGTGGCCCGTATCACCCGTATGTCTGTTTGTCCGTCTACATTAAAAAAAAATATCTATGTATGTATATCAATCTCTGACACCCATATCACAGGCTCGCGCCTACTTTGCAGTCAGATGGCCGTGTATGAGAATGTCCAAGATATTTATTTATATTTCATGTACTATAACCATGCGACACTGATTTCCAGAGCAACCCTAACTACACGTCTACGTTCGTGTTCCCGAACGACTTCCCGGCTCTCCTGGAACGTGTCCCGGAGCCGCCGCCGGCCGACCACCCGCTGTTCCAGGCCTCGCAGGCCAAGGGAACCTGCAGGTACCACACGATAAATTGGAAAGGTGAAAGAATCTAGAAAGAAACTAGAATGTTTTATGGTACAAGCAAGCATGTATGCTGCACCCCTGATCTACCCCCGGCACCCTTGACAGACCCTGAATGGCCATAATACTCGTTCCAAATTTGTCGCAGATGCATTTCTACCCTTGAGAACTATGGTGTTCGACTATAAAAGTGTAACTGGAGACCAAACCTTTCCAGCCAGAATACACCGCCACAACGCATTCTTTGTCCCACTGTTGGGCACGGATATCCTCTCAGAATACAATTGCTTTAAAACATTTTTGTTTTCAGGGTAATGTGTTTCCACCCGGATTCGTCCACGACTATTCCTCTGATGTCGCTTGAAGAAATACAGGCTGTTATCAAAGAGTAAGTTGGTACGCTCAATTATGAGAACGTGCGTTTATCGTCTGCTGACATGACACATAAATACTAGATATTTTTATTAATGTTCCGTACCCAAACGGTAAAACGGGACCCTATTACTAAGGCTCCGCTGTCCGTCTGTCACCAGGTTGTATCTCATGAACCGTGATAGTTAGACAGTTGACAGATGTATTTCTGTTGCCGCTTTATCAACAAATACTAAAAAACAGAAAAATTAAATTTAAGGGGGGTTCCCATACAACAGACATGATTTTTTGCCGTTTTTAAAGATAATGGTACGGAACACTTAGTGACCGACTCACCCTTTGCCGGTATACGAGACTTCACCTAGATATTTTTAATAGACGTGTCAAAAAATCTTCAAAAAACAGCTGGCGAAAGTTTAACCTTGCTAATTATGGTTTTAAGTATTTATATAGTACACCCAAATTCAATACATACAATCATACAGTTAAAATTTATTACAAAATGAAGTAGAACCGCACTCAGCTTTTTATATAACTACATCAGTCATGATGCAATAAAATAATTTGAATCATACCAAAAGCAATGATTTTCAACGCGGCGAAGTTTCGAGTTAATTTGATGGATAAATGTGATATTTTTTTCTGAAAATACATGTCATAAATTATGTAAATTAGGTACATAGGTTACCTAATAATTCCTAATTATTTTTTTTACATTTTTAACCAGTCCATCATACTTACTTATCTGAATAAAAAATTAAAATACTAATGCTTTACTTTAAAACGCTCGCTGTCAAAGCAACAAAAACTGCTTAATTGTCGACAACCAACTATATTCCCCATGGTTCCCCAGGTGGATGAATCAGATGAAAGATCTCGGCAAGAGGTACACCTGGGTCCAGATCTTCGAGAACAAGGGAGCCATTATGGGCTGCTCCAACCCACATCCTCACTGCCAGATATGGGCATCCAGCTTTCTTCCCAACGAGCCTAGGATAAAGGAAAGGTAACCTTCTGTTTAGGTCTTCAAATACAACAATGAATTAAAACCGTTTAAAAAGGAACAGGATGCCGTAGACCCCAACATAAATAAAACATCCCCCTGTATTTTCATACCTGGGTAGGTAGTCGTGTGTAGCTTCATTCACTTTTCTAGTTATAGAGACCCATCTAATAGCTGGCAAGCTACCTAGAGCATACTCCACTCTGCTGCAAAACGGATTGGTGGAAGGGTTAGTGGCCCACCCGTGTCGAATGTTCCAATCTCCAATCCACGTTGGAGCTGGGTGGTGGAATATGAGCATGGAGTATCCTCTAGACCTATAGGGAAATAATATAGTATCCTCTATATATAGTATCCTCTAGGGTATAATATAGTATCCTCTAGGTATAATATAGTATCCTCTAGGGAAACTCAGTAGATAATATTCGTGCATTTAGGCTTCAGAAAAGATGTGTCCGTGCAATGTTTCGTGTCAACCAAAGGCATAGTTGTAAGCTACTCTTTTGTGAATTAAAAATATTATCATTTCCATGTCTATATATTTATGAAGTATGTGTTTTTGTAAAGGAAAATCTACACTTGTTTTTAATAAGGCAAACAAAATGGCCTAGAAACACTAGGAATAAATATGATATACTCCCTACGATAGCGTCTAAAACTAAATGTATGAGTAAAAGTGTATATAGTATGGGACCTAGACTATTTAATCACCTTCCTGACCAACTAAAGGACTTGAGTCACAACCAGTTTAAACTCAAACTTAAACAAGTACTATTATTAAAATGTTATTATAGTGTTGATGCATTTTTAAATGATAGCTTAGAGTATAAGTGACATTAGTAGGGACATATTTTTGTAATAATTGACTTATCATTCATTACCTAAACCATTCTAGTATAATTATGTAATTAAATATTGTACACCCCTGGGGTATTTAACAGAGCGCAATATTTTAAAATTAACATCTGTAATCATTCTTACCTGTTATTTGACAATAAATTTTTTGACTTTGACTTTGACTTTGACCTCTCGCAGGTCTGTCTGTGGGGAAACCCGTGCCCAGCAGTGGGACGTCTGTGGGACGTCTATATATCTACTTAAATAATGTTTCAGAACGCAGAAGGAGTATCTAACAAAATATGGGAAGCCGTTACTGGTTGATTACGTACAACAGGAATTGAAGAGCAAAGTAAGTGTTTTTACAATATTTTGGCAGTTGGATAGCAAGGTAATAATAATAATTTAAGCAATATGTACTGGAAATGTTTACTTAATTTTACTATTTATGCTGTAACTACTTGAAAACAACAAAAAATATATTTTTATTTAAATTTCCCGCCACGGATCGAACCGTCCACCTTAACTTTATTTATTGCTCTGTGATATAAACCTCGGGTGAGATCATTATGTCCGGAAGTAGGAGTTGGCGCGTAAAAGTGATTGGGGTTGATACAGCTTTCGTAGCTGATTACAACGATATCACTCTCGATTGCCGAAGCTGCCCCTGTTTTAAAAAAAAATAAGAACGTTCATTGTCTATATCACCAACCAATCGTCCTCCTATTTCCAGGAACGAATAGTCCTCCAGAACTCGGAATGGGTGGCCCTGGTCCCGTACTGGGCGGCGTGGCCATATGAGACAATGCTACTTCCCCTGAACGGCAGGCCACAGCGCCTGACTGATCTCTCCGCGGCCCAGGTGGAGGGCTTGGCCGAGATCATGAAGCATCTGAACACCAAATACGATAACCTGTTCCAGTGCAGTTTCCCCTACAGCATGGGTTGGCATGGTAAGCTCTTCTGGTTTAACTCACCACCACAACCCTTTTCACAACCCAATTTTTACCACTAGCCTAGCGGGTCAGTGTACGTATGTCTTTGAGAACATTAAGAAGAAAAGAGATCTGCCTGAGAAGGCATGCAGGTTTCCACAGAACGTTTCCTTCACCTTTGCAGTAGGTGACTTTTTTTTAATCGCACATAGCAGGTTTAGTATATTGTCACTTACGCCTCGGTTTTGCTCAAAAGGCTCATTCTTTCGAGTAGGTAGGTACAGAAGATATTTAATGACACTGATATTTTTACCCACCAGGTGCCCCTACTGGTCCCTCGAAGGTTCCAGGTGATTCCCCTCACTGGCTGCTACATGGGGTCTATCTGCCACCTCTTCTGCGCTCGGCTACAATTAAAAAGTTCATGGTTGGCTACGAGCTGCTGGCACAGCCACAGCGGGACCTCACGCCGGAGCAGGCGGCAGAGAGACTCCGGGGCTGTGACCACCTCACGCATTATACCAGAATATGAGTAAAAAATATATATTTTTTACAAACATTGTTTTATTTAACAAATCAATAAATAAGAAATCTCCAACTACCGTTAAGTTCGTATTTCTATGAAACCTCTATGGCGGTTGAGCGTTTAGTAAAGACATAGCTCTCGAGTAGTCAGTCTGGGTAGCTAAGGAAATTTTGAGACCCGTAGACCCCACATTTTTATCGCCAATCGGCCAAGCGGAATGTCAAAGTCAATGTATCAAACCGTCAGGCGGGCGTCACGGTCAAACAAAAATTTGCATAATGTAAGCAAAATGGCTGAAGGAAATGAATAAAGCTTCCTCAGTTCTAAATAATTTTATTCTTCAAATGAGCTGTAAAAGTTGTAAAAATGAAGGAAATCAACATAAATATAGAAGGCTATAATGTCAATGGCATATGCGTTGCTTGTTTGAACTACAATCGCAAAATGTTCTACCACAAAGACGTAAAAGAATGTTTTAAGATTTTAGGGAATATCGACGTAAGTATTGTTATTTTCGTATATAATCACCTTAATAGATTGAAAATGCTCTATATATTCATATAGAGTTGTAATAAGACATTGTTCAAGTCATGTATTAGTAAATATTTGGTTTATTGTCGGAACAGAAATCCTTGGATCGGCCTTTGTATCAAAGTTTTTTTATGCGTTATTAAATTACATATCTACTGAATGTCTCAGTTGTTTTAGCTTTATGCTCGTTTGATACCACCACCCAAGAATAAATTTATACATAGTGTGACACACATTTTTGATTTTCATCAAAGACATGTTGATGACATGACCATTGTCATGGGCTGCTGCTGCTGCAGATGGGTGGTGCTGCTAGCTCGTTTGCTATCTTCTATCCATTAAAAAAAGACTTACTATGTTACTACGTATACTGCATATACAATTCAGACACAATTTAAAAACAAATTATTCATCTAATTTAGTATTGAACTTTGAAAATCTTAATTTTCAGGTCCCAGATGGTTTGACAGTACAAGTATGCTGGGAATGTCTAGCCCGGATGAAATCAGCTCTAGAGTTCCGATCACAGATACTCAATGCTTATGATTGCCTCATCAATTATTCCAGAAAGGTAGTAATATATCTTGACTAGTGGAGGCCCGCAGCTTCGCTTGCGGGGAATTAGGCATTCACTAACTTCAAAAATGGAAAAGTTTCATACTAAGTTTGCACCCCCATTTTACCCCTTGAGGGTGAATTTTCAAAAATCCTTTCTTAGTGCTACCCAGGTTATAAAAGGAACCCCTGTAAAATTTCAAGTTTTTAACCCTTATAGTTTAAGCCCTGCGTTGATATGTCAGTCAGTCAGTCAGTCAGCTTCTCCTTTTATATATATAGATGTGTAAAAAGAGATGATAGCCCAGTGGCTGTCCATCTGATCCCTACAAAGTACATTATTATTGAAATTAGAAATAGTATATTTTTTTTAATAAGATGAACTGTACAGGCCTACTGATGGTAAGTGGTCACAGTCACCTATGGACAGGTGCAATACCAGGGGCGTCACATGTGCATTGCAGGCCTTGAAGAATGCAATTAAAACTCCTCCTTAATAAATTAAGCTTAATTAAGGAGGTTTTGTAAGATTAAAATTTATTCTCTTAGAGAAAAGTTATATTTTCAGGTATTTTATTGTAGAAGCGAACACATTGCCCCATAAAAGATTTTTATACTTATTCATAAAAATACCATATTACATATTTATAACATGAATAAGTTAAATTGCTCGTTAGGCCTATTAAATGTTTCATAACTTTCATTATTGATAATGGTTCATTACACCTCTTTATACAAAATTATCGCTGTGGGCTGGTTTTGCCTTATCATGTTGTCCTGACGAATTTAAATATATTTTAATTTGAATACGCATTTAAAAACGACAAGAACCATATAGCAAACATGAGTTACATTCCTTTCCCATGAAATAAGTAATAGTGAAAGTAGTCTGTGAAATGTAATAAAAAAAGTATCACAGATCTGTTATGTGTAAATTTTGTCACCCATTCACAAACCGACCGCGCCCGTCGTTGCTTAACCCTTAGCTGGGTATGGGTCACCCCCACAGACAGTCCTGCGGCAGGTATAGAGCATACTCCACCACACTGCTCCAATGCGGATTGGTGGACTACTACTTTTTATGAATAAGACTGTTTGTCTACAGCCAGTTACAATCAATTTATCAAATTTTTTGGCATGTGTTTTTCGTTCAACAATTAATTAATCTTTGAATTTCTTTTTTTTAATTGATAGTTGCTTGCAGAATTTAAATCATTTTATTTTTCATTCACCTGTTTTTCAGCACACTTTCCTGGATTCTCACAGGGACCTATCATCGCATGCAATACAAAGACTGTCCACCGTCATATATGACTGCCAGGCCATTGGGTTTGCTCCGGAGGTTAAAGTCGAGGAGGTTGTCAGGCTATTGCCGGATGAGAGTGATGTTAAATTGGAGATGGATGACGGAGATGCGAAAGAGGAAGGGGAAGGTACGACTGCAATCCATTAGCATCTATAAATAAACTAGTGAACGCCCGCAGCTTCGCTCGCGTAGAATTAGACCCATTAACGACGTCTACCCGTCTAACGACTTCAAAAATGGGAAAGTTTCATACTAACTTTGCACCCCCGTTTTACCCCCTTAGGGGGTGAATTTTCAAAAATCCTTTCTTAGTGCTCCCTTAAGTTATAAAAGGAATCCCTGTGCAAAATTTCAAGTTTCTAGCCCTTATAGTTTAGGCCCTGCGTTGATATGTCAGTCAGTCAGTCAATCAGTCAGTCAGTCAGTCAGTCAGTCAGTCAGTCACCTTCTTCTTTTATATATATAGATAAATATCTTGGACATTCTCACACACGGCCATCTGACCCCAAAGTAGGCGCGAGCCTGTGTTATGGGTGTCAGAGACTGATATAAATACATAGATATTTTTAAATACATACTTAAATAGATAATATTAACATCCAGACACAGAACAAATACAAGTGTTCGTCACACGAATATTTGTCCTGAGTGGGATTCGAACCCACGACCCCTGGCGCAACAGACAGGTTCACTACCGATTGCGCCAACAGGCCCGTCGTACATAACGCCTTTACGTGCCCTCCGAAGCACGGTAGCGCCCATGAAACCGCCACTAGCGGTAACCCATCCACAAACCGACCGCGCCAGCGACAGCTGATGGATGGTTTTGGATGTAGATAATTCTTAGCTTTTTTATAAATAATTAATTGTATCAGGCGTTACTTTGCGGAACTCCATTATTACAAACCAAGAATTAATCTACTTTGCAACAATCCGCGAACAAAAACGTATGGTGATGTATGTATACTTTCATGCACGTAGCACCTCCCTACCTCACACGCAGGAAAACATGCGCATGCGATAAATGATACCCACACCACCATACACACACCAACACGTGTTTCGCCCCAAAACAAGGCACCCTCAGGGTAAGTAGACTCTACGATGGTTAATCGCAAAGGTTTTTTATAAATTTTCAGATAACATTGAATTCAAAGTGAAGGAGGACGTTACCTTGGATGTGGAGTATGATGATACCCAGTTGGCCGACTATGTCAAGGACAGGGTGTCCTCGGACGATGACATTCAGCTGTCCGAGCTGCGGTCGCAGAGGAAGAAAAGAGACGGGAGAAAGGAGAAGAAGAGGAAGAAGATTAAGAGTGAGGTGAGAAGGATGTGATTACTAACTTCAGTCCATTGAAATGTTACATTTTTTAGGCCTAACCTTGCGTTTTTTAGAGGACGCAATTTTATTTTTTTTTATGTGTAGGGGGTTCGTGTAAAGCTAAAACCAAGTTTGTGGGGTCGTCACCCTTGTCCCACGGCCGCCATCTTGAAAATAGGGGTTGAAATGGTTTTTACGATATATCTCTTAACCTGATAAAAAAAAATTGTCAACATTTTTTGTTGCAAATTAAATTTCCGACAACTGTGGTTCAGTAACTTTTTGTCGTAGAACTATAAATAAAAAAGTTATAAGCGAAATACTACAAGTGGAACGGCTTTGTTTCTTAACAAGAGAGTTGACCCTTATAACTTGAGTATGCAACGCAACCCCAAATGTAACTTTTCAATGGACTACTTGGCGCTTGCATAATCTTCTTTAGAATAGAATATAAAAAAAAAATTATTTTGCTCAACCATAATAATATGTTGAGCAAAATAACACACAGTTACAAATATCTATTACATAAGTTTATCGACGGGCCTGTTGGCGCATTCGGTAGTGACCCTGTCTGTTGCGCCAGGGGTCGTGGGTTCGAATCCCACTTAGGACAAACATTCATGTGGTGAACACTTGTGTTTGTTCTGTTTCTGGATGTTAATATTATCTATTTAAGTATGTATTTAAAAATATATCGCCGTCCGGCAAAAAAAGCGTCATAATATAAATTAGGTTTTCACATCTTTGTATCGTTTGAAAGCAAATATGTATTTCACTTGACCGGCTGTAAAATCGTCATTATTATATTGTACTTAGTTACCGAGTGATGGCGCTAAGTTCACTTTTACACTAAGCCGTATTGTACAGTTGACCGGCATGAACAGTGTCACTTCCTTTTATTAGTATACTAGCTTTTACCCGCGGCTCCGCCCGCGTGGTTAAAGGCCATAAACAATGCCATCTATTAACAACATCCGGAACTAAATATCTAGCAAATAACAAAACATCGATATCTTCCCATGGGGATGTTTTACCGCGGTAAAAAGTAGCCTACGTCACTCTCCACCCTCCTCACTATCTCCACACACCATATAATAGCTTCGTTGCGACGTGAAAGCCGGACAAACAAACAAACACACTTTCACATTTATAATATTAGTAAGTATTATCTATTAGTGTCACATTTGTGATGATTCAGAGCGGTTGTGTATTGTGTTGCGAAAAAAGTGTAGGTATTAATGTGTGTTGTGACTGTCTGTCGGTAAGTCTAACATGAAAAGTGTATTATTTTGATTTCTTCAAGGAAAACATGAAGACCAGTCGCGGGATGTTGTTGTTAAAAGTGCGCGGGGAAGAAAAAGAAGACATTTCAAATCAGAGTACTATTCAAACCATATCTATAGGAAAGGATGATGCAGAGCAAGATACAAACAATAAGTCAACTTCGGAAAATTATGTATATCGTGGACAAAATGCAACTTTAGAACAAAACACGGGCTATACCCAATGTAAAGATGAAAGTGTCGCGGATGTTCAACAAATTTCCTGTAAAGATGAAGTTCAGGTATCAGATACAGAGAATGTTTATTTTAAAGACAGCGATGATAGTGACAAAAAACCAAATTTCGAAACTAAGGGTAATAATTTAAGTTCTGACTCAGAGAGTAGCTCTAATCGTCCAACAGCAAGAAAGCGTGTTAGACGAGTTATCAATATTTCGGCTTTGGAACAGACGGAACAAAAACCATCTACGTCTAAAGGTATGCAGCGTAGGATATCTACATCCGAATCGGAGGATGTAGATATCCTACGCTGCATATCTTCGTTGACTTCCGAGTCTAGTAGTAGCAGCAGAAGCAACAGTAGCACAGCTAGTTGTCGGTCAACTTTATCTAAAAAAGTTTGCAATTCCAAAGAAGTATTTGCCTCGTTGCCATCTCAACAAGAAAACGTTGAAAATGATGTTCCTCAACCGGCTAAGAGTCCAATGCGTAAATCTACTAAGAAACGTAAATCGTGTGTTGACGAATGGTTGACAAACGAAACAAAAACACTAAGAAATACCGGAAAGCCTGTAAGGCCTCGTTCTAAGACAAGGAGAAATATTCGTGAAAGATACATGAAACCTCCTTGTAGTGAGCAATGCAAATTAGAGTGTACTAAAAAAATAACTAATGCGACGAGAACTAAAATATTTGAATGTTACTGGCAACTAGGAGATTTGTCTCTACAGCGAAATTTTATTCGTAAACATATGAAACCTGTTGTTCCTGCATTCAGATTTTCCGGTAAACCTCAACTCAGAAAATTCAACCATAGTTTTTATTTTGAAGCTGATGGACAAAATATTCGAGTGTGCAAAAAGTTTTTCAGAGCAACATTAGATATTACTGATCGTGTTATCAGAACTGCGATTGCTAAAACTGAAGAAGATAACCATAAACAAGTTGCGGAGTCTATTCGACAGGGTATAAGAGATCATATCAAATCAATACCACGTATGGAAGAACATTACGTAAGAAAATATTCATCATGGGAATATATTGATGGTGGAAAATCACTTACTGATCTTTACAGAGACTATAAATCTATTTGCGAATCGAATAACGTACCATATGCAAACGAAACTCTGTATTCAAGGGTATTTAACGGAGAATTCAATATCAGTTTTTTTAAGCCGAAGAAAGATAGGTGCGAATTCTGCGTACGATATGAAAATGCTCAAGCAATAGCGAAGGAAAACATAGAAGTTGAATATTTAAAACACATTGAAGAGGAGGAACTGTCCAGAAAAATTAAAGACGCAGATAAAAAAAACTACGGACCAGACAATGTTGTCGCAATTTACGACCTACAGCCTGTTTTACAACTCCCACGAGGCAATACGTCCATTTTTTACTACAAATCCAAGCTTAATATTTTCAATTTTACTATTTCACACATTGGTAATGATAAAACGGATTGTTTCTTTTGGCACGAGGGAGAATCGAATCTTAGGACTGATGAAATAGGATCTTGCGTATTAAAATTTATCGAAAATACACTGCTTAATTACGATGGACCGGGGCTAGATCTAATATTCTACTCGGACAACTGGTGCGGTCAGAATAAGAATCGGTTTATTGTTTCTGTGTACATGTTCGCAATATTGAAATTCTCTAAGATAAGAAGTATAACGCACAAGTACATAATTACGGGTCATACACAAAATGAATCGGACGCCGTACATTCTACTATCGAAAAACAAATTCAGGAAATACTGAAGTCTGGACCAATTTATGTTCCAAGTCAGTACGTGGAAGCGATAAAATGCGCTAAGAAAAATGGCAGACCCTACGCCGTAACAGAAATGTCGTGTAGTAATTTTTACTCACTGAAGCGACTTTCCGAGGACATTGGATTAACGACAAAATCATTAAAAATGTCCGAAGTAAAGGTTTTGAAATTAATGCAAAATGATCCTACCAAGTTATTATACAAAACTTCTTATAAGGATGATCAATTTTCCGAAACAGTTTTGACACGAAAAAAAGACTTGAACCAAATAACTCTGAAACGCGCTTACAGATCTAAACCTAAACTCAAGGAAAATAAAATAAAGGATCTTCAAGAATTATTGAGAAATAATCACATTCCGCACTTTTACGAATATTTTTATAATTCTCTAAAGTAAAGTTTTATTTCAAAAGCAATTTTGATAATTTTTAAGATTTATTTACGGTTATTGATACTTGTTTTGTTTGATACTCATTTAATAGTCCTAAGTGTTAACTTACTGTCTAATTTAAAATATTTAAATGTTCAATCAAGAAGTTCCTTTTTTAGTTACTTTTAGTTTTTTTTGATAAGAAAATTTATTATTTTGTTACTTTGTATTAGTAAAAGAAAATTTAAACATTTTTAAATACAGTTTATTTCTTCTTTAAAAGTGTATCATTTCCCAAAATATTTTCACTTTCCCCAAAAAAAGCGTCATAACATATCCCTTATTAAATTTTAGTAATTTAACGCATATAATTTTTACAATAACAGTGCAGTAAATAGTAAAAAATCACAAAAGTCGTCGTTATTTCGAATTAGCCATTTTTATGTTGTGACGCTTTTTTTGCTTTATTGAAAAATCCTGAGAAAAGTGTTTACAAAAGGCGGACTTAATGCCCCAAGGCATTTTCTACCAGTCAACCTAGTGATTGTTAGAGCTGATGGTAAGTGTCGAATAAATTAATCGAATAAAAATTAATAGAGAATTTTTGCTAAAAAAGATATAATTCAGAATATAAATAAATTCAAAATCAGTAAGTAAACTATGTAATATGTAAAAAATATCAGTTACATGCAATTTTAGGTAATAGGGTATTACACCTTTTTTTGAAAACTGTTTTAAATTAATCCTAAGATCGTAATGAACCAGTAGAATTTTTATTTTTATTTTATAAAACCGAAAAATGCCTTAAAATCTATTTTTTATTTATGATTTTGAATTTTCGCGCGGAAACGCTAGCCGCCATGCTGTTTCGGCTCGTGACGTCACTTCGTTAGTAAACAATACGACTGCAAAAGACCAAGTAACAAGATTTGTGAAAATAGTTAGTTATAATGTTTATCATTGGCATTCATTGGTGTCTTGTGCATGAATGCAATAATACAAGTGTAAAAACGCTACAAAAATTGTGGATTCAAGTGCCAAGTGATATTAAAATGAGAAACACTTGTTTTAAACTGGCAAGAAGAGACCCAAAATCATTGTCCACAAAGACTAGACTGTATTTCTGTGAAGACCACATTGTATTTCAACAGCTTGTGCCTTGATTAATTTACAAGATGTCCTTATTAAATAACTGGTAACATGCCTCGCCCTAGTACAGCTATCTACACATCATAGTGAAAATTGTACCAAAATTAATCAAGTGGTTTTGAAGGATTAAATGAATACTTGTACAGGCAGCTTTGGTTTTATACTATGTATCATTCGCTGCGACCCATAGACGTCCCACTGCTGGGCACGGGTCTCCCCCACAGACACTGCTGCGGGAGGTCTAGAGCATACTCCACCACGTTATATTATAGTAAATAAATATAACCAATAATAAGAATACTTTTATTTTTTCCATGGTGCACTGTAATTAAGGTGGCCATGTTGACCCATTCTTCAAATCAACTCAGTCATGTGTTGACCAACATCATCTTTATACATGATGATGTTGGTCAAAGATGATGTTGGTCAACACATGACTGAGTTGATTTGAAGAATGGGTCAACATGGCCACCTTAATAGATGTTAGTGATATAGTAATAGATGTATATTTTTGAAGTGTATGTGCAAAATATGTGAATACATAGGCACTACAGGGTCTACTGCACTGCTATATTGGTATCAATTGAGCTTTCAATATTACATACATAAAAAGTAAAAATAAAATTAGTTAGGTAATTCAATAAAACAACAAGCATTTTTCTTCATTATAAAATGAATGTATTGTAAAAATCAACTACATAGGTCACAACGTAATAAACAATAACTGATGTATTATATTATAAAGAATTAACAGTTAATCATATAATAACAAGAAAAGTATATTTTCTGTGATTTTCAAACTAACCTTTTGTATAAAATTGGAAATATGTTATTCTTCCAAAAAGCAACTACACTATTTAATAACTTCATTACATACTCATGTTCTTATTCAACAGGAATATAGAGAGCTGATTATTTTCTTTAAAATCACTACCAGCAACACAAAAATAACTTTTGTTTCCATAAGCACAATACCTACATTTGCATTTGAACTTGTGCAAAATATTTCTTTGATATTGTATCGTCCTTATCTATGTAGTGTTGTGCAGTTTGTCACTAGACAGAAACTTAATTTCAAAAGTAGTCTTGTTATTAATCACACCTGGGGAGCCAGCAAGCATTGGGAATGTCTCAGAAATATATAGACCAGGTTTTTTCTTTTTTTGCATTCTAAAACAAATTTATTTAACAAACTGCTGTCTGGAACCATCTCCTTAAGTTTTCTATTAGAGATTTCTTTTGCACACAAAATTTTTATTGATGAACCGACCTTAGCCAGATTAGATTTCCTCCAATTTACTGAAGTACACGATGGGGCTTCGGTTTGGCGGTGTAACCACATTAAAAATGCAACACTGTACTTGCAGCCACCTTCTGACGAGGAGCAATCGTGGCACTTTGCACTAGTCACAGTCTCTTCCTGTTCATTCACAATAAGTGTCACTGCATAGGGTTTGGAACGCACTTTGTGTTCCGGGCATACCGTACACTTAACATAACATGCATGTGTTTTGAGCCCGCTTGAGCTGCACATAGACTATTGCGTCATCCCCGTAAGATTCCCTTCCCGACCTGATGACAAAAAATAGGTTAGGTGTATTGTTATTGTATTAAACTTACTATTAGACTAAACTTGATACGATAGTTATGTACTTACATTACTGTTTTATTATTTCTCAATTCGGCAGAACAGAAATCATAATTGAATGTTTTGCAAAAAATTTCGCCACCATCAACGTATTTATCATTGGTAGATTTGTACTTTCTGCTTTCACAAAACCGTCTTCCATGATGCGATTTTAATAAAATACAGAATAAAAGTCCACAAACGTGTTAATACCTTGTAAAAATTTCAAATTAACAGAGAGCACGACAAAAATCTAAATTGTTTACTATCGGAGTGACGTCTCGTCGGAATCAAATATGGCGGATGGCGTTTTAGGAATTCTAAAAACAGATTAAAAAAGACGATTTTTAAAATTGAATTTTAAAATTCCCATTGCATTTTTAAAAATAAATACTGACGTTTCTCGTTTACTTTTTTCAAAATCTATCTTATAAATGCATTTATATATTTTTTCTTTCATGGTGTAAAATACCCTATTATAAGTGCATTTTAAGTTTAGAGGCTACCATCTAGTCCTCAAGGGTAGCAACGCATCTGTAATTTAGAACGAAACTCTTCATCCATCCATCCGTCTATCAGCCTTTTTTGGTCCACAGCTGGACATAGGCCTCACTCAATCGTCGCCACTCTTCCCGATTCTGCGCCGTCAGAACCTAAAAATAAACGAGACTTACTAACAATAATTACTAACGAAACTAACACCCACTAACAGTACTAAACCATCACTAACAGTCCCTACTCCTCATAGATCCTCCTTATAAATTATATCTAGAAAGAAAGAAAGAAAGTTTATTTTGCTCTTAATATTACAACAATTCTCTATCTATTATATTAAAAGCTTTTAGTTAACTTCACTCGTATGTATACATTATTAAAATATGTAAGTATGTCCTGGAATCTTGCAATCAATATTTCATCCACTTCCACTGAAGCTATCGAGCTGAAATTTGGCACACATATTTGGTTCCGATGACAATGCATGGAAATTAAAAAAAAGTTTTTTAACGGTATAATTATTAATTCAAATATATTCGATTTCTATAAATAAAAACTATGGCACAAACGTCTCCCATTTCAGAACAGATCCACAGCGGACAAGGAAGCCAAGCGTACACGAAGACAGCGCAACCTTCCCGAACAGCTGGTCGAGATATACAAGATGTGCGAGCGAGAGATGTGGGAGGTGCGCGAGCGGGACAGGCGCAGCGAGGAGTTCCTCTCGCTCAAGCACCGCTGCGGCGCGTGCATGCTCGGCTTCCAGACCGGCAAGCAGCGGGAGTTCCACGTGGCCGGGAAACACGCGCAGGTTAGACAGGGACACAGAATACATAATAGTACAAGAACAGCTGGTCGAGATGTACAAGATGTGCGAGCGAGAGATGTGGGAGGTGCGCGAGCGGGACAGGCGCAGCGAGGAGTTCCTCTCGCTCAAGCACCGCTGCGGCGCGTGCATGCTCGGCTTCCAGACCGGCAAGCAGCGGGAGTTCCACGTGGCCGGGAAACACGCGCAGGTAAGACCGGGACACAGGATACATAATAGTACAAGTACAGCAGCGGAAGAGCTGGTCGAGCTGTACACGATGTGCGAGCGAGAGGTGTGGGAGGTGCGCGAGCGGGACAGGCGCAGCGAGGAGTTCCTCTCGCTCGAGCACCGCTGCGGCGCGTGCATGCTCGGCTTCCAGACCGGCAAGCAGCGGGAGTTCCACATGGCCGGGAAACACGCGCAGGTTAGACCGGGACACAGGATACATAATAGTACAAGAACAGCTGGTCGAGATGTACACGATGTGCGAGCGAGAGATGTGGGAGGTGCGCGAGCGGGACAGGCGCAGCGAGGAGTTCCTCTCGCTCAAGCACCGCTGCGGCGCGTGCATGCTCGGCTTCCAGACCGGCAAGCAGCGGGAGTTCCACGTGGCCGGGAAACACGCGCAGGTTAGACAGACAGACAGACAGACATGTTCCTTTATTGTAAACCTGCATGCCTGAGAGTTCATCATAACGTTCTCGAAGGTATGCGAAGTCTGCCAATCCGCACTTGGCCAGCGTGGTGGACTAAGGCCTAATCCCTCCCATTCTGAGAGGAGACCCCGAGCCCAACAGTAGGACAAAGAAAGGGTTGTGACGACACCAAAAGGAGAGAGGAGATTGGAGATGTTATGAATTTATTTATATACTAGCTGACCCCGCAAACGTTGTTCTGCCATATGAAATGTCAAAGTGACGCGACGCTTCACGTCAACTTACTACATGAACGACGGTTAAAAATAAAAATACGAAAATAGTGTTTCAAAACATTTTCCAGTGGACCAAATTGTGAATCTAAACCATTCTCGAATCCACTTGAACACACATAAAAAATTTCATCAACATCCATCCAGCCGTTTAGGAGGAGTTCACTGTCATACACACGTACACAAGAAATTTGTAAACATATTAAGAAGTGCGTTTCTTTTGCAGAAAAGTGAAAATCAATGCGATGTATGCGAGTCGTATTTCCTTTCCAAGGACACCTTGTCAACGCACAGAAGTCTTCACTTATCAGCTTTCAAGTGAGTACGCTTTTTGATTTAATCAGGGTTCCGTACCCAAAGAGTACGGGACCCTATTACTAAGGCTCCGCTGTCCGTCTGTCCGTCTGTCACCAGGCTGTATCTCTTGAACCATGATAGTTGGACAGTTGAAATTTTCACAATAGATTTATTTTTGTTGCCGCTATAACAATACTAAAAAACAGAAACAATAAAAATTTAAGGGGGGACATGAACTAATTCAAACCTTCGTGTGCGAGTCCGTCTCGCACTTGACAGGTAATTTTTTTTTAATGGATATGATAGCTAACGAACTTGCAGCACCACCCATCCGTGTCCCCTGACAACTGTGACTGACTTTGTACAAGACTGTAATATGGACTGAGATGGCTGAGAGAGTTAATTAGAACATCAGTTGGTCAGTATAGTATATCTTGTCCGTCGTAGCGTCTATAGCCCAATGGCTCGCGTCGATTCAATGTAATCAAAAGAGTTAAGAGGATATCACAAGCGAACAAGTCGACACTTTTTCCATACAAACGTAGTCCCCTGTTTCCTCCTAGGATAAAGAAGTTACAGAAGAGAAAAAAATACCATACGATATACGTACCTCTGCCATGACTGTACGTTTTGTTTTTTTTTTTCATAATTTGATTAATAGAAGAGAAAAAAAATCATTTAAAATCAAAAAAATCGACTTTTTTTACATACATTTTCAAACATCAAGCAAACTGGTAATTACTAACATATCCCAAAAAAGCAACGTACGGGCATAGCTTAGACCCTGTTCTATATTTTAACTGAAAGAAATATTGAAATCGGTCTAGATTTCGAGGAGGAAACAGGGGATTACGAAAGGACGATTTTCTTAATTTTACGTAGGTAAAATCAGTTCGAGACTGCACTTCTCTCTATCGCACGCTAAGGGGCTCAGCGCGACGGCAATATTTTTGGTATAAAACCTATTCTTCAAAAGTGACGGTCGACTGATATCCTCTTAAGCAACGACGGGCGCGGTCGGTTTGTGGATGGGTGACCGCTGGTGGCAAATTTTCATGGACGCTACCGTGCTTCGGAGGGCACGTAAAGCCATCGGTCTCGGTTGTTTTCAATGGTGGAAACAGTCGTTAAGCCTTGTCGAAGACCTTCGGGTGGCTTGTGAACATCTCATTCTCTGATCAGCCAATGGCTGACAGAGTTATATTACTTTTAGCATTAAGTCCGCCTTTTGTACTACAATCTTTTTGGTATATTAAAGAACTAGTGGACGCCCGCAGCTTCGCTCGCGTAGAATTAGACCCATTAACGACGTCTAAAGACTTCAAAAACGGCAAAGTTTCATACTAACTTTGCACCCCCGTTTTACCCCCTTAGGGGGTGAATTTTCAGAAATCCTTTCTTAGTGCTCCCCTACATTCTAAAAGGAACCCCTGTGCAAAATTTCATTAGTTTAGGCCCTGCGTTGATATGTCAGTCAGTCAGTCAGTCACCTTCTCCTTTTATATACAGTGGTGGTCACAGAATTAGAAACACTTATGAATAAAGAAAGTATAACTTCAATGTACAAATGTTCGTAAAAAATATATACATTCAATATTTAATAATCATACAATAATATAGCCACTCTAATAAAAAACTCATTAAATGCATAAAATATAAAACCTATTTTACTTTTAATTAAAAAATGAGTCTTGCACATGAAGGAGTTTATTTTCCGCTGATTGCCGCTTGGACGCCTAATTAGAAACATTATAAAAAAACATCCATAGCTCGTTTTTTTTTTTAAATTGGACAATATCATTTAATTCTTGGCTTTTACTATTATTTTGGCGGTAATTCAAAATTTAATCTGAATTTTATTTTGTTTAAAATGGGCAAAAATAAAAGTTGTGACGCGTCAACTAGGCAAATAATTGTTATTTTACATTTCGATCATAAGTGGGCGTACACGAGAATAGCTGAGCATTTAAATTGTTCTGTTAAGTAAGTTTTTAATGCAATTGATCATTATAAAACACATGGAACTGTTGAAAATGCTCTTAGAAAGGCTCGGCTAAGAAAAACCTCTCCCAAAGAAGATACGCTGATCGTTCGTGTTGCTAAAAAAGACACAAGTAAAGGCTCCAACCAGATTAAAAATGAAGTTTTTTTCGCCTGATGACCCGAGAAACATCTCGTCAAGACTGATACGGCGAAGATTAGTGGAAGCTTAATTGTTTGGAAGAATCTCTCGATAGGTACCGCTTCTTACCAAGCAACACCGAGAGAAGCGATAATTATTCGCTAAAAAATATGTTAAGTGAACGGTATGAGAATGGGAAAAAAAAGTTATTTTCAGATGAAACAAAAATAAATATGGTAAATTCCGATGGAAAGCGCTATGTTAGACGTCCTGTAAACAATGCTTTTAATTATAAATACACAAGGAGTATACAGTCAAGCAAGGTGGCGGTTTGGGGGTGTTTTATCGGATGTGGAGTTGGACCCGTTGGGAAGATTGAAGGTACAATGGATCAATGGCAATACAAAAATATCTTAGAGCACACAGTGATTCCCTACTCGGACGATCATTTGCCTGTAACCTGGATCTTTCAGCATGACAATGACCCTAAACACACGGCCAATAGCATCAAATGTTTCCTTAGCGAACAGCGTATATCCGTTTTAGACTGGCCACCAAATAGTCCGGATTTAAACCTGATAGAAAATCTCTGGTATATTGTTAAAAAGAAAGTCTCAAACAAACGTAACACCAGTAAAAACGAACGATATGAAGCGTTTGTTGAAGCATGGAATTCAATCCCCCCTAGAAAAATGTATGAAATTGATTGAATCAATATCCACGTCGTTGCAGTGCTGTTATTGAAAATAAGGGATACGCCACTAAATATTAATTAACTATTGGTATGCTGTGGATAGTAACTATTTCGTAAATAACAATACTAATTACTAATACTTAAAAATATATTGATTTTAATACTTTTTTGTTTTTGTTTCTAATTAGTTGACCATTACTGTTCATACCTTAAAACTGATTTATATGTTTGTCAGTAATGTAATATTGAAACTGCACTTGTGTACTGGGAATTATATTGCTTTTCTGATAAATGATAAATCGTTGAACATATTGTTACCCTATTTATTGTTTAATTTCAAAATAAAAACGATTGCGGTGAAGTATCTTACACAATGTCAAGGACCGTTGGTAGTGTTTCTAATTAGACGTCCACCACTGTATATATAAGTATATATATTAAAATATAATTATTTATGTATTAATACCTATATATATATATATTATACCTACATAATAATATGTATTATATTATGTTGTTTGTATGTTGAATAAAAAAATAAAATAAAAAATAAAAACCATCTTCAAATCCACACTTCAATCATCCTGTATATTGAAGCACAAATGATGAGACCAGTTTATATCTATATATATAAAAGGAGAAGGTGACTGACTGACTGACTGACTGACTGACATATCAACGCAGGGCCTAAACTATAAGGGCTAGAAACTTGAAATTTTGCACAGGGGTTCCTTTTATAACGTAGGGGAGCACTAAGAAAGGATTTTTGAAAATTCACCCCCTAAGGGGGTAAAACGGGGGTGCAAAGTTAGTATGAAACTTTGCCGTTTTTGATGTTATTCGAATGAAATTCAGTACCTACCTGAGAAGGTTTTTTATTGAGTTTCGAAAATCATCACCTAAGGGGGTAAAAGGGGGGTGCAAAGTTAGTAGGTATAAAAGATTTTCGTATATACCTACATTATTTCAATGAAATTTTGTATTTAGGTTATGTTACGAGTACGTCTAATTCCACGCGAGCGAAGCTGCGGGCGTCCACTAGTTCAACATAAAGGAGTGGCGATTACTATTGCCACCCGCATAATAGATACGCAAATATTTCAGATGTACCCACCAGTAATTACTTTTGTTGTCGACTTATTACGCTCATAGTTTCTCAGATTGTGTGTATCATACTATTAAGCTAATTAGGATTGCTTTTCGGTGACTCGGGATCCAAGACAAACCGTATGTGGTTTTTGGATACCCTATATATAAGAATATTTGTACTTGTTTTTTAAATAAATAAATAAAAAAAAAAAAATATAAAAGATAAATAAATAAATGTAATGCAATTGGCTCGCCATTTGTGCTTTTATATTTTATATTGTGGTTCAGTTAAATAAATAAAGCTGGTTGTGTTGTTATATTGAACTTGTGACTATATTGACTCGGCAGGTGCCGTAAGTGCGATTTCACGACGTCGATGAAACGTATAATACAGCGCCATCTATGCGCGGCGCACGGCGAGAGCGTCGTGCACGCGTGCGGGGAGTGCGGCAAGGAGTTCAGGTCAGTTTAATGATAATATCGTGGACATATAATGATAATATCGTCGCCCGGGGCAGTACCACCGCCCGCCACGGTACCTAGTACCATTTCTGCCGTGTAATAATTGTTTTTAAAGCAATTGTGGTCCGGTTGAAAAGGTGTGGATTCCGGTTACACTTCTTTAGAGGCGACCATCTTAGTCCTCGAGGGTAGCAACACATCTGTGACTGACTTAGAACGAGACTCCTACTAACAAGTACTAACTGGACTATTACTAACACCAACTAACAAGACTAACTATTACTAACAGTCCCCAGTCCTCATACCTACTAACGAACTGACCAACTAATGTTCTAATTAACTTTCTCAACTAATTGGACTAACCATCCCAGTCCCTAATTGAGTCTTGTTCAAAGTCAGTCACAGTTGTCATGGGCGGCAGCGGATGGGTGGTGCTGCAAGCTCGTTTGCTATCCTGTATTCATAAAAAAAAAAAAAACATACAAAAAAAATTAAAAAAAAATTAGCTGAATTGGTCCAGCCATTCTTGAGTTATGCGCTTACCAACATTCATTTGTATTTATTAAATATAGACTAGAGGACACCCGCAGCTGCCTTAGAGCAAATAAATGAGCAGATTTTGAATTATTTTGACGTGACAACGTCTTATAAATTGGTTTGCCGGGTGACACTTCAAGAAACTGCGTTACGCTCCGCTCACGTTATGCGCTCACGATGAGAGCGAGTGAGAGGCACGCGTCCCTTCCACTCGGGCATGGTTAGCCCGCCTAAGAGCGAGAGAGACAGACATAAAAAGTGAAGTTTTAAATATAATTCTTTGTATGAATAAATGTTTTAAATTGTTACTATTATTTCATCCTTCTTCCTACTATACGAATGAATATTCACATTAAAATTATTTTACCACTCAAAGTCGTTGTCACGTAAAACTTTCGCCCGTATACCGACTTTACAGGCAACCAATATTTTTTTTGATTGTAAACTACCACAACATTGTGATTACTACAACATAACCTATTCACTTATGTCTTAGTCATTTATTTCATCATGTTATATTATCAGTCTGAAATTATTTATTATATATTATTATATATATTATATATTATATTTTATTATATATATTATAAAATCGAAACTTTCAAACATTCAAACCGAGACGACCAATCACTGCGCAAGGTAGTAAGCGCGCGATTTACAAATTCAAAGATCAAAATATGTGAATTAGTTTTCTCCTTTTAGAAAATACACTTTGAATTAAAATCGATTGATAATAACAATTAATGTGATTTAAATAAATGTTCTAACTTTTAAATTTAGTTTTTATATTTATAACAATGTAAAACAAGTTAAATTTATTAATAACTTATAACAACTGATTGATTTAACATAAACCAATTTTGTGAATTCTCGAATTTGTTATTTATATTAATAACTGTTTCAACAAAGTTCAATTTATGCAAAAATTTGAAATAAAAAATGAATTTAACATACACAAATTTTGTGAAATTTCAAATTAATTATATATATTAGTAACTTTTTAAAACTAAACCAACCAAATTGTGATCTTTTCTATGTTATAGAGAGTTTATCGTTATAAAGAATGATGTTATAAAGAGTTTACATTGTATTTGAAAACATTTAAAAATATGAGAAACAATAATTTCTAATTTGTTCAATTTTAGTACAATGGAGCCAGATGTACAAATTCCTTCAACGTCCAGTACACCGATGGATACTGATGATATCGTGCCACCAACGTCTGCCATACCTTTCGCTGTGCCACACACACCCCATAACGCCAAAGCGCAACGACAAAGTATGTATAGAAAACGCAAGGCCGCGGAAAGAACTCCTGCAGAGGCAGCAGATTTTGCAAAAGCAGCCGCCGAAAGACAACGTAGATGCAAGCAACGTAGACTCGCCAACTCAGCTCTTGACACCGGCACACTAGAGTCAGCCACAGGGTCTGCTCCTGTGGTAGTGGAAAGAACAGTTACTGCCCAGACCAGCGCTCAGCGACAACGTGCTTACAGACAGCGTAGAAATGCTCTAATTGTTTCACAAATAAGTACTCCACCGACTCACACAGCAGTGCAACCGGAACAATCAACCTGGAATATCAAATGGTCGTCGTCAATAAAGAGGTTTAAAACTACATTTCTGGACAACGAATTTGGCCACGCTTGCTCTGTTTGCGACCGATTGTGGTTCAAGAATGACCTTAAAATCATCACTGCTGCACAACTACAGGTCATATCGGATTGGTTCGTTAAGGAAAATAGGCAACTACGCGAGGAGGATTATACGCATATTTGCAACACCTGTAGATTTTCGCTGAACAAACATAAGCTTCCTACCCTTGCAAAAGTGAATGGCTTCTCATATCCAGAAATACCTCCTGGCTTACCGCCACTGGATCCAATTAGTGAACGATTAATCTCACCACGTCTGCCATTCATGCAAGTGCGTCGTCTGCGGCATGACTTCTCTTATGGAATTATTGGTCAAGTGATCAACGTTCCAGTCAACGTAGAAGACATGGTAAAATGCTTGCCCCGGCATTTAGATGAGGACGACGTCATTAATGTCAACATCAAACGGAATCTCGCACACAAAACAAATTACATCAGTGGCTACATATCCAAAAGGACAATCAAAGAATGGTTGGATGTACTTCAAAATTCAAGTCTATATCGCTTGTACGATATCAAAGTAGATTTGTCAAGGCTGCAAACTGTCGTGCCACCAGAGGAAGATTTGCAGGATGACTCGGCTCATCGAATCGAAACAATCGCCGCCGAGTGTACTCCGGAGTCAGAAATTCTTGCTTCCAGGCAGCATACACTACTGTGGAACGAAGAGGATTGCCTCGACATCGCACCAGGACATCGGGCCATGCCTCTGAACATCATTTACGACCGTCATGCTGAAGAACTATCATTTCCTGCAATATACTACGGCCAGCCTCGTCGCTTCCACATGGGAGTTTCAGTGACACCTTACATGATGGCAACCAGTGAATTACGACGAAGTGACAGACGCGGAGCCACGCCTCAAAAAGTCTTGTACGTTGCTATGAAGATTCTACGTCTCCGCATGGTGGATGGCATTTACAGCACATTTCGGAATGTGTCAACCACGGAAAACGTAACTCGACGCATGTTGGAGGACCCGGAATTTCTTAAAGAATTTGTCGTTCAAAATCTTGCCTTCATGAAGTCAGTACCCAATTCCGTCCAGTATTGGGCCTCTCGCAAACGAGATCTGTTTGCGATGCTCCGTCAACTAGGTAAACCGACCATATTTCTCACTTTAAGTGCAAACGAAGTACGCTGGTTGATATTACTGAACTTACTCCTCAAATTGAGTAACAAGTATCCTGGAAAAGTTGCTGAAGATCTAAACACGTCAGAGCGGTGCAACTTAGTGAGCGACGATCCAGTTACGTGCTGCATATATTTCCACAAACTCGTCGGTACATTGATGAATATGCTGAAGGCAAAACAATCATATAATCCATTTGGCCAGTACTTTGTTAAAGATTATTTCTTTCGCATTGAATTCCAGCATCGAGGAAGCCCCCACGCACACATTTTGGTGTGGTTGAATAATGATCCACACGAGGCCGTGTCAGAAAATATGCCAATGACCATCGAGCTCGTGGAGAAGCTGAGTTCTGTCGCCAAAGAAGATATGCCCAACGAGACCATCTACGCCAATCAAATTCACAAGCACACTTTCACCTGCACGAAGCGAGGTGAGACGACTTGCAGATTTGGGATCCCGTACTGGCCAATGCCTGCTACTCGAGTCTTGGTTCCAATGCCTCAGACTGATGGACGCCGGTCAACATTCCAAAAAAAATCCAAGGAGCTACGAACGTGTCTCAGCGAACGTACATACCCTAGCATGGATGACTTTTTGAGGGAACATGGTCTGACATTTGATGCATATCTTGATATAGTACGTTCAACCCTTCGCAGGCCAACTTTGTTGTTTAAACGTAACTTCGATCAACTTATGACAAACACGTTCAACCCTTACCTTGCTGGTCAAATTAATTCCAACATCGATATTCAGTTTATCTTAGATGAATACAGCTGCGCACAGTACGTCGTGGAATACGTGAACAAATCAGCTCGTGGAATGGGTAACTTGAATCGAGAGTTGACTAAAATGATGGAAGAACATCCTGACCGCGATTACACTGGTCAATTAAAAGTATTGAGTGTCAAACTTCTCAATGCAGTTGAAATGTCGGCGCAAGAAGCAGCATGGTATTTGTTACGACAGCCGATGAGCGAAGCAAGCCGTCAAATTGTGTACATACCAACAGTGTGGCCCTCAGAGAGACAACGTTGCCGCAAACGTCGGAAACAATTGGATCGCGAAGGAATCGCAGAGGACAGCACAGACGTGTGGACCAAAAACATCATTCAGCGGTATGAAGAAAGACCTCCATCTTTGCAAGATGTATATTTGGCCGAGTTTGCGTCGTGGTATGCTAACTCTCGTGATTTCATTGACAATGAAGACGACTTGAACGTGCATGAAGATGACGATCCTGAACCGCCGACTGGAGAAAGAACGACATCGAGAGGATATCGCAAACGTCTGATCGGTCGAATCATACGATACAGATGCTACGACATAGATGAAACTGTCAATTATCAACGTGAGATGGTACTGCTGTACTTGCCCTTTCGCAACGAAGTCGCTGACATTGTTGATTGTAATAAATTTATACAATTATTCAATGACAACAAGGAAACTATCATGGAACGCAGAAAACTTTATGAGAACAATATTGACATCGACAAAGTGATGCAAGAGCTAGAAGCAATGATGATTTTGCAAAATTCAGACACCACAGAACCAACGGAAACAGAGTCAAGAAGAGTGTTTGTAGAACAGCTGTTAGGAGGAGAGGGAGCTGAAAATAACGATGATGTTAATGAAATCGTGCCGCAAAACGGATTGTCAGTTGTAAAAAAAACACTTGGTTGCCTGTAAAGTCGGTATACGGGCGAAAGTTTTACGTGACAACGACTTTGAGTGGTAAAATAATTTTAATGTGAATATTCATTCGTATAGTAGGAAGAAGGATGAAATAATAGTAACAATTTAAAACATTTATTTATACAAAGAATTATATTTAAAACATTAATTTATACAAAGAATCTCGCACTGAATTTCATATTAACAAAAGTGCTGGACAAACTATCGTGACGAACATCAATTGTCAAAGTTTGAGTGCTCATGCCACAGACATTGAAACAGATACAGTGATTCCAAGATCTGACTATTTAGTACTGACCGAAACGTGGATGCGCGACACTTGTGAACCACATCCAATCAAGAATTATGAGTGCATATCAAGGAAGAATAATCGAACAAACTCAGACACCAACGCAGCAGGTGGAGTAGCGATCTATCGTAGGTTATCATCAATATCAACAGGAAAAGTGATCGATGTTGCGGTCACAGACACTGCTCGAGTTATCAAAACCTGCGGTGACTTGTGCTTGGCTGAAGTTACTTGCTTTACCGCTGATACTACCTTCAAATTTGTGCTCGGTGCTGGTTATATTTATCCAGGATCAAGTGTACAAGAAATCGGAATGTTCTTACACCAGGCACTTCTTCCATACGTGCATAACAGCCAGTACGTGCCACCGTTCCTGCAAGTTGATCCTAATATGCCGATTCTTCTATGCGGTGACTTCAACCAAAACGTGAAGTCTGATGACAAGTTTCTCAAATTCATTAAAGATACGTTTAATCTTGATTGCGTATCAGATATGTCTAAGTCTACTACGTTAAAAGGAACAACCATTGACTTGACATTTTCTAGGCACATTACAGCAGAAACACTTCCTTTCATTTCATATTTCTCCTATCATCGCCCTATCCTCAACAAAATCACTCAGATAGGAACAAGTTAAGTTGTAGTAAACGCTGTTTCATTGTACGCAAATGTATTGCAAGTTATTGTATGTATATTTGTATATAAATACGTATGTATGTGTAAAGGTAAAAATAAAATTTTGTTAATATGAAATTCAGTGCGAGATTCTTTGTATAAATTAATGTTTTAAATATAATTCTTTGTATAAATAAATGTTTTAAATTGTTACTATTATTTCATCCTTCTTCCTACTATACGAATGAATATTCACATTAAAATTATTTTACCACTCAAAGTCGTTGTCACGTAAAACTTTCGCCCGTATACCGACTTTACAGGCAACCAATTTTTTTTTTCCTCGATTCTCTTCTTTTTCTTCGTCTAAAGCAATGGCTATCATAGCTAATTCTGTGTTATTGAAGAGTGCCATCAAAACAATCGACGTCAACGCTAGTCTGAAGGGAACGTCGTGCACGAAGACCCGCAGAGAACTGTACTGTGCCTGATATGTGTGAATTGAAGCACTGACGCACCACTGTAGCACGGATACGGAACTGTAACGGTACTGTGCCGGAACTGTGGGTTCACTGATATGTGTGAATCGACCTTAATGATAATATCGTGGACATACAAAAAAAAAAATTAAAAAAAATTTGCCGAATTGGTCCAGCCATTCTTGAGTTATGCGCTTACCAACATTCATTTGTATTTATTAAATACTAGTGGACGCCCGCAGCTTCGCTCGCGTATAATTAGACCCATTAACGACGTCTGCCCGCGTTCGGGTTGCCCACTTGACTTCAAAAACGGCAAAGTTTCATACTAACTTTGCACCCCCGGTTTACCCCCTTAGTGGGTGAATTTTTTTTTATGGATACAAGATAGCAAACGAGCTTGCAGCACCACCCATTCGCTGCCGCCCATGACAACTGTGACTGAGTTTGAATAAAACTCGATTAGGGACTGGGATGATTAGTCCAATTAGTAGAGAAAGTTAATTTGAACATTAGTTGGTCAGTTCGTTAGTAGGTATGAGGACTGGGGACTGTTAGTGATAGTTAGTCCTGTTAGTTGGTGTTAGTAATAGTCCAGTTAGTACATAATAATAATAATTACACAACATTTACATCGTCATCATCACAACCCTTTGTCCCACTGTTGGGCACGGGTCTCCTCTCAGAACGGGAGGGATTAGGCCTTAGTCCACCACGCTGGCCAAGAGCGAATTGGTTGAGGGGTTAGTAGCCAACCCAGTGTCGAATATTCTCAAGTAGGTCTTCGACAAGGCTTAACGAGTGTTTCCAGCATTGAAAACAACCGGAACTGACGGCTTATTGTGCCCTCCGAAGCACGGTAGCGTCCATGAAATTTTTGCCACTAGCGGTTTATGCGCGAGGACCATACTAATGTTATAATTGCGAAAGTAACTCTTGTCTGTTTGTCTCGCTTTCACGCCAAAACTACTGAACCGATATAAATGAAAATGAAATTTGGTACACAGATAGTCTAGATCTAGAGCCTGAGAAAGGACATAGGCTACTTTTAAATTGGAAAAAAGTGTTGCAAAGGGTTGAAAAGGGGGATGAAATGTTGTGATTTTCAGAACTAGAAGCATAAAATTTATATTTTAGGCTGTTGATTAGATATAAATAAATATGGCATTCAAAGTTTGTAAAAATTTTACCTTTAAGGATGTAAAATAAACAAGTTAACGCGTCAAGAAGAATCTATTGTTATGTCTAATTCCACGCGAGCGAAGCTGCGGGCGTCCACTAGTATATATCACTATAAGCTTGTCTGCGTGTTTCAGCACGAAGTCCAAGCTGGTGTACCACAGGGTGCAGTGCAGCCAGGAGCGGCCGCAGTGCGACTGCTGCGGGAAGGTGTTCGCCAACAAGATGACGCTGAGGCACCATCTCCGGTGAGCTGCATCACAATAAGCTTGCCTGCATGTTTCAGCACCAAGTCCAAGCTGGTGTACCACAGGGTGCAGTGCAGCCAGGAGCGGCCGCAGTGCGACTGCTGCGGGAAGGTGTTCGCCAACAAGATGACGCTGAGGCACCATCTCCGGTGAGCTGCATCACAATAAGCTTGCCTGCATGTTTCAGCACCAAGTCCAAGCTGGTGTACCACAGGGTGCAGTGCAGCCAGGAGCGGCCGCAGTGCGACTGCTGCGGGAAGGTGTTCGCCAACAAGATGACGCTGAGGCACCATCTCCGGTGAGCTGCGTCACAATACAGATTCAGATTCATTTATTAAAGTGAAACTTTTATTACATCGTTCTGAAAATTTTGGCTTGTCTGGCGCATGTCGCGTGACGCACGTCGCATTACATTTTAAAATTGAATCTAAAGTTTTATTTTTTCAATCGTTTTAATTTTCAATTTGGTCAATCGGAAAATTTCGGCCAATCGGTGTAGCCTCCATCGCTGCTACCCTTAGGCGTCCCACCGCTGGACACGGGTCTCTGCCACAGACAGCTGCGGCAGGTCTAGAGCATACTCCTACGCTGCTCCAATGCGTATCGGTGGAGGAATTGGTAGCCGGCCCAGTTTCGAAATTTGTCAAGCCACCCGAAGATCTTCGGCTTAACGACTGTTTCCAGCATTGAAAACAACCGGGACCGACGGCTTTACGTGCCCTCCGAAGCACGGTAGCGTCCATGAAATTCTGCCACAAGCGGTCACCCATCAACAAACCGACCGCGCCCGTCGTTGTTTAACTCTTTGAATCACATTGAATCGACGGGAACCATTGGGCTATGGACTACTAGCCTCTCTAGTAGCCTCCATAGCTCAATAGACATATAAAAAAAAAAATGTTTTATTGCCACACATAATCTCAAAAAGCTACTGTTTAAACAGTAAATAAAACCTAAAGTGGGCCTCTCCCTAAGGTGTAGAGCGGGACTGGAAGTATATATAATTGTTGTAAAACAATGTTTTAATGATGAAAAAAAAGGTAAATAAACATATTACACACATTATATATAAGTAAATACATAAGCACATAGGTACACATAATAATACATTTAAATATGTATTAATTATATAACACATATCTATTCTATATTTACAAAATAAAATTTAAACTACATTATTATCATTGTGTAATAACGAAAGGGGGAATCCTAGCCTCCCACAACACAGGGAATCCTAGTGTGGGAGCTAGTGGCACTGTATTTATTGTATCTGTTGGTTGCTGAATAAATCATTTTTCATTTTTTCATATTTTTGTGACAGACAGACACAGAAGCCAGCGAACCAGCCACCGAAGGCGAAACAGTTCATTCCCTGCAAGGGCTGCGATAAGGTGTTCTACTCTAGGAAGAGTTATAAGGCTCATGTGTAAGTATAGCCTTGCTTTTGTAATTAGTTTAAACTAGTGGACGCCCGCAGCTACGCTCGCGTAGAATTAGACCCATTAACGACGTCTGCCCGCGTTCGGGTTGCCCACTTGACTTCAAAAATGCGAAAGTTTCTTGCTAACTTTGCACCCCCGTTTTACCCCCTTAGGGGGTAAATTTTCAAAAATCCTTTCTTAGTGCTCCCCTACGTTATAAAAGGAACCCCTGTGCAAAATTTCAAGTTTCTAACCCTTATAGTTTAGGACCTGCATTGATATGTCAGTCAGTTAGCTTCTCCTTTTATATGTAAAGATTTTCCTTTACAATAAATCCATATTATTTAAGTAAATTAAGAATGTAAAATCTAGAGGCCCCAATAAATAATTAATTGTATCAGGCATTACTTTGCGGAACCTCATTATTACAAACCAAGAATTAATCTAATATCGTGGAGTGTACTTACCCTGAGGATGCCTTGTTTTGGGGCGAAACACGTGTTGGTGTGTGTTGGTGTATGGTGGTGTGTGTATTCATTTATCGCATGTGCATGTTTTCCTGCGTGGGAGGGAGGGAGGTGCTACGTGCATGAAAGTATACATACATCACCATACATTTTTGTTCGCGGATTGTTGCAAAGTAGACTAATTTTTTTTTATGGATACAAGATAGCAAACGAGCTTGCAGCACCACCCATCCGCTGCCGCCCGTGACAACTGTGACTGACTTTGAACAAGACTCAATTAGGGACTGAGATGGTTAGTCCAATTAGTTATGAAAGTTAATTAGAACATTAGTTGGTCAGTTCGTTAGTAGGTATGAGGACTGGGGACTGTTAGTGATAGTTAGTCCTGTTAATTGGTGTTAGTAATAGTCCAGTTAGTACTTGTTAGTAGGAGTCTCGTTCTAAGTCAGTCACAGATGTGTTGCTACCCTTGAGGACTAAGATGGTCGCCTCTAAAGAAGTGTAACCGGAAACCACACCTTTCCAACCGGACCATTATTGCTTTAAAAACAAGTATTACGGCAGAAATGTTACTAGGTAGGTGGCAGTGGTACTGCCCCGGGTGAACTCTATATGGAACTAATTAGCTTTCATATAAAACTTATTTGGTTCCCTATAGGGAACCAACTCTTGGTTTGCCCCAATAAATAATTCTAAATCATTCTAAATAATATATTAATATCTGGACCTGTGAAATTTAAAGAGATACATAATAATAATAAATCATTTATTGCAGGCATCAAGGCCCATAACATAATTACCTTATAGACTAACTAGTGGACGCCCGCAGCTTCGCTCGCGTGGAATTAGACATAATAATATATTTATGCCCTTACAAAATTTTTACAAACTTTGAATGCCATATTTATTTATATCTAATCAACAGCCTATGTATGATATACATTTTATGCTTCTAGTTCTGAAAATGACAAAACTTTCATAGAACCTTTCAACCCCCTTTCAACCCCTTACAACATTTTTTTCCAAATAAAAAGTAGCCTATGTCATTTCTCAGGCTCTAGAGTCTAGAGCTTTGAAATTTGGTACACAGATAGTCTAGAGTTTAGACTATCTGTGTACCAAATTTCATTTAAATCGGTTCAGAAGTTTTGGCGTGAAAGCGACACAGACAGACAGACAGAGTTACTTTCGCATTTATAATATTAGTATGGAACTAATTAGCTTTCATATAAAACTTATTTGGTTCCCTATAGGCAACCAACTCTTGGTTTGCCCCTATAAATCATTCTAAAACCTGTTTCTTACCCAGGGTGATCCACAACGGCGTGAAGTACCCGTGCCCGGTGTGCGGCAAGCTGTTCCAGTGGAAGCGCAACCTGGCGCGGCACACGCGCAACCACCGCGAGCGCGCGGCGGGCGCCCAGCACGCGTGCCGCGAGTGCGGCAAGACGTTCGCCAGCAGGTGGGCCGGACACATCCCACCGCTGGGCACGGGTCCCCCCCACAGCAAGCTGTTCCAGTGGAAGCGCAACCTGGCGCGGCACACGCGCAACCACCGCGAGCGCGCGGCGGGCGCCCAGCACGCGTGCCGCGAGTGCGGCAAGACGTTCGCCAGCAGGTGGGCCGGACACATCCCACCGCTGGGCACGGGTCTCCCCCACAGCAAGCTGTTCCAGTGGAAGCGCAACCTGGCGCGGCACACGCGCAACCACCGCGAGCGCGCGGCGGGCGCCCAGCACGCGTGCCGCGAGTGCGGCAAGACGTTCGCCAGCAGGTGGGCCGGACACATCCCACCGCTGGGCACGGGTCCCCCCCACAGCAAGCTGTTCCAGTGGAAGCGCAACCTGGCGCGGCACACGCGCAACCACCGCGAGCGCGCGGCGGGCGCCCAGCACGCGTGCCGCGAGTGCGGCAAGACGTTCGCCAGCAGGTGGGCCGGACACATCCCACCGCTGGGCACGGGTCCCCCCCACAGCAAGCTGTTCCAGTGGAAGCGCAACCTGGCGCGGCACACGCGCAACCACCGCGAGCGCGCGGCGGGCGCCCAGCACGCGTGCCGCGAGTGCGGCAAGACGTTCGCCAGCAGGTGGGCCGGACACATCCCACCGCTGGGCACGGGTCCCCCCCACAGCAAGCTGTTCCAGTGGAAGCGCAACCTGGCGCGGCACACGCGCAACCACCGCGAGCGCGCGGCGGGCGCCCAGCACGCGTGCCGCGAGTGCGGCAAGACGTTCGCCAGCAGGTGGGCCGGACACATCCCACCGCTGGGCACGGGTCCCCCCACAGCAAGCTGTTCCAGTGGAAGCGCAACCTGGCGCGGCACACGCGCAACCACCGCGAGCGCGCGGCGGGCGCCCAGCACGCGTGCCGCGAGTGCGGCAAGACGTTCGCCAGCAGGTGGGCCGGACACATCCCACCGCTGGGCACGGGTCCCCCCCACAGCAAGCTGTTCCAGTGGAAGCGCAACCTGGCGCGGCACACGCGCAACCACCGCGAGCGCGCGGCGGGCGCCCAGCACGCGTGCCGCGAGTGCGGCAAGACGTTCGCCAGCAGGTGGGCCGGACACATCCCACCGCTGGGCACGGGTCCCCCCCACAGCAAGCTGTTCCAGTGGAAGCGCAACCTGGCGCGGCACACGCGCAACCACCGCGAGCGCGCGGCGGGCGCCCAGCACGCGTGCCGCGAGTGCGGCAAGACGTTCGCCAGCAGGTGGGCCGGACACATCCCACCGCTGGGCACGGGTCCCCCCCACAGCAAGCTGTTCCAGTGGAAGCGCAACCTGGCGCGGCACACGCGCAACCACCGCGAGCGCGCGGCGGGCGCCCAGCACGCGTGCCGCGAGTGCGGCAAGACGTTCGCCAGCAGGTGGGCCGGACACATCCCACCGCTGGGCACGGGTCTCCCCCACAGCAAGCTGTTCCAGTGGAAGCGCAACCTGGCGCGGCACACGCGCAACCACCGCGAGCGCGCGGCGGGCGCCCAGCACGCGTGCCGCGAGTGCGGCAAGACGTTCGCCAGCAGGTGGGCCGGACACATCCCACCGCTGGGCACGGGTCCCCCCCACAGCAAGCTGTTCCAGTGGAAGCGCAACCTGGCGCGGCACACGCGCAACCACCGCGAGCGCGCGGCGGGCGCCCAGCACGCGTGCCGCGAGTGCGGCAAGACGTTCGCCAGCAGGTGGGCCGGACACATCCCACCGCTGGGCACGGGTCTCTCCCACAGCAAGCTGTTCCAGTGGAAGCGCAACCTGGCGCGGCACACGCGCAACCACCGCGAGCGCGCGGCGGGCGCCCAGCACGCGTGCCGCGAGTGCGGCAAGACGTTCGCCAGCAGGTGGGCCGGACACATCCCACCGCTGGGCACGGGTCTCACCCACAGCAAGCTGTTCCAGTGGAAGCGCAACCTGGCGCGGCACACGCGCAACCACCGCGAGCGCGCGGCGGGCGCCCAGCACGCGTGCCGCGAGTGCGGCAAGACGTTCGCCAGCAGGTGGGCCGTACACATCCCACCGCTGGGCACGGGTCCCCCCCACAGCAAGCTGTTCCAGTGGAAGCGCAACCTGGCGCGGCACACGCGCAACCACCGCGAGCGCGCGGCGGGCGCCCAGCACGCGTGCCGCGAGTGCGGCAAGACGTTCGCCAGCAGGTGGGCCGGACACATCCCACCGCTGGGCACGGGTCCCCCCCACAGCAAGCTGTTCCAGTGGAAGCGCAACCTGGCGCGGCACACGCGCAACCACCGCGAGCGCGCGGCGGGCGCCCAGCACGCGTGCCGCGAGTGCGGCAAGACGTTCGCCAGCAGGTGGGCCGGACACATCCCACCGCTGGGCACGGGTCTCACCCACAGCAAGCTGTTCCAGTGGAAGCGCAACCTGGCGCGGCACACGCGCAACCACCGCGAGCGCGCGGCGGGCGCCCAGCACGCGTGCCGCAAGTGCGGCAAGACGTTCGCCAGCAGGTGGGCCGGACACATCCCACCGCTGGGCACGGGTCTCACCCACAGCAAGCTGTTCCAGTGGAAGCGCAACCTGGCGCGGCACACGCGCAACCACCGCGAGCGCGCGGCGGGCGCCCAGCACGCGTGCCGCGAGTGCGGCAAGACGTTCGCCAGCAGGTGGGCCGTACACATCCCACCGCTGGGCACGGGTCCCCCCCACAGCAAGCTGTTCCAGTGGAAGCGCAACCTGGCGCGGCACACGCGCAACCACCGCGAGCGCGCGGCGGGCGCCCAGCACGCGTGCCGCGAGTGCGGCAAGACGTTCGCCAGCAGGTGGGCCGTACACATCCCACCGCTGGGCACGGGTCCCCCCCACAGCAAGCTGTTCCAGTGGAAGCGCAACCTGGCGCGGCACACGCGCAACCACCGCGAGCGCGCGGCGGGCGCCCAGCACGCGTGCCGCGAGTGCGGCAAGACGTTCGCCAGCAGGTGGGCCGGACACATCCCACCGCTGGGCACGGGTCCCCCCCACAGCAAGCTGTTCCAGTGGAAGCGCAACCTGGCGCGGCACACGCGCAACCACCGCGAGCGCGCGGCGGGCGCCCAGCACGCGTGCCGCGAGTGCGGCAAGACGTTCGCCAGCAGGTGGGCCGGACACATCCCACCGCTGGGCACGGGTCCCCCCCACAGCAAGCTGTTCCAGTGGAAGCGCAACCTGGCGCGGCACACGCGCAACCACCGCGAGCGCGCGGCGGGCGCCCAGCACGCGTGCCGCGAGTGCGGCAAGACGTTCGCCAGCAGGTGGGCCGGACACATCCCACCGCTGGGCACGGGTCCCCCCCACAGCAAGCTGTTCCAGTGGAAGCGCAACCTGGCGCGGCACACGCGCAACCACCGCGAGCGCGCGGCGGGCGCCCAGCACGTGTGCCGCGAGTGCGGCAAGACGTTCGCCAGCAGGTGGGCCGTACACATCCCACCGCTGGGACCGGACCCACCGGCTCTCACCCACAGACAGCTGCGGGAGGTCTAGAGCATACTCCACCACGCTGCTACAATGCGGATTGCTGGAGGGGTTAGTGACCAATCCAGTGACGAATCATGACGTCCATGAAATTTTGCCACTAGCGGTCACCCATCCACAAACCGACCGCGCCCGTCGTAGCTTAACTCTTTCGATCATATTGAATCGACGCGAGCCATTGAACTATGGACGCTTAACTTATGTGAAATTTTGTTTTGTATTTCAGAGACTGTTACAACAATCACATACGGCTGAGTAAGCGGCACGCCGGCGAAAGCTCCTACATGTTAGTATATTAATTATAATCATAATCATATATTGCATTATTACACATAATAATATAAATAATAAATAAATATCTTGGACATTCTCACACGCGGCCATCTGACCCCAAACTAGGCAGTACCTGTACTATGGTCAGAGACTGATATACATACATAGATATTTTTAAATACATACTTAAATATACAATATTAACATCCAAACACAGAACAAACACAAGTGTTCATCACACGAATGTTTGAAATTGATATTCAAAATTATTTTAGATCTCTTATTCCATAAAATTTGTTTGCAACAAATTAAAATGTCACACTCAAAGAGAAAGCGAACCATTTTGATATTACAATTTATGTAATTAAATTGAAACATCCACCAAGTCACGTTCATTCCCCTATTCCGTACCCACCACCACCACAACCATTTCTTTGTCCCACTGCTGGGCAACGGGTCTCAGAATGACAGGGATTACGTCTATTCTGTAGGCTTCAGTTAAACTACTGACCGCCACCGCCGCAGCTCAACATTGGCCACTTGTTCCAGCCACGCGTGCCACTACTGCGGCAAGAAGTTCCCCACCAAGTGGTGCATGGTGGACCACATAGACTGGGACCATCTCAAGCGGATCAAGTACCAGTGTAGTGTCTGTTTGAAGGTAATTATTATATATATATGTACTAGTAGACGCCCGCAGCTTCGCTCGCGTGGAATTAGACATATGTAGTAATAGATTCTTCTTAACGCGTTAACTTTAGCTCCACAAAATTGTAATGAATCCGTAAATGTTTATTTTACACCCTTAAGGGTAACATTTTTACAAACTTTGAATTTATTTATATCTAATCAACAGCCTAAAATATAAATTGTATGCTTCTAATTCTGAGAATGACAATACTTTCATACAACCTTTCATCCCCGTTTTCAACCCTTTACAACTTATTTTTCCAATTAAAAAGCCTGTGTCCTTTCTCAGGCTCTAGACTATCTGTGTATCAAATTTCATTTAAATCGGTTGAGTAGTTTGGGCGTGAAAGCGAGACAGACAGACAGAGTTACGTTCGCGAGGCGGTCTGTACCCTGTACCCTGATACTTATCACCGATGTCGGCAGGCGTTCAAGACGGCGAAGATAATGGTCGCCCACATGAACAACATACACGACGGGAAGAACAAGAAGGAACCGGACGGACAGCATCTGTGCGACGTCTGCGGGAAGTACTATAAGGTGGGACGGTGTAAATATTAATTAAATTGTGTGGTTTTATAAAACCATGGTAAAAGTGAAACTTTTTTTCACATTTAACTAAAAATTTTAGGAATAATATTCAAATAAGGGTATAAAAATCGCTTTATCAATCCTAATTGAAAATGAAAATGAAATTTATTTCGCTCTTAACTACAACGTAACATGCAAAATAATAAAAACATGCGTAACGCGACATGCATAACGCGACATGCGACAGACAAGCCAAAATTTTCACAACGATGTAATAAAAGTTTCACTTTAATATCTTTTACTAAAGGCAACACGGGCCGTAACATACGAGTATGTAATACCTTAAAGACTAACATACATATAACTTAACTAGTGGACGCCCGCAGCTTCGCTCGCGTGGAATAAGACATAATAATAGATTCTTCTTAACGCGTTAACTTTAGCTCCACAAATTTGTAATGAATCCGTAAATGTGTTATACCCTATGTTTATTTTACACCCTTAAGGGTAACATTTTTACAAACTTTGAATGCCATATTTATTTATATCTATATAATCAACAGCCTAAAATATAAATTTTATGCTACTAGTTCTGAAAATGACAATACTTTCATATAACCATTCATCCCCCTTTTCAACCATTTACAATCCTTTTTTTTTAATATAAAAAGTAGCCTGTGTCCTTTCTCAGCCTCTAGACTATTTGTGTACCATATTTCATTTAAATCGATTCAGTAGTTTTGGCGTGAAAGCGAGACAGACAGAGCTACTTTCGCATTTATAGAGCCGATACCGAGAGTTTTTTCCTCCGGCTTTTTTCTCTCTCGGCCTACACTAGGGCATAGGATAAGAATATTGTAAATTCGTCCTAAAGCCGACCAGATAGATAGTCTATCGTGACTTAGAGCTTAGCTTAGTGGTAGGTAATTATTGTAAATTAGCCATAAGGCAGGTTAGGCACCTGTGTAGGATTAGCATTCGAGGATCAATAGCTCATCCTTTGCTTTATATTAATCAGTTTTGAATAGCATTATATCTCTTCTCTTTAAGTAGTTTGTAGTTACCTAGACTTCCTTTAAGCGTGTGTAATCACCTCATAGCGAAATAAATTATTTGAATATAATATTAGTATGGAAGTCATGGATTTAGTTTTTTTTTGACGTGACAACGTCTTATAAATTGGTTTGCCGGGTGACACTTCAAGAAACTGCGTTACGCTCCGCTCACGCTATGCGCTCACAATGAGAGCGAGTGAGAGGCACGCGTCCCTTCCACTCGGGCATGGTTAGCCCGCCTAAGAGCGAGAGAGACGATACGATACGAGACGATACTACTATACGAATGAATATTCACATTAAAATTATTTTACCACTCAAAGTCGTTGTCACGTAAAACTTTCGCCCGTATACCGACTTTACAGGCAACCAATATTTATTTTTTTATATATTCTTGTCTCTCTGATTATAATAAATGTTGTATTTTATTAACAAGACGGTGAAGCGGCTCAAGGGGCACGTGTGGTCGATGCACACGAGCCGCGAGAAGGCCGCCAGCTTCCGCTGCCCGCTGTGCCCGGCCACGTTCACCTGGCAGACGTCCATATACAAGCACGTCAAGATGATGCACGACAGCGGCAAGCGGAAGGTGAACATTGAACATGCCCCCGACTCTGAAAGTACTCCGCTTCAAGCCCAAACATGTGCATGTTAACCTCAACCCATAGACGTCCCACTGCTGGGCACGGCTCTCCCACAGACAGCTGCGGGAGGTCTAGAGCATACTCCACCGCGCTGCTCCAATGCGGATTGGTGGTGACGTCAATAAATAATTAATAAAAATATTTATTGACGTCATGTATTAATAATTAGAAATCATAATTCTAATTACTCGATATGTATTGTATATGCGTTTTTTCAAAGCAAATAAATGACTATGACTATGGAGGGGTTAGTGGCCAACCCAGTGTTGGTCGAATATTCTCAATCCACCTAAGGGTCTTCGACAAGTATTAACGACTGTTTCCACCATTGAAAACAACCGGGACCGACGGCTTAACGTGCCCTCCGAAGCACGGTAGCGTCCATGAAATTTAGCCACTAGCGGTCACCCATCCACAAACCGACCGCGCCCGTCGTTACTTAACTCTGTCGCTGTCACACCCACAAACAATTAACTCTCTCAGTTAACTGGACAAACCATCCCATTCCCTAATTGAGTCCTGTTCAAAATCAGTCACAGTTGTCATGGGCGGCAGCGAATGGTGCAGCAAGCTCGTTTGCTATCTTTTATCAACAAAAAAACATTCTTTAGAATTCTGAATTGCGTTTGAATAAAGAACACAAATCACTTCATAGCTAAAATAGCTGTTTGTTAGTTTGTTATGAATAAGGAGGAACGTATTTTCTTTTCAACCTGTTTTTATACTACATACATAAAACCTTCATTACTGTTGCAGCAACCCAGAGGCCCCCCCGCGAAGAAACCCGAGCCCTACCCGGACATCGAACTGGCGAACCGCATGCAGTACTTCCAACAGAACTTGGTGCAGGGCATGGGCCAGCCTGCCCCATTGAATATAGTGCAGAATCTGTAAAGACTGATGTATTAATGGTCTGAAAGTGGAACACTAAATCTGATCAAATTTTTACACGTTTTGCTCAGATCCACGTCAGTGCGTGACGTATTCTCACAGATATTAGTGACAGCGAAATGTGCCATTTGAGAATGCTGAATGTTTTGTATACTATGTGGTAATACCAAATTGCATTATTCAAAAGTTGATTCAAGATTGTTTAAAGTTATTATGTTATTACATTTAACATCATAACATCGCGGCTGTATTTTTTCGAAGAGGTAGGCATAGGCAGACGTTTGTAATAACATTCACTTATCACCAGTTGTGTCTATATAATAATAATTGTTGAGCCTGTTGCGTGATATTAACTTAATTTATATACCTTCCGTTTGTATGTATGTACTTAGGCGAACAAATCATGTGATGCGATATATTTGTAACATCGATACATATTAATTATTGTTCATCAATTAATGAATTTTATACAATTTAAGTGGAATAAATAATTTTAATATCCAACGTTTTTTCGTTTAATTTAATCATCGATCATATCATAACTAATATCAAAAAAGAATAAATAAAACACAGATGAAAACTATATAAAATCTTTATTATCTATGCCTATTTCTTAACAAACACCACAGACGACACAACGCCGCCCACTTTCCCGCCAAATCTGAACTGCGGCGTCGGGATGACGCACTTGAGACGCATTTTCTCAGCAAATTGCTTAACCAGTTCATCCTCCGTCCAGTTGCACGAAGTTATCACGAATTGACCTGAAAGTAGATTATTTTATTATTAGTTATTATTATTCTTTTACCACGCGGCTCCGCCCGCGTGGGAAAAGGGAATTAACAATGCCATCTATTAACAACATCCGGAACTAAATATCTAGAAAATAACAAAACATCGATATCTTCCCATGGGGATGTTTTACCGCGGTAAAAAGTAGCCTACGTCACTCTCCACCCTCCTCACTATCTCCACACACAAAAACCATACCATATAATAGCTTCGTTGCGACGTGAAAGCCGGACAAACAAACAAACACACTTTCCCATCTATATATATAAAAGGATAACGTGACTGACTGACTGACTGACTGACTGACTGACATATCAACGCAGGGCCTAAACTATAAGGGCTAGAAACTTGAAATTTTGCACAGGGGTTCCTTTTATAACGTAGGGGAGCACTAAGAAAGGATTTTTGAAAATTCACCCCCTAAGGGGGTAAAAAGGGGGTGCAAAGTTAGTATGAAACTTTGCCGTTTTTGAAGTTATTCGAATGAAATTCAGTACTTATGAAGGTTTTTCATTGAAAGTTTCGAAAATCATCCCTTAAGGGGGTAAAAGGGGGGTTCAAAGTTAGTAGGGGTAAAAAGGGGGTGCAAAGTTAGTATGAAACTTTGCCGTTTTTGAAGTTAATCGAATGAAATTCAGTACCTATGAAGGTTTTTCATTGAAAGTTTCGAAAATCTTCCCTTAAGGGGGTAAAAGGGGGGAGCAAAGTTAGTAGGGGTAAAAAGGGGGCGCAAAGTTAGTATGAAACTTTGCCGTTTTTGAAGTTCAGTACATATGAAGGTTTTTCAAATCATCCCTTAAGGGGGTAAAAGGGGGGTGCAAAGTTAGTAGGGTTAAAAGGGGGTGCAAAGTTAGTATGAAACTTTGCCGTTTTTGAAGTTATTCGAATGAAATTCAGTACCTATGAAGGTTTTTCATTGAAAGTTTCGAAAAGCATCCCTTAAGGGGGTAAAAGTTAGTAGGTATAAACAGGTAATAAGGTTTACCTCGAAACAATGTATTTCAATGAAATTAGTTCCTAATAATTTCTTATTTATTAGTTCCTAATAAAGTATGCGCGCACGGATGTGCCGCGGTGCTGCATGAGGGAGGGGGGTACCGTCAACCTGCACGCGGACAGACGCCTATAATGGTCGCTTCAGTTATTAAAAACTAGCGGACGCCCGCAGCTTCGCTTGCGTGGAATTATACATATTTAATAGATTCTTCTCAATCTATACAGGGTTACAGGTTAAGTCGACCTATTCCCGTTAAGGGCGTGTAGGTCACATCGTTTCTGACAGATCTGACTATAAAATACCCTATCCTAAATCTAACCGTTTTCGAGATATTTGAGTTTAATTGTTTTTTATAAAAAATACCCGATTTTCGGCTATCAGCTTAAATATTTTGAAATGTGTAAGTCTTATTATTACTATTATTTGATTTTTACATGTAAAATAAGATGCTTTATGACCTCAATAACCAATATTGTACGTAAAATGATTAAATAAGTCATTGTAGGCGATTAAAACTTATAAAAACAAATAAAAATTTAGTAAGTTCATTTTTCTATCAATAAAATCTAAATAAAATATTATGGCTCCCGTTCTGCAGATGTACTTAAAAACATCTACGTTTCATCAGCTATCCAACCAGGTATAACAATCTAGGGTTATAATAAACATTCATAGAAAAAACTTAGTTTCATTGACTGAAGGAAAAAAAAAGTTAAATAAAAAATTAATAAATGTGTAACATCACATCGAAATGTCACAAATGACATACATGTTTGTATTAAAAAGTGTCTGAAGAATAATTAATCTCTGATTTGTGCGTGTGAAGATGACGACCTACACGAATGAGGAATATGCTGACATGTTAATTTGCTACGGATACTGTAGTAGGGGAGCCCAAGAGGGGATTTTGCGGGATACTCAAGCGCGTAAGTTTAATATACAGTGGGATACCTTGTACCCGGTTAAGTACCTCCACCAAATATGAGCCCCATATATAAATGGGGCCGTCAAGGATAAAGGATCAGATTAGTAAAAAAAAAAAAATTGTCATCAGAAATTCTTGAGCGCGTTAGATTAAGGTAGGGTGAGTTAATTACATGCTAAAAAGTGTATATTCCACTAATCTTACAATTTGAGAGTAACGTAAAGAAAGGGGAGGGCTACAACTTTGTAGCCCATATTCCACTAATCTTACAATTTGAGAGTAACTTTGTAGCCCTCCCCTTTCTTTACGTTACTCTCAAATTGTAAGATTAGTGGAATATACACTTTTTAGCATGTAATTAACTCACCCTACCTTAATCTAACGCGCTCAAGAATTTCTGATGACAAATTTTTTTTTTTTACTAATCTGATCCTTTATCCTTGACGGCCCCATTTATATATGGGGCTCATATTTGGTGGAGGTACTTAACCGGGTACAAGGTATCCCACTGTATATTAAACTTACGCGCTTGAGTATCCCGCAAAATCCCCTCTTGGGCTCCCCTACTACTGCAACTGTGTGTCCGTACATGCTCGCTATGAGTACATAACACGCTATCCCGGCCGTCGAGTGCCGGATGTGAGCGTGTTCGATGGAGTTTATCGAAGACTTCGAGAAACTGGCTCCGTTTCAAGACTACGTACAGACTTGGGAAGACCACGTATGATTGACGACGACGAAGAACAAAACAATGAGATAGTGGAACGATTTCGATTGGATCCAACCACTTCCACTAATATTGTTGCCTATGATCTGGGACTCTCGCAATGGAAAGTATGGTTTACCGTTCATACAGCGGGCCAATACCCATATCACTATACGCCGGTACATGCTATCGAAGAGGGAGATCCCGTGAGAAGATCGGATTTCTGCAGATTTATGTTAAATGCTGATGTCGAAGACCCGACTTTCCTTAAAAAAATCTTATGGACAGATGAGTCGAAATTTGATAAAGATGGGATTACCAACTATCACAACGCTCATTATTGGGCCCCGAAAGAACTTAAAAATCCTAACAAGAAGAGAGTAAAGGGGTCACAACGAAGATTTAGCCTGAATGTGTGGATGGGCATTATTTGTAATCATTTGATTGGGCCTTACTTTCTCCCCGACAATTTAAATGGAGAATACTACGAAAATTTCCTGCGACAGGACCTAAGTGACCTACTAGATGATTTGCCACTTAGTCTGATTCGAGACATGTGGTTCCAGCATGAAGGCTGCCCTGCACATTTTAGAAGAAGTGTCAGAGAATGGCTGGACACAAATTATCCAAACAAATGGATTGGACGAGGTGGGCCTTTACCCTGGCCAGCCAGAAGTCCGGACCTAACCCCCATGGATTTTTATGTGTGTGGGGGCACATGAAGAGTCTCGTGTACAGTGAGCCCAACCCAATTTTGTCAGTTGAAGTATTGAGAGACAGGATAATTAATGCGGCGAATGAAATGAGAAGAAATTTAACTAATGGTGTAGTAAAAAGTGGACTACGTGAAAGAATGCGAAGATGTGTGCAAAACAGAGGCGGACATGTCGAGCAGGAAATTTAGACTTTATTTGGAACTTTAAAGTTTATTTAATGTAGTATCTTGTACTTACTATCGTTTTATTTAACTTTTGTTTGCATTCCCTGTAGCTAATGAAACTAAGTTTTTTCTATGAATGTTTATTATAACCCTAGATTGTTATACCTGGTTGGATAGCTGATGAAACATAGATGTTTTTAAGTACATCTGCAGAACGGGAGCCATAATATTTTATTTAGATTTTATTGATAGAAAAATGAACTTACTAAATTTTTATTTGTTTTTATAAGTTTTAATCGCCTACAATGACTTATTTAATCATTTTACATACAATATTGGTTATTGAGGTCATAAAGCATCTTATTTTACATGTAAAAATCAAATAATAGTAATAATAAGACTTACACATTTCAAAATATTTAAGCTGATAGCCGAAAATCGGGTATTTTTTATAAAAAACAATTAAACTCAAATATCTCGAAAACGGTTAGATTTAGGATAGGGTATTTTATAGTCAGATCTGTCAGAAACGATGTGACCTACACACCCTTAACGGGAATAGGTCGACTTAACCTGTAACCCTGTATATATAAAAGGATAAGGTGACTGACTGACTGACTGACTGACTGACTGACATATCAACGCAGGGCCTAAACTATAAGGGCTAGAAACTTGAAATTTTGCACAGGGGTTCCTTTTATAACGTAGGGGAGCACTAAGAAAGGATTTTTGAAAATTCACCCCCTAAGGGGGTAAAAAGGGGGTGCAAAGTTAGTATGAAACTTTGCCGTTTTTGAAGTTATTCGAATGAAATTCAGTACTTATGAAGGTTTTTCATTGAAAGTTTCGAAAATCATCCCTTAAGGGGGTAAAAGGGGGGTTCAAAGTTAGTAGGGGTAAAAAGGGGGTGCAAAGTTAGTATGAAACTTTGCCGTTTTTGAAGTTAATCGAATGAAATTCAGTACCTATGAAGGTTTTTCATTGAAAGTTTCGAAAATCTTCCCTTAAGGGGGTAAAAGGGGGGAGCAAAGTTAGTAGGGGTAAAAAGGGGGCGCAAAGTTAGTATGAAACTTTGCCGTTTTTGAAGTTCAGTACATATGAAGGTTTTTCAAATCATCCCTTAAGGGGGTAAAAGGGGGGTGCAAAGTTAGTAGGGGTAAAAGGGGGTGCAAAGTTTGTATGAAACTTTGCCGTTTTTGAAGTTATTCGAATGAAATTCAGTACCTATGAAGGTTTTTCATTGAAAGTTTCGAAAAGCATCCCTTAAGGGGGTAAAAGTTAGTAGGTATAAACAGGTAATAAGGTTTACCTCGAAACAATGTATTTCAATGAAATTAGTTCCTAATAATTTCTTATTTATTAGTTCCTAATAAAGTATGCGCGCACGGATGTGCCGCGGTGCTGCATGAGGGAGGGGGGTACCGTCAACCCGCACGCGGACAGACGCCTATAATGGTCGCTTCAGTTATTAAAAAAAGAGGACGCCCGCAGCTTCGCTTGCGTGGAATTATACATATTTAATAGATTCTTCTCAACGCGTTAACTTTAGCTCCATAAATTTGTAATGAATCCGTAAATGTGTTATCCCGGCCCGGTAGACAGTTTCGAATCCGATACTTTAAACTGCGTTGATATGTCAGTCAGTCAGTCAGTCAGTCAGTCAGTCAGTCAGTCAGTCACCTTATCCTTTTATATATATGTCAGTCAGTCAGTCAGTCAGTCAGTCAGTCATAAAAGGATAAGGTGACTGACTGACTGACTGACTGACTGACTGACATAGATATATAAAAGGATAAGGTGACTGACTGACTGACTGACTGACTGACATATCAACGCAGGGCCTAAACTATAAGGGCTAGAAACTTGAAATTTTGCACAGGGGTTCCTTTTATAACGTAGGGGAGCACTAAGAAAGGATTTTTGAAAATTCACCCCCTAAGGGGGTAAAAAGGGGGTGCAAAGTTAGTATGAAACTTTGCCGTTTTTGAAGTTATTCGAATGAAATTCAGTACTTATGAAGGTTTTTCATTGAAAGTTTCGAAAATCTTCCCTTAAGGGGGTAAAAGGGGGGAGCAAAGTTAGTAGGGGTAAAAAGGGGGCGCAAAGTTAGTATGAAACTTTGCCGTTTTTGAAGTTAAGTACATATGAAGGTTTTTCAAATCATCCCTTAAGGGGGTAAAAGGGGGGTGCAAAGTTAGTAGGGGTAAAAGGGGGTGCAAAGTTTGTATGAAACTTTGCCGTTTTTGAAGTTATTCGAATGAAATTCAGTACCTATGAAGGTTTTTCATTGAAAGTTTCGAAAAGCATCCCTTAAGGGGGTAAAAGTTAGTAGGTATAAACAGGTAATAAGGTTTACCTCGAAACAATGTATTTCAATGAAATTAGTTCCTAATAATTTCTTATTTATTAGTTCCTAATAAAGTATGCGCGCACGGATGTGCCGCGGTGCTGCATGAGGGAGGGGGGTACCGTCAACCCGCACGCGGACAGACGCCTATAATGGTCGCTTCAGTTATTAAAAACTAGCGGACGCCCGCAGCTTCGCTTGCGTGGAATTATACATATTTAATAGATTCTTCTCAACGCGTTAACTTTAGCTCCATAAATTTGTAATGAATCCGTAAATGTGTTATCCCGGCCCGGTAGACAGTTTCGAATCCGATACTTTAAACTCTGAGTAGGATATCGCCAATAATATTAAAATTAAGCAGAAATATGACAGTGCATTTGAGGGGGGATATTTCTGCAGGCAAATTTTCAGATCTTCTACTTTAAAAATTTACCCTGATGTGTCTCAAATAAAGGGAATGGAATGGAATGGATCCGTGAAAGAACAATTATGACACCCATTCGGGATGATTTTCGAAACTTTCAATGAAAAACCTTCATACTGAATTTCATTCGAATAATAAGGTGACTGACTGACTGACTGACTGACTGACTGACTGACTGACTGACTGACTGACTGACTGACATATCAACGCAGGGCCTAAACTATAAGGGCTAGAAACTTGAAATTTTGCACAGGGGTTCCTTTTATAACGTAGGGGAGCACTAAGAAAGGATTTTTGAAAATTCACCCCCTAAGGGGGTAAAAAGGGGGTGCAAAGTTAGTATGAAACTTTGCCGTTTTTGAAGTTATTCGAATGAAATTCAGTACTTATGAAGGTTTTTCATTGAAAGTTTCGAAAATCATCCCTTAAGGGGGTTAAAGGGGGGTTCAAAGTTAGTAGGGGTAAAAAGGGGGTGCAAAGTTAGTATGAAACTTTGCCGTTTTTGAAGTTAATCGAATGAAATTCAGTACCTATGAAGGTTTTTCATTGAAAGTTTCGAAAATCTTCCCTTAAGGGGGTAAAAGGGGGGAGCAAAGTTAGTAGGGGTAAAAAGGGGGCGCAAAGTTAGTATGAAACTTTGCCGTTTTTGAAGTTCAGTACATATGAAGGTTTTTCAAATCATCCCTTAAGGGGGTAAAAGGGGGGTGCAAAGTTAGTAGGGGTAAAAGGGGGTGCAAAGTTTGTATGAAACTTTGCCGTTTTTGAAGTTATTCGAATGAAATTCAGTACCTATGAAGGTTTTTCATTGAAAGTTTCGAAAAGCATCCCTTAAGGGGGTAAAAGTTAGTAGGTATAAACAGGTAATAAGGTTTACCTCGAAACAATGTATTTCAATGAAATTAGTTCCTAATAATTTCTTATTTATTAGTTCCTAATAAAGTATGCGCGCACGGATGTGCCGCGGTGCTGCATGAGGGAGGGGGGTACCGTCAACCCGCACGCGGACAGACGCCTATAATGGTCGCTTCAGTTATTAAAAACTAGCGGACGCCCGCAGCTTCGCTTGCGTGGAATTATACATATTTAATAGATTCTTCTCAACGCGTTAACTTTAGCTCCATAAATTTGTAATGAATCCGTAAATGTGTTATCCCGGCCCGGTAGACAGTTTCGAATCCGATACTTTAAACTCTGAGTAGGATATCGCCAATAATATTAAAATTAAGCAGAAATATGACAGTGCATTTGAGGGGGGATATTTCTGCAGGCAAATTTTCAGATCTTCTACTTTAAAAATTTACCCTGATGTGTCTCAAATAAAGGGAATGGAATGGAATGGATCCGTGAAAGAACAATTATGACACCCATTCGGGATGATTTTCGAAACTTTCAATGAAAAACCTTCATACTGAATTTCATTCGAATAATAAGGTGACTGACTGACTGACTGACTGACTGACTGACTGACTGACTGACTGACTGACTGACTGACATATCAACGCAGGGCCTAAACTATAAGGGCTAGAAACTTGAAATTTTGCACAGGGGTTCCTTTTATAACGTAGGGGAGCACTAAGAAAGGATTTTTGAAAATTCACCCCCTAAGGGGGTAAAAAGGGGGTGCAAAGTTAGTATGAAACTTTGCCGTTTTTGAAGTTATTCGAATGAAATTCAGTACTTATGAAGGTTTTTCATTGAAAGTTTCGAAAATCATCCCTTAAGGGGGTAAAAGGGGGGTTCAAAGTTAGTAGGGGTAAAAAGGGGGTGCAAAGTTAGTATGAAACTTTGCCGTTTTTGAAGTTAATCGAATGAAATTCAGTACCTATGAAGGTTTTTCATTGAAAGTTTCGAAAATCTTCCCTTAAGGGGGTAAAAGGGGGGAGCAAAGTTAGTAGGGGTAAAAAGGGGGCGCAAAGTTAGTATGAAACTTTGCCGTTTTTGAAGTTCAGTACATATGAAGGTTTTTCAAATCATCCCTTAAGGGGGTAAAAGGGGGGTGCAAAGTTAGTAGGGGTAAAAGGGGGTGCAAAGTTTGTATGAAACTTTGCCGTTTTTGAAGTTATTCGAATGAAATTCAGTACCTATGAAGGTTTTTCATTGAAAGTTTCGAAAAGCATCCCTTAAGGGGGTAAAAGTTAGTAGGTATAAACAGGTAATAAGGTTTACCTCGAAACAATGTATTTCAATGAAATTAGTTCCTAATAATTTCTTATTTATTAGTTCCTAATAAAGTATGCGCGCACGGATGTGCCGCGGTGCTGCATGAGGGAGGGGGGTACCGTCAACCCGCACGCGGACAGACGCCTATAATGGTCGCTTCAGTTATTAAAAACTAGCGGACGCCCGCAGCTTCGCTTGCGTGGAATTATACATATTTAATAGATTCTTCTTAACGCGTTAACTTTAGCTCCATAAATTTGTAATGAATCCGTAAATGTGTTATCCCGGCCCGGTAGACAGTTTCGAATCCGATACTTTAAACTCTGAGTAGGATATCGCCAATAATATTAAAATTAAGCAGAAATATGAGAGTGCATTTGAGGGTGGATATTTCTGCAGGCAAATTTTCAGATCTTCTACTTTAAAAATTTACCCTGATGTGTCTCAAATAAAGGGAATGGAATGGAATGGATCCGTGAAAGAACAATTATGACACCCATTCGGGATGATTTTCGAAACTTTCAATGAAAAACCTTCATACTGAATTTCATTCGAATAATCTATATATATAATTCAATAGAAGGATGGATGCCAGAGCGAATGCAATAGAAAGATATGGATTACCAAAACCCATTAGATCGGATGCACTGGATGATGAATTTGGTATATATTAATGAACTTAACTACGACGTGCCTGTTCTTAACAGATTTGTACATAACAATACAATACAATACAAATTGTACAATACAATGAAATTATTTCAAGCACAAATGCAAGCAATGAAGGAATATTCTTTTTAGATGCTCCAGGTGGGACTGGTAAAACTTACCTCATCAATTTACTTTTAACAATGATTAGAAGTAATCGTGACATTACGATGTATTTTATATTTAAAAAAGTTTTTTTTTTTATATTTTAAAATCGTTCTTTTATATTAGAGAGAGTTAGAATCATTGTATACATATTTTACGATATTATTCATGAAAGTAGGAGATATAAATAAATATAGGTACATGTTGTGTATAAAAAAATCCTACTACTACTACTTCTACTACTACTACTACTACTACTACTACTATGTTGTGTATAAAAAAATGGCGATATCCTACTCAGAGTTTAAAGTATCGGATTCGAAACTGTCTACCGGGCCGGGATAACACATTTACGGATTCATTACAAATTTATGGAGCTAAAGTTAACGCGTTAAGAAGAATCTATTAAATATGTATAATTCCACGCAAGCGAAGCTGCGGGCGTCCGCTAGTTTATAATATTAGTATGGATATGGATAGTAAATATAGTATGGATATTATGGATTTAATCCATACTAATATAATAATAGTATATGTATATCAAAACTTCTTCTTATTGTTTTCTTTTTTGTTCTTTCTGGTGCAATAAATGATATTGTATTGTATTGATATATGATATTGTATTGTATGTAATGATATTGTATTGTATTATAACAAAGAGGAAACATTTGTTTGTAATGTTTTCACACAAAAACTACTGGACCGATTTCAAAAATCCTTTCACCATTAAAATGCTGCATCTTCACTGAGTGGCATAGGCTATATAATATTACTAGGTATAAACCAAACTATTGTTATATCTAATTCCACGCGAGCGAAGCTGCGGGCGGGGTTTGTGTGTAGGCAGGCATTCTCTTCCATTCGACTCAGGTAATGGCGTGAAAAATGTTACAGGTGAGAACAATTCGATTATTGTTCCATCAATTGGTACACCCGAAGGTGCCAGATGTACAAGAACTATTGCAATGGAATGGAAACTAACTAACCTATCTTTAGATAGATTTGCCTATCTGAGATAGATATTCGACTATGCTCCATATAAAATGTGTCAAATAACTATCTCAGATAAATCTATCCAAAGATAGGTTATTAATTTCGGCCGTTAGAGGGGCTGATACATGGGCTATGGAGAACTATGACACCTGCCATTCAAATGCCATTTTTTTAGCAAACGAGCCTGCAGCACCACCCATCCGCTGCCGCCCATGACAACTGTGACTGACTTTGAACAAAACTCAATTAGGGACTGGGATGGTTAGTCCAATTAGTTAAGAGAGTTAATTAGAACATTAGTTGGTCAGTTCGTTAGTGGGTATGAGGACTGGGGACTGTTAGCGATAGTTAGTCCTGTTGTAGTTAGTTCAGTTAACCAAACTCACCGTCATCCCGCATCATCGTGTGCACTTGGCTGATGTACCTCTCCCTGTGCCCTCTGGGGTCCTCCGGGTTGAGGCTGATCGCGTCGTACGTGCCCTTGTCGTGCACCAACCCGAACTGGCCCAGCGTGGCCACGTCGTCTTTTATTATGTCGAATACCTGCAAACAATGATTTTATATGAATATGATCCTCCTTGACGTGTCTGACGGACAGTGGCGCTTAAACATCCTTTTAGCGCAGGAATTGACCCCCAGATTTACGCTTTCCCTCCTTAAGAGGAAATCGGAGCACTGACCAGCCCATACAAACGTATTTTTCTGTTTCCTCCCTGGATATTAACATTAGAGCAAATATTTTTTGGAAAACAATACATCTCTACGACTGCCATGTCGGTATGTTTTGTTTTTTTTTTAAATAAATTAATTACAAGAGAAGTTATGAAGCTTCAAAAACGACAAAATTTACCGATAAAAATGATCTTTTTCAGACGTCGAGAAAACCAAATAAAACGCTAATGAAGAAAAAAATAAAAACATACCGACATAGCCAAGTTCCTTATTTACATAATCCTGTGAAAAGTTTCAAAATCCGTTCCGTTTTCGTGAAGGGAACTGTATAATGCTGAATGCCGATTTCGTCAATTTTGTGTAGGTATTATCAGTCCTAGCTGCAGTTGTCCCGCTCACGTTATAAGGGGTGAGACGGACAGCCCAGCGCGACGGCAACAGTTTCGATTTTAATTGGATTTTCAAATGTTCCTGCGCTGGTATTTCATCTTAAGTTCCGAGTAAAAAAGTGCTTTTGGAAATCTGGAATCATCCATACGTATGAGATGTCCGCACCAGCACAGCTGACGTTTTATTAGCATCGCCTCTATACACAACAAGTACGAAAGTGTTGCTCTGAACTAAATACGGAGGGGATAGTTGCGCATAGGGTATCAATCGCTGCGATTCATAGACGTCCCACTGCTGGGCACGGGTCTCCCCCACAGACAGCTGCGGGAGGTCTAGAGCATACTCCACCATGCATTTCGCACATAACTTAGAAAAGTCATTGGTGCGTGCCGCTTGGGTTTGAACCCGGACCGCCCGAGTGAGAGGCGAGTTCGATAGCCACTGGGCTGTGCTAATGTAACACAGCGGCGACAGCTGTGACACACAGGGTACAAATCCAGACTCCGAGCAGCTTCCGTGCATTTCAAGTTAGAAATTATCAAATTAATGTAAATACCGTTAAAACTTTTTTTTTATTTTCATGCATTGTCATCGGAACCAAATATGTTTGTGTGCCAAATTTCAGCTCGATAGCTTCAGTGGAAGTGGTTGAAATATTGATTGCAAGATTCCAGGACATACATACTTACAAAATACATACGAGTGTAGTTAATTAAAAGCTTTTAATAAAATTAATTGATTACTCATGTGGTTTCATTCCATTGTGTTGTGTACTTATGAATACTGTCACCTATAATTCTGATATGCTTACCTTATATTTGATGATTGGAAAGTCCTTCTCAGATATCCTCTGGGCCAGGGCAATGGCCTCTTCGCAGTAGTCTATACCCAACAGATTTGTGAAGCCCTCCTTGGCCAACTCAGTTAACGTATAACCGTTTCCGCACCCTGAAACATGATTAATGACATGGATAAGTAAGTATCTATTTATAATTAAATAGTGGACGCCCGCAGCTTCGCTCGCGTGGAATTAGACATAACAATAGTTTCGTGTACACCTAGTAACATTATATAGCCACTCAGTGAAGATGCATCTATCTAATGGTGAAAGAATTTTTGAAATCGGTCCAATAGTTTTTTTTTTTTTTTTTTATGGATAAAAGATAGCAAACGAGCTTGCAGCACCACCCATCCGCTGCCGCCCATGACAACTGTAACTGACTTTGAACAAGACTCAATTAGGGACTGGGATGGTTAGTCCAATTAGTTGAGAGAGTTAATTAGAACATTAGTTGGTCAGTTCGTTAGTAGGTATGAGGACTGGGGACTGTTAGTGATAGTTAGTCCTGTTAGTTGGTGTTAGTAATAGTCCAGTTAGTACTTGTTAGTAGGAGTCTCGTTCTAAGTCAGTCACAGATGTGTTGCTACCCTTGAGGACTAAGATGGTCGCCTCTAAAGAAGTGTAACCGGAATCCACACCTTTCCAACCGGACCACAATTGCTTTAAAAACAATTATTACACGGCAGAAATGGTACTAGGTACCGTGGCGGGCGGTGGTACTGCCCCGGGCGAACTCTATATGGAACCAATTAGCTTTCATATAAAACCTATTTGGTTCCCTATAGGCTCTACCACCTACAAATATAGTAGTTTTTGTGTGAAAACATTACAAACAAATGTTTCCTCTTTAAAATATTAGTTTAGATAGTATTTAAAACCTTACTGACAGCTTCAGGTCAGCTAGCGTCAAAAAATCATTGGTGCTTCGGAGGATACCTTAAGCCGTTGGTCGCCGGTTGTTCATTCAATAATAAAAACAATCGTTCAGCCCCTTGTCAAAGACCTTTGGGTGCCTTTATTTTTGTTATTTATTTATTTGGCTGCGACCCATAGATGTCCCACTGCTGGGCACGGGTCTCCTCCACAGACACTGCTGCGGGAGGTCCAGACCATACTCTACCACGCTGCTCCAATGCGGATTGGTGGAGAGGTTAGTGGCCAACCCAGTGTCGAATGTTCTCAAGCCGCCCGAAGGTCTTCGACAAGGCTTAACGACTGTTTCCAGCTTTGAAAACAACCGGGAGCGACGGCTTTACGTGCCCGCCGAAGCACGGTTGCGTCCATGAAATTTTGCCACTAGCGGTCACCCATCCACAAACCGACCGCGCCCGACGTCGCTTAACTCTTTCGATCACATTGAATCGACGCGAGCCATTGGGCTATGGACGCTACAAATTATTCTTCAAAATTTAATTGTTATTCAAAATTTGTAGAATTCTATCAATAGAGTATAAAGTTAAAATTAGCATACTATTAGAGCAGCAGCACCAGATTATATACAAACAGAAACGAGAGTATACAAACCCAGCCGGTAATTTAAATTTAAATAGACCAAGATTAATAGTTCCGAAAGTCAGTAACTACTATGGAAAAAGAGAAAGGAGATGTGTAACACCAATATTTATAAATGAGCTACCGCAGGATATTTTTGATACACAAAATAAAGATCAGTAGGATTAAACTTAAAACTATGTTGCGGAAGCACTACTTGTCCCTGTGTCCGTAGTACGACTGGTCCCGGGACCGGCCGGACCACGGACACAACGACAACCGCAAGCTAATGGAGACACTGTTATATATATAGAGTTGTTATATATAGAGTTAAAATATACATACAACAATTCATAAAATAAATACAGTAATACATATAATAAGATAAGTAGTAATACATAATAATATAGTAGGATAAGTACAACAGTAGGTACTAAAATAATTGTAAAGTCCACGAGAACTGCTGCCGACAAACTGTTTTGCAGTTTGGCAGGTGTGAATACTGTACCAATGTTTTTACCTTATGAATAAATAAATAAATAATAAATTTTAAAATACAGTAATTTTTTAATTTTAAATACAGTGTACACACCAACATCAACAACAGCTGTGTCCTTCCCGGCCCCACAGTTGCACATCCAGTGTACCACTCGCATGGCGCTGTCCTCTCCGAACCACACGTCACCAGGGTTGCCGTGGTCATCGTAGTTGGCTATCTCCTTCGAGTACGTATCCTGCCAGTAAGACTGGGTGCCCAGTTCCGATGGCTCTAGTTCATTCACCTCCATGATCCTGTAAATTAATAATTGTAGTCGATTTATTATAAAACTAGTGGACGCCCGCAGCTTCGCTCGCGTAGAATTAGACCCATTAACGACGTCTACCCGTCTAACGACTTCAAAAACGGCAAAGTTTCATACTAACTTTGCACCCCCGTTTTACCCCCTTAGGGGGTGAATTTTCAAAAACCTTTCTTAGTGCTCCCCTACGTTATAAAAGGAACCCCTGTGCAAAATTTCAAGTTTCTAGGCCTTATAGTTTAGGCCCTGCGTTGATATGTCAGTCAGTCAGTCAGTCAGTCAGTCAGTCAGTCAGTCAGTCAGTCAGTCAGTCAGTCAGTCACCTTCTCCTTTTATATATATAGACTAGACATAACAATAGTTTCGTTTAGAAAGAAAGAAAGAAGAAAGAAATAACTATTCGCTTCTACATAAGTTACAATTTTCAGATTCAAATTTCAGATTCATTTATTTTTCATTACTTATATGGTATTTTTGTATACGCTTAATGAACGTCATAACATTTTTTATCTACCGCCGGTTCACAAGGTTGATGCTACCGAGAAGAACACGGCAAGAAACTCGATAGTTACTCTTTTCAAAATTTACAATTTTTATAATTTGATCACATTACGTTATTATTGAACAAGTGGAGCTGGAGATACTTCGCACCGAGCATTTCTATCGTTTAAGTAATCATTAATTTTATAGAAAGCTTTATTAAGAAGGTTTTGTTTAATGTAAGATTTAAATTTATTCTCTGAGAGACAAGTAATATTTTCAGGTATTTTATTGTAGAAGCGAACACAGTTCCCCATAAAAGATTTTGATACTTAGTCTAGAGCTAGGTACAATCAATTTATCCTTATTTATTGTACTAAAGTTATGTACACTGCTTTTTGTCAAAGAAATTAACATTTTTTCGTACGTACATAATATTTTCATAAATATATTGGCATGGGACAGTTAAAATATTTATAGACTTAAACAGTTCTCGCAGGGATTCACGCTTTTGTATTCACACAATTTTATATACATACATTTCGCTGATACTGCAATACCGCGTAAATAACAACAGACAATACCGCGTAACTTAATCATGGCAAATTTTACAGGAGGCCAAAAAAAAAAAATAATATCTTCCCCTGTACTTATCAAAAACGTGTCTGAACTTTAAGTTATTTAGAAAAATGTATTAGTTAGCTTATATAGTAATATAAAATTCAATCCAATCAATACTTAGAATAATATAATCATTATTTACCTAGAAAATACACTTACGCTGTTTTTCATTTTATAAGGCATTTATTATTTGACTTTTTTGGCATTTACACGGAATTGGAGGGAGAATAAAGCAGACTTATAGTAATGAAAAGAAGTTATATTTATTCAAATAATCACTCTGGGGTAAAATATTTTTTAAATACATCTATAAGAATAATGTATCTAAACAAAATCAGCGAAAAATACGCGTAAATTACAAACACATTCCCTAAAAGTTCAAATTTAAAACCGCGTAACTACTATTATGCAAATTTTAGTTGTAAAACAAGTGAATTTACAGATTCTATTAAATAACCAAGTTGTAGGAGGAACAAGCCTTATAACAATATTAAACATTTACCTATCAGCTTGGTATAAAACTATTAAAAAACTTTTATTTTCCGGAGCGGTACACAAAAACAATACGTCTCCTTGTAATAATCGCGAGAATACGCGGTATTGGTCAAATTATTTTGACAGGTTCGCTTAAGCGGTTTTTTCTTTTTGTGATTGGCTGCGTATTGAACGATAAATACGGCAAACTGTGAATGTGGTCCGAAGCCAATCGGCATCCTTAGCTCACTGCCGCCAAATCTAAAATTTGCTACTTTTGTACTTCCGCGGAATTATCCACAGTTATTTACGCGGTATTGCAGTATCAACGACGATTTGCAACACAGTTAAAATTAATAACATAATAGGTAACTTAGTACTAAAACGAAAAGGATCCTGTTCAGCATATGCTGGAGGTTCAAGAACAACCAGCGCTGATCTTCCCCAGGATCCGTTGGAGTGACATCACGGAGGCTCGTGAGGAGATGACATAGTATAATGGAACTGGTCTTCTGTGGAATGAGCTTCCGACTGAGGTTTTCCCTGCGAGCTACGACATGGAGCGCTTCAAAAAGAGTGTGAAAAACTTCCTTCAAGGCAGGCGCATCTGTGATACCCCTGGTGTCGCACGTGTCCATAGACGACGGTGACCACTTACCATCAGGGGGCTGTATGTCTGTTTGTCCGTCCTATACAATAAAAAAATAAAATATAATAGAACATCACGCCTTCACAACATATCCCCGTAGGGATAGGCAGAGGTGTATACGTCCACTTTTCACCAGTTTTGTTTAGGTCCCATGTAATAGGTGGTTAGCATATTGCCATACACTGAGTACAAATACTGACTTCGAACGGCTACCGGGCAACTCAGTTCAAACCCAATGTTTTTGCCCGACCGGGGAGTAGAACGAGGCAAAGAACTGTAGTTTTATGCCCCATCCTGATCTGAACTAATAATAATTGCTGATAGAGTTATGATAATACATACAAACTTACAACAATAACATACTTAGATATTATTAAAATGGAAAATGTTGTCTTGACTGATATTTACTATAATTATTAGAGCAGATTATTACCTTTATAACTTTTACAGGAATATTTGATGATACGCTATTTGCATCTATGAATTTAAACTTTAATTTTTTTTTAAATTTGTATTTGATAAATAATCACGAATTTTTGTGCAATTATGACATGACGATTATCGATGACATTTCAGATTCAGACATAAACAGTCGAACGTAGCGATTTAAGAAATTGGAGCTGCCTATTATTAAACTAAAACATTATGTATTCTGTGACTAAAATGACATTTTCAAACTTGAGTGCCACCTAACGAAACCTACGATACTTTCATCCTTATTCGCGGTGCTTTAAATGCGGGAATTCGAATGTAAAGATGGTTTTTCTATCGGGGAAATTGCTCCAGGGAGGTGCTGTGTCTCGAGGTCATACAGCACCTCCACTCCACATTAACCGGGCAGTCTAGATTTGGAGCTTCAATACGATTACACAAAGGTACTCTGTGGATTACACATTGTCAGGTGCTCTTGAGTTTTATGGAGCGACATATTAATCCATTCATTTATTTTGAACGAGTATGGCAACATTATAAAAAACGTCAATTTAGCGAAATTGGTGTCATTCATTCGTTCATGCAAAAATCATTTCTTTCGTTCGGTAAACTTTTCGGTTTCGCTAAAAGCACTTGTGTTCCGTGTGGGTGATGTTGCCCGTGTGATGCGGTGTATTAATTTTACTGTTATATATTGATAAAATATGCGACTGACTGCTCCAATTGAGAATCATACCAATTTATGAATTAAACTGTACATTTATAATCACATTGCGCATAATAAATTATCAATTAATACAAAATCGTCTCTAGGGTTAATAAATCAATAATTGTATCAATCCGAACTTGCAAAATATTAATAAAGCCGTTTTTACTACGATGTTCAAGTGTGTTTTAATTATAGGTGCTGAATCGTTCTGTGATAGATTCGTAGTTTGAAATACATGCTAGTACGAATTATTTACGTAATAAACGAGTTTCTGTGCATCAAGAAATTGAGGTGAATCTTGCTTGAACTGAGCTGTGTATTTTGGTAAGAAAGCGCTTTCGTATTTTTGCTTATTAACTATTCAAATTGCAGCTGAACTCAATTTTTACATCGTAATAAATTTCTGTAGGTACTCATGATTAAGACCTGACATGAATAAGACATTTCTTTACTTACTTTACTTTTAATCATGTCTTCAATTTTATTTTCTTGCACAAGCATATTTTATTGTTAGGAAAGGACTCGTTTTGCTGGCCAGAATAGCCCTAGAAGAGGAATATATTCTGTTTTATTTTTAGTTTGTCATGAAACTAGGAGTCTCACAAGTTTTTATTTACAAAAAATGTTTTGGGAGGCATCACTGAAAATAAGTAGGTAAGCAAAAGGATGAGCTAAACAGAACAAAAAAAGATTTCCAAAAGTATAGCCAATAAAAAAAAGACTCGTCCCTTGCAATTATTAATAGTTGACCCACGATGATAGACGTCCCACTGCTGGGCACGGGTCTCCCCTTACAGACACTGCTGCGGGAGGTCTAGAGGATACTCCACCACGCTGCTCCAATGCGGATTGGTGGAGGGGTTAGTTGTCAACCCAGTGTCGAATGTTCTCAAGCCACCCGAAGGTCTTTGACAAGACTATTTTCACCATTGAAAACAACCGGGACCAACAGCTTTACGTGCCCTCCTAAGCACGGTAGCGTCCATGAAAACAGCCCCTACAGTGGGCACAAATCCAGACTGAGATGCTGGGAATTTCAATTTGAGTTACATACATACTTTGCTTGACCCAGGCATCAAAACCTGGAACTCTAGCTACCGCTAACAGTTGCCCCTGCAACCATGAGAACAGAGGCGGTCATAAATTAAATAAAAATCATTAAAAATAGAAGTAAACTCAAACGTACAAGTTGATGAGTAAGTTGTCAATCAGGTAATTTATATACACAGCAGGTAAAACTTGTTTATATCAACCTTCTGTCATGTGCGTGGAATGCTTAATAAATGTAGACATATAAGGGTTCATTGTATCAAGTTATAAGGAGCCACTTAGTAGCCAAACTGGCTAGATTGCCAGGAGAACCATAACTTTGGCTCCGATAAACAAGAACAGTGATCCATTTGGATCCCACAAGGCTCAGACCCGATTAACAGATCTTGTCACAATTGGTAAAGCTTAGTTAGGCCTGAACTAAGTGTAAAGTAACAAATTCATCATCATCATCAGCCTTTTGTGGTCCACTGCTGGACATAGGCCTCCTTTTACCTTTTACCACCATTACATTGTTTCTTTTTCTTTTTAATATTTTTTTTTTCATGTCTGTGGTGTACAATATAGCATATTTTTATTTGTATTTGTATTTGTCTCTCCTAAACGACGCTCCGACCGGTCCTGTGCCTTCTGAATCCAGCATTCATGTTGTGTGTTTTTCTTTTTTTTGTCGTGATAATGTCTTTTATATTGATGAACAGCGCATACGAAAAAGTGTATCCCGTTCCGCTTCCGTTTCCGTTGAGTGTTTTTATTAAATTAATTTTTAATTTTATTAAATTAATTTTACACACGACAACATTGGCGTTTTCATGACTCCGAAATAGGGAACTGTCAAAATAAATATATAGACTTGGCTGTTGTCTGTTATCTTTGTATTTTCAATTCTCCTTTTTTGTATTGTATAAAATAATGATTATGACGTTATCACGTAAATCTATCGTCCGTAAACCGACTTTACAGACAACCATTTTTTAAAACTATTAATTAATTTTCTACTTTTTAGTCTTTGATAACGGAACCTGATCATATTCAAAGTCCATTACGTGGCCTTTCTCACAAGTGCAAACACGACTATGATACGATATTCCATCATGGAATGCCAGTGCCTATCTTCCGGCTTAATGATTAAACCTTGAAACCTAATCGTGGTCACAGTTCATTACAAGACTTTTCTAAGAAATCCAAAAAACGCTATGATACGATGTTCCATCATGATGTTCCAGTTCATATCTTCCGGCTCCATCATCGGATCAGTTCGACAGTACCATATTATTGTCATCAGAACTACATACAACTGCCAATTTTCATTAGTTACGCTACGATCCTTGGAAGATGGTTAAATTAGCTATCTTAGATTCCCTTACATACGAGGGTGCGTTTTTAAGTTCGCGGAATGAGAGGGTTGTAGGGGGGTGATAAGGCTCATTAGGATCGTAACGTGTTCAGTGACTCTTAATTAGCATAAATACAAAGTTTCATTGTTATTAGACAATTAGTCTTTGAGCTATCGTCAACCAAGAAACATAATCGGGAGTGAAAAGTGAAATATGGAAAAAATCGAATATCGTGCCGTTATAAAGTTCCTTACCAAACAAGGAAAATCGTTTGCTACTATAATGAATGAGATGTCATTGGTTTACGGCGACTCTTGTCCAAGAAAAGCCATGGTGTACGAGTGGTACAGTTTATTTAAACGAGGTAGGGAATCTTTTGAAGACGATCCGAGGCCGGGCAGGAGCATAGACGTGACCACGCCAGAACTTATCCAAAAAGTTGAATAAATTGTACTCGACGATGCTCGACTAAAAGAAACAACTCGCAGAAATGGTTGGAGTATCCGATACAACCATTTTTAAAATCCTAAACGATCATCTTGGCATGACTAAGGTCAGTGCAAGATGGGTGCCGAGAATGCTCTCGCCGCCGCAAAAACAACAGCGCGTAGAGTGTTCACGTGCATTTTTGGAGCTCTGTTATAGAGACAAGGATGGTGTATTAAGTCAAATTTTTACTGGAAACGAAACTTGGGTTCATCAGTATGATCCTGAGTCGAAACAAGACGCCATGCAGTGGCATAAAAAGGGCACAGCACCTCCCAAGAAATTTAAAGTGTCACAATCAAATGGAAAACTCGTGGTAACGATCTTTTGGGACTCGGAAGGAATATTATAGATCGATTATAAAGAAAAAGGTGTTTCTATAACCGGAGAATACTACGCTTTAATATTAGTGCGACTAAAAGAAGCCATTAAAGAAAAAAGACGGGGAAAATTGACAAAAGGTGTGCTGCTTTTGCACGACAACGCGCTCGTCCACAAGAGCCGCGTTGCGTTCGCTGCCTTGCATAAGGTGGGCTTCGATATTTTAAATCACCCACCCTACAGCCCAGACCTGGCCCACGATATTCCATCATGGAATGCCAGTGCCTATCTTCCGGCTTAATGATTAAACCTTGAAACCTAATCGTGGTCACAGTTCATTACAAGACTTTTCTAAGAAATCCAAAAAACGCTATGATACGATGTTCCATCATGATGTTCCAGTTCATATCTTCCGGCTCCATCATCGGATCAGTTCGACAGTACCATATTATTGTCATCAGAACTACATACAACTGCCAATTTTCATTAGTTACGCTACGATCCTTGGAAGATGGTTAAATTAGCTATCTTAGATTCCCTTACATACGAGGGTGCGTTTTTAAGTTCGCGGAATGAGAGGGTTGTAGGGGGGTGATAAGGCTCATTAGGATCGTAACGTGTTCAGTGACTCTTAATTAGCATAAATACAAAGTTTCATTGTTATTAGACAATTAGTCTTTGAGCTATCGTCAACCAAGAAACATAATCGGGAGTGAAAAGTGAAATATGGAAAAAATCGAATATCGTGCCGTTATAAAGTTCCTTACCAAACAAGGAAAATCGTTTGCTACTATAATGAATGAGATGTCATTGGTTTACGGCGACTCTTGTCCAAGAAAAGCCATGGTGTACGAGTGGTACAGTTTATTTAAACGAGGTAGGGAATCTTTTGAAGACGATCCGAGGCCGGGCAGGAGCATAGACGTGACCACGCCAGAACTTATCCAAAAAGTTGAATAAATTGTACTCGACGATGCTCGACTAAAAGAAACAACTCGCAGAAATGGTTGGAGTATCCGATACAACCATTTTTAAAATCCTAAACGATCATCTTGGCATGACTAAGGTCAGTGCAAGATGGGTGCCGAGAATGCTCTCGCCGCCGCAAAAACAACAGCGCGTAGAGTGTTCACGTGCATTTTTGGAGCTCTGTTATAGAGACAAGGATGGTGTATTAAGTCAAATTTTTACTGGAAACGAAACTTGGGTTCATCAGTATGATCCTGAGTCGAAACAAGACGCCATGCAGTGGCATAAAAAGGGCACAGCACCTCCCAAGAAATTTAAAGTGTCACAATCAAATGGAAAACTCGTGGTAACGATCTTTTGGGACTCGGAAGGAATATTATAGATCGATTATAAAGAAAAAGGTGTTTCTATAACCGGAGAATACTACGCTTTAATATTAGTGCGACTAAAAGAAGCCATTAAAGAAAAAAGACGGGGAAAATTGACAAAAGGTGTGCTGCTTTTGCACGACAACGCGCTCGTCCACAAGAGCCGCGTTGCGTTCGCTGCCTTGCATAAGGTGGGCTTCGATATTTTAAATCACCCACCCTACAGCCCAGACCTGGCCCCGAGTGATTATTACCTCTTTTCAAAAATGAAAAAAGAGCTGCGGGGTAAAAAATATACGACCGATAATGAAGTCAGGGAGGCAGTTTCGGCGTATTTTCAAGAATTTTTTTATGAGGTTATAAACAAATTAATTGAAAGTTCTGAAAAGTGAATCCGTCTTGCAGGTGAATATATTGAAAAGGAAAAATAATTTGGTTTTTTTATTTCCACCCCTTATCCCCCATTCCGCGAATATAAAAACGCTCCCTCGTAGTTAGTTGCATACAGGTCGACCTCATAAAAGCGTGTTAAAAACAACTGGGACCGACGGCTTAACGTGGCCCTTCGAAGCCCGACCGAACGTTCTCAAGCCACAAAGGCTTGAATGTTTTAACAATAATTAAAAACAAACAACAGGATCCGACGGCTTAACGTGCGCTTCGAAGCTCGGAAGCGCCCATGAAATTTTGCCGGTCACCCACCCTCATACTGACCGACCGACCGCGCCCAAGGTAGCTTAACTCGGTGATTGACGGGAGCCATACCTAGAGCGTCCATAGCCCAATGGCTTGCGTTCATTCAATGTGATCGAAAGGGTTAAGCAACGACGGGCGCGGTCGGTTTGTGGATGGGTGATCGCTAGTGGCAAAATTTCATGGACGCTACCGTGCTTCGGAGGGCACGTAAAGCCGTCGGTCCCGGTTGTTTTCAATGGTGGAAACAGTCGTTAAGTCTTTTCGAAGACCTTCGGGTGGCTTGAGAACATTCGACACTGGGTTGGCCACTAAACCCTCCACTAATCAGCATTGCAGCAGCGTCGTGGAGTATGCTCTAGATCTTCAGCAGCTGCGTCTGTGGAACCCGTGTCCAGCAGTGGGATGTCTATGGGTCGCAGCGTTACTTAGAGCGCTTCAAGATACGTTCGCATGAGTGAGTTAAATCGAAGTGGGTTAAAAGTAATTTCTGATAACGGTATCTCGGTAGCTCTGTGATAGATCACGATTTCGCACACATTAGTCTAGTTAGTCTAATCTAGTCTAGTCATGGCGGCGGCTTTCGATACGAACCGTACGGCTTAATGGACAATTACTAACACCAACTAACAGGACTAACTATCACTAACAGTCCCCAGTCCTCATAACGAATAACGAACGAACTGACCAACTGATGTTCTAAATAACTTACAGCTAACTGCACTAGCAATCCCAGTCCCTATCCTGTTCAAAGTCAGTCACAGTTGTCATGGGCGGCAGCGGATCGTTGCTTAACTCTTTCGACCACATTGAATCAACGCGAGCCATTCTGCTATGGACGCTACATACATACTCTATATTAATTAGTAAATAATAATTAACTAGTAGTATTAGTAAATAATAATTACGTCAGGCCACGTCGCTCGACGGACTGATAGCCGTTGGGTAAGAAAAGTCCTCGAGTGGAGACCGCGTCTCGGAAAACGAAGTATTGGCCGCCCCCCGACGAGGTGGACTGACGACCTGAAGAAGACAGCGGGAAACCGTTGGATTCAGAGGGCGCAGGATCGGGTGGAGTGGCGTCGATTGAGGGAGGCCTATGTCCAGCAGTGGACCCTAAAGGGTTGATGGATGGATAGATGGAATTACTAATTATTAACTACTAAGGCTGCCATGTTTAATTTAACAAACAAACATTGGCAATGAGCTCACCTAATTTAACTTAACATAACTGGTGAAAAGTGATTTCGGTGTAGTTAGTTACGTCTATCTTTACGGGGGCATAAAGTGTTATGTTTATGTTATGACAAACATTAGTTATTGCACAACTAACGGTTTCATATGGATGCGCAAACGTAACCTTTAACGAGAGTCGATAGTCAAACAAGTTTCGCTGCGTACAGTAAGCAGCAAAATTGTATAAACAGTTGAACTTACTAAGTGATTTTTTTATAAACAGTTGAACTTAGTTACTTCTTTTTATCTTGCCTAACAAGCTGGTAAATGTCTACCATATTTTAGTCGCAGTCGGGTAACCGCGCGCAAAGGAGGGTATTGTGTTTATCAGTGTATGTATGTATACAGGCTGTTTTGGAATTCATAGAAAATCCTTGGCTCGCTTGCTCTATCCGTTATTCTGAAGACCACCACGAATGTAGTTTATTTTTAAATGCATTAATTCAGGAGAAATTAATAATTTAATGTTTTCCGAAGAAAACTCGAAAAACGAGTTACAATATTTTGCTTTCAGCGCGCGAACTCACTACTACTAATACGGCGCGTGTGGCGAGCGAGCGGCATTTTTCAAAGACCGCTATCGTCTCGTCGCTGTTGTAAAGCTTACATCACACTGCACGGAAATTTTGTTCAGCCACAATAACGGATTCTTATGAAATTTTGTGTGGAGTTAGTTTGGATTAGAGCGAACAATGGCACACAAGCTATTATTGTTTCCCACCAAAATCATTCCCCAAGGGCAAGGGGATTGTATCTGGTGGTAGAATCTGTACACGGATCGTCCGGGGAAGTATGGCGTTCGTAAGTGTTCCTCTATGGCGTTCTACCAAACGTGTTAGGCGATTTGAGGATTCTTACGTCAAACGATAAAAGTCCCTTTTTCACAAACTAAATATATTAACACTGACGAGTAGGTATGTATATTGTGGAAGCGTACATGTTAAGAAGCATAAAAACTTATTTAAAACTGCAGATCAGGTGTACCCAAAGACTGGTCTGGGTCAGAAAGGTCAGAACACCGCGCACATCTTTACTCCAAGGCAACGCTTGCGGAATGTGTATTAGAATTTATAATGAGATACCCGAACCTATACAAATCTTGCCAATAAATAAAGGACGATGGACAAAAATGTATGGAACCTGGTACCGGCACCAATCGAAATGTATGATACATCGTTGGAAAGGTCTTTTAGTGTAGAATAATAATAACCAAGGCGCCAGTCCCAATTTGCTGTCCGATCGGAGTAATCACTCCTTGAAAATTACTAATGTTTCCTAATAAAGTATTTCAATCAGGTCAATTTCTTCTCCATTTCGCCGTAGTTTATTTTTTATTATGAGGTTAAATAATAAGCGGTGACAGCCCAGTGGCTATCTAACTCTAACTAAGGACACATCTTGAGGAAACCTGCATGCCTGAGGGGTTTCATATTTTTTATTTTTCATTTTTTCTCTAAGGCATGTGAAGTCTGCCAATTCGCACTTGGCCAGCCATGGTGAACTAAGGCTTAATCTCTCGCATTCTGAAAGGAGACCCGTGGTCAACAGAGGGACAAAGAAAGGGTTGTGGTGATGTGGTTAAATAAAACATTGAATTTTAATTATCATTTTAATTAATTCTTATATAATACTTATTGTACATGTTTGGGACTGGATCACTTAAATAGGGAAAACATACTGGAGAGAAACCTGAGGATTTCACAAGCACTGTATGGAAATGAAGAAAACACTGCAGCCATAATTATTTGCGATGGCACGTATGTTTATATTCACAAGAGCTCTAACTTTTTATTTCAAAGGCAATCCTACAGCTTGCACAAGTTCCAAAACCTTTTAAAGCCATTCCTGCTTGTAACCATTGATGGATACATAATAGACGTAAAAGCACCTTACGCTGCCACTAAAACTGATGCCCAGATTATGAGCAATTTAATGAACGACGAGGAAAACCCTCTCCACATATTAATGCAGACCAATGACGTGTTTATTTTAGACCGCGGGTTTAGAGACAGTTTGGGCCATATTGAAGCATGTGGCTACAAATACCACGTTCCTCCAACGAAGGACTGGGATAAGTCTCAGCTTACTACTTCTCAAGCAAATGATTCCCGCCTGGTAGCAATATGCAGATGGGTAATGGAAGTGGTTAACGGGCGATTCAAAAGAGAATTCAAGCTATTGCGCCAAAAATATTTTAACAATACGATGTCTAATATGATTGTAGATTTTAAGATTGCAGCAGCAATAACTAATAACTTCCACAGTAATATGTTGTACGATTATGTAGAAGCAAAGCGATTAAATAATAGAAGAGCTGATTTCCAGCTAAATGGAAGCAAATAACGTGCAAGATTTTCCACGATTGAGTGAAGAAGACGTGATGATACTGTCATTAGGGACATATCAGTTAAAATTCGCGAGATCTAATAATAATAAAACTGTAGCGTTGTTTGTATATCTACTATATAAAAATAAGTCGGGTTTTCCTTCCTGACGCTATAACTCCAGAACGCACAAACCGATTTCCACGGTTTTGCATTCGTTGGAAAGGTCTCGGGCTCCGTGAGGTTTATAGCAAAGAAAATTAAGGAAAAATTTCAACAGAAAAGCGGGAAAATCTTATTTCACATACAGTGTCATCTCTGATACATAGCATGTACTACAAACCAATATTTTAAGTAGTAATTATTTATATGGCAAAACAACGTTTGCCGGGTCAGCTAGTTATGTATAATATTCAATATCATACTGATACTTATTTGCATTTTTTTTTAATACTTTGTATCAGACCTAACTGTAAAACTACTGATCAAATGTAGCTTTGATTGGTTTGATTTATATTTTGAAATAAGATTTAAAAAAAAAAGTAATCAAAATCGGTAAAAGTAAACTTTTATAGGTGAGTAGTATCAATTTCGAGCTAAAAATCCAGTATCTTCTGAAGCGTATATTTCAAAACGGACAGCTATTTCGGACATGCCGTCATAGTATTTTTTTATACACTTGAGAAGAGCTATCCAATGGTGTGTGATTCATCTTGATTGGACATGGGTACCAAAATGGCCATCGTCCTTTAGAAATACTTAAAAAATAAATTTGACAACAGTTTATTATAACCTTGATGAATTTCTTAAATGTGATAGTATAATCTAAGTGACACATTAATCTACCTATTTTGACATTTGCATACCACCTAGTGGTTAGAATTAGGGACTACCTTTAATTGTGTCATCAAAATGTACCACTTTATGGCAAATAAATTATTTATGATTATGATTAACGAGTCTTTACCTTGCGAATGTCACTGAATATCATGACAATAACCAAGATTCACCACAGCGACAAGCGTAATGGATTCAATTTATAGTCGACTAGTGGACGCCCGCAGCTTCGCTCGCGTAGAATTAGACCCATTAACGACGTCTGCCCGCGTTCGGGTTGCCCACTCTTCAAAACGGCAAAGTTTCATACTAACTTTGCACCCCCGTTTTACCCCCTTAGGGGGTGAATTTTCAAAAATACTTTCTTAGTGCTCCCCTACGTTATAAAAGGAACCCCTGTGCAAAATTTCAAGTTTCTAACCCTTATAGTTTAGGCCTGCGTTGATATGTCAGTCAGTCAGTCAGCTTCTCCTTTTATATAGATAGATAAAGGCTTTGTCACCTAAAATTACTACGAGCAACTGAATTACTTATTTAAAAAAAAAATTCAACCCATGTTTGTCGTTCACTGTACATCTGTTCGCAATTTGGTTGCTGATAAAGACATTGTCACCTAAAATTACACTAAGCAATTTAATAACCTAATTAAAAAATCATTATAACACGTTTGCCGTTCACTGTACATCTGTTCGCAATTTGGTTGCTGATAAAGACATTGTCACCTAAAATTACACTAAGCAATTTAATAACCTAATTAAAAAATAATTATAACACATTTGTCGTTCACTGTACATCTGTTCGCAATTTGGTTGCTGATAAAGACATTGTCACCTAAAATTACACTAAGCAATTTAATAACCTAATTAAAAAATAATTCTACACGTTTGTCGTTCACTGTACATTTGTTCGCAATTCGGTTGCCAAATACTGCATGTAGGCGCTTATTAGCATACCAGTCTGCGATCGGTCTATCGGAATGCAGCTTTATGGAGAATGGAGAATTCCTACCATCTGGTGTTAAGACTAGCTTCAAATTGATAGAATTGTTATAATTCCCATCATCATCACAGTCAGCCCACTGTTGGGCACGATTCTCCTCTCAGAATGAAGGGTCAGGCTGGGAAAGCGCGCAGGCAATCGAAAACATAGAGAACTCTCAAAAATAAATAAATAAATTATCTTGGACATTCTCACACACGGCCATCTGACTCCAAAGTAGGCGCGAGCCTGTAATATGGGTGTCAGAGACTGATATACATACATAGATATTTTTAAATACATACTTAAATAGATAATATTGGTCCAGACACAGAACAAATACAAGTGTTCGTCACACGAATATTTGTCCTGAGTGGGATTCGAACCCACAACCCTTGGCACAACAGCTACCTGTTGACCCTACGGTCAGCACCGATCGCGTCAAAGTAAAAGACTTTCGACATTGGACTTGAAAGTTATGTTAGGTTAGGTTTAAGTTGGGCTTTACACAGAAAAAAGGAACTTGATTTACGTGACGCAACAGACTTTTTTTTTATAGATTTTAGCCTAACGAACAAGCGGACGGAACCCTAAAAGTGTGCGACAGATTCAACAGTATTTTACTGTTAGTAACAGCCGACGTAATGATGTAATGATACCATCCATGACCATCGAATGGTAATGACTTACCAGAGTGGCTGCTTTCCGGTAATCATGACATAGGCTACTGATTAGAGACTTCCTGTTTTTATTAAAAGCTTTTATTTAACTTCACTCGTATGTATGTATGTATGTGTGTATACATGTATGTCCTGGAATCTTGCAATCAATATTTCACCCACTTCCACTGAAGCTATCGAGCTGAAATTCGGCACACATATTTAGTTATAAAAAATAAATTAAATTGAAAAAAAGCTAATAAAAAAATTTGTTATTATTAAAAGCTTTTATTTAACTTCACTCTTATGTGTATAGGTATGTTCTGGAATCTTGCAATCAATATTTCACCCACTTCCCCTGAAGCTATCGAGCTGAAATTTGGCACACATATTAGGTTCCGATGACAATGCACGAAAATAAAAAAAAAGTTATAAAATGCTTATTCAAAAAAAATAAAAATTTAATACTTAATTCAATTTTTTTAGTGTTACATACACACCGGGCACAAATCCGAAATTATCAAATTAATTGATTACTTAGTTAAGTGGTTTCATTCCATTGTGTTGTGTACTTGTGAATCATAACTTGTGACGTAGAACTACGAATATCTCTATGCTTGAATATTCTCAACCTTGATAATTAATAAATGAATTCGTCAATGTCGTTTGAATGGTTGATCAAGTGGCAAGGGCCCGGCCACTAGACCACAACAGTTTTTTTTTTTATTATTGTCGATTTGATTCTTAACACAACGTTGTACTCGTCGACGAACTGGTATGCTAGGATGGAATTTGATAGGTGGCCAAATATATTTTATTTAAGACTCTAGTGGACGCGTTCTGCCATATGAAATGTCAAAGTGACGCGACACTTCATGTAAATGACCAATGGTGTGAATTCAATGTGATCAAAAGAGTTAAGCAACGACGGGCGCGGTCGGTTTGTGGATGGGTGACCGCTAGTGGCAAAATTTCATGGACGCTACCGTGCTTCGGAGGGCACGTAAAGCTGTCGGTCCCGTTTGTTTTCAATGGTGGAAACAGTCGTTAAGCCTTGTCGAAGAACTTTGGGTGGCTTAAGGACATTCGACACTGGGTTGGACTAACCCCTCCACCAATCCGCATTGGAGCAGCGTGGTGGAGTATGCTGTAGACCGCAGTTGTGTCTGTTGGGGAGACCCGTGCCCAGGAGTGGGACGTATATGGGTCGCGCCGTTGACACCACCAACACTAACTGGACTAACAGTCCAATTGAGTGTTAATTATGTATGTGCTACTTCCCTCGTTACATCCTGTTGCATGTGATATGACGCGATGTGCAAGGTCTGATGTCGTGCTATCACCTATTCAACATGAAGTGTCACACTATCTATCTATCTATCTATATATATAAAAGGAGAAGGTGACTGACTGACTGACTGACTGACATATCAACGCAGGGCCTAAACTATAAGGGCTAGAAACTTGAAATTTTGCACAGGGGTTCCTTTTATAACGTAGGGGAGCACTAAGAAAGGATTTTTGAAAATTCACCCCCTAAGGGGGTAAAACGGGAGTGCAAAGTTAGTATGAAACTTTGCCGATTTTGATGTTATTCTAATGAAATTCAGTACCTATGTCATAGGTTTTTTATTGAGTTTCGAAAATCATCTCTTATGGGGGTAAAAGGGGGGTGCAAAGTTAGTAGGTATAAAAGTTTTTCGTATATACCTACATTATTTCAATGAAATTTTGTATTTAGGTTATGTTACGTCTAATTCCACGCGAGCGAAGCTGCGGGCGTCCACTAGTGTATTATAAAGGCGAAAGTTTGTGTGTGTGTTTGTCTTTGTTACACTTCTTCTAACGGCTGGACCAATTTTGATGAAATTTAGTATAGGGGTGTAGCTACAATAGATCTTTTTAGGTCGCAGTGGCTTGTCGGCTTTACGGCCCGCACCCGTTCGCTCCAAATAAATGTGGGTAGCTGACACCCTGAATTAACATATAGGATACTTTTTATCCCGATATTTCCTTGGGATATAAAAATCTCTTTCAACATTTCTTCAGTACTTGTTAATATTATAAAGTCGAAAGTTTGTTTGTATGTACGTAATTATTTAAAATTGAATTTTTAATTGCCTTCATGGTTAATTTCATAGCATTCTTGTGTCAAATTGAAAATATTCATTAAGGTCATAAAAAAATAGCCATGCTTTCAACTGCAGTTTAGACTTACGGGCATCCAGTGATTTTATGTGTCACTGAACTCCTCCTAAACGGCTGGATAGATGTTGATGAAATTTTTTGTGTGTTCGACGGGGGATTCGAGAATGGTTTAGATTCACAATTTGGCCCACTGGAAAATGTTTTTAAACACTATTTTAGTATTTTTATTTTTAACCGTCGTTCATTGACGTGAAGCGTCGCGTCACTTTGACATTTCATATGGCAGAACAACGCCTCTCACTCGACCTGTCGGGGTTCAAACCCCAGCGCAGCGGCACGCACCGATGACTTTTCTAAGTTTTATGCGATATAAGAAATTAAATGTCACTGTCACTTGCTGTAACGGCGAAGGACACTTCGTGAGGAAACCAGCATGCCTGAGAGTTCTTCATAATGTTCTCGAAGGCATGTGAAGTCTGCCGATCCGCACTTGGCCAGCGTGGTGGACTAAGACCTAATCCATCCCATTCTGAGAGACCCGTGCCCAACAGTGGGGCAAAGGTTGTGGTCGTGGCACATTACATTATTGTATTATATTACGAAATAAAATATTAAAATGAAAATTCGGAATATCCATATATTAACGCCGACTGTACTGTATGCACACAGCAAACACTCACAAATCGTCAGTCCCACCAAACACTCTTGACACATTTAACGGTTTTCAGCGCTGCAATATTTTGTAGGTCGAGCGCTTTTACGCTTGAAAATCTATGCTAATAAAAATTTGCACACTAATTTCTACAATAATAAGCCTTTTTGACGAAGGCTGAAAAAAATGGTGAAATTCAACCTCCCATTCGTCAGGCTACCCATGGTGTCCCACTGTTTGGCAAGTTTCTCCCACAGCAGAAGGATGTCCAGAGCTAGACCTAGAGCATACGCCACGCAGCTCCAATGCTTATTGATGGAGGGGTTAGTGGCAAACCCAGTTGAATGTTACTAGAGAGTAACCATAGATAGAGTCCTCGCTTAATTATTATCTATGTTACCGGACAAACCCAATTTCAGGACAAACTAGTTTGGCCTAAGCTAAACTAGTTCTTCCTATACGCAATGGGATTAACTAGTATAGCCTAGTCCAAACTAATTTGTCCTAAGCCCGATAGGATAGACCAGTTTAGGCTCAACACTCTTGTCGATCACATTGGGCTATAGACGGCTATCGCTGGATTTCAATAACATATCTACAGATAGATTTGGCTATCGGAGATAGAAATTCGACACATTTTATATGGAACTTAGTTATGTCAAATTTCTATCTCCGATAGCCAAATCTATCCGTAGATAGTAGGTTATTGAAATCTATATGAAACGAATATGTCGCCCTCTGTTCATAATAGCAGTATGTGGAAGTATTATTTTGGTAATTTGAATTTGGAATTTGTTGTTGAAATTGCCAGTAGTAACGCAATGTTCGAGAATTGTCCAAACAATAATTTCGTCGGTATGTTTATTTGTTTGTTTGTTTGCTAGCCGGTGGTTGTGTACATTACAAACTTCAATTCTGTGCCTCCTGTGATATGTGATACAAGTAAAAAATCGACACTTTACAGGAGGACGAAAACAAGTTTAAAAAAATTCTAGTTCAACAACTAAGTGGACTAGGTGTAACATGAGTACCTTCTTTTGTAGATAAAAACATTTACTGTCACCGTACATTTTTTTTGTGGTAAACATTGTTAGTAACAGTCTCGTTTCAGCCAGTCACAGATGCGTTGTTAACTTGCTGTTGTTAAGGACTAAGATGGTCGACCATAAAATTGAAACCTCCCTTTTCTCTCAGGAAGATTGTCGCAGAATAAATAATAATTTAAATAATTTGATAATAGCTTGATTAGTAAAATGACTGCGCGGTTTTCTTTGATTTTCTTGTATATTTTTTTATTTTATAAAAATAATTTATAAGTCACATAAACGACATTTTATTAAGCTTAGACCTGGGCTTGCGAGTTTTTTCAATGCAATGAACCACATTGAAGTTGAACTTTATCGTGTATAAAGTGAGCAACTCGAGGTCAAATACCTACTGTAAAATAATATATATATTTATCAAAATTCTATTAGTTATACATATTTAATAGAATTAAATAATGGGTTCAAACCCCAGCGGGACACACCAATGACTTTTCTAAGAAATGTCACTTGCTGTAACGGTAAAGGACACATTGTGAGGAAACCTGCATGTTGACAGTTCTTCATAATGTTCTCGAAGGCATGTGAAGTCTGCCAATCCGCACGGCCAGTTTTGACTAAGGCCTAATCCCTCTCATTCTGAGAGGAGATCCGTGTCCAACAAGGACAAAGGAAGGGTTGTGATGATGATGATATATAATGTTTATAAATAAAACACAGTTTTTCCGGGATACCTCGCCTTAACTGTTTAAAAAGCAATTATTATACGTTGGAAATGGGTGTGCTGTTGTAGATTAAGTGTTTATCTGAAACTCTATTGTGTCACCGACTGTACCACATTGTACTAATGAACTAATCAAATCTAAGAAATAGTATTTAAAAGATATAAAGATAATCTTATCTACATACTCTGTCTCGCTCCACACGAGCGGTGCATTGTCAACTGCATACTGCATGACTGCATGCAGAAATTGCTAATTTGTAAAAAAATAATTGCATAACTAAAATATATAAAAGGAAAAGCTGACTGACTGACATGTCAACGCAGGGCCTAAACTATTAGGGTTAGAAACTTGAAATTTTGCACAGGGGTTCCTTTTATAGCGCAGGGGAGCACTAAGAAAGGATTTTTGAAAAATCTCCCCCTAAGGGGGTAAAACGGGGGTGCAAAGTTAGTATGAAACTTTGCCGTTTTTGAAGTCAAGTGGGCAACCCGAACGCGGGCAGACGAGCGAAGCTGCGTCCGTCCACTAGTATTTTCATAAATGTATTGAAATGGTACAGTTAAAATATTTATAGACTAATACAGCTCTCGCAGGGATTCACGCTTTTGTATGCGGTAAATACTCCTTACTACCTATATCATAAATTATTATCTACAATAATTATCATTGTCAAGTTATGACTTATATCTAGACCAACCTACTGATAAGTAGTTATTTATAATGCTGTAGAAGTTCCTTTTAAAATATTTTTTTAAAATAAATAGGTACCTATAAGAATAAATATTTGAACATCTCACACACAAGCTATCTGACCACACACTAGGCAGAGCCTGCACTATCGATGTCAGAGACTGATATACAAGTACATACACAGATATTTTTAAATACATACATACTTAAATAGATAACATTAACATCCAGAGACAGAAGAAACACAAGTGTTCGTCACACGAATGTTTGTCCTGAGTGGGATTCGAACCCAGGAACCCTGGCGTAACAGGCAGGGTCACCACCGATAAAGCCAAGGGGGTGTAGCGTTTGCTAGCTGTGAGCAAGTATGGACGTGCGCCGGACGCATTACCTACTTCACCTATTGAGTGATCAAAGGCGTGTTTTATTTACCCAATGGACACCACAAACACTACAGGCCCGTCAAATATTTATTATTTTTCTTACAATAATGTTTCGTTGTTTCAGATCTGAACCTGAGAAGGCGCATAGATTAGAGAGTAATTCATTATGACAACACTAGCAAACCAAAATAAAATACATAATTAATTTATTGCTACTTAAACTTAAGAATAATAAAGTTCAATGAACTGTACAACGCTACGCCTAATAAAACTTCGAACAGCACCATCTGTCTGTTGACACGTGAACTAAACTGAAGTGAAGATGGTGCGTGTTTGAACAGAGAACGCGGGAAGGAAGGAGTTCCTAAAATGAATTTGGCGCCAAAATAAACGCGATGCCGAGGTTAAAATATGCGTCGGTCCTACGGATTCTGGTTATTCTGGGGCTGTTGTGCTTGTGGGTGCAGATCATGCTGTCCGCTTCAAACGGAGGGCTGGACAGGGACGCTGGTACGTAAAGCCTTTTTTATTTTTAAATTTCTGATAGAGCAAAAATACAAATATAATGTACCTACTGTAGGGTGTGTGGTGACAGTTGGGTCAATAAAACAATAGGTGGAGTAGGTAATGCGTCCGGCGCACGTCCGAACTTGCTCACAGCTAGAGCGTGACTGTCCGGCCGCTGCCCGGACCACATACACTACACCTACCATGTAGCTAATGGCAAAATTTCATGGCAGCTAACGTGCTTCGGAGGGCACGTAAAGCCGTCGGTCCCGGTTGTTTTTAATGGTGGAAAATTCTGGTGGCTTAAGAACATTAGACACTGCGTTGGCCACTAACCCCTCCACCAATCCGCATTGGAGCAGCGTGGTGGAGTATACTCTAGACCTCCGGCAGCTGTTTGTAGGGGAGACCCGTGCCCAGCAGTGGGACATCTATGGGTCGCAGCGAAATATACTATGGACCATGTTGTAGATAATCTGTTTCATGATGAAGGCTTGACTTTGATTGTTGTTTGCATATGCAGATTGTGTTAGTATATTGAGAAGCGCTCAGTCACGATACATCACATATACAACTACAAAATACCCTGTAAAAAATATAATTAACTAGCTGTATCCTGCCACGCTTCGCTGTGGCACATTGTGATTGAATGGTTGCGAAATGAGAAACAAAACAAAGAATACATGTCATATAAGTTTAATTTTGCAATACTTGTGGATATACAATATTTTTCGCGGATATGTGACTGATGCAAAAATTAGATAAAAACAATCCTTGATGCGGATTATACATCATGCTAAAATTTCAGCTCGATCGGTGCAGAACTTTTTGAGTTTTTGAAGCGTACACAAACCAACATAACATTTTTATATAGATTATCAAAGCCAAAAATTTAGTCAACCCTAGTAGCTGTCATGTCAGTGAACCAGATTATTTAACAGAAAGGCCTACGAACCTATTTTACCTATTTTTCCAAATTATTTTGCAAAATAACGATGCTTTCTAACTAGGAATATTACGATATGATGTTATGAGTAGGCCATGAAGATAGCAATTTAAATCGTGCTCGCGAAGTGTATCGGCAACGATTTAAATAATTAATAACAACCGTTTCTGTAGATTTGACGTTTACGAGTAGGTATTATGAAAAAGTAAGTGTTCGTTTAGGTTGTTTCGTTAGGTTAGGTGTTTTAAATTTTTTGTCGTTCCACAAATTAGGTAGAAATGTAGGTACATTCTGCGTAATCTTTAATTTTACTGAAATAGGGTTTGCACATCAGTGAAAATAATAATAAATAAATAAATATCTTGGACATTCTCACACACGGCCATCTGACCCCAAAGTAGGCGCGAGCCTGTGTTAAGGGTGTCAGAGACTGATATACATACATAGATATTTTTAAATACATACTTAAATAGATAATATTGACATCCAGACACAGAACAAATACAAGTGTTCGTCACACGAATATTTGTCCTGAGTGGGATTCGAACCCACGACCCCTGGCGCAACAGACGGTCACTACCGATTGCGCCAACGGGCCCGTCAATAATATTTTTTTTATATTTTTGGGGTATGTTATACAGCGTTACTGCGGTTCTGAAATATTGTGAATGGACTCGTTATAAGGCCCCATTTAACATCCTTTCGGCTTTAGTTTTGTAACATCCTGTATGTCTGCACAAAGTAGGCAACTGAACATAGAAAGGATAGGTTTTAAATTCATATTTTAATTTTGTTTAAATTCCTTAAACAGTTACTTATTTTTAAATTTGAGTAAATTTGAGTTTATCAAATGAGCCTAATTGTGAAAAAATATTACTCGCCTTACAGCTTAAGCTATATTGTGTTTATCTTTCTCTTTCTATCTTGTGGGATGGATGGATGGAAAATGAAATTAAATTAAATGAAAATGAAATGAAAATCTTTATTTTGTAGAAAATAAAGATTCAGGAAATTCCGACTTTATTATTTAATTTAATAAAAATTATTTATTTTAATAAATAATAAAGTCTACTTTTAATTCATGATGAAATTAAATGAAAACCATTTATTCCGCCGTATAAACAAATGAAGAATAAAATATAAAAATTTATGCGAACTTACGCAACGTTTACTTGATTTGGTTTATTAAAATACCGGCCAAGTGCGAGTCGGGCTCACGCATTAAGGGTTCCGTACCATTATCTATAAAAACTAAGGGGGCTCTTCAGTTCACATGCTACTGTTATAAATACCACGGCATCTTCTGTTATAATATCTAGGTGTGACGTCAAGCGGACGCCATGACACCTACGAGCGTTATAGCGCTAATTTTAAAGTAGATAGAAATAGAAGTTTTTGACGTGATAACGTCTTATAAATTGATGAACAGCGCATATGAAAAAGTGTATCCCGTTCCGCTTCCGTTTCCGTTGAGTGTTTTTATTAAATTAATTTTTAATTTTATTAAATTAATTTTACACACGACAACATTGGCGTTTCCATGGCTCCGAAATAGGGAACTGTCAAAATAAATATATAGACTTGTCCGTTGTCTGTTATCTTTGTATTTTCAATTCTCCTTTTTTGTATTGTTTAATTTAAAATAATGATTATGACGTTATCACGTAAATCTATCGTCTGTAAACCGACTTTACAGACAACCATTTTTTTTCCGAAATACTGGATGTGTAGGTACCTACATTACAGAAGGCAATTTCAAAATCTGTCATCATGCTTATTTCAAGTAAACAAATCCCAGTAATACATTGCCCGACCCTGGGTTCGAACCCGCGAGCAGCTCGCGACCAACGAGACATTCGTTAATACGTAATTGTTGCTTATCACTACGCTGACGCTATCAATAAACACTCTCGGTGTTCCTGTTGGAAAGCGATAAGATTAATTAATTTAAAAATATCCTACAGTACTGCCCCGTTGGCCTAGTGGTCGCGATTGCTAAGCTAGACGTCCTGGGTTCGATCCCGGAGTACACGGCCATCTGCCCCCAAAGTAGGCGCGAGCCTTTAATATGGGTGTTAGAGACTGATATATACATACATACATACATAGATATTTTAAAACACATACATAAATAGGTATTATTAACATCCAGACACAGAACAAATACAAGCGTTCGTCACACGAATATTTGTCCCGAGTGGGATTTGAACCCACGACCCCTGGGTGGCGCAACAGGCAGGGTCACTACCGATCGCGCCAACGGGCGCGTCATATAAGTATTAAATAAATATTTTTCTTGTCGTAACAAAAATTTTATGCTGCCTGTCAACAGCGGATGGTGGAAACGAGTCTTTAGATCATTTTTTTCAAACATTTTCAGATACTAACTCCCTCCCCGCGGAACTCACCAATACCAGTACTAACCGTCTACTAGGCCAACCGGAAGAAGGTTTTTTTAATTTTTGATTTTTTTATGTTGTCTGTAATTTCGCCTTCATTTGTCTGATTTGTAGTACATGTATCATTGTTTGTTTTTAGGCCAGTTTTCTGTGACCATTAATGATAACCCTACCTCTCTCTTTCATTCCGCTGTAGCGTCCACACACAAAATTTGTCCATAATCTGAATTGAAACTAACTTTATGTGTTATAATTTTTTAATAATGTTTTAATTTTAATTTTAATAATGTGCTACTCTGTAGAATACCTTTTAAATAAAAGATAGTCCACTGAGCCTTATACCACACTACCTTTTAAATAAAATAAAAAAATAAGAAAAGTGCGTGCGTACAAAGTACACATGTCAGAAGTGAAACTTCTTTGGCAAAATATTGAAATATACACAAAAAAAAGAATAAATATAAATATTCATTTGAAAGTCTTGTTGTTTTATTACAAAACTTAAGTTATGTTAGTCTTTATAAGTTTTAATTTCAATTTAATTTTCATTCTAACATTTAATTACTAAACGAATACACAAACCAATAGCGTGTATTTTTTTTTCTCGATCGCCTTTACTCTCTCTCTCTCAATCTTTCACACTATAGCTCTCTCACGCTCGCCCTTTCTCACTCTTTCTCAATCGGTATTAATCGCCCATCCTCTTCTTCGTCACGAACGTTGCATGCTTGGTGAGCATTATTGCGTCACATCCGCTTCATCCGTAAAAATTTTACCCTCATGCGCCTAAAGAAGTTTCACTTCAAAAACATCAAAATCCATAAACAAAGACGGCTACAGCGCAATAAATACGAAGAAAACATAGTTTTACTATACTACCCTTGTTATGGATTTTTACTACTCTTAGAGGTCAAATTTTGTAATGAAATTTACAGAGAACCTAGTCTGTGGTGTGACCTTTCAAATAAAATAAAGAATCATGATAATATTTTACTTAAATCATAACATCACAGGCAGGCAGAGGTGCATCAGTACACCCACTTTTTACAAGGATTCGCTCGTTGAGATATTATTAACGAACTCGCCTCTCACTCGAGCGGTCCGGGTTCAAACCCCAGCGGCACGCACCAATGACTTTTCTAAGTTATGTGCGATTTAAGAAATTAAATGTCACTTGCTATAACGGTGAAGGACACATCGTGAGGAAACCTGCATGCTGAGAGTTCATCATAACGTTCTGGAAGGTATGCGATGTCTGCCAATTCGCACTTGGCCAGCGTGGTGGACTAAGGCCTAATCCCTCCCATTCTGAGAGGAGACCCGAGCCCAACAGTGGGACAAAGAAATGGTTGTGATGATGATGATGACAACACAACAATGGAGTTGGTCGGGTTACCAACTATATACCAACTATAGGGGCATTCCATTAGTTTATATTACAGTTAAGCAGGCAAGGTCACAGTGGCTCTAACAATATAAATTACCACAGAGTTCCATGCTGAACGTCGCGTGTCGCATCGTGAGCTATTCGCGACTAGCGATGAAAATATTAGAATAAATAAAATATATTGATTAAATAGAATATATTTATTACAACAACAAGTATTATAATTAATTGTATCAGGCGTTACTTTGCGGAACTCCATTATTACAAACTAAGAATTAATCTACTTTGCAACAATCCGCGAACAAAAACGTATGGTGATGTATGTATACTTTCTATATATATACGTGTATACTATTTCTATATATATATATATATGTATACGTGCATGAAAGTAGTTTAAAAGTTTTTGTTCGCGGATTGTTGCAAAGTAGATTAATTCTTAGTTTGTAACAAGTATTATAACAAAACATACATAACTATAATATCAATTAAATTAAAACAGATTGTCAAATAAATTTCGCTATGGATTTGTTTGTATGAGTGATGTTACCTATAATATAAGCTATAATAAAGAAGTTCAGATTCACAATTTGGTCCACAGGAAAATATTTTTTATTATTTTTATTTTTAACCGTGTTTCATTGACGTGAAGCGTCGCGTCTCTTTGACATTTCATATGGCAGAACGTTTGCGAGGTCAGCTAGTGTATATGTATATATGTATGTATTACCTATAGGTATGTATTTGATGGTTTATTATAAATTTGATTTTATAGGTATTTGTATATGCTCTTTAGTTCATTGCTATCTGTTTTATTTTATTTTTTCCACCTACCGCAACTTTTTCCCCACTCAACCATGGTTTGACTGGTAGAAAATTCCATAAGGCATTAAATCCTCCCATTGTATATCTCTTTAGAGGTGTCAATAAAGTGGACTAATGGACGCCCGCGGCTTTACTCGCGTGGAATTAGAAATAATAAACTATAACTATAAATTCTATCTAGACTATCTGTGTACCAAATTTCATTTAAATCGGTTCAGTAGTTTTGACGTGAAAGCGAGACAGACAGACAGAGCTACTTTCGCATTTATAATATTATGGATGGATAAATTATAATAATGTTATAATAAATAATGTTAAAGAAGCTATATTAGCTTAACGCGCGCCCGCGTAATCGTTTCCCGTAAACAAGGGGATTCAAGGAACCAAAAACGATGTCATGTGGGAGAGCCCCGTAAAAAGCTATTAAGAATACTATAGCATCGTATACACAGTCAAACCCCAACCTTATGCTTTACGAACGTGCTCTCAATTGGAATTCTCGTAAACAATACTACGACAGTGCCTCCAATGCTACGTTAGCGTAAATACCTGACGTTAACACACTTGAACAAACCAACGGACGTGTGAAATTCAATTGTTATGTTTAGTTGTAACGTGAAGGTAAATATGAGTAGGCAAATTTTCAGACAGAAACACGTTTTTCTTGAACGCCATCGGATGGTAATATGTATTATCTACTAGTGGACGCCCGCAGCTTCGCTCGCGTGACACATTCACTAACTTCAAAAACGGCAAAGCTTCATACTAACTTTGCACCCCCGTTTTACCCCCTTAGGGGATGAATTTTCAAATTTTTCTCCGAAAAACTATCCTTGAACTTCAACGAACATTTAAAAAAAAGAATTGGCCAAATTGGTCCAGGCGTTGTTGAGTTATGCGCTTACCAACACATTTTGCGATTCATTTTTATAATATAGAAGATTTAAGTATGTATTTAAAAATATCTATGTATGTATATCAGTCTCTGACACTCATATCACAGGCTCGCAACTGTCAGGGGCTTTGATCATTCAATGAATAGCTTATCCTACACGGGTGTATTACCTACCACTAAGCTAAGCTCTAAAGTCACGATAGACTATCTGATCACCGGCTTTAGGAAGGATAATTTACAATATTTTTATCCTATGCCCTAGTGTAGGCCGAGAGAGAAAAAAACCGGAGGAAATAAACTCTTCGTAAACTCTTTTTAGAAGAAGAAGAAGAAGAAGAAGAAGATATTTATTTTTCACACAAAACACTATACAATCGACAAATTAAAAATGAACTTAAAGCTACTTAAACTACTTATGCACAGTGTTATGGGTGAAAAAAAGGGTTACGCTCAGCATACTGCCCTGTGTCACAAGGCTGCTGATTTTCAGCGCAACCCTATTTTTCGAGCATTTACATAAATGGTGACACTACTAATAAAAATAATAATAATGAACACATAATTAGTTAAAATGATACAAATATAGGAATTAAAAATAAGTAGGAAAGCAAAACAAAAATTCTAAAAGCTTGATGCGAGTAAAATACAACAAAATACAAAATCAAAGGAAAATAATACAACGAAAACACACGTTTTTACGTTCTATCTTGATTAATTTCTATGTGTGCAACCTAATTTAATAATAATAATAATAAATATCTTGGACATTCTCACACACGGCCATCTGACCCCAAAGTAGGCGCGAGCCTGTGTTATGGGTGTCAGAGACTGATATACATACATAGATATTTTTAAATACATACTTAAATAGATAATATTGACATCCAGACACAGAAAAAATAAGTGTTCGTCACACGAATATTTGTCCTGAGTGGGATTCGAACCCACGACCTTTGGCGCAACAGACAGGGTCACTACCGATTGCGCCAACGGGCCTGTCAATTATGTCAAATCAAAGTGTAACCTGACCCCTGTCCTGTCCTGTTCCAGAGGAGTTGATGAATGCCAACGACACGTCGGAGCAGGTGCTCGCGCTGGTGCCGCCTGAGCTGCACAAGTACCTCACCGTCCACCCCAGGAATGCCAGCGGTGAGCACCCTGCTAGCTAACACGTCCAATATTAACTATGTTCTATCTATATCATCATCACAGACGTAGAAATACTATAAAGTTGGTTAAATTCGGGTGTTTTTCTTTGACGCCACTAGTATGACTTTGGCGGTCTATATCTTGGAAACCTGACACTACTAGATTTTGTCAATCTATAATTTAAGTTTATATTGATGAGAACTATCGATTTTTGGACCTATGATTAATGGCCGTCATTTAAAAAAAATTAAACAAAAAAAAGAGTAAGTAAGCCAAAATCTTCAAACCCCTTTGTTATTCTTTTATACGTTCTCATGTATGGTACTAATGTAAGTCTTTATGAGAATAAATGTGTTTAAACCAATATCTAATTAATCTGAAAAAAAAAATCTCGACCATTTTCAGGAAACGGGACAGAGCGCATCGGCCCCAAGAATATAACGGACATCCGCAAGGCGATAGAGCGGTACAACGCGGCGCAGACGATACACAACGAGGACGTCTACGGCCCCGTGCAGAACGACACCGTCATCATCGTCATACAGGTGAGGACAAGGCGGACGTCCGCAGGCGATACAGCGGTACAACGCGGCGCAGACGAGACATAACCAGACTACTACGGCCCCGTGCACAATGACACTCATCATCGTCATACAGATGAGGACAATTCACTAATCTTACGATGTAAATATTACGTATTAACCTTCCTCATGAATGAAATTCGTTCAGTAGTTATTGAGCTGACCGCAAACAGACAGATAGACACGGTGCGTATCTTTATTTTATATTATGTATTGATCTATACTAATATTATAAAGAGGAAAGATTTGTTTGTAATGTTTTCACACAAAAACTACTGGACCGATTTCAAAAATTCTTTCACCATTAGAAAGCTGCATTTTCACTGAGTGACATAGGTTATAGGTGTAAACGAAACTATTGTTATGTCTTATTTCACGCGAACGAAGCTGCAGGCGTCAACTAGTAGAAAATAAAAGTTTGTTCTTACATATGTTAATAATGTATTTAAGGCAAGAATTTTGGTCTTGGCATCTTCCTCCTAGCGAGTATCAGGTCGCGTCCACCTAACCCACTCAGGCTGACCTTCTTCGGGTACAGCCTGGTCTCCTTGGGCACGATGGGTCGCCGTGGCCTCTTCCGTGTACGCTTCTCCTCCGAGGGCTCCCTCCTCTTTTCCGGGACCTGGCGCGCTTCCATCCAGATGAGCTGCTGCGATTCTGGTATGCCGGCTTGAAAGCGGAACTTGCGCGGCACCTGAATGTGGTGAATTTTGTTAGAGAAAGTGACAGATGAGGGTATCTGTAAAAATGTTTCGATTTTCACTCTGGTCTGTTTAAGGAGGATTGGCTTGTCAGATAAGTCTAGTCTGGTAATAGATCACTGGTTTTCGGTGATTATGATTCAAGCGCATGTGCAAGTTGTAGTCTAGGCATTTTTGTGTGAATGAGATTATTTCTGAGGTGTTTTTTTTTAAATACTAGTGGAAGTGGAACGTCTATGGGTCGCAGCGATCTTTTTGGTTTGGGTAAGTGGTTCCTAGGTTCCTCTGACCTGCACCGGTGCGTTCCCAAGGAGATCCCGGAGTCTCACTGTATGCGCAGGAAGGCTGCCGAGGGGGTTTTAGTGAGTAAAAATCTCCCCCCAGCGGTCGGGCATCTTGCAAAGATTTCCCCCCTCGTTAAAAAAATAGGTTCGTCTCACCTGGTACTCCCTGCAGACCTCCGACCGAGGCACGTAGTGTGGTATCGGCATGGCCTGTGCCTTCCCGATCCTCGCGAACAGGGTCTTCGGGAAGTCAGGGGTCTGGTACCTTTGGGAGGCATCTTTATGAAACATTTGTCTTCATCGTTTATATGATACTAGTGGACGCCCGCAGCTTCGCTCGCTTGGAATTAGACATAATAATAGATTCTTCTCAACGCGTTAACTTTAGCTCCACAAAATTGTAATGAATCCGTAAATGTGTTATCCCCTAAGTTAAAGTGTAACATTTTTACAAACTTTGAATGCCTATCATATATTATATTTTATATCTAATCAACAGCCTCACTAAAATATAAATTTTATGTTTCTAGTTCGGAAAATGACAATACTTTCATACAATCTTTCATCCCCCTTTTCAACCCTTTACAAGACGTTTTTCCAATTAAAAAGTAGCCTATGTCCTTTCTCAGTCTCTAGACCAGTGATGGGCAAACTACGGCCCGCGGGCCAACTCCGGCCCGCGAAAGTATTTAATCCGGCCCGCCGAGGGTCCGTCGACATGGATAGTATATGGCCCGTTATAATTACGTTTTGACGGTCGAGAACAAAAAGTAGATTCTACTTAGTAGGATAATAGATGTGAAGCTAAACTAGCCGCGTAGTTCATGTGTTGCGTAATACGGGCAGGGCCGGATTTAGAGGTGTGAAGGCATCGAGCAACAAAGGAGAATATTTGTGTTTAATGCTGTAATGTTTTATAAAATTATATTAAAAGCTTTAACACAAAATGCATTTTTTCTATAATTCTGGCCCTCCTCTAGAATTTATAAACCTTTGTGGCCCGCCATTAAAAAAGTTTGCCCACCACTGCTCTAGACTATCTGTGTACCAAATTTCATTTAAATCGGTTCTGTAGTTTTGGCGTGAAAACGAGACAGACATACAGACAGAGTTACTTTCGCATTTATAATATTAGTATGGAAGTATGGAAGACTGGATAACATCACGCCTGTATTTCCCAGGCGTAGGCAAGGGTAGACATCAATTTCACCAGTTATTACAAACCAAGGATTAATCTACTTTGCAACAATCCGCGAACAAAGACGTATGGTGATGTATACCTTCATGCACGCAGCACCACCCTCCCTCACACAGGAAATATGCACACGCACAATACAATACAATTAGTTATTACCAGTTGTAATGATACAATAAGTTATTCACCAGTTATGTTTAGGTGGTGAGAGTATTGCCATTACCGAGCACAAAACCTGACTCCGAACTGCTTCTGGGAATTTCAAGGATCGTTCCATTTTTGATCAACCGAATTAAGCAACGACGGACACGGTTTGTAGATGAGTGACCGCTAGTGGCAAAATTTCATGGGCGCCACCGTGCTTCGGAGGGCACGTTAAACCAGTCCCCGTTGTTTTCAATGGTTTTCAATAAGCCTTGTCGAAGACCTTCGGTGGCTTAAGATCATTTGACACTTCCTTAGACACTAGTCTAAACTTGCAGCTGTGTCTGCGCGGGAAACCCATGCCCAACAGTGGGATGTCTACGGGTCGGAGCTAGTAATATTAATTACAGCATACCACACCAAATCCCAGTGGTCCAGCCGCGGCAGCTCAGGTCGGATGATCTTCATCCACCGGAGGATATCGCATCTGGAATGAGAATACAATAGGATATAATTATAACATGGTATAATTTGTGTTTGTTTGTTGTTTTTTTTTATTTTTTATTTTTTATTGTGTGTACCTACTATGAGACAAAATAAAGGTTTACTTTCTTTCTTTCTTCTTTCTTTATAATTATATCCTAAAACGCTACCTTTTCAAGGTTTCCCACTCGTTAAACATTAAAAAAAGGATATTGGTTAGTACAGTTAGCAGAGAGTTAATAAGAACGACTGTTGACCGACTTTTCACTAGACCCTCATCAAACTTATTCAGTCTGTCACAGTTGTCACCGAAGCAGCGTATGGGTACCTAACTGTATGCCCTTTGAACTAGTAGTTGGTCGAACCTAGTCCAGTTCTGTCGTATCCCCCAAGTGGGCCCAGTCCTGGATTTGAACCAGGTGCAGTGGGTCAGGGGTTTCCTGGGTGGTAGACCCACGCTGCGCGCGAATCTGATGAAATCGGTACCAAAGAGTTTGCGGACAGCAGAAGATATCATCTGAAAAGACAATAAAATTCATTGAGTCGGCGATAGAAAACAATTTATTATGGAACTAGTGGACGCCCGCAGCTTCGTTCGTGTGGAATTAGACATAACAATAATTTCGTTTACAGACAGACAGAAAGACAAATTCCTTTATTGTACATCAAAAGGATATACATACTTAGATACAATATACAACAAGTACATACAAAAATATTAAAATATTACAGTGGTAGTACAATGGCTTATCTTTTATTAATATTTATAGCCTATGTCACTCAGTGAAGATGCAGCTTTCTAATGGTGAAAGAATTTTTGAAATCGGTCCAGTAGTTTTTGTGTGAAAACATTCCAAACAAATGTTTCCTCTTTATAATATTTGTGTAGATATTCGCTGTTCGAGATATATATTTTTTGAAACATCAATTGCATTTTGCAATGGCTTTTTTGTCCTTCTCCTCATCAACGCACTGATAGATCGATGTGCACAGATGTAGAATAGGACCTGAAGGGTAACATAGGCTACTTTTTATCCCGGAAATTTGCATGGTTCCTGCGAAATGAATGAAACATCGAAATATACGTCCGATTGTAATCGATAATTAACTATCGATTTTAACCTGTGTCCAACAGTGGGACAAAACAGTTGTGTCGGTGAAAAATTACCTTAATGTGATTGAAATTCTTGATATTGATTTCTGGCAACTTCGATGGGTCCTCCAGCATCAAAAGTCGCATCCCATTTATGTGGTTGTCGAGGATTGCCTCCTGCAACGAATACTTACTTTTAATATACGTACTGGCTTGAAAATAAACTATATATTTATTTATTTACTAGTGGACGCCCGCAGCTTTGCTCGCGTAGAATTATACCCGTTAACGACGACTGCCCGCGTTCGGGTTGCCCCACTTGTCGACTACATACGTCCCATCTACCTCATGCGGCACCGCGGCACATCGGAAAAGTTTCATACTAACTTTGAACCCCCGTTTTACCCCCTTAGGGGGTGAATGTTCAAAAATCCTTAGTGCTCCCCTACGTTATAAAAGGAACCCCTGTGAAAAATTTCAAGTTTCTAATCCGTGTAGTTTAGGCCCTGCGTTGATATGTCAGTCAGTCAGTCAGTCAGTAGCTTATCCTTTTATATATGTAGAAGATTTACTAGAACTTACCGCTAACATTACAGGTATGTGCCTATTGCGTCAGCGTATACATAATCAGTCCTGCGGGCAACATTACTCTATACCTCGAGACTTTCTATAAAATAAATGACTACTTGCTGGGGGAGGTCTAGAGCATACTCCACCACGCTGCTCCAATGCGGATTGGTGGAGGGGTTAGTGGCCAACCCAGTGTCGAATGATCTCAAGCCACCCGAAGGTCTTCGACAAGGCTTAACGACTGTTTCCAGCATTGAAAACAACCGCGACCGACGGCTTTACGTGCCCTCCGAAGCACGGTAGAGTCCATCAATTTTGCCACTAGCGATGACCCATCCACAAACCGACCGCGCCCGTCGTTGCTTAACCCTTTCGATCACATTCATCGCTACCTGGCAGATTAATAGTACGAGTACCTATACTCTGGCAAGTAAAACCAGGCCAGTTTCACTCCGCGTAGGTATCGAAAACGCAAGCACATGTGGCGGCCGAGCCGGCTCGGCTAGTCCATAGAGGTCGTCAGAAAAGTAAGCGTTGCGCTAATAGATTTATCTCTAGTATAGAGTAATAAATCTATGGTTGCGCTATAGACAGAGACGCATTTGTAGGTGAATATAGCAGTAGGTTATTAAGCGCTGTGCGATCTGTACTGCACTTTATTCTAACGTAGCAAGAGTCCCTATTTCTTTGATTGATTTTGGGGAGTGAATCTTCTGGACTAGTACTATTATGTATTCTGTGGTAAAACTCCCAGCAACTTACCGTATACTCTGGCAAGCCAAGTTCCTCGGCCAGCCACGCTACCACGTCAAACTCGCTCCACTCCAGCGCTACGGGGAACATCAGGGCGTCTACCACCTGTGCTGCTAAATCGAACAGCGAAGCGGGGGACTTCTGACAGGGGTTCAGCTTTCTGTGAGGAGGAAGGGGAAAGACGGACACTCTCACTATGAACCATGGAACTGCAAATAGGGACTCTTCCATGACTGACCAATTTAACCTTTAGGTTAACTTAATCTTAAGTTGGAATCCAACTTAAGTTGGATTTAACGAGTGTCCGAGCAAGAAGATGCTCCCATCCTCTGTTGCAGCTTGACCGCTGGTTTAGCTTTCGTGTAACAATTTATTTAATATTAGTGGACGCCCGCAGCTTCGCTCGCGTAGAATTAGACCCATTAACGATGTCTACCCGCGTTCGGGTTGCCCACTTGACTTCAAAAACGGCAAAGTTTCATACTAACTTTGCACCCTCGTTTTACCCCCTTAGGGGGTGAATTTTCAAAAATCCTTTCTTAGTGCTCCCCTACGTTATAAAAGAAACCCCTGGGCAAAATTTCAAGATTCTAACCCTTATAGTTTAGGCCCTGCGTTGATATGTCAGTCAGTCAGTCAGCTTCTCCTTTTATATACAGGGTGTCCCAGGAAATAGTGTCAAGCGGAAATCCAGGGATAGAGTACCCCTAGGGCTACCCGAATCACCCCCATGTATGTTCTGCAACTTTTCGTAGTTTTCGAGTTATGATTTTTTTTGTATTTTTTTTTGATACCTTGGTTTATTTGACATTATTGGTCACAGAGGCATAAATTGCTGAGATACAAGCTTGATTTTTTTTTCTGAAATAGGTGAATAGTACTTATTGCAGATACAAAAACAATTGTGGGCCCATATGCTACTATTAAGCCATAAAAAAATGTTGAACCCTAAGTTTGTTCAAATTTTAAAATTAAAGATCTCTTTTAGGACGATTTAAAAAAAAACTTATTGTAAAAATGTTTCCAAAATCGTTTTCAAAAACTTCCCGATTTCATCAGCTATTTGCCATGTAAATTTGATAGAGCTATCTCTACGGCTTCATCCTTGAAAGAATGTTTTAAACACAGTAAGTCGAAAAAACTTAATTAAGAAATCAAGCTAAATAAAATTAAAAATTATTTATCATTGATTGTTCATTATTAAATTACAAAAAGTTTTCAAAATGTCGCCCTTCTTGCTCGATGCAAATACTACATCGCCTTAAAAAAATATCTTATAATCGTATGAACGCTACCCTGTTGCTTTTTATTGTTTCCTCTGCTTAACTTAATTTTGTTCGTAGTTCCGCTATGTTTCTCATGTTCTAGTCGTAAATTAATTCTTTATAATAGCCCCAAATGAAGAAATCGATGTGGTTTAAGTTGGGAGACCGTGGCGGCCAGGCAATGGGTCCCCCACGGCCTATCCACTTGTCTCCAAACCTTTCGGTTAAATGTACTCTGACAATCCTCGCAAAGTGACATGGGGCGCCTTCATTTTGAAATGTCATATTTCTACGCGTTAATAGGTCTACATTTTCTAAAAGGCCGTCGAGATCTTGCCGTAAAAATTCCAAACAGGACTCGCCATTTAATCGGTCAGGTAGTTGAAAGGGCCCAATCAGCTGTCCATTTAAGACGCCTGACCACAAGTTCACATTAAATTGCTCTTGAAAATTGGAATCACGTGTCATGTGTGGATTTTCATTGCTCCAAGAATGATAATTGTGAATGTTGAAAATTCCACAACGTTTAAAATGAGATTCGTCTGTCCACAAAATCGTATTAAAAAAAAAGATAAAGATTTTTTAAGGCGATGTAGAATTGGCATTGAGCAGGAAGGGCCACATTTTGTAATTTAATAATGAACAATCAATGATAAATAATTTTTAGTTTTATTTAGCCCGATTTCTTAATTAAGTTTTTTCGACTTACCGTGTTTAAAACATTCTTTCAAGGATGAAGCCGTAGAGATAGCTCTATCAAATTTACATGGCAAATAGCTGATGAAATCGGGAAGTTTTTGAAAAAGATTTTGGAAACATTTTTACAATAAGTTTTTTTTTAAATCGTCCTAAAAGAGATCTTTAATTTTAAAATTTGAACAAACTTAGGGTTCAACATTTTTTTATGGCTTAATATGTAGTAGCATATGGGCCCACAATTGTTTTTGTATCTGCAATAAGTACTATATTCACCTATTTCAGAAAAAAAAATCAAGCTTGTATCTCAGCAATTTATGCCTCTGTGACCAATAATGTCAAATAAACCAAGGCATCAAAAAAAAATACAAAAAAAATCATAACTCGAAAACTACGAAAAGTTGCGGAACATACATGGGGGTGATTCGGGTAGCCCTAGGGGTGCTCTATCTCTAGGCTTCCGCTTGACACTATTTCCTGGGACACCCTGTATATAGATATGATGTGTTATCAGGTCTAGGGAATGAATGATAAAAAAGGTAAGGAAATCTCTCTATGTGTTTATTTATGTATCTATGAATTTTGTCCATAAAATGTCCATGGATTAGTTATTTTTACCAGGTCAAGGGTGTGTGGGACTTTATATAATACATATGTATCAATGAATTTTCGCTATGCAATCTCCATACTTTGGGCTCACGTAAGGGTCCTCCTTAGGGTAGCAGGTGCATTGCAAGCACGTGGTCTTGTCCGCTATGATGTACACAGGCCGTTTCGGGGGCACCACAATAGATGGCGCTCGCCGCGGTATCTGTATCCTTTTCGGCCGGCGTCTTGGCGGGGGCGCTTCGGATTTCTTCTTTTGCTGCCATAAAATTATAGGTTATGGTGGACGCTTTGCTCCGTGGTGTTAAATTTAAATACATTTTTGTTGTTGTTTTCGACTAGTTAAAATATAACTAGAACATAGTTTTAACCTGCGCATATACCGTGTAGAACATAGTTTTAGAACATAGTTTTAACCTGCGCATATACCGTGTAGAACATTAGTTGGTCAGTTCGATAGTAGGTATGAGGACTGCATGGAGACTGTTAGTGATAGTTAGTCCTGTTAGTTGGTGTTAGTAATAGTCCAGTTAGTACTTGTTAGTAGGAGTCTCGTTCTAAGTCAGTCGCAGATGTGTTGCTACCCTTGAGGACTAAGATGGTCGCCCCTAAAGAAGTGTAACCGGAAAACACCTTTCCAAGCGGACCACAATTGTCTTAAAGACAATTATTGTACGGTAGAAATGGTACTAGGTACCGTGGCAGGCGGTGGTACTGCTCCGGGCGATCTCTATAAGATTCACAGTCGAGAGATTAAAATTAAGATTATTTTCACGCGAGCAGAGACCCGGGATCTGCATGGTAGCGTTTAGTGGAGGCCTATGTCCAGCAGTGGACCTCAAAAGGATGGATCAATGTTAAATTTTACCACGACAATCTCCTCATCTTCATGCATTGTTTGAGTTAAATATACTGTTAAAAATTATCTAGGAATAAAATAAACTTTTAAAAAACTTTTGCGATTGATTATGACATGACAGACAGTGACATTCCTTATTTTTTAATTGATTATACGTATTCAAAAGCATATATTATTATGTATTCAAATTGTTGACAATTTATTGTCATTGTTCTTGTAATGCCGGGACTACACTATCGGGATTCAACGAATATTGGTATTATCGCTGTAGCTGTGGCCTAGTAAGTAAATCATCGAATCGCGATGTATTCGGGCGAACACGAATGCTTCGCGCATCAAAGGGTATTCGCGACCTGTTTTTTACAGTTGTACGTTGTTTTTATCGCGACAACGCAACACGAATATTCGCGCCATAATGTGCCGTAACTTCTTGACTTATATCCGCACATTTCGTTTAATCAAGTTTCAACAAAACACATTGTATATTTCTTGTGTACGTGTGTATGTCACTGAACTCCTAAAAGGCCGGATAGATGGATGTTGATGAAATTTTTTGTGTGTTCAAATGGATTCGAGAATGGTTTAGATTTACAATTTGGTGGGATTCGAGAATGGTTTAGATTTACAATTTGGTCCACTGGAAAATGTATTTTAATCACGATTGTAGTATTTTTATTTTTAACCGTCGTTCATTGACGTGAAGCATCGCGTCACTTTGTCATTTCATATAGCAGAACAACGTTTGCGGGGTCAGCTATGAATACATATATATTTCACACACACTTTTCGTTAAGCGTGTCTAATCACCTCATAGCGAAATAAATTATTTGACTTTGACTTTGACATATCTTGCAGGTCCACACGAGGCTGACGTACCTGCGCCACCTCATAGTGTCCCTGGCCCAGGCCAAGGACATCGACCGCACCCTGCTGGTGTTCTCGCACGACCACTACGACGAGGAGATCAACAGTCTAGTCAGAAGTATAGATTTTACTAAGGTAAGAGTGGAAATTTAAAAAAAATATGTATTTATTTATTTATTTACATTTGTCATTAAGTACAGGTAATAGATGGTGACAAATAATGTAATGAACGAGCCTATGTACTTAGCCACTGAGTGGCATACAAATATTTTTAAGAAAATAGATCAATCTACTTATAATGTCAATTTATAATTTGTCAATAATAATGTCAATGTACATAAATAATATAGTCAATTTTTTTTTAAATCATATTCTAAATACTCTTTGACATTATCTATATATATAAAATGAGAAGGTAACTGACTGACTGACTGACATATCAACGTAGGGCCTAAACTATAAGGGCTAGAAACTTGAAATTTTGCACAGGGGTTCCTTTTATAACGTAGGGGAGCACTAAGAAAGGATTTTTGAAAATTCACCCCCTAAGGGGGTAAAACGGTTAAGTTAGTATGAAACTTTGCCGTTGTTGAAGTCGTAGACGGGTAGACGTCGTTAATGGGTCTAATTCTACGCGAGCGAAGCTGCGGGCGTCCACTAGTAAAATATAAATTGTAACTATTTATTGTTGTATTTATTTATTTGTTTTCAGTCAACATCTTGCTTACATTTTAAATCTAATCAAACACAGCTGTGAATACATGTACATTTATATGGTATGGTAACATTACACTAATCATGGTTCATACTGTACACGCAATACTACTGCCAGCACTCAGTGCTTTTACGCAAACTTTACCACCACCACCCCTCCACCAATCCGCATTGGAGCAGCGTGGTGGAGTATGCTCTAGACCTCCCGCAGCTGCGTCTGTGAGGGAGACCCGTGCCCAGCGGTGGGACGTATATGGGTCGCAGCAAACTTTCACAGATCAGGTTATTTTGACATTTGGTGTAATGTACTTCGGTGGTATTTTTTAAGCTATTGCATAGCTTCTATTGCGGGCCTGTTACGTAGCTTCTATCGTGGGCCTGGCGTGGGGACGGTCTACAGAAATTTCGTAACGAAAATATGAAGTAACGAAAAAAGGGAAATAACGAAAATAAAAAAGTAACGATTAACGTTTCGTAACGAAAATATGAAGTTCGGTTTGATTTTGATTTTGAAAATACTGCATAAATAAAATCAATAAATATTTGATAAAAAATGCTATGCAATAGCTTTACCGCGGCAGTCTCCGAGTGCCACACGTCTTTTTTTAATTAATTTTATTGTCCTTGTTCCAGGTTATGCAGATATTTTATCCCTACTCAATACAGACGCACCCGAACGAATTCCCTGGAGTGGATCCCAACGATTGCCCGCGGGACGCCAAGTTGGAACAGTGAGTCTCCTAGCACAGATTGACGTCCCACTGCTGGGCACGGGTCTCCCCAGACAAAGCTGCGGGAGTTCTAGTGCATACTCCACCACGCTGCTCCGATGTGGATTGGTAGAGGGGTTAGTGGTGTCCCAGTGTCGAATGTTCTCAAGCCACCCGAAGGTCTTAACGACTGAAAACAACCGGGACCAACGGCTTAACGTGCCCTCCGAAGCATGGTAGCGTCCACGAAATTTTGCCACTAGCGGTCACCCATCCACAAACAGACCGTGCCCGTCGTCGCTTAAGAGGAAATACCAGCGCAGGAACATTTGAAAATCCGATTTAAATCGAAACTATTGCCGTCGCGCTGGGATTTCCATCTCACCCCTTATAACGTGAGCGGGACAACTGCAGCTAGGACTGATAATACCTACACAAAATTGACGAAATCGGCATTCAGTATTATACTGTTCCCTCCACGAAGACTGAACGGATTTTGAATTTTTTCACAGGATAATATAAATAAGGAATTTGGCTATGTCGGTATGTTTTTATTCTTTACTTAATTTGCGTTTTATTTGGTTTTTTCGTCGTCTGAAAACGATCATTTTTATCGGTAAATTTTGTCATTTTTGAAGCTTCATTACTTCTATAGTAATTTGTAATTTATTAATTTAAAAAAAACAAGACATACCGACATTCAGTCGTAGAGATGTATTGTTTTCCAAAAAATATTTGCTCTAATGTTAATATCCAGGGAGGAAACCGAAAAATACGTTTGTATGGCTGTACAGTGCTCCGATTTCCTCTTAAGCGTATAATTTTGCTTAGCCTGTGAATGAATTCCACAGAGCGATGAAGCTGAAATGCAACAACGCCCTACACCCGGATTCGCACGGGCACTACCGCGAGGCGAAGTACACCCAGACGAAGCACCACTGGTGGTGGAAGGCCAACCGGGTGTTCAACCAGCTCCACTGCACCGCCGGACATACTGGTTAGTATGAGATATACATACTAGCCGGAGAGCTGGCACCAATTTTTCGGTAGGTATTTGAGGCAAGCTGAAAACTTGTCCAACGCCTCTCCTATTATACCCCAACACGGAACTGCAGACCTGGCTGGTGAGTAGCGGGACAAAATCAAAACCTATATAAATTAAAAAAAAAAAAAAAAAAATTATATTCTGTATACATTGGACTACAATTTATAAAAATTACATATTGCCTCAAATATATGTTTGGAAATAAAAAAAAAATTCACAATTTGGTCCACTGGAAAATGTTTTTTAAACCAAGTATTAACCGTCGTTCATTGACGTGAGGTCATTTACATGAAGTGTCGCGTCACTTTGACATTTCATATGGCAGAACAACGTTTGCGGGGTCAGCTAGTTATTACATAAACTTCTTCCTCTCCTTACAGGCATGGTGGTATTCCTAGAGGAAGACCACTACGTTGCCGAGGACTTCATCCACATGCTGTTCCTCCTCCGGGCGACGGCGGACAAGAGCTGCCCGTATTGCGAGATCCTGTGCCTCGGGACCTACCTGAAGACCTACCAGTACCACCTTACGGGGGACAAGGTTAGTTGGTCTAAGAACTACAACGTGGACGGATCTGGGGGCCTAGACAAGTGGCAAAACGCTAGAATAATAGAAATAGAATAGATTAACAAATGTATGGGATTGACATTCGCTTACGACTAATTAGTCGATAGCGATTGTCAATCCCATACATTTGTTAATCTATTCTACTAGCGTTTTTGCCACTTGTCTAGGCCCCCTGTCGATAGATGGCGCGGTTTTGTATAGATATTTTGTTTTAAGATAGTCGACTTATTAATTTGGGGTTAAAGACCTACCAGTACCACCTTACGGGGGACAAGGTTAGTTGGGCTAAGAACTGCAACGTGGACGGATCTGTCGATAGATGGCGCGATAAATATACAGAGTTACAGGTTAAGTCGACCTATTCCCGTTAAGGGCGTGTAGTTTACATCGTTTCTGACTGATTTGACTATAAAACACCCTATCCTAAATCTAACCGTTTTCGAGATATTTGAATGTAATTGTTTTTTATAAAAAATACCCGATTTTCGACTACACGCCCCTAACGGGAATAGGTCGACTTAACCTGTAACCCTGTAGATGTTTTATTTTTAAGATGGTCGAATTATTAATGTGGGGATTCAAGACCTACCAGTACCACCTTACGGGAGACAAGGTTAGTTATTCTTGGTGCCACAACGTGGACGGGAATGTCGATAGATGGCGCGGTAAATATACATGTTTTATTTTTAAATTGTCGAATTATTAATGTGGGGTTAAAGATCTACCAGTATCACCTTACGGGAGATAAGGTTAGTTATTCTTGGTGCCACAACGTGGACGGATCTGTCGATAGATGGTTTGCGTGGCGCGGTTTTGTATAGAATTTTTATTTAAGGTTGTCGAATTATTAATGTCCCCCACATTATTAATTATATTTATTAATGACCTACAAGTACCACTGGCGATAAGGTTAGTACCACTGGGTACACGTGAAGAGCACTGTTTATACATGGCGTGGTTGTATGGATGTTTTATGTTCGTCGTATAAGCACAGATAGCTGCATAGTTACTACGTAACAGATAAATCACGCCATACAAATTTGTTAAAACCTACTGCTATTGTAACCCTTTCATGTGCATAAAAAACGTTTTGTTCAATTTTAAAATAAAACATCTATACCGCTTTCACCGTGGTTCAGTATATGACAAAATCTGAAATCAAGAAAGCGCCAATAGATGGCGCTTTCTTGTTTTTAAGCGCCCATATATAAGAAATGGAAGCTGCTGTCCAAATTTGGCGCGCTTTTGTTATTCCGTTTTCAAATCTCTTGTAAGTTTATATTTATCCAGTAAACGTAGAATAAATGGGACATGGCCTCACTGTTTCCACAGATAAGTAATAAACGAGTATTTTGGCGACTGTCAACAGAATTGGGTGTTATTGTTTTGTATTGAGCACTCTTTGTCGGATGGCTTTTCTGAGTTTAAAGATGCACTATTAGAAACGAGTTTTTTTTAACTGATCTGAACATTTGTGTGAATTTAACCTAAAGTCCTTATTCGTATAATGAAATTAAACATTGTGAATGCATTTTTTTTAAAATTAGTTCTAAGGGTTAGTTTATCAATCTAAAATTATTTCAGACTTGTTAAAATATATATAAATATTAATATTTAGCCAGAATAACAACAGCTTGTACAAGATTAATCGTTGTCCCCACACTGGGCTACCCTGTATTGTGGGTGACAACCCTCTTCCAGTTACTAATTAAAGAAAATTAAAAAAACAACAACAATGCAAGAAACTCTAAAATATGTGCTTATAATATTAAGGGTTAGTTGTCTCCGGACTCCAGAAACCTACATTATTTTATAATTGTGTATCTACTGAATTATCCAATAGGTTAGGTTAGGTTCAGGTTTGGCTTTATTTAGTTAAGCAAAAAACAGGTCCCCGTGAAGCGACTCAATTAATTTTATTGTGGAATACATATTGTCGATTGACCGAATATGTACGATTGGTTATACATGATTCCTTTGCCAAGCTATTCTTAACAAACCACCATAATCCACCTATTTGACATTTGCATACCACCAGTGCAATGGTTAGAGTGTGGGACTACATTTAATTGTAACATCATAATGTACCACTTTAAGTCGTATGCGGCACCGAACAGTCACGCGCTAGCTGTGAGCAAGTTCGGACGTGCGCCGGACGCATTACCTACTTCACCTATTGAGTGATCAAAGGCGTGTTTTATTTATCTAGGTCCCTACACTGTATCCCAAAAATACTATAATCATTAACTACGATATTATAATAACCACTACTTGTAGTACAAGCGATTCTCAACTCCCGACACAACAAGATAGTAAATAACAAGGCTTGAGCGCCTTCAAAAAGCCTTTTTTTTACTTTTTTTTTTTAATTAAATTTCTATATAAATGTAGTACACTGTACGGCGTCTTTTCAATTAGTTTAACTCCGTATCCCTCACGGGTTGTCTGGAAGAAATCGCTCTTAAGCGATAAGACCGCCCATTGTATATTGTTTTTGTTTTATCTTTATGTTCTTAGCAGATCTGTAATTTGGTGTACAATAAAGAGTATTATTATTATTATTTATTATAAATAACTTTAACATTCCAAAATAATATTTTTGTCAAACGTTTCTCAACCTCACCCCAATGTTGTCAACCAAATATTCAAGCGTGTCAACCTTACCAACCCAATGGGACAGAGGAGGAAATTATAATAATCACTACTTGTAGTACAAGCGATTCCCAACTCCCAACACCACAAGATAATAAATAATATGTACACTCTTAAATAATACTTTAGTCAAGCGATTCTCAACCTCACCCCGATGTTGTCAACCAAATATTCAAGCGTCTCAATTACCAACCCAATGGGACAGAGGAGGAAATTATAATAATCACTACTTGTAGTACAAGCGATTCTCAACTCCCAACACCACGAGATAATAAATAATATGTACACTCTTAAATAATACTTTAGTCAAACGATTCTCAACCTCACCCCGATGTTGTCAACCAAATATTTAACCTAACCTATCCTAACCTCACCCCGATGTTGTCAACCAAATATTTAACCTAACCTATCCTAACCTCACCCCAATGTTGTCAACCAAATATTTAACCTAACCTATCCTAACCTCACCCCGATGTTGTCAACCAAATATTCAAGCGTGTCAACCTTACCAACCCAATGGTACAGAGGAGGAAACAGCTCAACCTGAGCTACATCCAGCAAGTGCGCGCCGCCAACGAGGAGCGCCGCCGCCGCCAGATGGAGACGCAGGCGTGGAACTACCAGGTGTACCCGAACCTGTACTCGAATACGCAAAAGGTATTCGGTGGTACCACAAGGTATTCGGTGGTGCCAAATTATTATTTACTAGAAAGCTTTGTGGCAGCTCTGAGCTTGAAATTAGGAATTTGATAAACGGCAACAAACCTTCCTTGTTTGTCGACATTACGAAATAAAGGTTTTCATTCGTCTGTCTCTTTTCTTTCTAACAAACATCGATATATGAAGTGAAAAAAGGTTTACAATATATTAGCATAGTGGAAGTCTACTAGTCTTTATTAATATATAAATGAAAAAATGTGTTTGTTGGTTTCCCTACTGGTCCGTGTTAATGTATAGATGGAAGTGTGTTTGTTGGTTTCCTTACTGGTCCGTGTTAATGTATAGATGGAAAAGTGTGTTTGTTGGTTTACTAACTGGTCCGTGGTAATGTATAGATGGAAAAGTGTGTTTGTTGGTTTACTTACTGGTCCGTATTAATGTATAGATGGAAAAGTGTGTTTGTTGGTTTACTTACTGGTCCGTTTCCTTACTATTCCTTATTAATATTTAAATGGAAAAGTGTGTTTGTTCGTTTCTTCGTTCATGTTTCGTCGTTTGTTCTTTTCGATAAAGTCTATTTACTTACCCTTTATATTTTTAAACATCCGTGGTCAGTAGAGAAACGCAATAATAATAATAACGCACGGAATACGGTCACCCGCAGCTGCTTTCGTGTGGAATAAGACATATTACCGCAGCATCTAAGAAAGTGCAAAATATGAATCACTAGAGCTAAATGTTCCATCAAATACGAAACATATACGAACTTTAGATTAGATTAAATTAGATCAAAGTATCTAGCCAGTAACCTTCAAAAAAAGTTTCATAAGAAAAGTTTCATTGAAAGAAAGATGAAGAAAGAAAGAATAAAAGTTTATTTGCTCTTAGTACTACAACCCAATATTGAACATTGAACTAATAAAATCATTGCAATCTGATCATTGCTTAAGGAACCTACCTGGAGGAGTACCTATATAAGGACAAGGAAACCTACAAATATTGTTAAGATTCCTTGAAAAATTCACCGCATATAAAATCGAGTTTGACTGAAAAATTTTATTTATATTAATATGAGTTATATTTATATAACATTTACCTAAACCCAGAGCTGCCACAAAGTTTGTCGAAAATATTGTAATCGTTGAGTTTGTTCAGTTGTTTATACAGTTATTTGCATGTGAAATGTATAATTTATGATGTGTAAAATAGTGATGATGCAACATAAAAATAATCATCAAAATCGGTTAATAAACGACGAAGTTATCGCTGTACATATATTAAAAAAAACCTTTTTTCGGAGTCGGTTGAAAATAAAGACATTTATGTTTTTATTTTTGTTTTTATTTATTATTTATGTATTTATTTTATTAATAGTATTTATATATGGTATTGATTGACGGTTATTACTGGCCGGTTGGTGCAATCGGTAGTGACCCTGTTGCGCCAGAGGTCGTGGGTTCGAATCCCACTCAGAACAAACATTCGTGTGAAAAACACTTGTGTTTGTTCTGTGTCTGGATGCTAATATTATCTATTTAAATATGTATTTAAAAATATCTATGTATGTATATCAGTCTATAACACTCATAGCCTAGTTTGAGGTCAGAATGTCCATGATTTTTTTGTCATAATTTACATAAACCTGAAAGGCTGTCTACACAACAAATGTTTAATTTCATTGTCTTTTATAACGTATTCTAACGAATATTCTGTACGTATTAATTTAGAATTTTACTAAAAATAACTAAGTACTATTTAATTCCAAATTAGTTTCCTTAACACTAATATTTTTATGTTGCATTCTTACTAATTACATACCTAATAAATCATAATTTTAGTACCTCTTATTAGAGTTTGTTATTTTATGATAGAAATTGCGTTCTAGTTCTACTCTAGTTTTAGTTTGTGCATGTGGAACTCGGAAGGAGCATAAATTCTGTACATATACTTACTCGGTCTCATTACAGCGTGGTTTAACTTAGTAGTAAACTCCCACTGTTGGGCAAGGGTCTATAGTATACTCCGCCACGATTCAAAGCGGATTGGTTTAGGGATTAGGCCAACCCAGTGTCGAATGTTCTCAAGCCACCCGAAGGTCTTCGACATGACTTAGCAATTGTTTTTACCATTGAAAACCGATGGCTTGCCATGAAATATTGCCACAAGCGGTCAACCCATCGACAAACCGGCCACGCCTCAGTCTAAACTCAGTCGATCACATACAATCGACGCGAGCCATTTGACTATGAATGATTAACTTTAACTTAGTACCACACTAAAATAGTGTTGTGTTGTGGGTTGCTTGTAAGTTAAGCCGCGTTTTTAACCGGTACGGAGGAGTTGTAACTTTTAAATTATTGAATTGGTAAATAATAAGACATTGTATATACTTGCTTGTGGCAAGCTTACCGCTTGCTTATTGTAAAACGCTGTAAATAGACTGCCATTCCTCCGCAACACAGTTAAACCCGATATTTCCTAATGAAACCCAATTTTTTAATGTCACTGATATGATTTTATATACAAAAAAAATTCGTTTTCGAATTTTGTAGTTAGTTAATAAAAATGAAAATTATTTGACATTTTATATACCTAATTATAATTTATTTTATGACATTTATTGACAATTTGACATTTTTAATTGTAATTAATTTTATGACATTTTTGACAATTTGACATTTGACTAGTTATTAAAATTAGCAATATTATGTTACGTATATCTTGCAACATTTCTGGCTCAAAAATTGAGAAATTTTGATATCTTCATGTGTATGTATTAGTAATTCTAGCTGTAAATATACGCATACAATATTTACGTATACGGGTGACATTCAAAAATCGAGTTTTGTTTATACTTTGTATTTCTCGCTCATATCTTCAAATAGTTTGTATGAATTATTACAGTACTAGTAATAGTTTAACTTACGAGGCTGGTCTGAACTCTTGCTGTAACATGCTTTGAATGAAAGGTAACTCACGATGCTTGATGTAATATACGCCTTCTTAACATTTAGAAGTTAACCCTTTGCATGTTCAAACCGCTCATAAAATTTGACGTTGAAACACTACGTTAAAACAGAAAACATTGTTCAGACACTTTTTTCAGACTGTTTGAGCGTGAAGAAGTAACAAACATACAAACACACAAAAACTTTCGCCCTTACAATATTAGTGTGATGTGATAATTTTCACATAACAGTCAACGTATTAATTCATTTAAATTTTAATGTAACCTAAATGATATTTAATATTATATTCTTGTTTTGGATACAATACTTAACTAAATAGTATCTTTTGGATATGCAGTAGATTTTTGTTTGAACTTTATTTTATGTGTATCACACAATAGGAAAAATACTATATACACAATAGGAAATAGTAATTACTGTTCCAATCCTAGTATTATCTCTTCCATGAATGTTAATTATTGTCTTGACAATTATTCATTTTTTTTATGAATATTCATTGGTTTGTAAAATCATCTCAATATTCATAGTTGACAGCACCAGCTTACTCACGTGTGATTTAAGATGATGGTCATCATAATCGATCAAAACTAGTCGGCCTATTTCAGACTCAAATAACACGTGAGTAATTCGGTAATTTCAACTATGAATATAGACACTCACGAATCATTCAGTAATAAAATTCTCGCAACATATTACTAGCTCAATTTACATCTCTTCTGAACGAGGTCAGACTCCGCCACGCTGCCCAGATGCGGATTGGTAGACTAAGGGAAATCTAAGCTAGCTCACTTATGTAAGCATATTGGCCAAACGCTTGATTCGCGCGGTGACAGCCCAGTGGCTATCGAACTCGCCTCTCACTCGAGCGGTCCGGGTTCAAACCCAAGCGGCACGCACCAATGACTTTTGAGTGACCGATGAGTTATGTGCGATTTAAGAAATTAAATGTCACTTGCTGTAACGGTGAAGGACACGTCTGAGGGAACCTGCATGCCTGAGAGTTCTTCATAATGCATTGAAGGCATGTAAAGTCTGCCAATCCGCACTTGTCCAGCGTGGTGGACTAAGGCCTAATCCCTTAATCCCTTCCATTCTGAGAGGAGACCCGTGCCCAACAGTGGGATAAAGAAAGGGCAGTGGTGGTGGCTTGGTTTGCAATGTAAATACGGTTGCATTTTAACTACCGCATAAGGAAATTATGTGAATGTTTGCGCATGCAGAATTCGGTGACAGCCTAGACTTAATGACAGATCTGAATAGCTTAAATTATACGCACGCGAAGTAGTCGAGCTTGGGTTGCGGAAAGCATTGGTACTTTATAGATGCGAGGTAGCAAACGAGCCTGCATAATTATCCGTCTGCCCATGAAACCAGTGACAGATGCAGAGCAGTCATTAAGATTGGCATTTATTAATAACACTTTAGTCTGGTCAAATTGGACCAAAAAATAAGAGTAAAGCTACATATATTCCCACCAAGCTGAAAATCAGAAAGATTGTTAAAAATATGATGAAAAATAAAATTTGAAAGTTCTCCATCTTTCTCCTGTATGGAATTTTTTTTATTCAAGTTTAAGGGTCAAAAAATGAGTATTTCGCGATTTTCAGCGCGATTTTATCAAAAAAATATTTCAGACAAAAATTGTAGATCATAAAATCATATTTTAAACAATCTTCCTAGTAATATTATATAGCCTATGTCGCTCAGTGAAAATGCAGCTTTCTAATGGTGAAAGAATTTTTGAAATCAGTCCTGTAGTTTGTGTGAAAACATTACAAACAAAATGTTACCTCTATAATATAGTATAGACAGGTGGTATTAGCGTGTCTACATTTTTTTTTATGGATAAAAGATAGCAAACGAGCTTGCAGCACCACCCATCTGCTGCCGCCCATGACAACTGTGACTGACTTTGAACAAGACTCAATTAGGGACTGGGATTGTTAGTCCGATTAGTTGAGAGAGTTTAGAACATTAGTTGGTCAGTTCGTTAATAGGTATGAGGACTGGGGACTGTAAGTGATAGTTACATGTTCGTTTGCTGTTTACATGAAAACCTTTTCAGATTCAGATTCATTTATTTTTCATTATATGGTATTTTGTATACGCTTAATGAACGTCATAACATTTTTTTATCTACCGCCGGTTCACAAAGTTGATGCTACCGAGAAGAACACGGCAAGAATCTCGGTAGTTACTCTTTTCAAAATTTACAATTTTTATAATTTGATCACATTACATTAATATTGAACAAGTGGAGCTGGAGATACATCGCACCAAGCATTTCTATCGTTCAAGTAGTCATAAATTTTATAGAAAGCTTTATTAAGGAAGTTTTGTTTAATGTAAGACTTAAATTTATTCTCTGAGAGACAAGTAATATTTCCGGGTATTTTATTGTAGAAGCGAACACAGTTCCCCATAAAAGATTTTGATACTTTACTTAGTCTAGAGCTAGGTACAGTCAATTTATCCTTATTTCTTGTCCTAAAGTTATGTACACTGCTTTTTTTGTCAAAGAAATTAATATTTTTTCGTACATATATACCTTTCAGGTGGAGATCACTCCCTGGCACTCTAGTATGCACAATATGGGCATGGTGTTCAACCGTACAGTCTGGAACAACATAATGGAGCTCCAAGAGCAGTTCTGCGCGTACGACGATTACAACTGGGATTATTCCCTGCTCCATCTCTCGCAGAATAGGCCTGGGAAGCAAAAGTTCAAGGTGATCCTGTGCAAGGGGCCGAGGGTGTTCCATATCGGTGAATGGTGAGTCGTCATTACACAACCCTTTCTTAGTCCCACTGTTGGGCACGGGTCTCCTCTCAGAGTGGGAGGGATTAGGTAGACTTCACATGCCTTCGAGAACATTATGATATATTCTCAGGCATGCAGGTTTGTCCGATGTGTCCTTCACCGTTATAGCAAGTGACATTTAATTTCTTAAATCGCACATAACTTATATAAGTCATTGGTGAGTGCCACTGGGGTTTGAGTGAGAGGCGAGTTCGATAGCCATTGGGCTGTCACTAGATGGGTAAAATGGCGAGTACCACTCAGGGAGGGATTCATAGTTGATGTTACCGTTAGTCTGATCCGCAAGCTCATAGTCGCTCAGCGCGCTATGGAGAGAGTTATGGTCGGTATTTCTCTACGGGACCGGATTCGCAACGATGAAATCCGTAGACGAATAAAGGTTACCGACATAGCTCGCAGGATCAGCGAGCTGAAGTGGCAATGGGCAGGCCACGTCGCTCGACGGACTGATAACCGTTGGGTAAGAAAAGTCCTCGAGTGGAGACCGCGTCTCGGAAAACGAAGTATTGGCCGCCCCCCGACGAGGTGGACTGACGACCTGAAGAAGACAGCGGGAAACCGTTGGATTCAGAGGGCGCAGGATCGGGAGGAGGCGACGATTGAGGGAGGCCTATGTCCAGCAGTGGACCCAGAAGGGCTGATGGATGGATGATGATGTTACCGTACTCACGTGTGGATTTAAGTCGGAAATAGGCCGACTAGTTTCGATCGTTTAAGACTAAGAATAAGAAAGAAGAAATTAGAATTCTACTAATCATATATTCCAACCAGCGGCATCCACCACAAGAAGTCGAACTGCAACGCGTCGACGGTGATCAGCAAGGTGCAGAAGCTGCTGCAGAATGCTAAGCAACACATGTTCCCGTCGAGAGTCGCCGCTACCATCTCGGCGGGCGGAGTGAAGCACAACAAGCGGCTTACCAAAGGCAACGGCGGCTGGGGGGATATAAGGTGAGTTTGGTGTATAGAAACGTATTATAAGGTGAGTTTGGTGTATAGAAACGTATTATAAGGCGAGTTTGGTGTATAGAAACGTATTATAAGGTGAGTTTGGTGTATAGAAACGTATTATAAGATGAGTTTGGTGTATAGAAACGTATTATAAGGTGAGTTTAGAGTATAGAAACGTATAAATTAAACTTTACTTCCTATAGTTGGTATGAATTATGTATATCTTCTATATATATAAAAGGAGAAGGTGACTGACTGACTGACTGACTGACATATCAACGCAGGGCCTAAACTATAAGGGTTAGAAACTTGAAATTTTGCACAAGGGTTCCTTTTATAACTTAGGGGAGCACTAAGAAAGGATTTTTGAAAATTCACCCCCTAATGGGGTAAAACGGGGGTGTAAAGTTAGTATGAAACTATGCCGTTTTTGAACTTAGTGAATGTCTAATTCCACGCGAGCGAAGCTGCGGGCGTCCACTAGTATATGATATAGTTGTATGAAAATAATCAATAATTTTTCCTTATTCCAGAGACCAGGAGCTGTGTACCAACATGACAAAAATCGGTCGAGACCCGAGAACATACAACTACTACGCATGACGCAGGCCCGAGCCCTTCGAGGGGCTGCTCTCGTTCGTCTGGTGAACTGCGCTGCCGCGGATGTGTCGATTTTGATGAAACTTTGTTCGGAGAAAGTTGAAGAAATAAATTGTAAACAGCACCTAAAATGATACAGCACTAATAATGCAAAGCCGCGGATGTGTCGATTTTGATGAAACTTTGTTCGGAGAAAGTTGACGAAATTAATTGTAAACAGCACCTAAAATGATACAGTACTAATAATATAAGGGCACGGATTTGTCGATTTTGATGAAACTTTGTTCGGAGAAAGTTGACGTTATAAATTGTAAACAGCACCTAAAATGATACAGTACTAATAATATAAGGGCACGGATGTGTCGATTTTGATAAAACTTTGTTCGGAAAAAGCTGACGAAATAAATTGTAAACAGCACCGAAAATGATACAGTACTAAAAATACAAGCGTGATAATGTTATATAAAATAGGAGATTAATGTTATGCAGCTGAAATGATAGTACAGCTAGAAATAATTTTAATATTACATCGTAAAACTGATAAAATTTTTGAGTTCCGATTCTCAGACGGTGCATTGGCGAGGGAGAAGGGACGATCTCGTGTCTCGTTCTTTTGCAACTTTATTGCAGGGATTTATAAGAGAAGAAGCATTAAATGCCTTGTTTTTTTTTACATTCATAATTATTATTTAATTCGTACTTATATTAATTAATAGAAAATAATCAACCAAAGTCATTGGCACTGCTTTATAATATGGATACGTCACTAAATTTTTTTAAATAATATATTCACATGAATTTATATACATATATGTAATATAATAATAATAATATATCCTCCACCAATCCTCATCAGAGCAGCGTGGTGGAGTATGCTCTAGACCTCGTGGAGACTCGTGCCCAGCAGTGGGACGTCTATGGGTCGCAGCGAAGCGAATAATATATATAAAGGGGTCATAAGTCTTAAGATTTTTTAATTGATGTATATTCAATTATAGGCATCGCTTTAGTAGGCATGTATTTATGTTGTAATTAAGGAGGGAAGAGTTATGCAAATTGGAGATTAGCAGTATTTGAGTGAGATTTTTTAGTCAATCGAGCTTCTGTTGTGAAGTTCGTTTAATGTTAGCTATGAGTTGTGGTCCAGATTTTTTTTTCTTAGAATTATTTCACTATTATTAATAATACGAGTTTATAATTACTTTTGTGCATTCTCTATGTGCTGTGAAACAGTCGTTACGCCTTGTCGAAGACCTTCGTGGCTTGAGAACATTCGACACTGGGTTGGCCACTAACCCCTCCACCAATCCGCATTGGAGCAGCGTGGTGGAGTATGCTCTAGACCTCCCGCAGCTGTGTGTGGGGAGACCCGTGCCCAGCAGTGGGACGTGTATGGATCTCAGCTAAAGAACACAATAGGTTCATTCATTTGTTACAAACAAGGAGGGTAATAATATTTTAAGTTTTTCGTCTATTGTTAATATTATTTCAAATTGGCTACACAGTTGTACATGCCACGTGGTTAAAACTGGATATAAATAAATAAAAAAAAACATATTATAAGTATCTATATCTATCTTTATTATATATATTTCTTGTGTACGTGTGTATGACAGTGAACTCCTAAACAGCTGGATAGATGTTGATGAAAGTTTTTGTGTGTGTTCAAGGGGATTCGAGAATGGTTTAGATTCACAATTTGGTCCGCTGGAAAATGTTTTTTAAACACTATTTTAGTATTCTTATTTTTAACCGTCGTTCATTGACGTGAAGCGTCACGTCACTTTGACATTTCATATGGCAGAACAGCGTTTGCGGGGTCTAGCTGTACTATATAAAAAAAGGATCGTTGTTCGTTGTCTCGCTAAAACTCTAAAACTATTGAACCGATTTGAATACTCTGCGGTTTGTTTCGTTCGTTTTATTTCAGGAAAAGATTTAAAACTAAAACAAACTTCAGATAAATCCGTCAACAGGAAGTGTTAAATTTCAATTACTAAATTTGACCCAAACAAAGAAACAGGGCAAGCTAAATAAAACCGTTTTTTTTTTTATTAATATTTAAAAACGTTATACAGGTAAATTTACAAATAAGAAGGTGTCTCATAAACTCACATGAGTTTTTCTGTACACCCTAATAATAGAGAACGCCCTAAAGAAAAGCTAAAAACATCCATCCATACTAATATTATAAATGTGAAAGTGTGTTTGTTTGTTTGTTTGTTTGTCCGGCTTTCACGTCGTAACGAAGCTATTATATGGTATGGTTTTTGTGTGTGGAGATAGTGAGGAGGGTGGAGAGTGACGTAGGCTACTTTTTACCGCGGTAAAACATCGCCATGGGAAGATATCGATGTTTTGTTATTTGCTAGATATTTAGTTCCGGATATTGTTAATAGATGGCATTGTTAATTCCCTTTAACCACGCGGGTGGAGCCGCGGGTAAAAGCTAGTGCTTTATAACACTGTCATTTCAGCCATCGCTTCATATTTATTTCAAAAGATGGCGTCTTTCGCATACAACGTTTATATTAGGAAGTTATCAAAAATCGAAAAGGGTTAATCCCTCAGGACTTACCAAGTGTGTTTGTCAAGTACATAACAACTGGCGACGAGGATGGTATTTTAGAATGTTATACATAAGATAACATCACGCCTGTATTTCTCGGAAGGGATAGGCAGAGGTGTGTATACACCCACTATTAACCAATTATATTTAGGCCCCAAGCTTATTGCCATTCGCCGGGCACTAATCCAGACTCCCGAGTTATAACCAAACATTTCAAGTCGTAATATTTGTTGGCCGACCCGGGATCGAAACCAGGGCCGATATTATATTGGATAATGAAATTATTTTAATCGAATATCCGTCATAAACACTTAATGGGGAAAATGAATTCGCTTAAACTACAAAATTTAGTTTATTTGATAAACAATTATACTAATCTTTGGTGTATTACAACCAGTGCACTTTGCAATTATTTATTTTCCTCTGTCAACTGGCCCGTTGGCGCAATCGGTAGTGACCCTGCCTGATGCGCCAGGGGTCGTGGGTTCGAATCCCACTCAGGACAAACATTCGTGTGAGGAACACTTGTATTTGTTCTGTGTCTGGATGTTAATTATCTATTTAAGTATGTATTTAAAAATATCTATGTAGGTATGTATATCTTGTATAAAAATATCTATGTATTTATATGCCTAGTTTGGGGTCAGATGGCCGTGTGTGAGAATGCCCATGATATTTATTTATTATTATTTATCTGTCGTGGACTAAGGCCTTAGTCCTCCCATTCTGAGAGGAGACCCGAATGGGTCTCCAATCGTCAACAATGGGACGGAGAAAAGGTTGTGATGGTTGTACATATTCGTCGGTACAAAAGTCAACTAGCCAAAGTGTAATTTTAGCAGTTTTTACATGACATCAATATCTTGACACAACGCATACTGTGGCAAAATATTGTATCTGTGGCATGTCAAATATAAATGTTAATATTACAAATCGTTTTTCTGCATAACTGAAAAAAGTAAAAGTTCTTCATAGGTAAACTAATCTATTTGAGATTAGTTTACTTAGTTTACAGCCAACCGACGATATATCGACGCAATACGTATGACAAATATAGTTGTTACTAAACACTATTATGCCATTTTAGGGATTTCTTTATTTTTTTCGAATGGACTTTTGCTGTTTGGTCATACGGACCTTTACGGCGTCACCGGATAGGACTGAGTGAAAGTTTGATGCAAAGTCTGTATATTACGTTTTTTTTTTAATTCTACGTGTTGTATGAAAGCTCACGTCATTATTTGAGATATGTTTAAAGTTATACATTAATAGTTATACCTAATTACTTGTGTGAAAGTTATATAACTTTTTTGGTGCGTATTTGTTAGCTACTAACTTGATATGACTCGTTGAATAAAGAAAGTACATATTCATAAATCATGATCGGGTTTATCTATTTTGCTAATTGATATAACTCGTTGAATAAAGATAGTATTCATAAATCATGATCGGTTTTATATATAAATATAATAAAAATCTAAGTTATCGAGATTCTAGATTGTTGATTGAGACCAATTCCATTTTTTTATTAATTGTCTGTCTGTCCCTATCTGAGCAATGGAATCAAAAACTATGAAACTTACTTACTTTTCTGTCAGATTGAATGTAGATTATATCGAATCTCTTGAGTCAATAGAAAATTATACTGGAATAGATAGTTCAATGCTTTTTCCTAGCTTTCTTTATTTGAACGAGTTATATTGAGTTTTCTGTTCCATTTATTAGGTTCTACCAACTATAATCTAGACACTATTAGTCTAATGTCTAGTTAGAGACTATAATAGGCTCCATATAACAGGAAACCAAGTTCCTTTTTTCTGTGTAAAGCCCAACTTAAACCTAACCTAACATTACTTTAAAGTTCAATGTCAAATGTCTTTGACTTTGACGCTATTGGTGTTGACCGTGCCTGTTACGTCAGGGGTCGTAGGTTCGAATCCCACTCAGGAAAAAAGGTTCGTGTGACGAACACTTGTGTTAGTCCTGTGTCTGGATATTAATATTATCCATTTAAGTATGTATTTAAAAATATATATGTATGTATATCAGTCTGACACCAATAGTACAGGCTCTGCCTAGTTTGGGGTCAGATGTGCCGCGTGTGAGAATGTCCATGATATTTATATTTATTTTTTTATTTATATCCGCAGTTAAAATAGCCAATAGCTATAAACTATTAGTAAAGTTAAATTATTATATTTATCTTAAATCATTGTTATTAATTAAAACCATAATTATTATAAATAACTTATGCTGTAACTTGAGTCAAATTTATTTAAATTAATTTTGAAAAATAACTAAAAATATATCTATAATATATATAAGCATCTTACGTATTTTATCAAGTGACAATTCTTTAAAAGACATTACTATATATGAAAAAAGTGTGGTTTTTGTATGTGTATTTGTATTGTGCCAGTGTACGACATTTTACACTCAGTATAACGCCGCGTGTGAGAATGTCCATGATATTTATATTTATTTTTTTATTTATATCCGCAGTTAAAATAGCCAATAGCTATAAACTATTAGTAAAGTTAAATTATTAAATTTAACTTAAATCACTGTTATTAATTAAAACCATTATTATTATAAATAACTTATGCTGTAACTTGAGTCAAATTCACTTAAATTATATAAAAATATATTCATAATATATATAAGCATCTTACGTATTTTATCAAGAGACAATTCTTTAAAAGACATTACTATATAAAAGTGTGGTTTTGTATGTGTTTTTGTATTGTGCCAGTGTACGACATTTTACACCCTGTATAACATAAATTATAGTGGCCTATTCAAGCATCTCTAGGGCTAAATTATAGCCTAGTCAATGTGAACAAATTAATGAATCTGATTCTTTAGTAAATTGGGATCGTCCCCAATTGATAAATAGTACTGACGTAGTTCAGAATGTGTCTTATATACCAGAAAAGAGAGAAATAGTTCATTATTGTTATTTTTATTTATTTATTTATGGGAAACTTACAGCTGAATGAAATACATTTACAAATACACATAGATGCATGAAGGCCAATTAAAAATTTCCACAGATAATATAGATAGGAAGTCTATAAGGTTCAGATACATTTATTTTCATTCATATGGTATTTGTATACGCTTAATGAACGTCATTACATTTTTTATCAACCACAAAGTTAATGCTACCGAGAAAAACACGACAAGAAACTTGGTGGTTACTCTTTTCAAAATTAACAATTTAATAATTTTATACAGGTAGGTTCATTATTATTGAACTTAATGTGGAGCTGGAGATACTTCGCAATAGCTATCTTCTATCGTTTAAATATTAATTTGTTTTATTTTATTGTTAAAATGTTATAAATAACAGGGCTTAAAGCGAAGAAATGTTATACGATCCTAACATTGATTGTTGTGAATTTGATTAAAACAACCTACGATTATAAAAAAAAATGATTTACCTTAAGGTGGGTACACATTAAACTGCTTTTCTGATCTCTGTATTTCAGCATTAATTTTATCATAAATGATACTCGTACGTACCTATATTATATAACGTTTGGAGATATGTTTAAACGGTTTTATTATCTTCAGTATTATTCTGTTTCTCAGCTGTTTTTAAACTAAAGCACTATTATTCTGTGACTAAAGCGTAAATAAATGGGTTACAGATTTTCGTTAAGAAATTATATAAAATGTACTCTGTGGAAATTATCGAATGAATTGTAACCAGTATGGTTTTGACAGCGTTTCATGTGTGACGACATTTATTCATTTTTATTTAACAAGAACACGTGGTTCGAAGCGATAAGTTGACTGTGGTGCGTGTGGTTGTATTAAATTGTATTAATGAGCAGACTTATTATAGGTGCGTCAGTTATTTTATTGAAGATTTCGATAAGTAAGGAATTTAAGAAGTATTTGTTGGTCTGTGGTTGTTAAAATGTGTTTCCTTATGTAGTTACAATCTATCGTCATTTAAAATTAGATAACTATAAACAATGAATACTGCAATAGGTACCGCAATTGAAGTATTTCACTCAGCGAACAATTCGCAGGCTCGCCGAATAATACGGACAAGAATAAAACAAAGAGAACAAGCGTATTATATTCGTTGCCAATACCACAGAATACATTCTGTCCATATTTGTCTGTATTCGCCGAATCTCTAAACTGTATTTTCTCTTTGAAGCAGTATTGTTTTTAATTATCTGTATAATTTTTTTCTTTTTTATGTTTGAATATCAAACCTTATTGCGTAAAAGATCGAATTTGCTGTAAATCCCAAACTGAAATAACAAAATCATTCATTCAATCATGGAAAATTTTAAAATAGCTGTTTGACAAGTGATATGAACGCACGAAATGAATGTTAACATCTCATCTCATGAAAAAGCAATTGCCTCCAGGTCATTTAAAAACGTATTTTTTTAAATAATTTGCTTATTTTTTAGCGTCTTGCAGAGTACTTACATTATGTTTTAATTATAATAAATGTTAAATGTAAATAAAAATAACCTCCAACATTGTTAGATAGGCCCAGATATATGAAATTGTATTTTTTGCATAAGTATTATTTTCATTGTTTAAAACTGTGTTTTATTTTGTATCCCGATTCCTCTTACTTTATCTTATACTAGTGGACGCCCGCAGCTTCGCTCGCGTTGAGTTAGACATTCACCAACTTCAAAAACGGCAAAGTTTCATACTAACTTTGCCCCCCTTAGGGGTGAATGTTCAAAAATCCTTTCTTAGTGTCAGTCAGTCACCTTCTCCTTTTATATATATAGATAAAGGCAATACTTACTATATTTTATAGCGTTCCTTGATGGTAAACGTACCTTATGATGAAATACCTAGCGAAGAAAACGATTTGCCGCGGGGAATCTGAAAAAGGAACGTTAAATATTTTCTTTGTGGACGAGCGTGCAACTGCGTCCATAGGCCCCATGGTTCGATTTCTTCGATACAATGTGATTGAAAAATTTATTATTATTAACTCTTTAATGCACACCAAGACATACAAGAACAATTACATGGAATAAGGACTACAAAACTAAGTAGGTTCAATAGGTGGCCTTATCGCTAACTAGCGATTTCTTCCAGAAGAATTAATACTGCATTTAACACAATGAAGCAGGAAATTATGCTAAACGTAATAACACAAGTGAGAAAACGGGCCCGTGCTTGTATTAGAAATAACGGCCATCATTTTGAACACCAACAATAAATAATTGAATTGAAAATGTTGTTTTAATTACTTTGCCCAAAAATTCAAATTTTCTCCCTTAAATTGGTTTTAGGTCTTAATTTCAGCAATTAGGAAATTATCCGAGTAAATTGTACCTCAAAATAAAGAGCAATGAGTAACCATGTTTTTAAAAAGGTTTGAACGAAGCCACCTACATCCGTTTTTTTTAAATGAGGTCAGAAAGCGGTATTCTTGATTTATTTTTATATTTTCATCAACTTCAAAAGTTTGTAAAAAAAAATCCTCATGACACAGACGCTTAAATTATGTTTTGCTGGATTGCTCACACATTCCTTTAATTAAATAAAATGAATAACAATTTAATTGTCATTAAATTTGGCTGTAATTAGCCGACAATAATTGTAAAATAATGGCATTTTTTGTAAAAATAACATAAATATTAGTAAAAAAAAAATAGTCAGACTTCGTCTAAGACAACCATGGCTTAAATGGTTCTAAATTGTCTCTACTAGCTGTGCCTTAAAGCTTTGCACCCAGCTTCCAATCACCCTGTATAAAAGTAGAAGCTGACTGACTGACATATCAACGCAGGGCCTAAACGGGTTAGAAACTTGAAATTTCGCACAGGGGTTCCTTTTATAACGTAACGCTAAGAAAGGATTTTTGAAAAAGGGGCTAAAACGGGGGTGCAAAGTTAATATGAAACCTTGCCGTTTTTGAAGTTAGTGAATCTCTAGGTAATTCCATGCGAGCGAAGCTACGGGCGTCCACTAGTAAATTATACGTCTACACCCCCGGCCTGTCCTACACACACAGGAGACGTATGGCGGACACACGCGCGGAGTGATGATACTTTCCGGGCACAAAACAAAACAATTTAAATTCCATGACCCTAGTACCTACACATATTTAACAGCGAAATAAGTATCTGCCCAGCCAGAATTTGAACCCGGGACCGCTGTTCCGCAGCCAGGGTCACTCACTACACCTGTGTGAAGCTAGCCGTTAATATAGTTCTATAATTATCCATAATTGTTATATTTTTGATGTGAAACATATCTAGGCGGAGGGCAAACCAAATTTTTGGCGTGGCGAGCGTGGTGAATATGGAATATATATACTATACAGTTCCGACAAATGACGGTCGGAAATTATTTTATTAATAAAATGTAATCTTTTTTTTTTCTTATATACCTATTTTAGTTCCTGTCATAATCTGTACTTTTGTGCATATTACTTGTACAAAATAATTTCGATGTTTCACATCTGCCAGGCGTCCCGTGACGGCTCACAATTTTTTTATCTTTATTTTGCTTAAATTGAACTTTTCGTGTACAAATTTTAGTCCAGTTAGATAGTATTAGTATTGTTCTTAGTTGATTAGTACTCTCCGCATCCTCAAACTGCTCGACAATCAGCAGGCTGTGCTGAAAATCAGCAATTTGGCTGAGTGCTGTCCCTTTTTGCCATTCAGCGAGTCATTGAATTTTCTTTCTTTTTTTCACCTGTACAATTTTATTAATTTTATTGATTTTTACTTGCTGTGTGGAAAAATAAATAAATTCTTATTCTTGTTCCTAAATGTTACCATCCCACAATCTGACGATAAGATAACTGTAGAACCAGTTCTATATAAGTTTTAGAAATACCTACTTATGATTTAGGCACAAAAAAAAAGCGTTTTAAAAAAACATAACAGCATCTTATAAAATTTTGATTATTTAACTATGAAAATTAATTACTATTGTAGTGTATTAAGTATAGAGTGAGTATGGGGCTGTATATTTACAAGCTTTTTCATGGTTTAAAAAACTAAACTAAAACTTATATAGAACTGTAGAAAATAAGTAGTTCTATGTATTTTATAATCTATCTTATCTGAAGCCGGATAGTCAAATTTTTCACGTCGCACCACCGCACGCGCAGTTTTAACATGACAAAGGATTTTTTTTTGCATAATTTACACGCTATAAAGCATATTTGTCCAGTTTTAATTACCTCAGTATTGTATTATGGAGATGTCACGTTCTCTGGGCGGGTGATCTGTAATCACGTGTCCTGAAAAGAAAATTAAAAGGTGGTTTTATTGACAATTGTATATATTATTATGGTAAGTAGGCAAGTAGAAACACTACACTAGTGGAGACCCGCAGCTTCGCTCGCGTGGATTTAGACAGCGGCAGTTTCGTTAAAATTAAAATTGAGTTATACGCCACCAATAAGTTTGGGAACCCCTGATCTATACTAATATTATAAAGAGGAAAGATGTGTTTGTAATGTTTTCACACTAAAACCACTGGACCGATTTCAAAAATTATTTCACCAATAGAAAGCTGCATCTTCACTGAGTGACATAGGCTATATAATATTACTAGGTGTAAACGAAACTATTGTTATGTCTAATTCCACGCGAGCGAAGCTGCGTGCGTCCACTAGTCCACATGAAAAACTCATGATGCTAAATTGCTACATACGTTCAGGTCCTACCCTTAAAATAAGGTTCCCTTGGGTCTCACTGGTTAGAGTTTATCCGGTAATGTCTATAATAAAAAAAAGCTGAGAGTAACGCAACAGTAGGTACCTACTGCTGCAATATCTATTTTTGCGGGCGTCCACTAGTAGGTTTCTGTTGTGGCTTAATTTAAACACTGAATCTTTCTGGGATTAACTTTATTAATTTCTTTCACAGTTAGAAATTCAGATCGTAGAATTTGAATCATGCGTTGCCTTACAGTAGGTAGATTAGCCATTTTATTATTACGCAGCCCGAACGAACCAAAACCACAGACAAAAATATATAACATTTTGGCTGCGTTCCGGATACCACACTCTTTACCCCCTTGGAATTATAATAAATTACAAATGAAAAACAAAAAAAAAAAACGAACATGGCAATCCGCCTTTACAATTATAAAAACCTTAACAATAGCAAAGTATATTACAGTATTTCACTCAGATAAACTCCGTGCTTCGGAGGGCACGTAAATCCGTCGGTCCCGGTTGTTTTCAATATTGGAAACAGTCGTTAAGCCTTGTCGAAGACCTTCGGGTGGCTTGAGAATATTCTACACTGGGTTGGCCACTAACCCCTCCACTAATCCGCATTGAAGCAGCGTGGTGGAGTATGCTCTAGAACTCCCGCAGCTGCGTCTGTGGAGGAGACCCGTGCCCAGCAGTGGGACGTCTATGGGTCGCAGCGAAAGTCAGTTAATGCAGTTACCACGATACATTTTTTTTTTATAAAATGTGTCGGTCACTCATCAATTAGGCTTGGAATGTATAATATGTATGTATGTACGATGTTGTTAATGTAAAATTATACCGATAAATTATTTTTTTTTAAATGGCTTTTTAAAACTTTTTTTTTATTTTCGTGGATTGTCATCGGAACCAAATATGTGTGCCAAATTTCAGCTCGATAGCTTCAGTGGAAGTGGGTGAAATATTGATTGCAAGATTCCAGGACATACATTTGCAATACATACGAGTGAAGTTAAATAAAAGCTTTTAAAAATAGGCATGGTAGTAGGTAGGTACAGTAATAGCATAGAGTAGGTAAGGGCCAAAAGTCCGTGATAATATTATAGATTCGTCTAACATAGGTTCAGGTACAGAAAATAAATAAAATAGATTACATGTATAGACACTTTGATATGTTATATTAAATGTAGGTACCTACAGATGGGATATAAAGAATATTGACAATAACTTTTATTGTTTACTTTACATAATTTAAAATTCAATTTTTGTTTGAATTAGATACTAAAAATAACTTTCTTTGAACAAGTGTAGGTGTATGGTAATATCCCAGAACAGATAAAAGATCTATTATTTGTTCTGTGAGTAATATACACCTGGTGGGTAAGTACTTAATATAAAGTTACTATAAATAGGCGCCTGTCGGAACGGGAAGCACATTGAGGTCTACGGTCTACCACGGTACTGCAACATGAGTCTATTCAAGTTCGTCTGTTTGGGCCTAATAGCCGTAAGTAATTTTGCTAATATATTTCTTTTTTTAATTTTGAAAAAATAATTCAGAATGATTTAAAACATATGTATAATGTATATCACATTTAATAAAAATTTAAATTATGATGAATTTATAAAAATTTCATATGAAATTTTAAGAATTATTTAAAAAAACATTAAACCGCACGGTCGTTTTTGGGACCGACCAAGGGATGCCAAAGATGAATTCTCCTGTTAAATTTGGAATTTGGGGGGTTGGGAATACGAACCTCAGAGAGCGTGGCACTTCCATCTTTCTTGGCTTTAACCCATTGCTCACCTAACCTCATCAGCAATATTTTAAACATTTGTCCGGCTGATGTTCGTTTGGTGGGAATGGATGAAGCCTTGCAGGTTTGGAGGTATCCTGAAGAAAGAATTTCCAACGTCAACAATACCAGGCAACATTCTATCGAACTTGGGATTTACCTGGAATTAAGTTGACATTTGACAGTCTTTTAAAACAATGCAAGGACAACTTGTACCGAGCTAAACTTTTAGCAGTTTCTGGACATGACGCTGGTCACTGGCTACATGCGCTTCCATCAAGGAAGGTGGGTACTATTTTGGACCCAAACTCCTTGAGGATAGCAGTTGGTCTTCGTCTTGGGAACAGCATTTTGATGCATGTATCTGTGGCAAGGACGTAGATGAGTTTGGTCGTCACGGTTTATCCTGTACCAGAAGTGCTGGTCGTCTTTATCGTCACGGCACTATCAATGATTTGATTCGGAGAGCTCTTGCCACCGTCTGTATACCATCTACATTGGAGCCACATGGTATGTGTAGGGACGATGGAAAGAGACCTGACGGAGCGTCTCTGGTGCCGTGGCGTTTGGGTCGTGCTCTGGTGTGGGATGTTACATGCGTAGACAATTTGGCCATATCGTATATAAATGAAACTTCTAAAAAGGATGGGGCTGCAGCCGACCAGGCTCAGTTCCTCAAGCGTCACAAATATAGTAATATTTTAGATAATTATGAATTTGCGGCGCTTGCAGTAGAAACTTTAGGTCCTTGGTCGGCTGATATGAAGACATTCATGGAAGTCTTGTCCACCAGACTCATTTCCCTCTCAGGTGACCGGAGGGCTGGCAGCTTTTTCGCTCAAAAAATTAGCCTCGCTATACAGCGGGGCAACGCTGCCAGCGTTCTGGGCACAATGCCACAAGGCCTGTTTCTGGATGACATTTATTTTGTGATTAATTCTTGTTAAATATAAAAACTTAAACTAAACTTATATATTATATATGTTTAGTTTAAGTTTTATTATGTGCTAAGTATTATATTTTATTGTGAATTTCAATTTTACAAGTAATTAAACAGATAAACAAGGCACAATTTTCATCATATCGGTTTTAAATATTTTTCTTTCCTTCAGATTAGTTTGGTGGTCGCTGATGATGATGTCTCTGGTAAGATTCAATATAAGTATGTTAATTATTTTCTTCCGATTATATGAGTATAGCATGATAGCAACTAATCTACTGAGTTTCTTGTCGTGTTCTTCTCGGTAGCATCAACTTTGTGAACCAGCGGTAGATGAAAAATTTTATGACGGTTATTAGCTGCAACCCATAGCGTCCCACTGCTGGGCACGGGTCTTCCCCACAGACAAATCTGCGGGAGGTCTAGACCATACTCAGAGTTAGTGGCCATCCCGTGTGTCTAAAACTAGCTAGTATTACTAGCTATGAGTTACAGACTAAAATTGAATGAATATGCTTGGCGTAACACTTGGCGGTACGTTTGGAGATGTGGGAGGATGACGTCACACTTTTTTTATCGATTTATAAGACGTTATCACGTAAAAACTGGCAAAAAAGACTAATTCGAACCACGACCGCTGGTTTTCAAGGCAATCGCGCGTTGTCGGACCGGATTTTGACGATACCTATATTTATTTTATTTATTTTCCTTCCAGAGGATAGCGAAACACAAGATACTTACTTCAAACTAACTGGACAACGCGGTAAGTAGATACAAACAAAAAAAAAATTATGTACGACTTTGAGTGCTGCTTCATGAACTGAACTAGAAATACTACTACAGTCGGTGGTTCTGTGTCGCGGGACTGACTAGATAAGCAATATAATGCTAAGCTGCAACCCATAGACGTCCCACTGCTGGGCACCGGTCGCTCCCACAGACACAGCTGCGGGAGTTCTAGAGGGATTAGGGTTCTCAAGCCACCCCAAGGTTCAAAGATTGTTTTTAGAATTGAAACCAACCGGGATCGACGGCTTAAAGTCCTCCAAAGCACGGCCCGTAAAACTTCCCCACTAACGGTCACCACAAATCAACCGCACCCGTCGTTGCTTAACTCGGTCGATCACATACGATCGACGCGAGGCATCGAGCTATGGACGCTTTATTATTTGATTACCATACATCGGGCACAAATCCAAACTCCGAGCTAATGCTGAAAAATTCAAAGTTACAAAATCTCGATGATTCTTTGCTCGACTCGGGATCGAACCCAGGAACGCGCGGCCACTAGACCAACGAGGCAGTCTTAAAGAAAATTCGTAGACGTAAATACATACTAATCTTTATCTTATGGCTGGATGGATGTTGATGAATTTTTTGGTGTGTTCAAGGGGATTCAAGAATGGTTCACAATTTGCTCCACTGGAAAATGTTTTTTAAACACGATTTTAGTATTTTTGTATGAACAATATCCAAATAATTTAACCGTCGTTCATCGACGTGAAATCATATTTTACATGAAGTGTCGCGTCACTTTGACATTTCATATGGCAGAACAACGTTTGTGGGGTCAGCTAGTTGTATTGTTTATTGATCGATTTATGGATTATATTTGATACACATTTTATTTCCACAGATACCCAAAAAGCAATCGACATTATCGGGAAGAAGGCTGGACTTAAAAGTAAGTATCTGATATAAAATAACTAAATTATTTATATGATTTTAAAAGCTTTTATTTAACTTCACTCGTATGTATGTATGTCCTGGAATCTTGCAATCAATATTTCACCCACTTCCACTGAAGCTATCGAGCTGAAATTGGCACACATATTTGGTTCCGATTACAATGCATGAAAATAAAAAAAAAGTTTAAATAGCTTTTTTAAAAAAAATATTTTTTAACGGTATAATTTATATACCATTTCACTGACCCGTTGGCGCAAACAGTAGTGACCCTGCCTGTTGCGCCGGGGTCGTGAGTTCGAATCCCCAAGACAAACATTCGTGGCCGAACACTTGTGTTTGTTCTGTGTCTGGATGATTTTCTTTTAATGTCATTTTTACAGAATCTGTTTGAAAAGGCTTTTAAAATAAAAAAATTAACATCAAAATCTACACACAAATATGTTCATTCTTACACAGAAACAAATGAACAATCTATTAAAAAATCTATTGACGGGCCCGTTGCGTTGGCGCAATCGGTAGTGACCCTGTGTTGCGCCAGGGGTCGTGGGTTCGAATTCCACTCAGGACAAATATTCGTGTGACGAACACTTGTATTTAAATACCAAATAATAATATTTTCTCGTTTCTCTCAGATCGCAATGATATAGACTCGTTCGTGAAGAAATGTCGCGGCAACATGAGCTGGAATGACGTGTTCAACTTTATGAACCAAATGCAAGGATCTACGGGTAAGTGCATCGAATTATGGAGTGACTAGTGGACGCCCGCAGCTTCGCTCGCGTGGCAACATAACAATAGCTTCGTTTACCTACATCTAGAAATATTATATAGCATATGTCGCTCAGTGAAGATGCAGCTTTCTAATGGTGTAAGAATTTTAGAAATCGGTCCAGTAGTTTTTGTGTGAAATCATTACAAACAATACTTTCGTCTTTATAATATTTGTATAGATGTGCCTTAGGTACTTGTTCTTTCCTTTTAATTTTTTTATTTGTAAGTTTGTTGTTGCTACGAATTAAAGGTTTTCTTCTTTTCCTTTCTAATGACCGCGAATATTTTTTATAAGTAGTATTATCGTACCATAACATAATAATGCACCAGTTACATGTCGGCGGCAGGCAGGGTGAAATTAGGTAGACGAGACGACTTTTACTATAACTAATTTAATTTTCTTCTATGGAAAATTACATTTTTACTTATTACTAAACTAAATCTAGAGAGGTGAGACCCGTCCAAAGTTAGGCGCGGGAATGTCTTGTTCGTGGGAACCGCTATCGGACACCTGCAGCGGTTCTCGGATCACGAGATGCACAGTCAGCACAACACTGTATCTATACTAAAGTCCAATTGAATTGTCCGTACGTAACACGTCCCTCCGGAAGATCAGCAACTATTGGCGAACCGTAGTCGACAATATTGCTGAAGAGCCGATCACGAAGTGGAGCTGGAGTGGAGTTGAGTAGAAAGGTGAAGAGAATGAATATCGATGATTCTAATTTCTTGAGAACGCCTGATTCTGGTTTCTTCTAAACTTTGGTCTCCATCACACGGTGGTAGAAATTTAGATCCGTAGCAGAGTATATCCGTAGACACATATTCGGATACTGGATTTAGTCCAACTTCGGGCATTTAGCCTCTATGTGCAAATTAAATACATGTCAGTGATCACTTTAAGGTTAGATGGATAAAAGAAAGGAAATTGGAAGGAAAGCTTTATATAACTGATACAGTTTAATTAATAAATATGCAAAAAAGAATAGTTTTTTTTTTTGTCTCACGAATATAATATACTGGATATATTTTTGCTTAAACAAAACTCATCTTCAAGGAAGAAGAGACGAAGCAAGAATTTTATTTAATAGTTTAAATTAATCTCTCGAATAATTTTTACAGTAGCAAATTTTATTCGAAAATTAATAATAATTTTTCAAATTGTTAATATTCAATGTAATTTATAACTACTTTTAAACAGAATGAATTCCGTATTATATTACCAAATTTAATTTTTAACACTAAATGTTTTAATGTGTAATTTTAACACTAAATGTATAAAACTTATTACATTTTATTGAAGTTCCTAAAGTGTACCTACTACCTATTAGGTACACTATTTTTTAAACGTATTTAGGATAGGACTTGGTACGAAAGGACAAGGATAAGAGATACATTTTACTTTTATTTAAATTATTTTAAGCGAGAAATTCTTTAATTTATTGAGTTGTAGTAAATTTTTTTATCACCATTTCTTAGAAATTTAATAAAGCAATCATACTTATTTACCTATATATTTGCAATTAATATATTAAACTATTTTTTTCTGAAGTGTAATTGTTCTAAACTTCTAGTTTAATTTTTCACAAAGTTATAGGTTGTGCTGACTTAATTAATTATATTTCATAAATTTTTCGATTGATTCTGCTGAATTTATCTATAATAGTTAATTATTGAAAAATAAAAAATATTTAAAATATAAAATATATTTTAACACTACATACTTTAGTTTTCCGTTTATTAAATTTTAATTTGATTTAAATTTACTATATTAAATTTATTCACTTTTTTACGCCTCTTAACTATTAATTCTGCGATAGAATTGGATTAAAATGGGAAATAGGTAAGGCGAATCACTTCATGTAATTTAATGCACTTACGTATTTGTCATTGTATCCCGGTCGTCCCGACTCACTAAGTCGTGTCAATGTTTGGATCACTATGACACCCTGCAGCAGCACGACGATGTAGGTTCTTCTTGGACCGGCGGCAACCCTGGCTGGGGAGCCTGCCAGCCCATCCTTTTCGACTGCGCCAGTTACATGTCGGCGGCAGGCAGGGTGAAATTAGGTAGACGAGACGACTTTTACTATAACTAATTTAATTTTCTTCTATGGAAAATTACATTTTTACTTATTACTAAACTAAATCTAGAGAGGTGAGACCCGTCCAAAGTTAGGCGCGGGAATGTCTTGTTCGTGGGAACCGCTATCGGACACCTGCAGCGGTTCTCGGATCACGAGATGCACAGTCAGCACAACACTGTATCTATACTAAAGTCCAATTGAATTGTCCGTACGTAACACACCCACATACATAATTTGTTTTTTCGACTTTCAGACATAACTTTCTTCACCCGCATTCTCATCGCCTTCACGAATAAGACAAGTGAGTACCTTTGCCTATTCTTTCATGGTTTAATTTTTTTCATGAAATTTATATGGGACCACCTTCGATGTATGTTATACCAAACACAAAAAGAATCATCAAAAATCGGTTAATAAAAGACGAAGTTATTGCTGTACATACATAAAAAAATACAAACAGTCGAATATGAAACCTCCTTTTTTTTAAGTCGGTTAAAAATAAAATAGATCAACTGTTCCAACCAATTATACAGGTTTACTCAGACAGTAGATAGGTCTTATTGCAATGCACTACATAAGAATGCTTTTTTTTCAGATGGACTGCAAGCATACCAACTAATTGGTTTCATGACCAACCATGAAGACATGAACGGTATCATCAATGTGTTGTATAAGATCTCCTCCAAAAACAGTAAGTGTGCCATTTTTATGTTTTGGTATATACATACATACAAACAATTCCTTACTCGGTGTCACGCTCACACCATCTCACACACCAATGGTGCCACATCCAAATCCTTAGGTAAAGGGATTATAATTCACTGATTCCTCAACTAATAACACCTACAATTTTGGGATTTTTAACTGTTTAAACTACACGTTAATACAGTCATGTCTTGGTTAATGTTAATGCTAGGAATACTCGTCCGATTTTTCTCTCCGATAGTCGGATCCAATAGTCTGATCAGACAATCGGAAGGCATTTGTGCCGTACATTTGTTTGAATACGTAATAAGTACACATACGATTCGATAGTCGAATCGGACGTCAAAAAAATGTATGACACGAATGTCTGATTAGACTATCGGATCCGACTATCGGAGAGACAAATCGGACGTGTATTCCCAGCGTTTGAATTTAAAATTACTTAAATAAACATTAAAAATTATAAAAATTTAAGCGGCCCGAATTTGTCAGGAACATTTAATCTGAGGACTATATCTCTGGATATACAGAATAAAAAGTAATCTTTACTTCTGACTATCTCATGTGTATTCGTTATATTCGTATATATTGGCCCTGATTAAAGTTAGTACAAAACTAACTATCAGTAGGTAAGACCAATATGTAACAGCGAATCATACCAACTTCCTTTTATTCCAGATTTACAAGACTTGGCCAAATACTACCACGACCTCGGGAACGGCAAAGGTTAGTAAGAGTCACGAGTGAATGAGATGGAGCTATTAATCTATATATATAAAAAAGGAGAAGCTGACTGACTGACGACAAATGAACACTGACGACTGAAATGACAAAATTGACCGATAAAATCGCTATCAGACGTCGAGAAAACCAAATAAAATGCAAATAAAGAAAAGAAATATAACATACCGTCATAGCCAAGTTCCTTATTTATTATTATCCTGTGAAAAATTTCAAAATCCGTTCAGTTTTCGTGGCGGGAACAGTATAACTGATTACTTTTATATATATAACTGATTAATAACTATTATTATCAGTTTTTTTTTTGTTTTTTTGTTTGTTAATTATCAGTCCTAGCTGCAGTTGTCCGGCTCACGTTTTATGGGGTGAGACTGACAGCCCAGCGCAACGGCAATCGTTTCGATTTAAATTGGATTTGTCAAATGTTCCTGCACTGGTATCTCCCCTTAAGTTAGCTAACTAGCTGTTTTCATTTGCAGGTGTGGATGCGGTGGAGGCAGCAGTCACCAGCTTCACAGCCACCGTCGGCCCAGCGGACTTCGTGCGGTGCTACGAGCAACTGGCTGTAGAGGACGGTGAATGAGTCCCTCATTTTTTTTTTGTTTATTAATAAGTATCTACCTATTTAAAAAAAAAAAGTGAGACATCACGGGACGCCTGGCAGATGTGAACTATCGAAATTATTTTGTACAAGTAATATGCACAAAAGTACAGATTATGACAGGAACAAAAAACAAAAAAAAAACAGAAACAAAAAAAAACTGTATAGGAACTGTATAGTATATATATTCCATATTCGCCACGCTCGCCACGCTCGCCACGCTTGCCACGCCAAAAATTTGGTTTGCCCTCCGCCTAAAGATGTTTCATATCAAAAAGCTCAGGTAAATTTACAAATAAGAAGGTGTCTCATAAACTCACATGAGTTTTTCTGTACACCCTGTTCCGTCGACAAAGGTTTATTTTTAACCCTACTTAAATGTAATGTTATGTTTAGATTAAGGGACCAGCGGGCCAGAGACCATCGTCTAATCGTTTCATCGTCATTATAACCCTTTCTTTGTCCCACTGTTGGGCTGGTCTCATCTCAGAATGTATAATATACGGACAAACAGACATACGGGCCTGATGGTAAGTGGTCACAGTCGTCTAACACGTGCGACACCAGGGGTATCACAGGTGCGTTGCCTGCCTTGAAGGAGGTTTCACACTCTTTTATTAATATGGAGTAATAATGGGAGGGATTAGGCCTTAGTCCACCACGCTGGCCAAGTGCGGATTGGCAGACTTCACATGCCTTCAAGAACGTTATGATGACTTTATCTGTTCTGTGGTACGTGCCGCTGGGGTTTGAACCCGGAGTGAGAGGCGAGTTCGATAGCCACTGGGTTGTCACCGCATAATACATAATACATTTTCACTTGGCCCTAAATACATTGAGTTACCCCAATAAATAATACTTACCATAATAAGTAAGATTGTATTTTAAAGCCAAACAAGGTTGATAAATAATTCATATCTAATTATTATCGTTTCAGATGTGTCGGCAACTATGCAAGTGCTGACTTCAGCTATGGGAACTAAAGGTATGTCTTATTAAGTATTAAAATCTAGTTTATATGGTTCCGTACCCAATGGGTAAAACGGGACCCTATTCCTAATTATTTATTTAATCATTATTGTACTCTAAAAAATAAAATGATACAGCGAGCTTATGAGCTTACCGCATTTTTTTTCGTGCGTCAGGTGAATTACAATTACACAAATTTAAAAAATAAATAAATATAAATTAATTAAATATAAATATTTGTTTGTTCCAGATTTCGGGTCAGCCATCCTCCAATTAACTAAACTCCTGAAGCAGAATTCATTCGCTGATTGCATGTATATTATCAAGCAAATAACTCGGGATAACAGTAAGTTATATATTATACAAAGCCGAACAAATATTATATAATCAAAACAAATAGAATATAAGCAAAACAAATATTATACAAGCCAAACAAATAGAATATAAGCAAAACAAATATTATATAAGCCAAACAAATATTATATAATCCAAACAAATAGAATATGAGCAAAACAAATATTATACAAGCCAAACAAATATTATATAAGCAAAACAAATAGGTATTAAATAAGTGAAAAGAAACGCGTGCACAATAACATGAAACCCAAGTCTGATGACGTCACAGCGGTGCTTGTACACTGTACAAAATGGATGCGACTTCATTCCTATTACATTAATAATTATTCAGTTTATTTACAAGTAGGTATATATAAATATTACAGGGAGATATCCCTAATGCATTTATATAATATTCATAATTTGTCCGTATATAGCCGTTCTGTGAAATACAGCAGACGAAAAACAAAACAAATCTAGACTCAGATCCCATGGCAGGAGGCCATTATATCTGTAGATGTAGTGTATGCGCCGGCGTCAGTCACGCGCTAGCGGTGAGCCAGTACGGACGTGGGCCGGACGCATTACCTACTTCACCTATTGAGTGATCAAAGGCGTGTTTTATTTACTATAATGGACACCCAAACACTACAATATCTATTGTTTGTGGTGTATTTGTTGTTTGTGGTATTGCGCGTGGCCTGGACACCGCTCGCGCCGCCCTAGTTACAGCTGAAGGATGTCAATAGACTTATTTTTAAATATAATAATTGACGGACAAACAGACATACATAGATTGTAAGTGGTCACCGTCGTCTATGGACACGTGCGACACCGGGTGTATCACAGGTGCGCCTGCCTTGAAGGAAGCGTTTCACACTCTCTTTGAAGCGCTCCATGTCGTAGCTCGAAGGGAAAACCTCAGTCGGAAGCTCATTGCGCAGAAGACCAGTTCGCCGTAAAAAAGACCGCGAGAAACGCACGGTTGTAGGCCATGAGTCGATTCGGTGTAGATGAAACTACAGTGGCGGTTGGCCACTAACCCTCTAGGTTCACACAATTCAGATTTACTAATTAATACATATTTATTTCGTCTTACAGATCTCCTAACTGCCATTCAAGATCTAACTAGCAACAGCGGACAAACGTGTAAGTAACATTTCGTGGCAAATTTTACAAATTTTTATGTAAATCGTGGCTGAATGCACTATCTAATCACTTTGTACCACGCGTATATGATTATGACTTTTTTTTTACTTACTCTTTTTTTTTCTGACATCAGATTTTAAAGTTGATTTGCTTAAAGTTATTTTAAGAGTTTTTTTATAATTACATTCAATGTTAAGCTGCACCAACGAATTAGGGAAGCCTGTAATATTGTGTTATGCTTTAAAATAAATAAATAAAAATAATATCGCTCTTTGTCTTTAATTTTTAGTTTACCTATTATTAAAATAAATAATATATTAATATTTCAGCTCTCCAGTACATTGTCGACGATCTGTACAACATAACCAACACACAAGACCTGTCGTCAGCTAACATCAGCATGTATTCGGCGTTTCAACTTGGTAAGATTTGCTTGCTTTATGCGTATTTTATTCTGGTTTAGTCTGGGTTCAAAAAAACATAGTTTCACGCATGTACTTCCTAAGGGGTAGGCAGAGGCTTACACACCCACATTTCACTATTTATGTTTAGGTCCCGTGTAATAGGTGGTGAGCCTATCGCCATTATTATTATTATTTGAAACTAGTGGACGCCCGCAGCTTCGCTCGCGTAAAATTAGACCCATTAACGACGTCTGCCCGCGTTCGGGTTGCCCACTTGACTTCAAAAACGGCAAAGTTTCATACTAACTTTGCACCCCCGTTTTACCCCCTTAGGGGATGAATTTTCAAAAATCCTTTCTTAGTGCTCCCCTACGTTATAAAAGGAACCCCTGTGTAAAATTTCAAGTTACTAACGCTTATAGTTTAGGCCCTGCGTTGATATGTCAGTCAGTCAGTCAGTCAGTCAGTCAGTCAGTCAGTCGGTCAGTCAGTCAGTCAGTCAGTCAGTCAGTCAGTCAGTCAGTCAGTCAGTCAGTCAGTCAGTCAGTCAGTCAGTCAGCTTCTTCTTTTATATATAAAGATTTTCGTTTTCTTTGAACGTGAAACGTTTTTTTGTATAACCTTTTCGTTTGTCCACAGATACAGTAAGCACCTTTAAGCAGATCAATATCATTTCGAAGGGCAGCGACCCCCTCGGCTACTGCTCCACCCTGCTGCAGCTCACTCTGCGCGACAACATTGTGGACGCTTGTGCTGACGTCAGGACCCTGACCACACAAAACAGTAAGTATTCATAATTTGACATGCCATTATGTTTAAAGTTGACATTTATATTTATATTTCTAACATTTCTTTACCATGACATACTTTTATTTATTATAATATATTGACATCATGTATTTATTAAGAAATTGTACTTAGGTACGTGAAATTGTACATATAACTACCTACTTTCGAAATAATTAGCATGCTAATTTTTGCTGAATACCATGTCTCGATATGTATTGTATGTGCGTTTTTTAAAAGCAAATAAATAAATGACTAAATCGATGTGTAGTTTGCTAATCTTCATTCACGGTAGAAAAACTAGACGCATTATGTACATAACAGATTTACTTAAGAACTAGCTTTTACCCGCGGCTCCGCCCGCGTGGTCAAAGGGTATTAACAATGAGTTGTTTATCATACATGACATATTTGTGGTGGATGAAGTGACAGTTCCACGATTAAAAGATAGGTACTAAGATACTCGTAAGAACTTGCAAATGAATTTTAGTAACGCCATCTATTAACAACATCCGAAACTAAATATATAGCAAATAACAAAACATCAATATCTTCCCATGGGGATGTTTTACCGCGGTAAAAAGTAGCCTACGTCACTCTCCATCCTCCTCACTAACTCCACACACAAAAACCATACCATATAATAGCTTCGTTGCGACGTGAAAGCCGGACAAACAAACAAACAAACACACTTTCGCATTTATAATATTAGTATGGATATGCAGTACATGTTCAAATGCGATGTCGCTCTGCGCTCTGCCGCTGTTGACGTCATATGTTATACTCTGTGCATATCTGTCACCTCACTTTCGGACATAGACATTAAAAGCGTCGAAATAGTGATCGTTGATTATGTAGGTAATCTAAATTCAACTATCAATATCTCCGTTTAGAGAATTATTTTAGGTAGGTATATTATTGTACTTATAAAACATAGAAATTTAATTGAGCATTCCAAATAGACATTTTTTTAAAAGCTTTTATTTAACTTCACTCGTATGTATGTCCTGGTATCTTGCAATCAATATTTCACCCACTTCCACTGAAGCTATCGAGCTGAAATTCGGCACACGTATTTGGTTCCGATGACAATGCACGAAAATAAAAAAAAAGTTTTAAAAAACTTAAAAAAAAAAAATTACTTAATATAAATCATCAAAAGATGCCCAAAAGTAAAGTTTTATGAACTTTACTAACTAGTTTACTGATTTGTGTAAACAAATTGAATCATTCATTTAGAACATTTCCAAGATAAATAATCAAATTTTCTGGGGCATGTATTTTTTTTTATTTTGTGGCTTTATCTATGATATGTGGATTATGGTAATCACACAAAAATAAAGTCAAACGCTCAAATACAAGAAAAAATGTGATAGCCAGGTTGCTTTCTCTGAGCTATCGATAAATCTAATTGCTAGTAGATCTGTAAACAAATTCGTCAAATAGATTACGCGCAGGAGTCTAAAATGCGTGAGCAAGCAAGTTAAATATACATTGACTAGATGGCGCTGCTTTACACCTGTTTTAATCAAAAAAAAATTTCATTGCTCTTTTTATTTTTCTTATTAGTTTTATTTTTATTGTATTTCAGTGACAACGTTAGAGTTCATGGGTGAACTGCAGAAACAAACTCAACTCGATGCCATAGAAATATTCAAGAAACTCATCTTGGGAACAAACAGTACATGTAAGTCTAATATTATCCGCCATCCAGCCTTTTTAGCCCACTGCTGGATAGGCTAATCTCAATTGATAGGCTACTCTGAATCCAGCGCTAATCCGCTGACGTCTTTAGCTAGACCACTTAGTTGGAGGGTGGCCTGTGCTCTCCACTCGAGGACATTATATTACTCCGTAGTAGCGTAGTAGCGTCCATAGCCCTAGAATAGCCATAGAAAAGGGGGATGAAAGGTTGTATGAAAGTATTGTCATTTTAAGAATTAGAATCATAAAACTTATATTTAAGGCTGTTGATTACATATTATAATCTATTTATTAATAAAATAAAACTTAAGTGGAACTTTTTATGTACATTGAATATTTTTTACATATTTTAATTCAGGAAAATTATAATAACGGGTACTCGCTGGGTAGAGTTGGTAGATGTCCGTAATTAAAATATGTAGGAACTACTATATACGAACCTACCGTCTAAATCCACGCGAGCGAAGCTGCGGGCATTCCCTAGTATTTTAATAAAAAGTAGTGCCAAGATTGTCTGGAGGTATGAGGTCTGAGGGAAGGGGGAGGTTCCAAGTCTGTCTGTTTGTCCGTCTTTGTATATACATATATACTCTAAATAACTTTTGTTTTGTTCAGCTCTGGCGAAAGCTTGGCAGCTGCACGCTTCTCTCACTGGTCTACAAGGTAAGCCACTATTAAATCTTATCTAACCATAATGTAATATTTTACACCCGCTCCACCAATCCGCATTGGAGCAGCGTGGTGGAGCATGATTCTACACCTTAGTGCCAAGATTGACTCAGCTGTGGGAGAAGCCTATGCAACAGTGAGACGCATATGACGCATAGCTCTTCATAGCGCGCTGAACGACTATGAGCTTGCGGATCAGGCCGACGGTAAAGGACCACGTCTCGAATCCATATGAAATCACTGGCATCTCTAATTTGTACAGTTAGCGGTAAGAATATTATCCGAACTTGAATGCGCAGGAGTCGAAATTATGGTATCGTCTGGCGCGGGCTCACCAGCCCGTAACATGTACCTATCCCCTCCAAATTTCGTTCAGAGCTAAACTTCCGTGCCGACAGCTGTACTTCACCTTGTCGCTTCCAGATTTCTTCCAGGACATCGCGCTGGTGAAGACGTACACCAAGCTGGACCTGATCACCCTGTCGGGCACCGTACTGCTCCTCACCAACACCGTCACCTTCCAGGATGCCATTGGCCAGTTGGACACGCTCACAGAGACCCACAGTAAGACCTATACTTTGTTTTAATCTATACATATAAAAGGAGAAGGTGACTGACTGACTGACTGACTGACTGACTGACTGACTGACTGACTGACTGACTGACTGACTGACTGACTGACTGACTGACTGACTGACTGACTGACTGACTGACTGACTGACTGACTGACTGACATATCAACGCAGGGCCTAAACCATAAGGGCTAGAAACTTGAAATTTTGCACAGGGGTTCCTTTTATAACGTAGGGGAGCACTAAGAAAGGATTTTTGAAAATTCACCCCCTAAGGGGGTAAAACGGGGGTGCAAAGTTAGTATGAAAATTTGCCGTTTTTGAAGTCGTTAGACGGGTAGACGTCGTTAATGGGTCTAATTCTACGCGAGCGAAGCTGCGGGCGTCCACTAGTATAATATAGACAGACAACCGACATACGGGCCACCTGATGGTAAGTGACCGTTGTCTGGACACGTGCGACACCAGGGGTATCACAGGTGCGCCTGCCTTGAAGGAAGTGTTTCACACTCTTATTGAAGCGCTCCATGTCGTAGCTCGAAGGGAAAACCTCAGTCGGAAGCTCATTTCACAGAAGACCAGTTCGCCGTAAAAAAGACCGCGAGAAACGTACGGTGGTAGTAGGCCAGGAGTCGATTCGGTGTGGATGAAACTTCAGACCTCAGGGAGAGGATACTAAACTGTTATTTAAAATTAAAAATGATAAAAGGAACCTTAAAATGTTTTTTAAATACCTATTCAACGATACCCCACGTGATTTAGTATTTTTGTTTTCATTTTGACAATATGGCGTCTGATCGCTGTGGTGTATCTTGGTTACTGTCATGTATTTAGTTAAATACTCGAAAGGAATCTTTTCACGTGAGAATCGATTTTGATGATCCTTATCGTCCAAAATTGGTACGTTTTCGCGTGTTTACACTCGAAAACGTACCAATTTGGGAGTTGGATCTTTTCCAACAGAATCGAGTTAATTACTATTATCTACGATAAAAAATATTCCAATAGCATACCGGCGTTAATGTCTAATATAATTACAGATTTCTTCGAAGCTCTGGAGGCGATACATCAAGTCAAAACAGATATGGGTAAGTGGTTTGGAATACCTATTTTAGTAGGTACATTTATGCATTTTTCACCTTAATTGAATCTATTTATTTCGTCCTATAACGTCCATAATTTAACGTATTGAGCAAATGGAATTTGAATGCTTGCATATTTTGTTGAAAGTGGGAAAAATTATTCACTATCAGTTATTTTCTTTGGCGTATCACCAGATTTGAAATTTGAATGTACCTACTTTGACAAACATCTACAAAAGTATTTCATAGGACATTTAATCTTGTGACTTTCTGTTTAGTGATTGTCAGTTGGTACTCCAATTTTTTATTCACACGCACCGCAACCGTATTATGAGAGAATTTGAGAATTAAATGACAGCTTAGGCAGAGTTGAACTAAGTGACATTATTAGGTACATATTTTGGTAATAATTGACATTACATAGTATATTGGCACTTTTAGTATTTTTTTAATGAGATTTTATACCTTATAATATTTGATTATGTGACTTAGAATTCATTATTTATTATCAAGTCATAAAACTTGTATAAGTAAGTAAAGTTCTAAAAAAACTATTCTGAGTTTATATAAAATATAATTATTAATTAAATATTGTACACCCTAAGCCCTAGGGTGTACAAAATTTGCGGTCTGTTAATTACCCTAGGGCCTAGGGTAATTAACAGACCGCAATATTTTAAGAATTAACATCTGTATTATGTTTTTACCTGTTATTTGACAATAAATAGGTATAATTATTGAATGTATTCTACCCGGCAATAGTTGATCATACAATACTTACCTACCTACTGTTCTTTACAGACGTTGTAGACCTCATGAAGAAAATAGCTTCAGTTACTTCAACAAACAGTGAGTACAAAATACTTTATTTTAAAAACAATATCCGTTAGCCATCACCAACAATGGAGCAGCGTGGAAGAGTCCTTAACTGGTGGTCAGAGTAAAATTACAAAAAATTGGCTACACTGCGCATCAAGCAATTTTGGTTCGAAAACATTCTTTTAAATGTGATTTCATTTAAAAATTTACTGATACATACTATTAAATGAGGAGATAAAAGTAACATACCTGCCTAATTATAAAGTAAAAAATATTTTTTAATAAAAAGCTTTTATTAAACAAAATATAAATGCGCTAAAAAGTAAAAAATAAGTTGTTGCTAAAATTGACTTACACTGAATATAACTGAGCTATAAATTTTGCGTTTTAAAGGTATTTCAACCAAAATATATCTTTGACGTAGTTAGGTACTTATTCCTTCACGGTATTTCTATATTCATATTACTATAAATAAAAGTTTACATGTGAAGTTAAATAAAAGCTTTTAAAAAATCGATTGCCAAAATCGGAAATCTATTCCCAGCGTTATTCTCGATAATTTGACGACTCCTACACTAAATTAAACTATGTATATTTAATTTTTCAGCGCTTGTCAGCGGCTATGAGTACGTGAAGAAGGAAACCGGACTAACTAGTAAGATTTCATTTTTTTTTGTACAAAAGATAGCAAACGCACATGCAGTTTCATCCACTGCAGCATGAGAACAGATCAATGTGTTGCTAAGTTGCTAAGAAACTGTCTATACATCGCTGCGACCCATAGACGTCCCACTGTTGGGCACGGGTCTCCTCTCAAAATGGGAGGGATTAGGCCTTAGTCCACCACGCTGGCCAAGTACGGATTGGCAAACTTCACATGCCTTGGAGAACATTATGATGTATTCTCAGGCATGCAGGTTTCCTCACGATGTGTCCTTCACCGTTATAGCAAGTGACATTTAATTTCTTAAATCGCACATAACTTAGAAAAGTCATTGGTGCGTGCCACTGGGGCTTGAACCCGGACCGCTCGAGTGAGAGGCGAGTTCGATAGCCACTGGGCTGTCACTGCTTTACACCGGTTACACCTAGCAATATTAAATAGCCTATGTCACTCAGTGAGGATGCAGCTTTCTAATGGTGAAAGAATTTTTGAAATCGGTCCAGTAGTTTTTGTGTGAAAACATTACAAACAAATGTTTCCTCTTTATAATATTAGTATAGAAGTATAGATAATATATTTATTTATTCCTTCACTTTTACAGCTTTCCTGGAATGCTTAAAATATGTCGTGGACCACGGCACACAGTCTGGTAAGTCACTCTCTTTCTTTCTACTGAGAATTTTTGGAGCGTACTTGACCCCATAGACATAGCTGCGGGAGGTCTAGAGCATACTCCACCACGCTGCTCCAATGCGGATTGGTGGAGGGGTTGGTGGCCAACCCAGTGTCGAATGTTCTCAAGCTACCCGAAGGTCTTCGACAAGGCTTAACGACTGTTTCCACCATTGAAAACAACGGGGACGGCTTTACGTGCCCTCCGAAGCACGGTAGCGTCCATGAAATTTTGCCACTAGCGGTCACCCATCCACAAACCGACCGCGCCCGTCGTTGCTTAACTCTTTCGATCACATTGAATCGAAGCGAGCCATTGGGCTATGGACGCTACTTATATAGAGCGTACAGAATACATTTATAATTACATAAAACTTTTTTTTTGCAGGGTCTGAAAACTCGAACTGAGACAACGGAATGACTTTGCATCCAATCAAATAAAATGAAGGTTCCTTTTCGATAGTATTTTAGATTAGAAGACGACAGAACTGTAAATACTTCAAGTTGTAAAGTACATAACAAATTATAACATCACGAGTTTATTTCGCTGAAGGGGAGAGGTACACACCCAAATTACACCAATTATGTTTAGTGTGCACATTTGACCAATTATGTTCAGTGTGCACATTTCACCAATTATGTTTAGTGTGCATTTCACCAATTATGTTTAGTGTGCATTTCACCAATTATGTTTAGTGTGCATTTCACCAATTATGTTTAGTGTGCACATTTCACCAATTATGTTTAGTGTGCACATTTCACCAGACATGTTTAGGTCCCATGTAATAGCTGAGCCTATTGCCAAATACCAGGCACTTTTAATTATAAAAAACCTAATTAATAGTAGTTGCCCGACCCGGTGAATGAACCCAGGACCAGTCGCGCTTGCGACCAATAGACCAGCTAGGCAGATGTTTCAAAGTATAAGAATTCAATTTCAAAATTTAAAATACAAAATTCGAGCTTGTTACATATTATACTGGATATTATCAAAACTAAACAAACATATATGTTTGATAAATAATCAAGTATGTTTGTTACACATATGAATTTGTTAATAGGAATATTTTTTGAGAAGTGTTTATTAATATTGTTAATTTTAATAATATATTTTATTTGCATCTTTATTATTGTTTTATTTCTCACCTCTCTATACCCATATTACACTAAGTAACTACAAAATATTTTGCTAATAGATATAATTTATTTATTCAACATTTCAAACAACATTATTTTATAAAGAATTTCAATTGTATGCGTAAAACTTTTATTTAAAAAATTATTAGTAAACCACATAAGAAGCACTGATATATATATTTCTACTCCTATACAGATTATACATGGAAATGAACAAATTAAACAACAATGTTTATTTTATTTTGAACGGGGGTGGATCTTAATCTTCTTAATCACAGGAATCGTGTTTTTTTTCTTTCTTAGGTTTTTCACCACATCCGTCGTCGCCCTTGGGCTTGGGTGGTTCGTGACCGCAGGGTGGTTGTGGTGCCGGTTTCGCGCCACCACCATCACAATCGCCATCTCCTGTGAATATATTGAGTTCGTAAAACCTGCAGGCTTACCATGAACTCTAAGGGTCGACTCACACTGGCGCAGAGTCGAAGCGACGCGACGCGTCATGTTTTTCCGCCTACAGCTCTATTGTTCTATTATTAAAGCACAGCTCGACTCCAGCCCGCTCGACACCAGCCGCGCGTCGACGCGCGCCAAAATATTTACATAGTAGAAATTTGTACTTAAATAATAGAGCAATAGAGCTGAATATGCTGTAGGCGGAAAAACATGACGCGTCGCGTCGCTTCGACTCTGCGCCAGTGTGAGTCGACCCTAACAAAACTTGTCAAGAACAGGACAGTTCAACTTATAGATAAAACCTGTTCGCTACGACCCATATACGTCCCACTGCTGGGCACGGGTCCCACAGGCACAGCTGCGAGAGGTCTAGAGCGTTCTCCACCACGCTGCTCCAATGCGGATTGGTGGAGGGGTTAGTGGCCAACCCAGTGTCGAATATTCTCAAGCCACCCGAAGGACTTCGACAAGGCTTAACGACTGTTTCCACCATTGAAAACAACCGGGACCGACGGCTTTACGTGCCCTCCGAAGCACGGTAGCGTGAATGAAATTAGCGGTCACCCATCAACAAACCGACCGCGCTCAACACTTTCGATCACATTGAATCGACGCGAGCCATTGGGCTATGGACGCATTTAAATACCTACCGAAAGAAATATGTCTGTTCAATTGAACTATCAAACTTACCTTTGCCTTTAATTCCTTTAAGCTTAGATAAGCCGACTGGAAAAAAACAAACAAGAATTGAATTAATGAGGGTTTTCACGTATGAAAAATCCGCTAGATGGCAATACGTCTGTACAGATTAAATTATTTTACTGTTTCGGAAAATTTTAGAAATACAAGAAAACAAATTAAATAGATTAACGATCTTCATGTGCGATTAGTTTATATAATTTAAACCAAAGATGGTATGTACATGGTCTGATCTACGAGTAGGCTGACGTACGCGGCGCCAGCATGGTATGCTCTGTGGCGGCTACACGGTGCAAGCGTCTTCAGGCCCAGCAAAACTTACTTTCTTTTTATTAAGCTATTGCATAGCTTCTATTGCGGGCCTTGAGCGTGGAGACCGAATCCAGAAATTCCGTAACGAAAATAACCTAACACCCCCACTCCGACTGGCACAGCGGTGATATTGCGATCTATCGATGAATAGCAGAACTTTTAATGTCTTTTTGAAATATCACGTTGTCCCTTTAGTTCAGCAACTCGCCTCTAGGTGGCATTGGTTGTATCGGCGTTACTGCGCATGCGTAATCCCCTCTTCGCCCCGCAATCTCAATCAAAAACTAAGGAAAAAAAAATACTGCATACATAAATAAAATCAATAAATCAAGTTGATAAAAAATGCTATGCAATAGCTTTACCGCGGCAGTCTCTGAGTACCACACGTCTAATTTTTGTTTTATTTGTATAACTATAAACTTATATTTTTTTTGGTGACGATAAAATGAAGTGTTAATAAAATAACCATAAATTAACTTACCAAAAGTTCCTTGGGCTAGGTACACCGCACACTGGAATAAAAATAAAATTCACATGTAAGACAAATTATATCTCTGAACGAAATTCGGAAGGGATAGCTGCCCAAACAGTTAGCTGCATGATAGTTCAAATGTGCAAATTTCGAAATTTAAGGTATTTTTCGTGGGGAGAACGGGTTGTCAGTGGTAAGCGCTGATAGGCTCGCCAGCCGTATTACATATATCCCCCGCATCTATACCCCATGGGCTGAGATACGGAAGGTTGTTAGCAATAAGATCGTTGGGGTATTTATTTATTTATTTATTTATCTATTTTTCAGTATTTATTGTTATAGCGGCAACAGAAATACATCATCTGTGAAAATTTCAACTTTCTAACTATCATGGTTCATGAGATACAGCCTGGTGACAGACGGACAGACGGACGGACAAACAGATGGGCAGCGAAGTCTTAGTTATAGGGTCCCGTTTTACCCTTTGGTACCGAACCCTAAAAATCACATCAACCCATTATTTCATTGAGGGAAAGAAGTACAAATCCAAGAATCCAACAAACACACCTTTCCCTTTATATTACTAACTAGTGGACGCCCGCAGCTTCGCTCGCGTAGAATTAGACCCATTAACGACGTCTGCCCGCGTTCGGGTTGCCCACTTGACTTCAAAAATGGCAAAGTTTCATACTAACTTTGCACCCCCGTTTTACCCCCTTAGGGGGTGAATTTTCAAAAATCCTTTCTTAGTGCTCCCCTACGTTATAAAAGGAACCCCTGTGCAAAATTTCAAGTTTCTAGCCCTTATAGTTTAGGCCCTGCGTTGATATGTCAGTCAGTCAGTCAGTCAGTCAGTCAGTCAGTCAGTCACCTTCTCCTTTTATATATATAGATATTACTAAGGATATTAATAATTTTAATAAAAGGGTATTAATAATTACTAAGCAGTGACAGCCCAGTGGCTATCGAACTCGCCTCTCAATCGAGCGGTCCGGGTTCAAACCCCAGTGGCATGCACCAATGACTTTTCTAAGTTATGTGCGATTTAAGAAATTAAATGTCACTTGCTGTAACGGTGAAGGTCACATCGTGAGGAAACCTGCATGCCTGAGAGTTCATCATAATGTTCTCGAAGGCATGTGAAGTCTGCCAATCCACACTTGGACAGCGTGGTGGACTAAGGCCTAATCCCTCCTGTTCTGAGAGGAGACCCGTGCGTGCCCAACAGTGGGACAAAGATAGGGTTGTGATGATGATGATGATGATGAATAATTACTAAGGATATTAATAACTCACCGCCAGGATCAGGAGAACCAAAGTCAGTTTCATGTTGAATATCGATGGTGATGCTAAACTTGCAACAGTTATAATGCTAATTGCAATAAATAAAACTAGCTTTTATAACAAATCGTTATTTATTCAACTTGCAATAATCTTTACGTAGATCTATTATAATATAATATACACAAAAGAATGAATTCACATTTGAATAAATAAACTTTCAATTATATTGTGTATATTGTGATAAATCAAATAGATCTGACGTAAGTTGGTACACAACTAATTAAATAGCGAAGTTAATAATAAGCATGTCTTCGGACGTTCAAGTTCAATAAGGACGTTCATTATTTTAAATGAAACTGATACAGTTGATTGCCACAAGAGGTCGCCACCAGTAAATTAATGACTGGAAGACATTTTGTAATTTAGCCTAATTAAAGTTCTTGCTCGAAGGGACTTCCCCGAGATGTAATAAAAGTTTCACTTTAATAAATAAAGTCCGCCATATTGTTACATGAATTATAAGATTTAAAATAAATAAATAATTTAAAACTACTTTTTTTTTACGTGATAACGTCTTATAAATCGATGAAGGCCAACACATACGAAAAAAAGTGTGACGCCATTCTCCCGTACCGCCAAACGTACAGCCAAGTGAGCATTCATTCAAGTTTAGTCTGTAACCCAGAGCAATAGAGCGAATAATCAGTTACACTAATTAAAGTACTTACATGAAAATAACATTGGCTTATAAACATTCACATTTACGTATTCTACAAGTCGGAGTTATGATTTTTCAGAATACAATTTTGCAGCGCCATCTAGTGAATCCATTTGGCGGTACGGGAGAATGGCGTCACACTTTTTTTCGTATGTGTTGGCCTTCATCGATTTATAAGACGTTATCACGTAAAAAAAAAGTAGTTTTAAATTATTTATTTATTTTAAATCTTATAATTCATGTAACAATATGGCGGACTTTATTTATTAAAGTGAAACTTTTATTACATCTCGGGGAAGTCCCTTCGAGCAAGAACTTTAATTAGGCTAAATTACAAAATGTCTTAATTATTACTTATTATTAGTTGTTATTAAGTATTACTAAACTACATATTACTGGTTCTAAATTTTATTGTAAATTTGTATTTTTTGTTTTATTTACATTGGGCATTGTTTTTAATTATTTTTATGGAAAGTTTAAAGAACGACCTTAAGTTTATTTCGAATACAATTTCCGCCTGCTTCCTTTGTGATCGGTATTTTTCCAGTTTTTTTAAAATACTTAAGTTCCTAGTTGTTATGCCTTGTTGGAGAGCTAAGAAAACGGTTATGTTTTTAAAACAATCTGCAAGCCAAGTTTGATATAAGTTTTTTTGGTTTTTAAGGCATTTTAGTGGACGAAAATTTCAAAAAATATTGAAATTATATCGTTTGTCGTCTCGCATTTTTAAAGTTGGACCGATAACTGTTGTTTTAATATTGATAAATAAGCATTGTTTAATCGTTTTTATAAATCAAAAGAAAAAATTTGATTTAAATTGATACTTTTTTTTAATACATTTTTTGTGTTGCATTTTCGACTTATTTTGAATAAAGCTAAAGACCATGTTAACTCAAAAATGGTTCACTTTTAGCAAAATGCATATGGGGGTTAAAATTATCACAAATAGTCACCCCTATCACCTCCTAACGGGAATACGTCGGATTACCAATAACCCTGTAGGTATATAAGTTTGTTTGCTATCTTATATCTACAAAAAAAAGTCATCACAACCCTTTCTTTGTCCCACTGTTGGGCACGGGTCTCCTCTCAGAATGGGAGGGTTAGGCCTTAGTCCACCACGCTGGCCAAGTGCAGATTGACAGCCTTCACATGCCTTCGAGAACATTATGAAGAACCTCAGCCATGCAGGTTTCCTCACGATGTGTCCTTCAACATTCAACGTTATAGCAAGTGACATTTAATTTCTTAAATCGCACGTAACTTAGAAAAGTCATTGGAGCGTACCGATGGGGTTTGAAATAGAAAAAAAAATACATCACATAGTTTATTACATAGCAAAAGAGTGTTAACATTGTATCTTCGCTAACTCACTAAGTGTTTGCAGTGTTTTCTTCTCGCTCACTCTTCGCTTCCGGAGTTGGCCACGGCGAAAGCGCTCGCCCCCTCCCCGCCGGAGCCGTTGGCCGTGGCGAGTGCGATCGCGTCGCCAAACCCAGCGTTGGCCAGAGAGACCGCGTTGGCACCGTCACCATTAGCATTAGACACGGCTACAGCATCACCACCACGTTTCTTTGGTGTTTTGGGAGTTTCTGGTTTTTTAGGAGTTTCAGGTTTTTTAGGAGTTTCTGGTGTTTCTGGTTTTTTAGGAGTTTCTGGTGTTTCTGGTTTTTTTGGTGTTTCTGGTGTTTCTGGTTTTTTTGGAGTTTTTGGTGTTTCTGGTTCTTTAGTTGGTTCCGGGGTCTTATCGCAAGGATCGCATTTCTTGGCTGGTGCATCCGGTTTATGAGACTTTGGCATCTTACCCATCAACGCCATAAGGTCTATAAAAAAAAATTATGTAGATCATTGTGGAATTTAATATGAAAGTCCGTCCGCTGGTCTGGAAGTTTGATTTGATTGGAACTAATTTCTAGCTCTGGTAATATTTTTGACAGTTAAATTTTTGACATTAATGTCAATATTTTCAATGTACTTGTAACACTGTGTGAGATATCTATCGTTAAGGGGGTGCAGCGCGGAAAAAGATATTCTTTCACCACGTCTTATACAATGTACCTAATGTGTAATGAAATGTGATGTTATTTCTCAAAAATGAGTACCTAATTTACATCATTTTTAAATCGTCCTACGTATTATGTTTGACCAGCTTGAAACAGACCCTGGTTTCCCAACTTGTTATATTGATATTGTTTCTTGTTCATTATACAACCTAAACTACAAAAAATCAATGGTTGTCTGTAAAGTCGGTGTGACTTTGACTTTGGTATTTGAGACTTCTTGTAGAATACGTAAATGTAATAAACTATACCTAATTAGTGCAACCGATTATCCGCTCTATTGCTATGGGTTACAGACTAAAATTGAATGAATGCACGCTTAGCTCAATGCGATGGCGTAACACTTGGCGGTACGTTTGGCGGTACGGGAAGTGACGTCACGCTTTATTCGTATATACTTGTAGTGTTGGCTTCATCGATTTATAAGACGTTATTACGTCAATACTAAACATGTGTAAATGCTATATTTTGGATCGATTTTAGACTAAAATCTTAATAATCCTCCATAGTTTGCATTACTTACCTTCCATAGACATGGCTGAAACAGAAAAAATGTAGTTAGATAACTTTTTTTATTTTATTTTACTAACAAATTTTATTATTTTATTACAATTATTTTACAGCAATTTTATAAAATTTACGCAGATATCTTAATTATAATACGGTGTATGTGTAGTGGCCGGGAGTCACCACTCACCGCCCTTTTACTGTCACCCTGTTGGACACGCGTCTCCTCTCGCCACGCGTCCACCACGCTGGCCAAGAGCCGATCGGCAAACCTCACATGCAGAACTATAAAACATGCGGTTATATATCGATGTTTCCCTTCACAGTTACAGCATGTGCCGTTTTTTAAAGTTGACATACTCGTAACATAGAAAGTAATGACGGGCCCGCTGGCGCAATCGGTGACCCTGTCTGTTGCGCCAGGTCGTGGGTTCGAATCCCACTCAGGACAAAATATTCGTGTGAACACTTGTATTTGTTAAGAAAAGTCCTCGAATGGAGACCACTGGGAAAATGGAGCACAGTCGCCCGACGAGGTGGAGGGACGACCTGTAGAAGACGGATGGAAAGCGCTGGATGCAGAAGGCACAGGACCGGTCGGAGTGGTGTCGTTTAGGAGAGTCCTATGTCCAGCAGTGGACCTCAAAGGGCTGATGAATGGATGGAACGTAAATTTTAATATTTTTTTTAAATTATAATTTAAGAACCTCGTCCTTTTTTAAAAGCTTTTATTTAACTTCACTCGTATGTATGTGTGTATGACTATGTATGTCCTGGAATCTTGCAATCAATATTTCACCCACTTCCACTGAAGCTATCGAGCTGAAATCTGGCACACATATTTTGTTCCGATGACAATGCACGAAAATAAATAGATAAATAAATAAAAAGTTATAAAAACCTTTTAAAAAAATTTGTTTTTTTAATGCTTTTTTTGAAGTCGGTTTAAAGTGAATTTTGGTCGAATATCGACCACTCGGCTATCACTAGATTGTATAAGGACTTACTTGGATAAGCCTCGACTGCCATGAGGCACTGGAAACAGAAAAGGCTTAAGTTAGTACAGTAGACAGTGCTGCGTGCTCGTTTCCTACCTGTTATCCTTACACAGCTTAAAAAATATAATAAATCGCTTTGAAGCTACAAAGCCGGCCATCGTCATAGTAATTATTAGTTTAATCTCTTATATCTGTGTGTTTCAATCAGTCTTATTCAATCGTGTTATAAATACCTAAATATCAATAATTCACGTGAAACTTTTATTCATAATTAAATCGCTGCATGGAGGGGGTGCCCGCAGCTTCGCTCGCGTAGAATTAGACATAACAATAGTTTCGTTTACACCTAGTAATATTATAATAGCCTATGTCGCTCAGTGAAGACGCAGCTTCCTAATGGTGAAAGAATTTTTGAAATCGGTCCAGTAGTTTTTGTGTGAAAACATTACAAATAAATCTTTCCTCTTTTTTTTATGATTACAAGATAGTAAACGAACTTGCTGCACCACCCATCCGCTGCCGCCCATGACAACTGTGACTGTCTTTGAACAAGACTCAATTAGGGACTGGGATGGTTAGTCCTGTTAGTTGGTGTTAGTAATAGTCCAGTTAGTACTTATTAGTAGGAGTCTCGTTCCAAGTCAGTCACAGATGTGTTGCTACCCTTGAGGACTAAGATGGTCGTCTCTAAAGATGTGTAACCGGAGACCACACCTTTCCAACCGGACCATAATTGCTTTAAAAACAATTATTACATGGCAGAAATGCAATTAGGTTTCATATAAAACCTATTTGGTTCCCTATAGGCTCTACCACCTAGTAATAATATTAGTATAGATAGTTATAGAAGTATAGATATCTATATTAAATGGTAATGTGATTGTTGGTTTTTCTTTCTTCCCCTGATTATATACATCGCTTGTAGAGTGACTTATGTTATCTAGTAGGTAAAGCACGTCGTCTCCACCCGAGGACTTCTCTAACCCATTAGCTAAGGGTCCAGCGACGTGGCCTGTCCACTGCCACATCGCAACGCAACTCATCGTAAAAATGTACAGACTTACCATTACAAAACACACGGCCGCGACCAACTTCATGGTGAGTACTAATTTGGTGATTTTTAGCTCAGAGTAACACTCAAATTGTCCGTAAAGTAAGAGTTCATTATATTATATACCGCAACAGAACAATACCTCATGCGTATGTATAGCTGAAGCTGTGTCAATAACGTTTGTTGTCTCTCTGTCTGCATGCACTTATGGCTTTGACTCATGTCTAGACAAAAAGTATTCGGCGATATCATTGTCTTATTATACCTAATTATGGACGTCGGGTCAGCGTTTAAAAATGTGCGAGCCAAATGAGCTACAAAACGCAATAAGAGCTACAATTCATAAGACGCACATATAAGAGCGTCAGTCACTATACCCATCGCAAGATATATAACAAAAATTTCATTCGCTTTGTTGGTTTTTTCACCTTAATTAAATATTTCTTGTGTACGTGTGTATGTATCTGAAATCTTAAACGGCTGGATAGATGTTGATGAAATGTTTGGTGTGTTCAAGGGGATTTGAGAATGTTTTAGATTCACAATTTGGTCCACTGGAAAATGTTTTTTAAACGAGATTTTCAGTAGTTTTATTTTTAACCGTCAATTGGCAATACAGACGATTTTATAGTATTTTACGCGACATTTTAAACCCCACAGACAGTGCTGCGGGAGGTCTAGAGCATACTCTACCACGCTACTCCAATGCGGATTGGTGGAGGGGTTTGTGGCCAACCCAGTGTCGAATATTTTCTCAAGCCACCCGAAGGTCTTCGACAAGGCTTAACGACTGTTTCCAGCATTGAAAACAACCGGGACCGACGGCTTTACGTGCCCTCCGAAGCGTCCATGAAATATTTGCCACTAGCGGTCACCCATCCACAAACCGACCGCGCCCGTCGTTGCTTAACCCTTTCGATCACATTGAATCGACGCGAGCCATTGGGCTATGGACGCTACAACTGTGACGCTATCAACAGCTGATGGTCTTGGGACCATCAGCTGTTGATAAATAAGCTGAACAAGACTCAGGACTGGAATGGTTAGTCCAGTGGTAAGTTAGGAATGAGAAAAAAAACGTTAGTTGGTCAGTTAGTTACTAGGTAGGAGCGCTGGACAGCGACGTATGGCAGGAAAATAACTGTAAAATATTTTGCAAATATATAATTTATTATTATAATTCAAACAACATTATTTTATAAATAATTTCAATTGTATGCATAAAACTTGTATTTAAAAGATTATTAGTAAAATACATAAGAAGCACATTCTACTTCTATAAAGATTAAACAGGGAAGTGGGAACAAATTAAACAAAAAAATATATTTTATTTTGAAGGGGCTTCCCCTTTAATCTTAATTCATCTTAATCTTCTTAATCACAGGAATCGTGTTTTTTTTCTTTCTTAGGTTTTTCACCACATCCTTTGTCCTTTGGCTTGGGTGGTTCCTGATCACAGGGTGGTTGTGGTTTTGGTTTCGAGCCACCACCATCGCAATCGCCACCTCCTGTGAATATAATGGTTCGTAAAACCTGAACTTGATTTCGACAATTTCGATACCCCCGAAACATACTAATACTCTATCTGTCTCGCTTTCACGCCAAAACTACTGAACCGATTTAAGAGGACACCAGTCGACCGTCACCTTTGAAGAATAGGTTTTTACCAAAAATATTGCCGTCGCGCTGACCCCCAACCTTACCCCTTAGCGTGCGATAGAGAGAAGTGCAGTCTCGAACTGATTTTACCTACGTAAAATTAAGAAAATCGTCCTTTCGTAATCCCCTGTTTCCTCCTCGAAATCTAGACCGATTTCAATATTTCTTTCAGTTAAAATGTAGAACAGGGTCTAAGCTATGCCCGCACGTTTTGCTTTTTTGGGATATGTTAGTAATTACCAGTTTGCTTGAGGTTTGAAAATGTATGTAAAAAAAGTCGATTTTTTTGATTTTAAAAGATTTTTTTTCTCTTCTATTAAGCAAATTATGAAAAAAAACAAAACGTACAGGCATGGCAGAGGTACGTATAAATCGTATGGTATTTTTTTTTATTCTGTAACTTCTTTATCCTAGGAGGAAACAGGGGACTACGTTTGTATGGAAAAAGTGTCGACTCATATCCTCTTAAATGAAATTTGGTATGCAGATAGTCTAGCTAGAGCCTGAGAAAGGACATAGGCTACTTTTTATTTGGAAAAAAGTGCAGTAGAGGGTTGAAAAGGGGGATGAAAGGTTATATGAAAGTATTGTCATTTTCAGAACTAGGAGCATAACATTTATATTTTAGGCTGTTGATTAGATAATAATATGAATAAATATGGCATTCAATGTTTGGAAAAATGTTACCCTTAAGGGTGTAAAATAAACATAGGGGATAACACATTTACGGATTCATTACAAATTTGTGGAGCTAAAGTTAACGCGTTAAGAAAAATCTATAACTAAGTCTAATTCAACGCGAGCGAATCTGCGGGCGTCCACTTGTTTATAATAAATCTACGGGTGCCGCCCCAGGCTGTCGAGCTCGCCTCTTACTCACAAACCCTGGGCACTTTTGTAAGTAATGAAACATCATGAGGAAACCTGCATGCCTGAGATTTCTCCATAATGTTCTCGAAGGTATTTCAAGTCTGCCAATCCGCACTTGGGCAGCGTGGTGGACTAAGGCCTACCCCTCCAATTACGAGGAGAAAATAATCATTGGAAACATCGCAAAAAAAAGGTTGATCGCACACGATAGACGCGAGCCATTGCGCTAGAAATATGTCTGTTCAATTGAACAATCAAACTTACCTTTGCCTTTAATTCCTTTAAGCTTATCTATGCCGACTGGAAAAAAAACAAACAAGAATTGAATTAATTAAATGTAATTAATAATAATATTAATTTAATTAATTATTACACAGCGTTCGGCAGTAAAGTTTAGCTCTGAACGAAATCCGAAGGGGATAGATGCGCATGTGCGCACTCCACCAATCCGCATTGGAGCAGCGTGGTGGAGTATGCTCTAGACCTCCCGCAGCTGCGTCTGTGGGGGAGACCCGTGCCCAGCAGTGGGGCATAATGCGTCTGACGAACCAGTCGGCGCTTACGACTGACAACCCGTTCGCCCCGCGCCAGATTATACCATAATATCGACACACACACACACACACACACACACAGCGCAAGCCTCTCCAGGCTCCGCAAAACCTCGCCCAAAACTTACTTTCTTTTTATTTTATTTATATAACTATAAATTTATATTTTTTAGTGACGATAAAATGAAGTGTTAATAAAATAACCATAAATTAACTTACAAAAAGTTCCTTGGGCTAGGTACACCGCACACTGGAATAAAATTTGAATTGACATTATAGAGAAAATTATATCTGAACGAAATTCATAAGGGATAGCTGCCCATGGGGTAAAGATGCGGAGGATAATACGGCTGGCGAGCCTATCAGCGCTCACGACTTCCAACCCGTTCTCCCCACGAAACTGTTTGTAGGTGGTAGAGCCTATAGGGAACCAAATAGGTTTTGTATGAAACACAATTGGTTCCATATAGAGTTCACCCGGGGCAGTACCACCACCCGCCACGGTACCTATTACCATTTCTGCCGTGTAATAATTGTTTTTTTTATTAATTTTTATTTTTTTCTATTTTTTAGTATTTGCTGTTAGGTATAGCGGCAACAGAAATACATCATCTGTGAAAATTTCAACTTTCTAACAGACGGACGGACAGACGAACAGCGAAGTCTTATTAATAGGGTCCCATTTTACCCTTTGGGTACCGAACCCTAAAATTCACATCGACCCATTATTTCATTGAGGAAAAAGTACAAATCCAAGAATCCAACAAACACACCGTCCCATTTATATTAGTAATATTACTAATAATATTAATACTTAATAATTTTATTAATAGGGTATTATCAATTACTAAGGATATTAATAACTCACCGCCAGGATCAGGAGAACCAAAGTCAGTTTCATGTTGAATATCGATGGTGATGCTAAACTTGCAACAGTTAAAATGCAATTTGATCCAAAACTTTGCCAACTAGCTTTTATATCAAATCGTTATTTATTCAACACACAATAATCTTCATGTAGATCTATTATAATATTAGATACACAAAAGAATGAATGCACATTTGAATAAATAAACTTTCAAATATGTTGTGTACATTGTTTAGATCTGACGTAGCTTGGTACACAACTAATTAAATAGCGAAGTTAATAATAAGCCTGTCTGGACGTTCATTTTAAATGAAACTGATCCAGTTTATATTGCCACAAGAGGTCACCACCAGTCCTCAAGGTTAGCAAATAGTATACCTAGTACCACAGAATACTTAATAGTGCTAGGACCGAGTAAGGAGTATTAAGAAAGGCCTATGTCCAGCAGGGGGCTATGAAAGGCTGATGGATGGAACCGACTTCAAAACTAAAGTCAGAAATAATAGTAATTCGTTTGTATGCACAGGTCCATACTCCACCACACAGCTCCAATATGGATTCATTCGTTTATTCATGTAATATTTTGAAGTCAGGCCAAGTTTCATGTTGATAAACTGCCAGGATAATTGAAATTAACTATAACAAAATAAAAATGGCAATCTGTAAAGTCGGTTTACGGACGATTATTTTACATGATAACGTTATAAGAAAAAAACCTTTATCTTCACTGATAAAAAATTAAGCTACCAAATGCTTTTAACAATAAATTAAAGACTGGAACAACTTACTGTGTCTTGTCGAATCCCACTGCGAATTTCAGCCGGCGTAAACAAAGTAGGCCGCGCAAAAATATCGCTAGCGCCATCTATGCACTGCCAGGTGAATCAGTGACGTCAAAAAAAGTAGTATTAAATTATTTATTTATTTTAAACCTATTATTGCATGTGACAATATGTCGGGCTTTATTTATTTATTTATTTTACAGTCAACATCTTGCTTTTACAGTTTTAAGATCAAATACAAGTGTGAATTTATCTACATATACATACATTTTTATGCTATGGTAATCATGGTAATCAACACCACAGGGTAATATTTTAATAAATCATCGTTTAATACGTACTAATGCCTAATTAATTATACGTAATAATGCATTTTTAATGCCTAATGGCATTATCTACCTGTCAATCATGGGCGTTATATTAACAGTACTAGTTAAGCAACTAAATTGAGTACATTAATGCTAATTGTACTCAAGATTGATTTAAAAAAAATGTTAATTTTTAAAAGTACGCGTACGCCACCTTGTATCGATTAGCTAAACTTTTATAATAAATGCAAGGCCGTAGTTGAACTATTCCATTAACAAGTATGGAATATTACTTTTAATAAAATTGTATTAATAACTCTTTTCTACATATTAATACTTATTAATTAATTTTTTTTTTTTTTTATGGATATAGAATAGCAAACGAGCTTGCAAGCACCACCCATCCGCTGCCGCCCATGACAACTGTGACTGACTTTGAACAAGACTCAATTAGGGACTGGGATGGTTAGTCCAATTAGTTGAGAAAGTTAATTAGAACATTAGTTGGTCAGTTCGTTAGTAGGTATGAGGACTGGGGACTGTTAGTAATAGTTAGTCCTGTTAGTTGGTGTTAGTAATAGTCCAGTTAGTACTTGTTAGTAGGAGTCTCGTTCTAAGTTAGTCACAGATGTGTTGCTACCCTTGAGGACTAAGATGGTCGCCTCTAAAGAAGTGTAACCGGAATCCACACCTTTCCAACCGGACCACAATTGCTTTAAAAACAATTATTACACGGCAGAAATGGTACTAGGTACCGTGGCGGGCGGTGGTACTGCCCCGGGCGAACTCTATATGGAACCAATTAGCTTTCATATAAAACCTATTTGGTTCCCTATAGGCTCTACCACCTACCATAATATTTATTTACAATAGTGAGTCAACATTACAGGTAAGTCCTCAATGCGTTAAACTTCGACTCTGAACCTATTTTATAAGTAACTTGTGGACGCCCCGCAGCTTCGCTCGCGTGGAATTAGACAACATAGTTTCGGTTACACCTAGTAATATTATATAGCCTATGTCGCTCAGTGAAGATGCAGCTTTCTAATGGTGAAAGAATTTATGAAATCGGTCCAGTAGTTTTTGTGTGAAAACATTACAAACAAATCTTTCCTCTTTATAATATTAGTAGTAGGTATAGAATACTTCAATTTAGCGGCAGTTCTGCGAAGTGCAGCTGGTGACGACCAGTACAAGTGTAAGCTAGGGTCTGAAGGACAGGATACCATTGAGCAAGGTCAAGGCTTGTACCAGAGCGGTGACTGGTATATACCTACTTATAGGTTTCAAAGTCAATGTTAAAGTCAAATATGTAATTAATTTCGCTATGTATTTGGACACGCTTATTACATACCATTCTCATATTGTATGTTAATCATGTACCTATCGTTGTAATAATAATAATATCGTTGGTGCAATAATCTATACTACTATACTAATAGGTATTTTAAAGAGGATGACGGGCCCGTTGGCGCAATCGGTAGTGACCCTGCCTGTTACGCCAGGGGTCGTGGGTTTGAATCCCACTCAGGACAAATATTCGTGTGACGAACACTTGTGTTTGTTCAGTGTCTCGATGTTAATATTATCGATTTAAGTATGTATTTAAAAATATCTATGTGTATCAGTCTCTGACACCCATATCACAGGCTCGCGCCTTCTTTGGGGTCAGATGGCCGTGTGTGAGAATGTCCAACATATTTATTTATTTGTAATGTTTTCACACAAAAACTACTGGACCGATTTCAAAAATTCTTTCACCATTAGAAAGCTGCATCTTCACTGAGTGACATAGTTTTTGTATGTATGTTTGTAATATTGAATAACCGCCTCCCTCCCATGCCCGGTCATGCCCGGAGGGTAGTCCAATTGTGTCTGGACGCAAAAAAAAACGGTGACAGCCCAGTGGCTATCGAACTTTTTTTTTAAAAGAATACCGATAGGCTTTATTCTCTCTCGGCCTTCACTAGGGCATAGGATAAGAATATTGTAAACTCTTCCTAAAGCCGATGACCATAATAATATAGATAGTCTATCGTGACTTAGAGCTTAGCTTAGTGGTAGGTAATTATTGTAAATTAGCCTTAAGGCAGGTTAGGCACCCGTGTAGGATTAGCTATTCATTCAATGATCAATAGCTAATTCTTTGCCTTTTATTGATCAGTTTAGTATAGCATTAAACTTGTATCTCTTTTCTTTAAGCAGTTTGTAGTTACCTAGACTTTCGTGAAGCGTGTCTAATCACCTCATAGCGAAATAAATTATTTGACTTTGAACTCGCCTCGAGCGGTCCGGATTCAAACCTAAGCGGCACGCACCAATGACTTTTTAGTTATGTGCGATTTAATAAATTAAATGTCACTTGCTGTAACGGTGAAGGTTACGTCGTGAGGAAACCTACATGCATTTGAGTTTATCATAATTCTCTCGATGGCATGTGAAGTCTGGCAATCCGCACTTGGCCAGCGTGGTGGACTAAGGCCTTATCCCTCCCATTCTGAGAGGAGACGTGCCCAACAGTGGGACAAAGAAAGGGTTGTGATGGAGTGGATCAAAGATTTAAAAAAAATCGAGGTTTTATTTGTTGATTTATTAATTAATAAGTACAATAATTTAGTACAGGAAGTAGCGTCGATAGCCCAACGCTGAGCCGTCGGTCCCGATTTCAATGGTGAAAACGATACTATATACACATCTATATATAAATCTATGTGCATGAATTATATACAATTATTTATATGTATGAAGTTTGCATAGAAATTTGTATTTTTTTTTAACTTACCAGGAAACATATTACATAGATAGTTTAACTAAAACTAAACAAAGAAATATTTAAAAAGAATTAATCAGTCTGAAGAAGTTTTTTTTCCGTATTTATTAATATGGTTCTATCTATCGTTTTAATTATTAGACATGCCAGGCAGTGCCGGATTTAGGGGAGGGCAACCGGGGCCACAGCCCTGGGCCTCCACAAAAGAGACTCCCCCCAATAGACTTCGGAAAAAAAAATGTTTCACTGTAAACTATAGTATGTAGTCCGTGACACTAGTAAACAACTTTTCTTTTGATATTTTTTTTCGCTGTTTTACCTTTACCTTTGTACAAACATGATTATATTGTTCTTCAATATTAACAGAAATCATTGATCTATATTTGTTCACTCCAATCAGGCAATCAGTAAAACGTCAAAATCTCAAATGGCCCTGATGAGCTCTTGCAATTTCCTAATAGAAAGGAAAAGGAATTATCGCAGCATTGAAAGTGACACTTCGGGAACTGGATTTCCTAGAAATCATTATCCGTTAGTTAACGCTATAATTTAATTTTAGACACCTAATTCTTGTATCCGATTATATTTTTGTACTAAAAGTATATACTTTGTTTCACAATAAATTATTGATTGAAAAGAAATTTTTCATTTCATTTGGAAAATAATGGGGCCAGGCCGCCACTCCTTTGTTGCCCCGAGGCCTCCAGAACTCTAAATCCGGCCCTGATGCCAGGCTTTGTGATTCAATAAAGCCTTATAAAAAAGATTGCCTCTCTTCAGCCCTCATTAATCCACTTCTTTGAATAGACCAAAGCACTCCACAGCCTAATAAAAATTCAAGCTTAATTAATATAGTTTCAATAATTCTGTCCACAAAACAAAGATTGACAGGTATGAAGTTCTCTCTATTCCACAAGAGATGGCGCTATTAACTAAATGTCCATTATTGACTTCACAATGAGCGAAATTATCAAACACATAATTAATTATTGTTTATCAATCACTGCAGTCTCGACTCAACATATTCGGGCTGAAAAGAAAAATAAACAATATTAATAATCAATATTACACTCTACATTACACACACACACACAATGGTGATGAATTGCTGATAAGCCTAAGCTAAGCTACTGCTGAGGTCAAGAGCATACTCCACCATGCTGCTCCATTGCGGATTGGGGATCCCACGCACCACAATCTTAATCAATTCTTCTACAAGGCTTCACTACCGTTTGACAATAAAAAACTGGAACCGACAACTTATCGTGCCCTCCGAAGCACGAAAGCGCATTATCTACGCAAGCCTATGTTCTTTACTATTGCCTTACACCGCAACCCTTTCTTTGTCCCACTGTTGGGCATGGATCTCCTCTCAGAATGGGAGTTAGGTTAGTCCAACACTCTGGCCAAGTGTACATTGGCAGACTTCATATTCGAGAACATTATGGACAAGTCTCGGGCATGCAGGTATCCTCGCGTTGTTTCCTTCACCGTAACAGCGGGTGACATTTAATTTCTCAAATCTCACATAACTTAAACATTTGTGCGTGCTGCTTGGTTTAGAACCCGGACCGCTGGAGTGAGTTCTATAGCCACTGGGCTGTCACCGCTTTGACAGTCACAGATTTGAGAGATGAGTTGAGAATACTCATCATCACAACTCTTTCTTTGTCCCACTGTTAGGCACGGGTCTCTCAGAATGAGAGGGATTTAGGCCTTTACTATACAGTTCCGACAACATAGATAATGAGTATTCATTATCCTATAATCATGCTATGAAAATAAAAAATTGTTATTTTATTAATAAAATAATTTCCGACCGTCATTTGTCGGAACTGTATAGTATATATATTCCATATTCGCCACGCTCGCCACGTTCGCTACGCTCGCCACGCCAAAAATTTGGTTTGCCCTCCGCCTAAAGATGTTTCACATCAAAAAAAAATTTACATACCGAAACAAACCAAAAGGAATCCTTTTTGAAGTTCATTCTGGCAATAAATCCCATTTCAGATTCCGGTGCTATTGTGTGCAGATGCAGATGGTGGACACTCCGGAACGGTGGCCAGTGGTAGCCGTGCCTTACATCCTCCAGTGACAGGTTGTTCTTAAGCAGCAACTCCTTAGATACTGTTAGCATCTTTGATACTGGAAAGGTCAAACGTTTGTTTCTGTACAGTGAGAATTCTTGCCACTTTTGTTTTGCTATTTTACTAAACTATTACTTGTTTTTAGGGTTCCATACCCAAAGGTTAAAACGGGACCCTATTACTAAGACTTCGCTGTCCGTCTGTCCGTCTGTCACCAGGCTGTATCTCATGAACCGTGGTATTTAGACAGTTGAAATTTTCACAGATGATGTATTTCTGTTGCCGCTATAACCACAGCCCTTTCTCAGTCCCACTGTTGGGCTCGGGTTTCCTGTCAGAATGGGAGGGAGTAGGCCTTAGTCCACCACACTAGCCAAGTGCGGATTGGCAGACTTCACATGCCTTCGAGAACATTATGAAGAACTCTCAGGCATGCAGGTTTTCATACGATGTGTCCTTCACCGTTACAGCAAGTGACATTTAATTTCTTAAATCACACATAACTTAGAAAAGTCATTGGTGCGTGCCGCTTGGGTTTGAACCCGGACCGCTCGAGTGAGAGGCGAGTTCGATAGCCACTGGGCTGTCACTTGCAAGCAGGGAGGAGTTACATGTCATTCATAAAAAAAGGTATTGCATTCTCTGCTAGTCAATCGAAGGAAGGAAGGAATTCTTCCATTTGATTGCTGGCGCGAAAGAGATGGTATCATCAATAAGATAAATGTGTGGATAGAACGTCTTAGAAGCCGACGGGGTTCACCCCTGGAGCAGTTGCCCGGATAGAAGGACCATCCTTACATCCGAATTCCCTCACGCAGGAGCGCTCACAGCGCCGCGAAAGAGGAGGAAAGGTTTCGTTCGCTTTTATTTTACCTGTCCTGTCATTCCGAGAACTAAGCCTTACTCAACAGGGTTACAATAAATGGGAGCAATGGTGATAAAGTCAGTTATCATACCTAGTTCCTTGTCCGCTGCAGTAAGGCATTTCACGTCATCTATATGTCGCTTAGGAATGGTCAGAGTATGGTATCTACTTGCGGGCTTAATATCTCTAAATACGACAACCTCCTCGTCTTCGTATAAAATATCAGCGTCCCTCAACTTGTTAACAATATTGCAGAATATGCAGGACGACATCTCTGGCTGCGCCATTTAGCTAGTTTAATTGTTTATTGATGTATAAATTGAACTTTGAACAAGGTGGTTGATAAGATAAGGTTCTATTGTCTTAATCTAATCTATCTATGGTTTTTTACGTCCGTCTGAATGACATTTTATGGATTGGAAATATTGGAATTGGAATTAATTGAAATTGATTGAAATCATGGAGGAGAAAAGATTGAAATTGAACCTTTATTTCTGTTATCAATGAATTGAACTGATGAGATGACAGGAACTGGAGCTGTCATAATGACATTTAAACTTAAGGTGGTTTAAATGATTCCAGTCGGTAAGTTACGTACTTCAAGTCGTTGATGTCAAGCTTTAATCGAATTTCATCATTAGTTTATGATCCATCTCGCGAGGTTGTAAACTATAAATTCATCAATCCATTCATCCATCAGCCTTTGAAGACTACTACTGGACATAGGCCTCTCCTAAACGATACCACTCAGACCGTGCCTTCTGAATCCAATTCCAATCTAATAAATTATAGTTTTAGAATACCCATTTAAACTTTTTTTTTTTTTTTTTATGGATACAGGATAGCAAACGAGCTTGCAGCACCACCCATCCGCTGCCGCCCATGACAACTGTGACTGACTTTGAACAAGACTCAATTAGGGACTGGGATGGTTAGTCCAATTAGTTGAGAAAGTTAATTAGAACATTAGTTGGTCAGTACGTTAGTAGGTATGAGGACTGGGGACTGTTAGTAATAGTTAATCCTGTTAGTTGGTGTTAGTAATAGTCCAGTTAGTACTTGTTAGTAGGAGTCTCGTTCTAGGTCAGTCACAGATGTGTTGCTACCCTTGAGGACTAAGATGGTCGCCTCTAAAGAAGTGTAACCGGAATCCACACCTTTCCAACCGGACCACAATTGCTTTAAAAACAATTATTATACGGCAGAAATGGTACTAGGTACCGTGGCGGGCGGTGGTACTGCCCCGGGCGAACTCTATATGGAACCAATTAGCTTTCATATAAAACCTATTTGGTTCCCTATAGGCTCTACCACCTATGTATAAAAAACAAAAATCAACAATAAAAACAAACAAATAAGCTAAAGAAAAGTGAAAAACAAATATTCGTTGTTATTTTTCGCATACCTGATAGGCGTGTACTGAAATTTAAAAAAAGGAGTCAGTCGATGGGAGCAGTGAGCACACGTGTGCGAAATAATTTTAAAATTGTAATAATAAAGTGTTCACAAGTTTTATACCCTACAGTAGTAGCGTCCATAGCCCAATGGCTCGTGTCGATTCAATGTGATCGAAAGAGTTAAGCAACGACGGGCGCGGTCGGTTTGTGGATGGGTGACCGCTAGTGGCAAAATTTCATGGACGCTACCGTGCTTCGGAGGGGACGTAAAACCGTCGGTCCCGGTTGTTTTCAATGGTGGAAACAGTCTTCAAGCCTTGTCGAAGACATTCAGGTGGCTTGAGAACATTCGACACTGGGTTGGCCACTAACCCCTCCACCAATCCGCATTAGAGCAGCGTGGTGGAGTATGCTCTAGACCTCCCGCAGCAGTGTCTGTGGGGGAGACCCGTGCCCAGCAGTGGGACGTCTATGGGTCGCAGTGATACCCTACAGCAGTGGTGGGCAAACTTTTTTAATGGCGGGCCACATAGGTTTAGAAATTCCAGAGGAGGGCCAGAATTATAGAAAAAATGAATTTTGTGTTAAAGCTTTTAATATAATTTTATAAAACATTACAGCATTAAACACAAATATTACAAAATACCTTTTACCCTTAAAAATAATAATCAATTTAACTTTTATTCGAAGACTCTGCCTTGTTAGCCGTGTGAGATATGTGGAATTATTTTTGTTTTTTCCATAATATTTTCGAAAGCTGTTTCCAGCTGTGTGGCGCCTGAGTTCACTCGCCCCGCCGCCCGCGCCTCTCATTTCACCACGCTTTGCGCACCGTATTCAGGGCCGGATTTAGGGGAGGGCAACCGGGGCTACAGCCCCGGGCCTCCACAATAGACTTCGGAAAAAAAAGTTTCATATTCCGACTAGTAAACACTTGTAAACAGCATTTCTTTTTTTTTTCTTTTTTTTTTTTGCTGTTTTACCTCCACCTTTACCTTTGTACAAACATGATTATACTGTTCTTAAATATTAACAGAAATCATTTATCTATATTTTTATATGTTTGTTAAATACTAAAATAATCTACTCGGTTTCACAATAAATTATTGATTGAAAAACTCGACTGAAAAAAGTTGTTCAGTAAAAAAATAAATTGGGGCCAAGGGTCTTCCACTCCTTTGTATTACGCAACACATGAACTACGCGGCTAGTTTAGCTTCACCTATAGGTTATGCATCTATTATTCTAATAAGTAGAATCTACTTTTTCTTCTCGACCGTCAAAACGTAATTAGAACGGGCCATATACTATCCATGTCGACGGACCCTCGGCGGGCCGGATTAAATACTTTCGCGGGCCGGAGTTTGCCCATCACTGCCCTACACTGTCAGTAAAAAACTTGCGACTTTAAAACGCATCGGACTGAGTTAAAAATCAGGTGCATGACAGGAAGAGACAGCTACCGAACCACTGCTGCCCTACGCGAAAGCATAAAATATAGCAGAATAGCGGGTACGTTTTTCTCATCTTCTCTTTTCTACAAAAACTTATTTCACACAAAATCATTACTAGTTCTTCCGATGGAAAAAGTCCCGCCCTATGCATGGAACTGCTGATTTTGAGGCAAACAACTTTATCGGTCGGAATTGAATTTAAAGTCAACAATCAATACAGTCAATCTGGGTAACTTTGGCCGTAGTTATAACTTTGGCCCAATATTATATTTCCGATTATTATTATTTTTTACAAATTGCCTTAATTGATAAAAAAATAATTTTACAACTAATAGATAGAAGGTATCTTCGTAAACGTATTTCACCCGCCGAAATGTGTCATTTGTCAATGACAAAATTCAAAAGTTGCCTTTTTCGTGAGTGCATTATAGACGGTACTTTTCTCAGTGATAAAAAGTAGCATTCAGCGCTGTTCTTATTAGGTTTTGAATGGTAAGTTGCAATGTATTGTGTTACCAACTTGTCTGCCTATCATTTAATAAATTTTTTGCAATCTAAAATACAGTATTTTTTCTAGAAACATCTAAAATATTTCAAAACTACTTTGGAGTTACTATATCAGGGTAACATTGGCCCGGGATAAGGTTACACTAATATTTTACTATCATACTAATATGTTGCCAGATTTTGGAAAATGTGTCGAATTTGATATAAATATGTATGTGGTACATTCGATATCGTGAAAAAATCTTTTTTTCCATACAGAAAAAGATATCATGCCTCAGGACGAATCTCTTTAATGACAAAGGCTACAGATTCTTGGATTTGGCCAACGAATCGACCAGAAATAGTGCTATTATCAATTAACAATAATCATAAGTCTTACATGAATCGTAAATAACTCGAAAAGGCAGTTATTTTGAGATAAATGATGATTTTTGGCGATGGAATGGGATGATTAGAAAGGATGACTTTACAGCATTTTTTGATAATTAAGTGGTTACTTTTCAGTTAAAATTTTATTTTTTAACAATTATTTAGATATTTTGAAGGGCCATAACAGCCTGATTTCCTATTTTTCCTATCAATACCAAATAATAAAAGATTTAATAAAAAAATATGTTTCATAGGGCAACATTTTATTTCATACCTAAATTTTCCTTACAAACCTTATCTAAGGTACAAAAAATATTGACTTTGGATGTAGACTATATATTTTTCTGCTAGTATTTAGTGGCCAATGCTACCTAGTTCATTTATTTTGTGAGAAATCATAAAAAACATGCACCAGGCCAGGCCTGGGTCAATTTTACCCCAACTCTAATTGTAACTTTGACCCATCGGTTTTATTACTTTTTCATTTCTTTTTTCTAAGAAACTATCATTATATTGCTCGGTTTATAGAATCAGTGGCTCTCAAAGCCATCAAAAAGTCTTCTTGGATGAGTCTTCCGCACTAATTTAAACATTTATTGCATTTTAATTCCGAAAAGTGGGCCAATGTTACCCAGGCTGACTGTATATGACGAAACATCGTTAAGTTATTAACACACTCGACGATAAGATAAGCATGTATTATCGCTATCGTCGTAGCTGCTTCGATATTGATGCAATATTATTGCCTTATTGTACGTACTTTATCTCTTCTATGTTTCTAGTCTCACTCAAATCGTATAAAACATATCATTGGTATAACGTTGCATACTCAAGGAAACTTCACATCATGGACGTTCACGGACTGTCGCTAATTCACGAATTAAGTACTAGTAATATATAAGTGTAAATGAGCCATGAAACCATAGCCATTTTGATTAATCATTTTAATTTGACAGCTGACAGTACAATTTCATTCGAATTGAAGTTATATTTACTTTGACTGACAGACTACTTTGTTAAATAGGTACCTACTGAAAACTTTGAATTGGAGTCATTGGAGTTAAATTTCGCCTGACTAGCTGACTACTAGAGAAAGAGTTTTGTAAAATTAAATATTAAGTGCCTTTAATAACAATTTATACGTCATTTGTTAATACTTGTTGTGCTTTGTGATAATGTCTAAATTAGCGGAAATAAGGGCACTGTTCGACGCGAGACTCAAGGCTGGTGTTCCTGACCCTCCCGGGTCGTTCGACCCCCGTGACTTGGAAAGATTGAAGAGTGATAAGTATTTGCATAGGGTTCTAGAGCACCAGGACAACAATGTCCAAGCCGCAGTCGACATGCTATGGGATATTATGGTGTGGCGAAAAACTGAGAACATAAACGAAATTAATGAGAACACTGTCAACATTGAATACCTTAGAGAAGGATTATTTTTCCCCCGCGGAAGGGATATAGACAGCTGTCTGATTTTCATTATGAAATCCAAGCTATATGTCAAAGGGCAAAAAAACAATCAGGACTTGAAAAGAGTTATAATTTACTGGCTGGAAAGATTAGAAAGAGAAGAGGATGGTAAAAAACTTACTGTCTTTTTCGATATGGAGGGCTGTGGCTTAAGTAACATGGATATTGAAATCATCATGTACATGGTAACACTGTTCAAGAATTACTATCCGAGCTTTGTTAACTATCTTATTGTTTATCAAATGGCGTGGATTCTCTCTGCCGGGTTTAAGCTGGTTAAGAGTATCCTGCCTGCCAAGGCTGTGGAACGTTTGAAGACAGTTGGTAAGGACAAGTTGAAGGAACTCATCGCTCCGGAACAAGCCTTAACTTGCTGGGGTGGTAAGGACGATTATGAGTTTGTTTTTGTTCCTGAATACCAGAATAATGCAGAACCAAGCACTAAGAAGGTTACCTTCAAGGAAAATGGCAATGCTCATTCCCCTGGGGAGATGCTTAGTCTCAGCACCAACGTTGTTGACTTTAAGACTGTTAAGGATGAAATAACCGGAGAGTTCACCTTGACAAACATGGAGGACAGTGCTATATCATTCAAAATACGCACGACGTCACCTGAAAAGTACCGAGTAAGGCCCAGTTCGGGTGTCCTAGCCATTGGGGCCTCTCAGACTATCCAAATCGTAGTACAGCCAGGCTTCAATGTCAGCTGTGTTAATAAAGACAGATTCTTGGTGTTAGCACTGCAGATTCCAAAGACTGATATGACTCCAAAAGAAATTGCTGACATATGGCAGAGCTCGGGCAAAAGCAAGGTCGATGAGTACAGAATTAAATGTCAGTCGTCAGAAAAAGATAAGTGTGACGAAATGTTACCTGAAAATCTGACAGAGACACCATCCGATATTATAAAGAAGATTCAACAGAATTATCAGTTGTTGGATGAGAAAGTTAATAGCATCAGGATGTACCAGTTAGTCACTATATTCCTGACTGGCATTGTCATTCTATTGGCAGTGGTGTTGTACAAAAGAGTCGACAATGATTATGGTTATTGCTCTCACAAATTATAATTTAATTTATTACAATATATTTATGTTATATTCAAACTCATAAATCACTTTTGCCTGATTTATGAAAGTGTCTAAAATCAGTCCAAAGAGTTAATACACAAAATCAGATCTGTCAAAGATTTCTAAGATGTCAGAAAAGGGGCAAAGTATCTGCGACATCGCTGACATGACATTGAGAAATTAATGTCCTATTATCCTAATCTATCCAATATGATTTTTTTTTCCTTTTGCATAAGCAGTCAAAAGTGGTTCTACTTGGTTATGCACTTATGCATCTTGTCTGTAGTATTAAAAAGTAATATGAGTATTTATCAGAGCTATATATTGCAAGGTATTTATAAAGGGTATATTTTTATGTAAGCATGGTAGTGTTAGGTATATATAGGTAGCCTTAGGAGGATTCAGGATAGACTGATGTTGCACATTAACTGGCTTGGGATATTAGATATATTATGAAAGTTGTAATAGGTGTAGTATTTAGTAATATTTCTTGTGAAAAAGCATAAGTTCAGTTACGTAAAGGATTTTATGCATTGTAGGTAATAGGAATAATATTGTTTGGTTATTAGTGTTGCCATTCTTGAAACAAATTACAATTTTATGTCTTTTTGTTGTATACAAGTTTAACGTGTAATTATAACATTCCCTTTTTTGGCCGAGCGTATCATGCGCCAATGCCAAAACAGAAGAAAAAAAAAACATTCCCTTTCTGCATTTGAGCATATTAAAATATAGCACAGTTAAGTGGAGACCAGATATGATTACTTATACCACTGAGTTAATTGGAATTTACATCAGAGTTTTATGTAAGATATGGTTAGGTTCATAATTTTGAATGCTTTTGAAATCCTATGCTGAAATATTGGTTTAAAATCTATTTACAAATGTTTTCATTATATGCCATTAATCTTTTTTGTCTAGTCAGTAATGAATGTAATCTGTTTACAAATAAAGAGTTAACTATTTTGCAATTTCCAAAAAGCTTTTCCGATTACATTACACAAATAATGTACAGGGTTTCTCTAGATATAAAATTATTCTATAGAAATATGTATATGAATATTCACATCAAACGTAAATTAAAGGTACCTACTTCCTATGATTACGAATTTATGAAACTAATTAAGCACATAGCATTTAGGTATGTATTAAATAAACTTTCGATCAATTGTTGGTCAGTACGTATGTACATAGACATTGGCAATATTTGTTTAAATGAATACACTGATATCACTGTTCCTAGTTGTTATATTTTGTAGGTATACTGCTTGGTAGGACCAGCTTGGAATTCTAATCAATTTTAGCGACCCCGCCGCTGACAAATTCGACCCTTACTAGAGGTGGTGTGAGTTCATGAGACATTCAAGTTAGTGCGATTCAAGAAATGAAGAATGAAGGAAAAGAAAACCACCTTTTTTTTAACGCTGGGAAATGTATTTACGCATTCTGCCCGGTTTATGGACCGAAGCAGATATGTGGGACTCACTGGCTTGGCCGGAATACCCACTAACCAGCGTCAATATGAAACGCCACGGGATCGCATGAGTATTACAACCGTGACGCCTCGACGCTAAAGAAAACCTCACCTGCTGTAACGGCGTAGGAAAAACAAGTAGAAACATGCATAACTGAACTCAATAATGTTAGCCAAGACCTATGAAGTTTGCTAATCCGCACTTGGCCAGCGTTATGTACTATGCCGAATCCCGCACATTCTGAGAGAAGGCTCGATCCCAACAGTGGTTCAAAGAAAAGGTATTGGCATAGAGTAATGACCAAAATAGTATGTAGTCCGTGGTATTGGTGATGGATTAACCCTTTCGTGCACGGTGAAAGGCTATTGCGTTGGCTGTAGCGTCCATAGCCCAATGGCTCGCGTCGATTCAATGTGATCCAAAGAGTTAAGCAACGACGGGCGCGGTCGGTTTGTGGATGAGTGACCGCTAGTGGCAAAATTTCATGGACGCTACCGTGCTTCGGAGGGCACGTAAAGCCGTCGGTCCCGGTTGTTTTCAATGTTAGAAACAGTCGTTGAGCCTTGTCGAAGACCTTCGGGTGGCTTGAGAACATTCGACACTGGGTTGGCCACTAAGGCTCTGCGCAAACGGGCCACCGACCACAGCCACCGGTGGCCAGCGACAGCCACTTAACATTAACTTTTGGTGGCCGCCACCGGCTACACGTGTGCGGCGCGTCTATACAAAATATGAAAAAGTTTATGTTAAGTGGCTGTCGCTGGCCACCGGTGGCTGTGGTCGGTGGCCCGTTTGCGCAGAGCCTAACCCCTCCACCAATCCGGAGCAGCGTGGTGGAGTATGCTCTAGACCGCCTGCAGCTGCGTCTGTGGGGGAGACCCGTGCCCAGCAGTGGGACGTCTATGGGTCGCAGCGAACGGCTACTAAGCAATTTAAAACTCGCAAACAGCGAACGCATATTGAATGTTTTAACAATAAAAGTTATATTGTGTGTAAAGAGGAAATATTTGTTTATAATGTTTTCAAACAAAAACTACTGGACCTATTTCAGAAATTCTATCACCATTAAAAAGCTGCATCTTCACTGAGTAACATAGGCTATATTTATATATAATATTACTAGTTGAACGAAACTATTGTTGGAGTAGATAGGTAGGTATTACCATAGAGTAAGGATCAAAAGGTATTGATTACTAAAAAAGTATGTACTAATATTATAAAGAGGAAAGATTTGTTTGTAATGTTTTCACACAAAAACTACTGGACCGATTTCAAAAATTCTTTCACAATTAGAAAGCTGCAGCTTCACTGAGTGACATACTATATGTAATAGGCTATAATAGGTGTAAACGAAACTTGTTATGTCTAATTCCACGCGAGCGAAGTTACGGGCGTCCACTAGTTCTTTCATAATTATGTTTAAATCCTTCTTCATAAACATCATCACAATCCTTTTTTTGTCAGGGCTGTCACTAAAACGTAGTGGTTATATTCTCTTTGGCTGTCACCGCTATGAGGTATATATTATATAGGTATATTCATACAATACATCATTAAGACAATGTATATTATTATGTAGGTCTACACTACATTATTTCATAAAAACATCAATGAGCTAATAAGCTCATCAATGAGCTATATAAGTGTTCTTGATGTAAAATAACATTTAATAGCAATGAATATAGCTTACAATTAATTGTTAATCATTATTTATTTGAATTTATGGTTTTCGTTAAACGAAACAATACATACTCGATTCACGATAAAAAAAATCGATCAAAAAACAAATCGGTATATAATTGAGAATCTAATCTATCTATTGTTCTATAATCTGTGGTAGTACTGGTGGTGTGGTGGTACGTCAGAAAATGTCAAGACCAAACTATTGATTGTCAATGTTTTTGTTGTGTGTGTGAACTGTGAGTGAAACAGCTCGCTCGCCGGCGGTTATTTTCTTCTACTTTCGGTGATCTAATGGTGTACGTACAAATTACTGTAGGTATTTAAATTTAATTTTGCATTTCTCAGAAGTATAAGTAAATATTCTTAGTATTATAAAACAAAATGGCGACACCTGCAGGGTTAAGGGCGGCGTTTCAGGAACGGCTGTTATCAGAGACCGACGCTGACTTCCACCCTCAGGATTTAGAGAGAGTTAAGGACGACAGGTATCTCCTTCGTGTCCTGAAACACAATGATCATGATCTCGCTTTATCAATTGATATGCTTATAGACATCTTTACGTGGCGCAAGTCAGTCGAAGCGAACGAAATATCGGAAGACAATATCCGTGTGGACTACATGCAAGAAGGCGTAATCTTCCCCCGCGGCAGAGATATTGATGGGTGTCTGCTGCTCATTATCAAATGTAAGAAACACATAAAAGGGCAGAAGGACTTCGACGAAATCAAACGCGGAATAATCTACTGGTTTGAACGACTTGAGCGTGAAGAAAATGGTAACAAAATCACACTCTTCTTTGATCTAGAGAACTGTGGTCTTGCCAACATGGATATGGATTTGATTAACTACTTGATCGTGCTTTTCAAGAGCTATTACCCGTATTTTCTCAACTACATCATAATATATGAGATGTCATGGGTTCTATCAGCTGTTTTTAAGCTCATTAAGTCTCTCTTACCAGCTCGGGGGATACACAAGCTGAAGATCGTCAACAGGGAGACATTGAGAGACTTTGTCAACCCTGACCAGGCACTGACATGCTGGGGAGGCCTGGACAGTTATGTCTTCGAGTTTGTCCCGGAAAATAGGCAGGAGAGCGCATCAAAAAAAGTCACGTTCGCAGAGCAAGGCACCAACTCTAAGCATTCTCGTGGTGAAATGCTGCAGCTTACCCCGAATGAGACAATATTTTTCAAAATAGACAAGGATGAAACCAGTGGTCATCTGAAAATCACTAACATTGATGTTAGTGCCGTTTCATATAAGATTAGAACGACGGCCCCAGAAAAGTTTAGAGTTCGGCCTAGCTCTGGTGTTCTTGCTAGTGGTGCTTCTCAAACAATCGTCATAATGGTGCAACCGGGCTTCAACATGAGAACGACGACAAAGGATCGATTTCTAGTGCTTGCTGTGCAGATTCCAAAGACAGATATGACCCAGAAAGAGCTGAGCGAAGTCTGGCAGAACTCTTCCGAGAGTAAAGTTGACGAGTACCGACTCAAGTGCCACTTCCCGGAGAGGACGAAACTGAGGAACCCAAACAGGGATGAGGAAATTGAAGAAGCTCAAGCCATAACGGAGATACTCCAAGCTGTCGAAGAAAAGCAGAAATCCATTGAGGGTAACTTGAATAAGATGAAGTATTTACAGTATGTCTTAGTAGTGTTCACTGCTGCAGCGGTGTGCCTTGGGATCTTCACATATGTCCATCTGCGAAATTCTGAGAAGTTCTGCGGCAACTTTTAGCAGTTTTCTACTACTGTGGCCTGAGCACTCATGTAGCGACTGTTTTGTAGGTGGTAGAGCCTATAGGGAACTAAATAGGTTTTATATGAAACCTAATTGGTTCCATATAGAGTTTGCCCTGACTGTTACATCAAGGGTTGTGGGCTTCCCACTCAGGACAAACATTCGTGACAAACTCTTGTGTTTGTTGCGTGTCTGTTATGTTAATTTTATCTATTTAAATATGTATTTAAAAATATCTATGTATATATCGGTCTCTGACACATAGTGCAGGCACACACTTAGTTTGGGTTCAGGTTTGTGTTGTGAGTGATGATGTCCACGATATGATATTTATTCCATGATATTTGTTAATACAATCTGTGTAATTCAGGCATTCTAAACAATACCTAAAGTAGAATGCTGTGTAATACAGATAGCTGGCAACAAAGAAAGGTAGAGCGTAGAGGTGTAGCACTCATTGAATGAGTTACAGTAGTATCACACTGATTAAATCAGTAATTAATTTTTAAGCAGAAACATTAAGCTGAGAAGAATTTACATAAAAGTTGATGTTACCTACGTCAAGGTTTTATCAGTAGGTACATAGAGTTTGTCTATGTCAAATCCATATTATCATTACTTACTAAAATGAATATTTAAATTTTTTCTGTTTACATACACTACAATATGTTATGATGATTATCTACACTGTAGAATCTACAGTAACAGTGAATCCACTTAACCTCTTCTAAACTGTCCACAAACGCTCTTGTTATCTACAAGAGCATCTAAGAATAGAATGTTAGTAAAATAGTCAATCAATTGAGATCATAGAAAAACATCATATTTATTTATCTTACAAATTAAAATATTTAAGCCTCATTTCATAGCTTTGCTCTTCGTTTTGTAGCTCAAGTCATCAAGTTGATCATATAAAAAATACATAATAATATACTTATAAGTACATGAAGCTCAAATACAATTTGTTGATAGAAATTATTTTCAATCTGTCACATACCATAGCACGATATAAATAAATCTTAAAAACAAGTATGTATATTCTTAGATTTATATCAAAATAAATGAAATTCACATGGTGAAATAAAAGATAAGGAAAAAGGGCATGGAGGTAAAAACAAATTTTAATTGATTCAGTAGCTTAGGTATTGCTTTTAAAATAATTATGAATATAGAATATTAAGAAATATTAATATTTCCATCTGTAAAATTAATATATTCAATATTTAATGTACATTCTCATGCATCCTTAATTTTTCACCCTGTATTTAAAAAAACCAAACCAATTGAATGAAAAAAAAAACTAAAGTATTAGAGTGAAAGTATTATTAAGATTGATTTTTAATGTGATAACTTTTGTTTTATTTAAGATAGTTTAAAACTATCTGTTGTAATAATTTCATATGTTTAGTAGTTAGTATAACATTATCGGGTTAAATAAACAACTTTATTTATCATGAAAAACTAATTAAAACATTTATGGACAGTTCATGTGTAAACATATTATTAATTACCTAAGATAATTAGTGTATTTAGTAAAGACACTTATTATTTGGATATTAGAAGGTTTGCCATAATTTTTTACATTAAAAAGGTACTATTGAACCGACTATTAGATTAGGTATAAGATTATAAGATTTATATTCCAAAACTTTGTTATTTTAACTAATATATTCCAGATACACATTTTATCAATTTTGGGTTGTGTTTGGTTTACCTTAAGTAAAATTAAGCTAAAATGAACTGGGAAAAAAAATAAACTAAGTACTAATAATGAAGTAAAATTTTGAGGGTAGATTGATTGCCAAAGAGGGTAGACAAAGTATTTGTTATGTATATTGGACATAAAGAACAATCTTGTTTCATAAAGGTTCCTTTAAAAAAAAATTATGTTTATATTAGGGATAATTTATTGACATAGTTTTGATGGACTTATTTTTAACAATCATCGTAATTAGTGCACAAAATTTTAAATTAGTACGACGCTGTTATATATTATTTGAATGTTGTGGAAAACCTTACATGATAGGTAGAGGGAGATATTACATTCCTATACATATCTTAAGAAAGAAGAAAATTATCAGTTGCAATTATGTAATAATTAATTTAATTTTCGTTCTCAAAGTTTTCTTACTTTTACCAGAAGACAGTGTAATCTGACAAACAGATGAAAAAAATGTCAAATGCTTTGATTTTACAAGTAAAAATGGTAGATGTTAGTATAATAATACTAATGATGTTGGGTTGTTCCCGATCCTGTGATTAGTTTCCCGGTAGGATGGAGAGACCCCCAGTACAAATTAATCAGATTTCGTGTGCCTGCACAGTTAAAGTTATCTACCTTTTTTACATTTGTTAAATCTATGGTCAAATCCATACGATTAATTTTCACAACTACCCTTTTAATATTTCCCTTCTAAATATACATTAATATGGAAAATGTTGTGTGAGGTGTAGAAAATTGTTTTCAGGTGCTCAAAGGAATGCGCTCTCTACTAGTATTTCCACTATTCCCTTACATTCTCTAGTCGTATCAAAGTATTTTTGATGTCATTTTTATTTACCTACTAATGCCTACTATTTTATTACTGACCATTCGTTAGTGTCTCTAATCATAACTAGTTGAAGTTACAGACTTACGTGCGACTACTACAATGCCTGTATTTGATAAAACTTTACTTTATTTATCTTTTAGCATTTATCTACGTGTTTATACGGTGTCTATTTATTGAATTAATTAGTAAAAGTAATAAAGAAGCATTAAAAATATGTGATTGATTTTTATTGTATAATTACTACCTAAAAACTGAATGTGAGCTTAAAACGAGCTTAGCTTAGTTTCTTCCAAAACATGGATGGAATGGAAGCGGCCATGAAATGTTGCCACTATCGATAACCCATTACTCAAAGTGTATAATATCTATTCTGTGCCCATCTACGTACAGATAGAAGCTCTCTTGCATTGCATCCACAAACTAATAAGGGATACTGATTGCATCGGTCTATCACGTACGATCGACTCGGTGAACGACTCGCTGAGTTAACTACGAAAGTTTTCATGGATGGACTTATGACAGTTAGGTAGGTACAGGTCAAATTCATATTGTGTAAGTACTAAAAAATATCTGTTCATTTCAGTGATGTAAACAGAAATGCAGTTCTATCTGGGATAGTGCTACGGCAAGCCTTTTTTTTATGGATACAAGATAGCAAACGAGCTTGCAGTACCACCCATCCGCTGCCGCCCATGACAACTGTGACTGACTTTGAACAAAACAAACACATATGGACTGGGATGGTTAGCCCAATTAGTTGAGAGTTAATTAGAGAACCTTAGATTAAAAGTAGAGAACATTAGTTTAACTGACTGATAAAATGTGATGTTAAAAATAACATCACAGAAGTATTGTCTATGTAATTTATGCTGTTTTTATCAGTGTTTTGTTTGTGATTTGTCAGTTTTTTTAATCTTCTCAATCTGTTTAACCAACTGAAGTTACAAAGTTGATGTCTTTGTCATGGTTTAGGCGGTTTAGCACACGGCTAATGAAACACGTAGTTTGACGTTCTTTCTCACAAGTTTATTAGGAAATATTAGAAAAAAAAAACTCAAATAATGAAAAATAATTTTATGATCACAAGTACTTATGGCAGATAACAAATCGAATGACGCTTTTATGGTCATAAAGCAAGTACAATGTTGTTGAATCGATACACGTTGCATGCAATAATTTTAATTTAAATTTAATTTCGACTTCACGTGATACTAGAACACAAAAAATTCCCATTAGCACTAGGAATGCTTTGCCTTTGGAAATAGGCTCACACGAAACTCCACCATTGGTATTTTCACTAATTAATTCAAAATTGTCTTCACAAAACTTTTTGATGGATGTAAGATAACAATGGAACATGCAGTGCTTCTTATGACACCTAGATATTACATCTATATTCTTGCGTAGCAGTCATATTATTGTAGCCCTGTGGGAGTTGTGCAACAGTGGACATCTAGCAGGGTAGCTTATACTTCACACTGCGATTATTTATTTGTTTTATTTGTTATCTTATATCCCAAAAAAAGCTAGACTATGTTATAGACCAGAGGTTCAAATTTAAAGACCTGTACTCAGCATATTGACTTCACCTATCACGGACTATAGGCTATTGACCACGAGCTACACTACCCCAGTAACTATCACTGCTCACTGGAGAGAGAGGAGGGAGCTCCTCTCTTCTCTTTCATCATCTGCTCCCAGTTCTTAGAGACCACACAGTAAAGCTTCATAGCTGTATGAGCGTCCACCACCGAACTGTGCTCGCCTTCTTGTATCTCTATGCCGAGGACCTCTTTAGCCAAGCGCTTGAGGGATGGGGTACTGCCTTTTGTTATCTGTAATTGAGAAACAAAATAATAAGCAATGATATATTTGAATGATTAGCAACAAATTTTTTTTATTGACGTTTTAATACTTTTATTGATTTTAACTGAGATATAATAGCAAACTTGCTGGATTAATTTTTTGGAAATGAGGTTAGGTTTAATTAGTGTAAACATGTGTTGATGAAATAAATTATAAATAATTATTATTACTGCTAATCGCTATGTTCGCATTTATACATTAGGTAATATGGTGTGTGGTTAAATTTGGTATTTTATTTTAACTGCATTTTGTTGTAAGTTATCATGTAGAATGCCAATGCTTTACCCAAAGAGGGTTTCATGCACAGGATGTTGATAATTTTAATCAAAATTATCTGTGTAATAACTGTATATGGAATATAATTATTTAATAATATATCAGTTTAAGGAGGGATGCATATCTAATACATCCCTCCTTAATCACTATTTTAGCTGCTATAGTTACAGAAATAAACAGTTGTGTGACAGCAATGGTCTTTGGCTATACATTTTCCGAGTTTTTCCATTATTATATATTATTTAATTAAGTATTTTTAAAAACTTTTTAAGTTAAGTATACTTATTAGTTAAGTATAGTTTTATATACTTATTAGTTAAGTATTTAATAATAGTAACATCAACATTTGTATGCCTGAAACTTTAAACAAATAAATACATATAATTAAAATAGAAATCTTACAGTTCTAAAAGGTTTATATTTTGAAGTGTCTCGAATACTCCTTTTAGGGTGTGACAGGAATAGTACACTCAAGTCATTTTTTAACGAATGACCCACAAGGACCTTCCCTTTAAGTAACTCAGAAACTTCCTTCTGGACAGTAATAAAATCCTCTCCATTTAACAAATCTTCTCTTCTCACTCCACTAATATTTGTTCTATAGTCTTTGACTTCTTCTCGAGGTTTCACAAACTTGTCGTAGATACAGTCACCAAATTTGTTTACCAAAGACACTCTAGCTAACATATGATCTTCACCATTATAACCAATGCCGACCATCTCACAATCCATTGCAATGAATTTAGTTAATTTAATTTTTTCTGTGGATTTTGGCGGGAGATTATCGTATTTTATCTTATTAGAGTTTTCTAAATTAAGTCCTTGTCTATTTTTTGTCTGTGAATAATCGGTGTGATTATTACTATTATTATCATGACTGCCCAAAGTTTGGTTATGTTTCTTTTCGCGAGCTCTTCGAAAAGTGCCAGTGTATGTTTCCTTTTTACTTTCGCTAGAATTTTCACTTTTGTTCTCCATCATCAGTTTACTTGCAAGTAATTTCTGCCAGTTCGAGTCAATATTGCCACGATTTACTATGGACTTGTTGGGTAGTTCGATTGAATTTCGCTTACGTTTCTTCGTCGATTCCACCATATTTACATTACACAAAGCTACGGCTAGTAGCTTAATGATATAATATAACGCAAAGTAAAGTAATCTATACACGATAAATAATAAAAAATCGATAATACAGAGCAAGTTAGAACAAATTTTCGTGACAACTTTATTTGTCATCTCGCGACATCGCGCAGCGCGCTTGCTGTCTTGCTTTGCACGCGACGACTTTGACAGAAACACAGACTATGTAGAGATAGTACTACTACGTATTACAGAACCTTTATTTATGTTAACAATGGACAGAATGACATCGATAGATATTGAAAGAGATCGTTGCAGAATGACAAAACGTTGGATTTGACGAGAGTGACCATAGATAACGACGGGCGCGGTCGGTTTGTGGATGGGTGACCGCTAGTCTTCGATCAATTATTGATCGAAGCCGCTAGTGGCAAAATTTCATGAACGCTACCGTGCTTCGGAGGGCACGTAAAGCTGTCGGTCCCAGTTGTTTTCAGTTCTGGAAACAGTCGTTAAGCCTTGTCGAAGACCTTCGGGTGGCTTGAGAACATTCGACACTGGGTTGGCCACTAACCCCTCCACCAATCCGCATTGGAGCAGCGTGGTGGAGTATGCTCTAGACCTCCCGCAGCAGTGTCTGTGGGGGAGACCCGTGCCCAGCAGTGGGACGTCTATGGGTCGCAGCGACCATAGATAATAAACCAACATGAAACGAGCAAAAGACATTGGAGTTCGCCTGTTCGTCTAAATCAGATATTCTGTATATATATTTGTGGTTGTGTCTTAAACGCATTGATTTACCACCAACCGTAGATAGTGCAAGATCGCTTGAAATAAAAGTGGGCATATAATAAAATGTTTAGGTGCGACTAGAGCACCCCTTTTCCGAAGTGCGTGATTAGCCGTCAACACGAGAGCATTCCAAAATGCGCGTTCAAAACTGGTTCAAATAATAGCGACGGCGAAAGAATGATGGGATTTCATATTTAAGCGTGTTTAACCGCATTATAAATCTAATTATGCATTATAATGATCTCATAAAGAGTTAAGCTCGCCTTTGTAATTACTTTTCTCTAAATTAAGTTGTTTTTTATGTACAATAGAATAAAGAATTAATATGTTAAAATATACATAGCAATTTACATAAACAATCCATCAAAAACTATAATTTTAATCATAGACATATTGTGTCGCGTCTATGTCAGTACACCGCTTATTCGGTGATGCCGTAAGGGTCTTTAGTTTGCGAACACCACAGATATTGCCATGCTAAAAGCTTGGGGTCTATATTATTTAGGTTTCCCTCCAAGGGAATAATTTTATTTTAATAAGTTCATTAGTAGGTTCACTCCTTTCTTGTTGTTTGTTGGGTATTATTCACGACTCAGTATGTAATACAATATAGTTAAAGACGATACAATTCTACTTGTATCGTCTTTGAAAATAATAAAAGATGAAAAATTGCATGCCCTCAGCAAATGGACATGGCAAATCAACACCCGCAGATTTTCAGGGCGATCTGCCTGTATTGCCTACTTACTAATTACGAGTCTACGAATACAACACGAACTATAGAGATACTTGGAATACAATTATGTCGTTTCGGCTATATATTGTATAATCACAAACTACTATGGGATTGTGTATAATCTATGGTCCGTCTGTGCAAGGGGACGTACTTGGAAAATTGTAAATAAACAATTTGTCGCGGAAATGTCAGTCAAATTCCGCCGACGTGTTTCTGTTTTGCCTGTCCGTGGTGGGGCAATGAATTGAATGTTGAGCTGCGGCTCGAAACCATGAGAGCCCGCAGTGTACACTTTCTAATCGTCGCATTCGGTTGATAAGATTTTAATTCGGTCACATTCGCGCGAGCCTCCGAATAGCGATGTCGTACGAAGGACTCCTAGCCCAATTGACCGCTCACGGTCAAGAGCATCTTATCAAGTATTGGCCGGAGTTGAGCGAGAATGAGCGCGCGAAATTATCCGCGGAAATCTGTAAACTGGACGTGGCGGAAATGAACGAAATATTTAGGCGCGCCATGGACTCTACGAAAGTGATTTTAGAGAAGACTGACGATGATCTGAAGCCAATTCCGCAGACGCACTATGAAGCGGTGCCGGATTTGGACGAGTCGAAGATCCAAGAGTACGAATCTATTGGGTTTGAGGAGATATCTGCAAGTAAGGTTGGGGTTCTCCTCCTGGCTGGTGGGCAGGCGACCAGGCTGGGCTTCGGTCACCCCAAAGGCATGTACGACGTCGGCCTACCGTCTCACAAGACTCTCTTTCAAATCCAAGCCGAACGCATCCTGCGGGTCCAGCAAATGGCTGCAGAACACACCGGCAAGGGAGGCCACATTACCTGGTACATAATGACCTCAGAACACACAATGGGACCGACAGCTGAGTATTTCAAAGACCATTCATACTTTGGCTTGAACGAGGACAACATTGTTTTCTTCGAGCAGGGAACGTTACCGTGCTTTGATTTCAATGGCAAAATTTTCCTGGACGAGAAATACCATCTCTCATCCGCTCCAGATGGCAACGGCGGGCTGTACAGAGCACTGAAAACTCAAGGAGTGCTCGCCGACATTTCAAGACGTGGAGTCAAGCATTTACACGCCCACTCTGTCGACAATATTCTAATTAAAGTTGCCGATCCAGTTTTCATTGGGTACTGCAAGAGCAAAAATGCCGATTGTGCAGCCAAGGTTGTCCGGAAAACAAGTCCCAGCGAGCCCGTAGGTGTTGTTTGTAGAGTCAACGGTCACTACAAGGTGGTTGAATACTCAGAATTGACTGACGCAGCAGCAGAACGCAGAAACCCCGATGGCCGCCTGACCTTCTGCGCAGGTAATATTTGCAACCATTACTTCTCATCAGAGTTCTTAGTTAAGATATGTGATTATGAGTCCAAGCTCAAACTTCATGTAGCCAAGAAGAAGATTCCCTTTGTGGACCCTAACGGTATCCGACAGAAACCGTCCGAACCAAATGGAATTAAGATGGAAAAATTCATTTTTGATGTCTTTGAGTTTGCAGAGAAATTTATATGTCTGGAAGTAGCTAGAGACGTTGAGTTTTCAGCATTGAAGAATGCTGATTCTGCTAAAAAGGACTGTCCGTCAACAGCTCGAGAAGATTTGCTTAGCTTGCACCGCAAGTATATAAGACAGGCCGGCGGTGTGATAGCCGATGATGTGGATGTAGAAATATCTCCGTTGCTGTCCTACGGTGGCGAGAACCTTGAGGACTTGGTGGCCAATGAGGTGTTCACGATCTCACCGTTTCATTTAAAGAGTATAAACGAAGCAACAACTAACGGTGTCAATGGGAATGGGAATGGACACTGAATTATTTTATATCAGATCAGTTTGGTAACACGAATTGTGCCTTTGGAAAATTTGTGAGCTCACAACATGTATGCTTAAGATTCATATACTTAACAGTAAGTGGTTTTGTTTTATATCTTTCAAATCAACTTCCTGGAAACTAAATTATAACAAAATTTAAATGGGTTTCTCAGTAACATTAAAGAACATTTTTACTTCAAAATAAATATAATAAATGTTTGAGGTTGTTGGACTTGTTAGGCACAGAAATGTGCATAAATATTCTTGGTACAACTAATTACGTAAAAAAAATATTTATAAATTTATTTTGAAGTACATAATATGTACTATAAAAAAAAATGAAGTTGGTAATTATGAGTAAGTCATATCATTAGATATCAAGAAATATTGTTTACAAAAATATAAATCTTTGGTTGATCACCATATTGATAAAATTAACTTAAATAAAAGCTTTTAAAAAGCGCGTAATTTTATTTGAACTAGGAACGAAAAAATGTTTTCCACCATTATTTTTTCGATTAATTAATGCTGGTTGATTTTGCGTAAGATGAATGACATTTTTACATCGGAATATTGCTATGTACATATACCTACAGGATAGGATTATATTTTATTAGTACTAAATCATTACTTTTTTTTAGCTTTACATTATACCTTTTATTTTATTTTTTCATTTATTATTATATTTATAGTATACATACTTATTGTTGGTTATATATTATACACTATAAAGCAGTGTTGTAAATTAAACTATTGAATTAATGTAGTAAATTAGATATAAACTTAGTACCTGCTCATTAGGTAATGTATTAAATAATATAAAAATGGTATATTTTAGCGAAAGAAATTAGTTAGTAGCTTTGTATTTTTTAACAATAGGTATATGATCGTTTGATCGTGTATACCCGTGCAATATATATTTGTATACGATTGTAAGAACGTAAGGGTACGTAAAAGTACGAGTACCTACAAGTACTTGTTCTGTAGTATGTATACTTACTCGTAGATCAAACCACGACGGCATAACATACATAAGTCTTGGAATGTACTCCACTTACCGCTATAAATTATTTTTTACTTATGTCTGTTACTCTGTCTCACGTGTCCGTATAACTTTTGAGGACTCTCCATTTAAGGGAAATTACATTTTTCTTATGTAGACCTGATTTAAAAAAAAAATTAAAAAAAAAAATACTTGAAAACCTAAGTAAATACAAAACTCCTAGTAAACTATATGACTAGTCCTAGGTCGTATAAGAATTCATCTCTTATTTTCCAAAAAATATTAACTAATAGTCCTCTTATGTAATTTAACTATCAATCAGTTTTGGGTCTTACATATTGTTCAATATTGATTTGATATTGTATGCGATGTAATGCAATTAGAAAATTAATATGCCTTCTAATCAAAAGTAAATTACATAGTTTAAAACTCGTTAGTTATTATCTAATGAGCAATGTATGGAATGTAAATATGTATAGAGATATTAATTAATATAAAATAGAGATAATGTAAAAATATGGGCTTCCAAGCGAACCTACGAGTATGTAGGGTCAATCTGTGAGGTAAGAGTATAAAATATAAATCCTTCAATTGATTCAGTTGATTTTTAACCGTCTTCGAAAAATGAGGAGGTTCTATGTTTAAATTTTTGTATTTTTTAATGTATTGTGTATGTATAGATTTTGATGATTCTTTTTTTATTTCAAATACCTTATCACAGAGTAGATTCTATATTTTCATTGCAAAAAATTTAGCCTTAAGGGCGCATCAGTCGACCGTCACTTCGACACTTTTTCCATACAAACGTAGTCCCCTGTTTCCTCCTAGGATAAAAAAGTTACAGAATAAAAAAAAATACCATACGATTTATACGTACCTCTGCCATGCCTGTACGTTTTGTTTTTTTTTTTCATAATTTGCTTAATAGAAGAGAAAAAAAATCTTTTAAAATCAAAAATATCGACTTTTTTTACATACATTTTCAAACATCAAGCAAACTGGTAATTACTAACAAATCCCAAAAAAGCAACGTACGGGCATAGCTTAGACCCTGTTCTACATTTTAACTGAAAGAAATATTGAAATCGGTCTAGATTTCGAGGAGGAAACAGGGGATTACGAAAGGACGATTTTCTTAATTTTACGTAGGTAAAATCAGTTCGAGACTGCACTTCTCTCTATCGCACGCTAAGGGGTAAGGTTGGGGGTCAGCGCGACGGCAATATTTTTGGTAAAAACCTATTCTTCAAAAGTGACGGTCGACTGATGCGCTCTTAAAGTAAGTTACGATTCAGAATACGGGCAAATTTTGTGTGTAATCTGTACAGCGGAATGAAAGAGAAAGGTTAAGAGGGGTGCGGGGCGAAGCCTACCATTAAAACAATAAACTAACACTCAAAAGTTACAAATAAAACAACGGTATTAAAATATCAAAAAACGGACTTCAAAAAAAGTTAATACTTTGAATTAATAATTATTTGTTTGGATAAATTTAGTTCTGACATTATGTTTATTTATTGTTATCCATGGTTTTTTTTTAACTGAGATCTCATATATATTTAATATATATTGATGATTTTATATTTAATATATATAAATTAGATATAAAATCTTTGTGCGTATATGTTAAGAAAGGAAAGGAAACGATTTGAGGTGTTTATAAATTTACATTCCTTGTAAGTTGGTAATGTTAATGAATTTTTTTTGTATATGAATAATCGTTTAAAAATGAGTGAAGTCAGGGGGAATTGGAAAATACTGCGATTTTTCGTCCCAAGTTTTCCAAAATACCCACATAATAGTATGATAGAAGCTAGTCAAGATTTTATTTTATTTTAATTCTTATGTTCAAAAATGATGTTAATTATATAAATATTTACATCCAAAATTATATCAAATTGTTAAACAACTATGTATTATTTAATAATATATGATGATGATTTGTCCTCTGATATATTAAAAAAAGCAATTTTAAGTTCTTTATTAATTTGCTACTGGAGGTTTTTTTGTGTTTTTTATTTTAAATTCCGTTTTTGGTTTGTAATAAAATCAATGAATATTATATTTTTATTAACCTAGTTATTTTTATAGTCTTGGTTGCTATTTTGATATTATTCAATTCAATATTTTCTAATCCCATAATGTATTAATATACTAGGCAGTAACATTACAATGTGTTGAAATAATAATGCTTAGTTATGCATAGGTAAATGATACATTTTATTAGATATTAACATATCGATAAATCAACTTTTTGGTCTACATCTTTGATCGTCAAGGTTTTTTGGTAAGAGTTCTTGAATTATTGTCTTTTATTTAACAGTCTTGTATAAACACTTGACAGGTAAGTGATGGTAACGAACAGTAACCAGGGTTAAATGATATACATAGTAACTTGTTGAAATAACTATGCACAGTATAAATGCAATATTGAGTGGTATTATGATTAAATTCTGCGTTGTATTGTTGTTTCAACAACTTGAAGCTACGTATAGATAATGTTCGGAGGACCTTGGACGTAATTTAGATAGAAAACGAAAGTTTGCTGTCTGTCTCTATTGAGTAACTGTGTCGAAAATATATCTTGTATTTGTTTGCGTATAAAACTATAATAATTATAATATACGATATTTAGTAAGGTCAGTTGTAGCGTGCATAGCCTAGTGGCTCGCGTCGATTCAATGTGATCGACAGTGTTAAGTGACGACGGGCGCGGTCGGTTTGTGGATCGGGGACCGCTAGTGGCATAGTTTCATGGATGTTACCGTGCTTCGGAGGGCACGTTATGCCGTCGGTCCCGGTTGTTTTCAATAGTGAAAAGACCTTCGGCTGGCTTATGAGCATTCGACAGTGGGTTGGCCACTAACGCCGACCAATTCGCATTGGAGCAGCGTGGTGGAGTATGCTCTAGACCTCCCGCACCTGTGCTGTATGAGAAACCCGTCTATGGGTTGTGGCCTTAGTAAAGTTTGTCGAAAGACTTGCAAAATATTTTGATTGTATATTATAAAATTATTTTTTACTTACAAAATTACCTTAAAAGTTAAAAAATGTACATTACTATATTTTAAAAAAGAACATACATTACAATATTGCTTTACATAATACATCTTTCGCGTGCAAATTTGTCGTAGAAGTGATCCATTGAAACTTTTTCAACACACTTTTTAAGATGTTAGTGTGTTCAGTAAACTGAAATAATATAAATTGATGTACTTAATTGGTTTTAAACATCTATCAATAACTTCACATTAATAAAGCTCTCCATACACAGATCACATTTGTAAATTAGTTCGTAATATCGTGTTATGTACTCTTTATTATTAGTTTATGGCCAAATTGTAAGGTGAATATGTTTTATAACATCCTAAAATAATAATAATAATAATGTAGTTATTACTCCAACTGGATTTCTGAACTGTATAGATGTCAAAAACAGAAGTAACATACAAAAACAGAATACTTTTTATTAAAATATCTGATTTAATTCATTGAAAAAGTATTCACTTATCTCAGTTGAAAAAACATTTGAGATTAGTAGATACGTACCTACGTTAATATTACGATATATTTTACTATACTTGACTTAAGTTGTCTATATCTAATTATATCGCTCTTTATTTCTAATTATATTTCTTGTGTATATATACTATAGAAATAATTCGAAAAAATATTAATTAATGTGCAAGATTGCCATTTTTTAAATTCTGCCATTATGCGTTGAGTTCGCGCCAAATTGTTGTTAAAACTTCAAATTCACCTATGTTAAATTTGTTAGGTATGTACATAATATAATGCAATGTACTTAAATGTAGTTTAACATTAAAATAATAATATATATAATAATAATAAATAAATAATAGTAATAGTTACGAATGAGATTCATATGAGTAACGTTCCTTATACAATAAATTTATTACTGTATATAAATGGTGTTTTTTATTTCTATTTGAGTCGTTATTTACAAACCATTTTCTTCCTGAATAGTTAAGGAAACCACCTCAAACCGCATTGGACCAGTTTGGTCGAGTCGAGTATGCTCTAGAGCTAGACCTCCCTCAGCTGTGGCTGTGGAGAGACCCGTGCCCAACAGTGGGATGCCTGGGTAAAAAACGTGTAAATATTTTGCTAATAACGTCATGAACCCCATCAGTCAATGATCCCCTCATTCAAATCCCAACAACACGACCCAATGAATTTTCTTGTCATCTACTGTAACTGTAATGGATACATCACGAGAAAACCTACATGCCTGACAGTTCTCCACTATATTCTCGAAGACATTATAAGTCTGCATAGCCCAAAGACATTAAACTTAGCTTACCTACTGCCAATATACTTATGTTGGCGTGGTGCGTGATGTAGCTATAGTTGTCTATTACCATTATTAAGCTTTCGAGTTTGGTCTATTGGTGCAAAGTCAAAGTCAAATAATTTATTTCGCTATGAGGTGATTAGACACGCTTAACGAAAGGTGCAATCGAGTTATTGTCATACCAATAACCCTGCGTCCGATCACAGTATAATAAAAAAAAAATATATTTCAAATGCACATGACCGTTTCTCGGTAGTTAGCATAACATGTCATGTCATATTGATGACTCCCTTGTGTTATTGGGTGATTAAAAAAAAAAGTACCTACGTTTAAAATTGGAACAACAGAATAACAACTGAATCGACATGGAATCGAATAATACTGCGCCATGTACCACTGAGCAAGTAATCACTACGTTTTTCCATGTACCTAAACGCGATTGTCGAAACTACATTTGCTATTTATTTACAAACGTATCTACTCAGATAATCAAGATTAGGATCCGGGTAAATTAAAAAGCAATTACGAAATGTCGCAAGATAATGTAATTTTCGTAACAAAACAATCAAATACAGAGTAGGTAGGTAGGTTCAAATGGTACAATGAAACCGGTTGGCGCGCTTCTGTCTACGTTTCGCAAGCTGCGCATCGCGTTTCGCGCGCTCTGCGAAGCGACAATCGCGCCGTTCATGCCAGTCCTAATAGGTAATAATTTTCGCGCCATGATTAAAAGTTAATCTATATATATAAAAGGAGAAGCTGACTGACTGACTGACTGACTGACTGACTGACTTACTGACATATCAACGCAGGGCCTAAACTATAAGGGTTAGAAACTTGAAATTTTGCACAGGGGTTCCTTTTATAACGTAGGGGAGCACTAAGAAAGGATTTTTGAAAGGGTGCAAAATTAGTATGAAACTTTGCCGTTATTGTAGTTAGTGAATGTCTAAATCCACGCGAGCGAAGCTGCGGGCGTCCACTAGTACTTAATAAATTTTCAATAACCCGTAGGCATACTTATTACTTAGCGTCCATCATCATCATCATCGCTTCGATTCAATGTGATCGAAAGTGTTAAGCAACGACGGGCGCGGTCGGTTTGTGGATGGGTGACCGCTAGTGGCAAAAATTTCATGGGCGCTACCGTGCTTCGGAGGGCACGTAAAGCCGTCGGTCCCGGTTGTTTTCAAAAACTCGGTATTTAAAAAAAAACTGACTAGGTACTGAACCAATTTCCAAAATTACAGTTCTTTAATTTGAAGTAGTATCTACCAAGCCAATCCATCCATCCATCCATCAGCCCTTTGTGGTCCACTGCTGGATATAGGCCTCCCTCAATCGACGCCACTCCGCCCGATCCTGCGCCCTCTGAATCTGGCCCTCAATCACAATGCCTAAAAATTGAAAATTTCCTCGATTTCTACGGGACCCCATGGAATTAAATATACTGACTTTGAGTGAAACACCTCATTAGATTCACACTTGGTGACAATAGAAGCATCTTGAAAGAAGTAACAACAAAACGGGATAAAACGAATCGAAACCAATTAATCGGCGAACATTTCAATAACAAAAACACAAAATTTAAGTACAGTCGATAATAGTTTCTATTTCCTCCCTAATAAGATTACAAAATAATAACTATGTATATGTAGTCAGATTTTTAATTGCAAGTATGATGTCAATAATATCACAATGCGTCATTTGTAAATTTTACAAATCTACTTATTAGTAGGTACTAGGTAATTAGTTCATGCCGAAATTAGACCTTACTTTTATTTAACAACATTATACATCAGTCACAGGACATAACGTACCGTGACCAAGCTAGGGTTGGCGCATCGATTAAAGCAAGGCTGCTCAACTTTTTTAACAGTTGGGCCAAACGGAAGATTCAGATTGTTTCAGCGGGCCACTAACGATTCTGTTTTATGAAGTTACTTTAAAATAAAAATAAAATATTATACTTAAAATGAAATTGTTGTTTATTAAGATTATAAATAAAACCGTTTAAAAATAAGCATCACCAAAGAATAAACAAAGGAATAATTATACATTCGTATCATAACTAAATATTATCAATGCGATTTCTGACATTGTTTCTGTTTTAATAATTTTGTTATGTAGGAGTCAAATCCGATGTTGACAGTAACAATTAGTCACAAATGTGTTGCTCAGTTAGAGACGTGCGGTATTTATTTTTTACATAATTAAGACTTGAAAAAACCTTTTCACAAACATAAATGTTGATCCGAAACTCCAACTCAAGTCAGTTATTGCAGGAAAGTCATCTTTCGGTACAAATTTCCAGAAATCTGCAGTCTTCCGAGGAATTTTGTAATTTCGAAGATAATTTTTCGGCAAAAAGACTCTTTAGCGCAAAATGATTTTGAAGTTCAGTGAGTTCTAACTGAATACATATTGGGAGGATAATTAATTATTTCACTCAAACTTTTTTTCTCTAAGCTAACAAACACAACACTTTTTCAATATGGCGGCAATTTTCTAATTTGCTTGCGCGGGCCACTACACATAACATAGAAAAGTCATTGGTGCGTTGCCTTGAATTTTAACTCCGTATGGGGGTATTCCTCGAGTGCGAGGCGATATCGACAGCCACTGGGCTGTCACCGCTAGAATAATTTACTCGGACAAAATAGGAGGACGTAACAACCCTAGGTCCAATATGCCAGTCTAATGCCGACCTTTGAATTCCTTTCACTTTAGGCAATCGCTTGGCAAGTTTGGCCTTTGTCAATCGGTTCCTTATGTTTTGTTTTTGGCATTTCAGCCTGTCAGAGGTTAAAGGTTCTAGAACTTACTGTATTTAACAAACGAGCATGTGGTGTCCGCCCATCTATTGTAATATCAAGTGTGAGTTCAGAAATCTACACTAATTTGGTTTTCTTACCATCGCTGCGACTCATAGACGTCCTACTGCTGGGCACGGGTCTTCCCCCATAGACACTGCTGCGGGCGATCTAGAGCATACTCCACCACGCTGCTCTAATGCGGATTGGTTGAGGGTTTAGTGGCCAACCCAATTTCGAATGTTCTCAAGCCACCCGAAGGTCTTCGACAAGGCTTAACGACTGTTTCCAGAATTGAAAACAACCAGGACCGACAGATTTACGTGCCCTCCGAAGCACGGTAGCATCCACAAACCGACCGCGCCCGTCGTTGCTTAACTCTTTCGATCACATTGAATCGACGCTACTTTTTACCAGTTTCTTACCATAGATATAAGTAAGTAGTTAAGCAGGGTATTTTATGTAACCACCACAACCCTTTCTTTGTCCCACTGTTGGGCACGGATCTACTCTCAGAATGGGAGGGATTAGGCCTTAGTCCACCACGTTGGCCAAGCTTTTCAGACCACATGTCTTCGAGGAAATTATAAAGCTCTTTCAGGCATGCAAATGTCCTCACGATGTGTCCTTCACATCTGAAGAAGAAGAAGAAGATATTTTTTTTTCACACACAAAACCACAGAACAGATAACCTCTTTTATCTGTTCTGTGCAGATTCAGATTCATTTATTTTCTCATTATATGGTATTTTGTATACGCTTAATGAACGTCATAACATTTTTTATCTACCGCCGGTTCACAAAGTTGATGCTACCGAGAAGAACACGGCAAGAAACTCGGTGGTTACTCTTTTCAAAATTAATTACAATATTATTACATTATTATTGAACAAGTGGAGCTATATCACACCTAGCATTTCTATCGTTCAAGTAGTCATTAATTTTATAGAAAGCTTTATTAAGGAGGTTTTGTTTAATGTAAGATTTAAATTTATTATCTGAGAGACAAGTAATATTTCCGGGTATTTTATTGTAGAAGCGAACACAGTTCCCCATAAAAGATTTTGATACTTTACTTAGTCTAGCTAGAGCTAGGTACAATAAATTTACGGTTTACGGTTTAAGATATTTATTTCCTCAAAAGATTAACAAAAATAATCACTTACAGAGAAAATAATAAATAATTTTATAATATTTGCCGACAGGGTTTTAAGTTAAAGTAGGTAGTTACATAAAACACAGAAAAAACAAAGTAGTCTTTCGCTTCAGTCTTATCTAAGGTTGTAGTCGTATAGCTTACTAGAAAATTGTTAGCTATAATAGTACATTATGATACAAGTGCGGTAAGTTGAAAATTACAGCCGAGGCGATATTGCTAGCCCGAGCCGTAGGCGAGGGCTACAAGAAAGCAGAGGCTGTAATTATCAAAGCGCACGCGTGTCATACGACGTTTTATAACATATTTGCGAGGAATGAAATTAATAAATTCACCAATACTTGACGACATTTTCAAATAAAAACACTACAGCGAAAAGAAAAAGCGCGCGGATCACCACAGAACCACGACAGAACAGTCATATCGTACGATTTCACTGATCAATATTGTTCTTATGATATGCATCGTTATTTTCGATGATTGAGTGAATTATTTGATTTTTTTCTCAGCCATTTACAGCAAATTCGAATTGTCTACAGTTTTCATTTTATAATTTAAATAATTTTTACTTGTACACAAATTAGCAATGCGCCCGCATCAGAGCTTTTTTTAAGGCAAAGTCACAAAAACAGCCAATATTATTATTAAAGTAAATTGATATTTTTTGGTTTTTTGTACAGATAAATTATTTTAATTTATTGTCAAAATTAATTAAATTAAAGAATTAAATGTTTATTTTTTATATTTTATCTCCCAAAGTTAATTTTATTCATAAAATGTTGACCACTTTTTGACATAAAAACTCTTTGCTAAGATTGAAAAAAGTACCGTTCGTTTTAGACGGAGCATCTTGTTAGACCGTGCGTTTTACCTTATTAAAAAAAAAACCCGTGCGTTTTACATTACATTACCGCACAAGTGCTGTAATAAGATACATTACGATATTGAAATTGGTGAAATAAGGGGCCCTTTACGAGCAAATGTGTTATAAAACTACATTACAATTTTAGTTTAGTGTACAGTTATAAAAATAAAAAATACTAACCGCTATTTTAGAAATATTAATATACTTACTTTTATTAGCTTGTTATATAAATATATATGTGTAATTATATACTATATAATGCATGTTTAGTAATGGGTGAGATGCAATTTTGAGGACTGTAGCAGTTGTAAATATTAGTATAAAATACTTACATAATATATATATGTAATAAATATATAATTATATGTGTATATATATATTATTTTTGTATATACCAGTTACATATTATTATGAATATATACGCATTTATGTATCTTTATAATATTTTACTATGGTAAGTATGCGTGTTTTATATTATTATTACACAGTATTGTGGTAGATGGTAAGCTGTATGTAGTCATAGATATATAAATATATAAGTAATACTAAAAACAAATTAGATTTTTACCTATAACCTATTTAATTTATAGAAAAATCCCTTGAAATGTGGTATTTAAGTATTTTTTTAAATGTGGTAAATGTTTTTGAGTCCTTAATATCCTTAGGTAGTTTATTATAGTAATGCGCTCCTCCATGTAAAATATTTCTTTTCCCGTATTGATTTGTCCTAGCTCGAGTTACACGTATGTTATTAGCATTTCTAGTCATTCGTTTATGGTGATCTATCTTTTTTGTAAATGTTATATGTGAGTGAATGTCTTTTGTAAGTATTTTTCTTATAAGAATGCATGTATTGTATTTGTAAGTTTGAGCGATGTTCATTAGTTTTGTTTCCTGGTAAATTTTTACTGTTGGTGTTAGAAAATTATATTGAAAGAGGGTTTTAATAAGTTTATTTTGCGTTGCTTGTAATTTTTGTAAATTTGTTTTGGCTGCTGATCCCCATACTTGAATCAAATATTCTAAGTGAGGTTTGACAAGACAATTATATATGTTATATCGAACTTGTTTTGGAAGACATCTTGTTATGCCTCGGAGTGCACCTGATAGTGATAGTAATTTTTTACGAACTTTTTCCAAATGAGGTTTCCAGGATAGCTTATTATCCAAAATCAGGCCTAGATATTTTTCTTGATTAACTGTATTTATTTTTTCACCATTTATGGATAAGGGGGTATGTTGTCCTATTTTTTTGTTTTTAGCAGAAAAAATTATATAATTTGTTTTAGATATATTAATTGTTAATAAGTTAGACTGAAGCCACGTATGCAAAATTTGCAGGTCATGTTGTGCTTCGTTTATAATTGTTTCTATAGAATGACCATAGTAGAACAAACTAGTATCGTCGGCATATAAAGTGATGTCTCCTTTTAGTCCAATTTCATGTATACTGTTTATATATATAAGGAATAATAAAGGGCCCAGTATTGAACCTTGTGGAATACCGCAGGTCATCAAACGGGGCTCACTGTGATGACTTTCTATTTTGACAATTTGATATCTATTAGTAAGGAAAGATTTTATCATTTGATATGCGGTACCGGATATACCAATTGAAGTTAATTTTGTTAAAAGTATTTCGTGACTAATTGTATCAAACGCTTTCTTCAGATCAATAAATACACCTAGAGATATATGGCGGGTATCAATTTTAAGTTGTATATTTGTTACTAAGTCAACAGCCGCAGAAATCGTATTAGATTTAGGTCGAAAGCCATATTGCTTTTTAAAAAGGAAGTTAATTGAAGTAAGGAAATTACTTAGTCGATTGTGAAGTATTTTCTCCAGTATCTTTGACATCACTGGAAGAACAGATATGGGACGATAATTTGTAGGATCTAATTTATTTCCAGATTTGATAGACGTCCTACTGCTGGGCACGGGTCTTCCCCCATAGACACTGCTGCGGGCGATCTAGAGCATACTCCACCACGCTGCTCTAATGCGGATTGGTTGAGGGTTTAGTGGCCAACCCAATTTCGAATGTTCTCAAGCCACCCGAAGGTCTTCGACAAGGCTTAACGACTGTTTCCAGAATTGAAAACAACCAGGACCGACAGATTTACGTGCCCTCCGAAGCACGGTAGCATCCACAAACCGACCGCGCCCGTCGTTGCTTAACTCTTTCGATCACATTGAATCGACGCTACTTTTTACCAGTTTCTTACCATAGATATAAGTAAGGAGTTAAGCAGGGTATTTTATGTAACCACCACAACCCTTTCTTTGTCCCACTGTTGGGCACGGATCTACTCTCAGAATGGGAGGGATTAGGCCTTAGTCCACCACGTTGGCCAAGCTTTTCAGACCACATGTCTTCGAGGAAATTATAAAGCTCTTTCAGGCATGCAAATGTCCTCACGATGTGTCCTTCACATCTGAAGAAGAAGAAGAAGATATTTTTTTTTCACACACAAAACCACAGAACAGATAACCTCTTTTATCTGTTCTGTGCAGATTCAGATTCATTTATTTTCTCATTATATGGTATTTTGTATACGCTTAATGAACGTCATAACATTTTTTATCTACCGCCGGTTCACAAAGTTGATGCTACCGAGAAGAACACGGCAAGAAACTCGGTGGTTACTCTTTTCAAAATTAATTACAATATTATTACATTATTATTGAACAAGTGGAGCTATATCACACCTAGCATTTCTATCGTTCAAGTAGTCATTAATTTTATAGAAAGCTTTATTAAGGAGGTTTTGTTTAATGTAAGATTTAAATTTATTATCTGAGAGACAAGTAATATTTCCGGGTATTTTATTGTAGAAGCGAACACAGTTCCCCATAAAAGATTTTGATACTTTACTTAGTCTAGCTAGAGCTAGGTACAATAAATTTATCCTTATTTCTTGTACTAAAGTTATGTACACTGCTTTTTTTGTCTAAGAAATTAACATTTTTCCGTACATACATAATATTTTCATAAATATATTGGCATGGGACAGTTAAAATATTTATAGACTTAAACAGTTCTCGCAGGGACTCACGCTTTTGTAGGCCGTAGATACTCCTTATGGCGCGTTTTTGTAAAATGAAGATGGTATCAATGTCGGCAGCACTAGCTACCCCACAGTAAGATTCCATAAGACATGATGCTGTGAAAGTAGCTAAAATAAACTAGCCGAGCCGTTGCTATATCAGCGATCTGTCTGATCTTTTTAACAGCGTAAGCAGCAGAACTTAATTTGCTGGACGATGTATTTATGTGGGCGCCCCACTGGAGCGCACAAAACACTATACAATCGACGAATTAACAATGAACTTAAAGCTACTTAAACTATGTACAGTTTAAATTTCACAGCAAGTGACATTTAATTTCTTAAATCGCACATAACTAAGAAAAGTTATCGGTGTAGAAAACTCGTGCCGCTTGGGTTTGAACCCGGACCGCTCGAGTGAGAGGCGGTTCGATAGCCACTGGGCTGTCACCGCATGAGCCCAGTATCGAAGCCACGTTTTTATGTAACACAGTTGTGTAACTATAAATATAATAAACTAGTGGACGTCCGCAGCTTCGCTCGCGTGGAATTAGACATTCACTAACTTCAAAAACGGCAAAGTTTCATACTAACTTTGCACCCCGTTTTACCCCCTTAGGGGATGAATTTTCAAAAATCCTTTCTTAGTGCTCCCCTACGTCATAGTAGCTTTATGCATGCAAAGTCTCAGCCCGATCGGTTTAAAATGGACAAAGTTCCATACTAACTTTGCACCCCCGTTTTACCTCCTTATGGGGTGAATTTTCAAAAATCCTCTCTTAGCGGATGCCTACGTCATAACATCTACCTGCATGCCAAATTTCAGCCCGATCCGTCCAGTGGTTTGGGCTGTGCGTTGATAGATCACTATGTCAGTCAGTCAGTCAGTCAGTCAGTCACCTTTGAGTTTTATATATATAGACCACAGAACGTTAGTATATACTTTAATCTATGCACAGAACAGATCTGTTCTGTGATATAGACTAGTGGACGCCCGCAGCTTCGCTCGCGTAGAATTAGACCCATTAACGACGTCTGCCCACTTGACTTTTTTTACACAAGTTTCATACTAACTTTCCACCCCCGTTTTACCCCCTTAGGGGATGATTTTTAAAAAATCCTTTCTTAGTGCTCCCCTACGTTATAAAAGGAACCCCTGTGCAAAATTTCAAGTTTCTAACCCTTATAGTTTAGGCCCTGCGTTGATATGTCAGTCAGTCAGTCAGTCACCTTCTCCTTTTATATATATAGATGAACATTACACACTCACGGTACACAGGTAAGCGTCTCATGTTGTGTTAATCACATTAATATGGGATTATATTTAAGAGTTGCACGCAATGACTTGTCTAAGTTATGTGTTATGTATTCTGTGGTTATGTGTAATAAATAAATAAACAAATATCTTGGGCATTCTCACACACGGCCATCTGACCCCAAACTTGGCAGAGCCTGTGCTATGGGTGTCAGAGACTGATATACATACATATATATTTTTAAATACATACTTAAATAGATAATATTAATATCCAGACACAGAACAAATACAAGTGTTCGTCACACGAATGTTTGTCCTGAGTGAGATTCGAACCCACGATCCCTGCAACAGACAGGGTCACTCACTACCGATTGCGCCAACGGGCCCGTCAGATGTATGGTTTAGGATATTATAATTTCATTTGCTGTAACGGTGAAGGACACATCGTGAGGACACCTGCATGCCTGACCATGCTTTATAATGTTCTCGAAGTCTGCCAAACCGCAGCCAGCGTGGGCTATGACCTCGTTTATTAAACTACTATTAATACTATTATTATTTTGACTAATTACATTTAATGTTAATTTCATTCATTGTATTTAGATTACAATTAATTTTAAAGTTTGCATGCCATATGGGATAAGATATGCCTAAGAGGTGCATAACCTGCCTTAAGGCTTTTATTAAAGCCAATTTACAATAATTACCTACCACTAAGCTAAGCTCTAAAGTCACAATAGATAGACTATCTATCTGGTCATCTGCTTTATGAAGAATTTACAATATTCTTATCCTATGCCCTAGTGTAGGCCGAGAGAAAAAAGCCGGAAAAATCTCTGGGAGACTCAAGTACCGAAGACATAAGTACCACAGAACAGATAAGTACAGAAGACTTAAGTACCTTGTCCACATGTGATGAGACTGGTCACGTAGCACGGGGTCGTTAACCATGGTTGCAATGACTCACTGGCTGGTCGCGAGGAATTTACGACGAAATCAATGTTTTGTAACATGAATATTCTGCCTTATAAGCCGTCAGTGTATGTATGTACGTATGTATGTGTGTATGTCCTGGAATCTTGCAATCAATTTTTCACCCACTTCCACTGAAGTTATCGAGATGAAATTCGGCAGATATATTTGGTTCCGATGACAATACACGAAAATAAAAATAAAAGCTATAAAAAGCTTTTAAAAAAAAAAAAAATTTAACAGTACTTACCTATATTTATGTGACAACCCTGTAGAACAGTTAGCATTAGACCAACTAGACCTATGTCCTGATTTTTATTATTATAACCACTGAATTATATTTATTGTATACGAGTATTAGTACATAATTATTACAAATCGTAGATAACAAACGGTCTGATTAAGTAATCATTTTTATCGGAATAAGTGTGTTACGAATTACCAAGTCGCCAGTCAAGGTTGTTTGGCCGTGTCCATTTTGTATAACTGGTTTCCCGCCAAATGTCCTTTGGCTATGACAGATTTTTTTTTCATAATTTTATTCGAACGACGTTTATATAATACGACCATTGAAAAGTTTTCCTTCAATATTCAAATTTTTGTAGTTTTCGATAGATGGATGGTAAGTGGATCTCATCCAAGGTGATGACAATATCTCATCCATCCGTGAAGCGAGGAAGTGCTATAAAAGGTCTCATTGCCGAGCGAGGAAGAGTGAGTTTTCAACGTAAACAGAATACTCTCTCTAGGCTGGTTCGTAGTACTTCGTAGTCTATACTAATATTATAAAGAGGCAACATTTGTTTGTAATGTTTTCACACAAAAACTACTGGACCGATTTCAAAAATTCTTTCACCATTAGAAAGCTTCATCTTCACTGAGTGGCATGGGCTATAGATTATTACTAGGTGTAAACGAAGCTATTGTTATGTCTAATTCCACGCGAGCGTCCACTAGTCCCCCTCCCCCTAGAGAGCTGTTGGACATTCTTCCCCCCGACCATCAAAGGGGAAATAGCGACTAACGGCTGCAGATGCGCGTGCGGTACGCGTGCGCGACGACACCGTCTCCCACGCTCAGCAGCGGGGAGGTCACCGACGGGGCTCACCCCTGGAGCAATTGCCCGGATAGAAGGACCATCCTTACATCCGAATTCCCTCACGCAGGAGCGCTCACAGCGCCGCGAAAGAGGAGGAAAATTTTCGTTCGGCCACAGTTGATGGAACTGTATGTCACCTCCATAGAATGCAGTCCTGAAAAATGGACACATGATTATGGCATAGTGCTCGTTGCACGACTGAACCTTTTCAAAATCCCAGGGCACGTGTCTCTTCTCACGGCTGAGAAAGCCTGAAGGCCTGCAGCAGCTTCCAACACACTTCTGCAGTGTGGACGGACCCACCTTCACGCAAATCTGATAAAAACACGGATATCATAAAAATAACTGTTGTCTTTAAAAACTTATTTTCCATATTCCAATTTTAAATGTAAATTCCGACGTCGACTGACATTATAATATTGAACTTTGAAGGTGGTTTTAGGGTTGGCGTTAATTTATTAGAGGTTCTTTATCATTAAAAAAAAAAGCTGCGCTACCTCTACCACCCATAGGCGGTCCGGTATTTGCGCGGTTTATGACCGATTTTATTTGAAGGTCATCATCGTCCATAGAAACACTGGCTGGTCTGTGGCAGTGTTGCATTTAATATAGAAGAAGGATAGAAGATATTTTTGTGGGAAAGTACCTACGTTAACTCGCAATAGCATATGCAGTTTAAATCATATTTTAACAAATACAGAAAACAACACGATTAAAAATCCATAGACATATCCATAGATAGGATATAAAGTACATAGAAACATAAAGGATAAGAAAGAAAGAGTTTTTTAAAGTAGCAAAAATAAAAGAGTATTTCTTTAATGCATGCTTCGCAGCTCATACCAAACCTAATACTTATAAAGATATAATTTTACAAAAAAGTAGCTTTATTAAAATATTTTAGCTATAGTATGCAACTTTTAAAGTGCATATAAAGTGGCATATTAAAGCTGATCATTGCACCTTTTGCTTGGTTTCCTGTCAGTAGGTGACGCGTTCTTATATATTCTAGTGTCAACGTAATATGCCATTTGCGAACACTGAATACCGTAAAGACATATCTACATCTACCTACATCTTTTTTTTAAATTTAATAATTTCCTACTGTTAGGTAATAAAAGTTAGTATAATCATTGATTAACTTTTTCGCCAGCCCTACCCGAGTGACTGTCACATGGCCTTGACATTTGACAGCAGACGCGTCGTGTTACCGCTGACATTTTAATAAGCGCGAAAGTGATATTTTTTTAGAGCCAATAGGTAACTGATTGTGACCTTAAAAATATTCAGCCACATTTGTTTATGGAATAACAAAATTCTACAAATTATATAGATTTATGTACACGTGGACACAGGACACATATGGAATTAGTATAGATGTACCTACTGCATCTACACATAGGTTCATTATAATAGTACCTCTAAAATGCATTTAGAATTACGTCATTTAGAATTGTCATTTCATTTATCTATCTGTAGGTAGTCATTAGCCGAAAGCGGGTACATAGCTAATTGAGTACTTAACTTATGTATTGTTTGAAGTCAATATCAGTTTATCGTTTGATAATCCAACGCTTGTAAATTTAATCATTGCTTTATACTAAGCGAATGAACGATTTATCAATATCGTCGCCTATATCTACCTACCTACTAGTACCTACCTACATTTTATAAATTGTACAAATTGTCAACCAAATAAGTGGTTTTAAGAAACCTATTTTGTTCTATATTATAGAGTTCATCCACAGACCGACCGCGCTCGTCGTTGCTTAACTCTTTCGATCACATTGAATCTACGCGAGCCATTGGTTTATGAATGCTCAAATTTTCATAGATGATGTATTTCTGTTGCCGCTATAACAACAAACACTAAAAAACAGAAAAATAAAAAATTTAAGGGCCCATACAACAGACATGTTTTTTGTCGTTTTTATAAAATATAGTAAGGAAACTCCACCAATCAGCGAGCAGTGTGGTGGAGTATGCTCTAGATCTAGACCTCCCGCAGCAGTGTCTGTGTGGGAGACCCATGCATGCCCAGCAGTGGGACGTCTATGGGTCGCAGCGAGTAAGGAAACCCTTCGTACGAGAGTCTGACTCGCACTTGTCCGTTAATTTTTCATAGGCTATTTTTTATTGTCTGAGATAAAGTTTTATTATTATTATAATAATAATTATTATAATAATTATCAAAACATAGTGGCTATGAGCCCGTAAACAAAGACAACAGTTTCTTTCATGTTAATCATATCAATCTTGATATAATTTTAAATTTAAGATTAGATTACAACCTAATAACAATAATAATAATAAGATCTACAGGGAAATAATTGTTGTGATTCTAAAAAGGCTAGATTTGCCTCACAGTCTTATTTATATTTTATAATATAATTATTAAGGTTCAATTCACTTCACGAGATTTCTTACTGTGTGGTGCTGCCGACATTGATACCATCTTTATTTTTACAACTAGTGGACGCCCCCAGCTTCGCTCGCGTTGAATTAGACATAACAATAATTTCGTTTGCACCTAGTAATATTATATAGCCTATGTCACCCAGTGAAGGTGCAGCTTTCTAATGGTGAAAAAATTTTTGAAATCGGCCCAGAAGTTTTGTGTGAAAACATTACAAACAAATGTTTCCTCTTTATAATATTGTTATAGATGTACGCAATAATCATCGCGATTTTTGTGCTCACTTGTACTATTATTCTGTGTATAAGGGTAGTAACGCATCTGTGACAAAACCCAGGACCTCTAGCTAGCTACTGACCACTAGACCAACTAGGTAGTCTAGTTGGATACTTTCATTTTCCATAAATATAAAAGAAAACTGACTGACTCGTGAATAGCATACATTCCTATTCAATTATGTTCTTTGTTTAAAATAATTTCTACAATGGTTAAGAAACAGATCACATACAGAGTGACTAACCACAGACTAAGAAATAACATTAAACGGTGCAGTAAATCTTGGCGGGAAAAGAGTTAGTCACAGATAAGTTAGACGCATTCCTGCATAAACCTTTTATGACACAGAATAATTGTGCAGCAGAGATATTAAAACAACTTGACGTATAGAGGGCTCATGAATTGAGGACGAGCGTATGGGAGCATGATCGAATGACAAGGCAATGATAAATACCTACTTATTTAGATACACAGGGATGTAAGCGAAAAAGTGTAATTTGTAAATATGTATAACAAAAATCTATATGTAGCATTTATAAAGTTTCAAAAATAGAGGATGATAGATAATACTCCTTCACGCTGACCACGTGCGGATTGGCAGATTTCACATGTATTCGAGTTTTTTTTTATGGATACAAGATAGCAAACGAGCTTGCAGCACCACCCACCCGCTGCCGCCCATGATAACTGTGACTGATTTTGAACAAGACTCAATTAGGGACTGGGATGGTTAGTCCAATTAGTTGAGAGAGTTAATTAGAACATTAGTTGGTCAGTTCGTTAGTAGGTGTGAGGACTGGGGACTGTTAGTGATAGTTAGATGATAGTTAGTTATTATTCCGGAGAATTCTCAGGCATGCAGGTTTCCTCATTATTTCTTCACCGTTACAGCAGGATGACATTAAGTTTCTTAAATTGCACATATTTTATCACATATAACTTATAGTGCGTTAAGTGCGGACTTGAATACGGACCGCCCGAGTGTGAGGCGTGTTCGATAGCCACAGGGCTGTCACCCAGCGAAAAAAGGCCACGACAAGAATTAATAGTGCTAATTTTATTAATTACTATTAGTATTTGAATTGAATACATCAGTCTCGCGTTGCCTCTGTAAATTCGCACCCTGTGGAGCGAGGAAAGGGTGCACCACCGGACGGCCTCGCGTTTTGAAAGTAAATGACCTCAGAAACACGGAATAATGTTTTGTAGCGCGATGTAAGTAATGATAATAATAATGTTATTTATAAAGTATGCAAGATGACTAGACATGGCATACCTATGTTGGATTTGGTCGTGATTGATCAATAATTGTTGCCTACTTAAAATAATCGACAAATTAGGTTTAAAGATCTTTATTTCTCAAATAAGACTAAGTACAATAAGTCCCTTCTGTGAGAACAATAATTAACTTAAAAAATAATAGGTAGCTAACATAAAATTCATGCGCCTTATCGCTCGCTGCGAGTTGCGACCCATAGACGTCCTACTGCTGGGCACGGGTCTTCCCCCATAGACACTGCTGCGGGCGATCTAGAGCATACTCCACCACGCTGCTCTAATGCGGATTGGTTGAGGGTTTAGTGGCCAACCCAATTTCGAATGTTCTCAAGCCACCCGAAGGTCTTCGACAAGGCTTAACGACTGTTTCCAGAATTGAAAACAACCAGGACCGACAGATTTACGTGCCCTCCGAAGCACGGTAGCATCCACAAACCGACCGCGCCCGTCGTTGCTTAACTCTTTCGATCACATTGAATCGACGCTACTTTTTACCAGTTTCTTACCATAGATATAAGTAAGGAGTTAAGCAGGGTATTTTATGTAACCACCACAACCCTTTCTTTGTCCCACTGTTGGGCACGGATCTACTCTCAGAATGGGAGGGATTAGGCCTTAGTCCACCACGTTGGCCAAGCTTTTCAGACCACATGTCTTCGAGGAAATTATAAAGCTCTTTCAGGCATGCAAATGTCCTCACGATGTGTCCTTCACATCTGAAGAAGAAGAAGAAGATATTTTTTTTTCACACACAAAACCACAGAACAGATAACCTCTTTTATCTGTTCTGTGCAGATTCAGATTCATTTATTTTCTCATTATATGGTATTTTGTATACGCTTAATGAACGTCATAACATTTTTTATCTACCGCCGGTTCACAAAGTTGATGCTACCGAGAAGAACACGGCAAGAAACTCGGTGGTTACTCTTTTCAAAATTAATTACAATATTATTACATTATTATTGAACAAGTGGAGCTATATCACACCTAGCATTTCTATCGTTCAAGTAGTCATTAATTTTATAGAAAGCTTTATTAAGGAGGTTTTGTTTAATGTAAGATTTAAATTTATTATCTGAGAGACAAGTAATATTTCCGGGTATTTTATTGTAGAAGCGAACACAGTTCCCCATAAAAGATTTTGATACTTTACTTAGTCTAGCTAGAGCTAGGTACAATAAATTTATCCTTATTTCTTGTACTAAAGTTATGTACACTGCTTTTTTTGTCTAAGAAATTAACATTTTTCCGTACATACATAATATTTTCATAAATATATTGGCATGGGACAGTTAAAATATTTATAGACTTAAACAGTTCTCGCAGGGACTCACGCTTTTGTAGGCCGTAGATACTCCTTATGGCGCGTTTTTGTAAAATGAAGATGGTATCAATGTCGGCAGCACTAGCTACCCCACAGTAAGATTCCATAAGACATGATGCTGTGAAAGTAGCTAAAATAAACTAGCCGAGCCGTTGCTATATCAGCGATCTGTCTGATCTTTTTAACAGCGTAAGCAGCAGAACTTAATTTGCTGGACGATGTATTTATGTGGGCGCCCCACTGGAGCGCACAAAACACTATACAATCGACGAATTAACAATGAACTTAAAGCTACTTAAACTATGTACAGTTTAAATTTCACAGCAAGTGACATTTAATTTCTTAAATCGCACATAACTAAGAAAAGTTATCGGTGTAGAAAACTCGTGCCGCTTGGGTTTGAACCCGGACCGCTCGAGTGAGAGGCGGTTCGATAGCCACTGGGCTGTCACCGCATGAGCCCAGTATCGAAGCCACGTTTTTATGTAACACAGTTGTGTAACTATAAATATAATAAACTAGTGGACGTCCGCAGCTTCGCTCGCGTGGAATTAGACATTCACTAACTTCAAAAACGGCAAAGTTTCATACTAACTTTGCACCCCGTTTTACCCCCTTAGGGGATGAATTTTCAAAAATCCTTTCTTAGTGCTCCCCTACGTCATAGTAGCTTTATGCATGCAAAGTCTCAGCCCGATCGGTTTAAAATGGACAAAGTTCCATACTAACTTTGCACCCCCGTTTTACCTCCTTATGGGGTGAATTTTCAAAAATCCTCTCTTAGCGGATGCCTACGTCATAACATCTACCTGCATGCCAAATTTCAGCCCGATCCGTCCAGTGGTTTGGGCTGTGCGTTGATAGATCACTATGTCAGTCAGTCAGTCAGTCAGTCAGTCACCTTTGAGTTTTATATATATAGACCACAGAACGTTAGTATATACTTTAATCTATGCACAGAACAGATCTGTTCTGTGATATAGACTAGTGGACGCCCGCAGCTTCGCTCGCGTAGAATTAGACCCATTAACGACGTCTGCCCACTTGACTTTTTTTACACAAGTTTCATACTAACTTTCCACCCCCGTTTTACCCCCTTAGGGGATGATTTTTAAAAAATCCTTTCTTAGTGCTCCCCTACGTTATAAAAGGAACCCCTGTGCAAAATTTCAAGTTTCTAACCCTTATAGTTTAGGCCCTGCGTTGATATGTCAGTCAGTCAGTCAGTCACCTTCTCCTTTTATATATATAGATGAACATTACACACTCACGGTACACAGGTAAGCGTCTCATGTTGTGTTAATCACATTAATATGGGATTATATTTAAGAGTTGCACGCAATGACTTGTCTAAGTTATGTGTTATGTATTCTGTGGTTATGTGTAATAAATAAATAAACAAATATCTTGGGCATTCTCACACACGGCCATCTGACCCCAAACTTGGCAGAGCCTGTGCTATGGGTGTCAGAGACTGATATACATACATATATATTTTTAAATACATACTTAAATAGATAATATTAATATCCAGACACAGAACAAATACAAGTGTTCGTCACACGAATGTTTGTCCTGAGTGAGATTCGAACCCACGATCCCTGCAACAGACAGGGTCACTCACTACCGATTGCGCCAACGGGCCCGTCAGATGTATGGTTTAGGATATTATAATTTCATTTGCTGTAACGGTGAAGGACACATCGTGAGGACACCTGCATGCCTGACCATGCTTTATAATGTTCTCGAAGTCTGCCAAACCGCAGCCAGCGTGGGCTATGACCTCGTTTATTAAACTACTATTAATACTATTATTATTTTGACTAATTACATTTAATGTTAATTTCATTCATTGTATTTAGATTACAATTAATTTTAAAGTTTGCATGCCATATGGGATAAGATATGCCTAAGAGGTGCATAACCTGCCTTAAGGCTTTTATTAAAGCCAATTTACAATAATTACCTACCACTAAGCTAAGCTCTAAAGTCACAATAGATAGACTATCTATCTGGTCATCTGCTTTATGAAGAATTTACAATATTCTTATCCTATGCCCTAGTGTAGGCCGAGAGAAAAAAGCCGGAAAAATCTCTGGGAGACTCAAGTACCGAAGACATAAGTACCACAGAACAGATAAGTACAGAAGACTTAAGTACCTTGTCCACATGTGATGAGACTGGTCACGTAGCACGGGGTCGTTAACCATGGTTGCAATGACTCACTGGCTGGTCGCGAGGAATTTACGACGAAATCAATGTTTTGTAACATGAATATTCTGCCTTATAAGCCGTCAGTGTATGTATGTACGTATGTATGTGTGTATGTCCTGGAATCTTGCAATCAATTTTTCACCCACTTCCACTGAAGTTATCGAGATGAAATTCGGCAGATATATTTGGTTCCGATGACAATACACGAAAATAAAAATAAAAGCTATAAAAAGCTTTTAAAAAAAAAAAAAATTTAACAGTACTTACCTATATTTATGTGACAACCCTGTAGAACAGTTAGCATTAGACCAACTAGACCTATGTCCTGATTTTTATTATTATAACCACTGAATTATATTTATTGTATACGAGTATTAGTACATAATTATTACAAATCGTAGATAACAAACGGTCTGATTAAGTAATCATTTTTATCGGAATAAGTGTGTTACGAATTACCAAGTCGCCAGTCAAGGTTGTTTGGCCGTGTCCATTTTGTATAACTGGTTTCCCGCCAAATGTCCTTTGGCTATGACAGATTTTTTTTTCATAATTTTATTCGAACGACGTTTATATAATACGACCATTGAAAAGTTTTCCTTCAATATTCAAATTTTTGTAGTTTTCGATAGATGGATGGTAAGTGGATCTCATCCAAGGTGATGACAATATCTCATCCATCCGTGAAGCGAGGAAGTGCTATAAAAGGTCTCATTGCCGAGCGAGGAAGAGTGAGTTTTCAACGTAAACAGAATACTCTCTCTAGGCTGGTTCGTAGTACTTCGTAGTCTATACTAATATTATAAAGAGGCAACATTTGTTTGTAATGTTTTCACACAAAAACTACTGGACCGATTTCAAAAATTCTTTCACCATTAGAAAGCTTCATCTTCACTGAGTGGCATGGGCTATAGATTATTACTAGGTGTAAACGAAGCTATTGTTATGTCTAATTCCACGCGAGCGTCCACTAGTCCCCCTCCCCCTAGAGAGCTGTTGGACATTCTTCCCCCCGACCATCAAAGGGGAAATAGCGACTAACGGCTGCAGATGCGCGTGCGGTACGCGTGCGCGACGACACCGTCTCCCACGCTCAGCAGCGGGGAGGTCACCGACGGGGCTCACCCCTGGAGCAATTGCCCGGATAGAAGGACCATCCTTACATCCGAATTCCCTCACGCAGGAGCGCTCACAGCGCCGCGAAAGAGGAGGAAAATTTTCGTTCGGCCACAGTTGATGGAACTGTATGTCACCTCCATAGAATGCAGTCCTGAAAAATGGACACATGATTATGGCATAGTGCTCGTTGCACGACTGAACCTTTTCAAAATCCCAGGGCACGTGTCTCTTCTCACGGCTGAGAAAGCCTGAAGGCCTGCAGCAGCTTCCAACACACTTCTGCAGTGTGGACGGACCCACCTTCACGCAAATCTGATAAAAACACGGATATCATAAAAATAACTGTTGTCTTTAAAAACTTATTTTCCATATTCCAATTTTAAATGTAAATTCCGACGTCGACTGACATTATAATATTGAACTTTGAAGGTGGTTTTAGGGTTGGCGTTAATTTATTAGAGGTTCTTTATCATTAAAAAAAAAAGCTGCGCTACCTCTACCACCCATAGGCGGTCCGGTATTTGCGCGGTTTATGACCGATTTTATTTGAAGGTCATCATCGTCCATAGAAACACTGGCTGGTCTGTGGCAGTGTTGCATTTAATATAGAAGAAGGATAGAAGATATTTTTGTGGGAAAGTACCTACGTTAACTCGCAATAGCATATGCAGTTTAAATCATATTTTAACAAATACAGAAAACAACACGATTAAAAATCCATAGACATATCCATAGATAGGATATAAAGTACATAGAAACATAAAGGATAAGAAAGAAAGAGTTTTTTAAAGTAGCAAAAATAAAAGAGTATTTCTTTAATGCATGCTTCGCAGCTCATACCAAACCTAATACTTATAAAGATATAATTTTACAAAAAAGTAGCTTTATTAAAATATTTTAGCTATAGTATGCAACTTTTAAAGTGCATATAAAGTGGCATATTAAAGCTGATCATTGCACCTTTTGCTTGGTTTCCTGTCAGTAGGTGACGCGTTCTTATATATTCTAGTGTCAACGTAATATGCCATTTGCGAACACTGAATACCGTAAAGACATATCTACATCTACCTACATCTTTTTTTTAAATTTAATAATTTCCTACTGTTAGGTAATAAAAGTTAGTATAATCATTGATTAACTTTTTCGCCAGCCCTACCCGAGTGACTGTCACATGGCCTTGACATTTGACAGCAGACGCGTCGTGTTACCGCTGACATTTTAATAAGCGCGAAAGTGATATTTTTTTAGAGCCAATAGGTAACTGATTGTGACCTTAAAAATATTCAGCCACATTTGTTTATGGAATAACAAAATTCTACAAATTATATAGATTTATGTACACGTGGACACAGGACACATATGGAATTAGTATAGATGTACCTACTGCATCTACACATAGGTTCATTATAATAGTACCTCTAAAATGCATTTAGAATTACGTCATTTAGAATTGTCATTTCATTTATCTATCTGTAGGTAGTCATTAGCCGAAAGCGGGTACATAGCTAATTGAGTACTTAACTTATGTATTGTTTGAAGTCAATATCAGTTTATCGTTTGATAATCCAACGCTTGTAAATTTAATCATTGCTTTATACTAAGCGAATGAACGATTTATCAATATCGTCGCCTATATCTACCTACCTACTAGTACCTACCTACATTTTATAAATTGTACAAATTGTCAACCAAATAAGTGGTTTTAAGAAACCTATTTTGTTCTATATTATAGAGTTCATCCACAGACCGACCGCGCTCGTCGTTGCTTAACTCTTTCGATCACATTGAATCTACGCGAGCCATTGGTTTATGAATGCTCAAATTTTCATAGATGATGTATTTCTGTTGCCGCTATAACAACAAACACTAAAAAACAGAAAAATAAAAAATTTAAGGGCCCATACAACAGACATGTTTTTTGTCGTTTTTATAAAATATAGTAAGGAAACTCCACCAATCAGCGAGCAGTGTGGTGGAGTATGCTCTAGATCTAGACCTCCCGCAGCAGTGTCTGTGTGGGAGACCCATGCATGCCCAGCAGTGGGACGTCTATGGGTCGCAGCGAGTAAGGAAACCCTTCGTACGAGAGTCTGACTCGCACTTGTCCGTTAATTTTTCATAGGCTATTTTTTATTGTCTGAGATAAAGTTTTATTATTATTATAATAATAATTATTATAATAATTATCAAAACATAGTGGCTATGAGCCCGTAAACAAAGACAACAGTTTCTTTCATGTTAATCATATCAATCTTGATATAATTTTAAATTTAAGATTAGATTACAACCTAATAACAATAATAATAATAAGATCTACAGGGAAATAATTGTTGTGATTCTAAAAAGGCTAGATTTGCCTCACAGTCTTATTTATATTTTATAATATAATTATTAAGGTTCAATTCACTTCACGAGATTTCTTACTGTGTGGTGCTGCCGACATTGATACCATCTTTATTTTTACAACTAGTGGACGCCCCCAGCTTCGCTCGCGTTGAATTAGACATAACAATAATTTCGTTTGCACCTAGTAATATTATATAGCCTATGTCACCCAGTGAAGGTGCAGCTTTCTAATGGTGAAAAAATTTTTGAAATCGGCCCAGAAGTTTTGTGTGAAAACATTACAAACAAATGTTTCCTCTTTATAATATTGTTATAGATGTACGCAATAATCATCGCGATTTTTGTGCTCACTTGTACTATTATTCTGTGTATAAGGGTAGTAACGCATCTGTGACAAAACCCAGGACCTCTAGCTAGCTACTGACCACTAGACCAACTAGGTAGTCTAGTTGGATACTTTCATTTTCCATAAATATAAAAGAAAACTGACTGACTCGTGAATAGCATACATTCCTATTCAATTATGTTCTTTGTTTAAAATAATTTCTACAATGGTTAAGAAACAGATCACATACAGAGTGACTAACCACAGACTAAGAAATAACATTAAACGGTGCAGTAAATCTTGGCGGGAAAAGAGTTAGTCACAGATAAGTTAGACGCATTCCTGCATAAACCTTTTATGACACAGAATAATTGTGCAGCAGAGATATTAAAACAACTTGACGTATAGAGGGCTCATGAATTGAGGACGAGCGTATGGGAGCATGATCGAATGACAAGGCAATGATAAATACCTACTTATTTAGATACACAGGGATGTAAGCGAAAAAGTGTAATTTGTAAATATGTATAACAAAAATCTATATGTAGCATTTATAAAGTTTCAAAAATAGAGGATGATAGATAATACTCCTTCACGCTGACCACGTGCGGATTGGCAGATTTCACATGTATTCGAGTTTTTTTTTATGGATACAAGATAGCAAACGAGCTTGCAGCACCACCCACCCGCTGCCGCCCATGATAACTGTGACTGATTTTGAACAAGACTCAATTAGGGACTGGGATGGTTAGTCCAATTAGTTGAGAGAGTTAATTAGAACATTAGTTGGTCAGTTCGTTAGTAGGTGTGAGGACTGGGGACTGTTAGTGATAGTTAGATGATAGTTAGTTATTATTCCGGAGAATTCTCAGGCATGCAGGTTTCCTCATTATTTCTTCACCGTTACAGCAGGATGACATTAAGTTTCTTAAATTGCACATATTTTATCACATATAACTTATAGTGCGTTAAGTGCGGACTTGAATACGGACCGCCCGAGTGTGAGGCGTGTTCGATAGCCACAGGGCTGTCACCCAGCGAAAAAAGGCCACGACAAGAATTAATAGTGCTAATTTTATTAATTACTATTAGTATTTGAATTGAATACATCAGTCTCGCGTTGCCTCTGTAAATTCGCACCCTGTGGAGCGAGGAAAGGGTGCACCACCGGACGGCCTCGCGTTTTGAAAGTAAATGACCTCAGAAACACGGAATAATGTTTTGTAGCGCGATGTAAGTAATGATAATAATAATGTTATTTATAAAGTATGCAAGATGACTAGACATGGCATACCTATGTTGGATTTGGTCGTGATTGATCAATAATTGTTGCCTACTTAAAATAATCGACAAATTAGGTTTAAAGATCTTTATTTCTCAAATAAGACTAAGTACAATAAGTCCCTTCTGTGAGAACAATAATTAACTTAAAAAATAATAGGTAGCTAACATAAAATTCATGCGCCTTATCGCTCGCTGCGAGTTGCGACCCATAGACGTCCCACTGCTGGGCACGGGTCTCCCCCACAGACGCAACTGCGGGAGGTCTAGAGCACACTCTACCACGCTGCTCCAATGCGGATTGGTGGAGGGGTTAGTGGCCAACCCAGTGTCGAATGTTCTCAAGCCACTCGAAGGTCTTCGACAAGGCTTAACGACTGTTTCCAACATTGAGAACAACCGGGACCGACGGCTTTACGTGCCCTCCGAAGCACGGTAGTGTGCATGAAATTTTTCCACTAAACGGTTACCCATCCACAAGCCGACCGCGCCCGTCGTTGCTTAACTCTTTCGATCACATTGAATCGAAGCGAGCTATTGCCATTCACCGGGCACAAATTCAATCTCCTACAATTGAAAATTTCAAGTTTAGAAAAACCTAATAGGTATTACTTTGTCCTACCCGGGAAACGAACCCAGGACCCAGCTTAGCAGTTGCGCTTATACCATTAGACCAACGAGATACAATAACATGTCTATTAATATGTCCAATTCCACTCGAGCGAAGCTGCGGGCGTCCACTAGTACCTAATAATAACTCCTCCAGCTCTTAGTATATTAATTGTCATTTCTATAATTTAAAGCGTATATTTATTTACGCACATGTCAATATTTTGCTACCGTTTTATAAGGCGAAGGTATTGTAAAAGTAGAAACCTATATAGATTGGCGGGAAGTGGTTTTGTTTTTTAAACAACTTTTTTTTAGTCCTGCATGATCCTGCTATTGACATTTACTTGAAAATAATAATAATAAATAAAAAACTGGTTGTCTGTAAAGTCGGTTTACGGACGATAGATTTACGTGATAACGTCATAATCATTATTTTATACAATAAAAAAAAGGAGAATTGAAAATACAAAGATAACAGACACAGACAAGTCTATATATTTATTTTGACAGTTCCCTATTTCGGAGCCATGGAACCGCCAATGTTGTCGTGTGTAAAATTAATTTAATAAAATTAAAAATTTATTTAATAATAACACTCAGGCGGAACGGGACACTTTTTCATATGCGCTGTCGATGTTCATCATAGATTTATTACTCTCTAACTAGTAATAAATCTATGATGTTCATCAATTTATGACGTTATCACGTCAACTGGCAGTGTATACGGTTAATACACTACTACGTACTATTATTTTGTGACACTACACTACGTAAAGCTGGAGAAGTTATTATTAGTTACTAGTGGACGCCCGCAGCTTCGCTCGGGTGGAAATAGACATATTAATAGATTCTAACGCGTTAACTTTAGCTCCACAAATTTGTAATGTATCTGTAGGTAAATATGTGTATTTTACACCCTTATGGGTAACATTTTTACTAACTTTGAATGCCATATTTATTTATATTTATTCAACAGCCTAAATTATAAATTTTATGCTTCTAGTTCTGAAAATAACAACTTTACTTTACTTTCATACAACCTTTCATCCCCCTTTTCAACCCTTTACAACACTTTCCAATTAAAAAGTAGCCTATGTCCTTTCTCAGGCTCTAGACTATGTGTGTACCAAATTTCATTTAAATCGGTTCAGTAGTTTTGGCGTGAATGCGAGACAAACGGACAGTTACTTTAGCATTAATTATAATATTAGTATGGAAGTATGGATTGTAGTATGCAGTACAGTAGTGAAAAAAATTACTTTATTGAGGATAGGATGGATCATGGTCCTTAACTTAATCTTTATAAGTAAAAAATATTATGTAGGTAGATGTTTGTTAACTTCAACATTTTAGAAAATAGTTCTATGAAATAAGGTTACTAACCTTATTTAATTAATTTAATTTAAGTAATATTTTCTGTCAACCAACAACAACAGGTGATTATATCTTTTGCAACGGTACAGTCATAATCTATGCAGATTATGGCTGTAGCGTCCATAGCCCAATGACTCGCGTCGATTCAATGTCATCGAAAGAGTTAACCCCTCCGCCGATCCGCATTAGAGCAGCGTGGTGGAGTATGCTCTAGACAGGAGGTCAGTCAGGTCAGTCTGGTCAGCAACAGTGTGTGGGGGAGAGCCGTGCTGGGCACGGGTCTCCCCCACGTGTGGTGTGGGTCTCACGCAGTGGGACATAGACGTCGCAGCGAAGATATGATAATTAATGAATCTGAATCTAACTGGCAGGTTCACACGGTTTTTTGAGAGCATTTGCATAAGTTTTCTCAGACTTTTGGATGAATCTAACGTCAAAATAATGTCAGATCCATACAAAATCTACCCCTTTTAAAATGCCAATCGTAAGTTCAAATCAAAACTTTGCAATACCCCGGCAATGCCCGGCATTCTCAAGTGAACTTTGTGGGTTACCTAATAATAATTAATTAGGTACTTGCCAGATGCTTGCCAGTAAGCAAATAAGAATGAAAGTGAGTTTTCATACATACAGACAAAGGAAAAGCTACCTATTAATATTTTGTTACTTACATAATCTATGATTTGTTGTGTGTACAAACAATAATTCATGTCCTTACATACCTACTGCGAAATAGTGTGAAAGTTCATCCGCAGTTTCACATTGTGTAGTACAACGTATGTGGAAGCGCAATCTAGTGTTTATTTTATGAACTATTATTGCGCTATGATATGTTGTGTTCCAAAAATTGTTCACCATCGACCACAGATGTCTCTGATATAAAAAGTACTTTATATATATTAAATGTCTACATAAGTATAATATATGTAATTGCACAATATAATATGTAGGTATATTAAATTATAATCAAAATGTAATTGTCTACAGTTATAATTATCTCAGATTCTAAGTTATGTAGGTAAGTTGTACTGGCTGGTAATTCATAAAATCTGTCATAGTTGTCACGCGATGTAGCAGATGGATAGTGCTGGCTGCATGCTCGTTTGCTATGTTATATTTATATAAACTCTCAGGTGAGGTGTAATTACATATCAACTATTTTATTTATGATTAGGTAAATAGGACGCTCCATTTCTTCTATTCTTACCAAGATTTTACCTACGGATCGGAAGTTCCTACCTACTTATAAAATTACAATTAAACTTACATTGTGACAATTGTGTACAATTGAAACGAGTAGCATTTGAACATAGAATAATCTTATTAATTTATGCAAATATTTGACAGTATCCTGTTATAGTTTGCTACAGTTATAATGTCGGCTTCAATATTTCCAGTATGGAATATAATTTCCTTGAGCTAAAAATAGCGGCAAAGAGTCGTTCAATAGTCGTAAACACATGCGCCGAAGCTCCATTCGATTCGAGATAATACGATAAAATCGTAGAAGCTTATTAAACCTAGTCAAATGTTTCTAGGCTCTGGACTTCTGCACATAGCCGATTAATACGCCGTACTTCGCCTACTTTCTCCCATCTCTTTCTCACCTACGTGCAAATACGCGCCCTCCCTTTTTTAAAGAGTTTTGAAAAACTATCGGGAGACGGTAAAAATGATTAACAGCGATTTTTGACATTTCGCGTAATTCTAGAATGAGGGAGGTGTTAGTTTCAAGTGCAGATAAGAGTAATTTATGAATAAAACACGTTTAGTAATGACATAAGTTGTATTTCGTTGAAATGTGTGATCTCTGTGTGTGATATATTGTACAGCACAAAGATGGATTATGGCAGTGAACTGTGAAGAGAATCTCTCATGTATAAAATTCGATTCTCCCGTTTTCCGAGTTAGTTACGAGGCCGAACAGAATCAATACTAACTTGTTGATTGTGATTTACTTACTGTTCTTGTATCAGTAATAATAATACGCCTCCGTTTATCGAATTCTGTCCGAGGCGCGAGGTGATAAAATAAAATAAAAGCAAAACTATTATTAATAATATAACTAATACTTTGCATTAATTATTCACGTAGCGTTATTTGTTTATGTGTAAAAGCAATGACTTAATTAAGTCAAGTGGTGAATTTGAGTGAATAAAAATGAAATTTTCATATTGAAGTCTTTGTACCAAAGTTTTTTGGAACTATTGTGTTAGAAGATTTAACTACAATGGTTACAATGAACTCTTCAGAGAAGGCGCAAAAGGCCTGTCAGCAGGGACCCTCCAGGTAAGTCTAGTCCAACACCACCACCACCCCTGCTGGGCTCGGGTCTCCTCACAGAATGGGAGGGCTTAGGCCCATAGACAGGCAGACTGTAGATTGGCAGACTTTACATGCCTTTGTAAACATTACTGAGAACTCTTAGGCATGCCGGTTTCCTTGTTAAGTTTCTTTCACTATTACAGTAGGTGATATATTTTTTTATTTTGCACACATAACTTAGAAAAGTCATTGGTGTGTGCAACTTGTATTTGAACCCGGGCCTCTAGAGTGAGAGTTCTATCAAGCACTGCAATTTGTCCTTAAGAATATAGATTGGTTAAGAAAATTTTATAATGACGACTATCATAACAAACAATTACAATGTTTTAAAAACAATGAATTAAGATAATTTTTTTCTTATCTCTTGAATTTGAGCTTCAACTGTAATATTTCATAATAGAATTATGCATTTGAAGTGTGGACATTGCCCCGTGCATAGCTTCACACATTTGTTAATGATTTTCAATGTACACCAATATGTATACACCAAATTTTGTTTAATAATACCACAGCCTAATGTTCCTGAAGCCAGTACTTTCTTACAGTTTGTTATTGGACACATCTAAGAATAGGAATAAGAATAATTTTCTTCTCATTTAAAACATTGATCTAGACAGGTCAATAGAGCATAGCGAGCGAGAGAGAGGGTTAGCCCTTCTGAACTATGTACATAGCACTTACAAACCAAGATTAATCTACTTTGCAACAATCTGCAAACAAAAATGTATGGTGGTGTATACCTTCACGCAGAACCTCCCATCCATACACCAACACTTGTTGCCCCAAAACAAGGCATCCTCAGGGTAAGTAGACTCCATGATGGTTAATTGCAAAGCTTTGCAATAGAGTGTATTTAATGTCAATTGCGTGTGCATTTCTCCTCTGTGGGAGTGAGGGATGCTGGATGAGGGAGAGGTTGCTGCATGCATGAAGGTATACACCACCATACATTTTTGTTCGCAGATTGTTTCAAAGTGGATTAATCTTTGGTTTGTAATAATGGAGTTCCACAAAGTAACACCTGATACAATTAATTACATAGCACTTCAATATTAGTTGAATATGTGACAATGAAGGCATTTTGCGACACTTCAAAGGCAATTCTCCATTGTAAGCTAGTTCTGCTGTAATAATACTATGTGCATTTGACAGAGAGAGTTCGAAATGTGTAAAAGAAGAAAAAGACAAGGACAAGGACAAAGAAAAGGAGAAAGAGAAAGAGAAGGAGAAGGAGAAGGAGAAAGATAAGAAAGAGAATGTTATAAGCACTCTCCCACCCAACGTGCAGGCGCTTATGTCCACCATACCTTCGCCGGAGGAGTCTCCCAACTACCTGGTCTATAAGAAGGTAACAGTCCACCTGAATTTTCCCTAAGGGTGCAAAGTTTTATAGCACTACCGACTAGCAAACGAGCATCCACATTTGCACCACTCATCTGCTTTTTCTTAACAATAAGGTTTGAATAAATAAATACTCCAAACTCAAAAGTAAATTTGTCTATTTTAACTTCTGCTGATTTTTTTCTTTCGATAGCTGAGTCAATCGGCATCAAAAATATTTTTTTTCTTAAGTTAGTTTTTTTTCATTTTTAGTGACAACTCACGCTTGACAAAAAAAAATTACGCCAATTTAGTTTAATTAAAAAGAGGTCCTATGACGCTATTGATCATTGAATGAATACAAGTAGCTAATCCTACACGGGTGCCTAACCCGCCTTAAGCCTAATTTACAATAATAACCTACCACTAAGCTAAGCTCTAAAGTCACGATAGATCTATCTGGTCATAGGCTTTAGAAAGAATAATTTAAATCATACTTACCTTATGCCCTAGTGTAGGCCGAGAGAGAAAAAAGCCGGAATAAAAAACTCTCGGTACTCTTTTAAAATTCAAATTAATTATACAGTTATACTTCCTTGCAAGTACTAGCATGAACAAGTACATAGTAAACACGCCTTCAAGAGAGAAAACGTGCCCCTACGCCCCTAGGAATAAAAGAATGTAACTACACATTTTTTCTAAATTGTCCATAGATGGAAGCAATTATTGAGAAGATGCAGGACGAGAACACCGGAGTGCCAGTAAGGACTGTCAAGAGTTTCATGAGCAAGATACCGTCCGTAAGTAATGATTTGTTTTCTACAATGACCAGCAGAATAATAATAAAAATAAATATCTTGGACATTCTCACACACGGCCATCTGACCCCAAAGTAGGCGCGAGCCTGTACTATAGGTGTCAGAGACTGATATACATACATAGATATTTTTAAATACATACTTGAATAGATATTAACATCCAGACACTGAACAAACACAAGTGTTCGTCACACGAATGTTTGTCCTGAGTGGGATTCGAACCCACGAGCCCTGGCGTAACAGGTAGGGTCAATACCGATTGCGCCAACGGGCCCGTCATAATTTATGCGGCAAAAATTCTAATTTGATGCCAAATATCTCATTAAAAATTTCAAGTAAATTCGTTTATCTGTTCTTTTCACACTTGAACACTTGTGTTTGTTCTGTGTCTGGATGTTAATATTATCTATTTAAGTATGTATTTAAAAATATCTATGTATGTAGGTATATCAGTCTCTGACACCCATAGTACAGGCTCGCGCCTACTTTGGGGTCAGATGGCCGTGTGTGAGAATGTCCATGATATTTATTTAGTACTAGTGGACGCCCGCAGCTTCGCTCGCGTAGATTAAGACCCATAAACGACGTCTGCCCGCGCTCGGGTTGCCCACTTGACTTCAAATTCGGCAAAGTTTCATACTAACTTTGCATCCCCGTTTTACCCCCTTAGGGGATGAATTTTCAATAATCCTTTCTTAGTGCTCCCCTACGTTACAAAAGGAACCCCTGTGCAAAATTTCAAGTTTCTAGCACTTATAGTTTAGGCCCTGCGTTGATATGTCAGTCAGTCAGTCAGTCAGTCACCTTCTCCTTTTATATACGTATATAGATTTATTAACATGTTTAACGGGCCGCGTGTTTCTCATCCTTGAGTTATAATTATTTGTAGGAAGGGGGCGTGGACCATAAGCCCATAAGCCACTGCGACCTATAGAGATCTATTGTAGCTATCGCCGTTGGCGCAATCGGCAGTGACCCTGTCTGTTGCGCCAAAGGTCGTGGGTTCGAATCCCACTCAGGACAAATATTCGTGTGACGAACACTTGTATTTGTTCTGTGTCTGGATGTTAATATTATCTATTTAAGTATTATCTATTTAACTATCTATTAATTTTAAAAATATCTATGTATGTATATCAGTCTCTGACACCCATATCACAGGCTCGCGCCTACTTTGGGGTCAGATGGCCGTGTGTGAGAATGTCCATGATATTTATTATTATTATTATTATTCTATCCTTGAGTTAGATAACAAGTTAACTACCAACCCTGCTACTATTATTAACCTTGTCCAGGTGTTCACGGGCTCGGACCTGGTGGCGTGGCTGACGCGCCACCTGCAGCTGGAGGAGAGCTGGGAGGCGCTGCACCTGGCGCACCTGCTGGCCTCGCACGGCTACCTGTTCCCCATCGACGACCACTGCCTCACCGTGAGGAACGACAACACCTACTACAGGTGAGGGCTGATGATGCTGGAGCAGCGTGGTGGAGCATGCTAGACCAGGGGCTCGGACCTGGTGGCGTGGCTGACGCGCCACCTGCAGCTGGAGGAGAGCTGGGAGGCGCTGCACCTGGCGCACCTGCTGGCCTCGCACGGCTACCTGTTCCCCATCGACGACCACTGCCTCACCGTGAGGAACGACAACACCTACTACAGGTGAGGGCTGATGATGCTGGAGCAGCGTGGTGGAGCATGCTAGACCAGGGGCTCGGACCTGGTGGCGTGGCTGACGCGCCACCTGCAGCTGGAGGAGAGCTGGGAGGCGCTGCACCTGGCGCACCTGCTGGCCTCGCACGGCTACCTGTTCCCCATCGACGACCACTGCCTCACCGTGAGGAACGACAACACCTACTACAGGTGAGGGGGGATGATGCTGGAGCAGCGTGGTGGAGTATGCTAGACCAGGGGCTCGGGCCTGGTGGCGTGGCTGACGCGCCACCTGCAGCTGGAGGAGAGCTGGGAGGCGCTGCACCTGGCGCACCTGCTGGCCTCGCACGGCTACCTGTTCCTCATCGACGACCACTGCCTCACCGTGAGGAACGACAACACTTACTACAGGTGAGGGCTGATGGTGCTGGAGCAGCGTGGTGGAGTATGCTAGACCAGGGGCTCGGGCCTGGTGGCGTGGCTGACGCGCCACCTGCAGCTGGAGGAGAGCTGGGAGGCGCTGCACCTGGCGCACCTGCTGGCCTCGCACGGCTACCTGTTCCCCATCGACGACCACTGCCTCACCGTGAGGAACGACAACACTTACTACAGGTGAGGGGGGATAATTAAATAAATAAAATCCATACTAATATTATAAATGGGAAAGTGTGTTTGTTTGTTTGTCCGGCTTTCACGTCGCAAAGAAGCTATTATATGGTATGGTTTTTGTGTGTGGAGTTAGTGAGGAGGGTGGAGAGTGACGTAGGCTACTTTTTACCGCGGTAAAACATCCCCATGGGAAGATATCGTTGTTTTGTTATTTGCTAGATATTTAATTCCGGATGTTGTTAATAGATGGCGTTAGTAAAATTCATTTGCAAGTTCTGATCTTAGTGTCAGTTAATCGTGGAACTGTCACTATTCATCCACCAGAAATGTGTCATGTATGATAAACAACTCATTGTTAATTCCCTTTGAGCACGCGGGCGGAGCCGCGGGTAAAAGCTAGTAAATAAATAATTTTGGCGGAACCCTGATGACTTAGGGTCACACTGGCGCAGAGTCGAAGCGACGCGACGCGTCATGTTTTTCCGCCTACAGCATATTCAGCTCTATTGCTCTATTATTAAAGCACAGCTCGACTCCAGCCCGCTCGACACCAGCCGCGCGTCGACGCGCGCCACCATATTTACATAACAGAAATTTGTACTTAAATAATAGAGCAATAGAGCTGAATATGCTGTAGGCGGAAAAACATGACGCGTCGCGTCGCTTCGACTCTGCGCCAGTGAGTCGACCCTTATTCAGTAGATGATGTTCAGTAGGTGGTAGAGCCTATAGGGAACCAAATAGGTTTTATATGAAACCTAATTGGTTCCATATAGAGTTCGCCCGGGGCAGTACTACCGCCCGCCACGGTACCTAGTACCATTTCATTTTCAAAATTATAAATCACCATTTTGTAACGTCCGCCATTTTGAATTTAGAATGACGTTACTTTACTTATTGCATCTGCTCAGTGAGCTCTTTCATTTGATACCCATATCATAGGGGTTGCTGTAAAAATTAAAAATCGCCATTTTGTAACGTCCTCCATATTGAATTGTTTTTAAAGCAATTATGGGCCGGTTAGAAAGGTGTGGTTCCCTGTTACACTTCTTTAGAGGCGACCATCTTAGTCCTCAAGGGTAGCAATACATCTGTGACTGACTTCGAATGAGACTTCTACTAACAAGTACTAACTGGACTATTACTAACACCAACTAACAGGACTATCTATCACTAACAGTCCCCAGTCCTCATACCTACTAACGAACTGACCAACTAATGTTCTAATTAACTCTCAACTAACTGGACTAACCATCCCAGTCCCTTGAGTCTTATTCAAAGTCTGTCACTCACGCAAGCTCGTTACTATCTTGTATCCATAAAAAAAAGTTTATTCATATAAGTACATATATAATACATACAGTGGTGGTCACAGAATTAGAAACACTTCTTATGAATAAAGAAAGTAAAACTTCAATGTACAAATGTTCGTAAAAAATATATACATTCAATATTTAATAATCATACAATAATATAGCCACTCTAATAAAAAACTCATTAAATGCATAAAATATAAAACCTATTTTACTTTTAATTAAAAAATGAGTCTTGCACATGAAGGAGTTTATTTTCCGCTGATTGCCGCTTGGACGCCTAATTAGAAACATTATAAAAAAACATCCATAGCTTGTTTTTTTTTTTAAATTGGACAATATCATTTAATTCTTGGCTTTTACTATTATTTTGGCGGTAATTCAAAATTTAATCTGAATTTTATTTTGTTTAAAATGGGCAAAAATAAAAGTTGTGACGCGTCAACTAGGCAAATAATTGTTATTTTACATTTCGATCATAAGTGGGTGTACACGAGAATAGCTGAGCATTTAAATTGTTCTGTTAAGAAAGTTTTTAATGCAATTGATCATTATAAAACACATGGAACTGTTGAAAATGCTCTTAGAAAGGCTCGGCTAAGAAAAACCTCTCCCAAAGAAGATACGCTAATCGTTCGTGTTGCTAAAAAAGACCCAAGTAAAGGCTCCAACCAGATTAAAAATGAAGTTTTTTTCGCCTGATGACCCGAGAAACATCTCGTCAAGACTGATACGGCGAAGATTAGTGGAAGCTTAATTGTTTGGAAGAATCTCTCGATAGGTACCGCTTCTTAGCAAGCAACACCGAGAGAAGCGATTATTATTCGCTAAAAAATATGTTAAGTGAACGGTATGAGAATGGGAAAAAAAGTGTTATTTTCAGATGAAACAAAAATAAATATGGTAAATTCCGATGGAAAGCGCTATGTTAGACGTCCTGTAAACAATGCTTTTAATTATAAATACACAAGGAGTATACAGTCAAGCAAGGTGGCGGTTTGGGGGTGTTTTATCGGATGTGGAGTTGGACCCGTTGGGAAGATTGAAGGTACAATGGATCAATGGCAATACAAAAATATCTTAGAGCACACAGTGATTCCCTACTCGGACGATCATTTGCCTGTAACCTGGATCTTTCAGCATGACAATGACCCTAAACACACGGCCAATAGCATCAAATGTTTCCTTAGCGAACAGCGTATATCCGTTTTAGACTGGCCACCAAATAGTCCGGATTTAAACCTGATAGAAAATCTCTGGTATATTGTTAAAAAGAAAGTCTCAAACAAACGTAACACCAGTAAAAACGAACGATATGAAGCGTTTGTTGAAGCATGGAATTCAATCTCCCCTAGAAAAATGTATGAAATTGATTGAATCAATATCCACGTCGTTGCAGTGCTGTTATTGAAAATAAGGGATACGCCACTAAATATTAATTAACTATTGGTATGCTGTGGATAGTAACTATTTCGTAAATAACAATACTAATTACTAATACTTAAAAATATATTGATTTTAATACTTTTTTGTTTTTGTTTCTAATTAGTTGACCATTACTGTTCATACCTTAAAACTGATTTATATGTTTGTCAGTAATGTAATATTGAAACTGCACTTGTGTACTGGGAATTATATTGCTTTTCTGATAAATGATAAGTCGTTGAACATATTGTTACCCTATTTATTGTTTAATTTCTAAATAAAAACGATTGCGGTGAAGTATCTTACACAATGTCAAGGACCGTTGGTAGTGTTTCTAATTAGACGTCCACCACTGTATATAAATACAGTGTAAACTCTTTATAACGTCGTTCGTTATAACGAAAGACTATAACGTAGAAATTAGTTCAATTTTGTTGGTTTACCATAAAACCCAACATTAATTCACTCTCTATAACGCATCAGCCATTCTCTATTACGAATAAATATCTTCATATTTAGACATCAACTACATATTAAAACAAAACAAAACTAATCTTTTGAGGTGTCGCAATTTCTAAGAAAGATACCTGAGGTCATAAACAGTTATCTAGCTTTTGTTATTGCTAATTTGCCTTTTGTTATTGTTAATTACATTGTCTGTAGGTATTAATTAAATTTGGTCTCAGTTATTAAACGCACCATCGTCACCTATCGTGTATTATCAGTCGTAAACCAAGATTGAAAGTTAAAAAATGGAACCAATACTTACAAAAATACAAAACAAATATTGGCATAGCAACACGTCAGGCAAAGTTAACAGAATATGTGTTTAGAATAATGTATCTATTGTATTGATAGTAATAAAATTAGAAATAATTGTAATTAGTTAAATTTGGTATACTTTTTCTCTTCTCTCCCTATAACGAAAGAAAATCCTCGGTCCCTTGAAATTCGTTATAAAGAGTTTACACTGTATATATAAATGTTACAGGGAGATTCCTATTGCATTTAAATATTCTTCACAATAATTCTATTTCACTTATATTTCTTTCAGATTCCAAACACCATACTTCTGGCCGTCCAATCAATGGGAGGCGGAGAATACTGATTATGGTATGATAATTTCCATTAAAAAAAAAGTATGTGACAAATTGGTTTGTTGTCGAGTGTCCCACTTAGCTTAGTACCTTAGTAGTAGTAGTAGTAGTAGTATTAGTAGTAGCTTAGGTACCGGGACAGATTGTTGGTGGTGTTTGGTCAAAAGGTTGTAGTGTAGATGTTGGGATATTAACGATCTTCGGGGTAACACAGGCGTAAACTAACTACAGCAACGTGGAAGAGACATATTATCGAAATAAAACTTATTAAAATTCGAATTCAAATCACTTTTAGCCCCTAAAAAAATAAATAGAAAATATGTAGCCCTTTAACGTTAAAGGGCTATTTTCATCCTTGAGCTCATTTCGAGTAGATGTGATAAAATATATTTTTAAAAGCTTTTATTTATCTTCACTCGTATGTATGTATGTATGTATGTATGTATGTATGTATGTATGTATGTATGTATGTACGTACGTACGTACTGTATGTATGTATGTAGCAATTAATTTTCACCCACTTCCACTGAAGCTATCGAGCTGAAATATGGCACACATTAGGTTCCGATGACAATGCACGTAAAATAAGATAGTTACTTATAAATAGCTTTTTTTAAAAAAAAAAATTTATTAATTAATTAATTAAAAAAAAAAATTACGGTATAATTTTATCTATGGTTCCAGCTGTATACCTGTGCAAGCGCACCATGCAGAACAAGGCACGTCTAGAGCTGGCCGACTACGAGGCGGAGTCGCTCGCGCGCCTCCAGAAGATGTTCTCTCGCAAGTGGGAGTTCATCTTCATGCAGGCGGAGGCGCAGAGCAAGGTATGTAGCGAACGAGCGCGCCGGACGCGATACGTGTGACGTGGGGAGTAAGCTGGTGAATCGGTGACGAGAGCGTTACGGAAAGTGTGATCATTTTTAACATGCTTATATTAGGTCTATCTAAGAATCTAAGATAGCTAATTTAACCATCTTCCAAGGATCGTAGCGTAATGAAAATTGGCAGCTGTATGTACTTAGAATAGAATAGAATAGAATAGATTAGAAAATCTTTATTTGTCCCAAGGGTACATGATAAGAAATAAATGAACAAAAGATCGCCTCCAGAAGATGTTCTCTCGCAAGTGGGAGTTCATCTTCATGCAGGCGGAGGCGCAGAGCAAGGTACGTGGCGAACGACGCCGGACGCGATACGTGTGACGTGGGGAGTAAGCTGGTGAATCCGTGACGAGAGCGTTACGGAAAGTGTGATCATTTTTTATTGTTACATTGAAAAGATGTTACAAAGGACGGACTTAATGCCTGTGTTTTTGCCCAAGTTTTTGAAGTAAAACCTCTTTACGTTTGACATGAGGAGTAAGCTGGTGAATCCGTGACGAGAGCGTTACGGAAAGTGTGATCATTTTTTTTTGTTACATTGAAAATATGTTACAAAAGACGGACTTATTGCCAGTGTTTTTGCCCAAGTTTTTGAAGTAAAACCTCTTTACGTTTGACATGGGGAGTAAGCTGGTGAATCAGTGACGAGAGCGTTACGGAAAGTGTGATCATTTTTTATTGTTACATTGAAAAGATGTTACAAAAGACGGACTTAATGCCTGTGTTTTTGCCCAAGTTTTTGAAGTAAAACCTCTTTACGTTTGACATGGGGAGTAAGCTGGTGAATCTGTGACGAGAGCGTTACGGAAAGTGTGATCATTTTTTATTGTTACATTGAAAAGATGTTACAAAAGTCGGACTTAATGCCTGTGTTTTTGCCCATGGTGATGGATTTTTCATTTCCATTTTTATTTTATTTACTCAATAGAAACTTTTTATTTTATTTACTTTACGAAACTATAGGTTCCATAGAAGAGTCCAAGCACAATGGTTCGCGTCGATCGTATATTATCGATTGATAAGCAACGTCGGGCGCGGTCGGTTTTTAAATGGATGACCGCTTGTGGCAAAATGTCATGGGCGCTTCCGTGCTTCAGAGGGCACGTTAAGCCGTCGGTTGAAAACAACCGGTTTTCAATGGTGGAAACAGTCGTCAAGCCTTATCGAAGACCTTCGGGTGGCTTGAGAACATTCGACACTGGGTTGGCCACTAACCCCTCCACCGATGCGCATTGGAGCAGCGTGGTGGAGTATGCTCTAGACCTCCCGCAGCAGTGTCTGTGGGGGGAGACTCGTGCCCAGCAGAGGGACGTCTATGGGTCACAGCAGGTAACCCACAAAGTTCACTTGAGAATGCCGGGTATTGCGAAGTTTTCAGTGGATTTATTATTATTCAATGGGATTACGATTGGGATTTTAAAAGTGGTAGATTCAGATTCATTTATTTTTTTCATTATATGGTATTTTTGTATACGCTTAATGAACGTCATAACATTTTTTATCTACCGCCGGTTCACAAAGTTGATGCTACCGAGAAGAACACGGCAAGAAACTCGGTAGTTACTCTTTTCAAAATTTACAATTTTTATAATTTGATCGCATTACATTATTATTGAACAAGTGGAGCTGGAGATACTTCGCACCAAGCATTTTTATCCATTAAGTAATCATTAATTTTATAGAAAGCTTTATTTAAAGATTAACCACTAACCCCTCCACCGATGCGCACTGGAGCAGCGTGGAGTATGCTCTAGACCTGTGGCTTTGGGGGAGACCGCAATAGTCAGATGCCCGTGAGTTATAGCTAGGTTTCATATAGGCTCTACAATAGGAGTAATGATAAATCTATGGGCTCTACAATATTTTTTACTTCCATGTAGCTTCCTTGCAGGTGGACAAGAAACGAGACAAGCTGGAGAGGAAAGTGTTAGACAGCCAGGAGCGAGCGTTCTGGGACGTCCATCGACCAATGGTGAGTGTTTATTTTTGATGGGAAACATCTTTAGGCGGAGGGCAAACCAGATTTTTGGCGTATACTATACAGTTCCGACAAATGACGGTCGGAAATTATTTTATTAATAAAATATAATAATTAATTTTTTTTTCTTACATGTTTTAGTTCCTGTCATAATCTGTACTTTTGTGCATATTACTTACTTGTACAAAATAATTTCGATGTTTCACATCTGCCAGGCGTCCCGTGACGGCTCTCAATTTATTTTTTCTATATGTACTAACTAGTGGACGCCCACAGCTTCGCTCGCGTGGAATCTGAAATTCACTAACTTCAAAAACGGCAAAGTTTCATACTAACTTTGACGCCCGCAGCTTCGCTCGCGTAGAATTAGACCCATCAACGACGTCTGCCCGCGTTCAGGATGCCCACTTGACTTCAAAAACGGCAAAGTTTCATACAAAATTTGCACCCCCGTTTTACCCCCTTAGGGGGTGAATTTTCAAAAATCCTTTCTTAGTGCTCCCTTACGTTATAAAAGGAACCCCTGTGAAAAATTTCAAGTTTCTAACCCTTATAGTTTAGGCCCTGCGTTGATATGTCAGTCAGTCAGTCAGTCAGTCACCTTCTCCTTTTATATATATAGACTAGTGGACGCCCGCAGCTTCGCTCGCGTGGAATAAGACATAATAATAGTTTAAAAAGTAGCCTATGTCCTTCCTCAGGCTCTAGACTATCTGTGTACCAAATTTCATTTAAATCGGTTCAGTAGTTTTAGCGTGAAAGCAACACAGACAGACAGACAGAGTTACTTTCGCATTTATAATATTAGTATGGATATACATACTAATATTATAAAGAGGAAAGATGTTAAAAGCTTTTATTTAACTTCACTCGTATGTATCTATGTCCTGGAATCTTGCAATCAATATTTCACCCACTTCCACTGAAGCTATCGAGCTCAAATTTGGCACACATATTTGGTTCCGATGACAATGCATGAAAATAAAAAAAATTTATAAAAAGCTTCTTTTAAAATTTTTTTTTTATTAATTTATTTTTGTAATGTTTTCACACAAAAACTACTGGACCGATTTCAAAAATTCTTTCACCATTAGAAAGCTGCATCTTCACCACATCTTTTATTTTTAAATAAAAATAGGGATCCCTAATAAAAATGCAATAATATAACCCAAGGTGTAAAAAATACCTAAAGTATTCTGACTAAAGACAAAGACAATCGATCGGTTCCAGCCGGGCTGCGTGAACACGACGGAGCTGGACCCGAAGAAGATGTCGCGCGTCAACGCGATCAAGGCGCGCCGGCTCAAGCAGTACCAGGACATCGTGCTGCAGCACAACCTGAAGGTAGACCCTTGGGAAACCATAACCAGTCAGTACATTAACGAGCGATAGATGACAATAAATCCATACTATATACTATATACTATACTATAATATTATAAATGTGAAAGTGTGTTTGTTTATTTATTTGTTTGTATATTTATTTGTTTGTTTGTCCGGCTTTCACGTCGCAACGAAGCTATTATATGGTATGGTTTTTGTGTGTGGAGATAGTGAGGAGGGTGGAGAGTGACGTAGGCTACTTTTTACCGCGGTAAAACATCCCCATGGGAAGATATCGAGGTTTTGTTATTTGCTAGATATTTAGTTCCGGATGTTGTTAATAGATGGCGTTTGTAAAATTCATTTTCAAGTTCTTATCTATGTTTGATAAACAATTCATTGTTATTTCCCTTTGACCACGCGGGCGGAGCCGCGGGCAAAAGCTAGTAAATAAATATCTTGGACATTCTCACAAACGGCCATTTGACCCCAAAGTAGGCGCGAGCCTGTGTTATGGATGCCAGAGATATTTTTAAATACATACTTAAATAGATATTAACACCCAGACACAGAACAAATACAAGTGTTCGTAACACGAATATTTGTCCTGAGTGGGATTCGAACCCACGACCCCTGGCGCAACAGACAGGGTCACTACCGATTGCGCCAACGGGCCTGTCAAGACCTCGAATGGAGACCACGACTTGGAAAAAGGAGCACAGCGGGTCTAGACAAGTGGCAAAACGCTTGTAGAATATGAATAGAATAGATTAACAAATGTATGGGATTGTAGATTAAAAAATGTATGGGATTATATCAATCCCATACATTTGTTAATCTATTCTATTTCTATTCTACAAGTGTTTTGCCACTTGTCTAGGCCTCCAGGTCGCCATTCGACAAGGTGGACAGACGACCTGAAGAAGACGGCGGGAAACCGCTGAAAGCAGAAGTCACAGGACCGGTCGGAGTGGTGTCGTTTAGGAGAGGCCTATGTCCAGCAGTGGACCTCAAAAGGCTGACGGATGGATGGATGGATGGAGATGTCAATTATAAATACAAATACAAATTCATTTATTGCCACAAAAATATATCTTCAAATACAAACAAAGGACATATGGACAGAAAACACATTCAAACACAAATTTTATACCAAAATAAAAAAATATATATTTTTGGTGTAACCGCGAATTTGGGTACCGGGTAAAACTGAAACGGGGAATTAAAGGAACTTTCGTGAATTTCGGTACCAGAATAAAATTTTAGAAATTCACAAACATTCTTGCTCAAAAATATAAAAGTCGAGTTCTGATTACTATATATATGTATATATATGTATATACACGTTGGCAGCATTCTTTATTAGGCCAATGGTTCTAATGATGACGATAATGATAATGATAATAATAAAATAGAATTATCTTTTTTATTCCAGAACAATCCAATTGTGACAATAACGAGTGCCCAAGATAGCGAAGACGCCATACAGAAGAACGCAGAAATCGCTCTCAAGGAGAATGGTAAGTATCTATGGCTACTTGGTATGAACCCATAGACGTCTCACTGCTGGGCAATATGGTGTGGCATCGAATTTGTAAACCGGTGGTAGATTTATAAAAAATAAAAAAATTGTGACGTCCATGCTTAATGATTTATGATAAATCAATCATAGTACAGTTGTATCTTTCATTACAACAACAAACTTTTGGTGTACCGTACCGTACATCAAGTTGGTCATTTCCAAAAATTATTTCTTAGTGCTCCCCTACGTAAAAGGAACCCCTGTGCAAAATTTCAACTTTCTAATCCTTATAGTTTAGGCCCTTCGTTGATATGTCAGTCAGTCAGTCAGTCAGTCAGCTTCTCCTTTTATATAATATATAGATTAATGTATCATTGACATATTACCATGACATTAGACCAATAATAACTATAATACCTACTTAAATTATGATTATTATGCTGGCTTATTAGGGTGGCTGAAAAACAGCGCTGCATAAGGAACCATTCCTATGTCAGCTAAAGCTGAGCTTCACCCCCTATTGCCCATTTAATGTGTTTAGTTTTTTTTTATAATTTAAGCTTGTAATTTTTTTTTGTGTGGCAATATAGTATATTTCGCTACAAGTGCGGAAAGCCTGTCATTGCAAAGAGTTCCGACAAATGTCTACCCGAGCCGAAGGCGAGGGTTGACAGTCGGAACAAGTTGCAATGACGGTTCCGCACGTGTACTGAACAACTATTTTTAATACAGTTGCGAAAAAATGAAGCAATTTGATAAAATAATAAAAACACAAACTAAACTCGCAGCGAACATTTTTGGAAAATGGCGCCAACCGTAAAAGAATACAGAGTATTGCAGAGATTTTTTTTTGTTTTCTTCACCCATTCTGGGTAGGCAAAGGGAACTATGCCCATACAGCCAAGTCTACAGTAGAATTTTTTTATTGACATGAAATTTAATGAGATGAAATGAAATGAAACCTAACCTAATTCATTGAATCAAATCATTAAATCTGATATTGAAACAAATTAGTAGCTTATTTTTAGAAATATTTGCATGAAAAATAAAAACTTCTATGAATTTTTTTTTTCGTGGTTGGTTTTTTCTTTATAATAGACATTATTTTGACAGTTGGGAAAGAGAACGCACGAGTTCGGAAAAGGTAAAGAAAAAGCACGAGTGTGTAATAGCTCACTTCCCGAACGCTATACGTCCCTGTAATATGCCACTTTTTGAGCAACTGTATTAAAATAGTATATTTCGCTACAAGTGCGGAAAGCCTGTCATTGCAAAGAGTTCCGACAAATGTCTACCCGAGCCGAAGGCGAGGGTTGACAGTCGGAACAAGTTGCAATGACGGTTCCGCACGTGTACTGAACAACTATTTTTAATACAGTTGCGAAAAAATGAAGCAATTTGATAAAATAATAAAAACACAAACTAAACTCGCAGCGAATATTTTTGGAAAATGGCGCCAACCGTAAAAGAATACAGAGTATTGCAGAGATTTTTTTTTGTTTTCTTCACCCATTCTGGGTAGGCAAAGGGAACTATGCCCATACAGCCAAGTCTTCAGTAGAATTTTTTTATTGACATGAAATTTAATGAGATGAAATGAAATGAAACCTAACCTAATTCATTGAATCAAATCATTAAATCTGATATTGAAACAAATTAGTAGCTTCTTTTTAGAAATATTTGCATGAAACATAAAAACTTCTATGAATTTTTTTTTTCGTGGTTGGTTTTTTCTTTTTAATAGACATTATTTTGACAGTTGGGAAAGAGAACGCACGAGTTCGGAAAAGGTAAAGAAAAAGCACGAGTGTGTAATAGCTCACTTCCCGAACGCTATACGTCCCTGTAATATGCCACTTTTTGAGCAACTGTATTAAAAAATTATTTTTTGATTTGATTGATTTGATTTGATTATATTTGTGAACGTAAAACATTTTGCATGCCTCGTACCGTACATCCAATGGTCCTTCGAGCCGGATCTTTCATTACAGCAACAAACCGTACCGTACAGTATTAACATTGGCGTACGGTTTCAGGCGAGTGCTCGCAGCCGGAGGGCAGCAGTGGCCAGCCGTCGGTGGAGCAGCAGATAGACGCGGCGCGGCGGCAGCTGGCCGCGCTCAGGGCGCGCATGGAGCGGCGCGACGTGCGCGGGAGCAAAGTGCGCCAGATGTGAGTCGCTGCGACCCATAGACGTCCCACTGCTGGGCACGGGTCTCCCCCACAGATAGATGCAGCTGCGGGAGGTCTAGGCCAGATGTGAGTGCGGTGTTCGCTGCGACCCATAGACGTCCCACTGCTGGGCACGGGTCTCCCCCACAGATAGATGCAGCTGCGGGAGGTCTAGGCCAGATGTGAGTGCGGTGTTCGCTGCGACCCATAGACGTCCCACTGCTGGGCACGGGTCTCCCCCACAGATAGATGCAGCTGCGGGAGGTCTAGGCCAGATGTGAGTGCGGTGTTCGCTGCGACCCATAGACGTCCCACTGCTGGGCACGGGTCTCCCCCACAGATAGATGCAGCTGCGGGAGGTCTAGGCCAGATGTGAGTGCGGTGTTCGCTGCGACCCATAGACGTCCCACTGCTGGGCACGGGTCTCCCCCACAGATGCAGCTGCGGGAGGTCTAGAGCATACTCCACCACGCTGCTCCAATGCGGATTGGTGGAGGGGTTAGTGGCCAACCCAGTGTCGAATGTTCTCAAGCCACCCGAAGGTCTTCGACAAGGCTTAACGACTGTTTCCAACATTGAAAACAACCGCAAAGTGCGCCAGATGTGAGTCGCTGCGACCCATAGACGTCCCACTGCTGGGCACGGGTCTCCCCCACAGACGTAGCTGCGGCAGGTCTAGAGCATACTCCACCACGCTGCTCCAATGCGGATTGGTGGAGGGGTTAGCGGCCAACCCAGTGTCGAATGTTCTCAAGACACCCGAAGGTCTTCGACAAGGCTTGACGACTGTTTCCAACATTGAAAACAACCGGGACCGACGGCTTTGCGTGCCCTCCGAAGCACGGTAGCGTCCATGAAATTTTTGCCACTAGCGGTCACCCATCCACAAACCGACCGCGCCCGTCGTTGCTTAACTCTTTCGATCACATTGAATCAACCCGAGCCATTGGGCTATGGACGAGTGCGGTGTGCGCACGGGGAATTCAAATAATATTTAAAAACAATTATTACACGGCAGAAATGGTACTAGGTACCGTGGCGGGCGGTGGTACTGCCCCGGGCGAACTCTATATTTAACCAATTAGGTTTTATATAAAACCTATTTAGTTTCCTATAGGCTCTACCACCTATTAAATACATAACTATAACATGTCAATACGTTTTCATCAGGTTCATAGCGTACTGCGAGCAGTACGCAGAATACGACGCCTTCATCACGCCCCCCGAGTGGCCCAACCCCTGGATCAGCGACACCACCGAGCTGTGGGAGCAGGAGAAGCAGTGGTGAGTGAAAGAGAAACAAAAAAACGAAAAAAAAAGAGAACAGATTGATGAAATATGAAAATACATTCCCCGATCCTCGCTCTACGCATGACATACGTCCCACTGCTGGGCACGGGTCTCCCCCATAGACACTGCTCCGGGAGGATAGAGTATAGTCTAGTGCTCTAGAGTATAATCTAGTCTAGTCTAGTCTAGTCTAGTCTAGTCTAGTCTAGTCTGTATTGTTCCGAAATATCCAAAATGAAATAGAATTTGAAATAGAAGACAATATGACAATATAATATGGCATAGGAATACTCACAGCAAGTTTTACTGGTACCGCGATGCGATGGGACAAGGCGTCGGACCAAAGTAGGTCCTATTCGCCTGAAGTCGCTCTAAACCTAAAGAAACTATAATAACTAGTATAACTACTATAACCTAGTGTTAGGTATTCATCAGCTGATTTTGGTGTTTTCATAGCAAAGAGCCTTTGCCCCTGCGCCGGGTGCGCCGCTGGGCGTTCAGCCTGCGCGAGCTGCTGCGCGACCCGCCCGGCCGGGACCACTTCGCCAAGTTCCTGGGCAAGGAGTTCAGCGGGGAGAACCTCAAGTGAGTCGACATCCGGCTCGAAGGACCATTTTTTATTTTAATTTTATTTATTTTATTTTTCATGTACCTACAGGAGAATAGTACAAAAAGCATTTAAAAAGAAAGAGGTGTACAAAGGTACTGCTTATTTCCTTCAGAAATTTCTTACCGTGGCTGAATTGATTTACTAAATAACTACGATTTAAATGCTTAAACTTAGTATAACAAACACTGATATAAAAATGATATAAAATGCTATTAAAATGCTAAATGATAGATGCTAATGATAAATGCTAAATGATAAATGATTAATGATTTGCGCGTCGCGGTTGCTAGATGATTTAGGACTGCTATCTTGTTCGATTCCATCTCCGTGAGGAAACCTACGTCGACGGCAACACGCGCGTCTCGCGACGCTTAGTCAGGAGCTTAAGTCTAGATCGTGGCCTACTCGCGTACCACGAGTTGCTGAACTAGATCGTTACCTACTCGCGTACCACGAGTTGCTGAACTAGATCGTTACCTACTCGCGCACCACGAGTTGCTGAACTAGATCGTTACCTACTCGTGTACCACGAGCTGCTGAACTAGATCGTTACCTACTCGCGCACCACGAGTTGCTGAACTAGATCGTTACCTACTCGCGCACCACGAGTTGCTGAACTAGATCGTTACCTACTCGCGTACCACGAGTTGCTGAACTAGATCGTTACCTACTCGCGTACCACGAGTTGCTGAACTAGATCGTTACCTACTCGCGTACCACGAGTTGCTGAACTAGATCGTTACCTACTCGCGTACCACGAGTTGCTGAACTAGATCGTTACCTACTCGCGTACCACGAGTTGCTGAACTAGATCGTTACCTACTCGCGTACCACGAGTTGCTGAACTAGATCGTTACCTACTCGCGCACCACGAGTTGCTGAACTAGATCGTTACCTACTCGCGTACCACGAGTTGCTGAACTAGATCGTTACCTACTCGCGTACCACGAGTTGCTGAACTGGATCACGGCCTACACGCGTGGTCAGACCGCTGAATCAGGGCATGCTCCAGGTTCTGGCTGGCGGTGCAGGAGCTGAAGGCGCTGCCCGTGCGGCGCGTGCCGGCGCGCGCGCGCGACATCTGGCGGGAGTTCCTCGCGGCCGACGCGCCCTCGCCCGTCAACATCGACGCCGTCAGCAGGTGGGTACATGCCGGGGGGGTGTTCCAGGTTCTGGCTGGCGGTGCAGGAGCTGAAGACGCTGCCCGTGCGGCGCGTGCCGACATCTGGCGGGAGTTCCTCGCGGCCGACGCGCCCTCGCCCGTCAACATCGACGCCGTCAGCAGGTGGGTACATGCCGAGGGGGTGTTCCAGGTTCTGGCTGGCGGTGCAGGAGCTGAAGACGCTGCCCGTGCGGCGCGTGCCGACATCTGGCGGGAGTTCCTCGCGGCCGACGCGCCCTCGCCCGTCAACATCGACGCCGTCAGCAGGTGGGTACATGCCGGGGGGGTGTTCCAGGTTCTGGCTGGCGGTGCAGGAGCTGAAGACGCTGCCCGTGCGGCGCGTGCCGACATCTGGCGGGAGTTCCTCGCGGCCGACGCGCCCTCGCCCGTCAACATCGACGCCGTCAGCAGGTGGGTACATGCCGGGGGGGTGTTCCAGGTTCCGGCTGGCGGTGCAGGAGCTGAAGGCGCTGCCCGTGCGGCGCGTGCCGACATCTGGCGGGAGTTCCTCGCGGCCGACGCGCCCTCGCCCGTCAACATCGACGCCGTCAGCAGGTGGGTACATGCCGGGGGGGTGTTCCAGGTTCCGGCTGGCGGTGCAGGAGCTGAAGGCGCTGCCCGTGCGGCGCGTGCCGACATCTGGCGGGAGTTCCTCGCGGCCGACGCGCCCTCGCCCGTCAACATCGACGCTGTCAGCAGGTGGGGGACCTTTTTTTTATGGATACAAGATAGCAAACGAGCCGCACCACTTTTCACTCACTCACTCACTCGCCACTCTCACTCTCTCTCACTCACTCACTCGCCACTCTCACTCTCTCTCACTCTCTCTCACTCACTCACTCGCCACTCTCACTCTCTCTCACTCTCTCTCACTCTCTCACTCTCCACTCAACTTGCAGCACCACCAATCCGCTGCCGCCCATGACAACTGTGACTGACTTTGAACAAGACTCAATTAGGGACTGGGATGGTTAGTCCAATTAGCTGAGAGAGTTAATTAGAACATTAGTTGGTCAGTTCGTTAGTGGGTATGAGGACTGGGGACTGTTAGTGATAGTTAGTCCTGTTCGATAGCCACTGGGCTGTCACCGTTTAAGCTTTGTAACAGCCCCTAACCCAAACCTCAAACCCATTGACGGACCCGTTGGCGCAATCGGTAGTGACCCTGTCTGTTGCGCCATGGGTCGAATCCCACTCAGGACAAATATTCGTGTGACGAACACTTTTATTTGTTCTGTGTCTGGATGTTAATATACACGCGTGGTGTTATGAAATATTTCCGGTTTAATCTGGTTATTTCCATTCCAGGGAACAGACTCGCATCAAGGTGGAATCGGGCACGGCAGATAGGTACTGCTTCGATCAAGCGCAGGTAAATTACATGTTTAACTAATATAATAATATGTATAATTAATATAATAATAATACTACTTAAATTGTAACTAATAAATTAATAATGTAAATAATGTCATAAAGCCATAATTATAAGTTACCAATACCTTATATATTTGTACGCCTGTAAACGGCTAGGTATAATGGATCCTCTTATTTCCTACAACTATGATAACCTATACCTAATAACAAATAAAACATTTGAATTTGAATTTATACTGTATGCATATTGTAGGTGGTAGAGCCTATAGGGAATTTTCATTTCAATTCCAATTCATGGACGCTTATCGTGCTTCGGAAGGCACGTAAAGCCGTCGGTACCGGTTGTTTTCAATGGTGGAAACAGTCGCTAAGCCTTGTCGAAGACCTTCGGGTGGCTTGAGAACATTCGACACTGGGTTGGCCACTAACCCCTCCACCAATCCGCATTGGAGCAGCGCGGTGGTGTCAAACAGATCAGACATGATCTGTTTGACAGCGTATGCAGCAGAACTTTATTTTCTGGACAATACATCAATGTGGGCACTCCACTGGAGTCTTGGACCTTTGTTTTTTTTGTTTAACGAGTGGGAAACCTTGAAAAGGTACCCGAACGTCGTGGGAGCGACGCCGGGTTATGTGGGACTTTCACCCACTAAAACCAGCTCGGTGGCCTACTCCGGCGCTGCAGGAGGGCTCCGGGATCTCTCGTAGAACGCGCCGGTGCCCTCCGGCGCTGCGCCCAAGACGGGCTCTTCCCGGTTTACACAAGTGCAGCCACTAACAGCGTTGTCTTTCCCGGGGTCATGATGGACGGTTCGAGCTCCCACTCTCACCGCCCGCGACCCCAGAAGTCCCCTTTTACGACAGGCAGGGGCTACCGTAGCACTATTCAGGTCCCGGAGTCCCGGATCTAGCACCCTCCAACTCGACTATATGTGACTAGCTTTTACCCGCGGCTCCGCCCGCGTGGGAAAAGGGAATTAACAATGCCATCTGTTAACAACATCCGGTTTGTTTGTCCGGCTTTCACGTCGCAACGAAGCTATTATATGGTATGGTTTTTGTGTGTGGAGATATTGTCGAGGGTGGAGAGTGACGTAGGCTACTTTTTACCGCGGTAAAACATCCCCATGGGAAGATATCGATGTTTTGTTATTTGCTAGATATTTAGTTCCGGATATTGTTAATAGATGGCGTTAGAACAATTTAGAAGTAGTTAGTATTGTGGTTAAGTAGTTAGTATCTTTTAATCGTGGAACTGTCACTATTCATCCACCACAAATGTGTCATGTATGATAAACAACTCGTTGTTAATTCCCTTTGACCACGCGGGCGGAGCCGCGGGCAAAAGCTAGTAGGTATTATAGGTATGGATTATGACGTTGTTAAGACGTCATAATCCATGCCCGTCTCATGCCCGTTTTCCCCGCAGGCGCACGTGTACCACCTGATGAAGTCGGACAGCTACTCGCGCTATCTCCGCTCGGATATGTACAAGGAGATCCTCAACGGGTCCAAGAAGAAGGTGAGCTGGCCACTGCATACCATAATTCCACAGACAAATAAGTCTAATGGCCATCGCATACCATAATAAGACACAATCCCACAGACAAATAAGTCAAAGTCAAATAATTTGTTTCGCTATGAGGTGATTAGACGCGCTTAACGAAAAGTCGAATAATTTATTTCGCTATGAGGTGATTGGACGCGCTTAGCGAAAGGTCAAAGTCAAATAATTTATTTCGCTATGAGGTGATTGGACACGCTTAGCGAAAGTCTATTGTAGTATGGAGATAGCACTTAAACATGTACGTGTGTCATTAGTAATTTATGTTAGTCAATAAATATAATCTTTACTGAACGCACGTTTGTTCTCTCTCTATAACTGGATCCTGGCAGGGTCGCCATGCGGCGAGGCGGGGAGTGTGTGAAAACATTACCGACAATAAATGTTTCCTCTTTATAATATTAGTATAGACATTGACACTTCATACAAAAATTTGCTTGAAATCTGACGCCTTATCTATACTCTCATATCGTGAGGAAACCTGCATGCCTGAAAGTTCTTCATAATGTTCTTGAAGGTATGTGAAGTCTGCCAATCCGCACTTGGTCAGCGTGGTGAACTAAGGCCGAATCCCTCCCATTCTGAGAGACCCGTGCCCAACAGTGGGACATTAAGCGTATACAAAATACCAGTTCATTAAGCGTGTACAAAATACCATATAATGAAAAATAAATGAATTTGAATGTCATACCAATCCCCAAATGCCCTTGAATCTCCTCAAGGTATTAATGACGTCATTGGGCATTGTAACTGAGAAGCGCTTGCTGTCTCGCTTGCGCACATTTGTTTTATATTTAACAAAAGCAAGACGGGAAATTGTTGACATTTGGATTTAAGCTTGTACAGAGTGTTGTTTGAATTTTATGTTAGCGAGTTGACATAAAACTAGTGGACGCCCGCTACTTCGCTCGCGACATAGACATTCACTAACTTCAAAAACGGCAAAGTTTCATACTAACTTTGCACCGTAACGTTTTAAATTTTCAAAAATCCTTTCTTATTGCTCCCCTACGTTATAAAAGGAACCCCTGTGCAAAATTTCAAGTTTCTAACCCTTATAGTTTAGGCCCTGCGTTGATATGTCAGTCAGTCAGTCAGTCAGTCAGTCAGTCAGTCAGTCAGTCAGTCAGTCAGTCAGTCAGTCAGTCAGTCAGCTTCTCCTTTTCTGCTACAGATGAATCAACCATTTTTGAGTTATCATATTTTATAGCTTTTTTCAAAATAAGTCTCGTCTCGCCCGCGTCATCCGCGGAAGAACTCAAAACAAGAATTATGAACGCAGCAAATGCGATGCGGAATAATTTGACTGTATATTCCGTAATTACTGTGGCGGCGGCCATCTTGGATCGATTTTCATCAAACATAGCTAAGAACAATCTCGACTAATTCACCTTTCAAACAAAAAAATACTGGTTGTCTGTAAAGTCGGTTTACGGACGATAGATTTACGTGATAACGTCATAATCATTATTTTATACGATACAAAAAAGGAGAATTGAAAATACAAAAATTAACAGACAACAGCCAAGTCTATATACATATTTATTTTGACAGTTCCCTATTTCGGAGACATGGAACCGCCAATGTTGTCGTGTGTAAAATTAATTTATTGAAAATAATTTCTCTGCAGAGAACCGCTCATTTAATATTTTTTTATATATTTTTTATACTTTTTCATATGCGCTGTCGATGTTCATCAATTTATAAGACGTTATCACGTCAAAAGAAACAAAATCAAAATCGGTTCATCCGTTCGGGCGCTACGATGCCACAGACAGACACACACACGGACACGTCAAACTTATAACACCTGTAGTTTTTGCGTCGAAGGTTAAAAACTCAATTTGTAACAAGCCTACAGTACATACATAGCAAACAAGCTTGTTTAATTAACTGTTATGTGGTTGACTCACTTGGCTATTATTTACTTAAACAATTACTCTATGTATTTGGTGCGATATATGTATTAAAGGAGATGTTTCAAATCCGGCCCAGTATATGTACAGTATCTCAAAAAATGGAGAAAAATCCGTGAAATTTGGGAAAAATACAGATAAATTGCTAAATTGCATACTTTTCTTGTAATAGTTTTATATTTATCAATTATTTTTATCGAGTTTCAACATGGCGTCCCGTCAATTTAGATTACTCTGTGATCACAAACTAAATAGAGATACTACGTATCTGTGATTTAAAAAAAAAAGTGACAGAAAACCATAGATCGACCATCAAGATCGTGAACCGTCTAGTGTCGCTTTCGTTGTCGATCGTGGTTTGATGTTCCGTTCGTTTGAATTTCTTGAGTTATATTTAATATTTCGACGATTGAATGTTTGTATTCTGTACTTAAATAAAAATCTTAAAAATTTTTTTAAAGGGAAAGATAAAATAGGTACATACTCGTTCTCAGTGTTACAATCCATTTTATTCAATGACAATTATGACAGAAATAAACGTCATTTAAATGTCAAACTTCAATCAACATGATAGATGACAGAAATAAACGTCATGACGGATTTTCGTTTTGTGTTGCAATTTCAAGTGTACATTTTTGTGCTTTACATCCAAACTAAGCCAATTTAAAGTAATTGGATGATTGGAAACTGTTTTAATTGTGTTTCTCAATTTTTTAGTATGGTGTACATAGACTGGGCCGGAGCTCCATACATCCCTGAAACATCTCCTTTGTAGCGTCCATAGCCCAATGGCTCGGGTAGATTCAATTTGATCGAAAGAGTTAAGCAACGACGGGCGCGGTCGGTTTGTGGATGGGTGACCGCTAGTGGCATAATTTCATGGACGCTACCGTGCTTCGGAGGGCACGTAAAGCCGTCGGTCCCGGTTGTTTTCAATGTTGGAAACAGTCGTTAAGCCTTGTCGAAGACCTTCGGGTGGCATGAGAACATTCGACACTGGGTTGGCCACTAACCCCTCCACCAATCCGCATTGGAGCAGCGTGGTGTAGTATGCTCTAGACCTCCCGCAGCTGCGTCTGTGGGGGAGACCCGTGCCCAGCAGTGGGACGTCTATGGGTCGCAGCGAGCATGTATTAAAATGTTTCAGCCTATAAAAATAATATATTTATTTATATATTATTCTCGTGGACGGTTAATTAGACATAACAATTAGTAATATTATATAGCCTATGTGACTGTGAAGATGCAGATTTCTAATAGTAAAAGAATTTTTGTAATCGGTACAGTAGTTTTTGTGCGAAAACATTAGAAAAAAATTTTTCTTCTTTATAATATTAGTATACCGTATAGTGGCATATGGGGTGATTCTTGGCATACACGATTGGCTGTCTCGTGTCTGTCCTAATCATGTTATGGTCATACTGTACATTTTTCTGTAAAAATTAATTTGAATTTTAAAAGAGTACCGAGAGTTTTTTCCTCCGACTTTTTTCTCTCTCGGCCTACACTAGGGCATAGGATAAGAATATTGTAAATTCTTCCTAAAGCCAAAACTTACCCTGTCACACTTTAGGGAGTTAGGGGGGTGTATGACATGGGGTTGGAGGTCCTTTCGTACATAATCTTCTATATCCAGGTATTGAAGCACGTAACACAATAGTGTTTTTGGTTAACCTGCTTATAACACTGTGTTAGAGCTTCTATATGTTTTTAATAATTATTATAATATCCTTTTTTCAGACCTCCGTGAAAGGAATTCGGTCCATCGTGTCGTTTACTGGACGGAAGGAGACATCTGCCAATTAGGAGGGAGACATCTGCTAACTAGGAGGGAGACATCTGCTAACAAGGAGGGAGACATCTGCTAACTAGGAGGGAGACATTTGATAAATATTAGGGAGATATCTGCCAATTAGAAAGGAGAATTCTGCTAACTAAGATGGAGACATCTGCTAAGTGGTAGACATCTGCTAACTAAGAGGGAGACATCTGCTAACTAAGAGGGAGACATCTGCTAACTAGGAGGGAGATATCTGCCAATTAGAAAGGAGACATCTGCTAAGTATGAAAGGAGACATAATATGTTAACATATTATGTCATGTTAACTGCACAATAGACATCCATTAATTTCGACTATGGGTGTTTTTACCTGCAACTAAAGATACATTATTATTATTAACTTGGATAGATACACTCTTTAATTAGGAGGACGGTATCGTCGGTACAAAAGTCAACTAGCCATAGTGTCATATTGGCAGTTTTTACATATAGACATCAATATCTTGACACAACGCATATTGTGGCAAAATATTGTATCTGTGGCATTTCAAATATAAATGTTATACAAATAAATAAATATTATTACAAATCGATTTTCTGCTGCCTGAAAAAAGTTAAAATATTACATAGGTAAACTAATCTATGTGAGATTAGTTTACTTATTTTACTGCCAAAATGACACTTTGGCTAGTTGACTTTTGTACCGACGATAATTCTGCTGACTGCCAACTATGGAAGGTGAAATCTCTCTCTTCGACTAAATCAACAACACATATGTGCCCAGCAGTGGGATATTGAAAGGATAGATTCGTATATATGTCTGTCTGTGTTATAAAAGTATTGAATTTGGAAATTAAAATTTTACTGTCACCCAATAAATAGTTTATGAATATTTTTACTATAGAAATATTATAAGATCTCTATATGTTTTTGTAGTATATTAGGGAATCAAGTAATATTGAATATAATATTGTGAGTATTATTCACAATATTATTTTTAAGTAAGCGTATAGTGTCAAATGGGTAAATTCATGTTAATTATAGTCAGTTCATTATATTTATAGTATATGTATTTAATTTTCGCCTTGTAACATTTTAAACTGAATTTATTGATATGTTTACTTTTGTACATCTTGTAAACTTTTAAGTTGGTTGCTTAATGAATATGTTGTTTACAATGCCAAGGCAATACTCACTTTAATAATACCGGTATCAACTGTACCGGCAATACCGGTATCAACTGTACTGGTAATACTTGTATCAGCGGAAATACCGGTATCAAATGTACTGGTAATACTGATATCACTGTACTGGTAATACCGGTATCAAAATTTCCAGGAATACCGGTATCACAAATATTGGCATTTAAAAAAAGCAGGATGAAACAAACTTTCATTACATTAAATTTATATAATTTTTATTTACTTAATTTTTTGTAACATTTGTATTTTATTGTATATTTCAAACGCACCAAAGTTTCTTTAATCACCAATAAGACTGTGTGAACTAAACCTATTAGTTTTTTAATTTAATTAATAAATCTAATTATGTAATAAAAATGTAAATATAATACTCGTTAGGCGTAGCCAATACATTGTTTCGTGTTAGTTATGTGTAGTTAGGGGTTTTGAACAGAAATTAATCAAGATAGAACGGTGAACTGGGTTAATACCGGTATCAACTGTTCCGGTAATAAAGGCTTCGACTGTTCCGGTAATACCGGCCTCGACTGTTCCGGTAATATCGGTATCAACTGTATCGGTGCTACCGGTATCAACGGTACCGGTACTACCGGTATCAACTGTACCGGTATTACTGGTAGCAAATTTTTCGGGAATACTTGTTACGTTACGTTATCGATAGATTTGATATCAACTAAAACGAGTGTGTCACCTCACTAATTACTATAGTGTGACGTCACATAGTAGGCTGGGCTTGGGCGGGGCTGACGAGAACGCATCGTTTGTATAAAAATAATACGTCATCGCCGTTATATCTTGATCAATTTCTGTAGTTTTGAATGTTTAAATTTGATCTGTTTGAAATTGTAGTTTATGGCACACTAATTAATTAATGTTAATTTGAGAACAACGTTACTGAGTTTGAAATAAGATGACAAAACATTGCACAGCTACAATAGGTTTATTGTGTTATTCATAATATTAATATAAACCAATTTTTTAATACAGTTGCTCAAAAAGTGGCGTATTACAGGGACGTTTAGCGTTCGGGAAGTGAGCTATTACACACTCGTGTTTTTTCTTTACCTTTTCCGAACTCGTGCGTTCTCTTTCCCAACTGTCAAAATAATGTCTATTAAAAAGAAAAAACCAACCACGACGTTTTTATTAAAAAAAAATTCATAGAAGTTTTTATGATTCATGCAAATATTTCTAAAAAGAAGCTATTAATTTGTTTCAATATCAGATTTAATGATTTGATTCAATGAGATAGGTTAGGTTTCACTTCATTTCATCTCATTAAATTTCATGTCAATAAAAAAATTCTACTGAAGACTTGGCTGTATGGGCATAGTTCCCTTTGCCTACCCAGAATGGGTGAAGAAAACAAAAAAAAATCTCTGCAATACTCTGTATTCTTTTACGGTTGGCGCCATTTTCATTTTCCAAAAATGTTCTTTGCGAGTTTAGTATGTGTTTTAATTATTTTATTAAATTGCTTCATTTTTTCGCAACTGTATTAAAAATAGTTGTTCAGTACACGTGCGGAACCGTCATTGCAACTTGCAATAACAGGCTTTCCGCAATATATTATTTCCGTGCAGAACTTTACCGCTGTTTCTACAGGGAGGCTTTTAAATATAAATCTATAGCCTTTTCGACATGTACGTTTGCTATCTTTCATCCATATAAAGTAATAATTAAATGCGTATTAAGTTTCAATGTTTACACAAATGTCCTTGTGTATTACATTGTTTGACTCAATATATCTTGTATTGTAACTTAATTCAATACATTATGTATTAAATTCAGTTAACAAGAAATATTATTCGAGTACCTAATAAGGATACTAGTGCACATGTATAACATCACGCCTGAGTGTATCCTCATAGGGGTAGACAGCGGCGCGGCGTGTACTCTAATTTCTATGGTTAAACTCGAGTTAAACTCAAAGTAGCGCCTATGTTATTAAAACATGTGGGTTGTGCATGCCAGCTATAATATATATACATACATATATGTATATTAATTATATATAATTGTATAAACACTTTTTACGATAATCGCTGCGACCCATAGACGTCCCACTGGGCCGGGTCTCCCCCACAGACAGCTGCGGGAGGTCTAGAGCATACTCCACCACGCTGCTCCAATGCGGATTGGTGGAGGGGTTAGTGGCCAACCCGGTGTCGAATGCTCTCAAGCCACCCGAAGGTGTTCGACAAGGCTTAACGACTGTTTCCAGCATTGAAAACAACCGGGACCGACGGCTTTACGTGCCCTCCGAAGCACGGTAGCGTTCATGAAATTTTTCCACTAGCGGTCACCCATCCACAAACCGACCGCGCCCGTCGTCGCTTAACTCTTTCGATCACATTGAATCGACGCGAGCCATTGGGCTATGGACGCTATATATATAATTATGTATATATATTGTATACAATTATGGCAATACTTTTTCTGAAGTATATAATTAATAACGAATACACAGATATGAGTTAGACCATTGATCGACAAATAATCAATTTCTTTTATCTTTTTTCATTTTATGACTGGCTTACTTTTAAATTAGAAATTGCGACCAAAATACATTGTAAGATTGTCAACTAAATTGTGCAAGGATGTAAAAAAGTGACTACATGTTAAATGTATTGGATTTTTCTAGAAATTTACTTGTAAAATTGTGGTCCAAGAGCTGGCATCAATTTTTCGGTAGGTATTTGAGGCAAGCTGAAAACTTGTCCAACGCCTCTCCTATTATACCCCAACACGGAACTGCAGACCTGGCTGGTGAGTAGCGGGACAAAATCAACCCCTATATAAATTAAAAAAAAATTATTTCCTATATTATAATATATTTGAGGCAATATGTAATTTTTATATGTTGTAGTCCAATGTTTACAGAATATAAAAAATTTTTTGGAAATAATTTTAAAAAAAAATTTATTTAGGGGTTGATTTAGCCCCGCTACTCACCAGCCAGGTCTGCAGTTCCGTGTTGGGGTATAATAGGAGAGGCGTTGGACAAGTTTTCAGCTTGCCTCAAATACCTACCGAAAAATTGGTGCCAGCTCTCCTACTATTGCAAGAATAAAACCAAATACATTTCGATTCGATTCCAAAGTTAATCTGGTCCCAACGCTAACGTGAGGCTTGCATATTTAGTTTTAAGCTATAGCACACTGTTGACACTTTAAAATAATTAGTTATTACATTAATTGGAAGCTCAATATTAAGTACTAACTAGTGGACGCCCGCAGCTTCGCTCGCGTGGAATTAGACATAACATTAGTTTCTTTTACACCTAGCAATATTACATAGCCCATGTCACTCGGTGAAGATGCAGCTTTCTAAAGGTGAAATAATTTTTGAAATCGGTCCAGTAGTTTTTGTGTGAAAACATTACAAACAGATTTCCTCTTTATAATATTAGTATAGATCAAACTATATTAGATCGAAAACGAAAATACTACGTAATAATAATAATAAATATACGTACTAACTGGACTATTACTAACACCAACTAACAGGACTAACTATAACTAACAGTCCCCAGTCCTCATACCTACTAACGAACTGACCAACTAATGTTCTAATTAACTCTCTCATCTAATTGGACCAGCCATCTCAGTCCCTAATTGAGTCTTGTTCAAAGTCAGTCACAGTTGTCATGGGCGGCAGTAAAAAAAAATCATTTAAAGTTTTGTCAAAATATGGTGCACGGTACATAGAGGTACAGGGACGACGCAATCACTATTGCTAACATTACATTGATTCCCTACCACAGATACAAAACACACCGCCCGCTGACGGACGAAGACACAACATTCGAACAGCCAAAACGAGTCATCCCCAAGTGATTGGTCTATAGTTATATCCTCCCCTTCTATGATTACACAGTCATACACACAGTCATACACACAGTCATACACACAGTCATACACAGTCACACAAAACGAGTCATCCCCAAGTGATTGGTCTATAGTTATATCCTCCCCTTCTATAGTTACACAGCGTTGACCTAAGCCGAGGTCCGTACCCCAGGGACAGACTTAGATCAATCGCACCCACACTTGAAGCCGCAGGGCCGGATTTAGGGGAGGGCAACCGGGGCTATAGCCCCGGGCCTCCACAAAAGAGGACCTCCGGGTGAAAACGAAACTAATGTATTATTCAACGCGAGCGAAGCTGCGTGTGTTCACTAGTCAACAATTAGAAAGAAGAAATACATATGTACCGTATGTATTTCTTATACGTTCAAATTGATTTGAACATGTCTCATTGATGTCACATCATTGACTTATTGTGAAGAATCAGATTTACATCTGTCAAAAGTAAATCTTTATCGCCTCTCTAAACGAAATAATGCATTTATTTTTCTTGTGATAGTAAATGAAAGTGATTAATATTCTTTTCAGACATTTTTTTTACCAAGAAACATCTTTTGTATGGGTGTCTATATCTGGTTCGTTATGTTTAAGATTACTGTGGAATAATTAATTATAATTAAAGACATCTCAATTGATTGTTGTTTTTATTCTCCATTCACTGTCCTGTTTAGAATATCGTTGGCTTAGCTGCGACCCATAGACGCCCCACAGCTGGGCACGGGTCTACCCTACAGACAGCTGCGGCAGGTCTAGGGTATATAGTATATAGTATACTCCACCACTCTGCTCCAATGCGGATTGGTGATTAAAACTGATCAATAAATAAATTATCGATTAAACTTTCAGTTTTTAACATACATAAATAAAATAAAATAAATAAAAATAGCCTTTATTTCTACTACAACTAAAGTACAACTTTCACACTTATAAAATACTATAAATACTATTTCTACGTTTATTTTATATATACTGTACAATACTACTATGCAATACACACTATACTATTCAAGACTTCTATACAATACAATACATATACACTATAATTAATTTTTAAGATAAAAAATAAGTGTTCAGTGGTCCGAAAAAATTAAACTATTATGTAGTAGTCGCCTCTTTGGCGTAGGCCTCTCCTAAACCTTTCCACGTATCACGTTCTCGTGCCTCTCGCATCCATAGGGGTCCGCATCTCTGGTTAAAGATATCGTTCCACCTTTTACTTGGTCGTCCTCTTTTTCTTTTCATGTCTCTTGGTATCCATTCTATTAGACGTTTTGGCCATCTGGTATTATTCATCCTACAAATGTGTCCTGCCCAATGCCACTTGAGTAGTCTTGTTCTTTTCCTTACATCTAGTATTTTAGTTTTTTTCCTGATGCTGATATTGCTGACTTTGTCTGATAGTTTTAGACCGAGTATGCTTCTTTCCATCTTACGTTGGCAGATAGCCATTCTCTCTTCGTCTTGTTTCCTCAATGACCACGTCTGACATCCATATGTTAGGCAAGGCAATATTGTTATCTCATAAAGTTTTTTCTTAATATTTACATTAATTTCGTTGTTCTTCATTATTTCCCTCAATCCCCAGTATTTCTTCCAGGCTAGAGTTATCCTTCTTTCTATTTCCTTTCCTGTATTGTTTTCAAATGTTACGAGTTGTCCCAAGTATATATATTCTTTTACATATTCAATCTTTTCGTTTTTTACCGTAATGTCTAGGGGGATTCCATTGGTTAGGATCTTGGTTTTCATCGTGTTCATTGATAGCCCTACTTTTTGACTTTCCGTTACCAGTTCGATCAACATGCTCTCCAATTCAGTGGCACTTTTTGCGAAAATCACTATGTCGTCCGCAAAACGTAAGTGGTTCAGTAGTTCTCCATCTACTCGTATTCCCTTTGTATCCCAATCTAGACGTCTGAAAATAGATTCGAGTACTGCTGTGAATAGCTTCGGGGAAAGCGGGTCCCCCTGCCTTACCCCTTTTTTAATGGGGAATTCTGCACCTTCACGTTCTAGGCGTACTTTGGCGAGACTTTTTGTATATATATTTTTAATTACGTTCACATATTTTTGGTTGACACCTTGTTGTGTAAGTGCTGTCCATATGGCTTCAAAGTATAGAGAATCAAATGCTTTTTTATAGTCTATAAAGCATATATATATCGTCTTTCCATATTCTTTTACTTTCTCGATTACTTGTGTTACAGTTTGTATGTGATCTATAGTCGAGTAGTTTTTCCGGAAGCCTGCTTGTTCGCGCGGTTGGTGTTCATCTAGAGTCCCTGTTATCCTATTCAATATGATCTTTGAGAAAATTTTATATAAATTTGACATAAGGCTGATAGGTCTGTAGTTGCCTAGATCGCTTCTATCTCCCTTTTTGAACAATAGAATGATTGTGGATTTTGACCATTGGTCTGGTGTGGTTTCGGATCTAAGTATATTATTGAACAATGCTTGCAGAGGTTTCAATAGTATGGTGGAGAGGGCTTTAAGGATTTCGTTGGTAATATTGTCGCTTCCTGGAGTCTTGTCATTTTTTTGAGATTTTATTGCGTGCTCGATCTCTGAAGTAAGAATTGTTGGTATCTCTTGGTTTACAATTAATCTGTTGAACTCATTCAATTTTGTGCGGAAAGGAGAGTAGGTGTTATCTGCGGCAGAGTAGAGTTCTTTGTAGAATTGTGTGGCTTCATTTATGATATCAGGACGTTTTGTTAGTGTAGTTCCCCGTTTATTCTTCAGATTTCCTGTCCATTCTGATTTGTCATTTAGCTCTTTGTAGGCTTTACGTAGGGCCCCCGTTTTACTTATAAATTTTTCGAAGGTACTTTGCCGTGTTGCCTTTTTTTGTTGTATAATATTTCTATTAATTTCTTTGCTTATCCTTGTTAATTCGCGTTTTACTTATTTTGTTCTCTTTTTCGTGTTTAACTCTTTTCTGTGCTGTAGCAGGTCTTTTGTTTCGTCATTTATATATTTGTTTACATGTTTTCTTTCACGTGGTAGTTGTTTTAAAAAGTTTTGTAATTCTGTTTCTAGCTTATCGTATTGATTTTGTACCACTGTATAAGTATTAATACTTTCCATAAATTTATCTCCCCAGTATCTGGCGTCGTTTTCTGAAATATTTAGTGTGACTCTAGTATAGTCGACGGATTTTATTTTCCTTCTTTGTGGTTTTGAATTCAATGACAGTTCGCATCTAATCATCCTGTGATCAGAGTTGAAATTTAAGTTTTTTATTATATCAAAATTCTTTATATAGGTGGGTTGGTTTGTAAGTATGTAATCAATCTCGTTGAAATGTTGACTATTTGGTGATCGCCATGTCCATTTTTTGTGCGGTTTGCATGGGAACATACTATTCATGAAGTAATAATCATTTTCGATTGCAAATTCCACTAGTCTTTGGCCATGTGGGCTTCTATTTCCGTGTGCGTATTTTCCTATATTCTTTCCTTCATTTTTTTGAGCTTTCCCTATTTTTGCATTGAAGTCTCCGAGCAAGATTATATTTTTCGTGTGAATGGAGTCTAAAGCGGATTGCAGTGTTGTATAAAAATGCTCTATATCTTCTTTAGTGCACTGTTCAGTGGGGGCGTATGATTGGACAAATGACCAGATAGAGTTGTCAGATAATTGTATTTCTAGTAACGCCACGCGGTCCGAGAAACTTTTTACATTTATTATATTACTTTTTAAGTACTTTTTAATTAAGAATCCTACTCCGTTTCTTCCGTTCGTTCCAGGTGAATGGAATAGGATAAAATCTGCGTATTCTTCTATTGATTCTTTTTCTTTTTTCTTTTTTTTTTCTTTTAACATACATAACATAACTTTAATACAAGAAAAAAGGATAAATATATAGAAATAAGGATAATATAAATATAGTTGTACCTGGCTCTAGAGTCTAGATACTTTACATAGTCTAGAGTCTAGAGATTTTGATACTTTACATAGTCTAGTCTAGAATCTAGATTAAATAAAGTATCAAAATATTTTATGGGAACTGTTCGCTTCTACAATCAAATACCCGAAAATATTACTCATTCCTTTTTCATTAAAAACATTCCAATTTACGTATTAAAGTCTCAACTGCGTGTTTCAGAATACAATTCTGCAGCGCCATCTAGTGAATCAGTTTAGTAGTAACAAACAAGATATCGAGGAACTGATTCACCCAGAAGTGCATAGATGGCGCTAGCGATATTTTTGCGCGGCCTACTTTGTTTACGGCGGCTGAAAGCAGCGGGATTCCAACAAGACACAGTAACTTGTTTCAGTCTTTAATTTATTGTTTAAAGCATTTGTTACCTTCATAATAAGCTTTATTTCATTTATCAGTTCTTGTAAAGGTTTTTTCTTATGACGTTATCACTTAAAGTATCGTCCGTAAACCGACTTTACAGACAACGATTAATTTCTGTTTAGTTTTTATTTATTTTTTAATTTTCTGTTATAAAACTCTGTTTAGCTTATTATATATTAGGTTTGAATATGTACTTCTTTTTGTATGAAACATAATTCGCTGCGACCCATAGACGTCCCACTGCTGGGCACGGGTCTCCCCCACAGACATAGCTGCGGGAGGTCTAGAGCATACTCCACCACGCTGCTCCAATGCGGATTGGTGGAGGGGTTAGTGGCCAACCCAGTGTCGAATGTTCTCAAGCCACCCGAAGGTCTTCGACAAGGCTTAACGACTGTTTCCACCATTGAAAACAACCGGGACCGACGGCTTTACGTGCCCTCCGAAGCACGGTACCGTCCATGAAATTTTGCCACTAGCGGTCACCCATCCACAAACCGACCGCGCCCGTCGTTGCTTAACTCTTTCGATCACATTGAATCGACGAGAGCCATTGGGCTATGGACGCTACTATACTGAAACATAATAGTATACTTAAATGTATGTTTAATAAAAATTAACTTGAAATGGTGCTTTCCGACATCCACAGGCCGCACTGAAAATTAGCGTCATGGTTTCTAACCAATCCATTTCAATTATGCAGAGTGCGGTACCCATTTGCTCCTGTTATGCAACAGTATTAAAATTTTCTTTCTTTCCCGGGGTCACTGGCTGGACGGGTCGAGGTCTCTCACCGCCCGCAACCCCAGAAGTCCCCTTTTAGTCGCCTCTTACGACAGGCAGGGGCTACCGTAGCACATCTCTGGTCTCCTGCTACGGAGAGTATCTATCGCCTAATAAAACACAAGATTAGCTAAAGCCGATGATAGATAGTCTATCGTGACTTAGAGCTTAGCTTAGTGGTAGGTAATTATTGTAAATTAGCCATACCTAAGGCAGGTTAGGCACCTGTGTAGGATTAGCTATTCATTCAATGATCAATAGCTCATCCTTTGCCTTATAATGATCAGTTTAGAATAGCATTATATCTCTTATCTTTATGTAGTTTGTCGTTACCTAGACTTTCGTTAAGCGTGTCCAATCAACTCGTAGCGAAATAAATTATTTGACTTTGATTTTGACTTTGACTTATAAGCGAGCATATCCCGCGATTTCGTCCGCGTGAATTTAATTTAAATTTAAGAAAATAGTGTTCTGTCTGTAAAATAATATGTTTAATAAAGTTCATAGTCATTATGATGATGATGAACTTTCTATCTTTCTTTCCTGGGGTCTAGTCTATATATATAAAAGGAGAAGCTGACTGACTGACTGACTGACTGACTGACTGACATATCAACGCAGGGCCTAAACTATAAGGGTTAGAAACTTAAAAAACTAATTCTACGCGAGCGAAGAATCCACTAGTGTTCTATACGAGGTAAAGGGACAAAAATGCGAGCGTTAAAGGAATTTAGTATCAACTTCACATATTTCAAGGCCCAGCAGTGCAAGGCCTGTACAACGGTCTAAACATTTTAACCACTTGGAGGTAGAATTAAAAATAAAGATGAAATAGTTATTTCTTTATTTATAACCAAACGCTAAAATTTCAATTTTCATTGATGTAGCTTTAAAAATGACGGAGTTTCATAGAAACTTTCAACCCCCATTTTAACACTTAGAGGTGGTATGTATGAAAATTGTGAAATAGGTGTCTCTATATTGAAGTGAAACTTCTTTAGAATCTATGTGATTGCAAACTCGATGAAACGAAAAAATAAGCCCATAGAGACACAAACACTTAAATGTATAGGATTCAGCCGGCGAGAGAAAGAGATAGAATACATTAGACGTACAGGACTGGGCAGCAGAGATTGTTTTTTTGTTATCGGACTTTTCAGAAGTTTCACTTCTACCGTGTGTGACTTGCACACACACACACTTTATTTTTTACTGTCAGCCTAAATTTCAATTTTCATGTAGACATGTATCTTGAGAAACGACGAAGTTTCATACAATCTTTCAACCCCCTTCATCCCCTTAGAGGTTGATTTTCGAAAAATCCGTTCTTCCTCGCCTTAAAAGCAACCCCTGTGAAAAATTCAGCTTTCTAGCTACAAGGAATTAAGCTGGACGTTGATGAGTCAGTCAGTACTCTGCATTTTAAATACTAAGATACGTTGACGCAAATTAAAACATTTACATTAATTTTATTAACATATTTAGGTACTTAAATACCTAATTACAGAAGTATTTAATTAGTAGATTCTTAATATTTAACAATGTGGCAACAGACAATCGTTATGACGTATTTGTTGCAAAGTTGTTCAAATATTTTATTAATTGAATTAACTCCATTTATTTACTAAGTGGCTGTTATGTCTGCTTCATACGGAATTTTAATGTATTTTTCAAGTGTACATACAAGCTTTTGCTCTCGGCTTTCGCTGGATTGGTGGAGGGGTTAGTGGCCAACCAAGTGACAAAATCCATACTATATAGGTACCTACTATATACTATAATATTATAAATGCGAATGTAACTCTGTATGTCTGTCTGTATCGCTTTCACGCCAAAACTACTGAACCGATTTAAATGAAATTACACATTGGTTCCATATAGAGTTCGCCCGGGGCAGTACCACCGCCCGCCACGGTACCTAGTACCATTTCTGCCGTGTAATAATTGTTTTTAAAACAATTATGGTCCGGTTGGAAAGGTGTGGTTTCCGGTTACACTTCTTTAGAGGCGACCATCTTAGTCCTCAAGGGTAGCAACACATCTGTGACTGACTTGAACGAGACTCTTACTAACAAGTACTAACTGGACTATCACTAACACCAACTAACAGGACTAACTATCAGTCCCCAGTCCTCATATTAACCATCCCAGTCCCTAATTGAGTCTTGTTCAAAGTCAGTCACAGTTGTCATGGGCGGCAGCGGATGGGTGGTGCTGCAAGCTAAAAAAAATGGATAAATCGACAAACACACTTTCGCATCTGATATAATAGTAAGGATAATCACTCCGCGACCTACGTAGTTACCAATAAAGCCAATATGCTTCTGTCTATTCAATAAAAGTATATTATTTATAAAGGTGTTTGTCCACAGTGTTAGTTCAAGTGTTGTTTTTCTTGGCGGTTAGTATAAATTGGGTGTTTGGGACAGATCTACAGTGGAAAAGGACTGTGTCTGCCACATCAACATGTCTCTTCGTGTCTGCGTTTTATTGGGCGTGCTGGCCGTGAGTATTATGATACAATACAATACAATACAATAAAATACAATAAAAATAGTCTTTATTGTACACCACTAAAATACAGAAGTAGCGTCCATAGCCCAATGGCTCGAGTCGATTCAATGTGATCGAAAGAGTTAAGCAACGACGGGCACAGTCGGTTTGTGGATGGGTGACCGCTAGTGGCAAAATTTCATGGACGCTACCGTGCTAGCCGTCGGTCCCGGTTGTTTTCAAAGGTGGAAACAGTCGTTAGCCTTGTCGAAGACCTTCGGGTGGCTTGAGAACATTCGGCACTAGGTTGGCACTAACCCCTCCACCAATCCGCATTGGAGCAGCGTGGTGGAGTATGCTCTAGACCTCCCGCAGCAGTGTCTGTGGGTGAGACCCGTGCCCAGCAGTGGGACGTCTATGGGTCGCAGCGATACGCTCGTAGATAATAAATATTGTCTTGTAAGGAATCAATGACAACTTGTAATCGCCATATAAAATGTATTAGCCCCGTCGCGCCCAGATCGGCGTACGTGGCCCACGTGTGCCCAATGTAGTTCTTGCTTTAGCCAATCTATCGAATGAATAATAATATGACTATCGTATCGACAATTTTTGTTTTGAAATTAGATTTTAATATGTTTATGTTGTGTTATCAAATATACTTCTGTTGCTACGATAATCCAACCAGCCTTACAACAATAATAAGAAATCAAAGTTGTGATATTCGTATACATTAGAGGCACCTGCGGCTTCACTCGCATGAAATTGTACTGCGATTGTTTAACATATTTTAACAGAAACCCAGAATTATAGGCGATGGAAAATAAAAGCCACCGAAAAGTTTTGATACTTCAGCGCGACAGCGCCTTGACGTTTTTATTCTTTTTTCTTTTAGGTATTGTAGTATATTGACTAGTAATTAATAAATATACTCTTAGTCCTCTGTCGTTTCGGTCAAGCATTGCGCGGGCGCGCGGGGTGGAGAGTTACAGACTGACGGGCGCGGGTGAAAGACGTAGTGCTTGCAGCGAGCCGATATAATAATTAACTACGTAAAGTGCATCAGATATACGTTCACTACATTCACATAGTAAGGAGTACACTAAAAGTATACAGTTTTATATTTTTCTATAATAAGGTGCGTCGCCTACAATTTTTGATTATCGCTAAAACACGAAAAAAAAATATTCTAAAAATGAATCCTAGCTAGATCGATTTATCGCCCCCGAAACCCCCTGTATACTAAATTTCATGAAAATCGTTGGAGCCGATTCCGAGATTTCAATTATATACAAGAATCGCTCGTTTAAAGATATAAGATTTATAGACTCTACCATCTAAAATACTAGGTGTAGAGCCTATAGGTGTAGCCCTATCATAGATATCTATATACATATATAAAAGGAGAAGCTGACTGACTGACTGACATATCAACGCAGAGCCTAAACTATAAGGGTAAGAAACTTGAAATTTTGTACAGGGGTTCCTTTTATAACGCAGGGCACTAAGAAAGGATTTTTGAAAATTCACCCCCTAAGGGGGTAAAACGGGGGTGCAAAGTTAATATGAAATTTTGCCGTTTTTGAAGTTAGTGAATGTCTAATTCCACGCGAGCGAAGCTGCGGGCGTCCACTAGTCTATTGATAGGTATATCCTTTCCATTTTAATCTTAGATCTGATCACGGTCATTTCTTACAGGTTTATTTGGCGGCAGCTAACCCAGAACCAAGTAAGTACTGATTAATTCAAAAACATTCAATAGATCCATCAATCGATCACAATAACGTTTTTCTGAAAATGAAAAATCTTAGAAAACAGAAAATTAAACCATTTAAATATGAAAATAAAATCTTATTAGGTACTTTTGTAGTTGTTTTCTTTATTAGTTTCGTTTCTGACTGTAGTTTCCTTAAATCAGAAGTGGGATGATAATGAAAGCCCACGGCTTTATTACGCTAAAAGCTATCATCTGTCAAGTGTAAATTCAGTTTTTTTTAGTTTCAGAATACTTTATAGATAATTGTAACATAAATACATTGTAAACTTACTTAAACCACGGACTACGTAACTAAGACTTTGGTCCTTATTCTATGCTTAAACTAGTCCTGAAGGATATGTGTACTTCTGTCAAAAAAGTACAGGGATTTCATAATTTAATTCTAATTCCAAATTTAAATTAACATTTTGTGTATTAATGACATTTTCACGGTACTTTCTTAACAGAGTAGTATTATTACTAAATAGCAAGCACCCTGTAAACTGATATTATTTTTTCAGATCCTACTGTAAACGTGGTTACGCACAAAAGAAGCGAACACCGTAAGTAATAAATTATTAATTACAATTATTAAGATGCGTTAATCCTGCTATAGTTTTGAGAAATATTGTAATTTATAACTACGAGTATTTATTGATGTGGCCCCATCCACAATCCGACCGCGCACTACGTTGCTTAACTCTGTCGTTACATAGATACGATGCGAGCCATTGTGCTATAATATTAAGTACCTAATAAGCTGTTTAATATTTTTAATTTAATAAGATTAAAGGAAAAAATATTCAGAGATTCAGATTCATTTATTCTTCACTGGTAGTCTGTCTGTTGCGCCAGGGGTCGTGTGTTCGAATCCCACTCAGAACTAATTTTAATATTCGTGTGACGAACACTTGTATTTGTTCTGTGTCTGGATGTTAGTATTATCTATTTAAGTATGTATTTAAAAACATCTATGTATGTATATCAGTCTCTGACACCCATAACACAGGTCAGGCTCGCGCCTACTTTGGAGTCAGATGGCCGTGTGTGAAAATGTCCAAGATATTGTCCAAGATATTATAATGTATTTTGTATACGCTAATTGTATACGCTAAGTGAAAGTCATAGCATTTTTGTATCTACCAATCTTTTTCCAATTTGTATCTTGTGGTTCACAAAGTTGATGCTAAGGAGAAGAACACGGCAATGAATTCGGTAGTTTAATAATAATGATAATCTGTTGCAGACCACCACTCCGGACATGGACCGAAACACGTCCACTACGAAACACACAAGTCAAGCAACAACGGTAAAGTGACGAGGACCGAGAGTTCAGAGGAATATTCACAACGGGAATACAATCAATCGCAACAGAAGGCTAAGAAGTCGTCCCATTCTTCTAAGCATTCCCATGTGAGAAACGGCAGTCACCAAGGAGGGCTGCTGCAGGGAATTGTTAACACGAAGAAGCAAATTATCAACCAAGCACTTCATGGAGGCGGTCTGAACGGACTCATGAAGTTTGGTATGTCAAATATAATACGTATACTATGAAGTACCATTCGTATACTATGAAGTACCATTTCTGCCGTGTAATAATTGTTTTTAGAGCAATTATGGTCCGGTTGGACAGGTGTGGTTTCCGGTTACACTTCTTTAGAGGCGACCATCTTAGTCATCAAGGGTAGCAACACATCTGTGACTGACTTAGAACGAGACTCCTACTAACAAGTACTAACTGGACTATTACTAACACCAACTAACAGGACTAACTATCACTAACAGTCCCCAGTCCTCATACCTACTAACGAACTGACTAACTAATGTTCTAATTAACTTTCTCAACTAATTGGACTATTTTTTTTTTTGAGTATACTAGGTAGCTACGTGTGGGTATAGACAATTTGAGAATAAATAGCTACGTATAGGTATAGACAATTTGAGTATAAAGAGCTACGTGTAGGTATAGACAATTTGAGTATAAATAGCTACGTGTAGGTATAGACAATTTGAGTATAGATAGCTACGTGTAGGTATAGACAACTTGAGTATAAATAGCTACGTGTAGGTATAGACAATTTGAGTATAGATAGCTACGTGTAGGTATAGACAATTTGAGTATAGATAGCTACGTGTAGGTATAGACAATTTGAGTATAGATAGCTATGTGTAGGTATAGACAATTTGAGTATAGATAGCTACGTGTAGGTATAGACAATTTGAGTATAGATAGTTAGGTGTAGGTATAGATTTTTTTTTTTAAATTCCATTCTAATTAAATTGTATTCAATTACGAATTTTATTATTTTAATGTTTAATGTTAATCATTAATAATTTATTTTATTTTCAGCCGACGCACAATGGACTGTTAAGGAGTTCATCAATAAGTGTGGATTTAAAGGTGAGGTTTTAAAATATTCCAGGTACCCTACAACCAAGACTAATAAATTAATCAAGATAGAACTGCGATCGCGTGTTATTTTGATACAAACGATGCGTGTCACTTCTCGTCAGCCCCGCCCAAGCCCCGCCTACTATGTGACGTCACACTATAGTAATTAGTGAGGTGACCTCGTTTTAGTTGCAATCAAATCTATCGATAAAGTAACATACCGTAATTATCGACGCGCACTGACCGAACTTGCGAGATATCTTGCAGTATATTGCAAGATTGCGGCACGGGGTGTACGCCCAGTTCACCGTACTATCTTGATGAATTTCTGCTACCAAAAACCTTTCATTGTCCCATTGTTGTTAACTATTTCGATTTAATAATAGAAAATGACCATACAACCCAAGAAGTGTCAGAAACCAATGATATTTTAAGAATGATATGTCACGTTCATACTGCACGCACAACATACCTAATCGTTCTGCGACACATACATACATATTTAATAACATTGTATATCTACACACACGCTATAAGTGCGACAGGAAATACACAAAGCATAAGAGTGAAAGAGACAGCTATTTGTAATCAGTACAGATAGCGCGCGCGCTCGCAATGACAGGTCACAGCTCGACTGACTGCAATGGTTACAATTGACACCAATTCACGGCACGCGTTTGGTGTGTTGGTGGCGTATCTACCTCTTGTAATGTATATAATGTCATTATATAGAAACGCCATTCGAAATTGAACATAAGTGAGTAAAAAGCAATTATTAATTACCTACTCGACAGACAGTTCTTGATCGATTTACCGTTGTACCCATGGTTAGTCCTCTCTGTTTTGATAAACGACTGATTCCTGTGGCGGACGGGAATACGTTTATATCTCGTTTGATTACTGTGATGTTTACGGTGTGTACCACACTCGCAACACAGGGAATGCCAGGGGGCGTGAGTAGTTACGTAACGTAAGCGTCTGATTGATTTTAATTTTATCGTGAGTAATTTTTCTTTACAGACTACAACGAATCAAGCGAGATCTTATTCAAACTCACTAATGAAAAAGGTAAGTAAAAAATAACCCATGCAATGGAATAATTAAGATTTTCACTAAGCTGCAACCCATAGACGTCGCTGCTAGGCACAGATCTCCCTCACATACTAATCTGGGGGAGGTCTAGAGCATACTCCTCCACGCTCCACCGATGCAGAATGGTGGAGGGGTTAGTGGCCCAGTGTCGAATGTTCTCAAGCCACCCGAAGGTCTTCGACAAGGCTTAACGACTGTTTCCAGCATTGAAAACAACCGGGACCGACGGCTTTACGTGCCCTCCGAAGCACTGTAGCGTCCATGAAATTTTGCCACTAGCGGTCACCCATCCACAAACCGACCGCGCCAGTCGTTGCTTAACATCTCGATCACATTGATTCGATGCGAGCCATTGGGCTATGGACGCTACAACAATAGAAACGTTCATAATTACGTTTCTACATTGCGTACCTATACATTTTTAATTTGTGGAATCCATTGCACTAACTTTATGGAGCCAATTGAAAGTAATTTATTTGCTTGTTTAAACAGTTCGTATTAATTGATCAGATGTTTTGTAAATTGCGTCGTAGTCCGTTATAATTTCGGAAATTTAACAACATATAAATAAGATAGGTACTTATTTATGCATATTTACTATTTATATGACGTCTTCTTATGGATGAGGTAGCAAATGAGCTTGCAGTACCACCCATTCGACCATGACAGCTGTGACTGACTTTGAACAAGACTTAATTAGGGACTGGGATGGTTAGTCCAGTTCACAGACTCAGAGGATGTTAATAAGAACATAAGTTGAGATAGTTCGTTAGTAGGGACTGTTAGTGATAGTTAATCCTGTTAGTAATTGTTAGTAATAGTCTCTATCCAAATTGGTTCACCCTTAATCGAGTTTTTGAATTAGCAACAAATTTATTTTATGGGTATTATTTAATTTAATTTATATATTTAAAGCTTACTTCACTTATCAACAAAAAATATTTATTTATTTTATTTAGAAAACTTTATTTTTGTTTTTTAAATAAAATAAATAAATAATTTTTACAAAAGTAAAATATATACAAAGGGCGAGCTTTAAAGGGGGGAGCTTTAAGGGGGGTCTGATCGCACCAGCTAATAATAATTAATAATATTTTTTTACATCATTTTATTCCCAGATGTCCATAAGGCTGTGGAGTATATCCAGAAAATTACCGGACTTTACCGTAAGTATATAACACATCAAAGTATTTAAATAGTATATTATTATTAATATATTATATTATTATTGATTGAATTTATGTTTATAGTAAAAAAAAAGTTAGCTGTAAGATATTGAAGTAAATAAATAAATGTTAGTATTTAGCAAATTTAAGTTAGTAGACACTAATAGAATTACCGAAATCGAATAATAATTAGTAGCAAAATAAAACGGTCGCCAATGTTAATCTTTAGGGATTAATTGCACGCCTTACGGCAATAATTTAGTTTTTATTTTGTTGAATCTATTTAATGGTCTCGTTTAGGCGAGTACAAGAAAGTGAATGCGAACAGTAGGGTAATTAACATACAATCAATCTAAATGGAATGGAGCTATTATATTACAACAGGCGCTGAGCCGCAACATCAGGCTTAGTTAGCAAAATAAAGTTAGTATGTTTAAAAATTAAATAAAAATCCAAGATGGCCGCCGCTAGAAAATAGCGGATATATTTTACTTATTTTGTAATTTTTGACATATTTTATCACTACTTCCACAATATGGGTATCAAATGAAAGGGCTTAATTAGCAAAATAAAATATGTCATTCATTAAACGTCTACTTTGACTATATTTTTTTAAATTTATTATTATTTAATTAGTACGGGTACACCACTTACACTATATGCCACATCAGAAATGTCAGCATGACTGAGTGGCCATCTCGTATATTATATTAATGTTATCTGATTCTCCCAAAGGGTGGTCTGAACTGGAGTATCTGCTGAAGCTGCTGCGTGGTTCCAAGACCTACGAACAAGTGTTTGAGTTCCTCACAGTATATGAAGGAAGCACCAGTGAGTATGACATAAATATACACATATACACTACAATTTTATTATTGAACTAGTGGACGCCCGCAGCGTCGCTCGCGTTACAAATTCACTAACTTCACAAACGGCAAAGCTTCATACTAACTTTGCACCCCCGTTTTACCCCCTTAGGGGATGAATTTTCAAATTTTTCTCGCCGTAAAAACCATCCTTGAACTTCAACGAACATTTTAAAAAAAGAATTGGCCAAATTGGTCCAGGCGTTGTTGAGTTATGCGCTTACCAACACATTTTGCGATTCATTTTTATATTATAGATGATTCGTGAGTGGATTTTACGCCGTTTTTTTTATTGTATTTTTTTTAAAATGTATTTTGTGTAAAACTTACAACCACCTTAATGTAATTGCACCGTTCACTAATGTTCATGGGTTCAAATCCCACTCAGGACAAATATTCGTGTGACGAACACTTTTATTTATTTATTTATTTATTTTAACCTTTATTGAGTCAAAAAGACTACAAAGGGCGGACATAATGCCTGACGGCATTCTCTACCAGTCAACCCTTGGCGATGGTGAGAAGATGAGGCAGGTTTATAAATTAAAAGTAAAAAACGAAAAAAAAACTATTAATTTTATAAAATATATATACATAATAAATATACACGTAATGTAACATATAACATAATATATATATATATATATATATATATATATATATATGTATACTATTTATGTATTCTATGTATATTTTGTATGTATGTAATATATATAATGAAATATATGAAATATATATAAGTATGATTGATGATGATTAGAAGGTACTGGCGGACTTTACGTTTGAATGAGCTTTTGGTGGATGTTCTTCTGATGTCTTCAGGCAACGAGTTCCAGAGTAGTATAGACTGCACGGTGAACGATTTATGGAAGAAGCCCGTACTATGGGATGGAAAACTTAGAGTTAATATACTAGAAGAACGTAGTTCCCTGTCATGTGTACAACAGCGTAACTGAAATTTTTCCTTTAGATAATTTGGAGAAGTTGCGTCATTCAGAATTGAGAATAACGCTTGGAGAATCCTGGAATTTCGCCTTTGTCGAATAGTCAGCCATTTAAGTTGGGAACGATACTGGGAAATGTGGTCAAACTTACGTAAGCCGAAGATGTATCTGATACAATTATTGAGAAGGCGCTCCAGTTTATTCAGAAGTTCTTGAGAAAGGTCGGAGTAACACACATCAGCATAATCGATTATGGGAATTATCAACGTCTGAATCAACATTAGACGGGTCTTAAGAGGAATAAAATTTTTAAGGCGGTACAGAGATTGAAGCGAACTATTCACCTTACGGCAAATCTCAGTTATATGTGGACGCCAGCTAAGTGTGGGATCGATTATAAGTCCGAGATTTTTAATGGTATTACACCATGGAATCCCGATACCATTATAGGTTACCGGTGAAAGATTGGCCATGTCAATTTTAGCAAGGAATCTTGAACTGCCCACTATCATAGCTTGGCACTTCGCAGGGTTAACACTAACCCCAAACCTATTAGACCAACTACTAATAGCCGCAAGGTCCATGTTAAGCCTAGAAATCGCGCTGATCATATCATCTGCCTTGGTGTCCACGTAAAGCTGTAGGTCATCTGCATACAGATGGTACGAGCAATTCAATAAGGTAGAAATAGAGTTTATAAAAATGGAAAACATTATCGGGGAGAGTATGCCGCCCTGTGGTACCCCCGATGATAGGTCAGCCTACTTAGACGAATTGTCTCCTACGCGAACAGATTGTTGACGACCGCGGAGATACGAGCCAAACCAATTTAGGGCCATGGGTGAGAACCTGTAATGTCCGAGCAAAGAAAGAAGGATGTCGAGGTCTACTGTGTTAAAAGCATTAGAAAAGTCGACAAGCACTACCACCGTGACCTTTTGTTGATCCATTGCGAATCTAAAGTCATCAGTGACTTTAATGAGAGCGGTGGTAGTGCTGTGACCTGATCGAAACCCAGATTGATATGAATCGAGAAGGTTATGTTCAGTGAAAAATTTGGAGACTTGCTTATGTACACAGGCCTCTAGAATCTTTGAGAGGAAGGGTAAGACAGAAATAGGACGGAAGTGATTAGGTTGTAACGGGCTAGGGATTTTTGGAAGGGGTCGCACATAGGCTTTTTTCCACATAGATGGATATTGACCTGATTGTAAGGAAAAATTAATGATATGCGTAATAGATGGAAGCAAATAATCTAAAATTGTGGAAATCATGGTTCTGCTAACTTCATCGAAACCCACAGCCTTCGAATTAATACTAAAGAAATATTTTTTAATCTCATCTTCGGTAATAGTATTAAAATGAAAGACAGGGATGTTAAGAGACGGCATAGAAGCAATGGAAGCCATTGTGTTCAAACGAATACTCGGGTCCAAAGTGGTAGCAGAGGAGAAATGATCATTTAAATCGTCCAGATTGAATGAGAGAGAATATTCCATTGTCTTCGATTTGCAAATACCAAGAGATTTAAGAAATTTCCATGTATTGGCAGGCGAAGACAATGTAATATTGTTATGGATGTAACGGCGCTTGGCAGCTCGTACCATCTGGTTGCACCGGTTCCTAGCAAGCTTAAAATCAGTCCAGTTCTGTTCAGTGCGATCTCTTTTAAACTTCCTAAAGGCTCGATTTCGCTTAGACATAGCCATACGTACTCCTTTGGTTATCCAAGGAGCCGGGGTACGCCTGAGTCTGATTTCATGCTTGGGAGCATGAGCGTCGTACAGCTTCAATATAATATTATTAAGGTGAGAAACTTTATCGTCCACCGTAGACGCTGACATAAGTGAGGTAAAGTCCAAGTTCCTGGCATCGCTGCGGAGGTCTTCTGTGTTCATGCGTGCATAATTTCGAAGCTTAAGTGTACCCGCGGTATATTTAGATGGTCGAATTTTGTACGAGGCATATATGATGTCATGTCGAGAAAACCCTGGGGCTGTTAGTTGTCCATGACTGCTAACATGATCTGAAGACCCTGTGACAATTAAGTCGATCCAGGTGTCATCTGTATCGATATTATGATGAGTGGCAGTTAACGGAACTTGGGAACTTTTAAGCAAGTCAGTGTTGAAATCTCCCATAATCATGTAATGCGAGTACTCAGAGCCTATGTGATCAAATGCAGATTCTAAAGAGGCAAAATAATCTGTGGAGGGTGGACAGTAGACTACCCCAAGAAGCATCTTATTACCTTTGACATCAAGTTCTAAAAATAAGTACTCCGCGGACGCAGAGTATGCAGAAGGCGACGACAGAACTACCTTAAACGGGATGTCTGCACGCAAATAGATGGAGACACCACCTGCTCTCTTTAAAGTCCGGTCCAGTCTAATAAGCACATAGCCCTGGAGTGGATATTGCGTCGAGGGTAACGAAGGTTTCAACCAACTCTCTGATATGAGAATGGCGTGAATATTCTGGCCTGTAAAAACAGTTTCAATTTCACTAAAGTGACTAGGCAAGCTTTGTGCATTCAGATGGCATACATTAAACTGCTTACTAGCTTTATCAAAAATATGCGATAGTAATTTGTGTGGAGAGCTATCATTATCGCTGTCACACGAGCAATATGAGCCGTCACAATCAGAATCATGAATAGAATAAAAAGAGTCATCTGAGCTATCAGACATTGACTTCAACATAGATAAAAATAATTATGGTTATAATGTAGATAAATAGATATAATAATAAATGAATACAAATAAATGAATAATAATAATGAGTAATAACTTAGGTACCTAACAAATAATAATAATAAAAAGGTTTTCGCCATTAAAATACTCCTATGCACCAACCCTTGGGTTAACTGTTTACATGGCCTCGTGGTAATAATTAATAGTTATAAGTATAAGTTAAATCTAACAACTTCAGGGAAATACAAGCAGAGGCTAACGGAAAACTTTTGATAAGGTTACAGTCTTTCCGTTATACACAACACACAACTATTACTAAGCACAAATTATCGAAATTATTCTTAGTAAGAATTTCTATTATAAACGAATTGCTCACATATCTTGTAAGAATTAAGAGTGTGTCTCTAACTATATTATGTATATTAAATACTAAAAAAGAATATTATTTGTGCTGTGTCTGGATGTTAATATTATCTATTTAATTATTTATTTTAAAATATCTATCTATGTATGTGTCTTCCATATCACATGCTCGCGCCTACTTTGGGGTCAGGCCATCTGAAGTGTGAGAATGTCCAAGATATTTATTTATTTATTATTTATTATTAAAACCCTCATTTGTAATTTACTTATTATAACATATAGCAACCTAGCAACATGAGATTCCTAGTTTATTTCTAGTCGCTTGGAGTTTAGATTTATGTCTGTGTTAAACATAACTGGTGAAAACTACGTGTGTTAAACACCCCTACCGACTCCTTCGGGAAAATACAGGCGATATGTTATATTACGTATTATTTTCTTTGTTTCAGACATAACCGCCTTAATTCGCATTGTGGGAATAGTGACTGGCAAGAAAGGTGATTTGTCAATATTTTTTTTATATTTTATCCATCCATATTTTATGAGAGAAGGGATGTTCCATCCATACATCGGCCTTTAGCAGTCCACAGCTGGGCATACCGTTGACTTCTCATAAAAGGAGAGCCTATAGTCTAATGTTACTGATAATAATGAAACTTATAAACGTTTTTAACCGAATTTACCTTAAATATATTTTTAGATATATTGCCCGCTTTCGAGGTTATCGGAAAGCTAACCGGCAAAGGAAATATCGATGGACTCTTGGAGATTGGAATCACAATCGGAGGCGGAAATGGTGAGCTTTTTTTTATTTAATGATTAATTTACTCAGATTTACTCTATTTATCCAAATTTACTCAATTTATTCAGATTTACTCTAATTATCCAAATTTAATCAATTTATTCTAATTATCCAAATTTACTCAATTTATTCAGATTTACTCTAAAACAATCCTATCCAAATTAATTTAATTCAATTAATTAAAATTAATTCAATTCAATCGTTTTCTTAAATTAAATTATTTTATTTTCTCCCACTATAATAATAAAAAAATATAGATTATCTTATTACATATACATATGTAGGTACTTTAAATACAGAATTTTCAATTTTGAATCGATTTAAGCAGAGTTGTAAGCCGAACTGAATTGCACAGGTTGTGGCGAGTTAAATGGGTTATCTTACATAGTGGTTGTCTTAGATATTGTTTCCTAAAAAAAGTTGTATCACGACAATCGCACATTATCAATATTATATTAATTATTATTCAATCGTACTAAGCATAGAAATATTTTCCAGGTCTAATAGAATCAGCCAAATACTACCGCGCCTTGGGGAACGGAAAAGGTACGTAAAGTTAAATTGAATACATACATAAATGTTATACACAATTACTTCATGTTATATAATTACTTTATACAATATTATACGATATTAGAACAATGTTTTTGTAAAAGTATTAAGATCGGATTAAGTAATTTCTCATCCAGTTTGAGGTGCTTTCCTCAATGTCCTCAACCAAAATAGCAAACGAGCAAGTAGAATCATCCATAACAATCAATAAGAACCAAGACAGATCTTGAATAAGTCTCATAAGAGTCTAGTTCAAAGTCAAGATGATTGCTACCCTTGAGGATTAAAATGTTTGCGTCTAGGAAAGTGTAACGGCAACAATGTCGTAAGACTTTTATATCTTAAAACCTAACTTTACATCCCGGTTATTTTTTTATCTGTATACAGCTACCGCAGGCCTCGAGATCGAAATTAACCGCTTGACAGGCAACAACCAAGACGACTTCGTGAATGTCTACTTGCAACTGAAAACAGAAAAAAGTAAGCTATTATGTAATATGTATATATAATAAAGCTATGCTAAATAAGTGAATAATTTACCTTTAATACATTAACCGAACATAAAAAACAACATTAAACGAATTTACTTATAATTTTGTGTAAATCATATAATATGATTTTATTTTTATCATATTACATATATGATTTACACAAAATTATTGCCATAATCATAATATCAATTTATATAAAGCAATAATTACATTAGGTAAATTATGGATATTATTGCTTTGCATTTTAAAAACTCTAAAAGGTACATCATATATTAATTGAAATTAAATGATGAGGGCATTAATTTAAAATATATAAAATTATTTATTGGGAATTGTTTGAAGAATAAGTTAAATAATAATAATAATATTTAATGTAATTCCTCAGATATTAGGGTGACGCTCAACACCCTGACGACTGCCATGAGAGTTAAAAGTAAGTACTTAATTGAAGTTTAATCAGGTTTTATTTAGCTTACTTCCGCATTTAGTCATTTATTTATTTGCTTTGTAAAGTACCCACACAATACATATCGAGCTGTACTTACATGATATTCAACTAAAAATTTTCATGCAAATATATTCAAAAGTATACTATAGGAAAACTTACATACTTACATTAAAATTGGGTATTGGTTTTGAATTCATCAGTGACACATGACTATTAAGAATTTTACATTATAGCGATCTATTTATAATTTTTATACAACCTTATATACGTCTAATTAGATAAATAAGTTTTTTATTTTTTTATAGACATTAAAATATAAGCAAATATATTTTTATATGAATTATTATATTGGATAAATTTTGTTTTAGGTTATTCAGAAGCTATCGCCAAGTTCATCAAGCTTATGAACAGAACCACATTCTCGGAATCTATCAGAATATTCAAGGTGTTCACAGACCAGTATCGTAAGTATCTATCTAATATTAATTAATCTGCAGCACCAAAAACGGATAATAATTGAAGAAAGAACCAAAAACGGTCTCCGGGGCGGGGGCAAGTTTAAGTTTTATGACATTTCGTAGTTGTAATTTGCCAATTTGACACTTTCAATTAATTTGTCAAACTGGCAAATTGTCTCTTTGATATATTATGATTCATAAACATTAATTAATAAATACATATAATCTACTACTACGCCGTCACATTTTTTGAGCTTATGTGGCCTGAAAAGGTATACATAACTTATTGATTACTAACTTTTTGTCTATTCACAGAATTCAAAATTGGAATCGAAGAATTACTGACGGTCACGGGACAAACATGTAAGTATATATTTGGCTATGGCACAGAATTTAAAATCTTTATGATGATCTTTTGGTGTCTGCTTAGTTAGACCATAGAGACGAGGCGACATGGTTGTTCCGATAAAAAAAAAGAAACTTACTTTAATTAAGCAAGAGCTGCCAGACATTTTTGAATGCTAAGAAATTCGTCAAGGAAATGCTGCTAGTAGCGTGGGTACAAAAATCAAAGGTCTAATTATATATTTATTTAGTTTTTTTTTTTGAAGTGAAACTTCTTTAGAATCGGTGTGATTTCAAACTCGATGAAACGAAAAAATAAGTCCATAGTGACACAAACACTTAAATGTATAGGATTCAGCCGGCGAGAGAATGAGATAGAACACATTAGACGTACAGTACTGGACAGCAGAGATTATGTTTTTTTTTTCCAGAAGTTTCACTTCTACCGTGTGCACCGTTGCACACACACACTTTTATTATTTATTTAAAAAAAAAGAGGAAATTTTTTTACAAAGGGCGAATTTATTGCCTGACATCAGTCTCTACCAGACAACTCAATGTGATGGTGAGAATAAGTGGCAGGTGGTTTTATATATTAAATATTTTATATTACCAGAAATAAAAAAAAAATCATAACTTATATAATAACTTATATAACTTATATAACTATAATAACTTATATATATATCAAGAAAATATGAATAAACATAAAAAATACAATTAAGTAACTAAATATACATATATGTGTTTTGGAAATTTTAATAAGGTATTACCTATTATATATATACAGGGTTACAGGTTAAGTCGACCTATTCCCGTTAAGGGCGTGTAGTTTACATCGTTTCTGACTGATTTGATAATAAAACACCCTATCATAAATCTAACCGTTTTCGAGATATTTGAATTTAATTGTTTTTGATAAAAAATACCCGATTTTCGGCTATCAGCTTAGATATTTTGTAATGTGTAAGTCTTATTATTACTATTATTTGATTTTTTCATGTAAAATAAGATGCTTTACTACCTCAATAACCAATATTGTACGTAAAATGAATAAATAAGTCATTGAAGATGATTGAAACTCATACAAACCAATAAAAATTTAGAAAGTTTATTTTTCTATCAATAAAATCTCAAAAAAACATTATGGCCGCCGTTTTGCAGATATACTTAAAAATATCTACGTTTCATCAGCTATCCAACGAGGTATAACAATCTAGGGTTCTAGTAAACATTCATAGAAAAAACTTAATTTCATTGGCTACAGGGAAGGCAAACAAAAGTTTAATAAAACGATTGTAAGTACAAGATACTACATTTATTAAACTTTAAAGTTCCAACAAAACATCTTAAAGTCTAAATTTCATGCTCGACATGTCCGCCTCTGTTTTGCACACATCTTCGCATTATTTTACGAAGTCCACTTTTTATTTACTACACCAGTAGTAAATTTTCTTCTCATTTCATTCGCCGCATTAATTATCCTGTCTCTCAATACAGTCGTCAGTTGAACTGACGAAATTGGGTTGGGCTCACTGTACACGAGACTCTTCATGTGCCGCCACACATAAAAATTCATGGGGGTTAGGTCCGGACTTCTGACTTCTGGCTGGCCAGGGTAAAAGCCCACCTCGTCCAATCCATTTGTTTGGATAATTTTTGTCCAGCCATTCTCTGACACTTCTAAAATGTGCAGGGCAGCCATCATGCTGAAACCACAATCATGTCTTGAATCAGACTGAGTGGCAAATCATCTAGTAGGTCACTTAGGTCTCGCAGGAAATTTTCGTAGTATTCTCCATTTAAAGTGGACTTCGTAAAATAATGCCAAGATGTGTGCAAAACAGAGGCGGACATGTCGCGCATGAAATTTAGACTTTAAGATGTTTTCTTGGAACTTTAAAGTTTAATAAATGTAGTATCTTGTACTCACTATCGTTTTATTTAACTTTTGTTTGCCTTCCCTGTAGCCAATGAAACTAAGTTTTTTCTATGAATGTTTATTATAACCCTAGATTGTTATACCTCGTTGGATAGCTGATGAAACGTAGATATTTTTAAGTACATCTGCAAAACGGCGGCCATAATGTTTTTTTGAGATTTTATTGATAGAAAAATAAACTTTCTAAATTTTTATTAGTTTGTATGAGTTTCAATCATCTACAATGACTTATTTATTCATTTTACGTACAATATTGGTTATTGAGGTAGTAAAGCATCTTATTTTACATGAAAAAATCAAATAACAGTAATAATAAGACTTACAAATTTCAAAATATCTAAGCTGATAGCCGAAAATCGGGTATTTTTTATCAAAAACAATTAAATTCAAATATCTCGAAAACGGTTAGATTTAGGATAGGGTGTTTTATTATCAAATCAGTCAGAAACGATGTAAACTACACGCCCTTAACGGGAATAGGTCGACTTAACCTGTAACCCTGTATACATATCAATATCATAAATATAAATATAGTAAAAATAAACAGATATAAATATATTATTGAAGTAAGTCAGGTAATAACGTGTTTGAAGTATAAATTATATACTCATAGTTTATATTTTTAATTTTTACTGCGTAGTTAATCTAGTGGTCGCTAACGGTGACTTCTAGGCCAGAAGGACCTGGGTTCGATTTGGCCAAACTATTATTGAGTTTCTGTAACATGAATTCCCAGTAGCAGACCGGAATTTGGATGTACCCAGTATATCAAGCTTACAAATACATGGGACCTGAACATAATTAATGAAATGTTATTACCTGCTTACCACATCAGGGACTACTTGCGTGATATTATGTTCTGATACATTGTTCACAGCTCTCGTTATCACCATCAACAATATCTATAAGGTGACAAACTGTCAAGATTTGGTGACGGCGGGCGAAAGGATCCAAATTGTTTTCAAGACCTGTAAGTACTTATTAGTATTATTTATTATTAGGTATTTAACCACAAAAAAAGCTCAGCTCAATGGGATGCCATGATTATGTGATCAATTGACTTAAGAGGAAATCGGAGCACCGTACAAACGTATTTTTCTGTTTCCTCCCTGGATATTAACATTAGAGCAAATATTTTTTGGAAAACAATACATCTCTACGACTGCCATGTCGGTATATTTTTTTTTTAAATAAATAAATTACTATAGAAGTTATAGAAGCTTCAAAAACGACAGAATTTACCGATAAAAATGATCGTTTTCAGACGTCGAGAAAACCAAATAAAATGCAAATTAAGAAAAAAATAATAACATACCGACATAGCCAAGTTCCTTATTTACATAATCCTGTGAAAAGTTTTAAAATCCGTTCAGTTTTCGTGAGTGAGTGAGTGAACAGTATAATACTGAATGCCGATCCGTCAATTTTGTGTAGGTATTATCAGTCCTATATAGCTGCAGTTGTCCCGCTCACGTTTTAAGGGGTGAGACGGACAGCCCAGCGCGACGGCAATAGTTACGATTTAAATTTGATTTTCAAATGTTCCTGCGTTGGTATTACTTCCGGGCGTGGTCGCTATATGGATGGGTCCCATCCACATGCTGTGGCAAGCATATCATGAGTATTTCCGTGCCTCAGAGTTCACGTTAAGTCATTGGTAACGGTTGTTTTCAATTGTAAAGGCGATGGGTTAAGCCTTGTCGAAGATCTTCGGGTGGCTTGAGAATATTCGATACTGGGTTAGCCACTAACCTGGACCAATTTCTCTACTAAACCGTATTGGAACAGCGTAGTAGTCTATTTATTCGATCGTACAATAATTTATTTAATTTGTCCACAGCCTTTATCAAGGCCTGCAGAAGGATTAACATCATCACGAAGAACAAGAATACGTTTAAATTCTTCTTCTCAATACTTAAAATTACACAAAGGAAGAGCATCGTTGAAGCTAAAGATGATATCCTCAGCTTGACCACTCGCAAAGGTGAGTATTATCCATCCATCCACAAGGTCAGGACGTACGTTCTTGATTGGAGCAATATACATTTTAACTATATATTTTTGTACCTTTTGTTGTACTTTCAAGAACCCACAATTATTATCATGATATCATATTAATCATTATATTTTTTGTGAAATATAAATATGTAATTAATTATATATTTTTTATTTTATTTCAGTTGACCTGTTGAATTTCTTTGAAGATCTGAATCTGAAATGTAGACGTAATCCCTTGGACGTTTTCAAGAAAATCATACAGATTACCAAAACAAAATGTGAGTGCCTTTTAATTTGTGGTATTATAGGGAATTCTGTTGTCTCCGTTTTGTAGACTTACATTTGAAAAGCCAATGTTATTTATTAGTCTAATACGTTACTTTCTGATTTTTTATTTTTATTTATTCCAGCTCTTCGAGTGGCTTGGCAAAAGATATCTGTCATTTTGGAAGTAAATGGTAAGTAATGTTAACATAATTATCATTAGGTTATATTTGCTGTAAATTATTCCACCCCATTGTGTGGAAATATAAAAAAAAGTCGTGTCCATTTCATTCTATTCAGTATTCATACTGTAATAACATTTGTATTACATCATACTCTCTCATTTGATATTATACATATTATCTCCGCCATTTTGGTTCTTGTTGTATGTTGTGTATTATCCTTTTGGTATACAATAAAGGAACTTGTCTGTCTGTCCGTCTGTCTATCATGTATTCCATCGTACTACATTTTCTTGAGTATGTCAGTTCAACAAATACCGACTATTTCCTTTTCAGACATCTTCACCGTAGTCTTGCGGTTCAACAGCTACACACACTTAGACATAATAACTGTATTCAACTTCTTCTTGCGAATCACGAACAGTTCTAGTCTCGAGCAAGCATTTGCCGTTTTCTACAAGATTTCGCAAACAAAAAGTAAGATACATTTTCAAATCATATTTAAACTTAAAACTATAACTTAAAAGTTTAAGCCTAGCCTAGCTAGTAGTAAAGGTACAGAAATATAGATAAATACCTATTAAATACATACGTAAAATAACACACATTACAGTACACATAATTAAATTGTAAAATTATAATGCTGACATGAAACTGTTTGTATCAATACAAAATTATTATTGTATAAAATCAAAGTGCTAAAATTTTGCGCTAAAAACAAGAACATTTTCTTAAATTATTTGATTATTTCCAGATATCTTCGACTTCATGGAAATTATTTACTCAATCACAAACTTGGGTAAGTTTTGCACTTACACTTATTTGAATAACATTTTGTTTTTGACGTGATAACGTCTTATAAATCGATGAACGCCTGCACTTACGAAAATAAGTCTGACGTCATCCTCCCGTACCGCCAAGTGTTACGCCAAGTGTTACGCCATCATATATGAAGAATAAAGAAATATTAACATCCGAAGAGGTTTATTTTTAATTTAATTATTTTAAACTAGTGGACGCCCGCAGCTTCGCTCGCGTAGAATTAGACCCATTAACGACGTCTACCCGTCTAACGACTTCAAAAACGGCCAAGTTTCATACTAACTTTGCACCCCCGTTTTACCCCCTTAGGGGTTGAATTTTCAAAAATCCTTTCTTAGTGCTCCCCTACGTTATAAAAGGAACCCCTGTGCAAAATTTTAAGTTTCTAGCCCTTATAGTTTAGGCCCTGCGTTGATATGTCAGTCAGTCAGTCAGTCAGTCAGTCAGTCAGTCAGTCAGTCACCTTCTCCTTTTATATATACAGATAAATAATATACTTGTAATGCTTTCAGATGTTGCTGAATTCCTTGAGATTATAGTCTCCCTAAGCCAACGTTATTGTGAGTATACATTCAGTTAATCATTCAGTCTTGAACAAAGCCTACTCCTAGCTAGGATGCTGTCACAGAGAAACTACTTACAGAAGGCCATCGCCTTTGACATCTCGCGAAATGCAGTCATTTCGCCTTTGACATCTCGCGAAATGCAATCATTTCGCCTTTGACATGTCGTTAAATTTTTTTTTTAAAAAAGCTTTTTAAAACTTTTTTTTATTTTCATGCATTGTCATCGGAACCAAATATGTGTGCCAAATTTCAGCTCGATAGCTTCAGTGGAAATGGGTGAAATATTGATTGCAAGATTCCAGGACATACATACATACTTACATAGATACATACGGGTGAAGTTAAATAAAAGCTTTTAAAAAGCTTTTAAAAAGTGTGTGAGATTATTCACTAACACGCACACTGCCTGCACAAGTTCATAACGTTTATTTTTTCCACAGCACTCACTGAATCCATTGAGTACATGAAGAAGAGTAGCAACACAACCAGTAAGTAATGTATTAATGTATCCGAACTATGCGACAAAACGAGCACACTGAAAATCAGCGCTGCAGCATAACCGGTGCGGCACATGCTGAGTGTGTTACGTTTTTCGCGTAGACTGCAACGCTATGATTTGTTTGCTTTTGTGTTTGAATTTTTTTTTGTGAATTGTATTGTATTTTGTTGTAGTCAAGAGCGAAATACCTAATTTTCATTTTCATTTATAACTTAGACATATTACCAATCATCTTTTACTTTGTTAAAAAGGGTTTGTCGGAATAATTTTCCAAATTTAACGCACCGCACGCTACTCAGAGTAGCGTTTTGTTCACAAATCTATAACTAAGCTAAGATAGCAACGTACAGGCGTCCCACTGTTGGGCACGGATCTCTCAGCCACAGCTGATGCAGGTCTACAGAATGCCCCACCACGCTGCTCCAATGCGGAATGCTAGGGTTAGTGGCCACTCAGCGTTGAATTCTCAAGCGACCTGAAGGTTGTTTATAATTGAAAACAATTGGGACAAAGTAGTCTTAATTCTATACTACTGCTAAGCTAGAGGTCTTGTGCTCGATCGAGTAAAGTATTAATTGGGTTCCTAATTAATAATTCCTAATTAGTAGACAAGCAGGTCTTGGCGTAGAACCGATGCTATGACAGCTTCAACTGTAACTGTCCAATGGTTTATTATGCTACTAGTGGACGCCCGCAGCTTCGCTCGCGTAGAATTAGACCCATTAACGACGTCTGCCCGCGTTCGGCCTATACTAAACTATAAGTTTCTAGCCCTTATAGTTTAGGCCCTGCGTTGATATGTCAGTCAGTCAGTCACCTTCTCCTTTTATATATTAATGCTATGTATTAATGCAACATAAATTTTTTGCAGCTTTCATCGAATCTTTGGAATTCTTTGTCCAGAAAAGTGGAGATGCTGGTAAGTTTACTCTTCGCTTTTAAGATTCAGAATTTCCGATAGCAAAAAAGTAAATTGTTCGCACATCAAAGTGTATTACGCCGACCTGATCGGCACACAGATACACTTTTACGATACGAGTATTCCCGCGTAAATGTGGCACCAGCATTAGACGTCCCACTGCTGGGCACGGGTCTCCCCCACAGACACAGCTGCGGGAGGTCTAGAGCATACTCCACCACGCTGCTCCAATGCGGATTTGTGGAGGGGTTAGTGGCCGACCCAGTGTCGAATGTTCTCGAGCCACCCGAAGGTCTTCGACAAGGCTTAACGATTGTTTCCACGGCTTTACGTGCCCTCCGAAGCACGGTAGCACCCATCCACAAACCGACCGCGCCCGTCGTTGCTTAACTCTTTCGATCACATTAAATCGACGCGAGCCATTGGGCTATGGACGCTACAGGACTACAGACTACTACTCTTAGGTTGAGTGAGTGATGTGAATGAAAGATAAGTTACGAAGTGGATGGTCTTCACTCTCAGACCAATGAGACCTTTCTCACACCACGCCAAATTCTCTTGGTGCGAAAGCGAGCAAATGAATGTACGAAGACCGAAAACAACGGGCTACATTGAATGGGAAGATGGGAAAGACGTAGAATGTACGACAATAGCTATAAGACGAAGTGAATAGCTAAGCTAGGCTACGAAACATCCCACAGTTGGGAATGGGCCACAGCCACAGTCGGTGTAGCTGTGTCGTTTAGCCTCTTTTTATATTTTACTAGTGGACGCGCAGCTTCGCTCGCGTAGAATAAGACCCATTAACGACGTCTGCCCGCGTTCGGGTTGCCCACTTGACATCAAAAACGGCAAAGTTTCATACTAACTTTGCACCCCCGTTTTACCCCTTTAGGGGATGAATTTTCAAAATTCCTTTCTTAGTGATCCCCTACGTTATAAAAGGAACTCCTGTGCAAATTTTGAAGTTTCTAACCCTTGTAGTTTAGGCCCTGCGTTGATATGTCAGTCAGTCAGTCAGTCAGCTTCTCCTTTTATATAAATAGATTATTTAATTACATTAGTACCCCTTGATGTTCATTTTATTCATTCATATAAGTATATAACCTCAAGGGCCGTGATAGTTATATCTTAAACACTACCACCACGGACTTCCTTACTCTGTGCTACTACTGTACTAATATTAATTACTAAATCTTACAAGCTAAATGGTACATACAATATTAAATAATAGATCGCAGCGATACTGTAAGCAACAGGTACCTTACGACCAGTTCCTCGATAGCTCTACCTTCAAGGTCTGTTAATCTCTCAGATAACCACATGAAGCTTCTATATTCACCACTAGCGGTGAACCATGCAGACGTTTGCTTCACTCGAAAGATCATTTTAGATTAACCCGAGCCGTAAGGCACTTAATTAAAAATTGAACAATATGTATTAATTAATGGATAACTACTTCTAAATTTAATTCATTCATTCAGGTATAACACGGGCAATTGAAAATATAAAAAACAACTCCCAATACTATATCGAAACATCAGAAACTAAAGAGTCCACTCAGACCAGCTCCTCCACCACCAGCGGCCAAACAACTACCCAAACCAGCACCCAGGACACCAAGGGAGGCACCACTACCTCTCAAAATGGTTCTGCATACTCTACCGGACAAGCCAAGTCTGACCAAACAAGCAATGGAGGTAATGATTCCACTAGCACAGACACCACATCAGAGGGCTCCATTGAGCAAATAAGCAACCAGGACACCAAGGGAGACACCACTACCTCTCAAAATGGTTCTGCAACATCTACCGGAGAAGCCAAGACTAACCAAATAAACAATGGAGGTAGTACATCCACTGAAACAGGCACAAAAGCACAGAGCTCAAATGAGCAAAAAAGCACCCAGGACACCAAGGGAGGCACCACTACCTCTCAAAATGGTTCTGCAACATCTACCGGAGAAGCCAAGACTAACCAAACAAACAATGGAGGTAGTACATCCACTGAAACAGACACAAAAGCACAGAGCTCAAATGAGCAAAAAAGCACCCAGGACACCAAGGGAGGCACCACTACCTCTCAAAATGGTTCTGCAACATCTACCGGAAAAGCCAAGACTAACCAAACAAACAATGGAGGTAGTACATCCACTGAAACAGACACAAAAGCACAGAGCTCAAATGAGCAAAAAAGCACCCAGGACACCAAGGGAGGCACCACTACCTCTCAAAATGGTTCTGCATACTCTACCGGACAAACCAAGTCTGACCAAACAAGCAATGGAGGTAATGATTCCACTAGCACAGACACCACATCAGAGGGCTCCATTGAGCAAATAAGCAACCAGGACACCAAGGGAGACACCACTACCTCTCAAAATGGTTCTGCAACATCTACCGGAGAAGCCAAGACTAACCAAATAAACAATGGAGGTAGTACATCCACTGAAACAGGCACAAAAGCACAGAGCTCAAATGAGCAAAAAAGCACCCAGGACACCAAGGGAGGCACCACTACCTCTCAAAATGGTTCTGCAACATCTACCGGAGAAGCCAAGACTAACCAAATAAACAATGGAGGTAGTACATCCACTGAAACAGGCACAAAAGCACAGAGCTCAAATGAGCAAAAAAGCACCCAGGACACCAAGGGAGGCACCACTACCTCTCAAAATGGTTCTGCAACATCTACCGGAGAAGCCAAGACTAATCAAATAAACAATGGAGGTAGTACATCCACTGAAACAGGCACAAAAGCACAGAGCTCAAATGAGCAAAAAAGCACCCAGGACACCAAGGGAGGCACCACTACCTCTCAAAATGGTTCTGCAACATCTACCGGAGAAGCCAAGACTAACCAAATAAACAATGGAGGTAGTACATCCACTGAAACAGGCACAAAAGCACAGAGCTCAAATGAGCAAAAAAGCACCCAGGACACCAAGGGAGGCACCACTACCTCTCAAAATGGTTCTGCATACTCTACCGGAGAAGCCAAGACTAACCAAATAAACAATGGAGGTAGTACATCCACTGAAACAGGCACAAAAGCACAGAGCTCAAATGAGCAAAAAAGCACCCAGGACACCAAGGGAGGCACCCCTACCTCTCAAAATGGTTCTGCAACATCTACCGGAAAAGCCACGACTAACCAAACAAACAATGGAGGTAGTACATCCACTGAAACAGACACAAAAGCACAGAGCTCAAATGAGCAAAAAAGCACCCAGGACACCAAGGGAGGCACCACTACCTCTCAAAATGGTTCTGCATACTCTACCGGACAAACCAAGTCTGACCAAACAAGCAATGGAGGTAATGATTCCACTAGCACAGACACCACATCAGAGGGCTCCATTGAGCAAATAAGCAACCAGGACACCAAGGGAGACACCACTACCTCTCAAAATGGTTCTGCAACATCTACCGGAGAAGCCAAGACTAACCAAATAAACAATGGAGGTAGTACATCCACTGAAACAGGCACAAAGGCACAGAGCTCAAATGAGCAAAAAAGCACCCAGGACACCAAGGGAGGCACCACTACCTCTCAAAACGGTTCTGCATACTCTACCGGACAAGCCAAGTCTGACCAAACAAGCAATGGAGGTAATGATTCCACTAGCACAGACACCACATCAGAGGGCTCCATTGAGCAAATAAGCAACCAGGACACCAAGGGAGACACCACTACCTCTCAAAATGGTTCTGCAACATCTACCGGAGAAGCCAAGACTAACCAAATAAACAATGGAGGTAGTACATCCACTGAAACAGGCACAAAAGCACAGAGCTCAAATGAGCAAAAAAGCACCCAGGACACCAAGGGAGGCACCACTACCTCTCAAAATGGTTCTGCATACTCTACCGGAGAAGCCAAGACTAACCAAATAAACAATGGAGGTAGTACATCCACTGAAACAGGCACAAAAGCACAGAGCTCAAATGAGCAAAAAAGCACCCAGGACACCAAGGGAGGCACCACTACCTTTCAAAATGGTTCTGCATACTCTACCGGACAAGCCAAGTCTGACCAAACAAGCAATGGAGGTAATGATTCCACTAGCACAGACACCACATCAGAGGGCTCCATTGAGCAAATAAGCAACCAGGACACCAAGGGAGACACCACTACCTCTCAAAATGGTTCTGCAACATCTACCGGAGAAGCCAAGACTAACCAAATAAACAATGGAGGTAGTACATCCACTGAAACAGGCACAAAAGCACAGAGCTCAAATGAGCAAAAAAGCACCCAGGACACCAAGGGAGGCACCACTACCTCTCAAAATGGTTCTGCATACTCTACCGGAGAAGCCAAGACTAACCAAATAAACAATGGAGGTAGTACATCCACTGAAACAGGCACAAAAGCACAGAGCTCAAATGAGCAAAAAAGCACCCAGGACACCAAGGGAGGCACCACTACCTCTCAAAATGGTTCTGCATACTCTACCGGACAAGCCAAGTCTGACCAAACAAGCAATGGAGGTAATGATTCCACTAGCACAGACACCACATCAGAGGGCTCCATTGAGCAAATAAGCAACCAGGACACCAAGGGAGACACCACTACCTCTCAAAATGGTTCTGCAACATCTACCGGAGAAGCCAAGACTAACCAAATAAACAATGGAGGTAGTAAATCCACTGAAACAGGCACAAAAGCACAGAGCTCAAATGAGCAAAAAAGCACCCAGGACACCAAGGGAGGCACCACTACCTCTCAAAATGGTTCTGCAACATCTACCGGAGAAGCCAAGACTAACCAAATAAACAATGGAGGTAGTACATCCACTGAAACAGGCACAAAAGCACAGAGCTCAAATGAGCAAAAAAGCACCCAGGACACCAAGGGAGGCACCACTACCTCTCAAAATGGTTCTGCAACATCTACCGGAGAAACCAAGACTAATCAAATAAACAATGGAGGTAGTACATCCACTGAAACAGGCACAAAAGCACAGAGCTCAAATGAGCAAAAAAGCACCCAGGACACCAAGGGAGGCACCACTACCTCTCAAAATGGTTCTGCATACTCTACCGGACAAGCCAAGTCTGACCAAACAAGCAATGGAGGTAATGATGCCACTAGCACAGACACCACATCAGAGGGCTCCATTGAGCAAATAAGCACCCAGGACACCAAGGGAGGCACCACTACCTCTCAAAATGGTTCTGCATACTCTACCGGAGAAGCCAAGACTAACCAAATAAACAATGGAGGTAGTACATCCACTGAAACAGGCACAAAAGCACAGAGCTCAAATGAGCAAAAAAGCACCCAGGACACCAAGGGAGGCACCACTACCTCTCAAAATGGTTCTGCAACATCTACCGGAGAAGCCAAGACTAATCAAATAAACAATGGAGGTAGTACATCCACTGAAACAGGCACAAAAGCACAGAGCTCAAATGAGCAAAAAAGCACCCAGGACACCAAGGGAGGCACCACTACCTCTCAAAATGGTTCTGCAACATCTACCGGAGAAGCCAAGACTAACCAAATAAACAATGGAGGTAGTACATCCACTGAAACAGGCACAAAAGCACAGAGCTCAAATGAGCAAAAAAGCACCCAGGACACCAAGGGAGGCACCACTACCTCTCAAAATGGTTCTGCAACATCTACCGGAGAAGCCAAGACTAACCAAATAAACAATGGAGGTAGTACATCCACTGAAACAGGCACAAAAGCACAGAGCTCAAATGAGCAAAAAAGCACCCAGGACACCAAGGGAGGCACCACTACCTCTCAAAATGGTTCTGCAACATCTACCGGAGAAGCCAAGACTAACCAAACAAACAATGGAGGTAGTACATCCACTGAAACAGACACAAAAGCACAGAGCTCAAATGAGCAAAAAAGCACCAAGGGAGGCACCACTACCTCTCAAAATGGTTCTGCAACATCTACCGGAGAAGCCAAGACTAACCAAACAAACAATGGAGGTAGTACATCCACTGAAACAGACACAAAAGCACAGAGCTCAAATGAGCAAAAAAGCACCCAGGACACCAAGGGAGGCACCACTACCTCTCAAAATGGTTCTGCAACATCTACCGGAGAAGCCAAGACTAACCAAATAAACAATGGAGGTAGTACATCCACTGAAACAGGCACAAAAGCACAGAGCTCAAATGAGCAAAAAAGCACCCAGGACACCAAGGGAGGCACCACTACCTCTCAAAATGGTTCTGCATACTCTACCGGACAAGCCAAGTCTGACCAAACAAGCAATGGAGGTAATGATGCCACTAGCACAGACACCACATCAGAGGGCTCCATTGAGCAAATAAGCACCCAGGACACCAAGGGAGGCACCACTACCTCTCAAAATGGTTCTGCAACATCTACCGGAGAAGCCAAGACTAACCAAACAATCAATGGAGGTAGTACATCCACTGAAACAGACACAAAAGCACAGAGCTCAAATGAGCAAAAAAGCACCAAGGGAGGCACCACTAGCTCTCAAAATGGTTCTGCAACATCTACCGGAGAAGCCAAGACTAACCAAACAAACAATGGAGGTAGTACATCCACTGAAACAGGCTCAAAAGCACAGAGCTCAAATGAGCAAAAAAGCACCAAGGGAGGCACCACTACCTCTCAAAATGGTTCTGCAACATCTACCGGAGAAGCCAAGACTAACCAAACAAACAATGGAGGTAGTACATCCACTGAAACAGGCACAAAAGCACAGAGCTCAAATGAGCAAAAAAGCACCCAGGACACCAAGGGAGGCACCACTACCTCTCAAAATGGTTCTGCAACATCTACCGGAGAAGCCAAGACTAACCAAACAAACAATGGAGGTAGTACATCCACTGAAACAGGCACAAAAGCACAGAGCTCAAATGAGCAAAAAAGCACCCAGGACACCAAGGGAGGCACCACTACCTCTCAAAATGGTTCTGCAACATCTACCGGAGAAGCCAAGACTAACCAAACAAACAATGGAGGTAGTACATCCACTGAAACAGGCACAAAAGCACAGAGCTCAAATGAGCAAAAAAGCACCCAGGACACCAAGGGAGGCACCACTACCTCTCAAAATGGTTCTGCAACATCTACCGGAGAAGCCAAGACTAACCAAACAAACAATGGAGGTAGTACATCCACTGAAACAGGCACAAAAGCACAGAGCTCAAATGAGCAAAAAAGCACCAAGGGAGGCACCACTACCTCTCAAAAAGGTTCTGCAACATCTACCGGAGAAGCCATGACTAACCAAACAAACAATGGAGGTAGTACATCCACTGAAACAGGCACAAAAGCACAGAGCTCAAATGAGCAAAAAAGCACCAAGGGAGGCACCACTACCTCTCAAAATGGTTCTGCAACATCTACCGGAGAAGCCAAGACTAACCAAACAAACAATGGAGGTAGTACATCCACTGAAACAGGCACAAAAGCACAGAGCTCAAATGAGCAAAAAAGCACCAAGGGAGGCACCACTACCTCTCAAAATGGTTCTGCAACATCTACCGGAGAAGCCAAGACTAACCAAACAAACAATGGAGGTAGTACATCCACTGAAACAGACACAAAAGCACAGAGCTCAAATGAGCAAAAAAGCACCCAGGACACCAAGGGAGGCACCACTACCTCTCAAAATGGTTCTGCAACATCTACTGGACAAGCCAAGTCTAACCAAACAAGCAATGGAGATAATAACTCTTCACAATCTGGACAAACTAAAGGACAAGATAAATCAAATCAGACTGGCTCAAACACTGGCTCAACACAGGGCTCCAGCACTTCTGGATCATCGAACGCTGGACAGAACTCGGGTTCTGGACCCCAGCCTACTCCTCCTGGGAAGACCACATGCGTGGAAAAGCCTGGTGAGTACATCAAACCTTTTATCTTTTTAATTAAAAATATTAGTCGCTGGGTCAACATTCATGTTAATAGAACCTATTTTATATTTGTGTTCTACAATAGTGAACTTTAACACTTTAATTATCTTAGATCAAATTTATAGAAGGATAGATGAATTCCATCACAGGCTGACGCGAAATGTCTAAAAGGGTACAAAAGTTTCCTCTTCACGTATTTTTAGAAATTACATCTAAAGATAAAATAAATGTATTTTTGTTTGTACGAACACGCGAATATCTGAATGTAACACTCCGATTAAAAAAACAATACAAAATATTATATACACAATTAAAATTATGACATCTTGAAAGCTTGACATTTTTTACACAATCATGAAAACTGACTTATGACTATACTAGCTTTTACCCGCGGCTCCGCCCGCGTGGTCAAAGGGAATTAACAATGAGTTGTTTATCATACATGACACATTTGTATAGTGTATAATTTGCTAGCGAAATTCAGAACTTGCAAATGAATTTTACTAACGCCATCCGGAACTAAATATCTAGCAAATAACAAAACATCGATATCTTCCCATGGGGATGTATTACCGCGGTAAAAAGTAGCCTACGTCACTCTCCACCCTCCTCACTATCTCCACACACAAAAACCATACCATATAATAGCTTCGTTGCGACGTGAAAGCCGGACAAACAAACAAACACACTTTCACATTTATAATATTAGTATGGATGGATAATTGTAAATAGACATTTTGGAAAATTGAACATCTCTTAACTCTACGTCCACAAAAATTATATCGAATATGTACAAAAAACACTGTTACCTAAATAATTTTTAACATTTTAGTAACATTCTGGACCACCCTAACTAAAATGAATGATTTATGGAAATTTTAATACTTTCAGCCAAGCAGCAAGCGCTGGCGACTGACCTGAACCTTAAGATCCTGATCCTCCCCTCTGGACCTGGCAACACTAAGAACTGCTACTGTACTTGTGACAGTCAGGCTGCTCCCAAGCTCATCCCAGTGAGAGAGCTTCAAGGATTCACACAATCATAAGTCTTGTAACTAATCAAAATACTTCTACGATTTTTAAGCTATTCAGTTTTCTTGAAATAATTATTTTAGCATATTTTATATCGAACTTTATAAATCCTAAATTCCACTGTTTTTTTTTGTTTTTACCAATTTTTAATCAAAATATTTTGTCACTTTGTCTAATTTTTTCGGTGTTTACTTACAATTTAATAAATATATTTTCCTAAATTCAAATTGTGTTTTATTGCTTTTATATTCACACTTTTTTAGTATATAATATAAAATAGCAAACCAGCTTAGCACCAGCCATCCACGCTGCCTATTACAACCTTCACCCTAAAACCATGCTGGGCATCAGTAAGTTGGGAAACAATTTGATTCCTAATGCGCCGATATAACACCGATTGAAACAGCTTACCAAACACGGACAGCACGACTATAGGTCTGTAGTTGCTTACATCTGACCCAGAATTACCCATTGGAACCGGCACTACTACACTACACGGGATAGTTTCCATGCTTCGGGATACGTAAAACTAAACAGACATAGAAATTAGAAATAGAAAAACTTTTTATTTCCACAAAATGCAGCATAAATACAGATACCATATAAAGAACCATCGACAAACTCCATGGCATCGACAGACTGATAAAAACTAACTTGTTTATATCGTATAAATCGACCATATTAGCCCGGACATTTGACACTTATATTTTTTGGGCTGCTCTAGTCGCCCGGACATTAAACTAGCTTCTACTGCGTTGAGTTTTGGAGGCGCACATTTATAGACCGAATGAAAGTAATCATCGACAAGTAATTGAGCACATTGGCTGTCACAGACAGATGTACTCGTAGGTACCATTGGCTACTGGTTCTCTGCCTTTTCGCGGAAAATTGTTTGGCAAATTATCACTTGCCAACTAACGTTTCGCAGAATTTTATTTCGCCGAATAATCATTTGCCAACTATTACACTTATTTATGTTTTATTTTACCAACCTAACAGTTGCCAACTGTACGTTTCGTCTGCCTTTTTATAATGACACTTTTCAAAAGGCCAACTTTCAAATAGCGAATGTTTCAGTTAGAGTAATATTCATTTAGTTGTATATTGTTTACCAAATGATGTATTATGTAAGGTTTCATTTAGTAACAACGTAATATAATGTCTTAAAGCGTAAACTTATTTTAGAAGCCTGTCACAGATGTCAACAGAACTCCGTTGCGCGGGGTTCCTTTTTTTATGAAAATTAAAAAAGTCCAAGCTGAACCTAACCTAATCTAACATAATTTCGTGTCAGACAACGACGGAATCCCGCTTCGCGGGGTCCCTTTTTTGCATAAATAAACATAGACAAACCTGAACCTAACCTAACAAAATTAGGAGTCGATTGTGTCGATTTTTCTTGGCGGAGGGCCCCCCGAGCCTCCCTTTCATTACCGGGGGGCCTGCGGCCCCCCCTGCCCCCCGCTTACTAGCTACCAAATAAAAAATTATTCTAGATTAAAAACAAACTCAAAACTAACCATTTTTTCGTGGAAAGGTTGTAAAGTGAATGACAGCATTTCTTCTTTACTGTAAAACATCGTCAGAATATTTATTAGCTTACAAAATAAAATTACTTAGCAACGAAATCTCGTATACTGGCCACTCATATTCAGAGGAAAGAATATTAATGTGCATTGCTGCGAATTTAATGTGTTAAGGTTTGTAAGGTTTCGTTTAGTAACTATGTAATAGATAGTGGGTAAGCGTAAACTTATTTTTATGACAATGTAGGTTAAGAGGAAAATAAGCATATTAAAGGCGAAAAAAAAATTAACAATAAACAAGGTAAACAAAATAAACAGTTGAAAAGTTTCTTATAAATAACATGGTAATAATAATGTTCTGTGCCGCAGTTGTGTGAAAAGGCCACCACTCAGCATATGCTTCGATTCATTTTAATACTAGCTTTTACCCGCGGCTCCGCCCGCGTGGTCAAAGGGAATTAACAGTTGTTTATCATACATGACAACGCCATCTATTAACAACATCCGGAACTAAATATCTAGCAAATAACAAAAACTTCGATATCTTCCCATGAGGATGTTTTACCGCGGTAAAAAGTAGCTTACGTCACTCTCCACCCTCCTCACTATCTCCACACACAAAAACCATACCATATAATAGCTTCGTTGCGACGTGAAAGCCGGACAAACAAACAAACACACTTTCCCATTTATAATATTAGTATGGATGTCGAAGCGCTGGTTTTCAGTGTAGGCCAACAGCAATGGGGGATTAGTCAATTCACACTCATAATAAAAAAATAAAATAAAAATGCAACAATTTAACGAAATTAAAAAAAAAAACAGTTGAAAATTGTGCTGCACAATGACAAACAGTAAAAAATATACATACTTATATATAGGAGTGACGTCACAGACCGTCTCGCGTCAATACACGCTCGTGTAATTTCTTACTCGTAAAAATAGTAAACCGCCTATTTCCACTGTGATTGTTTTGTTAAATTGTGATATTATAATACCTACTGTCACAGATAATTTTGTAACAAATAAAATAATTGCTAGTAGGTGTTGTTACAAAAATTTCTTCGTGTCGCACCGTCAGTGCCATCTCGTGTCGAATAGCTTAAATTAATCTCTTATTGTGACATTTGGCAAATAAAAGCAAATTAAAAGCGCAATGGCGAAATGTTCGGCTTGTGGGCGTTTTCTCTCCCCGTCGGGTATGGCGATGTGCATTATGTTGTTCCAACAGATTTTATAGGGTTTCGCAGCACTTCCCGAGCATTCTACCCCTACTAAAGATTGGCTTTGCAAGGATTGCGTGAGAAAGCCTCGCAGCGGTGACAACTGTGCCAAAACAGTAAAAGGCGGCTGTTTCACAGCCTGCAGCACCTTCCGCTGAGAGTCACACTCCCCCGACTCTCAGTGCTGGGAGACTAATGATAGCGACTTGCGCCAAGAGCTCGCGGAGTACATGGCCGAGCAGCGCGAGTTCCGTGCCGAGCTGCACGCCTCGCTGGCCAGCATGGTCTCGCGGATGGACGGGTTCGAGCGACGGCTCGAAGCACTCGAGCGGGCAGAGGTGACATCCGAAAGAAAACACGTTGAGGAGCTACAAGAAACCGTCGCACAGCTAAAACATGATTTGGATAAACGCGACCTGGAAGCGCTACCTACAGGCTGACCTTGAAATTGAACAAATAAAGTTATTTCTTTCTTCTTTCTTATATACATATATACATATAAATGAGATTTAATTTAAAACAATAAACCTGTAACCTACTGGATAGCCGCTGTCACGACGTATAATGTTGTTGTTATGCTACAAATAAAAACCAATATATATACATATACTTAATTGTAATAATACACATTTCAGAGAAAATTATAATTATATCTAATACTAAGAAGATCTACAACTTTAATACTACATACATAAAATTAGAGTTCAATTTGTTTTTGGACGATTAATAAATGATTTCTATATTTCGATATAAAGTTGGAAATTGATTTCAAATTCTCCAAATGGCGGTTGCAAGTAAATATCTTGGACATTCTCACACACGGCCATCTGACCCCAAAGTAGGCGCGAGCCTGTGTTATGGGTGTCAGAGACTGATATACATACATAGATATTTTTAAATACATACTTAAATAGATAATATTGACATCCAGACACAGAACAAATACAAGTGTTCGTCACACGAATATTTGTCCTGAGTGGGATTCGAACCCACGACCTTTGGTGCAACAGACAGGGTCACTACCGATTGCGCCACTACCGATTGCGCCAACGGGCCTGTCAAAGTTGTTCCAGCATTTCGTGGCAGCGTATTTAAAGCTACCCCTGAATGCAGCAGATCCATATCGTTGGTAAACAAGATTGTTAGACACGTAACGTGCCTCATACCTCCAATCTAAATCTTTGACTCATTTAAGTTTATTAAAAAGGTATTCAGGCACTTGGTTCCTAACAACTCTAAACAAGAGAGTGGCAAAATGCAGCTGCCTGCGATACTCCATTTATCAAGATATTATCTTTAATCAGGAATTGTGTTACATGAGAACGTGGCGGAATATGAAAACAGAATCGTTCGCATGCGTTCTGTACCTTCTGGATCATATCAAAATTTTATCTGCTAACAGTGTATCCGCATAGTAAAATTTTGATAATATCAGTGTGTCAATGTAGCTTATCCATAGCAGATTGGTAATCGTTTGGCTTGAACGTTGTATATATCTGCAGGTCGTCTGAATACATATGATATTTGCAGTACCCTAAATTCGTCACGATGTCTACACTGTACAAACTAAAGAGCAAGGGTCCGAGTATTGAGCCCTGTGGCACGCCACGTCTTAATTGTTTGCTATGTGACAACACATTATCCCCTGTACCACGCTGCTTTAGTGTCACCGTTTGAGATTGGTTTATAAAATAGCTAACGAACCAGCCGACAGCAGCAGGGCTCAATCCGTAGTACGATAATTTAGAGAGTAACAGGGTATTTAGGGTATCAAATGCCCGTGAGAAATCTAACACTAAAATGGTGGTTTCACCGTTTGACTCCGCGTCTAGTATTTCATTAACTACTTACTCAATCGAAATATAAACGCATACACATTTTTTAAACTCTTACACTACAAATCAAAATTATTAGATTTCGCTCATAGATAGTTACAGAGGGACCTAATTTAGTAAAAATACATAGAAATTATTATTATTATTTATTAATAGGTCTTTACCCATGAAATTGGTCATTTTATAACCAGCCTTTTTTTGATTCATCTGTGGATTGGCGCGCATTCGAAATTCAATTAAATTGTATTCGAAATCTGTGTTATTTTGATTTCAAATTCAGTCATTGTTTTAAGATGTGTTTTGTTTTTGTAAAATTAAAGTAGTTTTTAGCGCCATGGATAAACTGAAAATTCGTACAATTTTCGAATACCTAAGTACATACAATTTTCTGTTCCTACGTGGAATTACTGCTGCGCAAACAACACGAAACATTAACGACGTGTACGTACTACGTGTCCATTATTGGTTCAATCGTTTTAAATCTGGAAATTTTGAGTCGAAGAACGAGCCTCGCGGTCTACCGGTAACCATTGTCGACAACGACGAATTGATGGCGATAGTGGAAGCGGATCCAACCCAATATACGGCTGAGCTTGCTGTGGGCTTTGGAGTTAGTGTCATAACAACATTGAAGTACTTGTGTCAAATCGGAAAGATAAAAAAGCTAGATTAGTGGGTGCCACACGTACTAAGCGACCAACGGCGAGACTTGCGCATCGAAGCATGCTTCGCTGCAACCCATAGACGTCCCACTGCTGGGCACGGGTCTCCCCCACAAACAGCTGCGGGAGGTCTAGAGTATACTCCACCACGCTGCTCCAATACGGATTGGTGGAGGGGTTAGTGGCCAACCCAGTGTCGAATATTCTTAAGCCACCCGAAGGTCTTCGACAAGGCTTAACGATTGTTTCCACTATTGAAAACAACCGGGACCGACGGCTTTACGAGCCCTCCGAAGCACGGTAGCATCCATGAAATTTTGCCCCTAGCGGTCACCCATCCACAAACCGACCGCGCCCGTCGTTGCTTAACTCTTTCTATCACATTGAATCGTCGCGAGACATTGAGCTATGGACACTTGCAGAAGCATGCTTAACACTACTGAAGCGGCATAGAAACGAGGGAATTCTAAATCGAATTGTTACCTGCGATAAAAAGAAAAAGGAAAAGTAGATCTTGTACGACAACCGTAAGCGTTCGTCTCAGTAAGCGGACCCGGGTATACTGGGCCGGATTTAAAGGTCTAGAGGCCTCGGGGCAACAAAGGAGTGGAGGCCCCCTGGCCCCAATTATTTTCTAAATGAGATAAGAGAGATCTAAATTTTTTCAGTCGAGTTTTTCAATCGATAATGTATTGTGAAACCGAGTAGATTCTTTTAGTATTTAACAATTATATAAAAATATAGATCAATGATTTCTGTTAATATTTAAGAACAATATAATATGTTTGTACAAAGGTAAATGTGAAGGTAAAACAGCGAAAAAAAAATATCAAAAGAAAAGTTGTTTACAAAGTAGTGTTACCTGGTCGGAATTTGAACTTTTTTTTACCGAAGTCTCTATTGTGGGCTGTAAGCCCCGGTTGCCCTTCCCTAAATCCGGTCCTGCGGGTACAGCATTTAATCAGTGCGCTAAAAAAAGATTACTCATAGGAAGATGATGGTGACTGCCTAGTGGACCAGTGCCGGACTTGTACATCACAGTGTCTTACCGAATGGCTTCTTACACAACAGTGGAATCAGATGCCGAGAATTGCAAATAGTGATGGAGACACTCGCCATTCAACACTCTTCCCCATTGCTTCTCCACCACAACGCGCTTACACTTCACGACAGAGTGTCGCAAAGCTACAAAATTTACAGCTGGAAGCTCTCCGTCACCTTGACCCAACAGATTTCTACTTTTTTCAAAATTTGATATTTTTTTATGTGGGAAATAGTTCAACATCCGAGAGGCATTACAAAACGCTTTCATTGCATCCCGTCCGGCAGATTACTACAGTAAAGGGATAAACAAACTGCCATCAAAATGGTAAAATTGTTTAGATTATTTGGGATTAATGTGCTGGAATAGAAAATTACCAAAATTTTTATATATTAAAATTTTCATACAAATCTCCAATTTCATAGGTAAAGATCTAATATTGTACTTCTGAATTTTTAATATAGTTGGTCTAAGCCTAATTGGTAGGTATTAAAAAATACATGCTAATCGATCAAATGGGCGTTTGTTGTTCAACACTTACAATAAATTAGAAATCAATCTTGGATCCATTGCGATGCGACGCGACACTGAGAGTCCCTTATACAGCACTAGCTTTTACCCGCGGCTCCGCCCGCGTGGTCAAAGGGAATTAACAATGAGTTGTTTAACATACATCACACATTTGTGGTGGATGAATAGTGACAGTTCCACAATTAAAAGATACTTAGAGGAACCTGAGGTAATGCTGACCGCAGCTAAAGTGTACGTAAACTGACTTACTGGAGCAAATAAAAAAACATCGATATCTTCAAATGGGGATGTTTTACCGAGGTAAAAAGTAGCCTACGTCACTCTCCACCCTGCTCACTATCACCACACACAAAAACCATACCATTTAATAGCTTCGTTGCGACGTGAAAGCCGGACAAACAAACAAATAAACAAACAAACACACTTTCACATTTATAATATTAGTATGGATTGGTTATGCTTCCCCATATGGCCTTAGCTTAGTCAGTTCGACCAGGTTCTATAACAGTATCCTGCGCACAGGACACTTTCCGACCTATGATCCTCCTTGACGTGTCCGTCAACGTTCACTTTCCGACAAAGTAGACGGACTAATATATTCTCCAAAAACCGGGTAAGGATTTACGTAAACCGGGTAGCTTCAGCCCACGCTGGTTAGGTTGTTAGAGAGGCTGGTAATGGCACGCATTCGGCGTTTGTTCCAGTTGAAAGATGAGCAGAATGGATTTCGGCCGACCACTCGACAAAACTACCGCTGACAAGAGTGCTATACTTGGCCCGAAATCAATCGGTCGGTATCTTTCTTCATATAGAAATATAGAGATAGAAATAATTTATTTTGTCAAGCATTACAAACGACATACGAGTATAAATAAAATACAAAGAATAATTTAAATACACACTAAAATAACAAAGATATAGAGAAGGCATTTGACGGTGGATGGAGTGGCGTATGGGCGTACAAGCTGTTACAGGCGCCCTTTCTGCCGGTGCTGGTGAGACTGATAGCCTAAATCGACACGCTCATTGAGTTATTTGTATCACATTGAGAAATTGCGCCTTTGTCAGCCTATCCGGAATCGAACTCAGGACCTTTAACTTAGCAGTCGCGACCACTAAACCAACGAGGAAAAGTCAAAGTCAACGTCAATTAATTTATTTCGCTATGAGGTGATTGGACACGCTTAACGAAATTGGTTTCATATTTTTATTAATAAAATCTTTTATTTAACTTCACTCGTATGTTTGTATGTATGTATGTCCTGGAATCTTGCAATCAATATTTCACCAACTTCCACTGAAGCTATCGAGCCGAAATTTGGCACACATATTAGGTTCCGATGACAATGCACGAAAAAAAAAAGTTATACAAAGCTGTTTTAAAAAAATATATTTTTTAATTACTTATGCAATTTGTAATATACTTTCCTTCTGCTGGAACCGAACCTGCGCGTGCGCCTGAGATTAAATTCAGGATCTTTAATTCCAGCCAGAGGAATTCTGAAGCTGTAAAACACGCACTAGCAATGTAATCAGCCGGCAATTGAACAAAGAAGACGGTGAAAAATACACAATTGCAATTCATTAATTGTATAATTATTACATTAATTAATGCATGCAAATAAAACGATTAAAAATAAATTTGTACAAGTGTACAGTTTTAAACAGTATAAATGGGGAGCTTGGGGCTCCGGCAGTCACATCTGGTCGCTAGAGACTACAGCATAATGTTTCGCTCTTACTACACCTCCGTCTTCCTGGGTCTGTTGGTAAGTATTGTATTTTTTTGTACTGGCCTTTGAATTAGTTATTAAATTAACATATGTATTTCCGAAACCCAACAGTAATTCTTATGATCGAATCATCAAAATATTTTTGAGATTTTTTTTCGAATTATACATGATGACAATATTAAAAAATTAAAGAATAAATTCTTATGATCAAATCATCAAAATATTTTTGAGAATTTTTTTCGAATTATACATGATGACAATATTAAAAAATTAAAGAATAAATTCTTATGATCAAATCATCAAAATATTTTTGAGAATTTTTTTCGAATTATACATGATGACAGTATTAAAAAATTAAAGAATTTTTAGCTGAACAAGTATGTTGAATAATTCATAAACAATGGTCAATTTTTGATAAAAACATTGAGATTATTAAGATTTTCATTAAAATAAAAGTATCGGCCATGTTAACTGAAGCGCCAATCAGAGCGGATGACGTCACGGCTAAGTAAAAATCTACCTGTCGCTTGGGCTTCTGTTATAAATACCACGGCATCTTCAGTTATAATACCTGGGAATGACGTCGAAGCGGACGCCATGACACCTACGAGCGTTTTCGATCTAAATTTAAAGTAGATAAGAAAAACTGCAATAATTTGCGTTAAAACTTAATTTATTGCTGCAATAATGTTTTTTTCCGAAATACTGGATGTATACCTGCATTACAGAAGGCAATCTCAAAATCTGTCATCATGCATATTCTATCAATAGATGGGGGTGGGGGTAGTAGACTCCAAGACGGTTAATCACAAAGTCTTTTCGATTAGCCGTCGTGGAGTCTTTGCGATTAACCGTCGTGGAGTCTTTGCGATTAACCGTCGTGGAGTCTTTGCGATAAGCCATCGTGGAGTCTTTGCGATTAACCGTCGTGGAGTCTTTTCGATTAGCCGTCGTGGAGTCTTTGCGATTAACCGTCGTGGAGTCTTTGCGATTAACCGTCGTGGAGTCTTTACGATTAACCGTCGTGGAGACTTTGCGATTAACTTACCCTGAGGATGCCTTGTTTTCGGGCGAAACACGTGTTGGTCTGTGTGTTGGTGTATGTATTCACTAATCGCGGGTGCATGTTTCCTGTGTGGGAGGGAGGGAGGTGCTGCGTGCACGAAGGTATACACCACCATACATTTTTGTTCGCGGATTGTTGCAAAGTAGATTAATCCTTGGTTTGTTATAATGGAGTTCCGCAATGTAACGCCTGATACAATTAATTTAAATGTATGTATTTCTCTTCCTTCAGATATGTCTAACGGCCGCAGATCCTGATCCAAGTAAGTTACTTAGTTAAAGTTAGTTAAGTTAGTCACAAATTTCACCCTTTCGTTGTCATATTGTTGGGCTCGGGTTTAAACGGGATTGGTAAGGGTTAGCCCCACACAATCTTCACATGCCTTCGAGAACAAAGGAATCAGGCATGCAGGTTCCTATCGATGTTTTTTATCGTTACAACATTTAATTTCTTAACATAGAAAATGTCATTGGTTGGCTGCTAGGATTTGAACCCGAACCCTGCGAGTAGGAGGAGAGTGTGAGGTAGCAAACGAGCCTGCAGAACCACCCATCCGCTGCCGCCCATGACACCCGTGACTGACTCTGAACGTGACTGACTCTCATGGGTCGCAGCGCAAAACCAATAGAAACTTCTAAATTCTGTCCCTTAATGATTATTTCATATCAACAGCTAAATATAAAGGCAAACCAACTAATCATGCCCAATATGAGATGCACGGCCAAACCGGTAGTCATCAGGAAGTCAAGAAATATGAAAGTCAACAATCCCAGACCCAAGCGCAATCGAGTTCAAGTCAACAGTCGTCAGAATTATTAATAAATGAGCAACAGTTGTCTGAGAAACAACAGGTCAATGAAGAATCATCATTTGCCAAGCAACAATCGCAACAACAATCTAACAGTCAACAATCATCATTTGCCAAGCAACAATCGCAACAACAATCTAACAGTCAACAAGCATCATTTGCCAAACAACAATCGCAACAACAATCTAACAGTCAACAATCATCATTTGCCAAGCAACAATCGCAACAACAATCTAACAGTCAACAATCATCATTTGCCAAGCAACAATCGCAACAACAACAATCAAGTTTTGCGAATCAAAAACAATGGAATCAACAGAATTCGAATGGAATTCAACAACAATTTAACAGTGAACAATCATCTAAAAACCAACAAGAATCGTCCACGAATCAAAAACAACAGACAAATTATGGTCAAACAACAACCGCAAAAGGAACTGAGACTAAGCAGACAGGGTTATTTGGGTTCTTAAAGAAAGCGAAGAATCAAATTGGTCAATTGGTGAAGAACAAAGTTTCAAAATTTTTAAGCACGGGCCTGGAAATTATGATCAAGTTTGGTATGTTGCATTCTTATTTCTTATTCATTTCATTCTTATTTGTAGTTACCTAGACTTTCGTTAAGCGTGTGTAATCACCTCATAGCGAAATAAATTATTTGAATTTGAATTTATTGGTACATTTCATAAATAGTAATCAATATTTGTATTCTATTATTTAAGTACTTACTATTTGTTTTTAAAAGCTTTTATTTAACTTCACTCGTATGTATGTAAGTATGTCCTGGAATCTTGCAATCAATATTTCGCCCACTTCCACTGAAGCTATCGAGCTGTTGGCACACATACATATTTGGTTCCGATGACAATACACGAAAATAAAAATAAAAGTTGTAAAAGCTTTTTAAAAAACATTTTTTTTACAGTATATTTATTATTGACAGGCCCGTTGGCGCAATCGGTAGTGACCCTGTCTGTTGCGCCAAAGGTCGTGGGTTCGAATCCCACTCAGGACAAATATTCGTGTGACGAACACTTGTATTTGTTCTGTGTCTGGATGTCAATATTATCTATTTAAGTATGTATTTAAAAATATCTATGTATGTTTATCAGTCTCTGACACCCATATCACAGGCTCGCGCCTACTTTGGGGTCAGATGGCCGTGTGTGAGATTGTCCAAGATATTTATTTATTTATTTAAAGCTTTTATTTAACTTCACTCGTACCTTTTTAAGCGGGACTTAAAGTTAATTATGTCAATAGCTTTAAAAACAAATATTACACAGTAGTAATGGTACTAGGTACCTCGGCTGGGTGGTACCTGGTATCGCGGCGGGGTGGTACCTGGTACCGCCGCGGGGTAGTACTTGGTACCTTCTAAATAGAACCTAAAAATGCTTCATAGGCTCTGTAAAAATGTTGTTAAATTTAATACTTCATTCTAACTTTTCAGCTGATGGGGAATGGACTTTGAAAGATTTCATCAAATTCTGCGGATTCAAAGGTACATTTCTAAGGGGTTTTTACCCAAAGGGTGACAAACTGCAACAGTTAATTAAAAAAAATCGGTAGGATTAGAAGAAAAATAATCATTTTGCTGATCTTCCAATAATAATCAAATACCATTATTTTGCAGACCATAGGGAATCGCAACAAATATTTTACAAACTCACCGGCAAAAAAGGTAATTTTGACAATTTACTTATTTTTAATTTTACATATAATAATAATTATGTTGTTATATTATCTATGTTATGTTAAGGATGTTAATATTATGTTAATATTATGTATTTAAAACTATCTATGTACTAGTGGACGCCCGCAGCTTCGCTCGCGTTACACATTCACTAACTTCAAAAACGGCAAAGCTTCATACTAACTTTGCACCCCCGTTTTACCCCCTTAGGGGATGAATTTTCAAATTTTTCTCGCCGTAAAAACCATCAACGAACATTTAAAAAAAAGAATTGGCCAAATTGGTCCAGGCGTTGTTGAATTAAGCGCTTACCAACACATTTTGCGATTCATTTTTATAATATAGATGTATATCAGTCTCTGACACCCATATCACAGGCTTGCGCCTACTTTGGGGTCGGATGGCCGTGTGTGAGAATGTCCATGATATTTATTTATTTAATTTATGTTTTATCAATACTAGTAGGTCCTGGGTTCAATCCCCTGGTCAGTCAAAGTACCTATTATTGGGTTTATCATGGAATACCCAGTATTAGCACGTATTATGGAATTATTTCGAACAAAGCCCTCGTATAATTACGATAGAACTTCACGTGCAGGTAAGTTCGTTTAATCATTAATTGTTCCTGGTATAAGCAAAAAAGGTTCACCACCTTATATAGGGCACCTAAACTTATCTGTCCACCCCTTGGGGGATATACGCATTAGGTATGTTATGTTATATGCCTAATCCCTCCCATTCTGAGAGGAGACCCGAGCCCAACAGTGGGCCAAAGAAAGGGTTGTGATGATGATATGATAGTCGTCATACGAGTACCTACAATCCATAGGTACCCGCCCCACTGCTGGGCACGGGTCTCACCCACATCTCCAGCTGCGGGAGGTCTAGAGCATACTCCACCACGCTGCTCCAATGCAGATTGGTGGAGGGGTTAGGCCTGCTTGTTTTCGACAGGGTAACGGTTGTTTTTGTTAAAAAACACCAGGGACCGACTCTTAACGTGCCCTCCAAGGCACGGAAGCGCCTAGTCACATATTAAATTCTTGATACTTGAATTAAAAACAAATTATTTCTCTCGCGAAAATTATTACTGAATTATTTTTTTTCAATAAATACTCAGACTTTAGGTATATTTATTATTAATAGTGGACGCCCGCAGCTTCGCTCGCGTTACGTTTCATACTAACTTTGCACCCCCGTTTTACCCCCCTTAGGGGATGAATTTTCAAATTTTTCTCGCCGTAAAAACCATCCTTGAACTTCAACGAACATTTAAAAAAAAGAATTGGCCAAATCGGTCCAGGCGTTGTTGAGTTATGCGCTTACCATCACATTTTGCGATTCATTTTTATTATATAGATTATTATTTTCTCAATTTATTTATTCAGACACTTTATTACGTATACAGACTGTGCAGTTGAACAAATAGTTTTTGAATAAAAATGCAATGTTTTGTACGTCAAGATACATTTGTCCTGGGTAAACATATTCTTGTCTGTTCGTTTAACGTTTCATATGCAAATCTTTTGTGATCGAAGTATATTACCCATATTTGTAGCAATTTTGTACTCAAGGTCTTTTAAACTAACTGGACTAATAGTCCCATTCCAGTCCTCGTGCCCACATACGAACTGACCAACGAATGTTCTTCTTCCTTGCTAACTGGACTAACCATCCTAGTCACTTGAGTCTGATTAAAAGTCAGTCACAGTTGTCACGGGCGGCAGCGGATGGGTGGTGCTGCAAGCTCGTTTGCTATCTAACCAAAATATAGGTGAGACCCTGTAGAACCGCGGGTTCTTAATATAATTTTAGTCCTGTTGGTATCTACGAACTTAGTATATTATTTGCTCTACATAAGTAATAGGCCCGTTGGTGCAATCGATAGTGACCCTGTCTGTTGCGCCAGGGGACGTGGGTTCGAATCCCACTCAGGACAAATATTCGTGTGACGAACACCTGGATTTGTTCTGTGTCTGGATGTTAATATTATCTATTTAAGTATGTACATATATAAAACATCTATGTATGTATATCAGTCTCTGACACCCATATCACAGGCTCGCGCCTACTTTGGGGTCAGATGGCCGTGTGTGAGAATGTCCAAGATATTTATTAATATTATTTGTAGTTGTCTAGTATGTGATTGTCCCGACGCGTTCCTACCATTGAAGTTGTTAGTTGCTTGGTTATAGAAGAGGTTAATTATTGTTTACCTATAATGTATTTATTACCTGTAATTTTGCTATGGAATTGTGTGGCAATAAAATCATTTTTATTGTTATTATTTAATATTAATCGTTTATTTTATTTCAGAGATCCCAGAGGCAGTTGACTATATTAAAGAAAAGACCGGTCTTGTTAGTGAGTAAATGAATTATCACTATCTTACTAAAACATCTATATTGACTTAGATAATTCTGCATCGTTTTCCATGCAGAATTATCTCAATCAGTGTTGATGTTTTAACATATTATTATAATAGAATAGAATAGAATAGAATAGAATAGAATAGAATAGAATAGAATAGAATAGAATAGAATAGAATGGCAATTTATTTCGACAAATTAACACAAGTACAAGCATAATAAGCATACCTACCTACTCTTTGTCAACGGCAAATATTAACACTTATCAAAATCTACCTTCACTTGCGTTTTTGCTTCATAATCCGAGATAGCCGTCAATCGATTAAAATTGCCGATTAAAAATCGATTATTCAGTGTTCTGTTCACCATTCAATTTTTCTGGATAAAAAGTAACCTGTCACCCAGCAGGCCGTATGCTACACCACATGCGGAAGGTCTGGCTAGAGCATCCACCACGTTACTCCAATGCGGATTGGTGGAGGGGTTAGTGGCCAGCCCAGTGTCGAATGTTCTCAAGCCACCCGAAGGTCTTCGACAAGGCTTAAGGACTGTTTCCACCATTGAAAACAACCGGGACCGACGGCTTTACGAGCCCTCCGAAGCACAGTAGCGTCCATGAAATTTTGCCACTAGCGGTCAACCATCCACAAACCAACCGCGCCCGTCGTTGCTTAACTTTTTCGATCACATTGAATCGACGCGAGCCATTGGGCTATGGACGCTACGGCTATGGACGCTACGGCTATGAACGCTACGGCTATGGACGCTACGGCTATGGACGCTACGGCTATGGACGCTACTACGATATTTAGTATACGGACAGTGAATTTGTTAATTTACATAATTTCTCTCCCCAGCCCGGAAAGACATCGAGCTATTTATGAAAAGCTGTCGTGCCTCGAAGAGTTGGAGCTACATCTTTGAATTCATGAACCAAATGCAAGGATCTACGGGTAAGTAAGACGCAGAATGTAGTATGAAGTTAATTTCATGATACATAGTCAAAGTTTATGTTAAAGTCCAAGACAAAGTCAAAATTTAAGTCTATGTTACTTATTCTGAGTTCACTTCTTTTATCCGGCATTGAAAGCATTGGTATAATAAAATAAAGACAGAGTTTTTTTTTTCCTTCCTATGGCATTGGCGCATGCTACGCTCAGCCAACGAAAAGTATTTTAAAACGAGGGAAACAATATCCACAGATTAATTACCTATCACCTACAACTTTTTTCCATTTTTTGCAGACGTCACCTTCTTCATTCGTATCGTGTACTTATTAACAAATAAGACGGGTAAGAATATCCTTAACATATGATTTTTAAATTGGTTTCACTTTATGACGATTCTCTGTTACACTTTATGGTATAAGAAATAAGTCTTCTCTTTAAATCTTTATTCACACGCACATGAACACAGATATACAGAATTAAAAATAAACATATTATAGAAGAAATAAAATGAACAATAAACTAGGTAAACAGTTCAACTTTTAATAACTGACATGTTAATAATGTTTGTATCTGTGACGCAGTTGTGTGAAAAGGTAATATAACATAATATAAGCATAATTATGCATCGATTTATTTTAATGCATGATTTAACTTCTTATAAATTTATTTTATAGTTACATACTTATTTATTATTATTATGAAAAGCTTTTATTTAACTGACAGGCCCGTTGGCGCAATCGGTAGTGACCCTGTCTGTTGCGCCAGGGGTCGTGGGTTCGAATCCCACTCAGGACAAATATTCGTGTGACGAACACTTGTATTTGTTCTGTGTCTGGATGTTAATATTATCTATTTAAGTATGTATTTAAAAATATCTATGTATGTATATCAGTCTCTGACACCCATAACACAGGCTCGCGCCTACTTTGGGGTCAGATGGCCGTGTGTGAGAATGTCCAAGATATTTATTTATTTATTTATTTAACTTCACTCGTATGTAAGTATGTCCTGGAATCTTGCAGTCAATATTTCACCCACTTCCACTGAAGCGATCGAGCTGAAATTTGGCACACATATTAGGTTCCGATGACAATGCATGAAAATAAAAAAAATAGTTATAAAAGTTTTTTAAAAAACAATTTTTTTACAGTATAATTATTTATTATAAATTTATTTTTTCAGATGTAATGGATGGATTTAGGGTAATTGGTGAAATGTCAAACCACGCGAACATCGATGGTATTTTGGAAATATTGTTCAAAATCTCCTCCAAATACAGTGAGTTATTTTACTTATTCTTATACTTATTGAAAATTTAATTATTGAAGCGGCGACAGCCCAGTGGCTATCGAACTCGCACTCGAGCGGTCCGGGTTCAAACCCCAGCGGCACGCATCAATGACTTTTCTAAGTTATGTGCGAATTAAGAAATTAAATGTCACTTGTCTGATGGATAGATGGATATAAGTTCATACATGAATTAAGCAGGCACAAAAGGCGGACTTAACTCAAGGCAGCACTATCCATAAGCCTTTTAAGGTCCACTGCTGGAGCTAAGTCCTCTCCTAAACGACACCACTGCGACCGATCCTGTGCCTTCTGAATCCAGTTTTCCCGCTGCCTTTACCGTCGGCCTGTTCCACAAGCTCAGAGTATCACAACGCGCTATGGAGCGAACCATGCTCATATTTCGCAACGTGACCGAATCAGAAATGACGAAATCCGTAGACGAACAAAGCTCACCGACATACTCGTAGTTCGCAGTTAGCAAGTTGAAGTGGCAATGGGCAGGCCACGTCGTTCGAGGGACTGATAACCGGTGGGGTAGAAAAGTCTTCGAATGGAGGCAGCACAATAAAAAAAGGCCTTTATTTCCTTATACTTATTTTCCATTTCAAATGTGGCATTTGTTTGTTAGTGGTTAGTTAGATGCATTGTCTAATTGTTAGTAAGAGTTCGTTTTTGCTGTTGGATATGGACTCCTCTTCGGGTGGAGGCCTCCTCCAGTCCTTTCCACTCATCTCTGTCCTTGCCGATAATTTTTTTTTGGTATTTTTTTCAGTTTGTTGTTTTTTGGGAGGCACCACTATACTATTTAAAAATTTATTAACTTTTATTCCAGACATGGTAGACTTGTCACACTATTATCGCGACGTGGGAAATGGCAATGGTAAGTTTACTGCGAGTGGTGGAAAAATTAAGGTGGGGAAGTGTATGGAGATGGTGGAAATGTGGTGGAAAAATTGGAAATGGTGGAAATTGAAATCTAGAATATTCTGGAACAAAATCAAGATCTACCTACCCGCTTTCTAACTGAAAACAGTAGTAACTACTTCTTGACCAATAATTGCTATTTAAATGAGTTCGAAAAAACCAGACTAAAAAAAATTATTAAAAAATTAACGTAACCCCTGAGGCGACGTCACTTAATTTTAATATTTTTAAAAGTTAAAATATTTCTTTTTACATTTTAGAGTCCTGTTTTTTTAGTTTTATTGTCCGTTTTGAAGGGCCCGTTGGCGCATCAGTAGTGTCCCTTCCTTTTACGCTAGGGGTCGTGGGTTCGAATCCCACTCAGGACAAACATTCGTGTGACGAACACTTGTGTTTGATCTGTGTCTGGATGTTAATTAACTATTTAAGTATGTATTTAAAAATATCTATGCATGTATATCAATCTGACACCCATAGTACAGGCTCTGCCTAGTCTGGGGTCAGATGGCCGTGTGAGGATGTCCATGATATTTGTTATTACTATTTATTTTAAACGGTGTTGTTATTCTACTCACAGGTTTAGATGGTCTTGAAATATTAGTGCGTCACTTCACGGCTAACATTGGACCCGCTGACTTCAAAAACTGCTACGCCCAACTGGTTCTGGAAGTCGGTGAGTACTACACAATTGTAACGTCCATAGCCCAATGGCTCGCGTCGATTCAATGATCGAAAGAGTTAAGCAACGACGGGCGCGGTCGGTCTGTGGATGGGTGACCGCTAGTGGCAAAATTTCATGGACGCTACCGTGCTTCGGAGGGCACGTAAAGCCGTCGGTCCCGGTTTTTATCAATGGTGGAAACAGTCGTTAAGCCTTGTCGAAGACCTCCGGGTGGCTTGAGAACATTCGACACTGGGTTGGCCACTAACCCCTCCACCAATCCGCATTGGAGCAGCGCGGTGGAGTATGCTCTAGACCTCCCGCAGCTGTCTGTGGGGGAGACCCGTGCCCAGCAGTGGGACGTCTATGGGTCGCAGCAGCAGAGTACTACACACGTTCCGAAAAGTAGTCTGCAACCTATTAGTGAGCCACTGCAGGCTCGGGTCTCAACTCAGAATGAGGATTCAGGCCATAGTCCACCACGCTGGCCAAGTGCGGGTTGGTGAACTTCACACGCCTTTGAGAACATTATGAAGAACTCTCAGGCATGCATGTTTCACCGTTAGAGCGTAATAATGAAAAACTTTGGTCTTACTGCAGGAGTGTGAGGATGGAAGAACTTTTTAATTTACATAACATCACGCCTATAATTTTGCGAAGGGGTGGCAGATGCGTGTAGTGTAGTATAAACACATTTACATTTCACTAGTTATGTTTAGCTGCCATGTGGTGAGACAATTGACGTACACCAGAGACAGTTCTAGACACCGAGCTGCTAGGAGTTTCATGTTAGAAAACACCAATAATACTTTGTCTTACCCGGGGATTGAACCCGGAACTTTAAGCTTAGTAGTCATACTTGCCCTTAGACCAACGAGGCAGACATTTTATTTTTTTCAATTTGTTTCAGATGTTTCAATCACAATGAATGTGCTGACAGCAGCGATGAGAGTTGAACGTAAGTATTTTTACCAGCTTCTTTTTTTTTAAATTAAATTTATTTTATATTTATTATTTATATTTAATTAAAAATAATGCTCGCCTTTAAGTTAATTTCGTATTTTTTGACATTTTTCAACATGTCAAATAATACAAAATTAACTTAAAATGTCAATTTTTTAGGTAAAATCTAACAATATATTATTTGTGACAGCAAGGTGTTTTAAACTTTTCAGATTTCGGAGAAGCAATCATTCGCTTCACAAAGCTTTTCAACAGGAAGTCGTTCGCCGAATGCATCATTATTATAAAGGAAATCACTCAGAGAAAGCGTGAGTTACTTTAAGCTTTGAATTTATGAATATACTTAGTACGAACAAAAATGCTTTCCAATATACAAAATAGTGCATTGATTATAAAAGTTAGGACTTAAAGAAATGTATTGGGATGTCCCAATATAGGTAAAATTGGGAATGTTTCCAATTCAATTAAACATTATTTTGTTTGTGCGTAGTTAAAATAATTCATTATTATTTAAGTTTGTACATGGTTCATACATAGGTAACCTCGGTATCTCAGCAGTTAAAATATTATTATTATATGATTAACTAGTGGACGCCCCGCAGCTTCGCTCGCGTGGAATAAGACATAAAAATAGTTTCGTTTACACCTAGTTGCCACCCTCTTAAAATAATAAATTTTAGGAACTAATAACCTAAATACAAAATGTCATTGAATACGAAAAAAATTTATACCTACTAACTTTGCACCCTTTTACCCTCTTAAGAGATGATTTTCGAAACTTTCAATGAAAAAACTTCATACTGGATTTCATTAGAATAACTTCAAAAACGGTAAAGTTTAATACTAACGTTTCATTTAACTTTTCAAAAATCCTTTCTTAGTGCTCCACTACGTTATAAATGGAGCCCCTGTGCAAAATTTCAAGTTTTTAACCTTTAAAGTTTAGGTCCTGCGTTGATATGTCAGTCAGTCAGACAGTCAGTCAGTCAGGCAGTCAGCTTGTCCTTATATATAATATAGATGGATGAATGAATTAAATCTGTTTTTTGTTACAGAACTTCGTTACGCCCTTGAAGACATACAGATACACAGCGGGCAGACATGTAAGTAAATTGTTTTATATGTAACTGCGACCCACAGACGTCCCACTGTTGGGCTCGGGGTCTCCCACAGCCACAGCTGAGGTAGACCAGGAGAGCATACCTATTCTACCACGTTGCTCCAATGCAGATCGCTGGGTCATTGGCCATGCCAGTGTCAAATGTTCTCAAGCCAATCGAAGGTTTTTCGACAAGGCTTAACGATCGTTAACGGCATGACGCTCTAAAATCTAATCTTACAGTTTACCTCAATTTGTCTTTTTTTTTTCAGCGCTCGTGTTCATCATTACCAACTTATTGAGAATAACCAACACGAAGGATGTGGCCACAGCAAATGTCAAGTTGTATTCATGCTTCCAGATCGGTATATTGAAAAGCCTATTATAAATTGATTATTATCCCAAGGGAACACATTATCGGGATACAAAGTATCCTATATGATTATCCAGGGTGTCAGCTACCGCCATATCAAATTTTATAAAAATTGGTCCAGCCGTTTGAGCGTGAAGAACTACAAACACACACAATCACAAACTTTCGCCATTATATTATTATAATACTGTGATTTTTTTATCCCAAGGGAACTCATTATCGGGATAAAAAGTATCATATATGTTATTTCAGGGTATCAGACCGAATTTTATAAAAATTGGTCTACTTTAGTCATAAAGATTTGTGCTTGGGTCATGAATGTTAAGTTGTGATGTTTTCTGTGTGTGTGCGCCGCAACATAGGCGTAGGCCCACCGCTGAGGTGGTAGCGTTTATTTCGCGTCGACGTCCCACTGTTGGGCACGGGTCTCGTCTCAGAATGGGAGGGATTAGGCCTTAGTCCACCACGCTGGCCAAGTGCGGATTGGCAGACTTCACATGCCTTCGAGAACATTATGAAGTACTCTCAGGCATGCAGGTTTCGTCACGATGTGTCCTTCACCCGTTATAGGAAGTGACATTTAATTTCTTAAATCGCACATAACTTAGAAAAGTCATTGGTGGGTGCCCGTTGGGTTTGAACCCGGACCGCTCGAATGAGAGGCGAGTTCGATAGCCACTGGGCTGTCACCGCTTTTTAGCGTTTATTTATTTTCATATATATAAATTAATGATTTTTTACTCGTCCACAGATATTATCAGTCTGTTCAAGCGGATTAACATCCAAACAAAGCAGAAGAACCCACTGGGGTACCTCTCCTCTCTCCTGCAGTTCACACAACGCAACGACATTGTCGATGCCTGCGCTGACATCAAAACTATAACCACGAACACCAAATGTAAGCAGAAGTTTAAAAAGTTTCATATAACATCTAGGGTAATACACCAATTTTAAAAATCATCTTGATTGTAAAATCATTGAAATCAAGCGCAGTGCATTAACATAGAGCTACTACTAAATTGCAAATTTGAAAACAATTATATTAAAGAGGCTTGTACCCCTCCTGGAACGACCGTCCGGGTATGGGGGAACCCATTAAGTACGCTTGGGAAAGAAAGAAAAAAAAAAAACAATGGGCCACATCCCCATCTAAGGGGGATAGCGCCACTGCACGCTCCCCCTGAAGGCCGACCGCTCCCTAGAGAGCTGTTGGACCTTCTTCCCCCCGACCATCAGGGGATTAGTGACTAACGGTTAGTAGACGATCGACTGGCTCCCACGCTCAATAGCGGGGAAATAACCGACGGGGTTTACCCCTGGAGCAATTGCCCGGGTAGAGGGGATCTCCCCTAACTCCGATTCCCTCAGCGTAAGAACGCATACAGCACCGCGCAAGAGGAGGAAAGGTCTGTCTGTCTGTCTGAATGAAGCTCTCGAGAAAAACGTGAAATTTTTCTCATATTATTCGCCTTCAAGATACTCGTATTTTGTTCTGCAGTGTTTGTGTAAGCAAATTCTAACTTATGGTATCTCATTGTACCTCGTTAGATAGCTGATGAGTTGGACATGTTTTAAAAAAGTTCTGCCGCCAAAATACATTAGCAGATTACTTAGTGTTTTTTTTTTCATGAAGTTGCGATGCTCTGATTTAAAGGCTATTGACATTTTCTGGTTGATTATTATTACTTATTAAAATGTAAGCAAGCAGATGACAAATACATAATGCAGATAATACAAAAACATTCCATGCATTCGTATTTTTTGACTAATTAATCTGAAATTTTAAAATTTAAATTTCAAATTATGTATTACAATTCTGCCAGTGTCTGCCTCTCTCACCAACATTGCTATGCCACAAGGTGCATATGTAAGCTCATTGTTATATAAAATACCTATTTAATATGTGTGTGTATGTGTAACATAATATGTGACATGTTTTGCAATAAATAATGAATTAAAGTGTCAACTAAAAAACACAAAATGTCAAAAAAAATGTCACAATACTCAAAAATTGTTGACATTTGCAAAGGGGTTATTTGGTTTTAAAAGAGCCCTGAACATACCCTGCATGGATTGCCGTAGTTTGTTTTAATGGTTAGTGGTATATTAATAAGTACCCTGTGTATTAATAAGTCCTAAATTGTTTTATTTTTTAGTGACAGCGTTGGAAGTTATCGAACAAATATATTTGAAATCTGGACTGAGAGCTCTGGCTGTCTTCAAGAGCCTGATTCAGGGAACAGCCACAAATTGTAAGTAATATCACAGAATAATAGTACCTACAAGTAGTAATATCTCAAAAAGAAATCTTACTGCATTTACAATCAGCGCCGTGTTTTTCATTTCTTGCAAAATCATTGCACATGCTGATTGTGTGCCACTGAGTACGGAGGGGAGAGGAGATGACGATTCAGGTGATCAAAATAAAAGTAAAAAAGTGTATTTTGCAAAACTAAGTAAATTCTCACACGTTGTTTCAATCCTTATTAAAATTATATATTTTTTTAACTACACAGTAGAATCCACGTAGGTTTTCTGAATTTGATTTCGTTCGAATTTCGAAATTGAATTGATGTCGCTATCTAAAATTGCCTCAGAGTGGACCGGGAAAAAATAAGTTTTATATCACTCATTCACTTACTCACTAACACTAACATATATCCTTCTAAGCTTCCGTACATCTCGCTCTATCACACTTTTCGTAACGCTCTCGTCACGCATTCACTAGCTTACTCCCCAAGTCAGCGTGCGTAAAGAAGTTTTACTTCAAAAATGTTTCATCCCGCGGCATTGACAGCATTTCATGACCCTTCATTGGTCCACTTTTAGCAGATGCGCTGCAAGAAAATCGTTTTAAGACTATTGAATTTTATGCACGGATTACAGGAGGCTAGTATTTCAAGCTAGCACAGCAAGCTAGCGTAAGTAAGCTAGCAAGCTAGATCTGGTTTCTGTGTGTCTGTTGTAATCTAAATGAGCTTTTCTTTTTGTTCAGCGCTCCGGGAGGCGTGGAAGGCGCATATTCCCCTCACTGGAGTACAAGGTAAATACTTCTAAATAGCTTCCCCGAAGAGACAGTCAGAGTGCGCCTACTTTTCAACAGTTATGTGTTGGTTGGACAAAGTGGCAATGGACAGGCCACGTCGTTTGCAGGGCTGATAACCGGTGGGGAAGAAAAGTCCTCGAATGGAGACCTCGAGGAAAAAGGAGCACAGGCCGCCCTTCGACAAGATGGACGGCCGACCTGAAGAAGGCTGCGGGAAACCGCTGGATTCAGAGGGCACAGGACCGGGTCGGAGTGGCGTCGTTTAGGAGAGGCCTATGTCCAGCAGTGGACCAATAAAGGCTGATGATGATGATGATGATGATGTGTTGGTTGGTGTAATGAAATAAGCGGTGAGGGAGCTGCAATCCAAACTCAGAGCTACTGTTGGAAATATCAAGGGCTGTTCGAGAGCCCGGGACCTCTAGATAAGTCAAGTTTGCAGTTTTTCTCCTCCTTCAGCAGAGGCCTCTCATAGCTTCAGCTGAAGGAGGTAAAGAGCATCCACCACGCTGCTCCAATGCGAACTGGTGGAGGGCTAAGCTACCAACTTTTTAACGAATGCTCTCAAGGACTTCATAAGGCTTGATTGTTTTGGAATTGAAAACCGTCTGTTTAACGCTAACCTTGCATCCCTTTCAGATTTCTTTGAAGTCATCGAGCTCTTGAAGAAGTATACTCGACTAGACTCTATCAGTATGGCTCAAATCGTTCTGAAGCTGACCAATACTAGCACATTCCAAGAAGCGGTGGCTTACTTATGCCAGATCACGAAAACCAGCAGTAAGTAACTCTTCAGGTGGTACAGCCACTGTTCAGGAACAACTGACAGGATTAACAACACTAACGCCCGGTTTCTGAAAGGCTGATCAACAGAAAAATTAACTAATCGGCTGTCAAATCTCTTGTTAAGTAACATTTGGGTTGCTAGAAGCTTATTCATAGATTTGATTTGATCGGATTGTCAGTTGACAAGACAGTCAAATCATGCGCCAGAATCCTATGTGAACCGCAATTTTGAGTTTCTGAAACGCTTGTTATGCGATAAAAGTCAACCAAATGTCAAATCAAATTAATCATAGATTAGTAAATTTTTTCTGATCGACGTTTCAGAAACCGAAATTGATTTGACAGCGCTGTTAAGTTAACAGAGGTGTTAGTTGATTTGAATTTTGATCAGCCTTTTAGAAACCGGTCGTAATAGTCAGTAAGAGTCACTACACCAGTCGTACTAATGAACTAACTAATATTGCGTGTGCGCGTGATCAGCTGTACGCGGTATCAAAAGACATACGTCCCGTTAAATATAGATCCAGCCTGGCCTATCTCGGACCTATTTCAGAGCGTATTGCTAAAACGCTAAAACATTCAGAACAAATAACACCATTAAATCCATTTGTAACTGCAAAGAAAAAATGTGAGCCGTCACGGGACGCCTGGCAGATGTGAAACATCGAAATTATTTTTTACAAGTAATATGCACAAAAGTACAGATTATGACAGGAACTAAAACATATAAAGAATAATAATGAAAAAAACAAAAAAAAAAAACAAAAAAAAAACAAACAAAAAAAAAACAAAAAAAAAATTAATTATTATATTTTATTAATAAAAAAAAATCCGGCCGTCATTTGTCGGAACTCTATAGTATATATATTCCATATTCGCCACGCTCGCCACGCTCGCCACGCCAAAAAATTTGGTTTGCCCTCCGCCCAAAGATGTTTCACATCAATAGTTTGTTCTGATTGCAATGGCGTTAACATGGGCCTAACTGGTAGGAACTTCGGCACTAGATACCGCGAGCATCTGGCCGCGTACAGGAATGGACACGCTGATAAGTCTAATTTTGCGAACCGTCTAATACAAACGGGACATGTCATAGCAAATAACCACACCTATGACATCCTACACACCGTGGATAAGGGCTTAAGACTAGTTGAACAGTTAGAAATTATAAGGCATGATAACCTTAATAGTGTTGCACTGCTGAAAGTTAGTCCCAAGCAGCAGCAATGAGATTTTCTGTTGTTTTGACTGACAAAGAAGCCCAGTTTTTATAAACATTGAGTTAAGTAAATCGTAGTAATTAAATAAAAATGTGTTTGTAGTTTTTATCCAACAGTATCTATGAGTCGCTTTCAAAACTGATACCTACTTATTATCCCTATTTTAATTTTGTACTCCTACCTACATACTTGTTGTATTTTTGTAAGTGAAATTGTTAAAATTATTCATTATTTTTCTTTTTAATTACCCACCATATCATAACATTATCAATTTTATTCTTTTAGTAATCCTATATGTCACTTCGTATGCTCTTGCACTAGATGTAATTATACATACAATACTACATTAAGATATTTTGTATTTCTTAAGCTAAATGGGTAAATCTTAAGAAATAAAATCTTAAACCACAATAATTCCTGGCCTTAATATTGCACAGTAAAATGAAAAGTCTTGTAGAACTATTTAACAGGGTCGTCCTGAAAATCAGCGGCCGTTGGTTTGCCCAGTTGCCACAGCCATTTGCTGAGGTCGTCCTATTTCATCATCACGATGTTAATTATAACATTTATTTTTAAATGGCATAATAAAAAATGCTTAGTTTAATTAAGTAAGTACCTATTTGTCTAAAACTTAAATTTCCTTTCAGATTTCTTCGAGGCTTTAGAAGCAATTCGCATAGTAGTGAAAGATGTCGGTAAGTATTTAGACATGTATATGCACGTATAACCGTCTATCGATAAAACTAGCTTGCAATAGGGCCGTCCTGAAAATCAGCGCCACATTTCCTATCCTAAGGATTATGGCAAATGCTGAGTGCGGTCCTAATTCGCTTTGTTATAAGTAGTATGTATACATATATGTAGTTTTAAAATTGTAGTAGTTAAATGTAGTTTTAAAATTGTAGTAGTTAATTGTATATTTATTTGTACATTATATAAGACTACTTTTGTAGGAGCAAATAAACAAAATCTTTATCTTATCTTTACCTTCATCTTTACCTTTACCTACAGTAATAAATTTTGTGTTTGTTACAGATATTATAGAGCTTTTTGAGAAAATATCGTCGGTGACGCGCAAGAATTGTGAGTACAAGATTAGTGGTCAGATTATTACTTGAGGGTATTTCTAAGAAAACTCTCTTTTGTTTCCCGTTACTTTTAACAATCGAGTTGATCATCAATATTCAATGTCTGAACACCGTCCGGGAGGTGAGGTAGCGGAATGAGGTTGATTGTATTAATGGAGTTCCTCTGAGCCTCGTGGTTTTTATAGAGGATACAGAGATCCTGTATCTTCGAAGGCGAGGTCCTTACCAGTAAGCTTGGGATCGTCGACAACTCAGATAGCTCGCTGTATGGAGTCAAGTGAGCTGGCAAGCTGGTAAGCTGGTCCCGAGGTGGGAGCATTCTTTGAGGGATGTGCCCAACACTGGGACAGTGAATGTATTGTAAAAGTGATGACTGCTAATTATTGATTCAATTTCTTTCAGCTCTTCAAATTGGTGTCGTATACCTGAGGAAAAGTACACGCAAAATAAGTAAGCATAATTGTGTATTTATTGCATGTAATTGTTATAAACAAATGTTTTTACAAGGGCTTAGTTTGTAATTGGCCAATCTTTCACTTTCACAGCTTTCCTGGAATCCCTGAGTTACCTCGTCAAGCAAAGCGGGGAGTCGGGTCAGTATTCACTTACTTCATTACTTGGTCAGTTAGAAGATACGAGGACTTATAGAGCACTGTGCGTAAAAAATAGTCCTGATGGTTGGTGCTGGTAATAGTTCTGTTAATAAATTGTTAGAAACAGCTTAAGTCTAAAGGGCATTGGGCTTACACGGTACAATTGATCTGTACGATCCGTCGTTTCTGACCGATCGGACAGACGAATTGTATGTGGATCGTTAACGATTTACTTAATTTTTTGTATGGAATTTTTGTTACGATCGATCGTTTACGATTTCCGTCAGATCTATCGGACAGATCCATCGTACCGTGTATGGGGCCCATTAGTCGGTCACAGCGTCGCCGCCCTTGAGAACTAATATGGTCACCTCTGGAAAAGTATGCCTTTAACCAGTTAGTTCCCACAGCCCGGTATAAACATACAGAATATTGTCGGTATTTAGGTATCGTGGCTATTGCTGGGACTGGCGACATCGACACGACGAATTAATTTGATTTCTTACTAATTTTAGGAGAATTCTAATGTTAGGAGAACTTCAAAAGATAGTAAACGATAATAATTATCTAATATTAAAATTTCTTAAACAGGTATAATGATCGCGTTAGAAAATATAAAACAGAAACAGAAATACTATATCGAAAGAGAAACAAAAGAAACATCCTACCAAACCAGTACAACGACCACCCAAGAAGATAACACGTCGCACCAAACAACGGGAGCAAACACTCAAGGATCTGCATCATATCAAAAAACTGAAGAAGTCACACAAGGAAATACTGCCGAGTACGAAAAAATTGAAAAGAACCAACAACAAAATACTGCCGAGTACGAAAAAACTGAAAAGAGCCAACAACAAAATACTGCCGAGTACGAAAAAACTATAAAGAACCAACAACAAAATACTGCCGAGTACGAAAAAACTATAAAGAACCAACAACAAAATACTGCCGAGTACGAAAAAACTGAAAAGAACCAACAACAAAACACTGCCGAGTACCAAAAAACTGAAAAGAACCAACAACAAAATACAGCCGAGTACGAAAAAACTGAAAAGAACCAACAACAAAACACTGCCGAGTACCAAAAAACTGAAAAGAACCAGCAACAAAATACTGCCGTGTACGAAAAAACTGAAAAGAGCCAACAACAAAATACTGCCGAGTACGAAAACACTGAAAAGAGCCAACAACAAAATACTGCCGAGTACGAAAAAACTGAAAAGAGCCAACAACAAAATACTGCCGAGTACCAAAAAACTGAGAAGAACCAACAACAAAATACTGCCGAGTACGAAAAAACTGAAAAGAGCCAACAAAAAAATACTGCTGAGTACCAAAAATCTGAAAAGAACCAACAACAAAATACTGCCGAGTACGAAAAAACTGAAAAGAGCCAACAACAAAATACTGCCGAGTACGAAAAAACTGAAAAGAGCCAACAACAAAATACTGCCGAGAACGAAAAAACTGAAAAGAATCAACAACAAAACACTGCCGAGTACCAAAAAACAGAAAAGAGCCAACAACAAAATACTGCCGAGTACGAAAAAACTGAAAACAACCAACAACAAAACACTGCCGAGTACCAAAAAACTGAAAAGAACCAACAACAAAATACTGCCGAGTACGAAAACACTGTAATGAACCAACAACAAAACACTGCCGAGGACCAAAAAACTGAAAAGAACAAACAACAAAATACTGCTGAGTACGAAAAAACTGAAAAGAGCCAACAACAAAAAACTGCTGAGTATGAAAAAACTGATAAGAGCCAACAACAAAATACTGCCGAGTACGAAAAAACTGAAAAGAGCCAACAACAAAATACTGCCGAGAACGAAAAAACTGAAAAGAACCAACAACAAAACACTGCCGAGTACCAAAAAACTGAAAAGAGCCAACAACAAAATACTGCCGAGTACGAAAAAACTGAAAAGAACCAACAACAAAACACTGCCGAGTACCAAAAAACTGAAAAGAACCAACAACAAAATACTGCCGAGTACGAAAACACTGTAAAGAACCAACAACAAAACACTGCCGAGGACCAAAAAACTGAAAAGAACAAACAACAAAATACTGCTGAGTACGAAAAAACTGAAAAGAACCAACAACAAAATACTGCTGAGTATGAAAAAACTGAAAAGGGCCAACAACAAAATACTGCCGAGTACGAAAAAACTGTAAAGAACCAACAACAAAATACTGCCGAGTACGAAAAAACTGAAAAGAACCAACAACAAAACACTGCCGAGTACCAAAAAACTGAAAAGAGCCAACAACAAAATACTGCCGAGTACGAAAAAACTGAAAAGAACCAACAACAAAACACTGCCGAGTACCAAAAAACTGAAAAGAACCAACAACAAAATACTGCCGAGTACGAAAAAACTGAAAAGAGCCAACAACAAAATACTGCCGAGAACGAAAAAACTGAAAAGAGCCAACAACAAAATACTGCTGAGTACCAAAAAACTGAAAAGAACCAACAACAAAATACTGCCGAATACGAAAAAACTGAAAAGAGCCAACAACAAAATACTGCCGAGAGCGAAAAAACTGAAAAGAACCAACAACAAAACACTGCCGAGTACCAAAAAACTGAAAAGAGCCAACAACAAAATACTGCCGAGTACGAAAAAACTGAAAAGAACCAACAACAAAACACTGCCGAGTACCAAAAAACTGAAAAGAACCAACAACAAAATACTGCCGAGTACGAAAAAACTGAAAAGAGCCAACAACAAAATACTGCCGAGTACCAAAAAACGGAGAAGAACCAACAACAAAATACTGCCGAGTACGAAAACACTGTAAAGAACCAACAACAAAATACAGCTGAGTACCAAAAAACTGAAAAGAACCAACAACAAAATACTGCCGAATACGAAAAAACTGAAAAGAGCCAACAACAAAATACTGCCGAGAGCGAAAAAACTGAAAAGAACCAACAACAAAATACTGCTGAGTACCAAAAAACTGAAAAGAACCAACAACAAAATACTGCCGAATACGAAAAAACTGAAAAGAGCCAACAACAAAATACTGCCGAGAGCGAAAAAACTGAAAAGAACCAACAACAAAACAATGCCGAGTACCAAAAAACTGAAAAGAACCAACAACAAAATACTGCCGAGTACGAAAAAACTGAAAAGAACCAACAACAAAATACTGCCGAGTACGAAAAAACTGAAAAGAGCCAACAACAAAATACTGCCGAGAGCGAAAAAACTGAAAAGAACCAACAACAAAATACTGCTGAGTACCAAAAAACTGAAAAGAACCAACAACAAAATACTGCCGAATACGAAAAAACTGAAAAGAGCCAACAACAAAATACTGCCGAGAGCGAAAAAACTGAAAAGAACCAACAACAAAACACTGCCGAGTACCAAAAAACTGAAAAGAGCCAACAACAAAATACTGCCGAGTACGAAAAAATTGAAAAGAACCAACAACAAAACACTGCCGAGTACCAAAAAACTGAAAAGAACCAACAACAAAATACTGCCGAGTACGAAAAAACTGAAAAGAGCCAACAACAAAATACTGCCAAGTACCAAAAAACTGAGAAGAACCAACAACAAAATACTGCCGAGTACGAAAACACTGTAAAGAACCAACAACAAAATACTGCTGAGTACCATAAAACTGAAAAGAACCAACAACAAAATACTGCCGAATACGAAAAAACTGAAAAAAGCCAACAACAAAATACTGCCGAGAGCGAAAAAACTGAAAAGAACCAACAACAAAATACTGCTGAGTACCAAAAAACTGAAAAGAACCAACAACAAAATACTGCCGAATACGAAAAAACTGAAAAGAGCCAACAACAAAATACTGCCGAGAGCGAAAAAACTGAAAAGAACCAACAACAAAACACTGCCGAGTACCAAAAAACTGAAAAGAGCCAACAACAAAATACTGCCGAGTACGAAAAAACTGAAAAGAACCAACAACAAAACACTGCCGAGTACCAAAAAACTGAAAAGAACCAACAACAAAATACTGCCGAGTACGAAAACACTGTAAAGAACCAACAACAAAATACTGCCGAGTACGAAAAAACTGAAAAGAACCAACAACAAAATACTGCCGAGTACGAAAAATCTGTAAAGAACCAACAACAAAATACTGCCGAGTACGAAAAAACTGAAAAGAACCAACAACAAAATACTGCCGAGTACGAAAAAACTGAAAAGAACAAACAACAAAATACTACTGAGTACGAAAAAACTGAAAAGAGCCAGCAACAAAATACTGCCGAGTACGAAAAAACTGAAAAGAGCCAACAACAAAATACTGCCGAGAGCGAAAAAACTGAAAAGAACCAACAACAAAACACTGCCGAGTACCAAAAAACTGAAAAGAGCCAACAACAAAATACTGCCGAGTACGAAAAAACTGAAAAGAACCAACAACAAAACACTGCCGAGTACCAAAAAACTGAAAAGAACCAACAACAAAATACTGCCGAGTACGAAAAAACTGAAAAGAACCAACAACAAAATACTGCCGAGTACGAAAAAACTGTAAAGAACCAACAACAAAATACTGCCGAGTACGAAAAAACTGAAAAGAACCAACGACAAAACACTGCCGAGTACCAAAAAACTGAAAAGAGCCAACAACAAAATACTGCCGAGTACGAAAAAACTGAAAAGAACCAACAACAAAACACTGCCGAGTACCAAAAAACTGAAAAGAACCAACAACAAAATACTGCCGAGTACGAAAAAACTGAAAAGAGCCAACAACAAAATACTGCCGAGTACCAAAAAACTGAGAAGAACCAACAACAAAATACTGCCGAGTACGAAAAAACTGAAAAGAACAAACAACAAAATACTACTGAGTACGAAAAAACTGAAAAGAGCCAACAACAAAATACTGCCGAGTACGAAAAAACTGAAAAGAGCCAACAACAAAATACTGCCGAGAGCGAAAAAACTGAAAAGAACCAACAACAAAACACTGCCGAGTACCAAAAAACTGAAAAGAGCCAACAACAAAATACTGCCGAGTACGAAAAAACTGAAAAGAACCAACAACAAAACACTGCCGAGTACCAAAAAACTGAAAAGAACCAACAACAAAATACTGCCGAGTACGAAAAAACTGAAAAGAACCAACAACAAAATACTGCCGAGTACGAAAAATCTGTAAAGAACCAACAACAAAATACTGCTGAGTACGAAAAAACTGAAAAGAACCAACAACAAAATACTGCCGAGTACGAAAAAACTGAAAAGAACAAACAACAAAATACTGCCGAGTACGAAAAAACTGAAAAGAACCAACAACAAAATACTGCCGAGTACGAAAAAACTGAAAAGAACAAACAACAAAATACTGCTGAGTACGAAAAAACTGAAAAGAGCCAGCAACAAAATACTGCCGAGTACGAAAAAACTGTAAAGAACCAACAACAAAATACTGCCGAGTACGAAAAAACTGAAAAGAACCAACAACAAAATACTGCCGAGTACGAAAAAACTGAAAAGAACCAACAACAAAACACTGCCGAGTACCAAAAAACTGAAAAGAACCAACAACAAAATACTGCCGAGTACGAAAAAACTGTAAAGAACCAACAACAAAGTACTGCCGAGTACGAAAAAACTGAAAAGAACCAACAACAAAACACTGCCGAGTACCAAAAAACTGAAAAGAACGAACAACAAAATACTGCCGAGTACGAAAAAACTGAAAAGAGCCAACAACAAAATACTGCCGAGTACGAAAAAACTGAAAAGAACCAACAACAAAATACTGCCGAGTACGAAATAACTGAAAAGAACCAACAACAAAATACTGCCGAGTACGAAAAAACTGAAAAGAGCCAACAACAAAATACTGCCGAGTACGAAAAAACTGTTAAGAACCAACAACAAAATACTGCCGAGTACGAAAAAAATGAAAAGAGCCAACAACAAAATACTGCCGAGTACGAAAAAACTGAAAAGAATCAACGACAAAACACTGCCGAGTACCAAAAAACTGAAAAGAACCAACAACAAAATACTGCCGAGTACGAAAAAAATGAAAAGAACCAACAACAAAACACTGCCGAGTACCAAAAAACTGAAAAGAACCAACAACAAAATACTGCCGAGTACGAAAAAACTGAAAAGAGCCAACAACAAAATACTGCCGAGTACGAAAAAACTGTAAAGAACCAACAACAAAATACTGCCGAGTACGAAAAAACTGAAAAGAACCAACAACAAAACACTGCCGAGTACCAAAAAACTGAAAAGAACCAACAACAAAATACTGCCGAGTACGAAAAAACTGAAAAGAGCCAACAACAAAATACTGCCGAGTACGAAAAAACTGAAAAGAACCAACAAAAAAACACTGCCGAGTACGAAAAAACTGAAAAGAACCAACAACAAAATACTGCCGAGTACGAAAAAACTGTAAAGAACCAACAACAAAATACTGCCGAGTACGAAAAAACTGAAAAGAACCAACAACAAAATACTGCCGAGTACGAAAAAACTGTAAAGAACCAACAACAAAATACTGCCGAGTACGAAAAAACTGAAAAGAACCAACAACAAAATACTGCCGGCTCTGGACCCCAACCTTCTCCTCCAGGAAAGAACGCATGTGTTGATAAGCCTGGTATGTTCCTTTTATTTAAGTAGGTAAAAAATTAGCAGATTACATGTTTTAAATGCGACGTGAAGACTCGTAAACATCCCATCGTTTTCTGTTTAGTCTACATAGAACAAAGCAACGACAGCTTCGTTCTCTAGTTAATTTTCAGCACTGAGGTGACATCAATCTTTAGATTTTTAGAGGAGATACAAGAGATTGAAGACGTCTTATAAATCGACTAGCTTCGCTCGCGTGGAATCAGACATTCACTAACTTCAAAAAAGGCAAAGTTTCATGCTAACTTTGCACCCCCGTTTTACCCCCTTAGGGGGTGAATTTTTAAAAATCCTTTCTTAGTGCTCCCCTACGTTATAAAAGGAACCCCTGTGCAAAATTTCAAGTTTCTAACCCTTATAGTTTAGGCCCTGCGTTGATATGTCAGTCAGTCAGTCAGTCAGTCAGTCAGTCAGTCAGTCAGTCAGTCAGTCAGTCACCTTCTCCTTTTATATATATATAGATAGATGAACCGGCTCCACGCACGAATAGCGTAACACATACGTTCCGTCAAAAAAAATAGTGCTTCTTCACGGTGACTCGCGGGCGCGGTGGCGTGCGCCGTCACTAAATATCTATATATATAAAAGGAGAAGTTGACTGACTGACTGACTGACTGACTCCTCCTAAACGAAAAACAACAATATTTTGATGAAATTTTATGTATGTTGTAGTGTATGCGCCAGAGTCAGTCACGCGCTAGCGGTGAGCCAGTACGGACGTGGGCTGGACGCATTACCTACTCCAACTATTGAGTGATCAAAGGCGTGTTTTATTTACTATAATGGACACCCAAACACTACATAATAATATGTGTTCAAGGGGATTCGAGAAAGGTTTAGATTCACTAAATTTGCTCCACTGGAAAATGTTTTTTAAACATTAATTTAGTATTTTTGTATAAATTATCATTTACATTAAGTGTCGTGTCACTTTGACATTTCATATGGCAGAACAACGTTTGCGGGGTCAGCTAGTTTATTTACGTAAACACAATATATGGAAAGAGTCTTTTATATAGAGGGAGGGTAACTTCTTATTTTAATGCGAAATGTTTAATAAGGCCCTTTGAAATACTTCCAGGTAAGCAAGCTGTGTCGACTGACGTGAATCTCAAGATCGTAATGCTCCCTCGAGGGCCCGGAAACACCAAGAACTGTTACTGCACCTGCGAGAACAGGGCCACGCCCAAACTCATCGCGGCAAAGGAATTGCCGTTTGGGAAATACTAAATGACATAGACATAGACATAAGACAGACATAAGTTTATTTCGACATACATACAACACATAAGTCAATACAATTTTTAATTTTAATAAGTATCAATAACGATGCCGAAATAGGACGCCATCAGCAAATGGCTGTCAAGCCAGCAGCCGCTGATTTTCAGGACAACCCTCGTAGGGAAGTTCGTGCCAGTTGTTTTCTAAATGTTTATCTTACAGTGAAAAAGTAATTGCTAAAATCAGTTAAAATTATTTATGATTTGATCCTTTGTCAAAATCACTTTTAACTTATATGAATCTTGTATGTAGTCTTGTTCCTTGATTGTTGAATTGTTATAAGAAAAACACGGGCGTCCGTCTGTCTAGTGTCTAGAGCATACTCCACCACGCTGCTCCAATGCGGGTTGGTGGAGGGATTGTCGGCCAGTATCGAATGAATGTTTCGACGAGGCTTTACGACTGTTTCCACCATTGAAAACAACCGGGACCGACGGCTTAACGTCCGAAGGACGGTAGCGTCCATTAAATGTTGCCAGTAGCGTTCACCCATCCACAAACCGACCGCGCCCGCCGTTGCTTAACTCTTTCGATCACATTGAATTAGGCTATGGACGATACGTCTGTCTATTTTCAATAATATTTACCTATTTATTTATAAACTATATTCCAATAACCAGCGTATAATTTTTGTTTTATTTTCTTCTTACTAATTGTGTCTTCGAAACTTTTAGTTAATACATATATATATATACTTGTAATTTACACTTAATTATTTACCCATTAATAAAATATTTCATTGCATAATTCAATTATTTTTATTTAAATGATCCACTCGTACGTTTTGCCGGTGGTAGAGCCTATAGGGAACCAAATAGGTTTTATATGAAACCTAATTGGTTCCATATAGAATTCGCCCGGGGCGGTACCACCGCCCGCAACGGTACCTAGTACCATTTCTGCCGTGTAGTAATTGTTTTTAAAGCAATTATGGTCCGGTTGGAAAGGTGTGGTTTCCGGTTACACTTCTTTAGAGGCAGAGCAACACATCTGTGACTAACTTAGAACGAGACTCCTACTAACAAGTATTAACTGGACTATTACTAACACCAACTAACAGGACTAACTATCACTAACAGTCCCCAGTCCTCATACCTACTCACGAACTGACCAACTAATGTTCTAATTAACTCTCTCAACTAATTGGACTAACCATCCCAGTCCCCAATTGAGTGTTGTTCAAAGTCAGTCACAGTTGTCATGGGCGGCAGCGGATGGGTGGTGCTGCAAGCTCGTTTGCTATCTTGTATCCATAAAAAAAAAGCTTATCGTTAAGGCAAATAGTTCTTACCATTTTAAACAACTACATAAACTTCACAGGACATTTACATACATTTTACACGCCATTGATTAATCACATCACGAAAGTAAAAGATAATTGTATACTAGTTTTTCCCGGCGACAACCTAGTGGCTATCGAACTCGCCTCTCACTCGAGCGGTCCGGGTTCAAACCCCAGCGGCACCCACCGCGACTTGTCTAAGTTATGTGCGATTTAAGAAATTAAATGTCACTTGCTGTAACGGTACATCGTGAGGAAACTTTCATGCCTGAGAGTTCTTCATAATGTTCTCAAAGGCGTGTGCAGTCTGCCAATCCGCACGGACAGCGTGCTGGACTAAGGCCTTATCCCTCCCATTCTGATTCTGAGAGGAGACCCGTGCCCAACAGTGGGACAATGATATATGTATATATAAGGGTTGTGGAGAGGTGTCCACAGTCCATTTTAGGTAACTTACAAGTAAGTACCTTGTTTGTTATAGAGATTTGATCCATATGATTGACTATTTTGGTTATAATGGCTTACACATAAGATATAGATATATACTGTGGCAGGCTTTTTTGTAAGACTATTTAAGATAAGCATTTCCATCATACATTACATATGTGTAACTCTAGCGGTTTTGGCAGCGCACGCCAGAATAGCTCACATGGTTGATTTTTTCCTACTTACTTGACACTTATCGTCATATTTTGGACAACTCACACAATATCTTTATAAATTGTAGCCTATGTGTTATTCTGATGTATAAGCTATATTATTGTAAAGTTTCATTAAAATCCATTCAGTACTTTTTACGTGAAAGAGTAACAAACATCCATCCATACTTACAAACTTTCCCCTTTATAACATTAATAGGATTTCCTAAAAGGCTTGCCGAATTTTAGTCGGTACGATTTCCGAGTGTGGTAGGTGTATTTTCAAAAATTCTTTTTCTACAGATTTTAAGTAGGTACATTCTAAGCGGTGAGAACTGACAGCCCAGTGGCTATCGAATCTGCCTCCCACTAGAGCGGTCCGGGTTCATATTCGTGCGGCATGATGTGTGCACGTTCGCTGCGACCCATGGACATCCCACCGCTGGGCACGGGTCTCCCCCACAGACACCGCTGCGGGAGGTCTAGAGGGTACTTCACCACGATGCTCCAATGCGGATTGGTGGAGGGGGTGGCCAACCCAGTGTCGAATGTGCTCAAGCCACCCGAAGGTCTTCGACAAGTCTTAACGACTGTTACCACCATTGAAAACAACCGGGACCCACGGCTTTACGTGCCCTCCGAAGCACGGTAGCGTCCATGAAATTTTGCCACTAGCGGTCACCCATCCAGAAACCGACCGCGCCTTTCGTTGCCATGAATCGACGCGAGCCATTGTGCTATGGACGCTACTTTATGTGCGATTTAAAAATTAAATATCTCCTACTGTAACGGCGGCATCGTGAAAAAACTTGCATGCCTAAGAGTTCTCAATAATTATCTAGAAGTCTGCCAATCCGCACTTGGCCAGCGTGGTGGACTTAGGCCTAGCCCCTCCCATTCCTACAGGACAGTCGTACCCCACTGTGGGACAAAGATAGGGTTGTGGTGGAGGAAAACTTACTTAAGATAGATTGGTTTTCCTACCAAGGTTTCTGTATGTAGTACATGAGCTGTGAATATCCATACTTATCCTTACTAATATTATAAATGCGAAAGTAACTCTGTCTGTCTGTCTGTTTCGCTTTCACGCCAAAACTACTGTACCGATTTAAATGAAATTTGGTACACAGATAGTCTAGAGCCTGAGAAAGGACATACTTTTTAATTGGAAAAAAGTTTTGTAAAGGGTTGAAAAGGGGGATGAAAGGTTGTATGAAAGTATTGTCATTTTCAGAACTAGAAGCATAAAATTTATATTTTAAGCTGCTGATTAGATATAACTAAATATGGCATGCATACATTATTTGTGGAGCTAAAATTAACGCGTTAAGAAGAATCTATTATTATGTCTAATACCACGCGAGCGAAGCTGCGGGCGTCCACTAGTACATGAATATAAATAAATATTAGCAGTATTTATGCGGTGAAATAATTCCACATAAACACATATTAATTTGGATAACAACAAAGGGAAATTACAAAACGGTATAGTTATGCAAAACTTTATTGGTCAAATTCAAAATCGAAAGTAACAACAGATTACAATTTATTAAATAAATTATATTATTTATTTTAGTACATAATTAACAAAAATTTTGTATAATTTAAGTACAAATTGAAAATTAAAATAATAATGTGAAATAATTTACTGTGTGAATAATTGTTTACTGCGAGGATGACTCTGTCTTGATGTAGTATTGTTGATTTTCTTTTATCTTGTCCAACGCACTCATTATACCTGAAACAAAATCGTTAAATTTGAAACAGAACTGCAATGAAACTTAGAATAGAGGAGAGATAGGCTCGGTACGCTTTTTCGGTGTAAAAGCGGTGACAGCCCAGTGGCTATCGAGCTCGCCTCTCACTCGAGCGGTCCGGGTTCAAACCCCAGCGGCACGCACCAATGACTTTTCTAAGTTATGTGCGATTTAAGAAATTGATTCACTTGCTGTAACGGTGAAGGACACATCGCGAGGAAACTTACATGCCTGAGAGTTCATCATAATGTTCTAGAAGGCATGTGAAGTCTGCCAATCCGCACGTGGCCAGCGTGGTGGACTAATCCCTCTCATTCTGAGAGGAGTCCTGTGCCAAACAGTGGGACAAAGAAAGGATTGTGATGACGCTCTTTCGGTAAAAGCAGGTCGAATGACAAAAAATTTTTTCTTCGTTTTCTTTTCTTTTCTTTTCTTTTCTTTTCTTTTCTTTTCTTTTCTTTTCTTTTCTTTTCTTTTCTTTTCTTTCCTTCTTCCTTTCTTTCCTTCTTTCTTTCTTTCTTAAAATGTAACATCCCTGCGGAAGTGACGCGAGACTTCAAAGGCGATGGCCAATGGTACTTAGAAATAATTGAATTTCCCTTTAGAGTTCAAGAAATCCTTAGATCCCTAGATTAATTCTTTGTCCGAGGTAGCTGCCAGCTCTTCGGTCTCCTGTGATGTCGACTAACCTTTTTGCTATTTCCTTAAAAAGCCTTATAGCGCTAGGACCCCACGGACCAAGGGTCTCGACACCGAATGGGACAAATCATATTCGTTGCCTAGACCCCTGTATTTGCCTACTTTAGCTTTTTCAGCCGCTTCACAAGCCGCACCAGCTCTGTTGTTGGTTCCATGTAGATGGGAAGGGGCCAGTGTGTCTAAACAGGTTGCATCCCACACCAGCACCCGGCCCATCTTCCATGGAATCAAACTCATACCATCCGGTCTCTTGCCATCGTCTCTTGCAATACCAGTCGGCTCAAGTAGACTTGGCACGTTGACGGTAGCAAGGGACCGGCGTAAGATAATATAATTGTATCAAAATGACATGTAGCTACCGTTGCCAATAAACTATGAACTATGAACTAACCCCTCCACCAATCCGCATTGAAGCAGCGTGGAGTATGCTACCTGTGCCCAGCAGTAGGATCTCTACGGGTAGCTAGAAGAGTGTATCAAAAAGGAAACTAACCTGCTTCTCCACTTTGTTGTGCGAGGAATTCCAAGCAGTCAAGGAAATCTGTAGAAAATATAATTGGTTCTGTAGAAAATATAATTGGTTCTGTAGAAAATATAATTGGTTCTGTAGAAAATATAATTGGTTCTGTAGAAAATAAAATTGGTTATGTACCGTAGAAAATTGGGCATAATAACATAACGCCCATCACGCCCGTGGGGTTAGGCAGAGGTGTGTGTACCACTTTTCATCGGATATGGTTAGATCCCACGTAATATCTTATTAAGCCTATTGCCATATACCGGGCGCAATTCAAAGCTTCGAAGCTATTGGGAATTTCTAGTTAGAAAATTCCAATAATATTTTGCCCGACCAGGACCGGACACAGGACCTCTGGCTTGGCAGTCATGCTTGTGACCACTGGATTAACGAGGCTAGGCATAATGCAAAGTAAAAAAAATTGCAAGGAATACATTATTTGTACCCACTATATGTATAGAAAGCCACTTACCACGTGGTAATTTAAAAGGTCTCGCTTTTGAATTAAAAAAAAGAAAGAAATTAATTAAATAAATATTATTAGATAGTATCGCATACTTACTGTTTTTGCCTGTACTTCTTTTCATGTAGTCAATGCTGCCTTGAACAGCTGAAAGAGAACGTTTAGTTTGAAGTCTCATGCCAGTAGGTACTTTAATAGTTCAGTTACATAGATCCACCATAAAAATGTTTTATAAGCTTACTGTTCTGGTCAGTGAGCGAAGACAACTTCTGCAGGAACAATATCATATCTGTAAATAGTAAATGACTATTAACTACAAGGTTTTGCACGCAGCTTCGTACGCAAAAAATATGGTTGTGATATTTCTTTATGCGAATGCCGTTTTAAGTTAAATTAGTTAAATGTAGAAATCTGAAATTAGATATATTTATTTTTTAAGTACATTAATTTTATTGTATTAGATTTGACGTGCCACTTTAAGAGAGCCAATTTTTATTGTTATAACGAGCATGTAGCGCCACCTATCCGCTAATATGAAAATTAGTTGGTTAGTTCGTAAGTAGGTATGAGGACTCTTGGGGAAGTGACAGTTAGTCTTATGCAGTTAGTTCAACAATTCATAATATATGCCATGCCTTATCTAGTCATATAATGAATCTATGTTTTGCCATCCGCACGCTCGATCGCTGTGCTTGTTGATACTTTTTATTACTACCCACTTTGTTTTAAGCAAATTCGCAGTACAACAAGAATAAGATACCAAAATTCGTATAATTATAATTTCTCATGTATGTGAATGTGTGATTCTTAGTGAGAATAAAGTTTCTTTAACCATAATAACTTACCATCATCATGAGCTCTTGAGCGAATTTCCGCCATTGCCTCGTAGACGGCTGGAAAGAAAATGGCCTTGAATATTTTTTTCCACCACTTTGTCCCAATTTTGGGAACGGGTCTCCTCTGAGAATGAGAGGGATTAGGCCTTTATCCACCACGCTGGCCAAGTGCGGATTGGCAGACTTCGCATGCCTACGAGAACATATGCCATGCCACGCCTACGAGATTATATTTATTTATTTAATCGTTTATTCAGAAAATAGAAACCCAACAGAAAAAATCCTACAATAGTCAATAAAATATATGATAATACTAGCTGACCGGTGAACGGTAATCTGCCATAAGAAGAAATGTCAAAGTGACGCGACACTTCACGTCAGTGAACGACGGTTAAAGTATTTGGATATTGTTTATACAAAAACTAGCTTTTACCCGCGGCTCCGCCCGCGTGGTCAAAGGGAATTAACAATGAGTTGTTTATCATACATGACAACGCCATCTATTAACAACATCCGGAACTAAATATATAGCAAATAACAAAACATCGATATCTTCCCATGAGGAAATTTTACCGCGGTAAAAAGTAGCCTACGTCACTCTGCACCCTCCTCACTATCTCCACACACAAAAACCATAATATATAATAGCTTCGTTGCGACTTGAAAGCCGGACAAACAAACAAACAAACAAACACACTTTCTCATTTCTTATATTAGTATGGATACTAAAATCGTGTAAGGTCGTTAAAAACATTTTCCAGTGGTCCAAATTGTGAATCTAAACCATTTTCGAATCCCCTTGAACACACACAAAAAATTTCATCAACATCTATCCAGCCGTTTAGGAAGAGTCCAGTGACATTCACACGTACACAAGAAATATATAGTACAGGGTGTCCCAGAATGAATGGATAATCCTTGAGCCCCGCACAGAACAGCTCTCCAGCGCTTAGAAAAAAATATCAAAAAAAAAAAATTCCAAGTGATACCCAAAATATGATTTTTTTTAGAAAAACATACGTTATTTTAGCTTCACTTCACATTAATTTACACAACTGCCACAAATTAATGATATTCTTGGCGTTTTTGGTGTCATTTTATTCCTGATAGACTATACTACTAGAAATACATCAAATAATATAAGTATCTGTGATACTTTTTTTATAAAAAAAATAAGAACTTGAATTTTTAACATGAATTTTGATACCAAAATAATTTTGACATAGTTTGAGAGTGTTTCATGTAAAAAAAAAGTATGAAAACGTAAGTGTCCAGCTATTTTAAAAACATGTGCAGTTAATACAGATTAAATAATGGTATAATACATCATTTTATCTAATACTACTACGAAGTTATTGCTATTGAGATGCAAAACGAGTAAATACGACTAAAATTAAAAAGTTAATGTCTTAATACATTTTAATAATAATAAAACATTTCAGGTGTCGCTGCGACCCATAGACGTCCCACTGCTGGGCACGGGTCTCCCCCACAGACACTGCTGCTGCGGGAGGTCCAGAGCATACTCCACCACGCTGCTCCAATGCGGATTGGTGGAGGGGTTAGTGGCCAACCCAGTGTCGAATGTTCTCAAGCCATCCGAAGGTCTTCGACAAGGCTTAACGACTGTTTCCAGCATTGAAAACAACCGGGACCGACGGCTTTACGTGCCCTCCGAAGCACGGTAGCGTCCGTGAAATTTTGCCACTAGCGCTCACCTATCCACAAACCGACCGCGCCCGTCGTTGCTTAACTCTTTCGGTCACATTGAATCGACGCGAGCCATTGGGCTATGGACGCTACATTTCAGGTGTACATTACATCAATTTTATTCACAACAGGTGTTCAAATTGTCTGCCACCGATTCTAATACACGCTCGACATCTTCTTTTATAGGCTCTACTAAGAAACCGTGCGTAGAGTCATTCATTTATTTTTGAAGCGGCCTCTTGAACACGGCTGCGTAATTCCTCATTTGAAATTGTTTTCGAGTACACTTCTTCCTTTAGACAGCCCCAGTAAAAAACATCCCGACAGTTTAAATCTGGAGATCGAGGAGGCCACAGAATAGGACCCAAACGACCAATCCATTTGTTTGGATACGTGGCATTTAAATAAGCCCGGACGTTTGTACCATAATATGCAGGGCAGCCATCATTCTGTAACCAATGGGATTCCATTACCTCCTACGAAACAGTCGTTAAGCCTTGTCGAAGACCTTCGGGTGGCTTGAGAACATTCGACACTGGGTTGGCCACTAACCCCTCCACCAATCCGCATTGGAGCAGCGTGGTGGAGTATGCTCTGGACCTCCCGCAGCAGCAGTGTCTGTGGGGGAGACCCGTGCCCAGCAGTGGGACGTCTATGGGTCGCAGCGACACCTGAATGTTTTATTATTATTAAAATGTATTAAGACATTAACTTTTTAATTTTAGTCGTATTTACTCGGTTTGCATCTCAATAGCAATAACTTCGTAGTAGTATTAGATAAAATGATGTATTATACCATTATTTAATCTGTAATAACTGCGCATGTTTTTAAAATAGCTGGACACTTACGTTTTCATACTTTTTTTTTACATGAAACACTCTCAAACTATGTCAAAATTATTTTGGTATCAAATTTCATGTTAAAAATTCAAGTTCTTATTTTTTTTATAAAAAAAGTATCACAGATACTTATATTATTTGATGTATTTCTAGTAGTATAGTCTATCAGGAATAAAATGACACCAAAAACGCCAAAAATATCATTAATTTGTGGCTGTTGTGTAAATGAATGTAAAGTGAAGCTAAAATAACGTATGTTTTTCTAAAAAAAATCATATTTTGGGTATCACTTGGAATTTTTTTTTTTTGATATTTTTTTCTAAGCGCTGGAGAGCTGTTCTGTGCGGGGCTCAAGGATTATCCATTCATTCTGGGACACCCTGTATATTAAGATGTATATTATGATAAAACTGGATTAGACCGTATTTAACTTGACCTTATTCCATATTCTCGAAGGTTATTAAGCTATCCACTACTCTTAAATAGAGTAGTATAGTAGTAGTATAGAGTAGTATAGTAGTAGTAGTAGTACTATCCACTACTCTTAAATAGAGTAGTAAATAGCTTCACTATTTGGGCCCGCTTGCAGCCTTCGAGTGTTCTGCACTATGAGGGTTCCCCACAGGCTCTACCACTACGAATCAATAAACAAGGAGCTTACTCTTCGTCCCTGTGAGTGGACACAGCAGATCCTGAACCTCCTGGAAGGTACTGGTGTTGGTAACTGCGAGAATCGCATTGGCTTTCGCGATTATGTCAAAATGCGTAAAGCTATTGCAAAGCTTGATGTCTTGGAAGATGCCTGTAAAGATGCACAAATTAAGTAATGGATATTAAGTAGTTTTCGAGTCGTTATCAACCGACTAGTCGGGTGACCGCTAGTAGCTATTTTGAGCGGTACCGTGTTGAAAGATGAGAAAAGTTAAAAAAAGGTTTCATCCACACCGAATCGACTCCTGGCCTACGATCACCGTGCGTTTCTCGCGGTCTTTTCTACGGCGAACTGGTCTTCTGTGGAATGAGCTTCCGACTGAGGTTTTCCCTTCGAGCTACGACATGGAGCGCTTCAATAAGAGTGAAACGCTCCCTTAGAGGCAGGCAACGCACCTGTGATACCCCTGGTGTCGCACGTGTCCATAGACGACGATGACCACTTACCATCAGGTGGCCCGTATGTCTGTTTGTCCGTCTTCATCATAAAAAAGGCAGTTAATAGCAGTTAATAATAGCTATGCAATGTCGAGTACTTTCAGGCGGTCGAAAAACTTCTGACTATCGGGTTGGACACTTACCCCTCCGCCAGACTGATGGAGCAGCCTGGTGGAGCATGCTCCAGGCCTTTTTATTAGTGTTTTATTTTTATTTGTGCCACAGACTGCTTCACTAAAGCCTTTACTTACTACTACCATTATTACCTACCTAAACAATTATATTATGCCGCGATGTTCAGTTGGTTAAAGCGCTCCCAGTAACGATGTGAAAGTCGTGGCAAAATTCAATGGAATTTTTTCAAGGTGTTTTTTTTATTATTTTTTTTTTTCAATATTAGATTATACCTATATGGTATGTAAGTTAAATATAGGGTACATACCATCCATTCCAAAGTTAGCCTTAGTGGTGGCCCAAGCTTCTCCGAGAGCTATTAATATAATAATAATAGTAAATTATTAATTATTTCAAGATTCAATCACATAGAAAGTTGTTAATGAAATTAAATAAAAGACGTAACCATATTTTTTAATTTATAGACGGCTATATTAATGCGAATGACTGATGGTATGGTCCAAGAGCTGGCATCAATTTTTCGGTAGGTTTTTGAGGCAAGTTGAAAACTTGTCCGACGCCTCTCCTATTATACCCCAACACGGAACTGCAGACTTGGCTGGTGAGTAGCGGGACAAAATCAACCCCCTTATAAATTTAAAAAAAAAATTTTTTATTTCCAAGCATATATTTGAGGCAATATGTAATTTTTATAAGTTGTAGTCCAATGTTTACAATATATAAAAAAAAATTTGGAAATAATTTTTTTATTTCATTTATATAGGTTTTGATTTTGTCCCGCTACTCACCAGCCAGGTCTGCAGTTCCGTGTTGGGGTATAATAGGAGAGGCGTTGGATAAGTTTTCAGCTTGCCTCAAATACCTAACGAAAAATTGGTGCCAGCTCTCCGGCTAGTATTATGAAGTCAACGGCAGTATCACGTAATGACTAATATAGTATAGATCTGCACGATAATTATTAGATATTATAATGAGAAAAAAGGCAACAATCATTTTATCTTGGATATAAAGACTACGCAAGGAGCTAATTACTTCCATGAATTTTATAGAGAACTATTGAAATGTGTAGTTTTATAGACATCTTGTTTATGGCTTCATAATTGGCGCGAGAATGATGACTGATGAGTGATGACACAACATTGTACAAAAAGGTTTAGTAATCTTCTAAAAAACAGCGCCATCTATGGTAAGTTAAGTTATAGGTACCTCATAGATGGCGCTAATTGTACATATACCTTTTTCAATTTTTGCATTGCACACTCGGTAAAAAAATTAATTACTTACTAGTTCTTCCTGATCCCTTTACAAGTTTTTTGAATACTTCCACAAGATCTAGACCAGTTTTATTTTTCAGTTCGTCCATTAAATCCAACGTGGTCACTAAAATGATTTTACATTTGTAGACATAAAATAATATTATATCTATGTATATCAATAATATGAAAGTTCGGCAAATGTTATCAAATCCAATCAATGTTTATTTTATTATTTATTTGATTACACAAACATACCATTACTTAAATTAAATTAAAACATCATTAAATCATGTTCTTGCAATTACAAATAAACACGTCACGCCTAAATATTTCAATAAACTTAATTTAAAAAAATACTTAATTAAAATTAAAAATTACAGTAACATTTAAAATAATAAAATACCCAATAACAAATTCTAATTTTAGATAAAAATAATACCTATTTAATAAAATAAACATTAGAAACTTACTGTTGCGCGTAGTTAAACTTCTAATATCAGCGCACGCGTCCACTATATTGTCCTGATTGGTGGCCTCGAGGAGGGAAGACAGATATTTCAAAGGGTTGTCATTCTTGCTGAGGAGTTTTACCCTTTCAAAAATGTTGATGATGTCTGCGGGAAGAAATAATGGTTGTCTGTAAAGTCGGTTAACGGACGATCATTACGTGATAAGGTCATAAGAAATATTATTAGAAATTGTAGCATTGATTTACAAAACTTAAACTAGATGGCGCTGTTTTTGTTTTTGGCCGCCTTTTTCTGAATCACGCTATCAACTGTACTGTGTAAAATACATTAATATCGCAGTACAAAATCGAATAAAATCGAATGAATACGCTTGGCGTAACACTTGGCGATACGTTTGGCGGTACGGGTGGCGTAACGTTTGGCGGTACGGGAGGATGACATTACACTTTTTTTCGTATGTCTACACAACGCCTACGCGTTCATCGATTTATAAGACGTTATCACGTCAAATATAAACTCGTTTAAACTAACACGATAATACATTAACTTCAGCATTACCACAGTAAAAATATAATACTTAGTACTAGCAGTTGCCCGCGATTTCGGCCGCGTTAAATCGTTTTCCGCGCCGAATTACCACTACCATCAAGGGATGGTTAAAATATAATAAATAAGCATAGATTTTATCAACGGCAAGCTGCCCCAAAGATTGCCACTTATCAATATCTAGCTTCACCCGCAGTCATTCCGATCATAATCCGGGATAGTTTAACCATTAAATAAATTATACTGTAATTTTTTTTTTAAAAGCTTTTACAATTTTTTTTTTATTTTCGTGCATTGTCATCGGAACTAAATATGTATGCCGAATTTCAGCTCGATAGCTTTATTGGAAGTGGGTGAAATATTGATTGCAAGATTCCAGGACATGCATGAATGAATACATACTCGTACATACGAGTGAAGTTAAAAAAAAGCTTTTAAAAAGGCGACAACATAAGTCTATCGATGCTACGGAGTTTTCTGCCTATGCGACAAAGTTTTCTGCCTATAAGCATAGGTTGTTTGTTTGGGTTGTATGGTTTTGTTCATGATTTTTGATAATAGAATATAAGGCTATTTAATATATCGCTTACCGAGTTGGAAGGCTGTATATAACCTGTCGTTTGCAGAGGCCAAGTCTTGAGTCTTGGTAAGTTGGTACAGCTGATTGATGATGTACACCAGTGCTAAAGAACACGCGAAAGAATCAGGAATCTATAAGCTTCTACCCACCGAATAAAGGTCTGATTGGGGTCGAAATTAAATCATGCACATCACCAACGTCTAAATAACATTATTAAAGTAAACAGTTCATTTAATATGTCGCTGTCGCTGCAACCCATAGACGTCCCTGCTGGGCATGGGTCTCCCCCACATACGGGAGGTCTAGTGCATACTCCACCACGCTGCTCCAATGCGGATTGGTGGAGGGGTTAGTGGCCAACCCAGTGTCGAATGTTCTCAAGCCACCCGAAGGTCTTCGACAAGGCTTAACGACTGTTTCCAGCATAGAAAACAACCGGGACGACGGCTTTATTTAATACTAGTGGACGCCCGCAGCTTCGCTCGCGTGGAATTAGACATTCACTAACTTCAAAAGCAAATTTTCATACTAACTTTGCACCCCCGTTTTACCCCCCTAGGGGGCGAATTTTCAATAATCCTTTCTTAGTGCTCCCCTACGTTATAAAAGGAACCCCTGTGCAAAATTTCAAGTTTCTAACCCTTATAGTTTAGACCCCGCGTTGATATGTCAGTCAGTCAGTCAGTCAGTCAGTCAGTCAGTCAGTCAGTCAGTCAGTCAGTCACCTTCTCCTTTTATATATATTGATGTACAATTATTATATTGCGGCTTTATCGCTGGAAAGCAATCTCTTCCAGGCAACCTATACAGGGTGAAAGTTAATAAGTGAAATAAATAATAAATGTATAAAATATGTAAAGGATAGGTATATGAAGCGGTGACAGCCAGGTTCAAACCCAAGCGGTACGCACCAATGACTTTTCAAACTTATGTGCGATTTAAGAAAATATATGTCACTTGCTATAACGGTGAAGGACACGTCGTGAGGGAACCTGCATGTTTGAGAGTTTATCATAATGTTCTCGAAGTCATGTGAATTCTGCCAATCCACACTAGCCCAGCGTGATGGACTAAGGCTTAATCCCTCCTCTCCTTCTAAGAGTGGGACAATGAAAGGGTTGTGATGAAATAAATTAAGGATTTTTGACCTGACAGTCTCTGGTCAGGTCAGGCAAGTCCTGGGTTTTGGAGACAGCGTGAGGTTAAGGAGACAGCGTGAGGAATGGGTAACGGTAGGGAGTTTCATGGTCTGCTGGTGGTGATGTTGAAGAGTTTGTGGTAGAAGGAACTAGAGTTGGATGGAGTTCTTAAGGCGAGGGTTTGAGAGAAGCGAAGGAATCGGTCATTGGTTTGGTGGCTACTGAATTTTTGTTTTAGGCAAGGAAGAGTTCCTATCCTAGGAAGAATTAAACAATATACGGTAGAGTTGATAATATAGGACTAGTACTTATTAAAGCTCGGTTGAGATGAGACTTACATTTTTGTCCACTACTTTTTTGAAGACTTTCGACAGCGTCACCAAGTTCTGTAACAAAAAACATGTTATGATTTGTCTCCGCTTGACAGAGCTGCAATTCGGCCTCTCGCTCGAGAGGGTCCGTGTTCGAATCCAAGCGACACACACGCGAATTGTGGTTCATACAATTGGATGTCACTTGCTATAAATAACAGCAGAGCCCAGCTGTACAGCGGTTAACTATCCTCTCACTCAAGGTGTGTGGGTTCAAATCCAAGGAAGCGCCAGTATGCCTTTACTAAGTTATGTGCGATTAAGAAATTAAATGTCACCTGCTTTAACGGTAAAGGAAAACCTGCATGTTGTGGTTGTGATGGAAAATAAAAACTACAATACATAAGCCATCAGTTCTACTGTTGGACATGGGGTGAGGGAGGCTAGCATACTCCACCATGCTGCTGCAAAGCGGATTGGTGGGGTTAAGCCGATACTGATCGAATGTTCTCCTAAAGGTCTTCGACAAGGCTTAACTACTGTTCTACATTTGAAAATCACCGCACTGCCTGGAAGCATCCATGAAATCTTGCGCCTAGCCGTCACCCATCACCGATCGCACCCGATTTTGCTTAAGTCGATCACGTTTCAACTGATCTGCTGTGTCAAGAAATCTCGTAGGCACGTGGAGTCTGTCAATCCGGTGAAAAGTGCCCAACTGTGGGACAGTTAAAGGGTTGGTGTGGTGTTGGTGAATTAGAATGACAACTTACGTTCTTTCTTCGTAATGTCTTTAATTAAAATAATGCAATCGTCAAATGATTCCTTTTGAAGAAGTTTTCTCAATGCGCAGATTGCTTCTTCAGAATCTGAAAAAGATAATCAAGGTGGATCTATTAACATACTATTATTAAAAAAGAAAAATTTGGATTTATAAATAACACATAAACGTAATATCATGCCACAGACAGACAGACCCTTCCTCCTCTTGCGCGGCGCTGTAGACGCTCTTACGCTGAGGGAATACGGAGTAGGGGAGATCCCCTCTATCCGGGCAATTGCTCCAGGGGTAAGCCCCGTCGGTGACTTCCCCGCTGTTGAGCGTGGGAGAGAGAGAGATATATATATATCATGCCATATTTCCTCGAAGGGGTAGGCATAGGTGTATACACCCACTTTTCACCAGTTATGTTTAGGTCCCATGCAATAGGTGGTGAGCCTATTGCCATACGCCGGGCACAAATCCAGACTCCGAGCTGCTACCGAGTATATCAAGATATATAAACCCAATAGTTGTTGCTCGACCCTTTAATCGAACCCAGGACCTGGGTGGAAGGTAGACCTTCGCAGTGGCTTGGTGCGACAACTACCGACGATATATCTAAAAATAAACTTCGAGACTTAAATACATACCATCAACTTCCATGGCTGCAGTCAGTGCATTCATTGTGGCTGAAACATCTAAAATGAAATATATTTATACTCGCTGCAACCCATGGACGTCCCACTGCTGGGCACGGGTCTCCCCCACAGACACTGCTGCGGGAGGTCTAGAGCATACTCCACCACGCTGCTCTAATGCGGATTGGTGAATGGGTTAATGGTCAACCCAGTGTCGAATGTTCTCAAGCCACCCGAAGGTCTTCGACAAGGCTTAACGACTGTTTCCAACATTGAAAACAACCGAGACCGACTGCTTTACGTGCCCTCCGAAGCACGGTAGCGTCCATGAAATTTTGCCACTAGTTGTCACCCATCCACAAACCGACCGCGCCCTTCGTTGCTTAACTCTTTTGATCACATTGAATCGACGCGAGCCATTGGGCTATGGACGCTGTTTATATTATCTTGTACTATTGCAGAGTTAAGCAACTACGGGCGCGGTCTGGTTGTAGATGGGTGACCACTAGTGGCAGAATTTCATTTCGGCTACGGAGGACACGTTAAGCCGCCGGTCCCGGTTGTTTGCTATAGTGGAAACAATCGCTAAGCCTTTTCGAAGACCTTCGGGTGGCCTGAGAACATTCGATACTGGGTTGGCCACTGACTCTATGGGTTGCAGCATATTAATATGTTGTATTATTGACAATATTCATTATATATGTTTTTAACTGGCAAAGTTTAAACAATTTTTATTCAGGTTTTTACATCACTAATTAATTCTAATAATTTTTTGTCGGTTGATATATGTAGTTTAATTTATAAATGTACCCACAATAGCAAAATGGTTGTTATTTACACATGACTTATTTCGGTTACTGTGCAAAATTTTATACTTATTTGTGACAAAATTGTTCCTTTAATTGCTTATAAAACATATTTTTGATTTGTTTTTCAGTTTTGTAAGTATTGTTACTAAATATTTATCAATATGTACCTATTATATATTATAATAAATATTATTCTGGGCCCAGAATGCTACCTTTGGTACGCCAAAATGTTATTTTTTACATTTTACACGAATTTTTAGAGTAAATTTAACAAATGATATTTTAAATTACTATAACATAACATAACATCACATCACGCCTGTATTTCCGCAAGGGGGTAGGCAGAGGGGATAGTAATGTTCCCAATCTATATATATAAAAGGAGAAGGTGACTGACTGACTGACTGACTGACTGACTGACTGACTGACTGACTGACTGACTGACATATCAACGCAGGGCCTAAACTATAAGGGCTAGAAACTTGAAATTTTGCACAGGGGTTCCTTTTATAACGTAGGGGAGCACTAAGAAAGGATTTTTTAAAATTCACCCCCTAAGGGGGTAAAACGGGGGTGCAAAGTTAGTATGAAACTTTGCCGTTTTTGATGTTATTCGAATGAAATTCAGTACCTATGAAGGTTTTTTATTGAGTTTCGAAAATCATCTCTTATGGGGGGTAAAAGGGGTAAAGGGGGGTAAGGGGGGGAAAGGGGGAAAGTTAAAATTTTGCACAGGGGTTCTTTTTATAACGTAGGTGAGCACTAAGAAAGGATTTTTGAAAATTCACCCCCTAAGGGGGTAAAACGGGGGTGCAAAGTTAATAGCAAAGCAACAAAACTGCCGTTTTGGAAGTCAAGTGGGCAACCCGAACGCGGGCAGACGTCGTTAATGGGTCTAATTCTACGCGAGCGAAGCTGCGGGCGTCCACTATCTATCTATATATAGAAAAAGAGAAGGTGACTGACTGACATATCAACGCAGGGCCTAAACTATAAGGGGTAGAAACTTGAAATTTCGTACAGGTGTTCCTTTTATAACGTAGAGGAGCACTAAGAAAGGATTTTTGAAAATTCATCCCCTAAGGGGGTAAAACGGGGGTGCAAAGTTAGTATGAAACTTTGCCGTTTTTGAAGTCATGTGGGCAACCTGAACGCGGGCAGACGTCAATTCTACGCGAGCGAAGCTGCGGGCGTCCACTAGTACAAACATAAATGTTCCAAACGTAATAGGCCCAAACTCCGAGCTAGAGCTGGTTATTTCAAGTTAGCAAAACCCATTAAGTACTTTGCCCGACCCGGGAATTGAACCGAGGACCGCTAGCAGTCACGCTTGCGATAGTTGCGACCACTATATTGTCGATATTTTTATAAAAATTATTTTTATAAAAAAAATAAGTAGATTGATTGGTCCTCACCATCTTCCGATTTCAGTTGAGGGTAAGTATTATTGATGTCAGCTGGTCCGGTGTTGGCTGTAAAGATAAGATATTTCCAGCACTTTTTCTTCACTTTTCACCCTTTCCTTGTCCCACTGTTGGGCTCGGGTCTCCTCTTGGAATGGGAGGGATTAGGCCTTTGTCCACTAACCCCTCCCATTCCGAGATATATATTTTTAACGAGTATGTCAATTAACAATAATTTACATTCTCGATAATACATATTGTCCTGACTAGTTACCTACTTATGACCTAATGAACCGTCTATAGTGAATTTTACAATAATTGACATATAAATATTGATTTACAATAAATATCCTAAAAATACTAAATATTTTAGATTTGTTTTGCCTAATATGAAAATCCCGGCGATGGTTGTCACCCTAACAATGAAATACTACAGTTAGTGGTCCAAACGGTTTTCTTAGGGATAACCATTGACTTTAAGGTGCAGTTGGGCGTCCACATCAATTTATTATTTAACAAATTAAGTTCTGCTGCTTACTCTGTCAAAAAGATCAGACAGATCGCTGATATAACAACGGCTCGGCTCGTTTATTTTAGCTACTTTAACAGCATCATGTCTTATGGAATCTTACTGTGGGGTAGTGCTGCCGACATTGATACCATCTTTATTTTACAAAAACGAGCCTTAAGGGCCTACAAAAGCGTGATACCCTGCGAGAACTGTCTATAAATATTAACTGTCCCATGCCAATATATTTATGAAAATATTATGTAAGTACTAAAAAAAATTTGTTTTTTTTTGACAAAAAAAAACAGTGTAACTACTACATAACTTTAGTACAAGAAATAAGGATAAATTAAAAAAAAATTAAAACTAAGTAAAGTATCAAAATCTTTTATGTGGAACTGTGTTCGCTTCTACAATAAAATACCCGGAAATATTACTTATCTCTCAGAGAATAAATTTAAATCTTCCACTAAAGAAAACCTCCTTAAAAGAGCTTTATATGTATAAAATAAATGACTACTTAAACGATAAAAACGTTTGGTGCTATATATCTCCAGCTCCACTTGTTCAATAATAATGTACCGTGATCAAATTATAAAATTGTAAATTTTGAAAAGAGTAACTACCGAGTTTAACGCCGTGTTCTTCACGGTAGCATCAAATTTGTGAGCCGGAGGTAGTTAAAAAAATGTTATGACGTTCATTAAGCGTATACAAATAACATAATAAAGAAAAATAAATGTATCTGAACCTAAATGAATAAATGAAAATATATAAGTAATGTATACTTACTAGGGGTGGGATTCGCCGCCGCAAAATATACCTAAAATAAATATTTATTATGATTCATTAAAGGTATTCACTCTGTAGCACACATCACTTATCATGAATACCTAATATATTTTAGCTCCGATCCATATACGTCCCACTGCTGGGCACGGATCTCCCCACAGACACAGCTGCGGGAGGTCTAGAGCATACTCCACCACGCTGCTAAAATGCGGATTGGTGGAGGGATAAGAGGCAAACCCAGAGTCGAATGTTCTCAAGCCACCCGAAGGTCTTCGACAAGGCTTAACGACTGTTTCCACCATTAAAAACTACCGGGACCGACGGCTTAACATGCCGTCCGAAGCACAGTAGTAGCGTCCATAAAATTTTGCAACTAGCTGTCATCTACCCATCAACAAACCGACCGCCGTTGCTTAACTCTTTCGATCACATTGAAACGATTCGATCGATCTAATTATAATCAAGTAATAAAATTAACAAACAAAATAAATAATTATCAATAATAAAGAATCAACTCAAACATGACTCAATTCTCACTCAACAGAATTAAATAAAAATTAAGTTATAAAAAAATTTATTCAATTTACATTAATTAAAAATATAAATATATCAACCCGTAAACGCCCCACTGCTGGGCACGGGTCTCCCACAGCAAATCTGCGGGAGGTCTAGAGCATCCTCCAACACGCTGCTCCAATGTGTATCTACCAGTGGACACATTTTTTAAATTTAAATAAAAATACTTACGACAATGAGACCCAAACAGACTCTGGAGAGACTCATGGTGTTGCGTATTCAGGTGAAGCCTGTGGAGTGAACCGTGGTGGAAGATACCGTAAGGTGTACCATACCTCTGCAGCTTCGATCCCCTATTTATAGCGTCTGTGATCTGAGACTTTGCACTTGTACAAATGTCTGTGATCTGAGACTATGCACTTGTACAAATGTAAAGTAAAACTGTCTTTTGCCCGCAGCTTCGCCGACGGAAAAAACTCATAATCCATCCGAAAGAAAATTTTATTTCCGATCCACAGATATTTCAGATTTAGAATCTTTACGAGTATTGATAGTAGACAAACAGACTTCCCTGCTTGGGCGTACAATCACATTTATAAAATGTTGTAACTAATATTCTTAATAATAATCTATTCTATACACTACTATAATCTATTCTATTACTAATATTGTTAATAATAATCTATTCATAATATTATAACTAATTGTATATTGTATGCATTATTTCAGCCATTCCATCAGCTTAGAAGTTCGTCAAGTTTAACTTTAAAATTTAATATGTTGTAAACACGTCGTACAAAATAGTATAGTACTTAGCTCTATTTATAGATTTTAAAAAGGCATTCGATACATTTGAACATGAATGCTTGTTGCAGGCCATGGACGAATGTGGAATAAAAGGCCCAGTGAAAAACTAGTTCAAAAATCACTAAAAAAATCTAAATATTGTTGTACGTGTAAACATAGTGGATAGTAGGATGGGAAGAGTTCAATTTAGTGTACCAACTGGCTCTGTGTTTGGTGTACCGACTGGCTCTGTGTTTGGTGTACCGACTGGCTCTGTGTTTGGTGTACCGACTGGCTCTGTGTTTGGTGTACCGACTGGCTCTGTGTTTGGTGTACCGACTGGCTCTGTGTTTGGTGTACCGACTGGCTCAATGTGTTTGGTCCGATCAGATATAATAATATATTGCATGTCAATTGTTATTAAGAACTGTAGAATATACATGTATGCCGACGACACCTGCCTCGTGTACAGTGAATAATTTAATAAAATGGTCCCATGACAAAGTTATTATCATAAACTAGAATAAAATCAAATTTATGGTAATATCAACACCCTATAACTGACATAACGTGCTTCGGAGGGCACGTAAAGCCGTCGGTCCCGGTTGTTTTCAATGCTGGAAACAACGTTAAGTCGTTAAGCCTCGTCGAAGACCTTCGGGTGGCTTGAGAACATTCGACACTTGGTTGGCCACTTACCCCTCCACCAATCCGCATTAGAGCAGCGTGGTGGAGTATGCTCTAGACCTCCCGCAGAGTGTCTGTGGGGGAGACCTGTGCCCAGCAGTGGTACGTCTATGGGTCGCAGCGATAACCGACATATAAAAACTGCAAATGTAGTTCTCATAGGTCACAATGAAACCGTAGATATACTATGAAAACGTAACCAAATCACAACTAAATATTACGGAAACATTACTTGTCATTGTGACCATAGTTTTAAGTACCTACCATTTAATATAAAAGTGAAACTTGAGGAACTGTTTTTGTTACTGACAAACTGGCCTACAGTTTGGCAATTTTTACATATTATCAGTAATTCTGTAACTCTTTTGAGATTCATAAAAAAAATGTGCGTGCGTACAAAGTACACATGTCAGAAATGAAACTTCTTTGGCTAAATATTCAAATATACCTACACAAAAAAAGTATAAATATAAATATTCATTTGAAAGTCTTGTTGTTTTATTACAAAACTTAAGTTATGTTAGTCTTTATAAGTTTTAATTTCAATTTAATTTTCATTTATTGCCATATACACTTACAATAAATATCCAGTCACATTAAAAATAGCAAACCAGGACCAGATGTCACCTGTTATTTGACTCATACGGTTTTATTTTGCTCTGACAGTGACGCAGGGCAGAGATACTGTACTTCGTGGATAGAGAGAGTATTCGGAGTCAGAATAGTGGGTTGTTTTATGTTAGCACCGCACGGTATCTCTAATTGACGATTCCGTTTAGCGATCTTTTATCTGTATTTTGTCTTATTTAGTCTGCCGTATCTTTGGTTTTGTATATGTATTTTACTCGTATTTAGTCTGTGGTGGAGCTTTGGATTTGTACTGTGCTACGTTCGCTCTATCTCATGCTGCGTGACGCATTATTGCGTCAGATCAATTATGGTTTAAGAACTTTATTATTTCTCATAAAGAATTAACAATAATTCATTTGACTATCACATGCACGTCATCCCTAGTGAATAGATAGTTTTGTTGTTATCCAGGATGTGCTAACTTGCATCATATCTAACCCTATGATTTGCTACATCGTAATCCTAGTTAAGTTATAGTGGTGACAGCCCAGTGGCTATCGAACTCGCCTCTCACTTGAGCGGTCCGTGTTCAAACCCAAGTGGCACGCACCAATGACTTTTATAAGTAATGTGCAATTTAAGAAATTAAATGTCACTTACTATAACGGTGAAGGACACATCGTGGGGAAACCTGCATGCCTGAGACTTCTTCATAATGTTCTCGAAGGCATGTGAAGTCTGCCAATCCGCAGTTGGCCAGCGTGGTGGACTAAGGCCTAATCCCTCCCATCCTGAGAGGAGACCCGTGCGCAACAGTGGGACAAAAGAAAGGGTTGTGATGATGATAATGATGAATCCTAGTTAAAACATTGAAATATTAAACATTTAAAACATTCCTAGATTGCGCCAATGGACCTGTCATTATCACTCACTTATCACACACGTAGTTTTTTGACAGTTAAGAGACGGACAGACCGATTTGTTTTGTGTTATATACAATGTATTGTTCATTTAATATACATATTGGTCTTTATGTAAAGATAACATTTCCATTACAAAATCGACTTCCGTATATTCCAATACTGTTTGAAGAACGGATATGAATATGTAACGCTGAAAAGCTTTGTCTTGTACTGTTTTTCTTGTAATTTTCGTAACTAATTATTTAAATTATTAAAATTTATGCAATTCTCGATGGCAGCGTGTATCTTTACACGAACCATTTCGAGCCACTTAACCACACTCTTACTCAAGAATTTGTATATAATATTTTATGTTTTTATACCTAAAGACTTGCAATTTTCGATTTCTAGTAACACTCCCGAAACCAGGAACAAAATTTCATAATCATAATCATAATAATTTATTGCATAATGATTATTATTCTGCTCATTATTAATATATTATTATTATCATCTTACAATTTACATAATTCGATGAATTTATTTTACTCCAACATAAGAAGCTCGTCCTGGGAAGATTGACGAGCTTATATGAATAATAAAATCTGTAGACATACCAATACAATATTTTACTAACCGAAACAGGGATTAAAACTGAAGACGAAGATAATTCAAAACAAGTAACTGAACTTTTACACTATTAAAACCACAGAATATATATCAGAGTCGGTGGAGTAACCATCTTTTTACGCAACAATGTAACACAATTTAAGTTAAAAAAAAATTAATTCATGGTAATAACTACCTATGGATTATAAAAAACCTTAAATAGGCATTGGAGTAATATACAAACCCGGGGACTCAAACAAAAATGACTTTCTACTAGATTTTAAAGATATACAATGGGCGGACTTAATGCCTTATGGCGTTTTCTACCAGTCAACCCCAATTTGTGATATTAAAATGGGGTGAGGTGATAAAGAGAACCGAATCGCTGTGATTGCATAACACAAAGTAGGTATGGAGCCCACTCAGATGAATAAAAAAAGGTATTCATCTGAGGGAGCCCAATACAATATTGAAAACTCTCCATACGCTTGGTCAGAAAGAAAGAAAGAAAGAAATAAAGAAAGAATGAAAGAAAGAATGAAAGAAAGAATGAAAAAAAAAATGAAAGAAAGAGAGAAAGAAAGAAAATATATTTATTAAACCACTTCACTACAGCCAAATGAACTTAATTATAAACAATGATTACTTACACAATTATTTTTAATGGTGCAGCAGTGATGTGACTAAAAGGGTCAGCACTCAGCGTATGCTGTTGGCTCCATAGGAAACCAGTAGCGCTGATTTTCAGTGCTGCCCGAGTTCACGTAGTTCGGTTTAGCGGGCAACCCATGAATTGTTACCTATTATTGCATTTGTAATTGGTACATAGTTTGACTAAAGTGACTACAAAAAAAAATAAGATTAAAGTAAGTGCTTAAATGTAGATACATATTTAACAAAAACTGATTTAATTTTGGCACCGCTCTAAGTAATACTACTATCCAAGTCAAATGTTTGTGAACCGGATAGGCACAATGAAACTTAGACATAGAAACTAGAAACTTAGTAGAAACTTCCTCTATTTGCGACAGAAAATGATCTGGCCAAAAATTCAAATGTTATGCGTCATGTCAATTATTATCACAGAGTACATCTATACTATAATAAATCTGAAGAGCAACTTTTTCTGTACATTGATTTTTTTTTCAAAATTTCAATTCAGGGGCATTATAATAACGCTTTAGAACTCATAAATGTAATTTTTGGAAATATTGTCTGTCTGTCTGTCTGTCTGTCTGTCCGGGCATCACAAGAAAACCCGCGGATGGATTAGGGTGTAACTTGGTAAAGTTATTACTCATAGTCCTGGTTAACATATAGGCTATTTTTATCCTCAGAAAATAAAGAGGTTCCCATGGGATATAGATCGAAAGTTTGTATGGACTTTTTTTTAAATCTTAACCATTTCATTTCAAATTTGCAACAAATATTCCTTACAAAAATTAAAAGAATACGTTTTTACCAGTTTTTTTGTACAATGTAAATAAAAGAAAAAAACCACGAAATAATGTAAATATTTTCAATTTTACAAAACACGCGTTTGGAATAATCGTTTGTATTTTCGTATCGTATTTGATTATTATTAGAAGAAGATATTATTTACTTACTCCAAAACAAATTCAGCATTTACTAATTTTCGCCCTAGAAATGGTAAAAAAAGGAGTAATGACTTCAGTAAGGTTTGCACGGATTCTATACAGTCCTCACGTGAAAATGAAAACCTATCAACTGATTGATAAAAAATTTTAGTAAGTTTAATGAATTAGTTGTTTAGTCTAATAAATTAAATTAGCCAATCTCATATAATCCATAAAACCGAAGAAAGCATTTTCAACCATCAAACTATTCACTAATTTTCACTATATGGCACTTTGATTTTTCCTTACGATTTTGTCGATAACTGAATATTACATGTGATTCACACCAAAATTTTACTCGATCGATACCTGTTTGGAAACTAAAATAAGTTGAATTTTTATATTCCGACATTCTTTTCAGTTTTAATATAGTTTTTATATAGAAAACAAATATGCCTTCACGAAAACAAACAAGCCTTTCTCAAAATTCTAGAGATGCTAAAAGAAAGAGACTTCAAAGGTCTCAAGAGACAGAGGAAGAGCTTGAGCTGCGTTTAAATGCTGATTAATAATAAATAAAATAATGAAATGCTGATTCATAATAAATAAAATAATTAAATGATGATTAATGCTAATACGTGATGCTGAAACTCATTCTCAGCGTGATTTTCGAGTAACATAATGATAGGGAGCGTCAATCCACGTCCCGCGCTTCTGAAACTATTTTCCAGCGTGAAACGGCGCGACATGTACAAAATTATTAAAGCAGAATTTCCTGATACAGCCAGTAATGATAACTTACTATACGACATTGTCAAAACCAATATGGTTCACGGTCCTTGCGGAACATTAACCAAATCTCCTTGTGGTGGTGGTGTCATACAAGGTGGCATTATACAGGGTTACATGGGCGGTGCACAAAAATGTATCCAAAACCGGTAACAGATAGTACATTGATAGGAGAAGATGGATATCTAAAGTACCGCCGTCGCTCGCCTATCCACGATGGGTTTACCGCTGCAGTAAGGATGCGTGACCATCAAGTTACTGTGGACAATAGATGGGTTGTTCCTTACTCTCTGGTATTGACTAAAACTTTTAATGCCCATATAAATGTGGAAGTTGCAATAGCGTAGAAAGCATCAAATAAATATGCAAGTATATAAACAAGGGAAGTGACCAAACCACTTTTGCGCTAAGTAATGACTGGGATAAAGTTTGTCGGTTTCAATCTGGGCGTTAAATTAGTTCTTATGAAGCTGTGTGGCGTATATTATGTTTTCGTATTCATGAACGATATCCACCAGTCGTACATTTGGATGTGCATGTTCTTATGTGGGAGGGAGGGAGGTGCTTTATGCATGAAAGCATACAACATCATACACCTTAGTCGCGGATTGTTGCAAAGTAAATACTTTTGCATAACATAACATCTCGCCTGTATTTCCCCGAAGTGGAATAGTAACCACTCTTATCAACATTTATGTATGGGTCCCATGTAATTGGTGGTAAGCCTATTTCCATATACCGGGCACATTGATCGATGCTTAATTATCGAGTAAAAATCAAACAAATTTTTTTTTGTCAATTTTACGAGATTTTCCGAGATAAAAGTACCCTAGCCCTAAGCCACTCTCAGGCCGTATACTATGATATCCGAAAAATCACATTGATCCATCATTTCGTTGAGGAGGAGAAGAAGGAAAATCCAACAGGCACACTCTCTCATTGATATTTTAGTAAGGATTTGTACTCTACATCCAGTTTCTATTTTGGAACTACACTATTTCTCTTTTGTATTTCGTGTCGCGTTCTTTGCAAATTAAAACCCGATTTCTACGCGGACAGAGTCGCGGGTACTGCTAGTGCCCATATAAATGTGGAAGTTGCAATAGCGTAGAAAGCATCAAATAAATATGCAAGTATATAAACAAGGGAAGTGACCAAACCACTTTTGCGCTAAGTAATGACTGGGATAAAGTTTGTCGGTTTCAATCTGGGCGTTAAATTAGTTCTTATGAAGCTGTGTGGCGTATATTATGTTTTCGTATTCATGAACGATATCCACCAGTCGTACATTTGGATGTGCATGTTCTTATGTGGGAGGGAGGGAGGTGCTTTATGCATGAAAGCATACAACATCATACACCTTAGTCGCGGATTGTTGCAAAGTAAATACTGTTACGTGCTAAGGGTTCGAAGGATTTGGAGAGAAAGACCTGCTGACTCAATGAAGACTTTATTCACTAGCACTAACACAAAGCACTAAGTCCAAACACTAAACACTAGGTCCAACACAAAGCACTAGGTCCAAACACTAAACACTAGGTCCAACACAAAGCACTAGGTCCAAACACTAAGCACTAACGATGTCCTAGGTCGTAAGCCAAGTCGTAGGTTTCACTTGTATCACTCCGGTATCACTAGTTTTCACTTCGAAATCGCCTCGAAAGTAGCTCGAACTGAACTGAACTCGCGGCGCTCCCCGCGACTATTTATACGTGCCGTCGCGAGTACTAGACGATTCTGGAAAGATACCGCGTGTTCCCGAACACGCGAGAATACAGGCCCACTAACGCCATCTAGTATCGAGTCGGGATATCACGTTGTCTATGCGTTCACTGAGTGGTTCCACCAGCGGCGCTAGATGGCGCTAGCTTCCCTGTGCCTTCGTAACACCACTCCCCTCTTAGCGATGCTCGTCCCGAGCATCGTTGTTACTGCCATGGTAACGCGCCAGACGGTCTATGTGTACCACTTTGAATGCTCCTCTTGGTTGCTTTTGAATCCTATAAGTCACATCATTCAGTCGGGTAACCACTTTGTATGGACCGTCCCACTTGGTCTGCAACTTTGGAGATTTTCCTTTCCGGCGAGTTGGGTTATGCAGCCACACCAGTGACCCTTCCTCGAAGCCGCTCGTGTTCGATTTCCGGTCGTATCTGGTTTTCATGCCCTCACTTGACTGTAACCCATTTTCCCGTACCAAGGCGTGTATATAGCGCATTTTTTTCCTTAAATTGCAAACATAGTCTTGTACGGTCTCTGGTCCCTCCGGTGACCCTCCTGTCAATAGATCTACTGGTATTCGTAGTTCTCTACCGTAATTGACATACGCCGGGGTAGCTTTAATGCTCTCATGCTCGGCGGTTCGGTACGACAGAAGGAAGAGTGGTATATACTTGTCCCAATCCTTTTGTTTGTCGTCTACCACTTTTGCCAAATGCCTCTCCAGAGTCTGGTTAAACCTCTCAACCATTCCATCAGACTGTGGATGGTACGCGGTGGTCCTCGTCTTATGCATGCCCAAAATTTTGCACACTTCCTGGAATACTTGCGATTCGAAGTTCCTGCCCTGATCAGAATGGATTTCTAGAGGCACACCAAAGCGACATATCACTTCTTCGACTAACTTAGAAGCGACTGTTGTAGCTTCTTGGTTTGGTATGGCGAACACTTCGGGCCATTTGGTGAAGTAGTCCATGACGACCATAAAATACTTGTTTCCCGATTCCGTTACAGGAAATGGCCCAGCTACGTCAACTGCTATTCGTTCCCACGGTGCACCGACGTTATACAACCGCAGGTTCCCACGGCTCCTGGTCTGTGGTCCTTTTACAGCAGCGCAGGTAGTACATTTGCGGCACCAATCCTGTACATCATCTCGACAATGCAACCAGTAGAATCGTTCTCGCACTTTTGTTAACGTCCTCTTGACACCTAGATGACCTCCTGATACGCCATCATGTATTTCACGGAGAACATCTGGTACTCTCGTTCTTGGGACAATTATCTGAAGATGGAACTCCCTGCCGTTAGTCTTCTCCCATTTCCGGTAGAGTATTCCTTTTTGAAGTATCAGACTGTCCCATTGCGCCCAGTACGCCTTAGTGACAGCGCCAGTGGGTGCAACCTCGCTCCAGATTGGTTTTACGTCACCCCGTTTCTTCCATGTGATGATGTGCCGAAGGTCTTCATCTCTTTCTTGAGCCTCCCTCATAGCATCGTTCTCCCAGAGACCCAAAGGACCTGTTCTCGTTAATTTTAATGTTACTTCATGAGATTCCTGCTTAACACAATGTTTGCAGTCTTCCGAACACGGCCTTCGTGAGAGTGCGTCAGCATTCCCATGCGTCTTTCCGCTGCGGTGTTCCGTCTCGAAGTCATACTCCTGGAGTTGTTCAATCCATCGAGCTACTTGACCTTCTGGGTTCTTGAATTGCAGTAGCCACTTCAAGGCTGCATGATCAGTTCGCAGTAGAAACGGTCTGCCGATGAGATATTTGTTGAAATGTTGTAGCGTCTTTACAACCGCCAAGAGTTCTCTTCTTGTCACACAGTAGTTTCTCTCTGGCCTGGATAAATATTTGCTGAAATATGCAATAACAACTTCTCTTTCACCCTGTTTTTGAGATAACACCCCTCCGATGGCCGTGTTGCTTGCATCCGTGTCGACTATAAACCGACCTTCAGTTTGTGGATACCCCAGGATTGGTGTTTCACATAGATGTTTCTTCAGTTTCCGAAAAGAATCTTCACAAGTCTCATCCCAACTAAATTGTCGTTTTTCTTCTGTCAGCCGATGTAATGGCTTAGCTATCTCTGAGAATCCCTGAACAAAACGCCTGTAGTATGAGCATAGGCCGAGGAATGCCCGCACTTCGGTTTTGTCCTTAGGGGTAGGCCATTTTTGAACTGCTTCCAGTTTCTCCGGGTCCGTCTGGATTCCATCGCTGGAGATAACATGGCCGAGATAATTGACCTTACTCCTGAATAAACGACACTTTTTCGGGTTTAACTTTAATTTGGCTCCCTCTATTTTTGCGAAAACTCGCTCCAAGTTTCGCAAATGGTCCTCGAAGTCACGGCCGACAATGATGACGTCATCTAAGTAGACTAAGCAAGCCTCTCCAACTAAGCCTGCCAGTACACACTCCATGAGCCGCTCAAATGTGGCAGGTGCGTTGCACAATCCGAAGGGCATGACGTTAAATTGCCATAAACCTTTTCCGGTCGAGAAAGCTGTCTTCTCCTTGTCCTTTGGATGAATTTCCACCTGCCAGTATCCAGATTTCAGGTCTAGGGTCGAGAACCATTTCATGCCACTCAAGGTATCCAAAGTGTCGTCGATTCGAGGTAACGGGTAACTGTCCTTCTTAGTGACATCATTGAGACGCCTATAGTCCACACAAAATCTCGTGCTACCATCTTTCTTATTCACTAATACAACAGGTGAGCACCACGGACTTGCAGACGGTTCAATGATCTTATTCTTTCTCATGTCCTCCAAAAGGCCTTCAACTTCTTTTTCCTTTGCGATTGGTATTCGTCTTGCTCGTTGACGAATTGGTCTCTCGCTTCCGGTATCTATCCTGTGCTGAACCATCGACGTTCTTCCAAGGTCACCTTCTTGACTGGAGAAGATATTCGCGTAGCGTTGTAAAAACTTCTTTGCTTTCATGCTCTGCGAATAAGTCAGGTTACTCTTGCAGTCATCGAGTAGCTCAGTCACTAATCCATAGTTGTTGCTGCATGTCTTGGTTGGTGTGTCTTCGATCAACACGCATTTGTTTGACTTTTTCTTTCCCTGATCCCGGGCAGGAGACGAAGCCCTTTGCTTCTTCAGCTCCTCTATTTGTTTCTCGATCCTTTTCATCCTTGCCATCTGGGCCTCCTTTTGCGGGCAGTTGAGCTGAAGATGGCCCCTCTCGCCACACTTGTAGCACATGACTCCATATCTTTTCTTCGTAGGAGCCTTAACCTCCTTGACTTCCTCAGAGACCTCGCGGATCTTATGGGTCTGCCGTATGTCATGGCGAACAGCCTCGACCTCCAAAGCATGCGCCAATGCTTCCTTTAGCGAGGTATGGTGACGAAGCCTCACTGCAGCTCTGACCTCCAGGTCTTTGATTCCATCGACAAATGCTTGAACAATATTCGTGTCCACCATCTTGGTGCCGGCTCCTGGGTGTGCCTTCCTGACGAGTTTTTCTATTTCCAACGCCCATTGCTGTAGTCCTTCTCCTGAGCGTTGGACTCTGTCACCATCCGTTGGCAGTAGCAACAATCTGGAATTGCTGACGATAAGCGTTCCAAGAAGTAGTGCCGTCGTATGGTGGCACTTTCACTCTTGGTCCTTGCGCTACTACGGTAGTTCCACTAGACATCGCAACTCCCGTGGTTTCAAGGCGCACTACTTTCTTCTGTAGTTCAGAGAGGCCGGTTTTCACATTTTCAACATCCAATCCTAACCCGGTAACTCGTTCTTCCACTGCGTCGAAATCTTTTCGAAGCTTAATCACAGTGTCACTAACATCATTTATAGCCCCAAGCACTTTTTCTTGGAGGTCTCTTTGTTGCTCTTGTAAAGCGCCGAGCTTGCGCTCTTGTGACTCCTGCAAAGCACCGAGCTTGCGTTCTTGTGACTCTTGCAAAGCACCGAGCTTGTGTTCTTGTGCCTCTTGCAAAGCACCGAGCTTGCGTTCTTGTGACTCTTGCAAAGCACCGAGCTTGCGTTCTTGTGACTCTTGTAAAGCACCGAGCTTGCGATCTTGTGATTCCTTCATTTCCCGAATTAATACAAACAAACTCCCTAATTGAAGAGGGGCTGTAGAAGCTTCGGTGTCACTGGTGGGCGTGGCCTGTTCAGTGGGCGGGGCCTGGTAGGCGGGGCCACTGGGCGGGGCTTGGCCCACAGTGAGCGGAGCTTGGTCCCCAGTTGTGGCCTCCGCAGCTCGTTGTGCCCTTGTCCTGGCGCCCTCCTGTAAGTCCTCTCTCGGAGTCAATGGCATCTCCAAATCCCACTTCTGACACCAGTTGTTACGTGCTAAGGGTTCGAAGGATTTGGAGAGAAAGACCTGCTGACTCAATGAAGACTTTATTCACTAGCACTAACACAAAGCACTAAGTCCAAACACTAAACACTAGGTCCAACACAAAGCACTAGGTCCAAACACTAAACACTAGGTCCAACACAAAGCACTAGGTCCAAACACTAAGCACTAACGATGTCCTAGGTCGTAAGCCAAGTCGTAGGTTTCACTTGTATCACTCCGGTATCACTAGTTTTCACTTCGAAATCGCCTCGAAAGTAGCTCGAACTGAACTGAACTCGCGGCGCTCCCCGCGACTATTTATACGTGCCGTCGCGAGTACTAGACGATTCTGGAAAGATACCGCGTGTTCCCGAACACGCGAGAATACAGGCCCACTAACGCCATCTAGTATCGAGTCGGGATATCACGTTGTCTATGCGTTCACTGAGTGGTTCCACCAGCGGCGCTAGATGGCGCTAGCTTCCCTGTGCCTTCGTAACAATACTTTTGCATAACATAACATCTCGCCTGTATTTCCCCGAAGTGGAATAGTAACCACTCTTATCAACATTTATGTATGGGTCCCATGTAATTAGAGGTAAGCCTATTTCCATATACCGGGCACATTGATCGATGCTTAAGACGCTGTAGACCCGCCGAGACCGCGTTTGCTAGTTTTTTGAATCCATGGGAAACATAAAAAACAGTGATTAAAAATTCTAAAAATAATATATGTCTTATTTAAGAATCTGTCGAACATCCAGTCGGGTTCAGTAACACAATTAGATTAACTTTACTCGATATAAAAAAATCCCAAAGTTACCCCTTTTTCTAATGTTTAATCTATCTTATCAGCTACAAAACAAACGTTTAATTTTTATTTTTATATGAATGAAAAGATAGTAAGATTGTCTAGATCTAGTCGTAGATTTTATCTAGATAAAATGATTAAAATAATTACTATGTTGAAATATCTATCAAATGCGCGAGAAATCCAGGCAGCCCAATCGCGAGTCATACTTCAGTCGCGCGTCGGCGCTCTTAGACGGTGGACCTGTGTCAGTTTTTTCCGCGCAATCATATATTTGATCCGTCAAATGCAGCTCATAGCTCATGTCAATAAAATGCCACAGTAAAAGTAAAACAGTAGTTGGTAGGTGGTAGAGCCTATAGGGAACCAAATAGGTTTTATATGAAAACTAATTGGTTCCATATAGAGTTCGCCCGGGGCAGTACCACCGCCCGCCACGGTACCTAGTACCATTTCTGCCGTGTAATAATTGTTTTTAAAGCAATTATGGTCCGGTTGGAAAGGTGTGGTTTCCGGTTACACTTCTTTAGAGGCGACCATCTTAGTCCTCAAGGGTACAGTCACAGTTGTCATGGGCGGCAGTGGAAGGGTGGTGCTGCAAGCTCGTTTGCTATCCTGTATCCATTAAAAAAAAATTGTGTGTACTTATGTACACGCGTTAGAATTTATACTTCTTTGTATAACCTTTGCAAGAACAACCTGCACTGTCGATGTCTTATTTCAATCACCATGACATTGACGTGGTCACAAGAAGAACAACTGAAAATAAATAATTTTCGAGGTGGAAACTAGGCTATACAAGGTATTTAATACATTGAAAGTTTTATTATAACGCATTAACTATCTAGTTAAATAAAGTTTATTTAAATATCACAAAAAATCACCGGAATGAGCCCGCAGACTTTGACAATTGAAAGTGTACACTGTCAAACCATTTTTTGACAATGTTGACTATAGCTAAATTTTTTACACTTTATTACTTCAATTCTTAATTTATTATATAGTTGACGTTTTGATTTCTTTTTTTTATCTTTCTTGTTTCCAATATAGTGCATTCTCACGTATTCATATTTTTCAATCACAGCTTTCAGAAAACTTACTCTGTGGTTAAATATGGCTGGTTACTCTAGAGAATGTTGATGGATTTCTTTAAAAATATTAATGTTTATGAAACCTAACAACATCTCCAGGAATTCTAGAATAAATTAATTGTATTATACTAAAAATCCAAATCAAACTAAACATATTTAAATCTATACATATATAAAAGAAAGTCGTGTTAGTTACACTATTTATAACTGAAAACGGCTGAACCGATTTGGCTGAAAATTTGTGGGGAGGTAGCTTAGAACCAGGATACTTTTTATCACGTTCCGTTTGATTTTTTTTTATGTCAGTTGAAAATTTGACAAATTGAATTTTTGAAGTCGACAGGTGTGTTTGTTTCGAGTTTCTATAGGCTAATAATTGAGCCGATATTATCATTAACAATACCATACTGCGACCAAGACGGTCAAATCTTTACTGACAAAGACGCAATGTAAATAGGATTCGAAACATTGCGAATCAAAGGACTGAAGAAGAACAACAAATTGTTCTTGAAGAGCGCTTGTTGTAGTATGGCTCAACAAGTTCTCAATCACAGTGGATTAAGTTTCCACAATGTGCCCAAGAAGTAAACTCTATTAAAAGAAGGTGAGAAATGGCATTCTGCTTAGCAAGATACCTTGTTACGACGCAATTATTGGACAATGTAACGTCAATTCTAATTTCAAACGCAATTGTATTCAAGAGTATGAAACCAAATAACACTCAAGATGTGATTGGAATCACATTGATGTTGGACAATAATTGATGTTGTTTTCAAGAGAAAGAGTCCTGATCTGGCACCGTATGACTTATTTTGTTTCGTATAATAAATTTCCTATTTAATCCTATCCTATATTATATTTCTCTAAAATAAAAATCTGCTGAAAGGGATACAGTTTTTATCGCTGGAAGACGCGCTAACAGCGTTCGAGAAGGCAGTGGAAGGGGTGTCTGCGGCGACTGGAAAAAATGTTTCGAAAATTGGTTCAGACCCATGAAACTTTGTAAAGAGGATGGTGGAGGGTTCTTTGAAAAGATTTAATTAAAATATTTTATCCATAGAAGTTAGTTTTTTAGTTTCTCTAAACTTTCTTTGTGTTCCACGTACATAAATAAATAAATATTTATGAACAATCCCACCACGTTAACCTAGTCCCGTGGTAAGCTCGTAAGAACTTGTAATACGGGTATCAGATAACGGAAATAAATGTAAGAAATTTTATATTACAGAAACAAATGTCTTGTCCAAGGCGGGATTCGAACCCGGGAACCCTTCCTTGGGTGTCGGCCGTCAAACATACAATATAATAAAATAAAGGTATACAATATTAAGATTAAGAATATTAGATATTATAAAATTGTACCATTTGAAGTAAATACACTTTTTTACAAATAAATATTTTTGCATTTGTATTATCTTTCCTTCTGTTAGAATACTGTAGTCATATTGATATCACTGTACTGTGACATCTGTGTTACGGCCGCCTGCCGAACTTTTGGCGTGTAACACATTGACAGCTCCCCGCGGATTGCCCCGCACCTCACCCCCTCAAATCGGCTCGAACGCCGGAATATAGGGCCTTAATTATCGAGTAAAAATCAAACAAATTTTTTTTTGTCAATTTTACGAGATTTTCCGAGATAAAAGTACCCTAGCCCTAAGCCACTCTCAGGCCGTATACTACGATATCCGAAAAATCACATTGATCCATCATTTCGTTGAGGAGGAGAAGAAGGAAAATCCAACAGGCACACTCTCTCATTGATATTTTAGTAAGGATTTGTACTCTACATCCAGTTTCTATTTTGGAACTACACTATTTCTCTTTTGTATTTCGTGTCGCGTTCTTTGCAAATTAAAACCCGATTTCTACGCGGACAGAGTCGCGGGTACTGCTAGTTTATTATTATATTTATTCACTTCGTGTTTGTTTGCGCGTGTGGATATGTTCTTTGGCTGTTTTCGTTTTTTCGGTTCTTTTTCCAACGACTTTGGCTTGCTCACGGACTCTGGCGGATTCTGCATTAACGAACTGACTTGGCGCTCGATATTGGTTATCGATATGAACAACTGCATCAATTGTAATGTGGTTACAAATATAGATATAGAATAGAATTTTACACATAGTCACATAGACAATAAAATCGAAATTAAGGGTAGTTGAAGTTAATATTTTTCCCGAATAAACAAGACTAATTTGGTAGGTACTTGTAACGTGTGGACCCAACAATGTATGAAAAATGGTCTGTCTCCTTTGTAATGAAACCGTAAATGTTTTGTCCCCTATATCCCCATATATTTATTTTTATTTTTCATCATTATGGGTTGTTACTCGTATGTGTGTGTGTTATGGGTTGTTGATAAACGACCATCTGGAAAACGCGAATGCAACCATGTATCAATAAATGGTCCATAAAAAATAATAAAATAATTGATGTTTTTTAATTATATTTGCTGTCATGATAAAAATAAAATCAAAAATATGCTAATTTATTTCCCCTAAGGCGGAACAAAGTTCAACGGGAGATATACTTATTTAAAAAAAATTACAAAAGAGTAATTGAAATAAAAGTTCATTATAATAATAATATTCAAACTTTCTTTATGATTTTATTTTTCTAGTAACCTGACGCAAATAGGGTTTGTGTGTGTATTATAATTATAATTAATTATTTTGATTTTTTTATAAATTATTATATGTATTATAATTAATTAGGTATTTTGATTTTTTTTATAAAATACCCGTTTGAAGCCAGGGCGGACCACTAGTTAGGTTTATAATTGCTGTTACGGTGAAGGACACTTCTTCATAATGTTCTCGAAGGCATGTGAAGTCTCCCAATCCGCACTTGGCCAGTGGTGGACTAAGGCCTAATCCCTCCCATTCTGAGAGGAGACCCGTGCCCAACGAAAGGGTTGTGATGATGATGATGATTAATTTATAAATACAATTTATGTTGACGGATACCACAGTACCGTCGAGTGCCTATGTTATCACTTAAAAACATTAATATTGTGCAAATATAAAGGTCAACTGTTATCTCACATAAATAATAACTATAAAAACAAAAAGTACTTCCAAAATAGACTTAGTTGTAACACAGTGCGCCAAACAACAAATCGATTAAACTAGAACCAACTGACAAACCACAAATTAATGAACTGATTCAAAATAAAAGGAAAGCCAAGGCATGACTTTAAATGTTTTTGAAAAAACCGAAAAAACAAACAATTTTGAGTTCAAAATAGTTATTAAAATGCTCCTAAATTGAAATTTTGTGAACACAATGAACAGACAAAGTTCCCCTACAGATTTTTTGTGACATAGATGCATTTAATGCTAATTCGTGTTTATCATGATGTCATTGCAATCGGTTCCGAAAACATTCCATCGTTGTATATAAAACATTGTACCCGGTTAGATGAGCTCATATTTTTCTGTGGCTTGGCTAACAGTGATAATTATTGATTGAAAACTAGAAATTAATATGAATATTAGCATATTAATATGTACGTTTTGGGTCATTCTGAGTGCGGAGTATTCGTGTTCGGAGGAGCAGCCGGAAGTTCGCCTCATCAAAGCGCGTGTTGATAGCCGGCTTGGCGGGGGTAAGTCCGCAGTTGAGGTGCTGGTGTGACGCTTCGGACTCGCTGGCCTGGTCGAGTCGCATCGCGCGGTCCCGTGATGCTCCTCCACCGCAGCCGACACCTTTGCAGCTTGGGCGCCTTCTTCCGTTTCATCTCCTCGATATAGTGAGCCTATAGGGAACCAAACAGGTTTTATATGAAAGCTAATTGGTTCCATATAGAGTTCTCCCGGGGCAGTACCACCGCCCGCCACGGTACCTAGTACCATTTCTGCCGTGTAATAATTGTTTTTAAAGCAATTGTGGTCCGGTCGGAAAGGTGTGGATTCCGGTTACACTTCTTTAGAGGCGACCATCTTAGTCCTCAAGGGTAGCAACACATCTGTGACTGACTTAGAACGAGACTCCTACTAACAAGTACTAACTGGACTATCACTAACACCAACTAACAGGACTAACGATCACTAACAGTCCCCAGTCCTCATACCTACTAACGAACTGACCAACTAATGTTCTAATTAACTCTCTCAACTAATTGGACTAACCATCCCAGTCCATAATTGAGTGTTGTTCAAAGTCAGTCACAGTTGTCATGGGCGGCAGCGGATGGGTGGTGCTGCAAGCTCGTTTGCTATCTTTTATCCATAAAAAAAATAAAAAAAATAGTGAGGCAGTGGTTCCCGCCGTCAAGGACGACACGAACACGACCCTCATTTGTGGCCCGTGGTGTCTCTGTTCTTTCACTGTAACACCTGTTTTGTTGGGTCATCCATTGGCACTCACATCACATTGCAGTAGGAGAGCTGGCACCAATTTTTCGGTAGGTATTTGAGGCAAGCTGAAAACTTGAGTTAGCCCCGCTACTCACCAGCCAGGTCTGCAGTTCCGTGTTGGGGTATAATAGGAGAGGCGTTGGACAAGTTTTCAGCTTGCCTCAAATACCTACCGAAAAATTGATGCCTAGTTCGTAGTGTAATTGTTAACCCTTTTAATCTCATTCATATGTCACTACAAGATTGTATGCAAACATTAGAATATTCACTCCGAATTATTTGTTTATACCACAGAGTAATTGATATATTATATACTGAATGAAAGCATAGAGTTAAAGTAACTAAGTACGTACCTAGGTACTGACTGTTTATATATACGTACGTGTACGTACACTCTATCGGCGGTCAGCATTACCTCTGGTTCCTCTAAGTATCTTTTAATCGTGCAACTGTCACTATTCATCCACCACAAATGTGTGTGTGATAAACAATTCATTGTTAATTCCCTTTGACCACGCGGGCGGAGCCGCGGGTAAAAGTATTTGATATAAGGCAAAGCTCCCTGTCGGATTAGGTTATATTGAAGAGCGGCTTGGCTTAGAACTTAGAATAGTGATTCCCTTGTAAACTGAAAGTGAGAAATCAATATGAAACTGAGCGTATTATTAAAAGCTTTTATTTAACTTCACTCGTATGAATTCATTCATTCATGTAAGTATGTCCTGGAATCTTGCAATCAATATTTCACCCACTTCCACTGAAGCTATCGAGCTGAAATTTGGCACACATATTTGGTTCCGATGACAATGCATGAAAATAAAAAAAAAGTTTTAAAAACCTTTTTTTTTTAAAAAATTGTTTTAACGGTATAATTATTAATATGTACAGGTTGGGCCGTGCTGAGTGCGGCGTATTCGGGTTCGGGGGAGCAGCCGGGCGGCGCGCCGGACGATCTTCTCTACAATGAATTGGGTAAATTGCTGACGAAACATATGTCCGCACACACACACACACACGCGCACACACACACACACACACACACACACACACACACACACACACACACACACACACACACACACACACACACTCACGCACGCACGCAAGCAGACATGCAACCCAATGAAAGAGTGAAGTTTTATTGTTGAGAAAGCTCCTGTTGTCATTTTTTGTATTTCTTACCATTATGACCAACTTATACCTAATGACAAATAAAACATTTGAATCTAAATCCTGTGCCTAGTAAGTTAGTGCCTGTCTTCTACGAGCGACGTGGCTTGCCCATTGCGACTTCAGTTCGCTTATCTTAGTTCGTCTACGGATTTCATCATTGCGAATCCGGTCTCGTATCGAAATACCGAGCATTGCTCTCTCCATGGCGCGCCGAGCGACTGAACTGACCTAGCGACCAAGGCAGGCCGACGGCACCAGAACACGTCCTGTGTCGTAAGTCTGCACGAGCATTGCGCATGCCCGGTCGCTTTCTTCTTCTCACTTCTTGACGTAGTTTTGTTGTGTCGTAACTTCCCGAGTGGGTGGAATCTGCGATTGTTCTCCTTCTCAAAGTTGGCCGCTGCAGAGACGCCGCCGCCACCGAGGCTTCGCCACAATCCAAGGATTCTCGGCCTTCTGTACACCCTGTCGCTATGACAGGTTTCCCGCCAGCTCTTAGCAGGTCTGTTGTGGGCGCGTCATCACCCGGTGCCCAGTCGTTCTGGAGGTGTTTGAGAGCCCCCCTTATTTCGTTCAGGCTGACGTCTGGGATGTAAGGGGTAAGCTGTGTAACACCTTTTTTTCCCACTTAAATTAAAACTTACTTTTTGACAAAATGTACACTTTCTTTTCATACAAAAGGACCTCGATGAAAGGTATTGAGGTTCCATAAACGTATTTCATCCCGTTTTGCTTCCATTTAAATAAACTTAGCTGTTATTCATCGTAAATACACTTAATTAATTACAATAAATTTATGAAATCAAAACAAATAAACAAATGATTCAATGACAAGGGCGTTTGACGCTGACGTTTCCGCGAAGTATCGACAGATCTACGAAACTATCGGCTGGTGGGCGTTCCGTTTCACACTAGTGGGTCGTGTTGTTTATGGTTCTTTAAAGTTTCAGGTTTGGTAGTGGCTAAAGAATATTGTATTTTGTCTTTTAGGTGTCTGGAGTAATGTATTTAGCTTATTTAACTCATAATAATAATGTTTAGGCTTGATATCTAAAATATTTAATTCTTTTTCTTTCGATGTTATTGACCATAAATATTGCCAAGTTGTAAGTGCGAGACGGAACGGTTTTAAGGTTCGTTCTGAAAGCAGTAGTTTTTGTGTCTGTTGTTGTCAGTCTGAGTTATTTCGTTTAAATAATACTTTATTTAGTAAAACGCTAATTCATTGTGTATTAATTTATTGGAATTAGGTAATTTGGAATCTTTTGCGCTGTTTGGTGTCTAGTGTGTTAATTCTTCGGTTGTCAGGAAATTTGCCTATATTCATGTACGAGTCTGTATGTGTGTTTTCGGACGCAGCCCGGAATCTGTCGATTGTTTGATGAGAACCCCGATCCGGTCCGTGGAGAAGGAGAAGTGAATTGTAGTCAGGGGTGTGGTGAAGAGGCCATTTTGGGAGCGGCCGTGCCACAAACTAATAAGGGATACTACGTGGCCGTGCGCGCCCGCGCACGCCGCGGCCCCCTGTCTGTCTGTCTGTCTGGAGTGTCTGTTCTGTCTGTCTGCTGTTGGAGCCATATCCAAGTGGCCCAAAAGTTACTGCTTCGGTGAGTAGTGTGGATAAATAGTGGGTTTCTGATTAAATTCCGGTTATGTGCGTAAATCGTAGCTAATTCGCTCAGATTTTTTATTCATCTGAGCTAATTCGGTGAATCTTTTCAGGATGTGTTCTGGAGATTGTCTGTCCACGCGGTTGCGTGTGGAATGCGCTGTCTGTTTCTGCTTCGGTGAGTTTATTCAATCCATTGTTAGGTTGAAACAGTGTTTTTCGTGAATTCTCGTGATGTTAATTCGAACGTTCTACACAGGGTCCCGTGTGTGATCGGCACCTGTTTGGCATCATGGCGTTCTGTGGGCTGTCGGGCGATCTTGCCCACTCCTCCCTAATAAGGTATGCATTTAACTCGTTTATTGGTAGCTGTGGGAATTAAATCCACTTACTGTGTGACTTAGTGAGGTTCTGTCTGTAGGGTGGTTACCACGTGGTTGCCTGCCCACGTGCCACCGTGGTTGACCCCGCGCTCTGCGCGCTAGTGGCCGCCCACTGTTGGGCCTCCGCCCACTTTTGGGCATCCGCATGCCGAAGGCTTTCCTTACCTCGTGATGAGTTATTACTCTAATTATTTGCTTGTATAGCCTGCCTAGTTAGTGTTTAGTATAGGATGTGCTCTGTATTTACCTAGAAACTATACCCAGTATGTAGTAGTAGTATATATACCTAGTATCTATTGTTTCTAAAGTAGGAAAGCCCTGTAAGCCTTATAGGGTAGTGATTTAGTGTGATTCTGTAAGGCTGTGGTTCTGTAGGCTGTAGTTATTTTGATGTTTACCCAACCGAGCCCTGTATATCGAACGGGTATTCCGGTTACTTTTAATTACTTAACTCTGGTTAGTCTCTAGGCTGTTACTTTAGTTTTAACTTTATTTGTAGAATAGCCTCTGCCGGAGGACTGTGTTTACTGTTGTGTAAGACCTGCTTCTGTAATCGTAGGAGGAGTTTTATGGAGGGAAGAGTTTCTGAAGAGGAGTTTGATGGAGGGACGAGTTTTCTGGAGTGGAGTTTTGGAGGGAGAGGAGTTTTGTGGAGGGAGGAGTTTCTGGAGGAGAGGAGTTCTTGGAGGGAAGAGTTTTTGGGGCTGGAGAGGAGTTTTATGAAGGGAAGAGTTTTGTTGGAGGGAAGAGGCTGGGGAGGCTCCGGATTCTTCGCGCCTCTCCCTATTGCTAACTTAGACACCTAATTTAGATTTAACTTATTAGACGCTAATTTAATTAAGATACTTTGATGTAAGACAACTTAAAGTAATTACTGGACTGACAGGTCAGAGTAGGGATATCAGTGGGGCCCGGTCCGAACGGACCCCTCTGACAAATACCTAGGCAAGTGAGCAGCCAAGCACACCAACAGGCCCTGTTTTTCTTTTCTTTATGTTTAACTTAAAAACAAATTTAAATTATTGAAGTTAAGTGGATAGAAAAAAATAAATGAAGTTAAGTGGATAGAACTCAACTGTGTTTCTATTTCACCCCCACTATTCCTGTTACAGCTGGAGCTGGGGCCGCGAGGAGGTGTTTGCTATGCTATACACACACACACACACACACACACACACACACACACACACACACACACACACACACACACACAAAATCTTATACACAGGCACAAGCATGGTACGCACCTGTTTCAAAGATTTGTGTTAGTTAAAGTAGTTTTAGATATGTAGTAGTTTAAATCGTAAATCGTATAGCTGTTAAGAAGCAAAGAATTAAAATATGTACTCGTAATAGTTTCTAGTAAATATATGTAATTATACTTGTACGTCAACTTGCCCGAGGTACCCATTGCAAGCAGGTCGCCCTGAAAATCAGCGGTTGTTGGTTTGCCACGGCCATTTGCTGAGGGCGTCCAAATTTTCATCCCTTTAAATTTATTAATTGTATCTGTGTATTTTAGTCTAATTGTTGATGAAAATAAAAAAAAAATCTTTCTTTCTTTATTCTTTCTATAGAAGGTCATTCTCAATTTCTAAATGCGAAGATTCGGTACACCACTAAATATACAAAGGTTACGTATTTAAGTAACAATTTTTATTTCAATAACTGGTGTGACCCTTATCAATTAATCTGAGCACCCGCTTAGTTGTGTTCCTGTGCTGTGAAGTATTTTTGACGTGCGGTGCACTCCGGCAGGCTCGTCGTCGGAGCGGTTCGGGAGAGGCGGCAACGGCCGCGACGGGCGCGACGGCCAAACGGGGGGCGGCGCGGGGGGCGATGGGGAGGCGGGGCAGCCGGGCGGCGGCAATGGGGGCAGGGGGGGTCAGGGGGGTGTAGGGGGAGGCAAAGGGGGTAGGGGAGGCGATGGGGGTTGCGGAGGTGGCAACGGGGGCCCCGGCGGTGACGGGGGTGTAGGTAGAGGCAATGGGGGTGCGGGAGGTAATGGAGGTTCCAGAGGTGGCAACGGGGGCCACGGCGGTGCCGGGGGTGTAGGGGGAGGCAATGGGGGTAGGGGAGGCGATGGGGGTTCGTACGGAATGGGGGCTGACGGCGGTGACGGGGGCGTCGGGGGTGGTAATGGAGGTGCGGGAGGCAATGGTGGCTACGGGGGTCGCAGGGGAGGCCGGGGGGGCAAGGGAGGCGTTGGGGGCGGCAAGGACGGCCCTAATGGCGCGGACGGGCCGAGGTAGGCGCGGTACCGAACCGCATATTATTTAGCAAAATTTCGGGAGTTTCATTTAGAGTTACACATGCAAACAGCCACCCTTATTTAAAAGTCAGACTTTTTATTTAGAGCCCGCAGCTTCGCTCGCGTTGATTTAGTCAATAAGTCTTTAGTTGTATGTTTATTGAAGTGAAACTTCTTTAGGCGCATGAGGGTAAAATTTTTACGGATGAAGCGGATGTGACGCATCATTGTGTCACGCAGCATGCAACGTTCGTGACGAAGAAGAGGATGGGCGATTAAAACCGATTGAGAAAGAGTGAGAAAGGGCGAGCGTAGCATGAAGCAGACTTATAAAGACTAACATAACTTAAGTTTTGTAATAAAACAACAAGACTTTCAAATGAATATTTATATTTATTCTTTTTTTGTGTATATTTGAATATTTCGCCAAAGAAGATTCACTTCTGACATGTGTACTTTGTACGCATGCACTTTTTTTTTAAGTTATACCTTATTCTTTTTAAGTGTTCGTTTTATTTGCTACTAACATTTTCTAACAATATTTATAAGCCTGTTCTACTAACCCACTGACATTATATGGGCTGCAAAATTGTAATTGCCAGAAATAAAAGTTTATTAGGTAATATTATTATTATGACTTATTCATAAAGACCTTAACTACGTCACCGAATACTTGCTTACACTGCAGGCTATGTCAGCAAGCGTCTATGGTCGTCTACTGATTTCGTCATTCCTGATTTAATTTGGACGCGCAGCGAAATACTGTAATGCCCACCGTTGGCCGTTGGCTACAACCCATAGACGTCCCACTGCTGGGCACGGGTTCCCCCACAGACTGCTGCGGGAGCATACTCCACCACGCTGCCCCAATGCGGATTGGTGGAGGGGTTAGTGGAAAACCCATTGTCGAATGTTCTCAAGCCACCTGAAGGTCTTTGACAAGGCTTAACGATTGTTTTATTGTAGTAGGGATGTAAAGTTGACCCTATTTAAGACATATTGTTAAACTTTTTAAAAGCTTTTATTTAACTTCACTCGTATGTATTCATTCATGTAAGTATGTATGTCCTGGAATCTTGCAATCAATATTTCACCCACTTCCACTGAAGCTATCGAGCTGAAATTTGGCACACATGTTAGGTTCCGATGACAATGCATGAAAATAAAAAATAAAAGTTATAAAAGCTTTTTAAAAAAAATTTTTTTTTAGAGTATAATTATTACACCTGAAGTCTGTGGATTCGGTATACGAGAAAGCCCTTCAACGTCCTGCGTGTCCAATACAATAACGCATTCAGGGCGCTGATGGGGCTGCTGCGCCGCTGCATTATTATTATTACTTTTTATTAAAATTTTGCTCTCTCGAAGAGGTGAAATGTTGCACGGGCCGAAGCCAAGTTATTGCTTATATTTCTAACGAAAGGAACTTTCTTACTATTCTACGCGTATTTAAAATGGTTGCTTTTTAGAAAAGTGTGACTATTGATGGATTTATGTCGAGCATATTAGAGCTGGTGTTCATTATTATTATTATTTACTATTGAAAACACGTAGCGTCCATAGCCCAATGGCTCGCTTCGATTCAATGTGATCGAAAATGTTAAGCAACGACGGGCGCGGTCGGTTTGTGGATGGGTGACCGCTAGTGGCAAAATTTCATGGACGCTACCGTGCTTCGGAGGGCACGTAAAGCCGTCGGTCCCGGTTGTTTTCAATGGTGGAAACAGTCGTTAAGCCTTGTCGAAGACCTTCGGGTGGCTTGAGAACATTCGACACTGGGTTGGCCACTAACCCCTCCACCAATCCGCATTGGAGCAGCGTGGTGGAGTATGCTCTAGACCTCCCGCAGAAGTGTTTGTGGGGGAGACCCGTGCCCAGCAGTGGGACGTCTATGGGTCGCAGCGATTGAAAACAACCGGGACCGACGGCTTAACCCATGAAACTATGCTACTAGCGGTCACCCATCCACAAACCGACCGCACCATCGTTGCTTAACTCTGTCGATTGGGCTATGGACGCTACAACCAGCTGACACGCGTAGCGTGTGTGGACTATGACAAAGTCTTTGATACTGTCGAGATCTGGACGGTGTTCGCGTCCCTGATGCGGAAGACTTTAGGTACATCGAGGTGTTGAAGTGTTCTGGGTGTTACGATTAAAGACAAAGTTGGAAATGAACTTAATAGAGGTACATTCAAAGTAGCAAAAATCTATATATATAAAAGGAGAAGGTGATTGACTGACTGACTGACTGACTGACTGACATATCAACGCAGGGCCTAAACTATAAGGGCTAGAAACTTGAAATTTTGCACAGGGGTTCCTTTTATAACGTAGGGAAGCACTAAGAAAGGATTTTTGAAAATTCACCCCCTAAGGGGGTAAAACGGGGGTGCTAAGTTGATATGAAACTTTGCCGTTTTTGATGTTATTCGAATGAAATTCAGTACTTTTGAAGGGTTTTTTATTGAGTTTCGAAAATCATCTCTTAAGGGGGGTAAAAGGGGGGTGCAAAGTTAGTAGGTATAAAAGTTTTTCGTATATGTATACCTACATTATTTCAATGAAATTTTGTATTTAGGTTATGTTACGTCTAATTCCACGCGAGCGAAGCTGCGGGCGTCCACTAGTCACTGATAAAATTACTGAAAGCCATTTACGCTGGTATGGACATGTAATGCGTCGTGGATCCGACCACGTGACCAGGAAATTTGTGGAATATCTGGACATGGAACAACCTAAGAGAGAACCAACTGGTGGTCAACCTACCACCAACTTCTTGGATGGGAGCAGTACTGAGGGACATGAAGACAATGTTCCTCAGCTCCTTCCCCGACCCCAAAAGTATAGAAAATAGGTAGAAGAGGAAGAAGAAGAGGCGTTGAAGTATAGCTTATAATTAAAATATACAAAAAAAGAGTAACTTCCGAGTTTCTTGCCGTGTTCTTCTCGGTAGCATCAACTTTGTGAACCGGCGGTAGATAAAAAATGTTATGACGTTCATTAAGCGTATACAAAATACCATATAATGAAAAATAAATGAATCTGAAATCTGAATCTGAAATGTTGTATTTCAGATTCAGATTTCAGATTCATTTATTACAACACACATGAATTTGAATTTTTAAAAGAGTACCGAGAGTTTTGACTTGATAACGTCTTATAAATGGCCCGGTGGCGCAATCGGTAGAGACCCTGTCTGTTGCGCCAGAGGTCGTGGGTTCGAATCCCACTCAGGACAAATATTCGTGTGACGAACACTTGTATTTGTTCTGTGTCTGGATGTTAATATTATTTATTTAAGTATGTATTTAAGAATATCTATGTATATATATCAGTCTCTGACACCCATAACACAGGCTCGCGCCTACTTTGGGGTCAGATGGCCGTGTGTGAGAATGTCCAAGATATTTATTATTTATTTATAAATTGATGAACATCGACAGCGCATATGAAAAAGTTGTGTTTTTTTTGTACATTCCAGCATAAAAAGGGAAAAATATACTGATTCACAGAAAAATATTAAAAACAATATTAAATGAGCGGTTCTCTGCAGAGAAATTATTTTCAATAAATTAATTTTTACACACGACAACATTGGTACTGTAGAATACTTTGAAGTTTAGACTACAGACGTCAATTCTCCTTTTTTGTATTGTATAAAATAATGATTATGACGTTATCACGTAAATCTACCGTCCGTCAACCGACTTTACAGACAACCAGTTTTTTCCTTCCGGCTTTTTTCTTTCTCGGCCTACACTAGTTCATAGAATATTGTAAATTATTCTTACTAAAGCCGATTACCAGATAGACAGTCTATCGTGACATTAGGGCTTCTTCTTCTTAGGGGACCCCCGCGCGCCGCGGAGCTGTTTAGACGTACATACTGTGTCTCTTCAAATTAAATTCAAAAGTAGTGGTCTATAATTCGATTTTAATCTTATAAAGTACATACATGTGAACTTATAGAGTGCTTCTCTAAACTAGTAATAAATATACAACGAAAAGTGGTGCAATGTGTGCAATAAATCATTTGCAAATTCAAAAGTTTTTAAGTGACCGTTGTGCTAAGCAATTGAATCAGTGAACAAAGTGCTGTGCGTTGATGAATCATACACACCGCACACCGCTAAACTTTAGCCACGACAAGAACGACTTGGATTTTTCGCACTTCTTTCGTAAGCGCTCATAGCGTATTGTGCACAGTGCACTGGAACAACGTGTGTGTACATGGGATCAAATCTCGAGCGACCAATATCAATTTTTTTTTTTTTTTTTGTTCCATTTTTTGTTCCATTTCTTTAATTAAAATAATAAAACCGATAATTTGAAAAAATTTAAGAAACATTTGAATAATAAAAAATATTTTTTTTTTCTCAATAAAAAATATTACCTACAGAAGACAAAGATGAACGCACCACAAAAATGTGCTGGTTGCCAAAACCCTCTACCGAAAAGAGAATACGTACAATGTACGGCGTGCAAGGCCAGATATGATACTGAATGTGCAAATATCAACGTTAAATCTGCAAATTTTTTAGAGCGCAAGGACCACTGGAGATGCCCGGAATGCACAAGTAAACGGCCAAAGAAGGGAAATGTAAACACACCGGTGCGAAACACAACCACCGCTGACGAAGTAATAGACGTAGAGCCGAAACAAAGTGATCTGCTGGGTAATCTACAAAGCAGCGAACAAAATGTAACTTTACGCTCTAAAATCAAGTGCCTACCTCCATCAAATGACATCAGTAGTTCACATGTAGAAACCGAAAGCGACAAGTACATAAACCTTCAAAACTCCATGGTCAACGATCTAAAAGATTATATGCGAGAAATTCTCTATACTCAGATGGAAAGTATCAGAGAAGCTATCGCTGGCCTAACTACCGCTATACAAGCTCAAAACAAACGAATCGATCAGCTGGAGGCCAGAATGAATATTTTGGAGAGTAAGTCGACGGAAATACAGCCACCTGATACCTCGGCCCTCGAGAGCATTATCACGCAGCTACAGGTAGACAATGCGGAACGTGACCAAGCACTACTGTCCAATGACCTAGAGATAGCGGGGTGTGTGGAAATGGCTAATGAGAACTGTAGCCATCTAGTAACGGCGATTGCAAAAAAAATTGGCATGGATCTAGATGAAAGGGACATCGTTAGCGCGGGACGCGCTGGCCCGCCTCGGCCGGCGGCGACAACTGGTGACTCGGCGGCGGCGCGACCACGGCCGCTCGCCGTGCGCTTCACGCGCCGCGCTGTAAGGGACGCACTGTTGCACGCTGCCCGCACACGAAGAAACCTAAATTCTGAGGGACTCAAGCTTCCTCAGCCTACGAGACCCTTATACATAAATGAACGCCTTACTAAGCCCACCCGCATCATATTTCAAAAGACACGAGCTCTGGCGCGTGATCTTAAATTTAAATATGCTTGGACGCGTGAAGGAAAGGTTTACGTTCGCCAGGATGACGGCAAGCCGCGACATCGCATTCGTAGCGAAGCAGATCTGATTAGGGTTTTTGGAAAAAGTGACATTTGAGCTTCTGGTATTTTATACTTGCATTGTTAATGATATTACTGTTATTACTATTACTATTACTGTGCGGATTCTTAACACTAATTTACTATCATTTATTTTTGAAAATTTTATAATATTCTGTGATGTTTTGTTTGTCAATAACACTCTTGTATTGTTAGAATGTATACATTTTCATTACACACATACACACACATACACGTACACATCATTACGTAAATATAGTTTCTGCACTCGTCCTATCTATAGTGTCTATCTATTATACTTAACATAATGGCTGCCCTAAAGAAAAAATGTTTGAAACTGGGATTACTAAATGCTAGATCTTTAAACACAGGAAAAGATGAATTATTTGTTACCTTATTAAATTACAAACCTGACATAGTTGCTATAAACGAAACTTGGTTAAAAACGGGAGAAGAGTGTCTTGCGCCCAGGATACCCAAGTATAGATTCCTACATAGACCTAGACAAGGAAAAAAAGGTGGGGGAGTTGGATTTTATATTAGAGAGGAAATTAATACAAAGATTAAACAGCATCCGATATCCTCACTTGAGCAAATGTGGCTTGAAGTACAAGTATCAGGTTCAAAACTAGCTCTGGGTACCGCTTACAGACCAGAGAGCGTCAGTGTTCAGGATGCACTTGACGCTCTCAGCGATTCTATAAATCTAATGACAGGTTATGATTTTATTTGTATACTGGGAGACCTAAATATTGACATGAGTAATACAGAATCCTCAAAATTTAAAGAAATGACCCAATTCTGCCATCACCATAACCTAGAGCAATTAGTTACGAAACCTACCAGAATCACAGATCATTCCCATACAATTTTAGATATCGTTTTGACTACTAACAGCTCAAAGTGTAAAGGGGTGGAAGTCATTCATAACCCGTGTTTAAGCGACCATGCACTGATTTTAATAGATATTGACATTGCAAAACCCAAAACAATTAAACAGTCAAGGTATTTAAGATCTTTTCATAATATTAACCCAGACTTATTTAAAGAAGACCTTAGACATATTCCGTGGGAATCTATTCTTACATGTGACAGTATTGAAGAAATGGTTGACATATTAAATTAATTCTCTAATTAAAAATTTATTCGACATTCATGCCCCACTACGCAAAATTATTATTCGACAAAATCCTAAGCCCTGGATTACAGATATGGTAAAATTTATAATGAGTTTAAGAGATGAAGAGCTTAAAAAAGCAAAAAAAAAAGAAAACGATGGCTCTCTGGAATACTACCGGACTCTTAAAAATTTTGTGACCGCTACCATCGAAAGGGAGCGAAAAAGTTATTTCAATTATTCTCTTAATAAGAACTTAAATAATCCTAATTTACTATGGAAAAATATAAAACGAACTACGCAACTCAATAAGTCGAATGAAAATATTATCCCTGACTATTTGAATGATCCCGACAAAATTAATACTCATTTCCTGGACATACCCACCGGTAATAACACTGACATAAGTAAAGCTTTAATAATAATGACTAATCCTCAATCTGACCCATTTGAACTACAACCTACAACGGAAACAGAAGTTAAGAAAATTATTTTGAACATTAGTACAAAAGCTACGGGACATGATGATCTAAACATAGATATGATAAAGATGACCTTGGATTCTACCCTTCCCATAATTACTCAAATGATCAACGAGTCAATCAAAACGAGTATTTTCCCATCTTGTTGGAAAAAAGCAATTATTAAACCTATACCTAAAAAAAGTGGTGTCACTGAACTAAAAGATTTGCGCCCAATATCGATTTTACCCGTGATATCTAAAATACTAGAAAAGGTTGTGTTAGATCAAGTACTAAAATATGTTGAAGAAAATAATATAATCCCCAAGCACCAGTCGGGTTTCCGTAAAGGCCATGGGACAGAAACAGCCCTTCTTAACGTCACGGACGATCTCCATGAAGCCTCGGACATGGGGCTCAGTAGTATTATGGTCCTACTTGACTATTCCCGCGCATTTGATTGTCTCCAACCGGAATTACTTCTGTGCAAGTTAAAGCAGTATGGGTTTTCGGATAAAACCTATGATTGGTTTCGTTCATTTCTAACTGACAGGCAGCAAATGGTTGTTGTAGATAATAAAGATGGCACGAAAAAGTTTTCCTCTCTCGCACCGCTCAAGCGAGGCGTTCCCCAGGGTTCACTATTGAGTCCAATACTATTTGCAATCTTTACTGCGGATCTGCCTAAACATATACAATTTTGTAAGTATCACCTATATGCAGATGATACTCAACTCTACTATTCATTCCCAAATGAGAACACACAAGAAGCTTTTTTCAAGGTTAACGAAGATCTTCAGAGGATCTTTGAATGGTCACAGAATAATTCCCTAGTACTTAATCCCTCTAAGTCACAATACCTTATTTTAGGTACAAAAACACAAATTAAAAAAGTCACTGATCATGCAGCTACAATTAAAATAAACAATTTAAATTTAGAAAGAGTATCCGTTGCTCGCAATCTTGGTTTAATGATGGACGGAGAACAAAGGTTTGTAGAACACGTGAACAATAAGATTAGGACAGCCTTTTACAAACTCAAAATGCTCTACGAAATCAGACCCTACATCAAAGAAAAACTTCGGTGGCAACTGTGCGATTCCTTGGTGCTCTCACAGTTTAATTATTGCAGCTCAATCTTTGGGCCAAGGCTTAGTGTAAATACAGAAAGAGCTATACAAAGAGTGCAAAATGCTTGTATTCGTTTTTGCGTCAAGGTTCCTAGGAGACAATACATCACTCCTTATCTAAACGAAAGAGGCATACTCAATATGAGCGCTAGGAGAGAACTGCATTTTGCTTGCACAATACATAGAGTCATATGGAACAAGAAACCTGAATACCTCTTTGAGAAACTCGTATGGGTGAAGGACGTTACAAGTCGAAGCCTTCGCTCAAACTCACAAACACTTTTGATTAAGCCTGCTCATAAGACCCAAAGGTACAGGGCCTGCTTCAGGTTTGCCGCAGCGAGTATATGGAACGACCTACCTCCCCCTTTAAGAAATAAAATTAGTATAGAAACTTTTAAACTAAAATATAAATCAGCGTTGCTCAGGAAACAACTTGCCGCGGAGAACCTGAAACATGCCTACTGGAAGTTTTTAAATTTGAAAGAGTATTTTGATTTAAAATAATTCATTCATATTCATTCACACACACACACACACACACACACACACACACACACACACACACACACACACACACACACACATACAAGAGTATTTAAATTAGTGTTATATTATTCTGTTGTGTATTTTCATAAATTTTTAATAGCGGCACTCGGGGTACATACTTCCACTCCCGCTCTACACCTTAGGGAGAGGGAGTGCCTGAAAAACAGCGCTGCACGGAGTCGTGGTGCGGCTCCGGGGCAGCAGTGGCTGAGTCACTCCTTTTGCCCACTTTAGGTTTTATTTACTGTTCGTCTATTGTGATTGTGTAACTTGTGTGGCAATAAAACATTATTTTATTTATTTTTATTATTTTTCTTAGTGGTAGGTAATTATTGTAAATTAGCCTTAAGGCAGGTTAGGCACCCGTGTAAGATTAGCTATTCATTCAATGATCAAATGCTAATCCTTAGCCTTATATTGATCAGTTTAGAATAGCCTTATATCTCTTTTCTTTAAGTAGTTTGTTGTTACCTAGTCTTTCGTTCCAATTCGTGTCCAATCACCTTACGCACTGTTTAAGTATTTGAGCGGTTGAACACAGAGCATAAGTAGTATAATATTTACAACTTTATACAAACAATATTTTAACAAACTTAACAATATTTACAACAAGCACAGCATACCAGCGGTGACAGCCCAGTGGCTATCAAACTCGCCTCTCACTCGAGCGGGCCGGGTTCAAACCCCAGCGGCACGCACCAATGACTTTCTAAGTTATGTGCGATTTAAGAATTTAAATGTGACTTGCTATAACGGTGAAGGACACATCGTGAGGAAACCTGCATGCCTAAGAGTACTTCATAATGTTCTCGAAGGCATGTGAAGTCTGCCAATCCGCACTTGGCCAGCGTGGTGGACTAAGGCCTAATCCCTCCCATTCTGAGAGGAGACCCGTGTCCAACAGTGGGACGTCTATGGGTCGCAGCGAACAGCACAGGGTGTTTACCCCTTAGGGGAATTACAGGCGTGAGCATAACGCTATGTAATAACCATTTTCACAACCCAATGAGTAGGAGGCATAGTAGGGCGGATATAAGTTTTCTTTATTTATGGAAGTTGTACATTGATTTGTGAAAAAGAAGGTAGTTAGATATGTTATTGACATTACTGACGTGAAACTAAGCTGAAAGTGCACTAATTTATTTTTAGGGAGCCATCTCTCATACCACACATCTTAAACTTTGTAACACTTTGTATATGGGTGGGAATATATGACATTACGACATTAGGACATTTTACAATTCAAACATAATAATATTAGAACATCTACAATTCATTGACAAGTGTGACATGGGGTTTGTTCTGCTTCCTTGCGCTTAGCATCCGAATCGCGGGCCCCTGACGTTGCTGAGGGTAGGTGTAGCGCTGAAAAAATAAATAAAAATCTAATTTAAATCCTACTAATATTATAAATGTGAAAGTTGTTATGTTTGTATGTTTGTTTCTTAATGACGCGAAAACTACAGAACGGATTTGGCTGAAACTCGGCACATAGGTAGATAATAACCTAGATTAAAACATAGGATACTTTTCATCCCGGAAATATGTTCCATTGGGATGCTCCGCACGTTTATTAGAAGGTGGTAGAGCCTATAGGGAACCAAATAGGTTTTATATGAAACCTGATTGGTTCCATATAGAGTTCGCCCGGGGCAGTACCACCGCCCGCCACGGTACCTAGTACCATTTCTGCCGTGTAATAATTGTTTTTAGAGCAATTATGGTCTGGTTGGAAAGTTGTGGTTCCCGGTTACACTTCTTTACGGGCGACCATCTTAGTCCTCAAGGGTAGCAACACATCTGTGACTGACTTAGAACGAGACTCCTACTAACAAGCACTAACTGGACTATTACTAACACCAACTAACAGAACTAACTACCACTTACAACCCCTAGTCCTCATACCCACTAACGAACTGACCAACTAATGTTCTAATTAACCGTCTCAGCTAATTGGATTCCAGTCCCTATTTGAATCTTGTACAAAGTCAGTCATAGTTGTCATGGGCGGCAACTGATGGGTGGTGCTGCAAGCTCGTTTGCTATCTTATATCCGTAAAAAAAAGTAAAGTGAATAAAATTATGTATTTATTTATATAAGCATGCGTATAGGTCGCCCAGGAATTTAAAACGATCGGCCATATTGCAGAACTTGGTGGAAAATATTTTTTGCACTGGTAATAATTTTTTACATGAATGTCATTATTGTTAATGTAACATTTTGTTGACATATCGTATTTATCAGGAAATCAAATCATCATAAAACTATTCCTAAAAGTAAACATAAGCGTGATGGAAAAATATAGCAAAATATATTTTTGCCAAATGTTCTATCCATACTAATATTATAAATGCGAATGTACTCTATCTGTCTGTCTGTCTCGCTTTCACGCCAAAACTAATGAACCGATTTAAATGAAATTTGGTACACAGATAGTCTAGAGCCTGAGAAAGGACATAGGCTCTTTTTAATTGGAAAAAAGTATTGTAAAGGGTTGAAAAGGGGGATGAAAGGTTGTATGAAAGTATTGTCGTTTTCAGAGCTAGATGCATAAAATTTATATTTTAGGTTGTTGATTAGATATACGAGTAAATAAATATGGCATTCAAAGTTTGTAAATTTTTTATCCTTATGGGTGTAAAATAAACATAGGGCATATCACATTTACGGATTTGTTACAAATTTATGGAGCTAAAGTTAACGCGTTAAGAAGAATCTATTATTATGTCTAATTCCACGCGAGTGAAGCTGCGGGCGTCCAAATTTTTTTTGACAGAACTGACAGATTACCACTCCTATCAACTCCAATCATTAAAGCATGGGCTTCACATTAAAAATGTTATAAAACTCCTCGAATAAGAAACCCCCTGTATATAACTTTTATCTTTTACTTTAAAAAAATACAGTCTTAGTAATAACTAGTGGATGCTCGCAGCTTCGCTGGCGTGGAATTTGACATAACAATAGTTTTGTTTACACCTAGTAATATTATATAGCCTGTGTCACTCAGTGATGATGCAGCTTTCTAATGGTGAAAGAATTTTTGAAATCGGTCCAGTAGTATTTGTGTGAAAACATTACAAACAAATTTTTCCTCTTTATAATATTAGTATATAATATGTAGATAAAAGTTCAACCAACCGACTTTTTAAAATACTACTTGATTTCATACAGTCCCTTTCCCTGTCTCCGGGTCCTGTTCGACGTCTGTCACAGACGTGGCAGACGTCACAGGCGGAAGCGGGTGGGCGGAACTGCCTGCTCGCTTGTTACGTTATTTCCACAGAACAGATAAAGGAGGATAGAATGGAAATGTGGGCGTGACAGGCGCGCCAACAAGTATGATTAAACAATCATACTTCAACTGAAATCACGCGTGCATACTTTTAGTCGCTTTCGGACTGCGGTGGTGCGAAGAGCTGCACGAAAAATATACATTGCCGGTAAAGTACGCAAGTAATCCACGTGAACACATAGTTCGTGCGCAATGTATTCTGTCCTACAGAATGCGATGACGTCACGATGTTCTGTCGAGTTCGTTCGCAGCGAGATAGTGTTGTGAAAGTATAAGATAAATTTTTCGATAAGTCTTGATCTTGAGTACGTAATTAAAGTAGTTTCAGGTGTAAATACTTAATTTCAAGGAGTAGGTGTAGTACTAAATAAGTAATTTAGTACTAATTTATATTATGTATTTATTTTAGGTTTCCAAAGGATCCTAATAACCAGCATTGGATAAATGTAACGGGTAGAAAATTTGGATCCCTAAAAAACAATGTACCACTTTGGAACAACTGTACTCGATTTTGCGCAACTTTGTCGGAACTCAATTATTTAGCAACATTACTTATCATCAGATTGTATTATATTCTACTGAGAAGCATATTACAGACTTTACCAAAGCTATTAAAGAAAAATAATTTAAATATAAGATTGCATTAATTTATTGTAAAAAATTCGAATACAAAAGAGTCCCCATCTTTGCTCTGCACAAGTACATTCGTCGCGCAACTGTATATATTAAAACTGTACCTGTGTATTTATTTAAGTACGTACACTCACTCTGAAACTTTTTAATAAAATAAATAATTATAATGTAATTTTTCATGTGAAGATAATAAAAAAAATGCATGTTAATAAGATGTATGGAACAGGCGCAACACCTAAAGGAAGCAAAACTCAAGTTGCATATGTTTTCAGTGTTACTTTTAAAAGAGTCATTTATGCGGATGTAGCATTATAGGTACCTACATAACTCTAAACAAGTTTCAAAATATATTTATCGATAAATATGTTTACATCTCTAGTTGGGTTACCAGTAAATAACATATAAAATTGCACGATCAATTTTCTCAAATATGCAGTAAATTTTGTTTCTTCACTTTTATTTATTAATTTCACCGCCGTTAGGCATCTCTTGGCTCAATAAAGGTTAAATAAATAAATAAATAATACAGTAAAATAAAATATACTCTATTTTACTAATCTTGTAGTGGTTCAGTACCTACCAGTTACCTTACCTCCGAATACCTCCGAATACCTCAAGAATACCTCACACGGATACCTCATACCTTCGAACCAGTTACCAGTTACCTACGTTGTTAATATGAAACATATACGCGGTCGTCAAAATAGTGTTTTAAATAGTGTAGTATGTATGAAAGAAAATGTAAATATAAATAGGTGATTTTACAAATAAATTATTCATTCGACAATCGGACAGATCACGAGTTTCATTATGAATCCTATGAAGAACCTCTAAAATCTTATTATTGCACGAAATTTGTGCAAAACACTTACTGGCAACATTAAGTGTCGACAAGGTCAAAACTTGCACAATTCTACAGCTTGACGCGAGCAAAAAGTATCCTTATTGATTTAATGCTAAGGTTAGTTTTTAAACGTTGCGATTCTCGTGCAATTTGACCAATGGCTGATGAATATTTTATGTAAAGGTAATAATAACGTGTATCTAAGTGTGGGTAACTGGCGACAGTGGTTTTGTTTCAAAACTGACTCGATGGCCTTTCTATCCTCCTTTATCTGTTCTGTGGTTATTTCTATAAAAAATATTTCTGATAATACTTACTATCAGTGGCTGTGTCTGTAAATTAAAAAAAAAATGTGTCAGCTTTAGCAATTCGAGTGTAATGGTCCAAGAGCTGGCATCAATTTTTCGGTAAAGTAAAGTAAAAAAAAAAAATTTATTTCCAAACATATATTTGAGGCAACATATAATTTTTATAAGTTGTAGTCCAATGTTTACAGAATATAAAAAAATTTTTGGAAATAATTTTTTTTTATTAATTTATATAGGTTTTGATTTTGTCCCGCTACTCACCAGCCAGGTCTGCAGTTCCGTGTTGGGGTATACTATGAGAGGCGTTGGACAAGTTTTCAGCTTGCCTCAAATACCTACCGAAAAATTGGTGCCAGCTCTCCGGCTATAAGTCCCCATTGATAAAAAATGGTTGTCTGTAAAGTCAGTTTACGGCCGATAATTTTACGTGACGTCATAAGAACGATCGCAACATTTATTTACACTCATTTTCCAATGTCTCTTACAATCTATAAAATATACATAATTAATAAGAGTATTGCGAGAATGCAAATTAACTTAGTATCAAACAAAATACAGCGACGAGTCATGCCTCTAAACACGCTCGGCTTGATTCGGGTACTCTCGAGCGTAACGGGACATTGAGTCATACTTTTTTGCGAATGCCTCCTAGATGCCTCTTAGCGTTACCGATTTATAAGACGTTGTCACGCATTGATATTATTATATAATATATGGTTTATTCAACTCAGTGTTGTCACGTCAAAAATAAATTAATATATTAATAGATAAAGTATTTGGTCACTTTCATTTTAAATAAAGAATACAAACTAAACTAGCTAGTCTAATAATAATAATAATAATGTAAAATATTTGACGTAAAATATTTATAGTCATAATAACATGATGTTGTCAGGATCAAAGTCAAGTCAAATAATTTATATCGACAAACTCTCAACAACTCTACAAGGAAAGGGGTATAATGATATTCTAAATTGATTAATATAAAGCAACAAAACATTTATTTAGGTACCTACCTACTTGTAAATATTATATTGGATTAATAAATTTGTTATTAAAATAAATTTGTTATAAATTATTTTTATTTTTTTTTATTATTAAATATTATATAGGATTAACGATCATTGAGTAGCTAATCCTACATTAATAATTACTTTATACTTTTGCAGTATGTATTGACATTAATTATTACTGTCTACCGTGTATTTCTATCAAATATGAATAAAAATAATTAGGAACCTACTAGATATGTCCGGATTCCAAGAGTTGGAACGGGTTCGGGACCAAAGTTCATATTTTTTTTTAAAAGCTTTTATTTAACTTCACTCGTATGTAAGTATGTCCTGGAATCTTGCAATCAATATTTCACCCACTTCCACTGAAACTATCGAGCTGAAATTTGGCACACATATTTGGTTCCGATGACAATGCATGAAAATAAAAAAAAAGTTTTAGAAAGCTTTTTTAAAAATAAAAAAAATTTAACGGTATAATTAAAATATACTTACGCACAACCTCTGTGAAAAGTAACAAAAAAATATTAGTCGATAATAAATGTTGCTGATTGTCTAATAATACTTTATTTTAATTAGTAATTTAAAAAAAAAAATGTACTTTATGTTAAAGTTAAATGTTATATAGTGAAACTAAATAGTATTGTACCTATATTGTCAAGGCTGCGAAAATGACAACCGAATATCGAACATATGGGGTAGAGCGGAGCGACTCTTTATACTATGACTAGTGGACGCCCGCAGCTTCGCTCGCGTAGAATTAGACCCATTAACGACGTCTGCCCGCGTTCAGGTTGCCCACTTGTCATCAAAAACGGCAAAGTTTCATACTAACTTTGCACCCCCGTTTTACCCCCTTAGGGGTTGAATTTTCAAAAATCCTTTTTTAGTGCTCCCCTACGTTATAAAAGGAACCCCTGTGCAAAATTCCAATTCTAGCCCTTGTAGTTTAGGCCCTGCGTTGATATGTCAGTCAGTCAGTCAGTCAGTCACCTTCTCCTTTTATATATATAGATAGATATGAGGTAATAAGGAACTTACTGTCAGAAACTGAAAAAATATAAATGATTTGTTTATATTTTATGTATAATAAAATTGATAACCTACACAAGCATAATTAATTACTAGTGGTCAGATTCAGCTCGATTCTGCAATCGTTTATGAAGATTCAAGTTCATTTTAAACTTTTTTTTAAGCTTTTATTTAACTTCACTCGTATGTATCTTGTATGTATGTCCTGGAATCTTGCAATCAATATTTCACCCACTTCCACTGAAGCTATCAAGCTGAAATTTGGCACACATATTAGGTTCCGATGACAATGCATGAAAATAAAAAAAAAGTTATAAAAGCTTTTTAAAAAAAAAAATTTTTTACAGTAGGTATAATTATTTCTTAAATATATTTCGCTAACTATGAATCTAATAACATAGCCATCTCATCCACCAGTTGTAATTTTTTTTTTTATATTTCATTACATAGTTCACAATATTTTTTTCTTGATAATTCACTTCATGATCATATTTAATTTAATACATCCAAATTTCACATTTCTCTATTGAACTACAACCCATAGACGTCCCACTGTTGGGCACACCCACAACCAGAGCTGCGGGAGGCCTCGAGAAGGTCTTCGACAAGGAAACAATTGGTTTTAGTATTGAAAACAAACGGGTCCGACGGCTTAATGTACCCTCCGAAGCACGGTAATGAAGCCATGTAATTTTGCCACTAGCGGTCACCCATCCACATCCCGACTGCGCCCGTCGTTGCTTAACACGATCGACACGAGCTATGGACGCTTCCTCTTTCGCTTATTTGCAAAAGTTAGTGTCCATCTTAATATATTATATATATTTCTTGTGTACGTTTGTATGACAGTGAACTCCTCCTCAACGGCTGGATAGATGTTGATGAAATTTTTTGTGTGTGTTCAAGGGGATTCGAGAATGGTTTAGATTCACAATTTGGTCCACTGGAAAATGTTTTTTAAACACTATTTAAATATTTTTATTTTTAACCGTCGTTCATTGAAGTGAAGCGTCGCGGCATTATGACATTTCATATGGCAGAACAACGTTTGCGGGGTTAGCTAGTAGAAATATATGTAAATTAAAAGATTTGAGTCGGACATACCTAGTATACCTGCAAAAAGAATAAAAGTAATTAGTTTTTTCTTACGCGGCACAATAGAAGTGAGTTAATTAACCCCCTTAATTCTTACTTACACATAGAAAAAGAATTAAAGGTTGTCGGTAAAGTTAGTTTACGGAGGATAATTTTACGTGATAACGATAACGTCATAAGAAAAAAACCTTTATCTGAAATGATAAATGAAATAAAGCTAATTATTTAGGTACCAAATGCTTTAAACAATAAATTAAAGACTGGAACTCCTTACAGTATTGTATAAGTGCTTGGTTATATAGCTATGTAGCTACAATACATAAAAAATAATACATATATGACAATACATATATAACTTTATGTTATAATAATAATAATAAATATCTTGGACATTCTCACACACGGCCATCTGACCCCAAGGTAGGCGCGAGCCTGTGCTATGGGTGTCAGAGACTGATATACATACATAGATATTTTTAAATACATACTCAAATAGATAATATTAACATCCAGACACAGAACAAATACAAGTGTTACATACACGAATATTTGTCCTGAGTGGGATTCGAACCCACGACCCCTGGCGCAACAGACAGGGTCACTACCGATTACGTCATCGGGCCCGTCTTAAGCTGTTTGCTTTTTAATTTTAGTAGGTAGGTACTTATTGCTAAAAAGAAAAAAATTCAATAAGAAGGAGTTGGAGTGGACACACTCAGTCTGTGCCATGGTATGGAACCACGACTGATGGTTTTCAGTGTGTCCATTTGTGTAATTCCTACAGTGGCGAAAATATAAACTTAACTATCATACTTATAACTTATAACGGGTCTTTTCCACAGCCACAGCGGGATGTCTAGAGCATGCTCCACCACGCTGCTCCAATGCGGATTAGTGGAGGGGTTAGTGGCCAACCCATAGTCGAATGTTCTCAAGTCTTCAGAAGGACTCCGACAAGGCTTAACGATTGTTTTAAAATGAAACTCTTCTATAGCGATCCGCCATCCAGATACCGACCTCTCTCGTATTTGCTTAAATAGGTCGATCAAATAAGATCGACAATTACGATCGCGCCATTGAGCTGTGAAAGTTTTTTAAGTAGTTTTTTTAGTAGTAAGTTAATTACTTACTTTGTATTGCAGGTTTTCCTATTAATGGGATTTCTATAAAGAAGAAGGTGAAATTAATATACAAAACTCAATGTTCTTTGACTTACTTATTAAGTTCTGGCGAGACACAATATTAATATGTGAGTAAAAATTTTCGATACCTTGTGCAGAACGCTAATATTTTTATAAATGAAGCATTGGAAATACATTCGCTGCGACCCATAGACGTCCCACTGCTGGGCACGGGTCTCCCCCACAGACACTTCTGCGGGAGGTTTAGAGCATACTCCACCACGCTGCTCCAATGCGGATTGGTGGAGGGGTTAGTGGCCAACCCAGTGTCGAATGTTCTCAAGCCACCCGAAGGTCTTCGACAAGGCTTAACGACTGTTTCCAGGATTGAAAACAACCGGGACCGACGGCTTTACGTGCCCTCCGAAGCACGGTAGCGCCCATGAAATTTTTGTCACTAGCGGTCACCCATCCACAAACCGACCGCGCCCGTCGTTGCTTAACACTTTCGATCACATTGAATCGACGCAAGCCACTGGGCTATGGACGCTACAATATATATTATATACAATATATATTGGAAATACATTAAAATACTATTAATAAAACATTACACACACTACCATTGGTTTGACACACACACGTTTCATATATGTCATGGAATAATAGATCATTATGATCATCATCAGCCTTTCGAGGTCCACTGCTGGACACAGGCCTCTCCTAAACGACACCACTCCGACTGGTCCTGTGCCTTATGAATCCAGCGGTTTCCCGCTGCCTTCTTCAGGTCCGTCCACCTTGTCGAAGGGCGGCCTGTGCTCCTTTTTCCAATTCGAGGCCTCCATTCGAGGACCTTTCTTCCCCACCGGTTATCAGCCTTGCGAACGGCGTGGCCTGCCCATTGCCACTTTAACGGTGAACTTTGTTCATCTAAGGATTTCGTCATTTCTGAATCGCTCGCGTAGCGAAATACCGAGCATATCTGTTTCCATAGCGCGCTGAGTGACTCTGAGCTTGTGGAATAGGCCGACGGTAAAGACCACGACTCGGATCCGTATGTCATCACTGGCAATACACTTTGCTAGAACAATTTCGACTTCAGGCACTGAGGTATGTAATTAATAGATTCGCCTCGCGTGAATCAGAATGGTGTACACACAAAACGCGAGCCGAAAGAGTGGCTCTAAAACTTCGCGCTGGTCTGTTTTAGTAGGGTGGCCATGTTAGTTGCCATAGGGCGAGACATTGTGAGACTCTTATGATTGTAGACTGATTCCCATTACTCTTTGCAGTACAATAAATCAGTAATACTTTGTGAAAAATGGGCACATTGAAATGTCAACAAAAACAAAATTAAGAAACCGGTAGAAATTTATTATTCAATAAAAATATAAAATATTATTTCAAAATACATCGCGCGCCTTTTTCGCGGGTTTTTACAAATTATATGAAAATTAACATAATTTATTTTTTCTTTACAAGAACTTACCTGTAATGTTAGCGATATTACATGTCAGTGTGAACATGATCAATCTTACGAGCAACATTGCACTATACCTCAGACTAAAAAATAAATTAATAGTTTAGTAAGCGTTACTTCCATCAGAAAATAAACGTCACATCCGTCCAAAAATACGCTTCACATCCGTCCAAAAAAAACGTCACTTCCGCCAGAAAAATCTGAGTCTCCCTAGTCGCGCCTAAAGAAGTTTTACTTCAAAAGAATCCTTAGTTTGAGCACTATACACATATAAAATATCTAACATGACCCGAGCACAAAATTAAATATTTATCTGTCAAACAAATACTTGCCTCGGCAGGGATTTAACCCGGGGCCTACAGTCAGCGCTGAAGTCAGGACCACTGATCACCGCGTCACTGACCACCCCGTCACTGACGACCGCGTCACTGACCACCCCGTCACTGACCATCGCGTCACTGACCACCGCGTCACTGGCCACCGCGTCACTGGCCATCGCGTCACTTACCACCGCGTCACTGACCACCGCGTCACTGAGTCGTCATCTTAATAAGTAGGTACTAATTTAACATCTAAATCCATCGATGCCACACTTCATTCAATGATTTACAGATTCAATGGTTACTTATTTCATCAATAAACTAATTAATTCAATTAATTACTCCAATTAGATTTTTTTCTAAAATTTTTGCAAGTCATGTTCATGCAATCAAATACTTACTACCCACGGCTGAAAAAAGACAATAGTGCATTAGTTATTTTTAAGTAATTGGTTAGGAAAGATAAGCTAAGCTACAACCCACAGGCGTCCTACTGTTGGGCACGGGACTCTCAGCTGTGGCTGTGGGATGTCTAGAGCATAGACACTGCTCGCAACTGTCTACTGACTAGTATTGTAGACTGACATATAGACAATAGACACCCCGTCAAAAGGAAATAGTTGGGCCTTTGATCTTGAAAGGGTTTTTCCTTTTGAGGTAGGTAATCCTAAATAAGAGGACACCGCAGGTATTTTTTTTTATGGATACAAGATAGCAAACGAGCTTGCAGCACCACCCATCCGCTGCCGCCCATGACAACTGTGACTGACTTTGAACTAGACTCAATTAGGGACTGGGATGGGTATTCCAATTAGTTGAGAGAGTTAATTAGAACATTAGTTGGTCAGTTCGTTAGTAGGTATGAGGACTGGGGACTGTTAGTGCTGGTGTTAGTAATAGTCCAGTTAGTGCTTATTAATTGGAGTCTCGTTTAAGTCAGTCACAGATGTGTTGCTAGCCTTGAGGACTAAGATGGTCGCCCCTAAAGAAGTGTAACCGGAAACCACACCTTTCCAACCGGACCATAATTGCTTTAAAAACAATTATTACACGGCAGAAATGGTACTAGGCACCGTGGCGGGCGGTGGTACAGCCCCGGGCGAACTCTATATGGAACCAATTAGGTTTCATATAAAACCTTTTCGTGTCCCCAGCTACAGGCCGAGCTACCGACTCACGGAATGTCGCATTTGTTCCTCTACGGACATCGTCAATCCCGATTCGTACGATTTCGGTACAAAACAAAACAAATAAAATACAAAACTAGGCTGTCTCCAAATCGCGTTGAGTGACTCTGAGCTTGTGAAATAGGGTCATGGTAAAGGACCACGTTTCGGATCATTTAAGTTCATTAGTAAATATTAAAATCAGTTTTCAAAAATTACAAATTACCTATTCATCATCATCATCGCCACAACCCCTTCTTTGTCCCACTGTTGGGCATGGGTCTTCTCTCAGAATGGGATAGGGATTAGGCCTTAGTCCACCATGGACGCTACTGTGCCCTCCGAAGTACGGTAGCGTCCATGAAATTTTGCCACTAGCGGTCACCCATCCACAAAACGACCGCGCCCGTCGTTGCTTAACTCTTTCGATCACATTGAATCAACGCGAGCCATTGGGCTATGGACGCTACACAAATATAACCATACGAATTTAAACATTAGGGCACCCCTTAGACGAAACCAAACAAGTGTAGAAATAAAATAAAGTAGATAAATAAAATGTATATTGCTGCCCCCCGCAATTTAATTAAGTTGGGAGATTTACTGATAAAAGCTGACTTAGACAATTTTAAAAATACACTAATTTGAGTTTTTTTAAATCCTGGTCGTTTGAGATGGCAATAATTGGGCTGGTGTAATTAACACTTATAGGTAATTAAGTGGTGTAATTAAACACTACGGCGAGCGAATATTGTGCAATTTTTCACCCACACGTAGGCATACTGCTTTTCCTTTGCTGTAGTTTTTGTTCGCTGAAGTAAAGACTTATTGGAGATGGTCAAATGTTCGAAATTACCTATTACTAAATAATAATTAAAATAACTCACGGAATATAGAGTCGGCGAATACTCCACAGATAAACTAAAATAAAATAATAAAAATTAATAGATAGTAATATATCATACTTACGACATTGAGTTAAATATACCGGTTTCTGAAAGGCTGATCAACAGAAAAATTAACTAATCGGCTGTCAAATCTCTTGTCAAGTAACATTTGGGTTGCTATACCCTGTACAAGATAGCTTGATCTTTTTGACAGATGTAAATTTTTGTGATCGACATAACTTTGCAATGACGACCACATTATTTTCTTAATTAAATGATTTTAAAAATTGTAAAAATATTAAAAAAATACATATAACACAAAAGTCCCTTATGATTCAAGCCTTATCCGAAAATTTTAAGAGTTTTTATTGCTTCAAAGTAAAATTTAAATAGGAACACTGAAAATAATAGACGTTTGTACAATGTTACATCGGTCATGATCGGTCGGACGGATGGGACACGAATAACAGGCGGTAACCGTTACAAATATCGATTACAAAAAATCATTATTTAAGATCATTGTTAAGTTATTGTTACGAACGGGGGTCCTTTTGGTTGGGGTTTCTTTGGCTAGTGGTTGGGGTCTCTTTAGCTGGTATAACTCTTTTTAGAAAAGTAAGGTAAAAAAAAAATTGAATTCTAATTTTAATTACGCATTCCATTGTTCCATCGACTGGCCATATAAGCCATTTATATGTCTAGTGCAATGACGAATTTCACATATAATACACCCACACAATCTCGTCACAGTTGCAAGTATTTAAAAAACGTTATTTTTTGGACTACTAGATATTTCCTGTTTCTCATCACTAGCCAGTCTGTCAAAAAGATCAAGCTATCTTGTACAGGGTATAGAAGCTTATTCATAGATGTGATTTGATCGGATTGTCAGTTGACAAGACAGTCAAATCATGCGCCAGAATCATAGGTCAACCGCAATTTAGAGTTTCTGAAACGCTTGTTACGCGATAGAAGTCAACCGAATGTCAAATCAAATTAATCATAGATTAGTAAATTTTTGTCTGATCAACGTTTCAGAAACCGAAATTGATTTGACAGTGCTGTTAAGTTAACAGAGCTGTTAGTTGATTTGAATTTTGATCAGCCTTTCAGAAACCGGGCATTATTATTATAAATGCGAAAGTAACTCTGTCTGTCTATCTGTCTCACTTTCACGCTAAAACTCCTGAACCGATTTAAATGAAATGTGGTACACAGATAGAGTCTAGAGCCTGAGAAAGGACAAAGGCTACTTTTTAATTGGTAAAAAGTGTTGTAAAGGGTTGAAAATGGGGATGAAAGGTTGTATGAAATTATTGTCATTTTCAGAACTAGAAGCATAACATTTTTATTTTAGGCTGTTGATTAGATATAAATAAATATGGCATTCAAAGTTTGTAAAAAGTTTACCCTTAAGGGTGTAAATAAACATAGGGGATAACACATTTACGGATTCATTACTAGTGGAGCTAAAGTTAACACGTTAAGAAGAATCTATTATTATGTGCCTGCCCAGCAGTGGGACGTCTATGGGTCGCAGCGATTAGTATTTAATGAAAAGAAGAACAAACTGTCAAGGATGTTGATTAGTTCTAGGAGAACCATGAAGTTTTCCGGGACAACACAACATGTATGCAAATAACACTTCGATCTATGATTCCATTTATAGGTATATTAACTAGTGGACGCCCGCAGCTTCGCTCGCGTAGAATTAGACCCATTAACGACGTCTGCCCGCGTTCGGGTTGCCCACTTGACTTTAAAAACGGCAGCTTCATACTAACTTTGCACCCCCGTTTTAACCCCTTAGGAGGTGATTTTTCAAGAATCCTTTCTTAGTGCTCCCCTACGTTATAAAAGGAACCCCTGTGCAAAATTTCAAGCTTCTAACCCTTTTAGTTTAGACTGACTGACATATCAACGCAGGGCGCGTTGATATGTCAGTCAGTCAATCAGTCAGTCAACTTTGCACACTTATCAAGGACCGATGACAATGCAATAATTTTAAAAAATATGAATAAAAGCGTGTTATTTTGGTATTTTTCAACCATCTTGTTATTTTACTCATCATATCGATTAAGAATGTATGCTTACCATTATATAACAAAGCAATATTGTGAGTTTCATTGTGTCGATGTGATTCAAACGACGAGTTCAAACGACGACAGCAAAATAAATGATATAAGACATGTGTTTCTAACCTTATATAAACTTTCAACAATAGCCTCAAGAGTGACGCATCAGCACCTGAATTTTGTTTACACAATAGCGATATAAATTACGTTACCTTCCATTTTCTATTAAAAATTTACAATAAATTGTATGATCGAATATATTCTGTTCAAATTTGATCTAAATGTAAATATTCTTAGGGTTATCACCAATCGGTATTCTTACACCATAACCAACCACCTTTAAAGTTATGGGGTATTTTTTGGAAACAATATTTTCAGGGAATAAATTGGTATGGAGGTCATTAGGGGGTTCTATGCACTGAGGTTCTATGCACCTTTTGTTTGTTAGTGGTTGCTAGGCAAACGATGACAGCTCTTTGTTTACCCAGATCGAATTTTATCAGAGTATGGCTATCCATGTCATTTTGGAGTCAGGATTTGATATAGGCTTAACGACTGTTTCCACCCTCTTTTTGTCTTTCTGCAATTTTCCGGCATAAAAAGTAGTCTATGACACATTTGTGGTAATGCTGACCCCAGATAAAGTGTACGTAAACTGACTTACTGGAGCAAATAAAAAAACATCGATATCTTCAAATGGGGATGTTTTACCGAGGTAAAAAGTAGCCTACGTCACTCTCCACCCTCCTCACTATCACCACACACAAAAACCATACTATTTAAAAGCTTCGTTGCGACGTGAAAGCCGGACAAACAAACAAATAAACAAACAAACACACTTTCACATTTATAATATTAGTATAGTATGGAAGTATGGATTAATGATTGAACGATTGAATGATTTGGTTAGTGAATGAACCATTTTATTTCGGCAAAAATATATTAATGAATTAATGATGATGATGAAAAATTGAATGAATGTATGATTGGATTAGTGAATGAACCCATTTATTTTGCCAAAAAGGAGCATTGAAGCACACTTCAGAAATAAAATAACTTAAAATTTATCAGAATTTTTGGCCATACCACCCTATAGAAGATTGAACACAATGTTATTATTGTAGGTAACACAATGATAGTTTAGCTGAATCAATATTGAATTAGGTAGTTCTTTGTCAGTTTCTGAATAAGAATTAAGAATAATTATAGGTATGTAGGAACATACATAAAATGTTCTTATTATTTTTGAGTTGATAAAAGAAGCATTCTTTAGCTGCAAAGACGTCCCACTGCTGGGCACGGGTCGCCCACAGCTGCAGGTCTAGAGCATTCTTCACCACGCTCCCGGTGGTCAACCCAATTTCGAATGTTCTCAAGCCACCCGAAGGTCTTCGACAAGGCTTAGGCGATTGTGTTTGCGCCCTTCGTTGCTTAACTCGGCCGATCAAATACGTTCAACGTACCGTGCTTCGGGCATGTTTTCCATCGGTCCCGGTTATTTTCTACAGATTTTTTTAAAAAAAAAAAAGCTTTTTCCAACTTTTTATTTTATTTTCGTGTATTGTCATCGGAACCAAATATGTGTGCCAAATTTCAGCTCGATAGCTTCAGTGGAAGTGGGTGAAATATTGATTGCAAGATTCCAGGACATACATACTTACAAGATACATACGAGTGAAGTTAAATAAAAGCTTTTAAAAGAATTGTTACCATTGTGCCACTTACCCCTGCACCGATGTGCATTGGAGGAGCGTGGAGAGCAGATCGAGCTGAAGTGACAGAGAACGAAGAAGAGAGAAGAGAGAGAGAGAGAGTGTAAAGTACAAAACCCGGCGTCGCTTCCACGATGTCAGGGTATCTTTAAAAGGTTTCCCACTCGCAAAACAAAACAAAAAGGTGGTCTAATATATAATATCTAAACACTAAAGTGGGCAATAGTATTTTTAATTACCTACAGAAGTGGTAAGCGAAGTCGCGGACATTTTATAAAGAGAACATAAAATATTCATATCGGAATGAAATGGAATTTTACTAATATAACGTCAACAATATTTCCAGGTGATCCTACACCTGAACTCAGAACACCTATTGTTGTTATACTAAATATCCTATGAATTATTTGCATAACAAGTGATAAATCAATTTTATTGCTATTGTTGAAAAGTTTATAAAATGAATTGAAACAGTCTTCGATACATTTTCATTCCACTTGTAGCACTGTTACATCGATCGCCGCCATGAAACTGTCCGTACTCTTTTGTTTCCTAATGGTAAGAATGACTTTTTTTGCTTAATTTAATCCATACTAATATTATAAACTAGTGGACGCCCAGCAGCTTCGCTCGCGTGGAGTTAGACGTAACATAATCTAAATACAAAATTTCATTGAAATAATGTAGGTATATACGAAAAACTTTTATACCTACTAACTATGCACCCCCTTTTACCCCCCTTAAGAGATGATTTTCGAAACTCAATAAAAAACCTTCATAGGTACTGAATTTCATTCGAATAACATCAAAAACGGCAAAGTTTCATACTAACTTTGCACCCCCGTTTTACCCCCTTAGGGGGTGAATTTTCAAAAATCCTTTCTTAGTGCTCCCCTACGTTATAAAAAGAACCCCTGTGCAAAATTTCAAGTTTCTAGCCCTCATAGTTTAGGCCCTGCGTTGATATGTCAGTCAGTCAGTCAGTCAGTCAGCTTCTCCCTTTATACAGGGTTATTGGTAATTCGACGTATTCCCGTTAGGAGGTGATAGGGGTGACTATTTGTGATAATTTTAACCCCCATATGCATTATGCAAAAGTGAACCATTTTCGAGTTATCAAGCTTTTCAGCTTTTTTCAAAATAAGTCAGAATTGCAACATCAGAAATTTATTTAAAAAAAAGTATCAATTAAAGTCTATTTTTTTATTCTGATTTATAAAAACGATTAAACAATGGTTATTTATCAACATTAAAACTACAATTATCGGTCCAACTTTAAAAATGCGAGACGATTAACGATATTACTTCAATATTTTTTGAGATTTTTGTCCACTAAAATGCCTTAAAAACAAAAAAAACTTATATCAAACATGGCTTGCAGATTATTATAAAAACATAACCGTTTTCTTAGCTTTCCAACAAGGCATAACAACTATGAACTTATTTTAAAAAAACTGAGAAAAACCGATCATAAAGGAAGCAGGCGGAAATTTTTATTCGAACTAAACTTATGGTCGTTCTTTAAAATTTCAAAAAAAGTAATTAAAAACAATGCCCAGTGTAAATAAAACAAAAAATATAAATATAAAATTAAATTTAGAACCTTTAAAAGTTTAGTAATAATAATAATTAATAATAAGTAACAATTAAGACATTTTGTAATTTAGCCTAATTAAAGTTCTTGCTTGAAGGAACTTCCCGTACGCAAAGTCTCATTATTTTTCTGAGGAGTAGGTTAACTACCGAAGTTTTCAAATTATTCCGAATCACATTTGCAGGTCAGGAGGTCTATTTTATAATTAGGCTAAATTACAAAATGTCTTAATTGTTACTTATTATTAATTATTATTATTACTAAACTTTTAAAGGTTCTAAATTTAATTTTATATTTATATTTTTTGTTTTATTTACACTGGGCATTGTTTTTAATTACTTTTTTTGAAATTTTTAAAGAACGACCAGAAGTTTAGTTCGAATAAAAATTTCCGCCTGCTTCCTTTGTGATCGGTTTTTCTCAGTTTTTTTTAAATAAGTTCATAGTTGTTGTGCCTTGTTGAAAAGCTAAGAAAACGGTTATGTTTTTAAAATAATCTGCAAGCCATGTTTGATATAAGTTTTTTTTGTTTTTAAGGCATTTTAGTGGACAAAAATCTCAAAAAATATTGAAGTAATATCGTTAATCGTCTCCCATTTTTAAAGTTGGACCGATAATTGTAGTTTTAATGTTGATAAATAACCATTGTTTAAACGTTTTTATAAATCAGAAGAAAAAAGTAGATTTTAATTGATACTTTTTTTTTAATAAATTTTTGATGTTGCATTTCTGACCTATTTTGAAAAAAGCTGAAAAGCTTGATAACTCGAAAATGGTTCACTTTTGCATAATGCATATGGGGGTTAAAATTATCACAAATAGTCACCCCTATGACCTCCTAACGGGAATACGTCGAATTACCAATAACCCTGTATATATAGATGAAAGTGTGTTTGTTTGTTTGTTTGTCCGGCTTTCACGTCGCAAGGAAGCTATTATATGGTATGGTTTTTGTGTGTGGAGATAGGATAGGAGGGTGGAGAGTGACGTAGGCTACTTTTTACCGCGGTAAAACATCCCCGTGGGAAGATATCGATGTTTGTTATTTGCTAGATATTTAGTTCCGGATGTTGTTAATAGATGGCGTTCCTTACGTAGGTACCCTTTATCTGCGGTCAGCATTACCTCTGGTTCCTCTAAGTATCTTTAACTGTCATTATTCATCCACCACAAATATGATAAACAATTCATTGTTATCAATTCCCTTTGACCACGCGGGCGGAGTCGCGGGTAAAAGCTAGTAAGTAATATTTTAACGAGTGATATAATTTTATTATACTTATTACAATAAGACTGCCGCTTCCGTCGTAAGCCCGATTTACATTTCAATGTACAGTAGCGAGTAAAGAAATCAATCAGTTAAGTAACAAGTAGTAAGTTGTAAGTAGCGTTCAAACGTAGGCTAGTTAAGTAGTCATAAGTTGCCGTTCCGAGAAGAAGACTAGTCGCGTTGTAACTCCGAAGATTTATAGACTGTACTAAACTCGCTCGTCTTCATGTCGGCCAGTTAAGTCGGCGGGGTGCGGGAGACGCGAGGGAGGGGCCTACTTCACACTGGACTCGCCAAAAATAGGATCGCGATCTATTCAACTCGCACTTAATTAACATCGGCGAGTTAGAGTATAGATTTTATAAAAATACTCTTTTTCAGTGCTTCTTCACCGCAGCATTCTCTAAACACACTGGTGAGTTTTTTTTTAATTTTTCTTGTTTATGGATATAATGTACCTATCAAACGAGCACGTAGCGCCACCCATTCGCTGCCGCCCATCACAACTGTGAATTTGGACAATACTCAAATTAGGACTGGAATGGTTAGTACCATAGATTTAACTAGATAGATTGGCAATGTGAAAGAGAAAGAACATATATACCTATCATGTATACCTACATGTATACGTATATACCTAACATGTGAGAGCGAGATAGATAGGCGAGACCATTTGCGTACACGCTATAGGCCTGTAGTGACCCAACGTCAGTTGTGAACGAAACAAATTTTGCTTATTTTTCTAAATCTCACGTTTAAAAGCGTACATTTGGTGTGATTTAGACGTAAATAATTATGGTTACGTGTACAGTACCAGGATGTAACTCATCTAAGAAAAAAAATCCACAGAATTATACATTTCATAAGTAAGTACGATTGAAAGATTTAATTCTCCTATTGCAATGTTTGAGAACTTTGAAAAAGAAATGATTAACAAATGGATGGCTAATAATATGACATTTCAATATATAAATGCTTTGAATGCATAGGAATTGAATATAAAATATTATCAAATACGTGAATTTCTAGTATTTCTCACCACATGCACATTACTCATACTCGTGTGATTAAGTTTTGGTCTCGCTTTGATGTTGCTAATCTTTCTCTAGTATTAAATCTATGGTTAGTACAGTTAGTTAGGTCGTCAATAAAAATATTAGTTGGTCAGTTCGTTAGTAGCTTAGAGTTGTGGGGTAGGCACTGTTAGTAAAAGTTTGTTAGTGTTAGTTACAGCGAATTTATTAGTATGAGCATCGTTCTAAGTCAGGGGTCGGCAATCTTTTGAGTCGGAAGAGTTAAAATTACAATTTACAAAATTTCAAAGTTTTTAAGTAGCCGGTTTTTTTTTTCTTGCCAACAATAAATAGTAGGTACTTGCTTTTCACAACAAATTAGATACTATATATTTTTATATATTATTAGGTTATACTTATTATTTGAGTAAAAACCGACGGACAGTGACGACGACGGTGCAAGGAAAAGCGAGTACAAATGACTGACGGATAGAAATGGTGCCCAATCTTCGTTAATCGATTGAGATTCGATTTTTAAACGATTTTTTATAATATAAGTAATACTTGTAGCGTCCATAGCCCAGTGACTTGCGTCGATTCAATGTGATCGTGTGTTAAGCAACAACGGGCGCGGTCGGTTTGTGGATGGGTGACCGCTAGTGGCAAAAATTTCATGGGCGCTACCGTGCTTCGGGGGGCACGTAAAGCCGTCGGTCCCAGTTGTTTTCAATGCTGGAAACAGTCGTTAAGCCTTGTCGAAGACCTTCGGGTGGCTTGAGAATATTCGACACTGGGTTGGCCACTAACCCCTCCACCAATCCGCATTGGAGCATCGTGGTGGAGTATGCTCTAGACCTCCCGCAGAAGTGTCTGTGGGGGAGACCCGTGCCCAGCAGTGGGACGTTTATGGGTCGCAGCGAAGTAATACTTGCGTATGGAACTAAAGAGCCGCAGGTTGCCGACCCCTGTTCTAAGTCAATCACAGATGTGTTGTCACCCTCGTGCAAAAGTGTATGTCACAATGTTACACATGGTCTGACTCAGTGGGAAATACTATATAATAATGGAATAATAATTCCAATCGGACCACAATTGCTTTAAACACAATTACTCCTACTCTACCAGTAGGTAGTCACGTTAGATGTACCTACTTGGCGGTTTAAAAGCTCTTTTTTTTTTGTTTTGCGAGTGGGAAATCTTTTAAAAGTAGGACGTAGTGGGAGCGCCGCCGGGTTACGTGGGATTTCCACCCACTAAAACCTCCTCGGTGGCCTTCCTGGAGGGCTACGGGATCTCTGTTAGAACGCACCGGTGCCCTCCAGCGCTGTGACGCTGTGCCCATGACAGGCTCGTCTCGGACGACACCTATCCGTTGGGTTTGAACCCCGACTGCTCGAGTGAGAGGCGAGTTCGACAGCCACTGCGTTATCACTGCTTTTGACTATTTTCCTGGTGTATTTTATAAAACGAACGTTGGCTTGGCAGCCTAATGAATGAATTTTATAAAACCCCTGATAATTTTATAACTGTCGTCGACTCAGTAGCGCGGTAGTGAGTGACCGTGACTGACAAACCGCGAGTCCAGGGTTCGAATCCCGGCGGGGCAGATATTTATTGCGCAGATAAATATTTGTACTAGGGTCATGGATGATAAATTGTGTTGTTTTCTGTGTGTGCCCAAACACATGCCTACCGCGGGGGCGTGAGCGTCGTTAATGGGTCTAATTCTACGCGAGCGAAGCTGCGGGCGTACCCTCGTTTATTTATAGATTACCTTTGTATGATTAAATACAATAAAACAAAATATTTACTATTTTTCAGGGTTCGGTCGTAAGTATTTTATCATATACTATTATGTCAGCTGCGTCTGTGGGATAGACCCGTGCCCAGCAGTGGTACGTCTATGGGTCGCAGCGATATCAATTACATTACAAGACAAGACAAGTAGTTTTCTTATAATGTGATACGAGTATTTGCTATGACAAGTTTTTGTGACATTTATAGCAAACGGGCTTGCATCCTTAACAACTTGAACTGGTGATTCGGTCAGAATGCGGTAGAGACTTATTAGATTAGTTTATTGTTTAATAGATGTTTAAAGAAACATAAATATTGTCCAGGCTGTCTGGGATGAAATTGCTCAAAGCAATAAAACTCTTTTTTCTTTATTTTTATCTCTCCTTTTCTTTTGCAATAAATTATATTTTATTGTATTAATAATTTCTTTTTTTTTTAAATTTTACAGTTGAAACAAGTGAGTATCATAAATGTTTTTTTAAATGAGTACCTATCATAAATAACTTGTTTAATTAAAAAAACTGTAAAAATCGCTTTTGCACAACTCTTTTTTCTTTATTTTTATCTCTCCTTTTCTTTTTCTTTTGCTATAAATTATATTGTACTAATGGACGCAATAGTTTCGTTTACGCCTAGTAATATTATATAGCCTATGTCACTCGGTGAAGATGCAGCTTTCTAATGGTGAAATAATTTTTGAAATCGGTCCAGTAGTTTTGGCAGCGCACGCCAGAATAGCTCGCAGATGGTAGATTTTTTCCTACTTACTTGACACTTATCGTCATATTTTGGACAAATTTACACAATATCTTTTTATATTGTAGCCTATGTGTTATTCTCATGTATAAGCTATATTAATGTGAAGTTTCATTAAAATCCATTCAGTACTTTTTACGTGAAAGACACACATCCATCCATACTTACAAACTTTCCCCTTTATAATATTAGTAGGATTGTATTAATAATTTATCTTTTTTGTTCATTTGCAGTTGGAGACGGTGAATATCATAAATGTTTTTTTAAATGAGTATCATAAATAACTTGTTTAATTTAAAAAAAAACCATAAAAATCCCTTTTGTTGATAACCGAACTAAAATGTAGCGTGTCATCGAATACAAAGCGTGTTCAAAATACCTTTGCCTAGTGCTTATTGGTTATGAATTTATGGAGGACTCTCAGGCGTGCAGGTTTCCACGTGATGTTTTCCTTCACCGTAGCAGCAAGTCACGGGCGTTGCTATCCTTGAGGGATCTTCGTTGTCCGAATTAATGAATTTGTTAATTGCAAACGGTAGTCAAAAGCTCTCTGTAATAGATAAAGTGGCACAGTGTTGAGTGGTCCTGACTGCTAAACCGGGAGTCCTCGGTTCAAATCCCGACCGGAGAAGATATTTATATCGCAGCTAATTGTATACAATTATATATTGATATTTTTTTTAAAACACGATTCTGTAAAACATAAACATAACCATTTGATTAATTATCTTTTTTTTACAGTAATTACGCGTAAGTATTAGTTAATTAAACAATAATTTAATACTAGCCTCTGCCAGCATCGGCTGCCGCATGGAATGTATGGTATACTAGTGGACCCCCGCAGCTTCGCTCGCGTGGAATTAGACATAATAATATATGTTTATTTTACACCCTTACAAAATTTTTACAAACTTTGAATGCCATATTTATTTATATCTAATCAACAGCCTCTAATATAAATTTTATGCTTCTAGTTCTGAAAATGACAAAACTTTCATAGAACCTTTCAACCCCCTTTTCAACCCCTTATAACACTTTTTTCCAAATAAAAAGTAGCCTATGTCCTTTCTCAGGCTCTAGACTATCTGTATACCAAATTTCATTTAAATCGGTTCAGTAGTTTTGGCGTGAAAGCGACACAGACAGACAGACAGACAGACAGACAGAGTTACTTTCGCATTTATAATATTAAGTATTAAGTATGGATAATGAAAAAAAATTTAAATTGATTTTTTATCACAACGGAACACGGCATTGGGATAAAAAAATTAAAATATGTCAATCCAGGGTGTCAGGATTTATTTTATGAAACAAGCGTTGGCTTGGCAGCCTAATGAATGAATTTTATAGAAATAGAAGAAAATAATAAAAATAGAAATAGAAAATAATTTATTTTCTTTCTTAATGCTACAACATTACAGAATGAATACATGACAAAAAAAGTGCGTGCGTACAAAGTACACATGTCAGAAGTGAAACTTCTTTGGCGAAATATTCAAATATACACAAAAAAAAAGAATAAATATAAATATTCATTTGAATGAAAGTCTTATCCTCTCGCCCTATGTCACTGTGCGACGTTCGCTCTATCTCACTTTCTCTCTATCGCCCATCCTCTTCTTCGTCACGAACGTTGCATGCTGCGTGACGCATTTCCGTTTCATTTCTTCGTCACAAACGTTGCATGCTGCGTGAAGCATTTCGTTTCATCCGTAAAAAATTTTACCCTCATGCGCCTAAAGAAGTTTCACTTCAAAAGAACCCACGACCCCTGGCGCAACAGGCAGGGTCACTACCGATTGCGCCAACGGGCCTGTCATGTGTGTGTGTGTGTGTGTTATAAAACCCCTGATAATTTTATAACTATCGACGACTCAGTAGCGCGATAGTGAGTGACCATGACTGCCAAACCGCGAGTCCAGGGTTCGAATCCCGGTCGGGGCAGATATTTATTGCGCAGATAAATATTTGTACTAGGGTCATGGATGATAAATTGTGTTGTTTTCTGTGTGCCCAAACACATGCGTACCGCGGGGGCGTGAGCGTTTAACCGTTTACTATTAAATACAATAATATTTATATAATAATATTTATAATAATAATATATTTTCTATTTTTCAGCGAAGGATAGTGAGTATTTTAACATGAGTATTTATATAATTTTATACTATTAGTCAATTGGTGATCCGACATAAGAATAACTAATTCTTATAAGACATTTCTTATAGGACAAGTAATTTTCTTATAATGTGCTATAGTGTGTTTGCTGTGTCAAGTTTTTGTAACTTGAATAGCAAACAATCCTTAACAACTTGAACGAAACAGAACATGGTGATTCGGTAGAGCCTTATTAGATGAGTTTATTGTTTAACTAGCTTTTACGCGCGGCTTCGCCCGCGTGGTTAAAGGGAATTAACAATGAGTTGTTTATCATACATGACACATTTGTGGTGGATAAATAGTAACAGTTCTACGATTACCAATTCAAGAAGCGAACCAAAACCAAAATCAAAGCGTATGTTTTATTCCTTTACCATATTAATTTTAAACCAAAACAACAATTTATCCAGCGCGAATTCAAAATTCAGTTCAATTTATTAGTTGCCTATGAGCGTGATTCAGAACGTGCAAATGTATTTTACTAACGCCATCTATTAACAACATCCGGAACTAAATATCTAGCAAATAACAAAACATCGATATCTTCCCATGGGAATGTTTTACCGCGGTAAAAAGTAGCCTACGTCACTCTCCACCCTCCTCACTATCTCCACACACTAAAACCATACCATATAATAGCTTCGTTGCGACGTGAAAGCCGGACAAACAAACAAACACACTTTCACATTTATAATATTATATAAGTATGGAAGTATGGATAGATGTTTATAAAGACATAAATATTGTCCAGGCTATCTGAATGAAATTGCTCAGAGCAATAAGACAGCCTTTTGCAAAACTGTTTTTCTTTATTGTTATCTCTCGTTCTTTTTCTGGTGCAATTAATTATATTGTATTGTATTGTATTGATTAATTAACAATCTTTGTTTTTTTTTTTTATTTAGGTAAAATTGCAAAAAGTGAGTATCATAAATAAGTTGTTTAATTAAAAAACTAAAAAACACGCTTTTATTGTTAAATGAACTAAAATAAAATGCCCACTCCTGAAGAATCTATCTGAATCAGATATAGCCTCAGATCTAACCTATCGATATATCAGATATATCAGATCTAACCTATCGATATATCAGATATATCAATTCAGATCTAACTTATCGATATATCAGATCTAACCTATCGATTTAACAGATATATCACAGCCTTTAAAGATTACCACTTATCTAGCTTCACCATCAGTTCGGCCGATCATAATCCGAGATCGAAAAATCGATTGAAAATTGATTATTGGTTGATTATACATATATGATTATCGCAGCTAATGTATACCTTTATTTAATAATTATATTTTTAATGCACGATTCTGTAAACCAGCTTTTCCAAAAGTGGGCGATAACGCCCCCTTGTGGGCGCTGCAGGCCTAAAGGGGGGCGGTAAGAGACCCAGAAAAAATGAGGGCATCCTACTGCGCTCAGGTTTCAAGTTAACTCTTGCGAGTTATAGTAAAAGTCTCGTTTACAATTAATCTCCGCTAATATGGCTCACAATAATTAATTAATTTAATTTGAAGTTATAGTGGTTTTTAAGTAGGTGAAAAAATGGGGGCGCTAAAAAATAATTTATTCTCAAAGTGGGCAGTAGACAAAATAAGTTTGAGAACCCCTGTAAACCATATTATAATATAACCATTTGATTATTTATTTTCTTTTTTACAGTGGTTGAATGTAAGTATTAGTTAGTTAAACAATTATTTGATATTTGATTATAGCCGGCCGCTTCACTCACGTGAAATGTATGGTATATACTGAAAAAAAATTAAATTGATTTTTATCCTAAGGGAACACGGCATCGGGATAAAAAGTATCAATATGTTAATTCAGGGTGTCAGCCATCATACCAAATTTTATCAAAATTGGTCCAAAACAAGTAACAAACATACAAACACACACTCAAAACTCTCGCCTTTACATGAGTGTGATTTAATTTAATTAATTAATAGGCCTACTAATGGTCAGCTGGTCACCCACAGTTTCGCAGATGCCTAGTTGCTTCTGTTGCTATCATCCTTATGGAATTTACTGTACAAACTCTACCCAGTGACACCCAAGGGAAGCTTTCTTGTTGTCAGGTTATCACCACACTGTTTTCTTTTATCCCACTGTTGGGCATGGGTCTGTATTAATATTATAAAGAGGAAATATTTGTTTGTGATGTTTTCACACAAAAAAAACTACTGGACTGATTTCAAAAATTCTTTCACTATTAGAAAGCTGCATCTTCACTGAGTGACATAGGCTCTATTACATTTTCAAAAAACTAAACTATTGTTACGTTTACTAATTCCAAGCGAGCGAAGCTGCGGGCGTCCACTAGTCGTACATAAGTTAGTAATGTCATTGGTGCGTGCCACTTGGGTTTGAACCAGGTGCGCTCGAGTGAGAGGCGAATTTTAAAGATACTGGGCGCTCAACGCTTAATATGAAGTTGTTTTTGCTTATGACAGTAACTAGTGGACGCACGCAGCTTCGCTCGCGTGTAATTAGACATAACAATAGTTTCGTTTATGCCTAGTAATATTATATAGCCTATGTCACTCAGTGAAGATGCAGCTAATGGTGAAAGAATTTTTGAAATTTGTCCAGTAGTTTTGGCAGCGCACGCCAGAATAGCTCGCAGATACTTCGAAGATTGTAGAATTTTTCCTACTTACTTGACACTTATCGTCATATTTTGGACAATTCACACAATATCTTTATAAATTGTAGCCTATGTGTTATTCTGATGTATAAGCTATATTATTGTAAAGTTTCATTAAAATCCATTCAGTACTTTTTACACATCCATCCATACTTACAACCTTCCCCTTTATAATATTAGTAATCATAATCATAATCATAATCATTTATTTGCATTATTACAGGTACATAAGTAAATAGTTGTTACAAATATTATTTGTCCTCTGTAAATTCTGTAATATACCTAAAAGGCGTGCAAAATTTAAAATTTAATTGTCATATTATTATTATTAACAAATCTTAGTTAAAATCTGATACATAATATTATTGTCAATAATTTACATGTCATACAATTTAAGTTTAATGTCATAATCGCCTAGTTGCTTAAAGATAAAATTATAATGTCAAATAACTCTATAATGTCAAAATTCAAAATATTCTATGTCAAATTGTCAGCAAAATAATCTTTAAGGTCATAATAACATTTATGTAGTAGCAATATTTTTAGTTTATTTTTGAAGCGTGTCAAACTTAAATTCTTTAATTCGTCTGGTAGGTGATTGAAAATGCTGGGTCCCATTGCGTAAATACTCTTACCAAACCAGTTCGTTTTCGTATTTGTGTGTGCTAGTACATAAAATGTTTTCCTTGTTTTTCTCGGACATTTGATTGTTTTTATGTTGTACAAGTGAATGTTTTGTTTCACAAAGCAGCATACTTCTTGTATGTATAGTGATGGCAATGTTAACATTTTTAATTCCATAAATAATTGTTTACAACTATGTTTTTGGCCTAAATTGAATATAGCACGTATACATTTTTTCTGCATTCTGAATATTGAAATTATATCCACTGAGTTTCCCCAGTGAATAAGGATGCAATATGATAATAATGTACCTAATAATAATCTAATATAATAATGTAATATATAACACGAGTTTGCTTAGCAGTCTAATAAATGAATTTTATAAAACCCGTGATAATTTTATAACTGTCGTCGACTCAGTAGCGCGGTATTGAGTGACCATGACTGACAAACGGCGAGTCCAGCGTTCACATCCCGGCCGGGGCAGATATTTATTACGCAGATAAATATTTGTACTAGGGTCATGGGGCGTCCATAGACGCGGTCGGTTTGTGGATGGGTGACCGCTAGTGGCAAAATTTCATGGACGCTACCGTGCTTCGGAGGGCACGTAAAGCCGTCGGTCCCGGTTGTTTCCAATGGTTGAAACAATCGTTAAGTCTTGTCGAAAACCTTTGGCTTGAGAACATTCGACACTGGGCTGGCCACTAACCCCTCCACCAATCCGTAGTGGAGTATGCTCTAGACCTCCCGCAGCTGTGTGTGTGTGGGACACCCGTGCCCAGCAGTGGGACGTCTATGGGTCGCAGCGAGGGTCCTGGATGATAAATTGTGTTGTTTTCTATGTGTGCCCAAACACATGCGTACCCAAACACATGCGTTTATTGCCTTTGTTTTATTAAATACATTAAAACAACATTTGTACTATTTTTCAGCGAGCGATAGTAAGTATTTCAACATTAATATTTATATAATTTTATACTATTATGTCAATTTATGATCCGACATAAGAATAACTAATTCTTATAAGACATTTCTCATAGGACAAGTAATTTTCTTATAATGTGCTATAGTGTGTTTGCTGTGAGCTTTTGTAACTTAAATAGCAAACGGGCATGCATCCTTAACAACTTGAACGAAACTGAACATGGTGAGGCGGTAGAGCCTTATTAGATGAGTTTATTGTTTATTAGATGTTTATAAAGACATAAATATTGTCCAGGCTGTTTGGATGAAATTGCTCAAAGCAATAAGACAGCCTTTTGTATCTGTCCTGTTCTTTTTTCTGATGCAATAAATTATATGTATTGTATTGTATTGATTAATTAACAATCTTTGTTTTATCATTTGCAGCTGGATTCCGTGAGTATTTTAAATAACTTGTTTCGTTAAAAAACTATAAAAGCCCTTTTTGCTGATAACTGAACCAACCACTCCTGAAGATCCTGATCAGATATAGCCTATCAGATCTAACCTATCGATATATCAGATATATCAGATCTAACCTATCGATATATCAGATATATCAGATCTAACCAATCGATATATCAGATTTAACCTATCGATAAATCAGATATATCAGATCTAACCTATCGATAAATCAGATTTAACCTATCGATAAATCAGATATATCAGATCTAACCTATCGATAAATCAGATATATCGGATCTAACCTATCGATATATCAGAAATATCAGATCTAACCTATCGATAAATCAGATATATCAGATCTAACCTATCGATATATCAGACTTAACTTATCGATATATCAGGTATATCACAGCATTTAAAGATTACCACTTACCTAGCTTCATCATCAGTTCAGCCGATCACAATCATCATAATCCGAGATCGATCTGTCGATTGAAAATTGATCGTTACTTGATAAAATTTCCGGGATAAAAAGCCTATGCCACTCTCCAGGCTGTATACTACATCAATGCAAAAAATCACATTAGTCCGTTATTCCGTTGCCGCGTTGCCTCCTCTAAGGAACAGAAGGACAAATCAATAAACCCTGTGTCTAATATGGAAAATGGATGGATATATGTAGGATTGTTTATAACAATTAAAATAATAATCACCATTACATATATTGTTTATATTCATGTATTTTATATATTTATGTATTTTGTATTATGTTGTTGTGTATATTTAGTTATTTTATATGAATATAAAATAACTATTTTTTTAACGGAAAGAAACAAAATAAGAATCTAAATAATTTCAATAAATTGATACAAATTTTAGTATGTACATTATATTACATTATTTTGTTACTTTCCGTTTAAAAAATTTAACGGAAAGTAACTAGTAATTAAGCGTCGTAGCGTCCATAGCCCAATGGCTCGCGTCGATTCAATGTGATCGAAAGAGTTAAGCAACGACGGGCGCGATCGTTTGTGGATGGGTGACCGCTAGTGGCAAAATTACATGGACGCTACCGTGCTTCGGAGGGCACGTAAAGCCGTCGGTCCCGGTTGTTTTCAATGGTGGATACAGTCGTTAAGCCTTGTCGAAGACATTCGGGTGGCTTAACAACATTTGTCACTGGGTTGGCCACTAACCCCTCTACCAATCCGCATTGGAGCAGCGTGGTGGAGTATGCTCTAGACCGAGAGGCAGAGGCCAGAGACCCGTGCCCAGAATTGGGACGTCTATGGGTCGCAGCATGTAGTTGTTATTTGTAGACGGTAAGCTAAAGATTAATATATATTATTTTTTTATTTCAGATCAATTCCTGGAAAGTAAATATTTTTTTTAAATATTTATATTGTTACATATTACGATTACTGACTTTTTTTTTTCTGGATAAAAGATAGCAAACGAGCTTGCAGCACCACCCATCCGCTGCCGCCCATGACAACTGTGACTGACTTTGAATAACACTCAATTAGCGACTGGGATGGTTAGACCAATTAGTTAATTAGAACATTACATGCTCAGTTCGTGAGAGTGAGAGGATTGGGGACTGTTAGTGATAGTTAGTCCTGTCAGTTGGTGTTGGTAATAGTCCAGTCAGTACTTGTTAGTAGGAGTCTCGTTCTAAGTGACTCACAGATGTGTTGCTACCCTTGAGGTAGTGTATGTACGTAGTGTAAAGAAGTGTAACCGGAAACCACACCTTTCCAACTGGACCATAATTGCTTTAAAAACAATTACTACACGGCAGAAATGGTACTAGGTACCGCGGCGGGCGGTGGTACTGCTCCGGGCGAACTCTATATGGAACCAATTAGGTTTCATATAAAACCTATTTGGTTCCCTATAGGCTTTACCACCTTACTGGTGTAGATATCTTTTTCTAAATCTGCAGATGCACATTGTGTAGGAATAGAATACTTTATGATACTAATAGAATACTCCTGAAATATTGTTTTTACATAATGATTTATTTTATTTATTTATTTATCTTTATTGAACCACATACAAAAGTACAGGGTATAAATGGCGAGCTTAATGCATAAAGCATTCTCTACCAGCCAACCATTGGGCTAACCAGATAGTCACGAACAGCTGTTTTAATTTTGTTATTTTATGCACAAAATTTTTTTTATTAAATATTAACACACATACAAAATCATACACAATAATACATATAATAATATAGTACATACAAACATGATTATTATAAAAAATATTATTTTTATAAAAATGATTATTATACAATATTCATGCATACCCAAAAATTATCACGAAGAATTTTTATGTGCCGCAAAATGTACAAAAAATACTTTTATACATAAAATAAATGGACTCTCTTTTATAAGTAGGTAGTATTGATACTCTTTATTTATGTACCCTCTCTGAATCATACGCTCTATTTTTTTTTTAAAGTTGGCAACCCTTGTTTTAACTAACTTTGAACAAGGTTCAAATAGGATGGTTACCCAGTAAGCAGTTAATAATAAGTAATATTAGTTGGTGAGTTCGTGGCAGAGACTGTTAATGATAGTCCTGTTAGTTGTTGTTGATAGCTCAGTTAGTAATTTTTAGTAAGAGGTACTTTCTAAGTCAGACACAGATGCGTCACTACCCTATAGGACTAAGGTGTTGGTTTCTAGAGAAGTGTAACCGGAGACCACACCTTACCAACCGGACCACAGGTGCCGTGGCGGGCGGTAGTGGACGGTGGTACTGGCCCAGGCCATAAATAATCTATTTGGTTCTTGGTGGTGGTTGGTGAAACCTTTAAAAGGTACATCCTGGGAGCTACGCCGAGTTATCTGGAATTTTCACCAATACGATTCTTTTAATACGCTTCGTGCCTTCAAGCGCTGTGTTCTACACAGGCTCTGCCACTCTCGGCTTTAAGTCGTCGACCCTTACACGACGCTGCGCTGCCCACACAGCGTAGGCCTTTCATAGGTCACATTGTGGACGGCTCGAGCTCCCAATGTCGCCGCCCGCAACCTTAGAAGCCCCCTTTTAGTCGCCCACGACAGCCAGGGGCCCCTGTAGTGCACTACAGTAGTGCACTACAGTACACCTATTCCCTATTCCTTTATTTAACTTACTACCTTCTCTACCCAAAGGTTGTCTGGAAGAATCGCTACTGTGCTACTACGCTACTGTAGCGATAAGACCGACTTTTGGCCACCACTGGTCATCGTTTGTGTTTTTATAGAATGTCATTTAATTTTTTACTGTGGTGTACAATAAAGAGTATTTGTATTTGTACAGTAGCACTATTCTAGTCACTCTAGTCGTCAGTAGAACTATTCTACAGATACAGAGAAAGGCGCTACCTATCGATCAATAATCTTGCGCACAAATTTTATTAAAGCATTTATTTTTTATTTCAGCATTTGGAGTGCAAACAACAACCACTGAAGCTGATGGGAAGACTCCAGACTTATACAAACCCAAAAAATGTCCTTAGAAAATATAACTGGGCTAACGTTAGTCACATATATAACTGGCCCACAGTTAGTCCACGGCTAGTTTTAATAAGAGAAATAGCTTTTACAGCATGCCACATTGATTTATCTTGTCAAAAACAGGTATACATATATGTCACCTAGTATTCAGTGCAAAGAAATAGGAGTAGAGTACTGAATTCACATTCAGTAACATCCCTTGATCCTGTTCTGATTTATGGCATAACATGTACGTAGGAGTGAGAAAAAAGAGTTCCGTTTCATTTCGTTATTGAATGTCATTTTGGTTCTAACGGTTATTTACCCGGTCAAGTTCGATAGCAATTTACTACAGAACCGTAGACAGAGATTCTGTGTACGTTCAAAATCCATACCAAAATGACATTCAATCTTGTGATACTGACATGTTTAATCCTTAATTCTAGTTCTGCTCCAATTTCTTTGATCCAGTGTTCTCAAATGACATTTCTTTGACAACAAACAGCGTCAGTAGATACATAAATCACGTAGATACTGACGCGAAAGTAATGATACACTGATAAATTTTGTGCGCCAGTTTAAAACCTTCTTGTGGTAACCGAAACGCAGCCAAAATGTATTATATTTCACATTATAAATCGATGGCATTTTCATTTTGTATGTAGACTGTGTATAAATCAATATTTTAAACCGTGTGTGTAAGAATCAATGTTTTAAACCATTTAAAACAGTGTTTTATTCATACAAAAAATTTATCCCAATAGCACATGAGTGGTGATATGCTCAAAACTTCCCTATTTTTCGAATGGACTTTTGCTGTATGGTCATACAGACCTATACGCCGTCACCGAATGGGGTGGTAAGCTTCAAAGAGCTCAAACGGTAAAGGATTAACTCCTTCAAGTGTGTGGGTGCGATTGATCCAAGGGTCTGCCCCTGGGGCGCGGACCTCGGCTTAGGACAACGCTGTGTTTGTAATTGAGGTTATTATTTATTTACTGAGAGTTAAAGAAAATAGTTAAAATACTTAGTCCTATTTGAGTTGTTAAAATCGCACTTATCTTAGAAAAGTCATTGGTGCGTGCCGCTTGGGTTTGAACACAGGGTTTGAACCCGGACCGCTCGCGTGAGAGGCGAGTTCGTCATCCACTGTTTACGACAGTCCCTGTATGTCCCTTGAGATGCTTTGCACGTTTATTGGAAAGCAGGCAAACCGCCAACAGATGGCGCTGAAACTAATTCTTAACTTGATAACACTCCGCAGGTGAAGATGCGGCCAAAAGCGAGTATACAATGAAACCTCGAAGTCCATTAAGATAAATTGAATGTTTAAATGAATTTAAAAATATGTTTATTTTTATTTTTTTATTTTAAAATTTTGCACACATTAAAATTAACAGTAAAATACAATATAGAAAAAGGTGTACAAGGAATCTACTTATTTCTTATCGAAATGTCTTCCAGTAGACCCAAAAAAAGAAATGGCGTTTAAGAAAGAAAAACAAACTTAGTGTGCATATACACTCAAAATTAATAATAGCTATAAATTATAATAAAGTAAATAAATTTAAAATTAGAAAATATTATATTTTATAAATATTTGTAATATAAAATAGACATATACCTACATAAATAAATATATAATACATATAAATATATAAATAAATAAATACATAACATAAATATATAAATAAATAAATACATAACATAAATATATACATAATATGAATATGTATAACATAAAGGACAACTTACATAGATTTAACTACTAACATTGCGTGAAATAGTATTCTCTCACAGCATTTTTAAAAACAGATATTGATTTGGAAGTACGTATACTTAAAGGAAGCGAGTTCCAAAGTTTAACCGCGTGAACAGTAAAGGAATGTGCATAGGAACTGGTTTTATGACGCGGATACCCTAGGAGGGATCTGATGTGGGATCTGCATGACGCATAGGATGGCCGAGCATAGTGGAAACGTTCACGTAGATAAGGAGGGTATTTAGGATTATGTAAAATATTAAATAAAAGGCATCATATTCGAGTGTTCCTGCGAAGACGGATCGGGAGCCACTTGAGTTTCTTGCGAAAATGTGAAACGTGGTCAAATTTTCTAAGCCCAAAAATAAAACGGATACAAAGGTTTTGCAATCGCTCAAGTTTATTAAGGTGCTCCTCATTGGCATCCAAGTAGCAGACATCGGCGTAATCCAGGATAGGAAGAATGATCGTCTGAGCTAAGGTGATCTTAGTTTTCAAAGGCAGAACGTTTTGAAGGCATCTTAGAGAATGAATAGAAAAATTAACTTTTCGACTAATGTTGTTTAGTTGAGCATCCCATTTCAAATTAGAGTCAACTAAGAGTCCAAGATTTTTCACCTCATCGGCCAACGCAATTTTGACTCCTTCAATGGAGATGGGCAACAGATTTGTCCAGTCAATGGTTGTCCTTTGAAACTTGTTACCGATTACAATCGCTTGTGATTTGTTGGGGTTGAGAAACAAGCCAAACGACTTAGCCCATGAGCTAATGCCGATTAAGTCTTGGTTGACAGCTTCAATTGCAAGATTAATATCTGAAGCAGGTGAATGACGATAAATTTGTAAATCGTCTGCGTAGAGATGAAAATGCGAGTTTATGACATTAGCAACTGAGTTAATAAGAAGTGAAAAGAGTAGAGGGGAAAGGACGCCACCTTGAGGCACACCTGCATCCAGATTACACCAATCTGAGGTTTTCTCCTTGATGCGTATACATTGTGAGCGGCCTCGAAGGTACGAACTGAACCAAGCTACAGCGGAAGATGAAATATTTAGGGAGCGAAGAGTTGCAAGAAGGATATCAAAGTCGACCGAATTAAAGGCACTACTAAAATCTAAAAGAACAAGGACGGTAAGCATTTTGTTTTCAATCGCCCAACGCACGTCTTCGGTAACTTTCAAAAGTGAAGTCACAGTACTATGTCCAGATCGAAAACCTGATTGAAAAGGAGTGAGTATTTTATTGTTTAAAATATAACATAGCAGCTGCTTATGCACAGTATGCTCCAACACTTTTGACAGGAAGGGCAGGATTGAAATAGGTCGAAAATGTGAAGGTGAGGAAGGGTTGGAAACTTTGGGTAACGGTATGATGTAAGCTGCTTTCCATATCAGGGGAACTGAGGATGAAGTCATGGAATGGTTGATTAAATGAGTTATGATTGGAAGAATTACATGTAGGATGGGAATGAACATCTTAGAACATAAGTCATCACTACCGACAGCGCAGGAAGTGATAGAATGAATAGCTTTGGAAACGTCGTCCTCAGTAACAGGTGAAAAATTGAAAGGAGAAGATGTTGGGATAGGAATATCTGATATAAATTTTAATGTGTTTGATTTGGTACTAGGATCGATAGAATTTGTGGTCGCACTTGGTCAACAGTTCGTAATAAATAAATTTTTCCAGGAATGTTAATAGAATAATATGAATAAAATTAGAGTAATTAATCTATATAGGTATATAAAAGGAGAAGCTGACTGACTGACCGACTGACTGACATATCAACGCAGGGCCTAAACTATAAGATTTAGAAAGTTGAAATTTTGCACAGGGGTTCCTTTTATAACGTAGGGTGCTCCCCTAAGAAAGGATTTTTGAAAATTCATTCCCTAAGGGGGTAAAACGGGGGTGCAAAGTTATTATGAAACATTGCCTTTTTGAAGTCAAGTGGGCAACCCGAACGCGGGCAGACGTCATTAATGGGTCTAATTCTACGCGAGTGAAGCTGCGGGCGTCCACTAGTTAACAATAAATATTGTCTATTGTTAATAAGTGAAACCTAAAACTATATGCAGAGACAAGTTATGATGATGAGACATTTATATACATGTACATATCTCATACGACTGACGTGTAAAGCCAGAAAATTATTGTATAGGCAATTTCATAATTTTGGAGCTTAGATGCCAGACGTACCTTAAAGCTTTTATACAGGGGTACCGATTAGATGCTTGCTTAATTAATTAATGTTTAATCCGCTTCTGTAGTATGTTCCTTATCTTCCAATTGAAAATAGCTAATAATTCTGTTGACAGCGCCATCTGTTATTTGGTTTGTCAATTACATACCAAGCCGCTGCTGGTGCAGAATTGAAGTGAAAATTGGTATAGGCAATAGATGTCGCGGGGAGCACTATTTGACGTTGGAAGGCAAACCTATTTTCAATTAAGATATTTTGTGTACTTTTATACTATAGATATATATGGCACTTCTATAGCATTCAGTGCTAATAAATGTGCTGTCAAAAAAATGAACCTGGCGTGTTGCCATTCCTCCCTGCCTGCGCGACAAGGCCACCCAGGGTAAACAGAAAAAGATCCATTTTGGGACGCTTCCGCTCACTTTTACAGCGCCTATGGAAAATATGCTTCCTTTTACAACTTCTTATAACCATGCATTCGGCTCTTTACATATCAGAACACAATGAAAAGCGAAACGAAAAAAAGAAAGTTAAAAGAAAAGAACATGTCGAAAATACAAATTAAAAATAAACACACATAAAACCTCCTTTATCGATCTAACCTGACAAGTGGCCGGTCACATCTCCCGTTCCGAGAGGAGATTCAAGCCCAAAAGAGAGATAAAGTAATGTTTGTTATTGAAACTTTAATTCCATGATATTTTCGCTGCCGAAAATACATTGTTTTTATTTAATAACTGAACCGCTACGAGATTAACTGTAGCTCGTAGGCAGCTACGGCGTAGGCACGCAGCTGTAGATAATCGACTCTATAACACGCCGCTAGATGGCGTGTAAATATATTTTTAAAGCTCAAACACGTTTGTGGTTTAAGAACTTTATTATTTCCCATAAACAATTAACAATAAATCACTTACTGTGAAATCAATAACAATTACAAACTTAAATAATAGCAGGCTTACAGAAAATAAATACTGTTTATTGTACATACAAAACAGAATATTTAACATATTTGAGATATTGAGTAGCTAGCGGGAATGTGTGCTTAAAAATAAAAGTATTACTTTTACCCTCATAATTTGTGATTTGACACTTTTCTTTGGGACTACGTAATAACAAATACATGGATGTACAAAGTGATCGACATCTCTGGATGTGGCATTTTGCTTATAGTTGCGTGTGTTAAATTGAAATCTAAATGATTTCTTGAAATATAAATGATTTCTGAAATTATGTTTCATTAACTAACTGTAAAGTAAACTAACTGTAATTTAGTATTTTACTGTAGGTGTTAAAGGAAAACTATTAAGACTGTTATTCCAGATTAATTAGTATTGTATTAATAAAATATGCAGATTCAATAGTGATTCATTTATTAATATATTTCATCTTTTTATCTACCGCTGGTTCACAAAGTTATTGCTACCGAGAAGAACACAGCAAGAAACTCGGTAGGAACTCTTTTCAACATTAACAATTAGTTAAGCTTATTGACAACAAAATGGTTAAACAAATTTACCTACTGAAACATTAATTAGTTAATTCTTTAGTTAGGTTATACATACACAGTCAGGTTTTAGGTTGTTCAACACAACAAACTGGATTAATCATTTATAATATATTAATTAATATATTCAACAATTACTGTTTCTGAAATTCCACAAAAATCTAAAACAACAAAGTACATTGTACTAAATACAATTTTAATAAATCATACTTAACTTTGTCGTCGATACCATTTACTTCACACAATTACACAATTTAAGTACTTTAGACCTTTATAGTACTTTATACTTTAGACTGAATTATGTATGTACTCAGAGGCAGCGAGACGTCCTCCTTTTAACACTTTTTCAACTTGCGAATCCTCCAGCATCACCATGGGCAGCCTTTATATACCTCTTTTTGCCACGCCTCTTCATATAGCCTCACTTCCGTGTACCATTTCCTATTTATAATGGATTGCTTTTACATAATCTTATACTGTCCGAAATGCTTTGAACTACATTTTAATACTATTAAATGTTATTTTATATAATATAATGTACTTATATTATAGCTTTTTAAACATAAATGCTGCTACTCAATTCAATACAAGTTCTCTTATCAAAACTAAACGACCAGATCATAAGAAAACAGTTCTAAACTATTTTATTAAAAACAGTTTGAATTTAATTTGACTATAATAACATGTGATTGTGATTGTAAGTAATATTATGTATTTATAATATTACTTACAACGTTCCAAACACAATCCACTACTCAAATCAATACAATTTTCAGTAAATAAATATAACATAAATAATGAACCATTTTATAATAAATACACAGGTTTAAATTAATCTTAGATATTGACATCTGACCTTATGAATTATTAGTAATCCATAATATAATATCATTACATTAACAATCTCATACTTGAATATCAAATACCAACATCAATACATGTTCTTTTAAATCAATGTAACGATAAAGAAATAAGTTAAATGATTACTAAAATATGGAATTATCTCTCAATTTACTTTAAAATTATTAGCATCTCACACGTGCATGACTTAATATGGGTAACTTGAATGTGTTTGTGTTAATAGAATAAATCTATATATACAGGGTGTCCCAGAATGAATAGATAATCCTTGAGCCCCGCACAGAACAGCTCTCCAGCGCTTAGAAAAAAAAATCAAAAAAAAAAAATTCCAAGTGATACCCAAAATATGATTTTTTTTAGAAAAACATACGTTATTTTAGCTTTACTTCACATTAATGTGCACAACTGCCACAAATTAATGAAATTCTTGATGTTTTTGGTGTCATTTTATTCCTGATAGACCATACTACTAGAAATACATTAAATAATATAAGTATCTGTGATACTTTTTTTATAAAAAAAATAAGAACTTGAATTTTTAACATGAAATTTGATACCAAAATAATTTTGACATAGTTTGAGAGTGTTTCATGTAAAAAAAAAGTATGAAAACGTAAGTGTCCAGCTATTTTAAAAACATGCGCAGTTAATACAGATTAAAAAATGGTATAATACATCATTTTATCTAATACTACTACGAAGTTATTGCTACTGAGATGCAAAACGAGTAAATACGACTAAAATTAAAAAGTTAATGTCTTAATACATTTTAATAATAATAAAACATTTCAGGTGTCGCTGCGACCCATAGGCGTCCCACTGCTGGGCACGGGTCTCCCACACAGACACTGCTGCTGCGGGAGGTTTGTCGAAGACCTTCGGGTGGCTTGAGAACATTCGACACTGGGTTGGCCCTAGAGCATGATCCACCACGCTGCTCCAATGCGGATTGGTGGAGGGGTTAGTGGCCAACCCAGTGTCGAATGTTCTCAAGCCACCCGAAGGTCTTCGACAAGGCTTAGCGACTGTTTCGTAGGAGGTAATGGAATCCCATTGGTTACAGAATGATGGCTGCCCTGCATATTATGGTACAAACGTCCGGGCTTATTTAAATGCCACGTATCCAAACAAATGGATTGGTCGTTTGGGTCCCATTCTGTGGCCTCCTCGATCTCCAGATTTAAACTGACAGGATGTTTATACTGGTGCTGTCTAAAGGAAGAAGTGTACTCGAAAACAATTTCAAATGAGCAATTACGCAGCCGTGTTCAAGAGGCCGCTTCAAAAATAAATGATTGACTCTACGCACGGTTTCTTAGTAGAGCCTATAAAAGAAGATGTCGAGCGTGTATTAGAATCGGTGGCAGACAATTTGAACACCTGTTGTGAATAAAGATTGATGTTATGTACACCTGAAATGTAGCGTCCATAGCCCAATGGCTCGCGTCGATTCAATGTTAATAATTAAGAGTTAAGCAACGACGGGCGCGGTCGGTTTGTGGATGCGTAAGCGCTAGTGGGTGCGGGTGGCTTGAGAACATTCGACACTGGGTTGGCCACTAACCCCTCCACCAATCCGCATTGAAGCAGCGTGGTGGAGTATGCTCTAGACCTCCCGTAGCAGCAGTGTCTGTGGGGGAGACCCGTGCCCAGCAGTGGGACGTCTATGGGTCGCAGCGACACCTGAAATGTTTTATTATTATTAAAATGTATTAAGACATTAACTTTTTAATTTTAGTCGTATTTACTCGTTTTGCATCTCAATAGCAATAACTTCGTAGTAGTATTAGATAAAATGATGTATTATACCATTTTTTAATCTGTATTAACTGCGCATGTTTTTAAAATAGCTGGACACTTACGTTTTCATACTTTTTTTTTACATGAAACACTCTCAAACTATGTCAAAATTATTTTGGTATCAAATTTCATGTTAAAAATTCAAGTTCTTATTTTTTTTATAAAAAAAGTATCACAGATACTTATATTATTTAATGTATTTCTAGTAGTATGGTCTATCAGGAATAAAATGATACCAAAAACACCAAGAATTTCATTAATTTGTGGCAGTTGTGCACATTAATGTGAAGTAAAGCTAAAATAACGTATGTTTTTCTAAAAAAAATCATATTTTGGGTATCACTTGGAATTTTTTTTTTTTGATATTTTTTTCTAAGCGCTGGAGAGCTGTTCTGTGCAGGACTCAAGGATTATCCATTCATTCTGGGACACCCTGTATAAAAAGAGAAGGTGACTGACTGACTGACTGACTGACTGACTGACTGACTGACTGACTGACATATCAACGCAGGGCCTAAGCTATAAGGGCTAGAAACTTGAAATTTTGCACAGGGGTTGCTTTTATAACGTAGGGGAGCACTAAGAAAGGACTTTTGAAAATTCACCCCCTAAGGGGGTAAAACGGGGGTGCAAAGTTAGTAGGTATAAGTTTTTCGTATATACCTTCATTATTTCAATGAAATTTTGTATTTAGGTTATGTTACGTCTAATTCCACGCGAGCGAAGCTGCGGGCGTCCACTAGTACAGTATATTAGAGAGTAGTAGTGAGATTTTAGAGAAATTTAAATGTAGTAATAAATATATGAAGGTAACTAAAGTTAAAATTTGTATGATTGCTAAATTAATTAAGTGTTTATGTTACGAGTTTTTAATAGTCTTTTAAAAGTAGCCAAAGTTTTAGCGTTTTATATCTGTGGGCAATTTGTTATAAATTTTAACGCCTTCGAATTCAATATTTTGATACCAAATAACTTGCGCTTCTTAATAATTTTTTTTGTATTTGGTGCTTCTTCGTGAAGGATACATTTGTGTCAGTATTTTTATGTAATATTTTACGTATTAGTACACATGTGTAAATATGTAAGCTTATGAAACATTCATAATTTTTGTATCCTTGTATATTTTACTAGTAGGTGTTCTAAATTTATAGTTAAATATTGCCTTTATTACCCTATTTTGTGCTCTTTGAATTACATTGATATTCGATTTGGCTGCAGTGCCCCAGATTTCAATTAAATTATCAATGTGCGGCTTGACGAAGGAGTTGTAAATTATGTATCGAACTTTTTGAGGTAAAAATTTGGATAAGTTACGCAACGGGCGGGCCGGGTAAGAGCTAAGAGCGACAACACAGTACAAGAGATGGGCAGCAGCGTCTCTTAGAAGCGTACTTAATTTAACTGCGGTCACCAACTCGCACTAGCCAAGCGCCGTGACTACGGCTACAACCCCTCATGAATGATTGAACCAAGGCCCTGCTATTCCTGGCTACGGTGGCAGCCATGGTAACGGCGGGGCAAGGGGTGCAAAAATCCCCGGCAGACGCCCGGCCACCCAGATAAATAGCAAGCCGCCCTCCAACGAGGTGGACTGACGACCTGAAGAAGACAGCGGGAATGGGTTGGATTCACGGTGCCATTTCTGGACTCTATGCGGGAGGGATGCCTACGCCGCTCTACCTTTTCAGAAGCCAAAAATGAATTTGTCTTGTTCGCGGTGAGCGCCGAAGCATTGTCCTGGTGCTGCTGCAACCCATAAACGTCCCACTGCTGGGCACGGGTCTCCCCCTCAGACGCAGCTGCGGGAGGTCTACAGCATACTCCACCACGCTGCTCCAATGCGGATTGGTGGAGGGGGTTAGTGGCCAACCCAGTGTCGAATGTTCTCAAGCCACCCGAAGGTTTTCGACAAGGCTTAACGATTGTTTCCACCATTGAAAACAACCGGGACCGACGGCTTTACGTGCCCTCCGAAGCACGGTAGCGTCCATGAAATTTTGCCACTAGCACCCATCCACAAACCGACCTCGTTCGTCGTTGCTTAACTCTTTCGATCACATTGAATCAACGCGAGCCATTGGGCTATAGACGCTACTATTGTCCTGGTGCAATAGGATGCAATTTCTTGGTCGTTGTTCTCTAACATTTTCAAGGACACTTTGTGTGTCAGTGTCTTTCGAACTTGCCTCCTCACTCCAGGGGGTGTGGGTTCAAAACCAAGTGGCACGCACCAATGCCTTTTCTAATATATGTGCGATTTATGAAAACAAATATCACTGCTGTAACGGCGAAGGAATACATCGCGAGGAAACCTGCATCCCTGAGAATTCTCCCTAATGTGCTAAAAGGCATGTAAAGTCAGCCAATACGCACAAAGCCAGCGTGGTGGACTATAGCCCAACCGTGGGACAAGGGTTTGTAGTGGCTAAGGAGGTTCAATAAAAGCAATAAATAACGTGTGATGTGCTGTTTATTTGAAATAAATATTAAAAACAAATTAACGTGGCCAGATAATAACAATTACAATTACAACAATATAGAACAATATATTAAAACATTTAAGTTACAGATAACTGACATTTAAAAATTTTTTTATACAATCAATAAATTAGTTGGTGACAGTAGGAGCCACGGTGTTGTCTTCGGTGCCAGTGGCAGGGGTGCCATTGCCAGTGTTGCCAGTGGCAGGGGTGACATTGCCAGTGTTGCCAGTGGCAGGGGTGTCATTGCCAGTGTTGCCAGTGGCAGGGGTGACAGTGCCAGTGTTGCCAGTGGCAGGGGTGCCATTGCCAGAAATGCCAGTGGCAGGGGTGCCAGTTTCAGTGCCAGTGGTTCCAGAGCCAGTGCCAGTTGGGTTATTGCCGCCAACTGTGGCATTCACTAGACCAAATATGTTCGCCTTCAAGCCATTCGGGCCTAGTTCGAGTAAGTTGCCGATTTTTAAACCGTCTTTATCCAATCTGACAGTGCCATTAAGGGCACTTACTTTGGCTGTTAATAGAAAAAAATATTGGTTAATTTAGTATTATATGTAAAAGGTCTCGATAGCGTTCATAGCACCAAGTCGCGTCGATCGCATGTGATTGGAAGAAGAAGATATTTATTCTCACACAAAAAACTATACCAATCGACATTTTAGGTTAGAATAATTAACTTATAAACCTGAGCCCAATCGTGGGACCTACGGGTTCCCCTGAAATTTTCTTAACAAGCAATAGGATTTGTCCCTCCATCCACCCATCAGCTTTTCAAGGTCCACTACTGGACATAGGCCTCTCTCAATCGACACCACTTAGCCCCATCATGAGCCCCCTGAATCCAACGGTTTCCCGCTGTCTGCTTCAGGTCATCAGTCCACCTCGTCGGAGTGCGGCCAATAATCCGTTTTACGAGTCGTGGTCTCCACTCAAGGACTCTCCCTTTGCTCTTGAAAAATCGAAGACGATAATTTAAAATGTGTAGTCTGCCAATCCGCTCTTGGTCAACGTGGTGGACTGTGGCCTGACCTTTCTCATTCTGAGAGAAACAAACAAAGGGTTTCCAGAGACAAACAATATCTCCGGCAGAGATTTGTTTGTCTGGCAAACCATTTGTTTCATATTAATTTTTAAATCAAAGAATGGGTTGTAGAAGCGATAAAGAAAAACATTGTTGGGTAATTGAGAGTTCTCCATTAAGTTCTCCAAGGTAAAGTCTGCAGTCCCATGGGCGTGTTGAAGTATGGGCAACACTTTTGATCGACAGGAGATCCGTAAACATTTTAACAATGAAATGGCGATGTTATGATATGAGTTGTGTTTTACTCACCAAGCTCATCTTTGCCCAGTACAGTAGCATCGAGGAGTTGTGCGGACGCATAGGAGACCAGAAGGCACTGGAACAGAAAGCACATGTTTATATAGACTGATAAAGTATTTAATAAGTAGAATAATCTTAATTTGCACTAATGTTATGTAGTGAACCTACCTACCCTAGACTTAACTCTAGTTCGTTAGCATGTACTACAAACCTGTGTGGTTTACTGATTATTTAATAATTATATGTTTGCAAACATCTGTGTACCAATCCTATCCTACTAATATTAAAAAGGGGAAAGTTTGTAAGTATGGATGGATGGATGTGTGTTACTCTTTCACGTAAAAAGTACTGAATGGATTTTAATGAAACTGTACATTAATATAGCTAATACATCAGAATAACACATAGGCTACAATATAAAAAGATATTGTGTAAATTGTCCAAAATATGACGATAAGTGTCAAGTAAGTAGGAAAAAATCTAGCATCTGCGAGCTATTCTGGCGTGCGCTGCCAAAACCACTGGACCGATTTCAAAAATTCTTTCACCATTAGAAAGCCGCATCTTCACTGATATGACTGTGATAGGCTATATAATATTACTAGGCGTAAACGAAACTATTGTTATGTCTAATTCCACGTGAGCGAAGCTGCGGGCGTCCACGAGTAAAGAAAGAAAGAAATAAATAAATATATTTACTGTCTGCATCTTGCTAGCAGGTTAGAACCAAATACTATAGTGAATTTGTATTAGCTACCCTACTACTATTATTATACCTGTCTATCACTATACTGTAAGGTTATATTATTAAAAGAAGTTGCAGAATTAAATTAATCATTTTTATTATTTAAGATCGTTAGAGAATGTGTTACATGTGTGCTGAATGTCCCTTTAATGTAACTTACAATATTGTACACCAAATGGTGTACGACATTAAAATTAATTCTAGCATTTTAAGAATTTGTATCTGTTATTCCACATTATTGCAAGTAAAAGATTAGTATGAATATATATATACAAGGAGAAGCTGACTGACTGACATAATAATATCAACGCAGGGCCTAAACTATAAGGGTTAGAAACTTGAAAATTTACACAGGGGTTCCTTTTATAACCTAGGGGAGCAATAAGAAACGATTTTTGAAAATTCACCCCCTAAGGGGTAAAAGGGAAGGTTTAGGTATATTTGTCATGGTGTTGTTTCAAATGGTTATTGACCACTAGACCAACGAGGGAGGGGGTGTGGGTTAGGTCCATAAGCCACCGCGACTTAAAAAGATCTATTGTAGCTAGCCTCCAATAGTTCAAAGTCAAAGACAAATAATTTATTTCGCTATGAGGTGATTAGACCCGCTTAACGAAAGTCTAGGTAACTACAAAACAAACTGCTTAAAGAGAAGAGATATAATGCCATTCTAAACTGATTAATATAAGGCAAAGGATGAGCTATTGATCCTTGAATGAATAGCTAATCCTACACAGGTGCCTAACCTGCCTTAAGGCTAATTTACAATAATTACCTACCACTAAGCTAAGCTCTAAGTCACGATAGACTATCTATCTGGTCATCGGCTTTAGGAAGAATTTACAATATTCTTATCCTATATATTATATAGTGTAGGCTGAGAGAGAAAAAAGCAGGAGGAAAAAAATCTCGGTACTCTTTTAAAATTAAAATTAATTTGTACAGAAAAATGTACAGTATGACATGACCAGGACAGACACGAGACGAGACAGCCAATCGTGTATGCCAAGAATCACCCCATAAGCCACCGTGAACAATGATTGTTCAATCAAACCTGATCCAACAGGCCAATTGTTCAGATAAACCATAGGATGCATTTGTGCTCAATTTCCTTGACAGTGCAAGGTGAGACTAGTCTTCCGCCCTGCTTGCGACTTCTATAATATAACTGCGACTTACATATTTAATAACTGCAGGGCAGTCGCAGAGGATTTGGATAGTGAGTCAGTTGTTAATGTTAGTAAGTTGGAGCAGTTAGAAGACACATCAGCCAGAGAAGGAAGTTAATTAATAAAAACGAGGTAAAATGGTGTTCTTTCTTACCATGGCCAAGCAGACTGTAGCGGTTCTCATGGCGGCGACTGTGGGTGCTGGGAGGAGAGTGTGGAGCATGCTCGCGACCCCCATTATATACTGCATGGAACAATAGACCAGGTGAAAAGATGTGCGTCAGATTGTAAAAAATGAATTAATTATCAGAGCAAACACTTTTGCAACTTGGTAATATGTTTCAATATTAAAAAGGAGTTAATATGTTTAATTTGATATCCAAGGCCAAATTGACGCAGCCGACAATGCAAATATGCATACTTACATGAAATAAAATAACCTACATTTAAATACAAATAACCTTCTTAACAAAGTCCCGCGCCGCGTCTGTCTGTCTGCACGCGGTCAACTCAAAAACTACTGAATGGATTTTCATCCGGTTTTCATCAATAGACAGAGACGGTTACCTTGTTAAGCTGACTGACTGACTCACTCACTGACTGACTGACTGACTGACATATCAACGCAGGGCCTAAACTAAAAGGTGCCATAACACAACTTCGAGTCGATTGTGTCGTTTCTTCTTGTCGGGCGGGCCTTGCAGTTGTTGAGAATGGCCTCACATTTGCTCCGCCCAGTACCCCCCCAGCTGCTGCTGAAAATGAAGTTAGGTATATAAGAGCTATGTAGATCTCGTATTGGTACGCCCTAACATCAATCACAAGCTGAGGTACACTCTTGAAGTAAACGAGATCTTGCGCACAGTAACGAAGGAGATATCCCCAATTGAAGACACTGGATGCAAGGCATCCAGTGTCTCATCATCGTGCGCCGCCTTACCGAACGAATGTTCAAACCAGCTGACGCGCCAAGGTTCCAGTACATCCAAGACATCGCTCCGTTGCATGCTAGGCCTTTAGGCCCCAGGGCGGTCCCTCCCGCGTGACCTCATTCCACGGGACCTACGCCTGCATAAAAAGAGCTCTCCTTCAGGCCGGCGACGCATTGGCGACTCCTCTGGTGTTGCTATGTTCATAGGCGACGGTGACTACTTACCATCAGGTGGCCTACTGCTTGTTTGATATGCTAAAATCTTATAAAAAAAATTGTGGTGGATTATGTGGATGCCAGTGGTGTCAAAATGCTAGTGGTGTCACAAATGCCATTGGTGTCACAAATGCCAGTGGTGTCACAAATGCCAGTGGTATCTGAAATGCCAGTGATGTCAAAATGCTAGTGGTGTCACAAATGCCAGTGGTGTCACAAATTCCAGTGTTGTCAGCGGTATTAAACATGCCAGTGATATTCTGCTACAAGTGTACAAACTATCAGTGGTAACATCGGTGCCAGTGACGTACTGCTGCCAGCGGACTGCCTGTAGTATCACCGGTACTAGTGGTGTCAGCGTCGCCATTACTGCCAGGGCTGCTAGTTGTATATTAGCTAAATTTAATCCAGTCACAAGTGATCGGTGACCCATCCACATACCGACCGCGCCCAACGTCGCTTAACTCGGTCAATCACGTACCAACGATGAGCTCTGCAACGTTCCGTACCTACTCTTTCACAGTTCTCCACGTGAGTGCTTTGTTTGCACAGGTTTTGGCGAAGTATCTTTTAATTTTATGCCATGCATCCATAATTAGTGCAATATTTTTAATATATGTAGGTCAACAAGAACGCAAGATATATTATTTTTATATTTTGTCAAAAACGTTCTGATAACTGCGTAAAAAGCTACGAATAAGAGTTAGTATATTATTATGTTGATGATAAACTGTCTCTTTGGACTCTTGTATCTTGTATTCGTATGCGCGAAGTCGTTGGTTCGACCCCCGGTTCGGCCAAAAATTATTGGGTTATCTAGTAGTAGCACGGATTTGTGCCCGATAGCCATAAAGCTAAAAAGCTAAGCTGCTCCCCATAGACATCCCTGCTGGGCACGGGTCTCTCCAACATCTGACGAAATTTGACGAAAGGAAATTCTGCATTTCCATGAGCTGATTCCGGCCTACACTAGGGCATAGGATAAGAATATTGTTAACTAGCTTTTACCCGCGGCTCCGCCCGCGTGGGAAAAGGGAATTAACAATGCCATCTATTAACAACATCCGGAACTAAATATCTAGCAAATAACAAAACATCGATATCTTCCCATGGGGATGTTTTACCGCGGTAAAAACGTCACTCTCTACCCTCCTCACTATCTCCACACACAAAAACCATACCATATAATAGCTTCGTTGCGACGTGAAAGCCGGACAAACAAACAAACACACTTTCACATTTATAATATTAGTATGGATTCTTCCTAAAGCCGATGACCAGATAGATTAGCTTAGTGGTAGGTAATTATTGTAAATTTGCCCTAAGGCAGGTTAGGCACCTGTGTAGGATTAGCTATTCATTCAATGATCAATAGCTAATCCTTTGCCTTCTATACTTAGATCAGTTAGAATAGCATTATACTTGTATTTTTAGTTTTTAGTTACCTAGACTTTCGTTAAGCGTGTCTAATCACCTCATAGCGAAATAAATTATTTGACTTTGACTTTGACTTTGACTTTGACCGTGCCGACATAATTACCGTACTCTGAGAGGAACAAAACGTTGCAATGTCGCTAGAAATGCCTCTGTGCTGAGTGAACACTCAGGGTCCAAGAGAACCGCCGTCGCGGACGAACATACGAATATGCAAAAGTATGCCTTTATCACATACTAGTGGACGCCCGCAGCTTCGCTCGCGTAGAATTAGACCCATTAACTACGTCTGCCCGCGTTCGGGTTGCCCACTTGACTTCAAAAACGGCAAAGTTTCATACTAACTTTGCACCCCCGCTTTACCCCCTTAGGGGGTGAATTTTCAAAAATCCTTTCTTAGTGCTCCCCTACGCTATAAAAGGAAGGTGTGGGTTCCGGTTACACTTCTTTAGAGGCGACCATCTTAGTCCATAAGGGTAGCAACACATCTGTGACTAACTTAGAACGTCACTCCTACTAACAAGTACTCACTGGACTATTACTAACACCAACTAACAGGACTAACTATCACTAACAGTCCCCAGTCCTTACCTACTAACGAACTGACCATCTAATTATTCCATTAATTCTCTCAGCTAATAGTCCCTAATTGAGTCTTGTTCAAAGTCAGTCACAGTTGTCATGAGCGGCAGCGGATGGGTGGTGCTGCAAGCTCGTTTGCTATCTTGAATCGATAAAAAAAAATTGAAGTTAAGAGCACACCAGTCGACCGTCACTTTTGAAGAATAGGTTTTTACCAAAAATATTGCCGTCGCGCTGACCCCCAACCTTACCCCTTAGCGTGCGATAGAGAGAAGTGCAGTCTCGAACTGATTTTACCTACGTAAAATTAAGAAAATCGTCCTTTCGTAATCCCCTGTTTCCTCCTCGAAATCTAGACCGATTTCAATATTTCTTTCAGTTAAAATGTAGAACAGGGTCCAAGCTATGCCCGTACGTTTTGCTTTTTTGGGATATGTTAGTAATTACCAGTTTGCTGGATGTTTGAAAATGTATGTAAAAAAAGTCGATTTTTATTTTATTATTTATTTATTTTATTTATTTATTTATGTACACACATTACAAAGAGAAATCTTAAATATTAAAGGATATGTACAAGGGTACTACTTATTTCAAAGTGAAATGTCTTCCAGTAGACCCGTTGGTGGAGCAGTCGTTAAGAGAGGCAAACGAGTGTGTCCAACTTTTATGATTTTAAAAGATTTTTTTTCTCTTCTATTAAGCAAATTATGAAAAAAAACAAAACGTACAGGCATGGCAGAGGTACGTATAAATCGTATGGTATTTTTTTTTATACTGTAACTTCTTTATCCTAGGAGGAAACAGGGGACTACGTTTGTATGGAAAAAGTGTCGAGGATATGATCCTCTTATGTGTTCTTACAATGGCAATGCAAATTGTCGTCCTCGCGATACCGGCTGGGTACACTGCGGGGAGATGTGTTGACGGTCACGCCTGAAGTTATAGCGCAACGTGACAAAAAAATTAAGACGTGTAAAAGAAATAATTATATTTCATATTATTACTAGCTGACCCTTTTTTTTTTTTTTTTTATCGCTGGAAAATCCTTATGGATACCCGACAGGCGCGGGGGGGCGCTGTCGGGTTATGCCGGACTCTTACCGGCTAAAAACCAGCGGTGTTCCTCCTCGCCGTCTTCCGGCGGAGCTGCGGGAACGCTTTCGCACACTTCCGCTGCTCCGCCGACGGTTGCCCGGGACTCGGGGCCCATCTTGTGGGGCGCACTTCTTGTGGCGCCACTCACCATTCAACCTGGCGTGCCGGAACACGGGGCACGCCAGCCGTCTCGGGGGTCTCCTCCAACTGGGCGATGGTACCCCCCGGTTCCACCGCCCGGAGACCCACCTTATGGGGGAAGGCGGCGCTCATGCGCCAGGCGCCTCCGGCCCACTCTTTTACGGCGGATTGGGTTGGACAGAGGGTCGTCTTCCCTCACCCGCTCCGCCGCCTCCTTTTGCGCCATCACTGCCTCGCAGAATCGGAGCACCGCCTTCCACGTTCTGTCGCTGCCGACCATGGCTCTCACGACGCCCGGCAGCGACAGGTCGCCCCCAATCACCGCCGCGAGCGTCGCCCGTGGCTCCGCCCACTCAGGGCATTCCGCCAGCGTGTGCTCCGCTGTGTCCTCTGGACACCCACAAGCGTGGCACACGCTGGTCGGCTCCCGACCCGCCACGCTGCACAGGTACCTGCCGAAGCAACCGTGCCCCGTCAGGACCTGCACAGTGCGGAAGGTGAGGGCCCCGTGTCGGCGATCGACCCACCTTTCTAGGACGGGCCGAATCGCCTCCACCGTCCTTCGGCTCGTGCTGCTGCGCTGCGGCGCCAGTACACCGCCGAGAGCACCTCCGCGTCCAGGTCCCACGGTGGGGTCCCGGCCAGGACGCACGCCGCCTCGCACGAGATGGTGCGGTATCCTCTCACCACCCTGATCGCCATGACCCGTTGCGCACGGCGCAGGAGAGTCCTATTTTGGGCGCTCAGGGTGTCCGCCCAGATCGGGGCCCCGTAGAGGGCCATCGACCGCACCACCCCGGCGTACAACCGCCGGCATGCGACTGTTATTACTAGCTGACCCGGCAAACGTTGTTTTGCCATATAAATAATTTTTGGTGAATATTGGTTGATCGTAGAGGGTTGAAAATTTAGGGTTGTATGTATTTCCTAATGCTGTATCATAAAAAAAATAGAAATTAAAAATTTTGTCTAAAAAATAAAATAAAAAATTTTGGGGTGGACTACCCCTAACATTTAGGGGGATGAAAAATAGATGTTGGCCGATTCTCATAGATACCGGATAAGCACAAAAAATTTCATCAAAATCGGTAAAGCCGTTTCGGAGGAGTATGGCAACGAAAACTGTGACACGAGAATTTTATATATTAGATTATTATAAGCTCTCCCCGTGAACTCCGCTCGAAGTCGAAGTTGTCGAAGACCTTCGGGTGCTTGAGAACATTCGACACTGGGTTAGCCGCTAACTCAATCCGCATTGGAGCAGCGTGGTGGAGTATGCTCTAGACCTCCCGCAGCTGTCTGTGGGGGAGACCCGTGCCCAGCAGTGGGACGTCTATGGGTCGTAGCGATTGATTAATAAACGTGCGTTGGTTCCGGTGTTTAATTTTTTAATTGATCCATACTAATCCATACTTAATATTATAAATGCGAAAGTGTGTTTGTTTGTTTGTCCGGCTTTCACGTCGCAACGAAGCTATTATATGGTATGGTTTTTGTGTGTGGAGATAGTGAGGAGGGTGGAGAGTGACGTAGGCTACTTTTTACCGTGGTAAAACATCCCCATGAAAAGATATCGATATTTTGTTATTTGCTAGATATTTAGTTCCGGATGTTGTTAATAGATGGCGTTAGTAAAATTCATTTGCAAGTTCTGAATTTCGCTAACAAATTATACTCTATACAAATGTGTCATGTATGATAAACAACTCATTGTTAATTCCCTTTGACCACGCGGGCGGAGCCGCGGGTAAAAGCTAGTATTATAAATGTGAAAGTGTGTTTGTTTGTTTGTTTGTCCGGCTTTCACGTCGCAACGAAGCTATTATATGGTATGGTTTTTGTGTGTGGAGATAGTGAGGAGGGTGGAGAGTGACGTAGGCTACTTTTTACCGCGGTAAAACATCCCCATGGGAAGATATCGATGTTTTGTTATTTGCTAGATATTTAGTTCCGGATGTTGTTAATAGATGGCGTTAGTAAAATTTAGTTAAGTAGTTAGTATAGTAGTATCTTTTAATCGTGGAACTGTCACTATTCATTCACCACAAATGTGTCATGTATGATAAACAACTCATTGTTAATTCCCTTTGACCACGCGGGCGGAGCCGCGGGCAAAAGCTAGTATAGATATAAAGCCAGGATAGATCCTGGCTATCCTGGATATTATGGAGTAGGCATGACCAGCCGAACTGCGGATTAAGCTATATTTTGATTGGTGAAACGGGATTACAAAAACCCATTTCCTCCTTCCCAGAGCAACTTCCACCCAATGCCTCTGGATGGGACAGCCAGGCCGACCAGTAATCGGCGGAATACCGAATTGTGCGTCATTCACACGTATGTGGTCTGAGATGTGGGCTATTACAACATGAAGCCTTACCAGTGACTCCCTCAATCTAAAGAGATCTAATAATCTTAGATATATATATATATATATATATATAGATAGATCAGACCATATAGTGAGAAGACATTACCCAGTTGGTTTTGTATTTTCAAATAATTGTTTCCTTGTATGTTTAATTCATACATATATATTTTAAAAAAATTTAAAGTCTGTTTACTCTAATTATCGAGAGCGAGGTGTTGAATGAACGCTGTAAAAATAATTATTATCTTTGAATTTGGTAGAGGCCCTACGACTAAGTACCTATGTATTTAATTTAAGTGAAAGGGGTAGATATCAATGCAATATATTTATTTATAACAGAGAAAAACTACTTCACCCATTCAATCCATCACATCGCTTAATTTGTTTAGACAAACCGTAATTATCACTGAAACACTTTCCGTTTTGTAAATATTGATTTTGTATACTTCTCACATGATGGATGACGTCGTCCCTGGTGAAGAACTGTTTAACGGCTCAGGCAAAATAGAGCTCTATATCTCAGATAATAAGGTAAATACTAATACTACACACTCGTGCTTTTTCTTTACCTTTTCCGAACTCGTGCGTTCTCATTCCGAACTGTCAAAATAATGTCTAATAAAAAGAAAAAAATTGTGAGCCGTCACGGGACGCCTGGCAGAATATGTGAAACATCGAAATTATTTTGTACAAGTAATATGCACAAAAGTACAGATTATGACAGGAACTAAAACATATAAGAAAAAAATATTTAAAAAAGAAATAAAAAAAATTAAACAAAAACAAATAGGGTCAGGTGGGGTAAGGGGGACTACGGGGGAAGGGAAACAGTGGTTAGCAGTGCTGCCAGATCAAAATACCCATTCAGCGCTAACAGTGTTTCAAAAAGCGCTAGATTTTTATAAATTCAGCGTATTTCGCGCTAAATTTAAAAGTAATGGTAAAAAATAAAAACTCGAGATGAAAAAATAATAACTATCGTACTAATTAATTTGAATCATCATCCACATTATATCTTAACATTAAAAATCGAAAAAAATAATTATCATAATTATGTTATCTTCAACGAACGCGAAGTCGAAGGGCCAGGTTCATCAATAGTAATGTTTATTTCATTTTTTTGTTTATATTTTGCGGACTTTCCAATCACTTGGAAGCTGATAATCATAGCAGGTGCTATTGACAGCAGTTAGCCTGGTTCTTATTAGCAGAATGGCGTTAATTGTTTTTAATTGTATTGAATTTCGTAACATAGTTTTGACGGCATTCAATAAGCTGAATACACGTTCGATATCAGCATTTGAATGTGGTATGTCAGTAAATTAAAAAATCATATATTTTTGAATAAAATTGTAAAATATGTCGGTAAAACAATTTTTAAACGTGTTGACATTATAGAAATCAAAAAGCGCTAAATTATCCGCTAGGCGCTAAAATTTTTATTTCTGCGCTAGGCTCATCAAAAAAGCGCTAGATCTAGCGCCGAAAGCGCTAAAATGGCAGCACTGGTGGTTAGTAAATCTAGAACAATAGACTGTAGCTCTGTGATTTGTCGGTCGAAAAAGCAGTCATTAGTATTTAGTTCCAAAACAAAAACAAGGGTGGCGCTAGGTCTAATCAGTGCGCGACTTTGACAAAAACAAAAAGTCAGCTGGCGTGCTACAAAACTACGAGTTGGACGCGTAATAATTGTGTGATGTTTTGTGTGACGAAACGTTATGTCTGAAGACTTCCAATATCGGTAAGTATTCCTTTATACGTTTTATTTTCATGTTATGTATTTGAATTTGAGTAAACTACGCTATAAATTAGTAAATTCAATGTGATTCAAAACATAACATAAAAATTCATTACCGGGGAAAGGGGAACTACCATAGCCGGGTCAAGTGGAAAATATGTTTCCCTTTCCCGATGTCAGGAGTCATCAACATTTTAACCCGAGGAGCACTGGACCATTTATCAGGTGTCCACGGAAAAGTATGTATATTTAAAAAAAAAAAAACAAAAAAAACCCTCTTTTAGTTGTATAGGAGAGGGCCCAAATTTTTTTAAATATTTTTTATAGCATTTCTATTTTTGTGTTTTTATTAAGTATCTGTCTTCATACCAAATTTCATGAGCATACGTGAAAAAATGAGAGAGTTATTGAAGCGGGGCATACAGACAGACGGACGGATGGACGTACTTGACGAAACTATAAGGGTTCCTAGGGCATGAAACTGAATAACTTTTCCCAAGGAACATTTATAGGTATGTATATTACAATCGCAAAATTAGGTATAAATAATTAGGTATTTATTAAGGTTATATCTTATTAACAAATTTGCTTGATTACACTTACGATTACTTTCAGGTAATATGCTCCCTTCCTCAGGCTGATTTTTGGTTTCATTCACCTTTCATTTTGACAACTTACCCTATACTGAAATATAAGAGACTTGTAATTTTACAGTTAATAAACTAAAATATAATAAAAACCCGGCTTTCATTTAAAGTTGTGAACCCCTGTCTCAAACCCATATGTTCCCCTTACCCCGAATTTCGATAAATGTAAATATTTTCTATTTTAAACCGTATTTCAATGCACTATAGTTTTCATTTGATTGATGTTCTTTTCTTTTATTTATTGTGCAGGAGTAGTCTGTTCTAGCATTAATACTTTTAGATTTAATTTAAGCGTTTCCCTTACCCCAAAAACCGGGAAAGGGGAACAATAGAACCAGCCTTTAGTTTTATAAATTTTCAGCTTCATGCATTATAGCTAGTTTAAAAAATCATTCGATACTAGAAAGCCGACTAAAAGAAGTGTAACTTGTGTTTGTCAAGATGATTACACGACATTTAATACAGTGGTTAGAGCTTAACATAAAAAATACAAAATGAAGTATGTTTCCCTTACCCCACCTGACCCTATAATAAAAAAAAAAAAACAAAAAAAAACAATAAAAAAACAAAAAAAAAATATTTAATTATTATATCTTATTAATAAAATAATTTCCGACCGTCATTTGTCGGAACTGTATAGTATATCGCCACGCTCGCCACGCCAAAAATCTGGTTTGCCCTCCGCCTAAAGATGTTTCACATCAAAAACCAACCACGAAGTTTTTACTAAAAAAAAATTCATAGAAGTTTTTATGATTCATGCAAATATTTCTGAAAAGAAGCTACTAATTTGTTTCAATATCAGATTTTATGATTTGATTCAATGAGTTAGGTTAGGTTTCATTTCATTTCATCTCATCAAATTTCATTTTCATTTCATGTCAATAAAAAAATTCTACTGAAGATTTGGCTGTATGGGCATTTCGCCTTTGCCTACCCAGAATGGGTGAAGAAAACAAAAAGAAATCTCTGCATTCTTTTACGGTTGGCGCCATTTTAAAAGCTTTTATTTAACTTCACTCGTATGTATGTATGTATGTCCTGGAATCTTGCAATCAATATTTCTCCCACTTCCACTGAAGCTATCGAGCTGAAATTTGGCACACATATTAGGTTCCGATGACAATGCATGAAAATAAAAAAAAAAGTTATAAAAGCTTTTAAAAAAAAAAAAATTTTTTAGAGTATAATTATTCCAAAAATGTTCTTTGCGAGTTTAGTTTGTGTTTTTATTATGTTATTAAATGCATAATTTATAAATACGGAAACATCTCAGACGTACCTACCAATTATTACTTTTGTTGTCAACTTACTATGTAAGTTTCTAAGATCACGTCAAAAAAAGCGTTAGCCGCTTTGCGTTAGCCGCTTTGGCCTTGGATTTCAAGATAAACATATTTACTCCAATTTAATTTAAATTAGTACATAATATATGCAATAGTGTTTGCTCTGTTAATTAATTCATTTTTTACAACCTAACGCACATCTGTTCAGCTGTCTATTGTTCACTGCAGTATATAATGGGGGTCGCGAGCATGTTACACACTCTCCTCCCAGCACCCACAGTCGCCGCCATGAGAACCGCTACAGTCTGCTTGGCCATGGTAAGAAAGAACACCATTTTACCTCGTTTTTAAAAGCTTTTATTTAACTTCACTCGTATGTATCTATGTATGTATGTATGTATGTCCTGGAATCTTGCAATCAATATTTCACCCACTACCAGTGAAGCTATCGAGCTGAAATTTGGCACACATATTTGGTTCCGATGACAATGCACGAAAATAAAAATAAAGTAATACCCTTAACTTGACAACGTACACTCCAATGTACACACATTTAAAAAAAATATTTCTCGTTATTTACAGTTTTTTCTTTCGTGAATATTTCCATAAATGTTTTGCCAAATATATTAGATTTGGTAGAAAATACTTTTACTGTAGTAACATTTAATAATATATGTCAAATTCAAAATAGCCGAAAAGAAATCAGCTACACGTGTAACGCGGTTCAGTTTTTATTTTATTATCAACTTTTTTCTGCGAAAATTAGCAATGTCTTGTCGTAGGTTGAAAATAAAGAGTGTATATTATTCAGTTAGTGCACTTTTGCGTAGCTAACTATATATCTATTTATGCTTTTGATTCAAATAAATGTACGTACATTGCACTGCACATTGCCAATGAAGCGGTAAAGTACATAGAGCATTATTATGGTAACCACGATGTACATTGCCAGGTTTACGTAATATTAAGTTTTGAGCTGTCTTGATGGTTTTTTCCCGATATTTTGGTTGCATTTTGGTGTAAGTGCTTGTTTTTAGCTTTATTTTTTTGTTTTGCCTACAGAACATAATCTTAGCTTTAGTCCCTACAAAAAATGTATGCTCTGACGATAGTTCCACATCCGATGAAGACACGAATGTGTATATACCGCCATCGCCAGACACTTCTGATGCACCCTCAATTACCTCTTCGCTCGAAGCCCTTAATTTGCTCAATAGTTCGACAGACTCCAATAAAGAGGAAGTCGATATCTCTATCGGTTTACCACTAACGCGAATACTAACTAGAGTTTTTCTATCGCCAAGTACGAGCAGGGGATGAAACAATGCGTTGTAAGTATTGCAAAGCTGGCAGAACTACTGTTTTCTTTATAAAGTGCCGCGTACACTTGTGTTTTGTTGTGGGTAAACAAAAACGTAATTGTTTCCGTAATTTCCACTCAAAAACCTAAATTTATTTATTTTTTCTAATAAATATGTTAAAATTACAAACCAGTATTTTATTATAAACCTGGCAATGTGCATCACAATGTACAAGGTATATATTTCTGCATAATTGGCGGTGTACATTGTGATGCACATAGATTTTCTCAAAATCTAAGGACATTTAATTTTTTTTTTAATTTTTTTCATGTTATCTGATCATTAATAAGACCAAATTTATCAATGGAAACCATTTTATTTACATTTTTACTATCCGCCAAGTTAAGGGTTAAAGCATTTAAAAAAAAAATTAATAATTTATTATTAATAACTTTCTTCTCTGGCTGAAGTGTATAAATGTTCGCATACATTTCCTTTGCGCCTACCCTGCAGTCACTCATTACAGAAGTCGCAAGCTGGGCGTAAGATTAGTCTCAGCTTGCGCTGACAAAGAAATTGATCTTTTGGATCGGGTTTGGGTTTGTATTGTAACGCACCTGTGATACCCCTGGTGTCGCACGTGTCCATAGACGACGGTGATAACTTACAATCAGGTGGCCCGTATGTCTGTTTGTCCGTCTATATTATATAAATAGATCTTTTTAGGTCGCAGTGGCTTATGGGCCTAACCCACATCGTTGGTCTAGTAGTAGGTAACCGTTAAACCACACCATGACAAATTATACACCTAAACCTTCCTTTACTCACTCTATACCTATTACGTTTTAGTTGTGTTTACATGATAACGTTAATTTTATAGGTTTATTCATAATAATTCATATAAATCTATGAATGCCAACCCATACGAAAAATTGTGACGTCATCCCGTTACGCCATTCGTACCGCCATGTGTTACGCCAAACGTATTCATTCAATTTTAGTCTGTAACCCATAGCAATAGAGCGAGTTTACTAGGGCGGTCTGAGATATTAATGTAGACAGTACAGTTGTAAAATTGTTTTTGTGTAATAACAAAGTATTTAAATAATATTAAGTACTGTAAAAAAAATTTTTTTTAAAAGCTTTTACTTTTTTATTTTCGTGTATTGTCATGGGAACCAAATATGTGTGCCGAATTTCAGCTGGATAGCTTCAGTGGAAGTGAGTGAAATGTCGATTGCAAGATTCCAGGACATACATACATACGAATGAAGTTAATTAAAAGCTTTTAAAATAAATTTAAAAAAACATGTGCTTCCTGTTCTAGTGCCTTCTGGTCTCCTGTGCATCCGCAAATATCCTCAACGCTAATCTATTTGGCGAAAAAGATCTTCGTGAGTAAAACACAACTCATAACTTAACATCGCCATTTCATTGTTTAAATGTTTACGGATCTCCTGTCGGTCAACAGTGTCGGCCATACTTCAACACACCCATGGGACTGCAGACTTTACCTTCGAGAACTTTCAAGAACTTGTAGAACTCTCTTATCCAACAATGTTTCCCTTTATCGCTTCTACAACCCATTCTTTAATTCAAAAATTAATATGAAACAAATTGTTAGCCAGACAAACAAATCTCTGCCGGAGATATTGTTTGTCTCTGGAAACCCTTTGTTTAGTTTGCTCTCAGAATGAGAATGGTCAGGCCACAGTCCACTACGTTGACCAAGAGCGGATTGGCAGACTGCTAATCTATATATATAAAAGGAGAAGGTGACTGACTGACTGACTGAATGACATATCAACGCAGAGCCTAAACTATAAGGGTTAGCAACTTGAAATTTTGCACAGGGGTTCCTTTTATAACTTAGGGGAGCACTAAGAAAGGATTTTTGAAAATTCACCCCCTAAAGGGGTAAAACGGGGGTGCAAAGTTAGTATGAAACTTTGCCGTTTTTGAAGTTAGTGAATGTCTAATTCCACGCGAGCGAAGCTGCGGGCGTCCACTAGTTTTAAATAATCGAAATGGATTTTTGAGAGGGAAAGGGAAAGTCTTTGATTAGTTAGACATTGGGAGGAGTGGGGTCGGTTGAGGAAGGCCTATGTCCAGTAGTTGACCTTGAAAGGTAGTTGGATGGATGGATGGACATATATTTTAAAATATTCATTTTAATTAAAATAATATTGCTTGTTCCGGGAGACGTTTTAACTTAAACCCCAACCCACGTCTCACTGTTGGGCTCAGATATCCATCAGAGACACAGGCGGGAGATTTTTTTTTTATGGATACAAGATAGCAATCGAGCTTGCAGCACCACCCATCCGCTGCCGCCCATGACAACTGTGACTGACTTTGAACAAGACTCAATTAGGGACTGGGATGGTTAGTCCAGTTAGTTGAGAGAGTTAATTAGAACATTAATTGGTCAGTTCGTTAGTAGGTATGAGGACTGGGGACTGTTAGAATAGTTAGTTCTGTTAGTTGGTGTTAGTTATAGTCCATTTAGTACTTGTTAGTGGGAGTCTCGTTCTAAGTCAGTCACAGATGTGTTGCTACCCTTGAGGACTAAGATGGTCGCCTCTAAAGAAGTGTAAGATGTCCACCACTCAGCTTAAATGCGGATTGGTGGAGGGGTTAGGGGCCAACCCAGTATCGAATGTTCTTCACGCGAAGGTTTTCGACAACTCTTATCGATTGCGCTTACAACTGAAAACAACCGACACCGGAGCCCATGAAAATTTACCACTAGCAGCAAACCGACCGCGCCCGTTTCTGAATTCGTTCATACGTTCACATACGATCGACGCGACCTATGCTATGTGCTATGAACGCTTTCGAGATGTTTTACATCTTATACTAAGTTAACCAATATTGTTTTTCTATCAACAGTCAACTTAGATGCTCTCGATGGCGCCCTCAAAATAGAATTGGGCAAGAAGGGCTTGGATGTGAACTTGTTAAATAAAATTGGCCTCAAACTTGGCGGCACTGGCACTGGCCCTGGCACTGGCACTGGCACCGATGGCAGTAACGACGCCCATAGCCCGGCAGAGTCCAGTAGCGGTAACGACCATAGCAACACCGCGCCAGCAGCTGGCACTTACCCTGGCACCGCTGGCAGTAGCGACTCAGGCACTAGCCAACAGTCCAGTAGTAACGCTGAAGCCCGTAGCCAGGCAGATTCCAGTAGCGGTAACGACCATAGCAACACCGCGCCAGCAGCTGGCACTTACCCTGGCACCGCTGGCAGGACCGGCTCAGAGGCTAGCGAACAGTCCAGAAATAACGCTGAAGCCCGTAGCCAGGCAGAGTCCAGTATCAATAACGACCATAGCAACACCGTCCCAGTAGCTACCAAGTAATGTAATTATTATATCAAAATTATTTTGAATAAAATGTCGGACATCAGCTATGAAAATGTTTTAATATATTGTTCTATATTGTTGTAATTGTAATTTTTGGTAACTGGTCACGTAATTTTTTTTTTGTTGTTTTTAAACGGTTTTATATAACTTGCCCTGTTAGTTTATTTATTTATTTGATTCAAATATAGTAATTAAAATTTGACCCACTTCCTGTAGACGGATTTATCTGAAATTTTTAATACTTAATTAAAATAAACAGCAAATGATACATTACTACCGCATTGTTTTTATTGAACCTCCTTAGCCACTACAAACCCTTGTCCCACGGTTGGGCTGTAGTTCACCACGCTGGCCGAGTGCGGATTGGCTGACTTCACATGCCTTTTAAAATATTAGTGAGAACTCTCAGGCATGCAGGTTTCCTCGCGATGTATTCCTTCACCGTTACAGCAGTGATATTAATTTTCATAAATCGCATATCTTAGAAAAGGCATTGGTGTATGCCGCTTGGTTTTGAACCTTTGGTTTGATAGGTGTGGTTTCCGGTTACACTTCTTTAGAGGCGACCATCTTAGTCCTCAAGGGTAGCAACACATCTGTGGACTGTGTGTTACTGGACTATTACTAACACCAACTAACAGGACTAACTATCACTAACAGTCCCCAGTCCTCATACCTACTAACGAACTGACCAACTAATGTTCTAATTAACTCTCTCAACTAATTGGACTAACCATCCCAGTCCCTAATTGAGTCTTGTTCAAAGTCAGTCACAGTTGTCATGGGCGGCAGCGGAAGGGTGCTGCTGCAAGCTCGTTTGCTATCTTTTATCCATAAAAAGTCCATCCATAAAAAGTGGAGAGTCCCCGCGCGCCCGCGGAGCAATCAAGAAGCAGTTACTGTGTCTCTCATATTTAATTCTTAAAATCCGGTTTTTATCAAGCATTCCGTCCTAAAACTTACATACCTAGTATCTTAATAAGTGTATCTGGACTGTGTTAAAAAATTTTTGTTGTTCGTTGAGTATTTGGTAAGAAAAAACAGTTTTTAATTTGAACGTTATAAGTGAATTGTGAACGCAAGCAAATAGTGCCGCGTGCAAGTGTGCTGACTCATTTCGTACTGCGGTAATAGTAATTAGACGCCAACATCAATCAACCAATCTCATAAGAATCAGACTAATAAATTCGTCGCTAATAGTAGTGGTTACGTGGTGTGGATTGTTGTGCTAGTACTGCTGAAACTATGGTTTAACGAGCGGTCTCGGTTCGATCCCCGTCCTCTGATTCTAAACAAAAGTGGATTTTTATTAAGCTATTTTAATAACAGAATATTTTTATCACAATTTTTTTTTATTTATTAATTTTTTTTTTTACAATATTGAAACGCTTTATACAAATCAATTTTTTCTGACTGATTCTGAAATGAATTCCGACAAGAGTAATTTCAATGTAACATGTCGTCCTAAGAAGACAATTGCGCAGACTTCGTCTACACAGCACAAAAGTCCAAATACCTTGAATAGTCCTAGTTATAAGGAGTTATTCGAAGAAGTCAAAGTGTATATGACGAGAATACTGAATAACCAGACGGAGAGCATTAGACAGGCGATTATCGAGTTGAACGATACAATTAAAACCCAAAACAATCGCATTGAGCAGCTAGAGGCTAGAGTTTCTATGTTAGAGACCAAGGCGGAGGCGTCACAGACATCGGACGCTTCAAACATCGAGAGTGCAGTCGCCCAGCTTCAGGCCGAAATTGCAGACAGGGACCAAGCTTTACTCTCCAATGACATAGAAATAGCTGGCTGCCCGGAGGAGGTTAACGAAAATTGCGTCCATCTCGTCGTTTCCCTCTCGAAGAAAATTGGCGTTGACCTCGACGAGAAAGACATCGTGTGTGCGGGACGAGCGGGGCCTCCGCGGACAGCGGGCGCAGACGGCGCTCCCCCTCTCCCGCGGCCTCTGGCGGTGCGCTTGGCCCGTCGCACGCTGCGAGACACCCTTCTACAAGCTGCGCGCACTAGACGAGGACTCAACTCAGAAGGCCTGCAACTGCCCGGGCCCACCAGATCCATTTACTTTAACGAACGTCTTACGAAGCACAACCGGATCCTGTTACATAAAGCGAAAATATTTGCCCGGGAGGCGAACTTTCGGTACGTGTGGACAAGGGAGGGAAAAGTGTTCGCTCGACAGGAGCAAGGCAAACCTCGACATCGATTGGTCTCGGAATCGGATTTATCTAGAGTTTTTGGAAAATTTACTTAGTAGACATTTCATTCATTTTATTGTTTTTATATAAAGTAGTTTTTATTGTTTTGTTTTTTAGCCCCTAGTTTTATCTTGTTTTCTTTCTTTAAACACACGAACACATAACACTTATACATACACACATATCATACGTACACACATATATTTTCGTACTAATAAAAAGTTTTTGTTCCTACTTAACTATTATCATATCACACTGCATCACTGTTGTATTCTATGCTTAGATCGAGTAAAATAAAGAGTAAACAATTAAGATTTGGCTTACTTAACGCAAGATCGCTGAATACTGGCAAAGATGAACTCTATGTAACGTTTCTTAAGTATTCTCCTGACATTTTGGCGGTTAACGAAACATGGTTAAAGCATGGAGAGGAAACACTTGCACCTGCAATCCCTAATTATAGATTTATTCACAGGGCTAGAGAAGGAAAGAGAGGAGGAGGTGTAGGTTTTTATATAAGAAAAGATTTAACAACCAAAGTTCGACAACATGCACTATCCTCGTTGGAACAAATGTGGCTGGAAGTTCAACTCCCAGGGGTCAGTATAGCTCTCGGTACCGCATATAGACCTGAAAGCGTTGGCGTAACTGAGACGCTAGATGCCCTGAGTGAATCATTAAACTTGGTTTCGAGTAGCGACTTTGCCTGTATTTTAGGTGATTTCAATATTGACGTTACTAACGAAGCCTCTCCAAAAGTTTCTGAGTTCAATAGCTTTTGTTATCATCATAGTCTTGAACAACTGGTGAAGGAGCCAACGAGAATTACCGATGATACGAGAACCACCCTAGACCTGGTGTTGACAGACAAACCTACAAAATGCGTAAATATTGAAGTGATACATAATCATTGCTTAAGCGACCATGCATTAATCTTAGCAGACTTCAACATAAGAAAACCCAAAATTACTAAATATATTCGACATAAAAGATTGCTACATAACATAGATTTAGAATTGTTCAGGGAACACCTGAAAATTATTCCATGGGATACCATTTATGCTCTCAACAGTGTGGATCAAATGGCTGATACTTTCAATAAATATTTAACTGATCTATTTGATGTGCATGCTCCGATACATAAATCAATTGTTAGAGATAACCCAAAACCCTGGATAACAAACATGATAAAATTCATGATGAGTTTACGAGACGAAGCCTTAAAAAAAGCGCTGAAGGATAAAAACGATGAATCCAAAGGTTATTATCGTAAGCTCAAAAACCTTGTTACCGCTAGCATAGAGAGGGAAAAAATAGCATATTATAACAGCTGTATTAATGACTACCTGAAGAAACCAGCGATACTTTGGAAAAATTTAAAAAAAACGGTCCATATTAAAAACACATCCGAAAGCATAGTCCCTAACCACTTAAATGATCCAGAAAAAATCAACAATTATTTTTTAACCTTACCATGTAACTTTAGATCAAACCAGGATAAAGGGAACGTTAATATTGGCAAACCATCGCATGGTAACACACTGGACCTGAAACCTACGACGGAAATAGAAATCAGCAAAATAATAAATAACATCAAGACAAAAGCGTCAGGTATCGATGGAGTAAACATTGACATGATAAAATTGACCTTAGACTCGACTCTTCCTATTATAACTAGAATGATTAACAAGTCCATAGAAGACAGCACATTTCCTTCCTGTTGGAGGAGGGCTCTAGTGAGGCCAATACCTAAAAAACCGACTGTTACCCAGCTTAAAGACCTTCGTCCTATTTCGATTCTGCCTGTTTTATCCAAAATTTTGGAAAGAGTAGTGCTTAGTCAAGTTTTACGATTTGTAGAAAGTAACAATATCATCCCTAAGTTTCAATCAGGTTTTCGGAGAGGACATGGGACTGAAACTGCACTCCTTCATGTTACAGACGATCTTACGGAGGCATCCGACATGGGGCTAAGTAGCATAATGGTATTGCTAGACTACTCCCGCGCCTTTGATTGTGTAGACTCTGAGATTCTCTTGGCCAAACTACAGCAGCACGGTTTCTCAAGCAACACCTGTGGATGGTTTAAGTCGTTCCTTACAGACAGACAGCAAATGGTCGTAACTGAAGGAAAACATGGCGATCAGAGATTGTCATCATTAAGATCATTGGAAAGAGGTGTACCTCAAGGCTCGCTACTAAGTCCAATTCTATTTACATTATTTACAGCTGACCTACACAATCACATAAAGCACTGCAAGTACCACCTTTATGCAGACGATACTCAACTTTACTTCTCTTTCGACAGCAAAAATACATATGAAGCAATTAGTAAAGTAAATGAGGATCTTAGGAATATCTCTGCCTGGTCTGTGAATAATCATCTTGTTCTGAATCCTAATAAATCTCAGATGATGATCCTAGGTACGAAATCACAAATTAGTGCTGTCGAGGCTTGTGGACTCCGACTAAAAATAGATGATGTTGTTCTTGATCGGGTTTCCTCTGCGCGTAATTTAGGTATCGTTATAGATGGGGAACAAAAATATACGGAACATGTCAATGACAAAATTAGAACGGCATTTTTCAAACTGAAAACGCTGTATAAAATCAGATCTAAAATTAGGGAAGAGGTGCGTGTACTTCTTTGTGATGCGCTGGTGCTGTCTCAGTTCAATTACTGTAGCTCTGTGTATGGCCCAAGAATAACTGCTAGCGCTGCAAGAGCGATACAGAGAGTTCAAAATGCCTGTATTCGGTTCTGCTTCAATGTGCCCAGACAAGAATATATCACTCCTCACTTAAACAGCAAAGGCATGTTAAATATGAGTGGTAGGAGAGAACTACACTATGCTTGCACAGTACAAAAAATAATTTGGAACAAGAAGCCGGAATATCTTTTCGAAAAGCTGCTTTGGGTCAAAAACATGTCACAGCGTCAGATACGTCACAAACATCTACTTCTGTTGAAGATGCCTGTTCATAAAACAGCGCGGTATAGGGGGTGTTTCAAGTTTTCCGCCGCAAAAATTTGGAACGATTTACCACCTCCGCTAAAAAAGGAAATGAGTAATGAGTGCTTTAAAACGAAGTACAAAGGAGCCTTATTAAAGAGACAACTTGCTGCGGAAAAATTGAAACACGCCTACTGGAAGTTTCTTGACCTAAAGGACTTTTTCGTAGAGAAGTAGAGATGTAGACTAATTATTTATTTATTTATTTATTCTCATATTCACACATTTATTTATTTATTCTCATAATACACATAAACACGCACGCATGTACGCACACTTTCACATACACACATACACACACTCAAACACAATTACACATACATACACACGCACACACTCATACACACACACACACACACACACACCGCACACGTGGGCACGCACAGTATCGGGGAGAACTCCCGCCTACCATCTAAGGGAGAAGGGTGTGTCTGAAAAACAGCACTGTATGGGTCATAAGCCCTATTCAGATAATGCTGAGACACCTCCTTTTGCCCAAAAACAAGTACAAGTTCTATTAGGATTTTTATTTTTTATTTTTGTGTACCTAAATTGAGATTTCTATGTGTTTTTGTCCATATGTCCTTTGTTTTGTGTCTTGTATTTTGTGGCAATAAATGAATTTGTATTTGTATTTGTATTTGTATTTGAAAAAAATCCTATGCTCCATTTCACTATAAAATGACGTTTAAAGGCGTCTGCGACGTAAACTACTAGTACGTCCCGTAATAGCTGCCGGTCTTGCAACACCAGCGCCTCTAGCGGTCCGCCGGAAAACCTGCTTATAACGCATAGAAAAAAATACTTTTATTTTATTTATTAAAAGACACACCAACGACCAAACATACATAACATAACTTATAGCATATGAGCAGAAACTAGTACCCTTTATAATTGTTTTTAAAGTTATTATGTTTCTGCTAGAAAGGTGTGGTTTCCGGCTACACTTATCTTGTGGCGATATCTTATACAAGGGTAGCAAGGAATTTAAACTGGCCTTTACTAAAAAACTCAATCAATATTTGATTGAACAATTTACTAACTGGACTATTAGTACAGTATAGAGAGATAGACAGTACAAGCTGCCTGTAACTGTTCTTGCCATTATCCCTACCCATTCAGGTACAATTATTTTAAATAGAATAATACGACCTAATAAAACCTACATTGGAAGAGATCTACTTAAAATGCTAGGAATTAGGAACTGTTTACTCTCGCCATCTAGCGGTGAGCAGCTGAACTACATGCCTACCTTGTAACACTACTCCTTTGTTGGTTATGCTACTGCACGATAGATGGCGGGCTTAGTATAATATCCATTGATTTAAATAAGTTTCGTCTAACGTCACATTACTATGCTAATATCATAATTCCTTATTTTCCAATTATTTTCATACTATAATAAAAATAAGTCTATGCCATTGGTTAAATGAAGAAGTTTATTTATTATTTTATTCAAAATATGATACTGCTTTCCTACCATTATGTAATTGCCTATAATATTTATTTTTTTACATTTGGCATTTTAAATTTTAATCCCTTGCTATATTATTCCTGGGATAGAAATCTAGGATATTTTTTTTAAATAGTTATATGACAGCGCAGTTGTGTGACCACATAGACCACATAGTGCCACTATGGGTAATTGAAACAAAACATCGCGCTGCCCTGGTGGGTGCACCGGGAAAATAATCCCTATGGGTCATAACGGTGCCTAACGGTGGTACCATGAGTATGTACCTAACTATATATACGATATATACGAAAACGAATTGCATTTTATTCAGATTCATCAAATGCACATATCACTTTTGCAAAATTAAGCTTACATAGGATAAATTAAGTTACGAACAAATTGTTTGAATAATAATGTAAATAATACCTCGTTGCAGTGCCAATAACTAATTGGTATTCACTGAAACATCAAAGTAAACAACTATAGAGCTATAAAACAAATTATGGGTAATCTAGCGCGGCAGTGACCACGCTTTCGTGTTTCTCGGACAAACAACTTATTTTTATTTCATTCATAAATCCTTAGATTAGACTAATCTAAGCATAAATCATAGATATCTCAACACCATTTGACGCTAAAAATAAATATATAAATATATAAAAATAATAATATGACATTTATATAATCAGAAGAATCCTCATAATTATATACCTTATGACATATAAATTATCAGCCTTCTGATAATATCCTCATATAGATTTTTTTTTAATCGGTAAATATTTCTTTGAATCCTTTTTATAGAGCTGTTTAGATGCGTTTAATTGAGTAATAACAGACCACTACAATAATCATTTTACAGAAAATTGTCTGGTTTATTCACATAATAGATTAACTGCCTACTTTACCGCTAATTTATTATAATAACTTACATACTTACTTGATCATTACACAGATAAATTATTATCTAACAATATAACCTTTGTTATTACAATGGTTAATACATATATCAGGGGACTATGTGCTAGGATAAGAGGTCATGTGAAATTTAAATTTAAAGAACTTTATCATCACCACAACCGTTTCTCTGTTGGGCACAGAATGGGAGGGATTAGGCTTTAGTCCACCACGCTGGTCAAGTGCAGATTGGTAGACTTCACATGCCTACGAGAACATTATGAAACAATCATGCTGGTTTCCTCACGATGTGTCCCTCCGCCGTTACAGCAAGAGACATTTAATTTCTTAAATCGCACATAACTTAGAACAGTCATTGTTGCGTGTTCCTTGGGTTTGAACCCGGACCGCTCGAGTGAGAGGTGAGTTCGATAGCCACTGTGATGTCACAGCTATTAGTTTGAAATTCTTGTCTTAAACTGCATTGTTATCGTACAACATTTTTATGCAAGCTGTAACTATCTGTAAGTGAAATTATATGTAAGTAGTTATTTATAAACATAAGGCAAAATCATAGTTATACCATATTCACATATAATTTTGTTGGTGGTTCATGTAATAAATAAATAAATATCTGTATCTTAGCATTAAGTCAGCCTTTTGTACCATATTTAGGTATAATAAATATCTTAATAAATATCTTGGACATTCTCACACACGGCCATCTGACCCCAAAGTAGGCGCGAGCCTGTACTATGGGTGTCAGAGAGGATATACATACATAGATATTTTTAAATACATACTTAAATAGATAATATTAACATCCAGACACAGAACAAATACAAGTGTTCGTCACACGAATATTTGTCCTGAGTGGGATTCGAACCCACGACCTTTGGCGCAACAGACGGGGTCACTACCGATTGCGCCAACGGGCCTGTCGTATAAAGCGTTTATAAATAAATAAATATATTTTTCTGCTTATAAAGTTTGATTTATAATAGAATAGAATATAATTAGATTAATAATAATTATTTTAGATTTGATTTGATTTGATTTGATACTTGTTTGTAAAGTTTGATTTGATTAATATTATTGATTATTATATTTCTGATTTATTATATTCTTTTAAATTGTTTTGATATTATTCCTTTACACTGTAATCGCGTGGTCACCCCAGCGGACACAGAGCACATGGCCGCAGGAAACAGATACACAACCACTCCGAGAATAGATTGAATTACCTGGATCTGACTTTCCGTTCATTCGTTCGACGTGGTAGAACCTGTATGTGTACACTTGTTTCTCACCTGTTTTTGACTGCCGTGGTCTAGTGATGGTACGCTGCGACCCATAGACGTCCCACTGTTGGGCACGGGTCTCCCCCACAGACGGGGGAGGTCTAGAGCATACTCCACCACGCTGCACCAATCCGGTGGAGGGGTTAGTGGCCAACCCGGTATCACATGTTCTCAAGCCACCCGAAGGTCTTCGACAAGGCTTAACGATTGTTTCCAACATTGAAAACAACCGGTACCGACGGCTTTACGTGCCCTCCGAAGCACGGTAGCGTGTAATTTTGCCACTAGCGGTCACCCATCCGCAAACCGACCGCGCCCGTCGTTGCTTAACTCTTTCGATCACATTGAATCGACGCGAGCCACTGGGGTATGGACGCTACCACGTGTATGTGTTCGTTGTGGTCGTTAGTGCGACCTATCTATCCTGGGTTCTATCCTCGGGTCGGCCAAAGTATTATTGTAATTTAATTTTTAGCGTTTTTTTTTAACTTTAAACGGTGACAGCCCAGTGGCTATCGAACTCGCCTCTCACTCGAGCGGTCCGGGTTCAAACCCCAGCGGCGCGCACCAATGACTTTTCTAAGTTATGTGCGATTTAAGAAATTAAATGTCACTTGGTGTAACGGTGAAGGACACATCGTGAGGAAACCTGCATGCCTGAGAGTTCTTCATAACGTTCCCGAAGGCATGTGAAGTCTGCCTGCACTTGGCCAGCGTGGTAGACTAAGGCCTAATCCCTCCTATTCTGAGAAGAGACCCGTGCCCAACAGTGGGACGAAGAAATGGTTGTGGTGGCGGTAGACCTGGAAGTAGACACTTCCACCACTACCACACTACACAAATTTCTTTTTTTTTTGTTTTTTGTTTTCTTTAAGAATTATTTAAGAGTTATTTGTTTCCTTTAAGAATTTAATTACATACCTATTAGCTGCCATCTCGTGAGTGCTGGTGTCACCGGAACACTTCAAGATAAACATAATATAGGTGTGCTTGTAGCGTCCATAGCCCAATGGCTCGCGTCGATTCAATGTGATCGAAAGAGTTAAGCGACGACAGGCGCGGTCGGTTTGTGGATGGGTGCCCGCTAGTGGTTAAATTTCATGGACGCTACCGTGCTTCGGGCACGTAAAGCCGTCGGTCCCGGTCGTTTTCAATGCTGGAAACAGTCGTTAAGCCTTGTCGAAGACCTTCAGGTGGCTTGAGAACATTCGACACTGGGTTGGCCACTAACCCCTCCACCAATTCACATTGAAGCAGCGTGGTGGAGTATGCTCTAGTCCTCCCGAAGCTGTCTGTGGGGGAGACCCGTGCCCAGCAGTGGGACGTCTATGGGTCGCAGCGAGGTGTGCTTAGAATATTTTGTTGTTGTTCAAATTTTAATATATTAAGTTATTTCTGATTACAAAGGGCCTTTTTTTGTTTAACGAGTGGGAAAGCTTGAAAAGGTAAGGGACTTCCACCCACATTATTTTTATACCGAGGGGTATGTTTCCTTGGGATGAAAAATCAATTTCAATATTTTTTAAAAGCTTTTATTTAACTTCACTCGTATGTATCTTGTAAGTATGTAGGTATGTATGTCCTGGAATCTTGCAATCAATATTTCACCCACTTCCACTGAAGCTATCGAGCTGTTTGGCACACATATTTGGTTCCGATGACAATGCATGAAAATAAAAAAAAAGTATTAAAATACTTTTTTTTTTTTTTAAATTTTTAACGGTATAATTATTCAGTATACCAACACTATACATTTCACGCGAGCTGCTAATGAAATAAAACAAAAACATAAAATTAAACTATATTTTAATTTATAATTTACTTACACAATGATCAACCTACTTATAATAATATACATAATTATAACTATAATATTCTTTGGCATAACAATATTAACTTAATAAAACAAAATAATCTATATCTATCCATTTTTATTTTGTAATTAAAACTGCCTCGTCGGTCTAATGGTCTAAGCTGGAGGTCCTGGGTTCGAGTCCCGGTCGGGCAAAGTAGTATTCGGGTTTTTGAAGTGAAACTTCTTTAGGCGCATGAGAGTAAATTTTTTTACGGATGAAACGGAAATGCGTCACGCAGCATGCAACGTTCGTGACGAAGAAATAAAACGGAAATGCGTCACGCAGCATGCAACGTTCGTGACGAAGAAATAAAACGGAAATGCGTCACGCAGCATGCAACGTTCGTGACGAAGAAGAGGATGGGCGATAGAGAGAAAGTGAGATAGAGCGAACAACGCACAGTGACATAGGGCGAGAGGACAAGACTTTCAAATGAATATTTATATTTATTCTTTTTTTGTGTATATTTGAATATTTCGCCAAAGAAGTTTCACTTCTGACATGTGTACTTTGTACGCACGCACTTTTTATTCTAACTTGAAATGCCCGGTAGTATGGGTTTGTGCCCGGTGTATGGCAATAAGCTCATCACCTTACATGGCACCATAACATAGGGAAAAGCGCATTTACTGCCTACCTCATCAGTGATATACAGGCGTCATTTTTTAAACTATTTCGAAGCAAAGTTCGATGGTAATCGTGTGTCAGATTCAGTCAATTTGATAATCCTTTTTAAAAGCTTTTATTTATCTTCACTCGTATGTATCTATGTAATGTAGGTATGTATCCCGTATGTCCTGGAATCTTGCAATCAATATTTCACCCACTTCCACTGAAGCTATCGAGCTGAAATTTGGCACACATATTTGGTTCCGATGACAATGCATGAAAATAAAAAAAAAGTTTTAAAAAGCTTTTTTTTAAAAAAACTTTTTAACGGTATAATTTTACTATCGTTCAAAAATACCAAATATGAATTCATCAATTTTTGCTCAGCCGATTTACAACGTCCTCACCTTAAACGAAGTTCGTACTGACGCTACATTTGTATTGATGAAATTATGTTACTTTTTGACATTTTCATCTTTTATAAACTGTCATTTGCCTAGTCCTTGTCTTTTAGTAATATTTTAGAAGAGTAATATTTTATGTCATTGACGACTTCTAGGTGGTTTATAACCCTATCTGCCGACCGCGCGTCCCGGCTTCGAATCCCATCCGGGACAGATATTTATTTAATGTATAACATACTAGTGGACGCACGCAGCTTCGCTCGCATGGAATTAGACATAATTTGATTCTTCTTAACGCGTTAACTTTAGCTCCACAAATCCGTAAATGTGTAATCCCCTATGTTTATTTTACACCCATATGGGTAACATTTTTACAAGCTTTGAATGCAATATTTATTTATATCTAATCAACAGCCTAAAATATAAATTTTATGCTTCTAGTTCTGAAAATGACAATACTTTCATACAACCTTTCATCCCCCTTTTCAACCCTTTACAACACTTTTTCCAATTAAAAAGTAGCCTATGTCCTTTCTCAGGCTCTAAACTATCTGTGTACCAAATTTCATTTAAATCGGTTCAGTAGTTTCGGCGTAAAAGCGAGACAGAAAGACAGAGTTACTTTCGCATTTATAATATTAGTATGGAAGTATGGATTACGCAAAACGCCTACTTATATCTATAGATACACTAGGTCTGAAGATTCTGTTCTGTCTTCAGCTCAAGCGCCCAGACGTGCTGTGGCCACCCAGTGCGGCCTTTGCCCTTCTTCTCTCCATTCTGAAACAACAAACAGCATTATGAACTAGTGGACGCCCGCAGCTTCGCTCGCTTAGACCCATTAACGACGTCTGCCCGCGTTCGGGTTGCCCACTTGACTTCAAAAACGGCAAAGTTTCATACTAACTTTGCACCCCCGTTTTACCCCCTTAGGGGGTGAATTTTCAAAAATCCTTTCTTAGTGCTCCCCTACGTTATAAAAGGAACCCCTGTGCAAAATTTCAAGTTTCTAGCCCTTATAGTTTAGGCCCTGCGTTGATATGTCAGTCAGTCAGTCAGTCAGTCAGTCAGTCAGTCAGTCAGTCACCTTCTCCTTTTATATATATAGATATAGATATACCTAGGGTAGCGAACAAGCTTGACGCACCCAGCCAATGGCAAATGTGACAGAATTAACAGGATGTCATGAAAAAAAAACACAAAATGTCTAATACTCGAAAATTGTTGACATTTGCATAGGATTCATAAGATGTCATTTGGTTGCAAATGATCTACCTTAAATATCCTTGCATGGTGACAGCCCAGTGGCTATCGAACTCGCCTCTCATTCGAGCGGTCCAGGTTCAAACCCAAGCGGCACTCACCAATGACTTTTCTAAGTTATGTGCGATTTAATAAATTAAATGTCACTTGCTATAAGGGTCGTGAGGAAACCTACATGCCTGAGAGTTCTTCATAATGTTCTCGAAGACGTTTGAAGGCTGCCAATCCGCACTTGGCCAGCGTGGTGGACTAAGGCTTAATCTCTCTCATTCTGAGAGGAGACCCGTGCCCAACAGTGGGACAAAGAGAGGTTTGTAGTGAAATATCCATAACGCATAGGTACTACCCTGTTCAAGAAAAAACACGCAATAAATAATTTTATACATATTCTACTACACAAACAAAATGAAACCCGTCCCGCCAAAAGATTACGCGGGAGCCATGGAACCATAGACAGATAGCGTTGTTTTTTTTTTTAAACTTTTTTCACAGCACTCGAGACAAATGCCTACTCTCAAGGGGCACACGTGTCTCTGATCACAGATACTGGCAATACTAATTGACTTGTAAACGATACTTCACAAGATTTAATTTTTACAGAATGTATTTTGGTTCCGTACATTTAAAAAAAATTAGAGATAAATATAAATACAGGTATACTATGGGTGACCGCTAGTCGCAAAATTTCTTGGGCGCTACCGTTCTTCGGAGGGCACGTAAAGCCGTCGGTCCCGGTTGTTTTCAATGCTGGAAACAGTCGTTAAGCCTTGTCGAAGACCTTCAGATGGCTTGAGAACATTCGACACTGGGTTGGTTACTAACCCCTCCACCGATCCGCGTTGGAGCAGCGATACACAAGGCTTAAAGATATAAAGTATGTATATACAATTGAAAACACCGTTTAACGTGCCCTGCGAAGCACGGAAACCATGTAATTTTGCCGCTAGTTTCACCGACCGCGCCCGACATTACTTAACTCGGTCGATCACATACGATTAATGCGAGATTGCGAACAATTAGGCTTCAATTATAGTTTATTAAACATATATTATATCTATTGATTCTGCATAAGATCCGGCACCGTCTACTATAGAAAGAGTTTTAGGATATGACCTAAGAAACCCTAATTTTTTTATGGTAAGCGTTTCATGTCAGATGTTTTTCTTATTCGCATCTGATTAAGCGTGTAATTTCTAATTAAAATGGTTCACCAATTTGTAAATAATATATGCTTCCATAAAGGGAAGCGTTGTTGTTTTGTACGAATAGGTCATAGACAAACTCTTTTTTTTTTAAATCTATTACCTATACATGTAAAGATATGTATTCGATACAGAAAAAAGATAGATATATGTGTATATTTAATTACATAATATATATTACATAAGCGGTGACAGCCCAGTGGCTATCGAGCTCGCCTCTCACTCGAGCGGTCCGGGTTCAAACCCCAGCGGCACGCAGTAATAACTTTTCTAAGTTATGTGCGATTTAAGAAATTATACTCGGTACTTTTTTGAGGACTAAGAGGTTGCCTCTAAAGAATTGTAACCGGACCTTCTATAAGTAATGTCACTTGTCAAAAAGAATTGCAAACAGTGTTTAAGCAATAAAATGTACTTATACGTGCTATATTCAAATTAGGCCAAAGGCACAGTTGTAAACAATTATTTATAGAATTAAAAATGTTAACATTGCCATCACTATACATACAATAAGTATGCTGCTTTGTGAAACAAAACATACACTTGTACAACATAAAGCCACGGTACCTAGTACCATTTCTGCCGTGTAATAATTGTTTTTATAGCAATTATGCTCCGGTTAACTGGACTATTACTAACACCAACTAACAGGACTAACTATCACTAACAGTCCCCAGTCATACCTACTAACGAACTGACCAACTGATGTTCTAATTAACTGTCTCAACTAATTGGACTAACCATCCCAGTCCCTAATTGAGTCTTGCTCAAAGTCAGACACAGTTGTCATGGGCGGCAGCGGATGGGTGGTGCTGCAAGCTCGCTTTGTTATCTTATATCCATTAAAAAAAAATCAGATGTCCGAGAAAAACAAGGAAAACATTTTATGTACCTACTAGCACACACAAATACAAAAACGAACTGGTTTGGTAAGAGTATTTACGCAATGGGGCCCAATATTTTCAATCATCTACCAGAAGAATTAAAGAACTTGAGTTTGACATGCTTCAAAAAAAGTTAAAAATATTGCTGCTACATAAATGTTATTATGACCTTTAGAGTATTTTGCTGACAATTTCACCTAGAATAGGATGAAATTTGACATTATTGAGTTATTTGACATTATAATTTTATCTGTACCTAAGCAACTAAGCGAGTATGACATTAAACTTAAATTTTCATATTGACATGTAAAGTATTGATAATATTATGTAAGTATCTGAATTTTAACTAAGATTTTAAATAATAAGTATGACAATTAAATTTGAAATTTTGCACGCCTTTTAGGTATATTACAGAGGACAAATAATATTGTAACAACTATTTAGTGCCTGTATTATTGCAATAAATGATTATGATTATGATTATAAATATTGATTGATGGATTTAAAAAAAGTCTGAGACACCGCTCGTGTTCGTGTACCAATAAAACCGAAACCATGGCCACCCTAACAACAGACGCGTGCTGAAAGTAATTAGAGGTTTATGTGCCTTCCTGTTTATTTCGGGACGTAAACTAATTATTTATTTACGTTGAACATTTTTTGTTGAAATTCCAATAGAATTGCTTCATATTTGCAACAAATATTCACAGTTGATTAAATTAAATCCACACTAATATTATAAATGCGAATGTAACTCTGTCTGTCGGTCTCGCTTTCACGCCAAAACTACTGAACCGATTTAAATGAAATTTGGTACACAGATAGTCTAGAGCCTGAGAAAGGACATAGGCTACTTTTTAATTGGAAAAAAGTGTTGTAAAGGGTTGAAAAGGGTGATTAATGTCCAGTAGTATTTGTGTGAAAACATTACAAACAAATGTTTCCTCTTTATAATATTAATATAGATTAATATATATTTACTGTTTTTAAATTAGTCAAAATTGTCATGTATATTGTATTTTAGTGTTTATTTATTTTACTGTATTATTATATTTGAATTATATAGGTAAGTACTTATGGGTCATTGGCCTGAAATAAAGATAAAATTAAATTAAATTATTTATCTGAAATGAATTCAAGAATTCCCTACTTTTCAACCCCACAAAGTGGGACAAAGAAAGGGTTGGTATGTAAGTTTTCAGATTCAGATTTTCAGATTCATTTATTTTTCACTAAGTATATGGTATTTTGCATACGCTTAATTAACGTCATAACATTTTTTTTATCTACCACCGGTTCACTAAACGGTTTTGTGTGAAAACATTACAAACAAATGTTTCCTCTTTAAATTTCCTCTTTATCTATATATATAAAAGGAGAAGGTGACTGACTGACTGACTGACTGACTGACTGACTGACTGACTGACATATCAACGCAGGGCCTAAACTATAAGAACTAGAAACTTGAAATTTTGCACAGGGGTTCCTTTTATAACGTAGGGGAGCACTAAGAAAGGATTTTTGAAAATTCACCCTCTAAGGGGGTAAAACGGGGGTGCAAAGTTAGTATGAAACTTTGCCGTTTTTGAAGTCAAGTGGGCAACCCGAACGCGGGCAAACGTCGTTAATGGGTCTAATTCTACGCGAGCGAAGCTGCGGGCGTCCACTAGGGATATCGGGACGTGTCCGTGTTGCACCAAACCCGTGGCCGCCGCAACACCAGACACGGCTGTTTACGCCACCAGGTTATGTTCTTCCGGCGTTTTTGAGATAATTTACACCAGAAACTGACAAAAAAATGTTTGTAGGTACACGAAACGTTACATTCTGAGGAAGTTTATATTACATTACAACCTGTCCGAGGATCCTTACTAATTTTATGTATTCAAATGACATTTGATTTGACTGTTATTTTTATACACTACTAGTGGACGCCCGCAGCTTCGCTTGCGTGAAATTAGAATTCAACAACGGCAAAGTTTCATACTAACTTTGCACCCCCGTTTTACCCCCTTAGGGGGTGAATTTTCAAAAATCCTTTCTTAGTGCTCCCCTACGTTATAAAAGGAACCCCTGTGCAAAATTTTAAGTTTCTAACCCTTATAGTTTAGACCCTGCGTTGATATGTCAGTCAGTCACCATTGATGCGAAGTTGCAGTGGGGACCCCATATCTGTCGACTGGCGGATAGACTAAGTTCTGCAGCTTACGCGGTTAAAAGGATACGCTGTTTGGCGGATGTCGATACCGCTAGATTGGTATATTTTAGTTACTTTCACAGTGTAATGTCCTATGGCATTTTACTCTGGGGTAATGCAGCTGATACTAATATTATTTTTATTTTGCAGAAGAGGGCTATCCGTTATATATACAAAATGAAAAGTAGAGACTCCCTTAGAGAAAAATTTAAGGAAATAAACATCCTAACCCTTGCATCGCAGTACATCTATGAGAATATTATGTATATTCGTAAAAATAGGCATCAGTTTGTAAGTCGTAGTGACCTAAATGCCTTACGCAATGTAACACTAAGGAACGGCCACAAATTAGCGTTTCCTAAATGCCGGCTTAGTAAGAAAAGTCGTTCCTTCATAGGAATGTCTATTCTAATATTCAATAAAGTCCCGGCTGCGGTTCAGTCTCTGCCTTTACAAAGGTTTAAAAAAACCATCAAACAAACATTATGTCGAAAAGCTTATTATAATATTCAGGAGTATTTGGATGATATAAAGGCATGGGACTGAATTAAACTCTGACAGGCTATCACTATGCTTCTGCATTAATTATACTAAAAATTGTAAGCAGGTGGCATATGGGGTGATTCTTGGCATACACGATTGGCTGTCTCGTGTCTGACTTAATCATGTCATGGTCATACTGTACATTTTTCTGTAAAAATTAATTTGAATTTTAAAAGAGTACCGAGAGTTTTTTCCTCCGGCTTTTTTCTCTCTCGGCCTATACTAGGGCATAGGATAAGAATATTGTAAATTCTTCCTAAAGCCGATGACCATATAGATAGTCTATCGTGACTTAGAGCTTAGCTTAGTGGTAGGTAATTATTGTAAATTTATCTTAAGGCAAGTTAGACACCTGTGTAGGATTAGCTATTCATTCAATAATCAATAGCTAATCCTTTGCCTTATATAGATCAGTTAGTAGTTTAAGTAGTTTTTAGTTAGGTACCTAGACTTTCGTTAAGCGTGTCTAATCACCTCATAGCGAAATAAATTATTTGACTTTGACATTGACTTTGACTGAGTCAGTCAGTCAGTCAGCTTCTCCTTTTTGTATCCTTACTAATTTTATGTATTAAAATGACATTTGATTTGACTGTTATTTTTATACACTATTATTTCTTGCGTACCTACGTGTGTATGACAGTGAACTCCTCCTAAACGGCTGGATAGACGTTGATGAAATTTTTTGTGTGTGTTCAATGGGATTCAAGAATGTTTTAGATTCACAATTTGGTCCACTGGAAAATGTTTTTTAAACACTATTTTAGTATTTATTTTTGTTTTTAACCGTCGTTCATTGACGTGAAGCGTCGCGTCACTTTGACATTTAATATGGCGGAACAACGTTTGCGGGGTCAGCTAGTTGTTAAATAAATATTGTGTCAATATCAGAAGCACATTTGATCGTATCCGCCCCCTCCATACTATCAGAAGCCAGATGGCCCACTGTTTAATCTTAATGGTACAGATATATTGTTGCAAAAGTGGTGATCTAAATATATCCCCACTAGATAAAGCTGGTATACTCGTACAATACACAGAACCGAGTGGTATTGGCAACCGCTCTGGGGAGAAGTGTTTTTTTTTAAATTATTTATTTAATATATAAATAAATAAATATCTTGGACATTCTCACACACGGCCATCTAACCCCAAAGTAGGCGCGAGCATGTGATATGGGTGTCAGAGACTGATATACATACATAGATATTTTTAAATACATACTTAAATAGATAATATTAACATCCAGACACAGAACAAATACAAGTCGTGTTCGTCACACGAATATTTGTCCTGAGTGGGATTCGAACCCACGACCTTTGGCGCAACAGACAGGGTCACTACCGATTGCGCCAACGGGCCTGTCATTATTATTATTATTTATTTATTTATCTGTATTGAACCACATATAAAAGGTACAGGGTACAAATGGCGAGCTTTATGCAATAAAGCTTTTATTTAACTTCACTCGTATGTATGTATGTATGTCCTGGAATCTTGCAATAAATATTTCACCCACTTCCACTGAAGCTATCGAGCTGAAATTCGGCACACATATTTGGTTCCGATGACAATGCAAGAAAATAAAAAGAAAGTTATAAAAAGCTTTTTTAATAAAAAATATTTTTTAACGGTTTAATATAATTTATTTTAATGTATTGTCATCTGAACCAAATATGTGTGCCAAACAGCTCGATAGTTTCAGTGGAAGTTGGTGAAATATAGATTGCAAGATTGCAGGACATACCTACTTACATACATACATTTAATTTACAGAATTTAAGTCTTCGTTTATACCGCTTTGTAGTTTATAGATAGCACAGCACCAGTTTTATTTATAGTCTATATCGATACGTGAATCAGTACCACTCGAGTTCCCTTGGGAAGCTTCTTATCATGCACATGAATGCACTTGGACCACTTGGACCACTTGAGTCACTCGGAAAGAAATGTATCGTTTCACATACTCAGTGCAGGACGCAAATCGAATGCTAGGACTCAGGTTCGATTCCCGGGCAAGAGTTATAGGGTTTTTCTAGCTTGTAAAATTGAGTTCCTTTTCCAAGGTCAGTCACAGTTGTCATGGGCGGCACGGCAGCGGATGGGTGGTGCTGCAAGCTCGTTTGCTATCTTTTATCCAGAAAAAAAAACCCGGTAGCAGCTTAGAGTGGATTTGTGTATGGCACCATTTATTACATAGTGGATGCCCGCAGCTTCGTTCGCGTGGTATTAGACATAACAATAGTTTCGTTTACACCTTGTATTAATATATAGCCTATGTCAGTGAAGATGCAGCTTTCTAATGGTGAAAGAATTGTTGAAATCGGTCCACTAGTTTTTGTGTGAAAACATTAAAAACAAATCTTTCTTCTTCTCGCTACATCTTCACTGAGTGACATAGGCTATATAATATTACTAGGTGTAAACGGAACTATTGTTATGTCTAATTCCACGCGAGCGAAGTTGCGGACAGGCGTAGCGACCATAGCCCAATGGCTCGCGTCAATTCAATGTGATCGAAAGAGTCAAGCAACGACGGGCGCGGTCGGTTTGTGGATGGTTGACCGCTAGTGGCAAAATTTCATGGACGCTACCGTGCTTCGGAGGGCACGTAAATCCGTCGGTCCCGGTTGTTTTCAATGGTGGAAACAGTCGTTAAGCCTTGTCGAAGACCTTCGGGTGGCTTAAGAACATTCGACACTGGGTTGACCACTAACCCCTCCACCAATCCGCATTGGAGCAGCGTGGTGGAGTATGCTCTAGACCTCCAGCTGTGTCTGCGGGGTAGACCCGTGCCCAGCAATGGGACGTCTATGCCACGGGCCGCACTGAAAATCAGCGTCATGGTTCCTTTTGTTCCATGACAATTAATGCTGAGTGCGGACCCATTGTAGACTCTTTTTCTTTTTTAGATTTTCTTAGTGGTACCTGTTACGGCTCTGCGCCTGTTTTAATATAATAGCTCCGTTCCGTTTCGATTGATTGTGTTAATTACCCTACTGTTGGCATTCACTTTCTTGTACTCGCCTAAACGAGACCATTAAAATAGCTTGAACAAAATATAACTAAATTATTGCCGTAAGGCGTGCAATTAATCCCTAAAGATTAACAGTACCTATCAATGTTGTGTTGTAGTATTAAGAGCAAAATAAACTTGTTTTCTCTCTTTCTTTCTTTCTTTCAAAATAATCTGCCTCTACAGAGATTCGAACTCAGGACCCGCTCGGCAGTTTAGCTTCGCCACGCTGCCACGAAACTTCCTATCGGCAAACCAAATTATCCGCAGAATATTACTCAGTCGAAATGTTGGGCCATCTGGTGAGCTGTTTCGCTTCAAGTATTTTATTATCTACTTTCTCGCTCCATCGTCCATCTCTCTCTGTTCTAATTCTGTAGAGGGAGTTTATCGAATTACCGAAGTTCATATTGTAATTGGGATCGTAAAGTGTTGGCTGAATGTGATCTTCGCCTTTGTAGACTCAAAGTCAAAATTTACTATAATATTGTTATTCTCTGTGGTTCGTCCCTTCCCGCCTATGTTCTCGTACTGCAAACGTGTGTATTAAAAATATTACACTTGTGTGTGTTTAGAAATATTACACTTCTTTTTTGTGACTAGTTTTCCAAGAGTATTATACCATTTTGGAATCTTGATTAGTTGCGTCAACTTTTAAAAAAACTTGCCATAGCAGTGTCCATACTTTTTTTTTCACCACAATGAGTGAAAGTGGACTGAAACTAATTTTGATCAAAATTTTTAGGGAAAACAATGATTTTAATTGTTTATTGTGTGAAAACTGCAGACATTATAGGAATTTTAAGATTTGTGGCAGAGGTCACGGATACAAAAAAAAATCAGAAATATCTCAAAAATTGTGGTCATGGCTTTTTTTTCCTGGAGTAGTCATTAGCAGGTCCATCCTCTGGTTGAGGATTATCGTTGAATTTTGGGACACCTTGTAGGTATATAAAAGGAAAAGCTGACTGACTGACTGACTGACTGACTGACTGACATATCAACGCAGGGCCTAAACTATAAGGGTTAGAAACTTGAAATTATGCACAGGGGTTCCTTTTATAACGTAGGGGAGCACTAAGAAAGGATTTTTGAAAATTCACCCCCTAAGGGGGTAAAATGGGGGTGCAAAGTTAAGCTTAGTATGAAAATTTGCCGTTTTTGAAGTCAAGTGGGCAACCCGAACGCGGGCAGACGTCGTTAATGGGTCTAATTCTACGCGAGCGAAGCTGCGGGCGTCTACTAGTTAGTTATAATTTCGTTTGACGTTACCAAAATATCAACTGGATAATATGCATGATGACAGATTTTGAAATTGCCTTGTGTAATGTAGGTACACATAAGATATTTCGAAAAAATTGATTGAGTTGATTAAATTGAGTTTTAACCTGTTTTAACGCAAATTACTGCAGTTTTTTTTTCTATCTACTTTAAATTTAGCGCGAAAACGCTCGTAGGTGTCATGGCGTCCGCTTCAACGTCACGCCTAGATATTACAACAGAAGATGCCGTGGTATTTATAACAGAAGCCCAAGCGGCAGGTGAATTTTTACTATCCTTGACGTCATCCTCTCTGATTGGCGTTTCAGTTAACATGGCAGATTGCTGTATTTTATACTTTTATTTTAATCAAAATCTTGTTAATCTCAATATTTTTAATATTACTTGACTATTTTTAAAAGCTTTTATTTAACTTCACTCGTATGTATCTTGTAAGTATGTATGTATGTCCTGGAATCTTGCAATTAATATTTCACCCACTTCCACTGAAGCTATCGAGCTGAAATTTGGCACACATATTTGGTTTAAAAGTTTTAAAAAGATTTTATAAAAAAAAAATTTTTAACGGTATAATTATTTAGGAATCATTCTCGGGTATGGCTCACTCGGGTGTGACTCACCTGGGTGTTGGAGTCGGCGGCCCGTCTCCTGGGCGGCGCGTGGTGCAGCTCGGCGCGGAAGGATCTCTACACGGGTGTCGCTCACTCGGGTGTGGCTCACCCGGGTATCGCTCACCTGGGTATGACTCACTCTGGTTCTCACTCGGGTGTGACTCACCTGGGTGTTGGAGTCGGCGGCCCGTCTCCTGGGCGGCGCGTGGTGCAGCTCGGCGCGGAAGCCCCCGGCGGGCTCCCCGTCGGTCTCGAGGACCTTCAGCAGGTATGAGATGTACGAGGTCGCCAGCCGGAGGGTTTTGATCTGGCGACAATGGAGACGATCTTTTGAATGTAAAGCGCAGAGGGGACAAAGAAAGGGTTGTGATAATATTTGCTAACTAGTGGACGCCCGCAGCTACGCTCGCGTGGAATTAGACATAATAATATAGTATGTAGATTGTTCGCATTAACTTTAGCTCCATAAATAATTATATTATAATTTGTTAATTCTACACCCTTATGGGTAACATTAATAAAAAAAATAACAAAATATTTATTATATGTTTGTAGTATGTAGGTATAGTATCTAAAATTTTAATATTAATCTAATTATTTGTAAATATTTATTTTATTTACTGTTTGTTTACAGTTTACTTTTTAGTACACTTAAAACACTTAAATATTTATTTTATTGATTTTAAATTCTTGTTTTTTTGTTTGTTTAGTAGGCTAGTAGCATGGTAGGCTTTTTTTTCTCGCTGGGAAATGCGTGTGCGCATCCTGCCTGGTTTTATGAGAACGCTGAGACAGGTATGTGGGACTCGCTGAAATCAGAATACCCACTAAAACCCCGATGGATTGACATTTAAATTAGACATTGACACTGACATTTAATTGATTGCTTAATGTATTGTGATTAAATATTGACTTATTTTTAATGAAATTAACCGAATTTGACATTTTAATTTTAGTTGAATTGTTATCATGTTTTAGGAGTTTTTTTAATTATTTCCAATGTTTAGCTGCACTAACGAAATAGGGAAGCCTGTAATCTTGTGTTAAGCTTTGAAATAAATAGATATAAATATAAATACATAAATCTTTGACTTAAAAAATAAACTTTTTTTGGTTATTATCACTGGATTTCATGATTGATAATCAAATCAAATAATATTTGTACTTCATCTAATCTCTCTAATCCTAATAGTAATTTAATATGAATAGATTAGGACATATTGTATGGCGTCACTGAAATGTCACCTCAGAAAATTGTAAGCAGCTTTTAACAACAACATATTAATTTCCTGGAGACTGGAGAAAAGTAAATATATTTACCATGAAAAGGGACAAAATTTTGATGGAAATGTATTCCACAATTTCTACAATGAAAAACGGGTAAATCCGTGTGAAAATCTAGTTAGTCAAACTAAACTAACTCAAAAAAGGAACTAGACTAACCTTAGTCATCTTTGTGTCGGGAAGCACGCTCGGAATACGATCTCTCAGATTAGAGAACGCAGTGTTGATGCTCTGCGATCTCTTTCGCACCATCTGGTGATTGTATAGGTTAAAGTGAGATGGGTATAGACACATTGAGATAGAATCCAATTTGAATTTGGATTCGAAAAATGAATTTATAAACTTAGGCAATCGAACCATAGATAAAACAGAGACGTAACTACCTATGCTAAATAAAAATTGAAAGTTCCTGTCGCTCCCTTTACTTCATGTCATAATATTATTTATCAGATACTGTGCTTTAGTTTTTTCATACACAGATTATAACTTAAAACTTAAAGGGTCAACGCACTAACTGCAGTATTTGAAGGTATTCAACCAATTCGATGTTTTTTTTTTTAAATAATTGTTTTGCTTTTTCATTACCAGATTTTTAGATTTAATTTGTTTAGCGTGTAGGTATCATTATACGAATACCTACCTTGCCCGTACCGTACTAACATTGAAAGTGAAAATTTCTTTCAAAAAATTCAAATAATGTTTTCATTTCGATTTCGAAGTTACGATCATCGAAAAAACCATGATTTTATTTCAACTTTATATTTTATTATCATAAATAACACTTGTTTGGCATACCAATTAGAAGTCTTAAGTATTAAGTATTTTCCTGTAATTTTAGTAGGTACCAATTATTTCCTATTATATTTATTTATTTACTAGTGGACGCCCGCAGCTCACGCTCCACCAAATAATATTATATAGCCTATGTTACTCAATGAAGATGCAGCTTTCTAATGGTGAAAGAATATTTGAAATCGGTCCAGTAGTTTTTGTGTAAAAACATTACAAACAAATCTTTCCTCTTTATAATATTAGTATAGATACAACTTTATTGACACCTCTAAAGAGATATACAACGGGTGGCCTTAATGCTTTATGGCATTTCTATCAGTTCCTGGTTGGGTAGGAAAAAGAAACGGGAGTGCCCCGTCGGGGACTTCCCCCATGTTGAGCGTGGGAGCCAGTCGATCGTCTACCAGCCGTTAGTAGCTAATCCCCTGATGGTCAGGGGGAAGAAGGTCCAACAGCTCTCTAGGGAGCGGTCGGCCTTCAGGGGGGCGCGCGTGCAGCGGCGCTATCCCCCTTAGATGAGGATGCGGCCCATTGTCGGCGCGGTTATACATAACACGCGCCAACCGGATCACAAACTCATCCAGCGACTCCAGCCTGCAGTCGCGCGCTATCACCGCGTTCCGGACGTAGCGCCCCCCGTTTTGCTGGGCCTGAATGGTTGGTCGGTCGTACCTTAGACAGCTTGGCTACGACTATCTGTCCGCGGTCGGTCGGTCGTACTATAGACAGCTTGGCTACGACTATCTGTCCGCGGTCGGTCGGTCGTACTATAGACAGCTTGGCTACGACTATCTGTCCGCGGTCGGTCGGTCGTACTATAGACAGCTTGGCTACGACTATCTGTCCGCGGTCGGTCGGTCGTACTATAGACAGCTTGGCTACGACTATCTGTCTGCGGTCGGTCGGTCGTACTATAGACAGCTTGGCTACGACTATCTGTCCGCGGTCGGTCGGTCGTACTATAGACAGCTTGGCTACGACTATCTGTCCGCGGTCGGTCGGTCGTACTATAGACAGCTTGGCTACGACTATCTGTCTGCGGTCGGTCGGTCGTACTATAGACAGCTTGGCTACGACTATCTGTCCGCGGTCGGTCGGTCGTACTATAGACAGCTTGGCTACGACTATCTGTCCGCGGTCGGTCGGTCGTACTATAGACAGCTTGGCTACGACTATCTGTCCGCGGTCGGTCGGTCGTACCTTAGACAGCTTGGTGTCAGGCGGGACGTTCGGGATGCACTCCCTGAGGTCCGTGAAGGCCGTGTTGATGCTCTGCGTCCGCCGGCGCTCCTTCTTGTTGGCGGTCGTCCGCCGCTTCACGACGCGGACGAACGACGGCGCGGACGGGCGGTCGTAGCGCGGCAGGGACTGCATGTCGCAATCTATGCCTGCGTGACAACAGATACATAACAGTTCTAACAGAGATATACACAACAATTATTATTGACAGGAGAAAATGGTGTACTAATCAAGATGTATTGTTTAGTGAGACCTCTCGTCTCAACCTAATGCAACCCTTTAAGGAAATACAAATTATCTTTTTCTATGTCACCAAGAGTTGACTGGTAGAAAATGCTTTTTGGCATTAAGTCCGCTCATTGTAGATAATGCAATAAAGGTTTAATTAATAAAAAAAATAATTAGTAATCTAAGTATGAAATGTGCATTAAACAAATTAAGTGCAAAACATATTTTGTACTAGGTATATCTAAAATCATCGTCGAATTCATTGAACGTTATTGAAAATTAGAAATTTAAAGCACGCTCAACGATTGTCAAAAAAAAAACTAAGTTACTAAAGTTAAGTCAGGTAAGATAACACATATTATACATAAGCAGCTAACTTTTGCTATCTAAACTTTTGCTAAAATTATTTATTGTAGGTACGTTTGAACATAAGTTAAGCATCACCCCATGGTTAAAGAGTTGATTCTTGTCTAGATATGTTTATTATTATACATTTGCTGTTTGAACATCTTTGATTCTTGCCTTAATATATTATTATGCGTTTGTTCTTTAATCATTGATCATCAATCATCAATCTCTAACGGATTCTGAGATTTAAAAAGAATGTGTACCTATTGCAGTGCAACCAGCAGTCCAGATAAAAAGAAAAAATGTTTTTCTTTGCTTTTAAAATATTTTAATGAGTCCCAATTCTCGTTCATATTTAAAATCGACTCCTGGCCTACTACCACCGTGCGTTTCTCACGGTCTTTTCTACGGCGAACTGGTCTTCTGTGGAATGAGCTTCCGACTGAGGTTTTCCATTCGAGCTACGACATGGAGCGCTTCAAAGAGTGTGAAACGCTTCCTTCAAGGCAGGCGCACCTGTGAAACCCCTGGTGTCGCACGTGTCCATAGACAACGGTCACTTACCATCAGGTGGCCCGTATGTCTGTTTGTATATATTATTTGAAAAAACGCTAATAGTCAGAAACTACTGCACATATTTTTAAGAAGTTATCGAAACAAATAAACCAGCGGCGTTTCTGCTTAAAATTACAGAGAGAATCTTTTCATTCACTCATTCATTTTGAGTTAATTAATTCAATCTGTCAAACAAGACTCACCTGGTCCAGTCTGATTGTAGTTGTGATGCATCACGTTATGATGGTACACGTCGTAGGGTTCGTTGCTCGATATCTGAATGTCGTCGTAACCTGCAACATATGGCAGGTTGGTCCACGATGCTCCAGTGTTGGTTGGTGGCCACACTAAATGTCAGTTTTCTGCAAACAGCCTTGGCGTCTCTTCTTCCACCACAACCCTTTCTTTGTCCCACTGTAGGTCACGAGTACTTAGTCCACCACGCTGGCCAAGTGCGGATTGGCAGACTTCACATGCCTTCGAGAACATTATGAAGAACTCTCAGGCATGCAGGTTCCCTCACGATGTTTCCTTCACCGTTATAGCAAGTGACATTTAATTTCTTATATCGCACATAACTTTGAAAAGTAATTGGTGTGTGCCACTGGGGTTTGAAAGCAGACAAACTCGAGTGAAGTTTGATAGCGACTGGATTGTGCCACTGTTAACATGTGAGAAATTTGTTTTACACTTTACATGCATAAATATTCTCCTTATCTGCCTTAGATCTAACTTGGTTTATAATGGGACTAGTGGACGTCCGATGTCTGCCCGCGTCCGGGCTGTCAACTTTACTTCAAAAACGGCAAAGTTTCATTCTAACTTTGCATCCCCGTTTTATCCTCTTAGGGGGTGAATTTTCAAAACTCCTTTCTTATTGCTCCCCTACGTTATAAAAGGAACCCCTGTGCAAAATTTCAAGTTTCTAACCCTTATAGTTTAGGCCCTGCGTTGATATGTCAGTCAGTCAGTCAGTCAGTCAGTCAGTCAGTCAGTCAGTCAGTCAGTCAGTCAGTCAGTCAGTCAGTCAGCTTCTCCTTTTATATATATAGATGTAAGACCTACCGTATCCCCTGGCTATGTAGTTGCCGGGGTCGTGGTACACGTCCTGGGGGTCGAACTCCTGACCCTCGCCGGACCCCGGCCAGTACACCGCGCCGTCCATGGGACTACCTGAACGAAACAATTACGTTACGGTTGGCAACCCTACCTAGGTCCTAGTGGACTATAGATGATGGATGGATGGATATAAGATTAGATTAGATTAAATATACCGTGCTTCGGAGGGCATGCAAAGCCGTCGGTCCCGGTTGTTTTCAATGGTGGAATCAGTCGTTAATCCTTGTCGGAAGACCTTCGGGTGGCTTGAGAACATTCGACACTGGGTTGGCCACTAACCCCTCCACCAATCCGCGTTGGAGCAGCGTGGTGGAGTATATATATATATTCGACCTCCCGCAGCATAGTCTGTGGGGGAGACACAGCAGATTAAATATCTTGGACATTCTCACACGCGGCCATCTGACCCCAAAGTAGGCGCGAGCCTGTACTACGGGTGTCAGAGACTGATATACACACATAGATATTTTTAAATACATACATAAGTAGATAATATTATTATATTCCATCATAATATAGCGTGGCGAAGCGTCGCCACGGCTCGCCACGCCAAAAATCTGGTTTACCCTCCGCCTAAAGATGTTTCACATCAAAAAAAAAGATGCTAAATCCATAGTTGAAGTTACCGGCTTACTCACGAGTGATTTAAGTAGGCGCTCGTGCCGTGCCCGCCGCGAGCGCGTTCACTCCTGAAGATGATCATCGTAATAGATCGAAACTAGTCGGACTATTTCCGACATAAATCAGAAAGAAAGAAATAAAGAATCTTTTATTTGCTGTGTGTGTTGCGTTCATGCAACACAGAAAACTATATCAAGTAGGTACATACATGACGTGTTTAACCTACGAAATTATTTTAAAAAAAAAAGTTCAATAAAAATAACACGTGAGTAAGCCGGTAACTATGAATATAGACACTCACGAATCGTTCAGTAATAAGATGCTAGGTACATTATGATTTGATTTGATTTCAGATGAAATTCAAAATTCAGATTCGTACCTTGGTGCGAGGGCTGGCAGAAGAACGGTGGCTCATATCGGTCGAAGCCCTCGTCCGAGGGGGAGGTGCTGCCGTAGCTGGACATCCGGGACCGCAACCTTCAGATTCAGATTCAGATTCAGATTCATTTATTTCATTATATGGTATTTTATACGCTTAATGAACGTCATAACATTTTTTATCTACCGCCGGTTCACAAAGTTGATGCTACCGAGAAGAACACGGCAAGAAATTCGGTAGTTACTCTTTTCAAAATTAATTACAATATTATTACATTATTATTGAACAAGTGGAGCTGGAGATACTTCGCACCAAGCATATCTATCGTTTAAGTAATCATTAATTTTATAGAAAGCTTTATTAAATAGGTTTTGTTTAATGTAAGATTTAAATTTATTCTCTGAGAAACAATTAATATTTCCGGGTATTTTATTATAAAAGCGAACACAGTTCCCCATAAAAGATTTTGATACTTTACTTAGTCTAGACTCTAGACTAAGTAAAGTACTAGACTCTAGAGCTAGGTACAATCAATTTATCCTTATTATAGGGTAAAAGCCGGATAGTTGCCTCGGACGGATACATGCCACGGTGTTTAATAAACTATGTTAGGATTATAAGTTGTGTTGGCGCTTTACTACAATAAGTAGTGACCGCCCCGCAGGCCTCAATGCCGCTTAAGCCATCGGAATAGGCCCACGTGTTTTGTCCGTGTGAGCAAAAATCTTCCGCGGCGAAACTTTGACAGGCGTTATAATTATATTGGTAAGTAATTTCTATTGAATATTTTTATTACTGATCGTGGTTTCAGTCAACTTTTTGTTTCTTTGCATGCATTAGAGTTTAAATTACATTGTTTATTAGGTTTTATTGCTAAATATTTTTTATTTATTTTGCGAATAAAAAGGGCAAGTATCCGCATCAAAATGGATAGTCGCCCTACTTACTGTCGCGGATAGTTGCCCCTAGAGTGAGTAAAAATTTCTTAACAAGCAAAGACGGATTTTATTTTTTTGCTGTTTTTTTTAATTTACTTTATCTCTAACTTGTTGTAAATTAAATAAATATCTACTTCACAGTTTTATATATTTATTCTAGATAAGCAAAATGCCTCGCAAATATAAGCGAAAACCAGGCGTGGTGCCACGCAACATCAACTGGACAGAAGATAGCTTAACACTTGCCTTCGAAGAATTAAGAAGAAAAAAGGGCTACTGCAAAAAAAAAAAGACTAAAAAATATATTCTAGCAGTGAAACTGAATCTGATAACATAGACATTATGAAACAGGACAAAGTAAAAACATCAAGGAAGAGAAAATTACCAATTTACAGTTCTGACAGTTCTAACAGTAGTGAAAGTGTATAAAATGTCTTAAATCTAAACGATTAGAAATCGATAAGAGACACTCGAAAGATATCAAAACTCAAAAATGCTAATTAAATAGTAAATACGACTAAAAAAGTTTCAATTGATAATTATTGCGTACAATGTTTTGATAACTACAATTTAACTAAATCAAAATCAGATTGGATTCAATGTAAGATGTGTCGGATGTGGTTGCATGAAACATGTACAATATTCAAACACTGTTGTATGAGATGTGGAAAGTTAGAAACCTTAGCTTCTACTGGTAAAATTAATGTTAATACCAAAGTTGATTACCAAATTGTTGTATTTTTAAGATAAATGCTAATATTTTATAATAACTTACATAACTTTAAGTTTGAATAATATTTTAATATTTTAATAATTTAAATATTTTTTATAATTAAAACTGAAAACTATTTAATAATGTTAATTAATATTTTAAATTGTACTTAATAAAAGATCTCAGTAAATTATAAAGACGGTTAAATAAATAATAAAGATTACTCTAATTGATATAAATTTCTTTCTATCCAAAATAAAAATCATACCGAGGTTACTATCCCCGCACGAGGCAAGTATCCCCCAAAGCATTTTCTACGCTAGGCTACTATCCGCCATAGTAGGCAACTATCCCTCTTCTGAGAGGTGAAATAAAACAGTATTTATTCAAAACCTGGGTTAATTATGTATACAAAAATAGGCTTTTATAGAAGATAAAAGACCAATGTTGTGAGATACATACTTAATAATTTTCAGCAAGTTCATATTTTTTTTAAATAAAGCTTTTTCGAAAAGTGGGGCAACTATCCGGCTTTTACCCTAGGTATGCATCATAGGATACAGATAGGTACTTCATAGGATATAATGGAAAATACTTTATTTTGGATATAGGGGAGTGGTTAAAAATAAAAAAGTGTGTGCATGTAACTTTTACGCGCGATTGAAGTAAAACATATCAGGTAGGTACCTACTTGATTTTTTTAAGTTACTTAGGTATATAGTTTAGGCCCTGCGTTGATATGTCATTCAGTCAGCCAGTCAGTCAGTCAGTCAGTCAGTCAGTCAGTAACTTTTCAAACATGTCGTGGACGGGAGATGCATCACGAATTAAGAATTCACAAAGTGGAAACTCAACGCGAGCATTACTCTATGGAATCTTGCGTTCCACATTCAAATGTGAATCAAGGCAAGGAAAACAGCGGTCCCGGGCGTCAGTATTGACCGACCACCAACGCGCGGTAAGGAACTTCGTTCCAAAAGTAAAAAGTACTCGTTTGATTAAAATAAATAATAAGAAAAAATTGTCGATTCAATGTGATCGAAAGAGTTAAGCAACGACGGGCACGGTCGGTTTGTGGATGGGTGACCGCTAGTGGGAAACAGTCGCTAAGCCTTGTCGAAAACCTTCGGGTGACTTGAGAACATTCGACACTGGGTTGGCCACTAACCCCTCCACCAATCCGCATTGGAGCAGCGTGGTGGAGTATGCTCTAGACCTCCCACAGCAGTGTCTGTGGGGGACCGTGTCCAGCAGTGGGACGTCTATGGGTCGCAGCGAAATCGTATTTAAAAATGTGACTGGGATGGATTTAAGGAGGATGTCCACACTCCGACGTACCTACCTCCGACCGTGCCGTCGGATAGCGTAAACAATTGAACGTGCACTGCACGTGTCGTCAATGTTTTGACATGCTTTATAATCCATGGCATTCGGTGGAGAATCAGTTGGTTTTCATGTGATTAGGGTTAAACGAGATCATTAGCGCGTCACGCTATTCCCCAAGGGTTAGGTACACCATATTTCTCCATATTATTTTTATAGTATAGACCAGCCTTTCCCAAAGTGGGCGATAACGCCCCCTTGTGGGCGCTGCAGTTCTAAAGGGGGCGGTAAGAGACCCAGAAAAAAATGGGGGCATCCTACTGCGCTCAGATTTGAAGTTAACTCTTGCGAGTTATACTTAATAAAAGTCTCAGTTCACCATTAGAAAGCTGCATCTTCACTGAGTGGCATAGGCTACTTATATAATATTACTACCTACTTAGATGTAAGCATGGGAATCCACTGGATTCAGAAGGCACAGGACCTGTCGGAGTGGTGCCGTTTAGGATAGGCCTATGTCCAGCTGAGGACCTCTAAATGCTGATGATGATGATGATGATTGTATCGTTTGCTATTATGTTATGTTGTACAGCAGGTGCTGTGGTGCAGCCTATTGCTATTTATCGGGCATAATTCCAGACACATTCAATAGAGAATTTCTAATAAGAAAGTTCCATTTAAACTGCCCAGGAATCACTCTTGCATTACAGTAGATTAGATACATAATTATTGACGATAGTTCTGTTCAATTATTTGTTTTAAATTGTATGTAAGTAAGTAGCATAGACCTTACCTTAAATAAACCTATTTTGCTAAGACAAGACACCAATTTGCGCCACTGTGCGGTGCAATTAAATCAAATCCGCTTTTAAATCAATATGTATCTACACTCAACATTATATTCATTTTAAAACAATCAAACACTTTATTTACTTTGAAAACTTCACTAAAAACATTGATTTTCAAATAAATCACTGCAGTGTAATTTAAATATAAATAAATACGTCAACGTTTTTGACCGGGGCGTGAGAAAAACCGCGAACCGCGTCCCGCCAAGAAGCTCACAGATAATAAACTGATTTTGTTTCAAAAGTACTCTTTGATATTCGTATCGTCCCGACTAAGATATTCCTTAGCAAGCATGGCTTTTACGACCTTTTTCACGCGAACTACTTTATAAATATAAGAAACGAAATGCTGAAAGATCGTAAGTGACAATGCCACACGGTCATTTTACTTTACTACCCGACCAGTGAACCGTGTTTTCTGACTCTATCTAATTGTGTGGGTGTGAAAGAGATGGTGAATTCATTGGATTGGATGAAGTGCAGTGGGAGTGGCATACAAGATTCGTCTCGAAATGTGATAGGTGAATGAAATGGTCGATAGGAAATAATTAAATTGGTACCATTATTGATCGAAGGTACCATTATAATAAAAATATATTTTAAAATGGAATGCTCTTAGTTGTAGTATCATACCTGTATTTTATATCATTTTTTAGCATTTTTTTAAGATTCTAATTTGTATCTACCTACTAGGTACCTATCATAATAGTGTTTGTTTAAAAAAAAATACTGGTTGTCTGTAAAGTCGGTTTACGGAAGATAGATTTACGTGATAACGTCATAATCATTATTTTAAACATACAAAAAAGGAGAATTGACGTCTGTAGTCTAAGCTTCAAAGTATTCTACAGTAGGTACCTACAGATAATCACAGACAACAGACAAGTCTATATTTATTTTGACAGTTCCCTATTTCGGAGCCATGGAACCGCCAATGTTGTCGTGTGTTAAATTAATTTATTGAAAATAATTTCTCTGCAGAGAACCGCTCATTTAATATTTTTCTGTGAATCATTATATTTTTCTCTTTTTATGCTGGAATGTACAAAAAAAAACACAACTTTTTCATATTATTATGCGCTGTCGATGTTCATCAATTTATAAGACGTTGTCACGTCAAAATAAAATTAATGTTCAGTGGTCATGTCACAACTCGACCAAACTAGGTAATCACTCAGAACAGGTCCGTACTGAAAATCAGCGTGACGGCTTCATTTCGAGTCATGACATAATGCCTACTCAGGTACCTACGGCCCTATTTTGCTTACCTACTTATATTTAAAACTGAAATAGGTACTTATGTTATATTATATCTGTGTGTGTATTTGTACCTATAATAAATAAGCAAAATAATTTTTTTTCTATTCTATTCTATTCTATTCTATTCTATTCTTCTATTCTATTCTATAGAGGTTTGCAGTAAGTGGGTACTCTACCACGCTGCTCCAATGCGGATTGGTGGAGGGGTTAGTGGCCAACCCAGTGTCGAATGTTCTCAAGCCACTCGAAGGTCTTCGACAAGGCTTAACGACTGTTTCCAGCAATTAAAACAACCGGGACCGACGGCTTTACGTGCCCTCCGAAGCACGGTAGCGTCCGTGAAATGTTGCCTTACGTACCGAAGCACGATAGGTAGCGTCAATGTCTCGCATCGATTCAATGTGATCGAAAGAGTTAAGCAACGACGGGCGCGGTCGGTTTGTGGATGGGTGACCGCTAGTGGCAAAATTTCATGGACGCTACCGTGCTTCGGAGGGCCCGTAAAGCCGTCGGTCCCGGTTGTTTTAATTGCTGGAAACAGTCGTTAAGCCTTGCCGAAGACCTTCGAGTGGCTTGAGAACATTCGACACTGGGTTGGCCACTAACCCCTCCACCAATCCGCATTGGAGCAGCGTGGTGGAGTATGCTCTAGACCTCCCGCAGCTGCGTCTGTGGGAGAGACCCGTGCCCAGCAGTGGGACGTCTATGGGTCGCAGCGAATTATGATTGATACATTTTGCTGTAGATACGTTTTACGACAGAATACTTACTTAATCACCATTTTACCATAAAGCTTAGCTCTGACTTGTAGTTGCTTTTGGCCCGGATCCGGGACAAGACATCTTGATGCCGTTTTACGTAAATTAGAATTTTACCTTAATAAATTATGATTTATAATGCCTTGTAAGTAAATCCATAGATTTATTATTCTAGTAAATCTGAATAAATTTATATAACATACCTACACAGCATTCGTTTATCGTTCACTTGAAACCGTTTGGCGTCTATTTGGTGTCAAAAAGTTGTCAAATCACTTTTGTAACTACACCGTTGAACCGCCGGCATGCATGTAAGAGCGTCGGGAATTTGGTGAAATAATAATGTAATATTAAGAAATGTAAGTAAATTATGTGTTTTTATTGTTCTTTAGTAAATTTGGAATGTATATTGAGTAATGAAATATGCAAAATGTGCGTAATTTTTTATATAGGTATTTCAAACAAAACTTGGAACCGAAATAGCCGCTATGCAAATGTAATTTTCAATAGTGTTTTCAGTGGTTTTCAAGCGTTTTGCAGAGTATAATCAATGAGTGAATTATGTTATTTTGAAGTGAATTTTATTGCAAATTTGAATCTTCTGTTAGTTTATTACAATAATATCTCAATAGGTATTTAGGAAATAATTCATATTTATCGAGGCGTATTCAATACACGCACACATAATGGATGCAAACAAGATGGCGTCCTATAGGTAACTCCTATATTGTGTATACACGAAATCTTAGGACGAAATATGCCACTGTTATACACAGCGCGAATTACGTATCACGTAGCGGAACCCTAACGAAGAGCGCTGACACCGTCGATATAGTTTGTAGAACACTAATATGCAATTCAGCAACGTATTTGGTCTACTTTTGCAGTTCAACATTGACGCAGATCACGAAGAATGCTGATGCCGCCACACCAGTTTTTGATCTAAACATATTTGTCCTAATTATGTAATTCATCAATCGCGATGTCTCTTGATACTATAAATACACTACTATTCGAGTAGGGAAGCATTCTTTATCCAACATCGATAGGAATCGCTTAAGCTAATTATTAAGTTCAAATTGTAATTTATTTTAATTAAAGTAGTTTTTAAAGTAATTTTGGTTTTCCTGGAACCTCCGGCCGCAGCAAACGTAATTGGCGCAGTCGGTAGGATAATTCGCGGGCCGGTTCACGATAGCTAGGGACCCACAATTCGGAAACCACGTCGTGAGTCGCCTGGGAGGCTGTCCAGCCCCGTCGTCGAGTTATCCAGAACCTACGGACCTGCTGCAGACAACCGGAAGAGCATCCAGACATTGAAGCATCCAGAAGGCCAGAAATGAAAACCCTGTAAGTGCACTTGAATTGTTCTCGTGTTGCTTCCCGTTACTCCTGTAATTTTCCAATTTTCCAACATTTTCCACCCTAGATCGGATAGGGCCCAGGGGTCTGAATTCCGTCAGACTCACTGGGATATCGATAGTAATAGGAATATAGATTTAGAGTTACTTAATCAGTCAGATATTAGTTTAGAGTGTTTAGAGTCACATACGATGGCACACGACCCGGACACTATTTTTAAGGCACTCCGCCTTGTCCCGGATTTTGATGGCAATTCAAATGTGCTAACTAGGTTTATAAGTATATGCGATCAATTAGCTGCTAAGTATCTAAGTACGGAAAAAGGTTCCGAATTTTCTAATTGTTGCGTATTGAACGGAATACTTAATAAAATAACAGGGACTGCCGCTTGTACTTTAAATTCAAATGGAATTCCTGACAGTTGGGCAGGTATTCGTAAAACTTTAATTAATAATTTTTCTGACCAACGTGATGAAATAACTTTATACAATGACCTCTCCTTAGCCACTCAAGGTAATAAATCTCCCCAAGACTTCTATGAACACTGCCAGACCCTATTTAGTACACTTATGACTTATGTGACTTTACACGAGACCGTACCTACTACTGTTACTGCAAAACGCGACTTGTATAAAAGGGTTACCATGCAGGCATTTGTTCGTGGCCTTAAAGAACCCCTTGGGTCACGTATACGTTGCATGCGCCCCGATACTATCGAGAAGGCTCTCGAGTACGTTCAGGAGGAGCTGAACGTACTGTACTTACAGCAACGTAACGAACCACAAAAGAATATAGCGACCCCCAAGGTACCCCATCATCCACCATCCATAGTCCCACAGCGACCCCATGTTCCTACATCCAACTGGCCGGTACCAATAGGGCACCAACCCATGAGGCCTCCGCCTCAGCCATTTAAATTTAACGAGGCTATACAGCATAACCGCATGCCCACGCACACCCAAAGAGTATTCGGTGCACCGCCCCCGAACTATAATCCCCGCAGTAATGTATTTAGATTACCACCTCGCCACAATCCACCTCAAGGCCAGAACCCCCAGCCTATGAGCGGTGTACAGAGATTTACTCCTAAACCGCTTCCTCCTATGACGTCAGGTCATGATTGGAGAAGGTCAGGAAACCCTCCTCCAAGTAATTATTTTAAAACTCGCGAAATGAATGTTAATGAATGTGCTGCGTACGACGAATCATATTACCGCCCATATGACTATTACCAAGAACCGACCTACTTTTACAATGACAATACCTACTACACTACTAACTATGCCCCTGACTATGCTTATGACACCGCGTATTATATATCTGACGACTACCCTTTACGTAACGAAGATACTCCTCAGGTAGGAGACAATAGCGAAGAACAGGATTTTCAGGAGGAATCAATTACACAAAAACCAGGATAGAATTAAACCTACAAACACAAAGGCAACTACCGTACATACAGATAGATAACCCTCCATTAAAATTTTTAATAGACACCGGTGCCAATCAATCCTTTATTAACCCCGAAGCTGTTGCGAAGTATTTCGGTCATTTTCCCCTTAATTACGACCCGTTTGAGGTAACAAACGTACATGCAACCAGTAGAAATAATTATTCTATAACATTACCATGCTTTGCTGAATTTAATGACCCAGATAATATAAAATTATTCTTGTACCGTTTCCATGACTATTTCGACGGGCTTATAGGTTTAGATTTGTTAGGTAAATGGGAAGCCCGTATAGATCTGAAGGAGAGACAGCTATTCACACACTCAGCGTCGAATCCTATTAAAATGTACAACTCGCGTAATGTTAATTTATATGAAGATATTATACCTGCCGGAACTTCGAAAGCTATCCGCGTACCCATTAATACAACCGACGGCGATGTATTCATTGGAGAACAAATAATATGTAATTGCATTATACATGAATGTATTACCACCGTTATTAATCAGCGCGGTTACATTGAAGTCGAGAACCCAACACCTAACGACATAATATTCTCTCTCGATCGGCCGGCACACGCGGAATTATTTAATACCGAGTGCATACGCACTGATCAGCTATATTCACGCACGCAAAACGTAGTGTCGCGGTTGCGATTAGAACATTTAAACGAAGAGGAAAAGGTTAACCTTACCACCCTTTGCTCTCGTTACGCCGACGTATTTTATATTGAAGGCGAACCTTTAACGTTCACTAACAAAATAAAACATCGCATTAGGACCAAGGATGAAGTTCCTGTGTATAGTAAAAACTATAGGTATCCATTTGTTCACCGACAAGAGGTTAGGGATCAGATTACGAAAATGCTAGAACAGGGTATAATAAGACCATCTGACTCTGCATGGAGTTCACCAATTTGGGTCGTACCCAAAAAATTAGACTCATCCGGCAAACAAAAATGGCGTCTTGTGGTTGATTTTCGTAAACTCAACGAGAAGACGATAGATGACAGATACCCTATCCCCAACATAAGTGACGTCCTCGACAAGCTAGGGAGGTGTCAGTACTTTACTACTCTAGATCTGACGAACGGCTTTTACCAAGTAGAAATGGATCCCCAGGACATTTCTAAGACCGCTTTTAACGTAGAGCACGGCCATTTTGAGTTCCTTAGAATGCCAGTAGGGTTGAAGAATTCGCCCAGCACCTTCCAGCGTGTAATGGACAACGTCCTCAGAGGTCTACAGAACGATATATGTTTAGTATATCTAGATGATATAATCGTTTTCAGCACTTCACTCCAAGAGCATATGATCAACCTAGAGAAAGTATTTCAGAGACTTCGAGAGTCCAACTTTAAGATCCAGATGGACAAGTCTGAGTTTCTTAAGCGTGAAACAGCTTACCTCGGTCATCTCATTAGCAAAGATGGTGTAAAGCCAAATCCAGATAAAATATCGGCAATAGAAAAATATCCTATTCCTAAAACACCAAAGGAAATTAAACAGTTTCTAGGACTTCTCGGTTACTACCGAAAATTCATTCCAGACTTCGCTCGTATTACTAAGCCCTTGACCCAATGTCTCAAGAAAGGAAGAAAAATTACTCTTGATACTGAATACGTTAACTGTTTCGAAAAATGTAAAACACTTCTAACTAACGATCCTATCTTACAGTACCCAGATTTTTCTAAAGAGTTCAATCTAACAACAGATGCTTCTAACGTAGCCATAGGAGCCATACTATCGCAAGGTCCAATAGGCTCGGACAAACCCGTCTGTTACGCCTCTCGCACACTCAATGAGAGTGAGATAAATTACAGCACGATCGAGAAGGAACTCCTCGCCATAGTATGGGCAACTAAGTATTTTAGACCGTATCTTTTTGGTAGAAAATTTAAGGTTATAAGTGATCATAAACCGTTACAGTGGATAATGAACTTAAAGGAGTCTAATTCCCGTCTTACACGTTGGAGGCTAAAATTAAGTGAATACGATTTTACAGTTGTGTATAAGAAAGGCAAAAGTAATGCGAATGCAGACGCACTCTCGCGAATAGAATTATATAATGAGGATACTAATACTTTAATTAAAAAGACCGACGAAATAAGTTCCCTATTAGGAAACCCGACTGAATGTTTGCGTACCCGAGTTGACTCTTCGACCGAAACCGTACATACCAGCAATGAAAATCAAATATTAGAAATCCCTATCACAAACGAGCCCCTCAACAAATTTCACCGACAGAAAACAGCACCCCGTTACACTCAAGACACTGTTATCGCCAACTTACCTATACATATCTATACTTCTAAGAAACGCGGACCCGTTGCCAAATCACGACTGAAACGTAGCCATAAAACTGCTAATTTGTTACAGGTTCCCACTAACCCTATAGTCAATCCAGGCTAAAAAAAGGTCTTGTACATAGTTTAGTATCGGTCATAAAAAGTATAACCGGCAATCTCGATTAGAACGATGCTGTAAAATACAATGATAGATATAGAAATATTAAAATGAACTTAAAATTATTACCCAATTTAGAATGTAGTGTATATTATGATAGTATAAAACCTGGTTCATATTACTATATTAAGCAGATAGACTTCAAATTTCCAATAATCTCTAGAAATAATTTCGAACTGTAAAAAATATGTGTAGCACCAAACAAAGATAACCAAGCCCTCATCCCTCTCTCTCCTTTCATAGCAACTTACGAGAAATTATTCGTGTACATAGAGACAGAATGTCCGAAGTTGAATAACTGGTATTTCTGCGATGAAGAATAAGTGACTACATCCAAGAAGTAATCACAAATCAAGCACTGAAGGAGTCCTGTCAACTTACTACAGTTACATTGAAAAGAGAAGCGATGGAGAAAATCGACGACCAACACTACGTACTCTCCTTTCCACATCAAACGAGAGTACAACTCACTACTACTACCAATTGGACGTATGGTGATCGTCGTCTTCGCGTTATGAAGATACAATCTCTGGACCCGCTGCATGAAGGAAAAGGATTACAGCCAGCGACCGAAGGAGTCAACCCCAAGGGAAGGAAAAAAAGAGAAAGCTGAACAGATGCCGGCAACATTTTCTCTTGACATTCTAAAATAGTTGCCGTTCTCGGGGTGGAGGAATTACGTATCACGTAGCGGAACCCTAACGAAGAGCGCTGACACCGTCGATATAGTTTGTAGAACACTAATATGCAATTCAGCAACGTATTTGGTCTACTTTTGCAGTTCAACATTGACGCAGATCACGAAGAATGCTGATGCCGCCACACCAGTTTTTGATCTAAACATATTTGTCCTAATTATGTAATTCATCAATCGCGATGTCTCTTGATACTATAAATACACTACTATTCGAGTAGGGAAGCATTCTTTATCCAACATCGATAGGAATCGCTTAAGCTAATTATTAAGTTCAAATTGTAATTTATTTTAATTAAAGTAGTTTTTAAAGTAATTTTGGTTTTCCTGGAACCTCCGGCCGCAGCAAACGTAATTCGCGTTCGTTTTTCTAAAGGCTTTTATAAATTACCGTTAATTTTTGAAAACTTGTTTGAAACTGATTGGTTCTTCGATGTATTGAATAAAATACATCGATGTATCGTTAAACATCGACTATTATCAATGCATCGAACCGATTCAATGTATCGAATGGTAAATATCGATGTTTTCGATGCATCGATGTATATCGAACATTCCTGTGCGTTCTCTTCTCACTCTCAGTCAGTTAGTCGGCGAATGTTGTTCAGATCACAAGTGCTTGTGCAGTGTTTCTCTTTTTTTTTTCTCCAAACAACTTTAAAGGAAAATGTAAGTAATGTTTATTATTCTTTCATTTTAAATCAATATTAGCGCCTACTACATTTATCTGTTTTCTTTGTTGTTGAAGTTAGGAATTCGCTGCTTGCCACTAGAGTCTTGAATTTTGTCGTGATGGTTTTTGATACTAAAGTATATCAAAACTTATAGTACTGCTGTTTATACTAGTTTATAGCGTGTTAAATATATCTGTTTTCTTTTGTTTTCAATTTCAAAGCATAATTATGTGTAGTTTGTAATTAAAATCATTATAAACAAAAGTAGGGCAAGCAAACACCGGGATCCGGTGGAGGCACACGACGAAAATATTTAATATGGATAAGACATTCGTAGGTAGGTAGAGCCTGTAGGGAACCAAATAGGTTTTATATTTATATTATTTTTATATATTGAGTAATGAAATATGCAAAACGTGCGTAATTTTTTGTATATTTCAAACCAAACTTTGAACCGAAATAGCCGTTATGCAAATGTAATTTTCAATAGTGTTTTTAAGCGTTTTGCAGAATATAGTAATTAGTGAATTATGTTATTTTGAAGTGAATTTTATTGCAAATTCGAATCTTCTGTTAGTTTAATACAATAATTACTCAATATTTAGGAAATAATACTTATACTTATGCCAATATTTGTTTTGTATTTTTGTAAGTATTTGTTCAATTTTATAAGTTTCAATGTTGGTTTACGATAGGTGACGATGGTGCGTTTAGTACCTGTGACCAAAATTTCCTACAGACAATGTAATCTAAGAATGTTACGCTCACGTGTTAAGGCAATTAACAATAACAAAAGCTAGACGGCTGTTTATGACCTCAGGTATCTTTCTTAGAAAGGAGACGGCCCGTTTTGGGCCTGAAGCGAACATGGAGTCCAATAGGTTCAAAAATCCGCATTATGCGACCACATTTTTAACTAATGTTTTCGGAGAATTATATCTTTAGAACGACTAGCTCAGCTGTATTGTAAAAATTGTAAAAAATTTGAATAGGCACGGTATAATGGTCAATGGATATTATCGTAAAAGAAAACGCGTGTCGAGTTTAAGTTCTTTTGTAATTCTTAGAAACAAAGCATTTGCATGCAGTAGAGTCCAGGCCGCTTCATCATATCTCTTCAGTCAGTTTAGTTTGTTACTTATCTGTACCACAGAATAATAGTACAAGTACAGAAGGCCCACTTCGAAAAGTCATTTAAAGAAATATAGACTCTAGCTACGATACTATTAGGTTCAATTCAGATCGCGCAGCGTTTAATCACCTACGCTTATATTACCTAGAAGTTGCGTCTCTTTCTAGCGCGTAACTCTTACCTTTTCTGGCGAAAACGGGGCTGTCTTCTTTTCAAAAATAAATGAATCTAAATATTGAATTACCATTTTTGTAGTACTCTAGAGAACAAATGACTTTAACATAAGGTAAGGTAGGTGTTATTAGTACTTTAATTCTAATACATTGATATATGTACGACAAACGAAACATAAACAGCATCTGATATATAATGAATGGTCTAGGTAGGCACTTCGTCGTTTCGTCATAAGTCTTGGTCATCAGCCTAAAAGCCTAGATATTTCAAATGTGTTGTACGATTGTATGTAAGCTAAGTACCTGCCTAAGGTACTTAGCTAAAACAATCTTTTATTTTTATAGGGAGTGGCTGACTTCGTACTAAATAATTAATGAAATATTTATACATAACGCCCCGTCGGTCGAGTGGTTTAGGTACCAGGCCGTGGTGTAAGGGTCTCGGGTTCGATTCCCGGGTCGAGCAAAATGTGTTCTGGATTTTTTCGAACATAGTTCGGGTTTGTGATCACCAACCCGCATTTGGCAAGTGACTTGATTTCAATGATGGAGGCCTTTGCCCTGCAGGGGGACATTTAGATGCATCAAATGCATCGAACCGATTCGATGTATCGAATGGTAAATATCGATGTTTTCGATGCATCATCATCATTCGCCCGCTCTATTGGAGCCACGGTGAGTATGGCGGGTAGGGATTTGCGACTGTATGCGGCGTATCGACCACCGAGTGTCAGGTTCAATCCCACAGATATCTCGAACATCATGGAGGGGGACTATGCAACCCTCATAGCTGGTGACCTAAACGCCAAGCACCCATCATGGGGATCCCGGCTTATATCGCCGGCAGGTCGCCGGCTATTCGACGACGCGGAGGAGAAGGGATATGAGGTGCTAGGGCCCGAGGCGCCTACACATGTCCCTACGAACCCGAATCATCGACCTGATGTTTTGGATATCGTGCTCGTTAGAAGTGTCAGCTGCCCGGTCAATGTTGAGGTGCTATTTGACATGAACACTCAGCACCTCCCCATACTCGTCACGCTCGGCCTGGGGGTCGAGTGCGTTCGCCCACTAAGAATGCAAAGAACAACGGACTGGGAGGCCTATAGGGCAGCCCTGTCCGAGTTCAAATACAGCGGCCCGCTCTCGACGCCTGACGGAGTGGATTCCGCCGCTCAAACCATAACGACTGAGATAGTCAATGCGTTGACGGCGGCCACTACCGAAAGGCGGAGTGAGTGGCGCCGCGATCCATTACCCCTGCGCTTGCAAGACATGTTGTCACGTAAGCGCAGGCTCCACAAGCTGTGGGCGCGCACCCGTTGCCCCCAGGTAAAGCGTGATTTTAACGCGCTGGCAGAGAGGCTGTCTGTTGAGATGGCGGCGCACCGGGGCACTGGCTGGGAGACTAGGATCGACCAGGCCGGTGAATCCGACACGTCATTACACCAACTCAACAGACAGCTTACTCGTACCCGAGCACCGGTATGCCCCCTCGTGGACGGGAGAGGCATCCGGCACCATGCAGCGCGGGACCGCGCGGACATTCTTGCCGAGCATCTTCTCGAGCAATTCTCACCACACCCCATAGCCGATGACGTCGTCGAACACTGCGAGCATGTAGAGTCGCGTGTAGCAGAATTCGTCAGTCGCCCGACCCCGCCGCCAGTCGGAATCGAGTTTATCTCGCCCTCCGAGGCGCGGAAGGCCGCCATGCGGTTACCTAACCGCAAGGCGCCAGGCACTGACGGTATTCCGAATATGGCCATAAAGCAACTGCCCCAGAGAGCCATCGTCAGTTTGACACGGCTCTTCAACGGCATCCTGCGCACAGGACACTTCCCGACCATCTGGAAGAGGGGGAAGGTAATAGTTCTCCCGAAGCCGGGGAAAGACCGTCGTCTCCCGGCTAGCTACCGTCCCATTACGCTATTGTCCTCACTATCTAAGCTGTTTGAGAGACTGGCGCTAACACGCATACGGCCGTCGCTTGCTTTAAGAGACGAGCAGTATGGGTTCCGCGCCGGTCACTCGACAACGCTTCAGTTGACAAGGGTGATCCATCATTTGTGTGATCAGCTAAACTACGGCCGTCACACGGTCGGTATCTTTCTCGACATAGAGAAGGCATTCGACCGTGTGTGGCACGCGGGGCTGATCTACAAGTTGATGGATTCTCCCTTGCAGACGACGTTAGTGAGGCTAATAGCGTCGTTTCTTAATGGGCGGGAGTTCTTTGTATCGGTCGAGAACAGCGCCTCAGACCCCCGTCCAATACGCGCAGGAGTTCCGCAGGGCAGTGTGCTCTCGCCATTGCTCTACGCGCTCTACACGAACGACATCCCCACCCTCGACGGGCACCTCGAGGAGTGGGAGAGAGACGTAGTACTCGCTTTGTTCGCCGACGACAGCGCGTTCTTTGCTTCGTCGCTTAACGCCGACCTGGCAGCCAGGAGGATGCAGCGACTGTTGGACCTGCTACCAGTGTGGCTGAACAAATGGAGGATAGCCGTTAATGTCGGTAAAACGGTTCCGATATTGTTCAGTCGCAAACGTATTATGCCGGCGCCGCTTCGCCTGTTGGGCGAGGATGTGCACTGGCAGCCCACGGTTAGGTACCTAGGATGCCACATAGATCGCACGTTGCGTATGACGGCCATGGTGGAGCACGTGCTCCGTCAAGCCCGAACCGCACGTGCGATGCTCCGACCTGTGTTGGCGTCCAAGCTACCGACCCGAACCAAATTGGGTGTTTACAAGTGTTACATCCGATCCCGACTGACGTACGCGGCGCCAGCATGGTACGTGCTGGTGTCAGCCACTCAGCGCAAGCGCCTCCAGGCACAGCAGAACATCGCCCTGCGAACTATCACAGGCGCGGGTCGCTATGTCAGGAACGCGACGCTGGCGCGTGACCTTAAGGTCGAATCGCTCGACCAGTTCATTGTCCGGTTGGCGCGGAACATGTATGACCGCGCCGACAACGGACCCCACCCCCACCTGCGCGGCATCGCGCCGCTGCATGCGCGACCGCCGGAGGGGCGGCCTCTCCCCCGGGAGATATTTAATGAACTGGTCCAGTGAGTTTAACCGTCTCGCGCGCCGGGAGGCGCGCGAAGCAAAGAACCCGGCCTAATAATGTTAACAACACCCACCGAAAAGTGGGTCCCATCACCACGGGGCAGTTGACCCCAGAGAATTGCTCGAGAACCAGGGACACCTGAAACTCGAATTCCCTCGCGTGTAGGGCGGCACGAGCCGCATAGCGTTTAGAGGATGCAATGTTGTTGTTGTTGATGCATCAATGTATATCGAACATTCCTGCCTGTGCGTTCTCAGTCACTCACTTCAGTCAGTCGGCGAATGTTGTTCATATCACAAGTGCTTGTGCAGTGTTTCTGTTTTTTAATCTCCAAACAATTTTAAAGGAAAATGTAAGTAATGTTTATTATTCTTTCATTTTAAACCAATATTAACGCCTACTCAATACATTTATCTGTTTTCTTTGTTATTGAAGTTAAAAATTCGCTGCTTGCCACTACAGTCTTGAATTTTGTCGTGATGGTTTTTGATACTAAAGTATATCAAAACTTATAGTACTACTGTTTATACTAGTTTATAGCGTGTTAAATATATCTGTTTTCTTTTGTTTTCAATCGCAAAGCATAATTATGTGTGGTTTGTAATTAAAATCATTATAAACAAAAGTAGGGCAAGCAAACACCGGGATCCGGTGGAGGCACACGACGAAAATATTTAATATGGATAAGACGTTTGTAGGTGGTAGAGCCTGTAGGGAACCAAATAGGTTTTATATTTATATTATTATTATTATATATTGAGTAATGAAATATGCAATATGTGCGTAATTTTTTATATATTTCAAACAAAACTTTGAACCGAAATAGCCGTTATATAAATGTAATTTTCAAAAGTGTTTTCTAAGCGTTTTGCAGAATATAATCAATGAGTGAATTATGTTATTTTGAAGTGAATTTTATTGCAAATTTCAATCTTCTGTTAGTTTATTACAATAATTACTCAATATTTAGGAAATAATACTTATTATGCCAATATTTTTTTCGTATTTTTGTAAGTATTGGTTCAATTTTATAAGTTTCAATGTTGGTTTACGATAGGTGACGATGGTGCGTTTAGTACCTGAGACCAAAATTTCCTACAGACAATGTAATCTAAGAATGTTATGCTCACTTGTTAAGGCAATTAACAATAACAAAAGCTAGACGGCTGTTTATGACCGCAGGTATACGTAGTGTTATACGTAGGTATTTGTGCAAGATCATTACACCTACATAGTCTACCTTTTACCTTCTTACTTATTTTAGGAACTCAAAGTAGGTAGGTACATATCATAATTTCATTATAATCATTACAATTTTTAAACAAAATCTTACCTCAGCGTCCTGAGGAAGCGAAAAAAAAGTCAAATTCGGATCGCTATCTTTGTTAAGACAATTAAACACTGCACAGTATCTTTTTGCCTTCTTTTTCTCCATGTTTTAAATAATGCAACGAAAAAATGAAGTAACTATATAATCAAAGGAAAGACGGAACAAACCTTACGCGTACCTACGTCACACACCCCTGGCGCGTGAGGCCCGATTAGCCTGCTCTAATAGGTCGCTGTGCGTAGGTACATTTTTGATACCTACACGTGGAGTGGAACAGGCCTCTCTGTACACAAGAAGCACCAAAACATATTGTTGAGTTAATTGTGAAACTCTTAACATGTCCGGAACAAAAAGAAAACAAATTAATATCGAAAAAAAATCGCGTCTTAATTCGCGAAAAATGATATTTTTCTTTCATATTAAACGTTTTCATTGAAATAAACGAACTATAATTGAACTTCATACATTAATATAGGTATTTTGTTACCGATAGTCGTACTATCGGTTTTTACGACTAAATATGAGTTGTCCCGTCTATGTCGTTATAACAGATTTTAACTGTATTATTATATTATTATTATTATATATTGAGTAATGAAATATGCAAAATGTGCGTAATATTTTATATATTTCAAACAAAACTTTGAACCGGAAGAGCCGTTATACAAATGTAATTTTCAATAGTGTTTTTTAAGCGTTTTGGAGAATATAATCAATGAGTGAATTATGTTATTTTGAAGTGAAATTTATTGCAAATTCGAATCTTCTGTTAGTTTATTACAATAATTACTCAATTTTTAGGAAATAATACTTATATGCCAATATTTGTTTTGTATTTTTGTAAGTATTGGGTCAATTTTATAAGTTTCAATGTTGGTTTACGATAGGTGACGATAGTGCGTTTAGTACCTGAGACCAAAATTTCCTACAGACAATGTAATCTAAGAATGTTACTCTCACATGTTATGGCAATTAACAATAACAAAAGCTAGACGGCTGTTTATGATCTCAGGTATCTTTCTTAGAAACTGAAGACATACCGCATTAAGCGACCATATTTAACTAATATTTTCGGAGAATTATATCTTTACAACGACTAGCTCAGCTGTATTGTAAAAATTGTAAAAAAATTGAATAGGCACAGTATAATGGCCAATGGCTACGCGTATCGAGTTTATGGTCTTTCGTAATTCTTAGAAACAAAACACTTGCATATGCAGTAGAGTCCAGGCCCGCTTCATCATATCTCTTCAGTCAGTTTAGTTTGTTACTTATCTGTACCACAGAATAATAGTACAAGTACAGAAGGCCCACTTCGAAAAGTCATTTAAAGAAGTATAGACTCTAGCTACGATACTATTAGGTTCAATTCAGATCGCGCAGCGCTTAATCATCTACGCTTATAGTTACCTAGAAGTTGCGTCTCTTTCTAGCGCGTAACTCTTACCTTTTCTGGCGAAAACGGGGCTGTCTTCTTTTCAAAAATAAATGAATCTAAATATTGAATTACCATTTTTGTAGTACTCTAGAGAACAAATGACTTTCAAAATAAAAACGTAACGTAGGTGTTATTAGTACTTTAATTCTAATACATTGGTTTAAGTACGACAAACGAAACATAAACAGTCTCTGATATTTATTTCGTCATAAGTCTTGGTATCAGCCTAAATGCCTAGATATTTCAAACGTGTTGAACGATTGTATGTAAGCTAATTACCTACCTAAGGTACTTAGCTAAGACTTAGTTTTATAGGGAGTGGCTGACTTCGTACTAATAAACTACTATGGGCAGACAGGATTTTTAAAATGGAACAGATCGAAATTTATTTAATTCTGTTATACGTAGGTATTTGTGCAAGCCACACCAACAAGCAACACCAACATAGTATACCTTTTACCTTCCCACTTATTTTAGGAACTCAAAGTAGGTAGGTACATATGATAATTTCATTATAATCATAACAATTTTTAAACAAAATCTTACCTCAGCGTCCTGAGGGAGCGAAAAAAAAGTCAAATTCGGATCGCTATCTTTGTTAAGACAATTAAACACTGCACAGTATCTTTTTGCCTTCTTTTTCTCCATGTTTTAAATAATGCAACGAAAAAATGAAGTAACTATATAATCAAAGGAAAAACGGAACAAACCTTACGCGTACCTACGTCACACACCCCTGGCGCGTGAGGCCCGATTAGCCTGCTCTAATAGGTCGCTGTGCGTAGGTACATTTTTGATACCTACACGTGGAGTGGAACAGGCCTGTCTGTACACAAGAAGCACCAAAACATATTGTTGAGTTAATTGTGAAACTCTTAACATGTCCGGAACAAAAAGAAAACAAATTATTATCGAAGAAAACTCGCGTATTAATTTGCGAAAAATGATATTTTTCTTTCATATTAAACGTTTTCATTGAAATAAACGAAATATAATTGAACTTCATACATTAATATAGGTATTTTGTTACTTCAAAGCATCATCGGTTGTTACGACTATCGGTTTTTACGACTAAATATGGGTAGTCCCCTCAATGTCGTTATAACAGATTTTGACTGTATTATTATATTATTAATATTATTATATATTGAGTTATGAAATATGCAAAATGTGCGTAATTTTTTATAGGAATATTTCAAACAAAACTTTGAACCGAAATAGCCGTTATGCAAATGTCATTTTCAATAGTGTTTTCTAAGCGTTTTGCAGAATATAATCAATGAGTGAATTATGTTATTTTGAAGTGAATTTTATTGCAATTTGAATCTTCTGTTAGTTTATTACAATAATAACTCAATATTTAGGAAATAATTCATATTTATCGAGGCGTATTCAATACACGCACACATACGCAAAACAAGATGGCGTCCTATAGTGTGTATACACGAAATCTGCCACTGTTATACACAGTGTGTTCGTTTTTCTAAAGCTTTTTATAAATTACCGTTGATTTTTGAAAACTTGTTTGAAACTGATTGGTTATTCGATGTATTGAATAAAATACATCGATGTATCGTTAAACATCGACTATTATCAATGCATCGAACCGATTCAATGTATCGAATTGTTAATATCGATGTTTTCGATGCATCGATGTATAACGAACATTCCTGTGCGTTCTCAATCACAGTCACAGTCAGTCAGTCAGTCGGCGAATGTTGTTCAGATCACAAGTGCTTGTGCAGTGTTTCTCTTTTTTTTTTCTCCAAAGTACTCCAAACAATTTTAAAGGAAAATGTAAGTAATATTTCTTATTCTTTAATTTTAAACCAATATTAGCGCCTACTCAATACATTTATCTGTTTTCTTTGTTGTTGAAGTTAGGAATTCGCTGCTTGCCACTACAGTCTTGAATTTTGTCGTGATGGTTTTTGATACTAAAGTATATCAAAACTTATAGTACCTACTGCTGTTTATACTAGTTTATAGCGTATTAAATATATCTGTTTTCAATCGTGAAGCATAATTATGTGTGGTTTGTAATTAAAATCATTATAAACAAAAGTAGGGCAAGCAAACACCGGGATCCGGTGGAGGGACACGACGAAAATATTTAATATGGATAAGACGTTTGTAGGTAGGTAGAGCCTGTAGGGAACCAAATAGGTTTTATATTTATATTATTATTATTATATATTGAGTAATTAAAGCAAAACGTGCCTAATTTTTTCTATATTTCAAACAAAACTTTGAACCGAAATAGCCGTTATGCAAATGTAATTTTCAATAGTTCTTCTAAGCGTTTTGCAGAATAGGTATAATCAATGAGTGAATTATGTTATTTTGAAATGAATTTTATTGCAAATTTGAATATTCTGTTAGTTTATTACAATAATTACTCAATATTTAGGAAATAATACTTATATGCCAATACATATTTGTTTCGTATTTTTGTAAGTATTGGTTCAATTTTATAAGTTTCAATGTTGGTTTACGATAGGTGACGATAGTGCGTTTAGTACCTGAGACCAAAATTTCCTACAGACAATGTAATCTAAGAATGTTACTCTCACGTGTTATGGCAATTAACAATAACAAAAGCTAGACGGCTGTTTATGACCTCAGGTATCTTTCTTAGAAAGGAGACGGCCCATTTTGGGCCTGAAGCGAACATGGAGTCCAATAGGTTCAAAAAATCTTACGTATTTTTTTGTCTCTTATCTGTATTTTTTTTCTTCGTTACACCATGTGAATTAGATTTGTTAAAAAAATTACTTTTCTCTAGACGATTTAATTTTCTACCATGTAGTTATGACATTTTAAGCAGTTGCCGTAAAAAAAAATTTCATTTTTACAAGACATTGAACTTTTTGTTTTCATTCTAATTAATTATTGATCTAAAACTATTTCAGTTATAAAGACTTCATAGTAACAATTATACTCAATATAACTCAATCACTCTGAATCTGAAATCTGAATCTAAGTTTTCTAACACTGTTTTATGCAAGTGTTAGAAAACTTAGATTCAGATTTTTACATTTAATATTATTTTTGATCTGTTAACGTCTTATAAATTGATGAACATCGACAGCGCATGAAAAAGTTGTGTTTTTTTTGTACATTCTAGCATAAATAGAGAAAAATATACTGATTCACAGAAAAATATTAAATGAGCGGTTCTCTGCAGAGAAATTATTTTCAATAAATTAATTATTACACACGACAACATTGGCGGTGAAGGAACTGTCAAAATAAATATATAGACTTGTCTGTTGTCTGTGATTAATTATCTGTACAGTAGTGATGAGTAGGACACGAAATAAAAATGAGTTTGTAAGAGTAGCCTCTTTTTTGTATTGAGCCGCTACAATGTCCCACTTCAAATGAGGCGAGGCGTTCGTCGCGCGCGATACATTTGTACTACGATGTCCCATTTCAAACGAGGCGAGGTGTTCGTCGCGCGCGATACATTTGAAGTAACTAGAATGACTTGGTACTTGTATTGTCCTACCTTACAATGTGTGACTGACGTAATAATTATTATTTATTTTAAACGTCATTGTGTGTGTTGAACGTACCGCGACAACAAATTTGAAGTAGTACATAATAAAATTTTGAGCCGCTCTTACATTTCTACGTCATGTCCGGGACAAATGAAGTGCCTCTTGTATGTCCTACTCAACACTACTGTACAGTAGTGTACAGTAGAATACTTTGAAGTTAAAGACGTCAATTCTCCTTTTTTGTATTGTTTACAATATTGTTTACAATAATACTCAATCGTCCGTAAACCGACTTTACAGACAACCAGTTTTTTTATCAATGGTAGGTACATTAATTTCACAATTCATTCATTGGATGTTGTGACAGTTGTGATAGTGACAAGATATTTTTAAATTTTAAAATGGCTATATTTCTTAATTCCCATACTTTTCGAGGAAATAACTTATGTACAGATAAGGTATTTAATATCCTCAATCGAAAATGCTATATTTCATCCATGTTCATCCCAGGCCTAGGGCTGCCATCCGTCCGGGTTTCCCCGGATTTGTCATAGTTTGGAGGGCGTCCGGGGAGCGTCCGGGCGGGGTTTTAATTTTAGTCCGGGTGAAACCCGGACTAAAATAAATGTCCGGGTTTTCGATCAGATCCCAGATAATTTATGTAGGTACCTAAATAAAAACTATGGGTTAGGTTTAAGCATGGCATGTGTTCGCAAATACATAAATCGACGGTCCCTACGTACATAAGGTCAAGTCAAAAACCGAGGTTTTCAGGAGAGCGTAATTTGTGTTCTACACGCCCTAGAAATAATTCTATGACAAATAATAAATATTTTCTTTCTACAATATTTTAACAGTTTTAAGAGCTTTATAATGCTATTTACACATATTTTATTTTTTTACGTTTTCTTGTAAAAACTGATAGATGACCGTTTCTACGCCGATAATAAAATAGAAGTATGTCAGTCATGTCTATGTTACCTTTTTATACGCAGGAAACAAAAAAACAGTGTCTGATATAGAATTTAAATAAAATGTTTTATGAAAATGTAGGATTATGTTACTATTTTTAAATCAATACGTTAAACATCCTGAAATCGTCACCCATGGATATAAAAAGTACTTCAATGACGACATATCACTTTATACGTGGTTTTAGTCATTCGGGGTAGGACTATTCTTGTAATGTAAATAAAGACAAGTCTTTTAAAATTATCAGGTTTGTGTTTTATTAAATAAACAAGGTTTATAATTTATAAATTCAACATTATTTATTATTAAAAAACAATCTTCTTAGCATCTAAATAATAGGTACATACCTATAGACTCACTGAAGTAGGAACTAAACATAAAAAATCACTAGTTCTTTTAAAACTAAAGAAAATATTCTTAATTGTACGAAAAAATAAAAAGTTAAACATATTTTCATTTAATTTTATTAACTGAATAACTAATATTGGGTTTGTTTATCTTTTATTTAATACCTAAGGGAAAAAAATAAAGCAAAATTACTCAATTGACGTAACAAGAACGATTAAACATACTATTTCATGCAAAAGAGGCTTAAAATTAAAGTTGTTTTTTTATCGAGTATGGAGTAAAATATATTTTAATGAAGTTGTAAGTGGTTGAAAAAAGTATTGAAATGTCCGGGCCGAAAGCTCCAAAATCCGGGGAACTTACGCCTCCGGTCCTGGGGGGCAGGTTTTAGAGATGGCAGCCCTACCCAGGCCCAGAGTTCTTAGGAAAGTGGTCCATCTCCAGAATCAGTGTGATATAAGTAGTTGTTTGATTATAATTAACAACAATATCACTGATCTCCCTTTAACGTACTGGCATCACCACAGAACAGATGATGAACCAGCCCGATGGTGATGCCCACAGACAGAGAGAAAGAGTCTGTTCTGTGGGCATCATCATCGGGCGGAGATCACTTCCCATCCTCTGTGTAATCCTGTTTGTTACTAACCCTGAAATAATTGTGTTGTATTTACAGCATTTTAATTATTTTTTATGTTTACAGAAAATGGAAAACTTTACTATGGGGAGGCCCGTCGAGAGGACGCCGGAGGGTTCTCTAGTAGTAGAAGACGATCACGTACTACTGCAGAGGACTGCGTCAGGGAGTCTCCATGTACGTTAAATATTAGATGTTTTGTCAATAATTATTTATTCATGATTTATCAAATAATATGCAGGTTTTAAAGAGTTAGTTGAAGTAGAGTTAGTAGAAAAAAAATCTCTTTAACACCTGCATTTTACCAGTACTCACATATGGCTGTCAAACCTGTGCACATACCAAAATTCACACAAGAAAATTAGAGGTATGTAAAAATGCAATGGGTAGGAGCATGTTAGGAAAGAAGAAATCAGAGAAAATAAGAACAGAAACGATAAAGGAACTTACCAGACTTAAAGACGTCATAACAACAATCAGGAAGCTTAGTTTTGTTTGTTATCATAGGTTTAAGATTTGTATTATGTGCATGTAGTATTTTAGGCTAACCTGTTAACTACATGTAAAGAAAGAATAAATAAATAAAAAAATAATTTGAGTGGAAATGGGCTGGACACATTCTTAGAGGAAAAGGCAAATGGACTAAGTCAATTATTCATTGGTATCCTAAATATAAAATAAGAAAACAAGCGCTGGGCCGATGATATCAAGGCAGTGGCAGGCAGTTTGTGGACTAGGGCAGCGGGACATAGGATTCGGTGGAGAAAGTTGGGAGAGGCCTTTGCTATAGGGCAAACAGATGCAGTGTAAACATTTAAAAAAAAATTTTTTTAAATGAATCTGAATAAAGGCTATTATTATTATCTAATAATATATTTCGGTGTTTGTTTCCATAGCGCTGGCGGCCTACAAACCTTTCGGTTGGGGAGGGAATCGAGGTTGTGGAGTCTCTGCCGGAGATATTCCCCCTGTTAGAAGAAGACGACGACGTGAGTATCAACTTTTTCTTTTTATGATTTTTAAAATCGATACTGATTCTACCTCAAAATACTTTTTACCAGGATATAAGTAATAGCCAAATATAGCGTCCATAGCCCAATGGCTTGCCTCGATTCAATGTGATCGAAAGTGTTAAGCAACGACGGGCGCGGTCGGTTTGTGGATGGGTGACCGCTGCAGACCGCTAGTAGCAAAAATTTCATGGGCGCTACCGTGCTTCGGAGGGCACGTAAAGCCGTCGGTCCCGGTTGTTTTCAATGCTGAAAACAGTCGTTAAGCCTTGTCGAAGACAAGACTTGTTTTGTGGGGCTTACTTTTGTTTAAATACAAAAAAAATTCATTGGTTTTTAAGGTTCCTTACCCAAAGGATGAAAAACGGAACCCTATTAATATGTCTCCTGTGTCCGTCTGATAGCCTTGTAGATAGGAAATGGATGTATGCATTTGGTGTTTTTTTTTTAAAAATATTTTGAAGTTTTCATAATGTTTTTAACACAAATTATTTATTGTATGCTGCGAGATGTACACACCTAATATCCCGTGCTAGAATTTATTTTTATCTCGGGGTTGTATTTTGCGGTTTTATTGCAATTTAGTGGCATGTTTGTATAGGATGACAACCAACTGGCATCCGTTCTGGCGGAGACCCTGGACTCCGGCGGCGAGGTCGACGAGGATGACGACTATCTCCGCGACTTCCTTGAGGACTCGGAGCAGGAGGAAGAGGACGACCAGCTCGGAGATCAGGAGGGAGCGGGGGGTAGTGGACGAGAGGACGTTTGGTCTGATGACTACTCGTCCTTCTCGGGGGTCCAGGAGACGTTTAACGAAGCGTCTGGTCCTCGAATTGAGGGAACAAGTCCCTTGGGACTGTTCACTCAATTTTGGGATCAGACGCTTATGGAAACGATCATGGTCCAGACGAACAAATACGCGCGGGAGTATATTGCCGGGGCTAATGAGTTTGAAGCAGGAATTGTAGCTCATTCTCGTGTCAATAACTGGGCTGAAACTTCTGTTTCAGAACTCTACCGGCTTATTTCGGTTTTTATATATATGAGTATTGCTCTGCATAGTCGTGTGGATGAATATTGGAGTAGTGGGACTTTGGGCATGCCATACTTTAAAAAATTGATGTCGAAAAATCGTTTTATGTTGCTGATGCGGTTTCTGCGTTTCGCTGACAGTAGTACCGTGACAGAGCGCGGCCTAGATAGGAAGCTGGTGAAGGTGAAGCCCATCATCGATTACCTAAATCATAAGTTTCAAGCCGCTTATACGCCTCGCAGGGAACTATCTCTGGACGAATCGCTGCTGCTTTGGAAAGGGGAGTTGAGTTTGGCTCAATGCATTCGGACCAAGGCAGCACGATTCGGCACTAAGAGTTTCGAACTCTGCGAAGCTGCAAGCGGGTATGTTCTGAACATGATAATCTACATGGGCAAAAACACCACGCCTACCCAATCGATGTTTGGTTTCACCGATTCCACAGCGAAAACTGTTATAAGCCTTTTTGAGAACTTTATGGGTAAGGGCTACACTTTGTTCATGGATAACTACTATAACTCTGTGAGTTTGGCAAAATTTTTGAAATTACAAAAAACTGACGTGGTCGGCACCCTCAACCGGCGGAGACGTGCCACACCGATAGATATTAAACAGTTAAATGAGAAAAGGATGTCTCGGGGCACAATTTTAAGTCGTCATTGTGGTGACGTTTCTGTCCTTGCGTGGAAGGATGTGAAATTAGTGACCACATTGTCGACGTATCATAACGCTGATGTTGTACAGGGTACGCGAGCTGGAAGTAGTATTTTAAGACCAGCTGTTGTAGTTGACTACAACAGATACATGGGCGGTGCGGACCTCAAGGACCAGAAACTGTCTATGTATCTTATGGAAAGTAAGCGTGGCCTTAAATCGTACATAAGAGTATTTATGCGGTTGCTCAATATTACGATTTTAAATTCTTATATAATATACTCAGCCAACATGGGCCAGGAACAGGGTAAACTGACACACAGTCAGTACAGGGTGTTGCTGGCAGAACAGCTTGCCGCAGAGTTTGGGACGGACGTCCGCACCAGACGCAGAGTTCCAGACTGTTTTCGGCTGAACAAACAACTAGGTCATTTTCCTGAACTCAGCGAGTCTACCACACTTCGCAGTAAGAAACAGGACCGGTCCAGATGGGGACGCTGTGTCCGGTGTGCCGTTTTAAAAAAAAACCAAAAAAGTAATATAATGTGCAGTCGGTGCAAAGTGTTCCTGTGCCATGGCCAATGTTACAGGGACTATCATACATTGGAAACGTTATAACTGACTGACTGACAAGACGCCGCTTATCTTTTATACATTGGAAACGTTATAACTGACTGACTGACAAGACACCGCTTATCTTTCATACATTGGAAACGTTATAACTGACTGACTGACAAGACACCGCTTATCTTTCATACATTGGAAACGTTATAACTGACTGACTGACAAGACGCCGCTTATCTTTCATTCATTGGAAACGTTATAACTGACTGACTGACGAGACACCGCTTATCTTTCATTCATTGGAAACGTTATAACTGACTGACTGACGAGACACCACTTATCTTTCATTCATTGGAGACGTTATAACTGACTGACTGACAAGTATCTTTCATTCATTGGAGACGTTGATAACTGACTGACTGACAAGACACAGCATGAAAACTTTTTATTGTATCTCTTTTTTTTTTAATAGGCCACCTGATGGTAGGTTGTCACCGTCGCCTATTCACGCCAGCGCCACCCCGGTCTATCTGTTTGTTTTTTTTTATTTTTTTTTAACAAGCCACCTGGGCGATTATTTGTCACCTGTTGCCTATTTACGCAGAAACCGACATCATTATTAATTTAGCAGATAAATATTTGCGCAATGACATGTGGGTTAGCAGACTAAAATCTCCACGTTAATTTAATATTGTTATTGTATTGTTATGCTAGGTTAGTCGACGGGCCCGTTGGCGCAATCGGTAGTGTCCCTGTCTGTTGCGCCAGGGGTCGTGGGTTCGAATCCCACTCAGGACAAATATTCGTGTGACGAACGCTTGTATTTGTTCTGTGTTTGGATGTTAATATTATGTATTTATGTATGTATTTAAAAATATCTATGTATGTATATCAGTCAGTGGCTCGCGCCTACTTTGGGGTCAGATGGCCGTGTGTGAGAATGTCCAAGATATTTATTTATTGATTGTTTTTGCAGAAAAAAGAAGTCTCCGCGGTGGTTGGTGCTGTCAAGGAAGAAAGAAGAAGAATTTTATTTGCAGCACTTTTCACCAGCAGTTAGGTACAGTAAAGTACAATTTATTTAAAATATTAAAAATCAACAGCCGCTTTGTGAACCAAACAGTTTTCTTAGGGATAAAACCATTCACTCTAAACTCCAGGGAGGTGCCCACTTAAATATATTCTCCAGCAAATTAAGGTCTGCCGCCTACGCTTCAAAAAGATCAGACAGATAGCAGACTTTTCGGCTGTTACTTCAGCATCTTTCACAGCACTATGCCGATATTGATACCATTTTAAAAGCTTTTATTTAACTTCACTCGTATGTATCTATATATATATGTATGTATGTATGTATGTCCTAGAATCTTGCAATCAATATTTCACCCACTTCCACTGAAGCTATCGAGCTGAAATTTGGCACACATATTTGGTTCCGATGACAATGCATGAAAATAAAAAAAAGTTTTAAAAAGCTTGTTTAAAAAATATATTTTTTTAACGGTATATTTATTTTACAGAAACCAACTCAACTATACTCAAACGGGTGGTGGTGGAGCCTACCTCTTCGGGGAAATACAGGCGTGATTTATCTTATTAAATTTTATGTTTTTTATAATTGTTTAAAAAAATTTTTTTAATAGGTCGCCTTTTTTTGCCTGCCCTTTCGGGGAAATACAGGCGTGATTTATGTTATTAACTTTTATGTTTTTTATAATAATAATATACAGGCGTGATTTATGGTCTTGAATTTTAAGTTTTTTTTGTTTAAAAATTTTTTTTAATAGGTCGCCCTTTTTTGCCTGCCCCTTCGGGGAAATACAGGCGTGATTTATGTGAACTTTGTTTTTTATAGGTAATTATAATATTTAAATACAAATATGTAATATTTAAATGCCAATATATTTATGAAAATATTATGTACCTATGTACAAGAAATAAGGATAAATTGATTGTACCTAGCTCTAGACGTAAGAAATGCTTGGTGCGATGTATCTCCAGCTCCACTTGTTCAATAATAATGTAATGTGACCTAATTATAAAAATTGTAAATTTTGATTGATTTTGATTTTAACTACCGAGTTTCTTGCCGTGTTCTTCTCGGTAGCATCAACTTTGTGAACCGGCGGTAGATAAAAAATTGTATGACGTTCATTATGCGTATACAAAATACCATATAATGAAAAATAAATGAATCTGAATTTAAAAAAAACCTTTTTTATTTGGCTTTTATATCTTATGTAAGGCATTTTTTATTTTCTGTATAAAAATAATCATCAGTAATAAACGCTGTTTAAAAAAAAAGTGTGTGCGTGTAACCTTTACGATTTTTATAAGTTATTGTTATTTTTATTATTTATTATGTACAACCACTTAGATATTCAAAATAAAACAGCAAGCGCACCGTAAATAGGTTCTACCACCTAGCTATTCAAAACAAACAGCAAGCGCACCGCATACAGGTTCTACCACCTAGCTATTCAAACAAATAAGTTCATAAGTTCAGTTTATTGGTAACGGTAGTTACAGGTCATTTTTTTGATACAATTTGTATACATATTTCGATTTTTGCACAATTTCAACAAAAAAAATAAATAAAAATATAATGAAATAAAAATAATCGATCTCATACAGCCAATTGATAAATGTCAAAAATGTACAAAAAATAAATATTAAAAATTAAAACATGTCATAAGAAAATAAAGAACAGGTCTCATTTTGAGGTAATTACAGAGAAAAAATGTCACAATTAATTATACTTAATTTATACAATAAATGAAAACAATATACATAATTAGAGTAAATAAAAATATAATTGATGTGTATAGTGCATCAGTTACATTTAGATTTACTAAGGAATTCCTCGACACTGTAGAACGTCTGTTCGATCAACCATAACTTTAGTCTATGTTTGAAAGACTCTAGGCTGTTTGCGGTAGTGACGTTCGCGGGGAGTCTATTATAAATAGTCGGACCCATAACATGGGTGAGCTTGCTAGACTTGCTCAGTCTATGCGACACTGCCGACAGTCTGTTTGCGTGGCGGCTCTGGTAACGCGCATCGCCCAATCGCCTGTATATTTCCATATGTGTTCTCACATACACACTACTTACACACATACACCATACTTATACTTATGCCAATATTTGTTTTGTATTTTTGTAAGTATTTGTTCAATTTTATAAGTTTCAATGTTGGTTTACGATAGGTGACGATGGTGCGTTTAGTACCTGTGACCAAAATTTCCTACAGACAATGTAATCTAAGAATGTTACGCTCACGTGTTAAGGCAATTAACAATAACAAAAGCTAGACGGCTGTTTATGACCTCAGGTATCTTTCTTAGAAAGGAGACGGCCCGTTTTGGGCCTGAAGCGAACATGGAGTCCAATAGGTTCAAAAATCCGCATTATGCGACCACATTTTTAACTAATGTTTTCGGAGAATTATATCTTTAGAACGACTAGCTCAGCTGTATTGTAAAAATTGTAAAAAATTTGAATAGGCACGGTATAATGGTCAATGGATATTATCGTAAAAGAAAACGCGTGTCGAGTTTAAGTTCTTTTGTAATTCTTAGAAACAAAGCATTTGCATGCAGTAGAGTCCAGGCCGCTTCATCATATCTCTTCAGTCAGTTTAGTTTGTTACTTATCTGTACCACAGAATAATAGTACAAGTACAGAAGGCCCACTTCGAAAAGTCATTTAAAGAAATATAGACTCTAGCTACGATACTATTAGGTTCAATTCAGATCGCGCAGCGTTTAATCACCTACGCTTATATTACCTAGAAGTTGCGTCTCTTTCTAGCGCGTAACTCTTACCTTTTCTGGCGAAAACGGGGCTGTCTTCTTTTCAAAAATAAATGAATCTAAATATTGAATTACCATTTTTGTAGTACTCTAGAGAACAAATGACTTTAACATAAGGTAAGGTAGGTGTTATTAGTACTTTAATTCTAATACATTGGTATATGTACGACAAACGAAACATAAACAGCATCTGATATATAATGAATGGTCTAGGTAGGCACTTCGTCGTTTCGTCATAAGTCTTGGTCATCAGCCTAAAAGCCTAGATATTTCAAATGTGTTGTACGATTGTATGTAAGCTAAGTACCTGCCTAAGGTACTTAGCTAAAACAATCTTTTATTTTTATAGGGAGTGGCTGACTTCGTACTAAATAATTAATGAAATATTTATACATAACGCCCCGTCGGTCGAGTGGTTTAGGTACCAGGCCGTGGTGTAAGGGTCTCGGGTTCGATTCCCGGGTCGAGCAAAATGTGTTCTGGATTTTTTCGAACATAGTTCGGGTTTGTGATCACCAACCCGCATTTGGCAAGTGACTTGATTTCAATGATGGAGGCCTTTGCCCTGCAGGGGGACATTTAGATGCATCAAATGCATCGAACCGATTCGATGTATCGAATGGTAAATATCGATGTTTTCGATGCATCAATGTATATCGAACATTCCTGCCTGTGCGTTCTCAGTCACTCACTTCAGTCAGTCGGCGAATGTTGTTCATATCACAAGTGCTTGTGCAGTGTTTCTGTTTTTTAATCTCCAAACAATTTTAAAGGAAAATGTAAGTAATGTTTATTATTCTTTCATTTTAAACCAATATTAACGCCTACTCAATACATTTATCTGTTTTCTTTGTTATTGAAGTTAAAAATTCGCTGCTTGCCACTACAGTCTTGAATTTTGTCGTGATGGTTTTTGATACTAAAGTATATCAAAACTTATAGTACTACTGTTTATACTAGTTTATAGCGTGTTAAATATATCTGTTTTCTTTTGTTTTCAATCGCAAAGCATAATTATGTGTGGTTTGTAATTAAAATCATTATAAACAAAAGTAGGGCAAGCAAACACCGGGATCCGGTGGAGGCACACGACGAAAATATTTAATATGGATAAGACGTTTGTAGGTGGTAGAGCCTGTAGGGAACCAAATAGGTTTTATATTTATATTATTATTATTATATATTGAGTAATGAAATATGCAATATGTGCGTAATTTTTTATATATTTCAAACAAAACTTTGAACCGAAATAGCCGTTATATAAATGTAATTTTCAAAAGTGTTTTCTAAGCGTTTTGCAGAATATAATCAATGAGTGAATTATGTTATTTTGAAGTGAATTTTATTGCAAATTTCAATCTTCTGTTAGTTTATTACAATAATTACTCAATATTTAGGAAATAATACTTATTATGCCAATATTTTTTTCGTATTTTTGTAAGTATTGGTTCAATTTTATAAGTTTCAATGTTGGTTTACGATAGGTGACGATGGTGCGTTTAGTACCTGAGACCAAAATTTCCTACAGACAATGTAATCTAAGAATGTTATGCTCACTTGTTAAGGCAATTAACAATAACAAAAGCTAGACGGCTGTTTATGACCGCAGGTATACGTAGTGTTATACGTAGGTATTTGTGCAAGATCATTACACCTACATAGTCTACCTTTTACCTTCTTACTTATTTTAGGAACTCAAAGTAGGTAGGTACATATCATAATTTCATTATAATCATTACAATTTTTAAACAAAATCTTACCTCAGCGTCCTGAGGAAGCGAAAAAAAAGTCAAATTCGGATCGCTATCTTTGTTAAGACAATTAAACACTGCACAGTATCTTTTTGCCTTCTTTTTCTCCATGTTTTAAATAATGCAACGAAAAAATGAAGTAACTATATAATCAAAGGAAAGACGGAACAAACCTTACGCGTACCTACGTCACACACCCCTGGCGCGTGAGGCCCGATTAGCCTGCTCTAATAGGTCGCTGTGCGTAGGTACATTTTTGATACCTACACGTGGAGTGGAACAGGCCTCTCTGTACACAAGAAGCACCAAAACATATTGTTGAGTTAATTGTGAAACTCTTAACATGTCCGGAACAAAAAGAAAACAAATTAATATCGAAAAAAAATCGCGTCTTAATTCGCGAAAAATGATATTTTTCTTTCATATTAAACGTTTTCATTGAAATAAACGAACTATAATTGAACTTCATACATTAATATAGGTATTTTGTTACCGATAGTCGTACTATCGGTTTTTACGACTAAATATGAGTTGTCCCGTCGATGTCGTTATAACAGATTTTAACTGTATTATTATATTATTATTATTATATATTGAGTAATGAAATATGCAAAATGTGCGTAATATTTTATATATTTCAAACAAAACTTTGAACCGGAAGAGCCGTTATACAAATGTAATTTTCAATAGTGTTTTTTAAGCGTTTTGGAGAATATAATCAATGAGTGAATTATGTTATTTTGAAGTGAAATTTATTGCAAATTCGAATCTTCTGTTAGTTTATTACAATAATTACTCAATTTTTAGGAAATAATACTTATATGCCAATATTTGTTTTGTATTTTTGTAAGTATTGGTTCAATTTTATAAGTTTCAATGTTGGTTTACGATAGGTGACGATAGTGCGTTTAGTACCTGAGACCAAAATTTCCTACAGACAATGTAATCTAAGAATGTTACTCTCACATGTTATGGCAATTAACAATAACAAAAGCTAGACGGCTGTTTATGACCTCAGGTATCTTTCTTAGAAACTGAAGACATACCGCATTAAGCGACCATATTTAACTAATATTTTCGGAGAATTATATCTTTACAACGACTAGCTCAGCTGTATTGTAAAAATTGTAAAAAAATTGAATAGGCACAGTATAATGGCCAATGGCTACGCGTATCGAGTTTATGGTCTTTCGTAATTCTTAGAAACAAAACACTTGCATATGCAGTAGAGTCCAGGCCCGCTTCATCATATCTCTTCAGTCAGTTTAGTTTGTTACTTATCTGTACCACAGAATAATAGTACAAGTACAGAAGGCCCACTTCGAAAAGTCATTTAAAGAAGTATAGACTCTAGCTACGATACTATTAGGTTCAATTCAGATCGCGCAGCGCTTAATCATCTACGCTTATAGTTACCTAGAAGTTGCGTCTCTTTCTAGCGCGTAACTCTTACCTTTTCTGGCGAAAACGGGGCTGTCTTCTTTTCAAAAATAAATGAATCTAAATATTGAATTACCATTTTTGTAGTACTCTAGAGAACAAATGACTTTCAAAATAAAAACGTAACGTAGGTGTTATTAGTACTTTAATTCTAATACATTGGTTTAAGTACGACAAACGAAACATAAACAGTCTCTGATATTTATTTCGTCATAAGTCTTGGTATCAGCCTAAATGCCTAGATATTTCAAACGTGTTGAACGATTGTATGTAAGCTAATTACCTACCTAAGGTACTTAGCTAAGACTTAGTTTTATAGGGAGTGGCTGACTTCGTACTAATAAACTACTATGGGCAGACAGGATTTTTAAAATGGAACAGATCGAAATTTATTTAATTCTGTTATACGTAGGTATTTGTGCAAGCCACACCAACAAGCAACACCAACATAGTATACCTTTTACCTTCCCACTTATTTTAGGAACTCAAAGTAGGTAGGTACATATGATAATTTCATTATAATCATAACAATTTTTAAACAAAATCTTACCTCAGCGTCCTGAGGGAGCGAAAAAAAAGTCAAATTCGGATCGCTATCTTTGTTAAGACAATTAAACACTGCACAGTATCTTTTTGCCTTCTTTTTCTCCATGTTTTAAATAATGCAACGAAAAAATGAAGTAACTATATAATCAAAGGAAAAACGGAACAAACCTTACGCGTACCTACGTCACACACCCCTGGCGCGTGAGGCCCGATTAGCCTGCTCTAATAGGTCGCTGTGCGTAGGTACATTTTTGATACCTACACGTGGAGTGGAACAGGCCTGTCTGTACACAAGAAGCACCAAAACATATTGTTGAGTTAATTGTGAAACTCTTAACATGTCCGGAACAAAAAGAAAACAAATTATTATCGAAGAAAACTCGCGTATTAATTTGCGAAAAATGATATTTTTCTTTCATATTAAACGTTTTCATTGAAATAAACGAAATATAATTGAACTTCATACATTAATATAGGTATTTTGTTACTTCAAAGCATCATCGGTTGTTACGACTATCGGTTTTTACGACTAAATATGGGTAGTCCCCTCAATGTCGTTATAACAGATTTTGACTGTATTATTATATTATTAATATTATTATATATTGAGTTATGAAATATGCAAAATGTGCGTAATTTTTTATAGGAATATTTCAAACAAAACTTTGAACCGAAATAGCCGTTATGCAAATGTCATTTTCAATAGTGTTTTCTAAGCGTTTTGCAGAATATAATCAATGAGTGAATTATGTTATTTTGAAGTGAATTTTATTGCAATTTGAATCTTCTGTTAGTTTATTACAATAATAACTCAATATTTAGGAAATAATTCATATTTATCGAGGCGTATTCAATACACGCACACATACGCAAAACAAGATGGCGTCCTATAGTGTGTATACACGAAATCTGCCACTGTTATACACAGTGTGTTCGTTTTTTTTTTATAAATTACCGTTGATTTTTGAAAACTTGTTTGAAACTGATTGGTTATTCGATGTATTGAATAAAATACATCGATGTATCGTTAAACATCGACTATTATCAATGCATCGAACCGATTCAATGTATCGAATTGTTAATATCGATGTTTTCGATGCATCGATGTATAACGAACATTCCTGTGCGTTCTCAATCACAGTCACAGTCAGTCAGTCAGTCGGCGAATGTTGTTCAGATCACAAGTGCTTGTGCAGTGTTTCTCTTTTTTTTTTCTCCAAAGTACTCCAAACAATTTTAAAGGAAAATGTAAGTAATATTTCTTATTCTTTAATTTTAAACCAATATTAGCGCCTACTCAATACATTTATCTGTTTTCTTTGTTGTTGAAGTTAGGAATTCGCTGCTTGCCACTACAGTCTTGAATTTTGTCGTGATGGTTTTTGATACTAAAGTATATCAAAACTTATAGTACCTACTGCTGTTTATACTAGTTTATAGCGTATTAAATATATCTGTTTTCAATCGTGAAGCATAATTATGTGTGGTTTGTAATTAAAATCATTATAAACAAAAGTAGGGCAAGCAAACACCGGGATCCGGTGGAGGGACACGACGAAAATATTTAATATGGATAAGACGTTTGTAGGTAGGTAGAGCCTGTAGGGAACCAAATAGGTTTTATATTTATATTATTATTATTATATATTGAGTAATTAAAGCAAAACGTGCCTAATTTTTTCTATATTTCAAACAAAACTTTGAACCGAAATAGCCGTTATGCAAATGTAATTTTCAATAGTTCTTCTAAGCGTTTTGCAGAATAGGTATAATCAATGAGTGAATTATGTTATTTTGAAATGAATTTTATTGCAAATTTGAATATTCTGTTAGTTTATTACAATAATTACTCAATATTTAGGAAATAATACTTATATGCCAATACATATTTGTTTCGTATTTTTGTAAGTATTGGTTCAATTTTATAAGTTTCAATGTTGGTTTACGATAGGTGACGATAGTGCGTTTAGTACCTGAGACCAAAATTTCCTACAGACAATGTAATCTAAGAATGTTACTCTCACGTGTTATGGCAATTAACAATAACAAAAGCTAGACGGCTGTTTATGACCTCAGGTATCTTTCTTAGAAAGGAGACGGCCCATTTTGGGCCTGAAGCGAACATGGAGTCCAATAGGTTCAAAAAATCTTACGTATTTTTTTGTCTCTTATCTGTATTTTTTTTCTTCGTTACACCATGTGAATTAGATTTGTTAAAAAAATTACTTTTCTCTAGACGATTTAATTTTCTACCATGTAGTTATGACATTTTAAGCAGTTGCCGTAAAAAAAAATTTCATTTTTACAAGACATTGAACTTTTTGTTTTCATTCTAATTAATTATTGATCTAAAACTATTTCAGTTATAAAGACTTCATAGTAACAATTATACTCAATATAACTCAATCACTCTGAATCTGAAATCTGAATCTAAGTTTTCTAACACTGTTTTATGCAAGTGTTAGAAAACTTAGATTCAGATTTTTACATTTAATATTATTTTTGACCTGTTAACGTCTTATAAATTGATGAACATCGACAGCGCATGAAAAAGTTGTGTTTTTTTTGTACATTCTAGCATAAATAGAGAAAAATATACTGATTCACAGAAAAATATTAAATGAGCGGTTCTCTGCAGAGAAATTATTTTCAATAAATTAATTATTACACACGACAACATTGGCGGTGAAGGAACTGTCAAAATAAATATATAGACTTGTCTGTTGTCTGTGATTAATTATCTGTACAGTAGTGTACAGTAGAATACTTTGAAGTTAAAGACGTCAATTCTCCTTTTTTGTATTGTTTACAATATTGTTTACAATAATACTCAATCGTCCGTAAACCGACTTTACAGACAACCAGTTTTTTTATCAATGGTAGGTACATTAATTTCACAATTCATTCATTGGATGTTGTGACAGTTGTGATAGTGACAAGATATTTTTAAATTTTAAAATGGCTATATTTCTTAATTCCCATACTTTTCGAGGAAATAACTTATGTACAGATAAGGTATTTAATATCCTCAATCGAAAATGCTATATTTCATCCATGTTCATCCCAGGCCCAGAGTTCTTAGGAAAGTGGTCCATCTCCAGAATCAGTGTGATATAAGTAGTTGTTTGATTATAATTAACAACAATATCACTGATCTCCCTTTAACGTACTGGCATCACCACAGAACAGATGATGAACCAGCCCGATGGTGATGCCCACAGACAGAGAGAAAGAGTCTGTTCTGTGGGCATCATCATCGGGCGGAGATCACTTCCCATCCTCTGTGTAATCCTGTTTGTTACTAACCCTGAAATAATTGTGTTGTATTTACAGCATTTTAATTATTTTTTATGTTTACAGAAAATGGAAAACTTTACTATGGGGAGGCCCGTCGAGAGGACGCCGGAGGGTTCTCTAGTAGTAGAAGACGATCACGTACTACTGCAGAGGACTGCGTCAGGGAGTCTCCATGTACGTTAAATATTAGATGTTTTGTCAATAATTATTTATTCATGATTTATCAAATAATATGCAGGTTTTAAAGAGTTAGTTGAAGTAGAGTTAGTAGAAAAAAAATCTCTTTAACACCTGCATTTTACCAGTACTCACATATGGCTGTCAAACCTGTGCACATACCAAAATTCACACAAGAAAATTAGAGGTATGTAAAAATGCAATGGGTAGGAGCATGTTAGGAAAGAAGAAATCAGAGAAAATAAGAACAGAAACGATAAAGGAACTTACCAGACTTAAAGACGTCATAACAACAATCAGGAAGCTTAGTTTTGTTTGTTATCATAGGTTTAAGATTTGTATTATGTGCATGTAGTATTTTAGGCTAACCTGTTAACTACATGTAAAGAAAGAATAAATAAATAAAAAAATAATTTGAGTGGAAATGGGCTGGACACATTCTTAGAGGAAAAGGCAAATGGACTAAGTCAATTATTCATTGGTATCCTAAATATAAAATAAGAAAACAAGCGCTGGGCCGATGATATCAAGGCAGTGGCAGGCAGTTTGTGGACTAGGGCAGCGGGACATAGGATTCGGTGGAGAAAGTTGGGAGAGGCCTTTGCTATAGGGCAAACAGATGCAGTGTAAACATTTAAAAAAAAATTTTTTTAAATGAATCTGAATAAAGGCTATTATTATTATCTAATAATATATTTCGGTGTTTGTTTCCATAGCGCTGGCGGCCTACAAACCTTTCGGTTGGGGAGGGAATCGAGGTTGTGGAGTCTCTGCCGGAGATATTCCCCCTGTTAGAAGAAGACGACGACGTGAGTATCAACTTTTTCTTTTTATGATTTTTAAAATCGATACTGATTCTACCTCAAAATACTTTTTACCAGGATATAAGTAATAGCCAAATATAGCGTCCATAGCCCAATGGCTTGCCTCGATTCAATGTGATCGAAAGTGTTAAGCAACGACGGGCGCGGTCGGTTTGTGGATGGGTGACCGCTGCAGACCGCTAGTAGCAAAAATTTCATGGGCGCTACCGTGCTTCGGAGGGCACGTAAAGCCGTCGGTCCCGGTTGTTTTCAATGCTGAAAACAGTCGTTAAGCCTTGTCGAAGACAAGACTTGTTTTGTGGGGCTTACTTTTGTTTAAATACAAAAAAAATTCATTGGTTTTTAAGGTTCCTTACCCAAAGGATGAAAAACGGAACCCTATTAATATGTCTCCTGTGTCCGTCTGATAGCCTTGTAGATAGGAAATGGATGTATGCATTTGGTGTTTTTTTTTTAAAAATATTTTGAAGTTTTCATAATGTTTTTAACACAAATTATTTATTGTATGCTGCGAGATGTACACACCTAATATCCCGTGCTAGAATTTATTTTTATCTCGGGGTTGTATTTTGCGGTTTTATTGCAATTTAGTGGCATGTTTGTATAGGATGACAACCAACTGGCATCCGTTCTGGCGGAGACCCTGGACTCCGGCGGCGAGGTCGACGAGGATGACGACTATCTCCGCGACTTCCTTGAGGACTCGGAGCAGGAGGAAGAGGACGACCAGCTCGGAGATCAGGAGGGAGCGGGGGGTAGTGGACGAGAGGACGTTTGGTCTGATGACTACTCGTCCTTCTCGGGGGTCCAGGAGACGTTTAACGAAGCGTCTGGTCCTCGAATTGAGGGAACAAGTCCCTTGGGACTGTTCACTCAATTTTGGGATCAGACGCTTATGGAAACGATCATGGTCCAGACGAACAAATACGCGCGGGAGTATATTGCCGGGGCTAATGAGTTTGAAGCAGGAATTGTAGCTCATTCTCGTGTCAATAACTGGGCTGAAACTTCTGTTTCAGAACTCTACCGGCTTATTTCGGTTTTTATATATATGAGTATTGCTCTGCATAGTCGTGTGGATGAATATTGGAGTAGTGGGACTTTGGGCATGCCATACTTTAAAAAATTGATGTCGAAAAATCGTTTTATGTTGCTGATGCGGTTTCTGCGTTTCGCTGACAGTAGTACCGTGACAGAGCGCGGCCTAGATAGGAAGCTGGTGAAGGTGAAGCCCATCATCGATTACCTAAATCATAAGTTTCAAGCCGCTTATACGCCTCGCAGGGAACTATCTCTGGACGAATCGCTGCTGCTTTGGAAAGGGGAGTTGAGTTTGGCTCAATGCATTCGGACCAAGGCAGCACGATTCGGCACTAAGAGTTTCGAACTCTGCGAAGCTGCAAGCGGGTATGTTCTGAACATGATAATCTACATGGGCAAAAACACCACGCCTACCCAATCGATGTTTGGTTTCACCGATTCCACAGCGAAAACTGTTATAAGCCTTTTTGAGAACTTTATGGGTAAGGGCTACACTTTGTTCATGGATAACTACTATAACTCTGTGAGTTTGGCAAAATTTTTGAAATTACAAAAAACTGACGTGGTCGGCACCCTCAACCGGCGGAGACGTGCCACACCGATAGATATTAAACAGTTAAATGAGAAAAGGATGTCTCGGGGCACAATTTTAAGTCGTCATTGTGGTGACGTTTCTGTCCTTGCGTGGAAGGATGTGAAATTAGTGACCACATTGTCGACGTATCATAACGCTGATGTTGTACAGGGTACGCGAGCTGGAAGTAGTATTTTAAGACCAGCTGTTGTAGTTGACTACAACAGATACATGGGCGGTGCGGACCTCAAGGACCAGAAACTGTCTATGTATCTTATGGAAAGTAAGCGTGGCCTTAAATCGTACATAAGAGTATTTATGCGGTTGCTCAATATTACGATTTTAAATTCTTATATAATATACTCAGCCAACATGGGCCAGGAACAGGGTAAACTGACACACAGTCAGTACAGGGTGTTGCTGGCAGAACAGCTTGCCGCAGAGTTTGGGACGGACGTCCGCACCAGACGCAGAGTTCCAGACTGTTTTCGGCTGAACAAACAACTAGGTCATTTTCCTGAACTCAGCGAGTCTACCACACTTCGCAGTAAGAAACAGGACCGGTCCAGATGGGGACGCTGTGTCCGGTGTGCCGTTTTAAAAAAAAACCAAAAAAGTAATATAATGTGCAGTCGGTGCAAAGTGTTCCTGTGCCATGGCCAATGTTACAGGGACTATCATACATTGGAAACGTTATAACTGACTGACTGACAAGACGCCGCTTATCTTTTATACATTGGAAACGTTATAACTGACTGACTGACAAGACACCGCTTATCTTTCATACATTGGAAACGTTATAACTGACTGACTGACAAGACACCGCTTATCTTTCATACATTGGAAACGTTATAACTGACTGACTGACAAGACGCCGCTTATCTTTCATTCATTGGAAACGTTATAACTGACTGACTGACGAGACACCGCTTATCTTTCATTCATTGGAAACGTTATAACTGACTGACTGACGAGACACCACTTATCTTTCATTCATTGGAGACGTTATAACTGACTGACTGACAAGTATCTTTCATTCATTGGAGACGTTGATAACTGACTGACTGACAAGACACAGCATGAAAACTTTTTATTGTATCTCTTTTTTTTTTAATAGGCCACCTGATGGTAGGTTGTCACCGTCGCCTATTCACGCCAGCGCCACCCCGGTCTATCTGTTTGTTTTTTTTTATTTTTTTTTAACAAGCCACCTGGGCGATTATTTGTCACCTGTTGCCTATTTACGCAGAAACCGACATCATTATTAATTTAGCAGATAAATATTTGCGCAATGACATGTGGGTTAGCAGACTAAAATCTCCACGTTAATTTAATATTGTTATTGTATTGTTATGCTAGGTTAGTCGACGGGCCCGTTGGCGCAATCGGTAGTGTCCCTGTCTGTTGCGCCAGGGGTCGTGGGTTCGAATCCCACTCAGGACAAATATTCGTGTGACGAACGCTTGTATTTGTTCTGTGTTTGGATGTTAATATTATGTATTTATGTATGTATTTAAAAATATCTATGTATGTATATCAGTCAGTGGCTCGCGCCTACTTTGGGGTCAGATGGCCGTGTGTGAGAATGTCCAAGATATTTATTTATTGATTGTTTTTGCAGAAAAAAGAAGTCTCCGCGGTGGTTGGTGCTGTCAAGGAAGAAAGAAGAAGAATTTTATTTGCAGCACTTTTCACCAGCAGTTAGGTACAGTAAAGTACAATTTATTTAAAATATTAAAAATCAACAGCCGCTTTGTGAACCAAACAGTTTTCTTAGGGATAAAACCATTCACTCTAAACTCCAGGGAGGTGCCACTTAAATATATTCTCCAGCAAATTAAGGTCTGCCGCCTACGCTTCAAAAAGATCAGACAGATAGCAGACTTTTCGGCTGTTACTTCAGCATCTTTCACAGCACTATGCCGATATTGATACCATTTTAAAAGCTTTTATTTAACTTCACTCGTATGTATCTATATATATATGTATGTATGTATGTATGTCCTAGAATCTTGCAATCAATATTTCACCCACTTCCACTGAAGCTATCGAGCTGAAATTTGGCACACATATTTGGTTCCGATGACAATGCATGAAAATAAAAAAAAGTTTTAAAAAGCTTGTTTAAAAAATATATTTTTTTAACGGTATATTTATTTTACAGAAACCAACTCAACTATACTCAAACGGGTGGTGGTGGAGCCTACCTCTTCGGGGAAATACAGGCGTGATTTATCTTATTAAATTTTATGTTTTTTATAATTGTTTAAAAAAATTTTTTTAATAGGTCGCCTTTTTTTGCCTGCCCTTTCGGGGAAATACAGGCGTGATTTATGTTATTAACTTTTATGTTTTTTATAATAATAATATACAGGCGTGATTTATGGTCTTGAATTTTAAGTTTTTTTTGTTTAAAAATTTTTTTTAATAGGTCGCCCTTTTTTGCCTGCCCCTTCGGGGAAATACAGGCGTGATTTATGTGAACTTTGTTTTTTATAGGTAATTATAATATTTAAATACAAATATGTAATATTTAAATGCCAATATATTTATGAAAATATTATGTACCTATGTACAAGAAATAAGGATAAATTGATTGTACCTAGCTCTAGACGTAAGAAATGCTTGGTGCGATGTATCTCCAGCTCCACTTGTTCAATAATAATGTAATGTGACCTAATTATAAAAATTGTAAATTTTGATTGATTTTGATTTTAACTACCGAGTTTCTTGCCGTGTTCTTCTCGGTAGCATCAACTTTGTGAACCGGCGGTAGATAAAAAATTGTATGACGTTCATTATGCGTATACAAAATACCATATAATGAAAAATAAATGAATCTGAATTTAAAAAAAACCTTTTTTATTTGGCTTTTATATCTTATGTAAGGCATTTTTTATTTTCTGTATAAAAATAATCATCAGTAATAAACGCTGTTTAAAAAAAAAGTGTGTGCGTGTAACCTTTACGATTTTTATAAGTTATTGTTATTTTTATTATTTATTATGTACAACCACTTAGATATTCAAAATAAAACAGCAAGCGCACCGTAAATAGGTTCTACCACCTAGCTATTCAAAACAAACAGCAAGCGCACCGCATACAGGTTCTACCACCTAGCTATTCAAACAAATAAGTTCATAAGTTCAGTTTATTGGTAACGGTAGTTACAGGTCATTTTTTTGATACAATTTGTATACATATTTCGATTTTTGCACAATTTCAACAAAAAAAATAAATAAAAATATAATGAAATAAAAATAATCGATCTCATACAGCCAATTGATAAATGTCAAAAATGTACAAAAAATAAATATTAAAAATTAAAACATGTCATAAGAAAATAAAGAACAGGTCTCATTTTGAGGTAATTACAGAGAAAAAATGTCACAATTAATTATACTTAATTTATACAATAAATGAAAACAATATACATAATTAGAGTAAATAAAAATATAATTGATGTGTATAGTGCATCAGTTACATTTAGATTTACTAAGGAATTCCTCGACACTGTAGAACGTCTGTTCGATCAACCATAACTTTAGTCTATGTTTGAAAGACTCTAGGCTGTTTGCGGTAGTGACGTTCGCGGGGAGTCTATTATAAATAGTCGGACCCATAACATGGGTGAGCTTGCTAGACTTGCTCAGTCTATGCGACACTGCCGACAGTCTGTTTGCGTGGCGGCTCTGGTAACGCGCATCGCCCAATCGCCTGTATATTTCCATATGTGTTCTCACATACACACTACTTACACACATACACCATACTTATACTTATGCCAATATTTGTTTTGTATTTTTGTAAGTATTTGTTCAATTTTATAAGTTTCAATGTTGGTTTACGATAGGTGACGATGGTGCGTTTAGTACCTGTGACCAAAATTTCCTACAGACAATGTAATCTAAGAATGTTACGCTCACGTGTTAAGGCAATTAACAATAACAAAAGCTAGACGGCTGTTTATGACCTCAGGTATCTTTCTTAGAAAGGAGACGGCCCGTTTTGGGCCTGAAGCGAACATGGAGTCCAATAGGTTCAAAAATCCGCATTATGCGACCACATTTTTAACTAATGTTTTCGGAGAATTATATCTTTAGAACGACTAGCTCAGCTGTATTGTAAAAATTGTAAAAAATTTGAATAGGCACGGTATAATGGTCAATGGATATTATCGTAAAAGAAAACGCGTGTCGAGTTTAAGTTCTTTTGTAATTCTTAGAAACAAAGCATTTGCATGCAGTAGAGTCCAGGCCGCTTCATCATATCTCTTCAGTCAGTTTAGTTTGTTACTTATCTGTACCACAGAATAATAGTACAAGTACAGAAGGCCCACTTCGAAAAGTCATTTAAAGAAATATAGACTCTAGCTACGATACTATTAGGTTCAATTCAGATCGCGCAGCGTTTAATCACCTACGCTTATATTACCTAGAAGTTGCGTCTCTTTCTAGCGCGTAACTCTTACCTTTTCTGGCGAAAACGGGGCTGTCTTCTTTTCAAAAATAAATGAATCTAAATATTGAATTACCATTTTTGTAGTACTCTAGAGAACAAATGACTTTAACATAAGGTAAGGTAGGTGTTATTAGTACTTTAATTCTAATACATTGGTATATGTACGACAAACGAAACATAAACAGCATCTGATATATAATGAATGGTCTAGGTAGGCACTTCGTCGTTTCGTCATAAGTCTTGGTCATCAGCCTAAAAGCCTAGATATTTCAAATGTGTTGTACGATTGTATGTAAGCTAAGTACCTGCCTAAGGTACTTAGCTAAAACAATCTTTTATTTTTATAGGGAGTGGCTGACTTCGTACTAAATAATTAATGAAATATTTATACATAACGCCCCGTCGGTCGAGTGGTTTAGGTACCAGGCCGTGGTGTAAGGGTCTCGGGTTCGATTCCCGGGTCGAGCAAAATGTGTTCTGGATTTTTTCGAACATAGTTCGGGTTTGTGATCACCAACCCGCATTTGGCAAGTGACTTGATTTCAATGATGGAGGCCTTTGCCCTGCAGGGGGACATTTAGATGCATCAAATGCATCGAACCGATTCGATGTATCGAATGGTAAATATCGATGTTTTCGATGCATCAATGTATATCGAACATTCCTGCCTGTGCGTTCTCAGTCACTCACTTCAGTCAGTCGGCGAATGTTGTTCATATCACAAGTGCTTGTGCAGTGTTTCTGTTTTTTAATCTCCAAACAATTTTAAAGGAAAATGTAAGTAATGTTTATTATTCTTTCATTTTAAACCAATATTAACGCCTACTCAATACATTTATCTGTTTTCTTTGTTATTGAAGTTAAAAATTCGCTGCTTGCCACTACAGTCTTGAATTTTGTCGTGATGGTTTTTGATACTAAAGTATATCAAAACTTATAGTACTACTGTTTATACTAGTTTATAGCGTGTTAAATATATCTGTTTTCTTTTGTTTTCAATCGCAAAGCATAATTATGTGTGGTTTGTAATTAAAATCATTATAAACAAAAGTAGGGCAAGCAAACACCGGGATCCGGTGGAGGCACACGACGAAAATATTTAATATGGATAAGACGTTTGTAGGTGGTAGAGCCTGTAGGGAACCAAATAGGTTTTATATTTATATTATTATTATTATATATTGAGTAATGAAATATGCAATATGTGCGTAATTTTTTATATATTTCAAACAAAACTTTGAACCGAAATAGCCGTTATATAAATGTAATTTTCAAAAGTGTTTTCTAAGCGTTTTGCAGAATATAATCAATGAGTGAATTATGTTATTTTGAAGTGAATTTTATTGCAAATTTCAATCTTCTGTTAGTTTATTACAATAATTACTCAATATTTAGGAAATAATACTTATTATGCCAATATTTTTTTCGTATTTTTGTAAGTATTGGTTCAATTTTATAAGTTTCAATGTTGGTTTACGATAGGTGACGATGGTGCGTTTAGTACCTGAGACCAAAATTTCCTACAGACAATGTAATCTAAGAATGTTATGCTCACTTGTTAAGGCAATTAACAATAACAAAAGCTAGACGGCTGTTTATGACCGCAGGTATACGTAGTGTTATACGTAGGTATTTGTGCAAGATCATTACACCTACATAGTCTACCTTTTACCTTCTTACTTATTTTAGGAACTCAAAGTAGGTAGGTACATATCATAATTTCATTATAATCATTACAATTTTTAAACAAAATCTTACCTCAGCGTCCTGAGGAAGCGAAAAAAAAGTCAAATTCGGATCGCTATCTTTGTTAAGACAATTAAACACTGCACAGTATCTTTTTGCCTTCTTTTTCTCCATGTTTTAAATAATGCAACGAAAAAATGAAGTAACTATATAATCAAAGGAAAGACGGAACAAACCTTACGCGTACCTACGTCACACACCCCTGGCGCGTGAGGCCCGATTAGCCTGCTCTAATAGGTCGCTGTGCGTAGGTACATTTTTGATACCTACACGTGGAGTGGAACAGGCCTCTCTGTACACAAGAAGCACCAAAACATATTGTTGAGTTAATTGTGAAACTCTTAACATGTCCGGAACAAAAAGAAAACAAATTAATATCGAAAAAAAATCGCGTCTTAATTCGCGAAAAATGATATTTTTCTTTCATATTAAACGTTTTCATTGAAATAAACGAACTATAATTGAACTTCATACATTAATATAGGTATTTTGTTACCGATAGTCGTACTATCGGTTTTTACGACTAAATATGAGTTGTCCCGTCGATGTCGTTATAACAGATTTTAACTGTATTATTATATTATTATTATTATATATTGAGTAATGAAATATGCAAAATGTGCGTAATATTTTATATATTTCAAACAAAACTTTGAACCGGAAGAGCCGTTATACAAATGTAATTTTCAATAGTGTTTTTTAAGCGTTTTGGAGAATATAATCAATGAGTGAATTATGTTATTTTGAAGTGAAATTTATTGCAAATTCGAATCTTCTGTTAGTTTATTACAATAATTACTCAATTTTTAGGAAATAATACTTATATGCCAATATTTGTTTTGTATTTTTGTAAGTATTGGTTCAATTTTATAAGTTTCAATGTTGGTTTACGATAGGTGACGATAGTGCGTTTAGTACCTGAGACCAAAATTTCCTACAGACAATGTAATCTAAGAATGTTACTCTCACATGTTATGGCAATTAACAATAACAAAAGCTAGACGGCTGTTTATGACCTCAGGTATCTTTCTTAGAAACTGAAGACATACCGCATTAAGCGACCATATTTAACTAATATTTTCGGAGAATTATATCTTTACAACGACTAGCTCAGCTGTATTGTAAAAATTGTAAAAAAATTGAATAGGCACAGTATAATGGCCAATGGCTACGCGTATCGAGTTTATGGTCTTTCGTAATTCTTAGAAACAAAACACTTGCATATGCAGTAGAGTCCAGGCCCGCTTCATCATATCTCTTCAGTCAGTTTAGTTTGTTACTTATCTGTACCACAGAATAATAGTACAAGTATAGAAGGCCCACTTCGAAAAGTCATTTAAAGAAGTATAGACTCTAGCTACGATACTATTAGGTTCAATTCAGATCGCGCAGCGCTTAATCATCTACGCTTATAGTTACCTAGAAGTTGCGTCTCTTTCTAGCGCGTAACTCTTACCTTTTCTGGCGAAAACGGGGCTGTCTACTTTTCAAAAATAAATGAATCTAAATATTGAATTACCATTTTTGTAGTACTCTAGAGAACAAATGACTTTCAAAATAAAAACGTAACGTAGGTGTTATTAGTACTTTAATTCTAATACATTGGTTTAAGTACGACAAACGAAACATAAACAGTCTCTGATATTTATTTCGTCATAAGTCTTGGTATCAGCCTAAATGCCTAGATATTTCAAACGTGTTGAACGATTGTATGTAAGCTAATTACCTACCTAAGGTACTTAGCTAAGACTTAGTTTTATAGGGAGTGGCTGACTTCGTACTAATAAACTACTATGGGCAGACAGGATTTTTAAAATGGAACAGATCGAAATTTATTTAATTCTGTTATACGTAGGTATTTGTGCAAGCCACACCAACAAGCAACACCAACATAGTATACCTTTTACCTTCCCACTTATTTTAGGAACTCAAAGTAGGTAGGTACATATGATAATTTCATTATAATCATAACAATTTTTAAACAAAATCTTACCTCAGCGTCCTGAGGGAGCGAAAAAAAAGTCAAATTCGGATCGCTATCTTTGTTAAGACAATTAAACACTGCACAGTATCTTTTTGCCTTCTTTTTCTCCATGTTTTAAATAATGCAACGAAAAAATGAAGTAACTATATAATCAAAGGAAAAACGGAACAAACCTTACGCGTACCTACGTCACACACCCCTGGCGCGTGAGGCCCGATTAGCCTGCTCTAATAGGTCGCTGTGCGTAGGTACATTTTTGATACCTACACGTGGAGTGGAACAGGCCTGTCTGTACACAAGAAGCACCAAAACATATTGTTGAGTTAATTGTGAAACTCTTAACATGTCCGGAACAAAAAGAAAACAAATTATTATCGAAGAAAACTCGCGTATTAATTTGTGAAAAATGATATTTTTCTTTCATATTAAACGTTTTCATTGAAATAAACGAAATATAATTGAACTTCATACATTAATATAGGTATTTTGTTACTTCAAAGCATCATCGGTTGTTACGACTATCGGTTTTTACGACTAAATATGGGTAGTCCCCTCAATGTCGTTATAACAGATTTTGACTGTATTATTATATTATTAATATTATTATATATTGAGTTATGAAATATGCAAAATGTGCGTAATTTTTTATAGGAATATTTCAAACAAAACTTTGAACCGAAATAGCCGTTATGCAAATGTCATTTTCAATAGTGTTTTCTAAGCGTTTTGCAGAATATAATCAATGAGTGAATTATGTTATTTTGAAGTGAATTTTATTGCAATTTGAATCTTCTGTTAGTTTATTACAATAATAACTCAATATTTAGGAAATAATTCATATTTATCGAGGCGTATTCAATACACGCACACATACGCAAAACAAGATGGCGTCCTATAGTGTGTATACACGAAATCTGCCACTGTTATACACAGTGTGTTCGTTTTTCTAAAGCTTTTTATAAATTACCGTTGATTTTTGAAAACTTGTTTGAAACTGATTGGTTATTCGATGTATTGAATAAAATACATCGATGTATCGTTAAACATCGACTATTATCAATGCATCGAACCGATTCAATGTATCGAATTGTTAATATCGATGTTTTCGATGCATCGATGTATAACGAACATTCCTGTGCGTTCTCAATCACAGTCACAGTCAGTCAGTCAGTCGGCGAATGTTGTTCAGATCACAAGTGCTTGTGCAGTGTTTCTCTTTTTTTTTTCTCCAAAGTACTCCAAACAATTTTAAAGGAAAATGTAAGTAATATTTCTTATTCTTTAATTTTAAACCAATATTAGCGCCTACTCAATACATTTATCTGTTTTCTTTGTTGTTGAAGTTAGGAATTCGCTGCTTGCCACTACAGTCTTGAATTTTGTCGTGATGGTTTTTGATACTAAAGTATATCAAAACTTATAGTACCTACTGCTGTTTATACTAGTTTATAGCGTATTAAATATATCTGTTTTCAATCGTGAAGCATAATTATGTGTGGTTTGTAATTAAAATCATTATAAACAAAAGTAGGGCAAGCAAACACCGGGATCCGGTGGAGGGACACGACGAAAATATTTAATATGGATAAGACGTTTGTAGGTAGGTAGAGCCTGTAGGGAACCAAATAGGTTTTATATTTATATTATTATTATTATATATTGAGTAATTAAAGCAAAACGTGCCTAATTTTTTCTATATTTCAAACAAAACTTTGAACCGAAATAGCCGTTATGCAAATGTAATTTTCAATAGTTCTTCTAAGCGTTTTGCAGAATAGGTATAATCAATGAGTGAATTATGTTATTTTGAAATGAATTTTATTGCAAATTTGAATATTCTGTTAGTTTATTACAATAATTACTCAATATTTAGGAAATAATACTTATATGCCAATACATATTTGTTTCGTATTTTTGTAAGTATTGGTTCAATTTTATAAGTTTCAATGTTGGTTTACGATAGGTGACGATAGTGCGTTTAGTACCTGAGACCAAAATTTCCTACAGACAATGTAATCTAAGAATGTTACTCTCACGTGTTATGGCAATTAACAATAACAAAAGCTAGACGGCTGTTTATGACCTCAGGTATCTTTCTTAGAAAGGAGACGGCCCATTTTGGGCCTGAAGCGAACATGGAGTCCAATAGGTTCAAAAAATCTTACGTATTTTTTTGTCTCTTATCTGTATTTTTTTTCTTCGTTACACCATGTGAATTAGATTTGTTAAAAAAATTACTTTTCTCTAGACGATTTAATTTTCTACCATGTAGTTATGACATTTTAAGCAGTTGCCGTAAAAAAAAATTTCATTTTTACAAGACATTGAACTTTTTGTTTTCATTCTAATTAATTATTGATCTAAAACTATTTCAGTTATAAAGACTTCATAGTAACAATTATACTCAATATAACTCAATCACTCTGAATCTGAAATCTGAATCTAAGTTTTCTAACACTGTTTTATGCAAGTGTTAGAAAACTTAGATTCAGATTTTTACATTTAATATTATTTTTGATCTGTTAACGTCTTATAAATTGATGAACATCGACAGCGCATGAAAAAGTTGTGTTTTTTTTGTACATTCTAGCATAAATAGAGAAAAATATACTGATTCACAGAAAAATATTAAATGAGCGGTTCTCTGCAGAGAAATTATTTTCAATAAATTAATTATTACACACGACAACATTGGCGGTGAAGGAACTGTCAAAATAAATATATAGACTTGTCTGTTGTCTGTGATTAATTATCTGTACAGTAGTGATGAGTAGGACACGAAATAAAAATGAGTTTGTAAGAGTAGCCTCTTTTTTGTATTGAGCCGCTACAATGTCCCACTTCAAATGAGGCGAGGCGTTCGTCGCGCGCGATACATTTGTACTACGATGTCCCATTTCAAACGAGGCGAGGTGTTCGTCGCGCGCGATACATTTGAAGTAACTAGAATGACTTGGTACTTGTATTGTCCTACCTTACAATGTGTGACTGACGTAATAATTATTATTTATTTTAAACGTCATTGTGTGTGTTGAACGTACCGCGACAACAAATTTGAAGTAGTACATAATAAAATTTTGAGCCGCTCTTACATTTCTACGTCATGTCCGGGACAAATGAAGTGCCTCTTGTATGTCCTACTCAACACTACTGTACAGTAGTGTACAGTAGAATACTTTGAAGTTAAAGACGTCAATTCTCCTTTTTTGTATTGTTTACAATATTGTTTACAATAATACTCAATCGTCCGTAAACCGACTTTACAGACAACCAGTTTTTTTATCAATGGTAGGTACATTAATTTCACAATTCATTCATTGGATGTTGTGACAGTTGTGATAGTGACAAGATATTTTTAAATTTTAAAATGGCTATATTTCTTAATTCCCATACTTTTCGAGGAAATAACTTATGTACAGATAAGGTATTTAATATCCTCAATCGAAAATGCTATATTTCATCCATGTTCATCCCAGGCCTAGGGCTGCCATCCGTCCGGGTTTCCCCGGATTTGTCATAGTTTGGAGGGCGTCCGGGGAGCGTCCGGGCGGGGTTTTAATTTTAGTCCGGGTGAAACCCGGACTAAAATAAATGTCCGGGTTTTCGATCAGATCCCAGATAATTTATGTAGGTACCTAAATAAAAACTATGGGTTAGGTTTAAGCATGGCATGTGTTCGCAAATACATAAATCGACGGTCCCTACGTACATAAGGTCAAGTCAAAAACCGAGGTTTTCAGGAGAGCGTAATTTGTGTTCTACACGCCCTAGAAATAATTCTATGACAAATAATAAATATTTTCTTTCTACAATATTTTAACAGTTTTAAGAGCTTTATAATGCTATTTACACATATTTTATTTTTTTACGTTTTCTTGTAAAAACTGATAGATGACCGTTTCTACGCCGATAATAAAATAGAAGTATGTCAGTCATGTCTATGTTACCTTTTTATACGCAGGAAACAAAAAAACAGTGTCTGATATAGAATTTAAATAAAATGTTTTATGAAAATGTAGGATTATGTTACTATTTTTAAATCAATACGTTAAACATCCTGAAATCGTCACCCATGGATATAAAAAGTACTTCAATGACGACATATCACTTTATACGTGGTTTTAGTCATTCGGGGTAGGACTATTCTTGTAATGTAAATAAAGACAAGTCTTTTAAAATTATCAGGTTTGTGTTTTATTAAATAAACAAGGTTTATAATTTATAAATTCAACATTATTTATTATTAAAAAACAATCTTCTTAGCATCTAAATAATAGGTACATACCTATAGACTCACTGAAGTAGGAACTAAACATAAAAAATCACTAGTTCTTTTAAAACTAAAGAAAATATTCTTAATTGTACGAAAAAATAAAAAGTTAAACATATTTTCATTTAATTTTATTAACTGAATAACTAATATTGGGTTTGTTTATCTTTTATTTAATACCTAAGGGAAAAAAATAAAGCAAAATTACTCAATTGACGTAACAAGAACGATTAAACATACTATTTCATGCAAAAGAGGCTTAAAATTAAAGTTGTTTTTTTATCGAGTATGGAGTAAAATATATTTTAATGAAGTTGTAAGTGGTTGAAAAAAGTATTGAAATGTCCGGGCCGAAAGCTCCAAAATCCGGGGAACTTACGCCTCCGGTCCTGGGGGGCAGGTTTTAGAGATGGCAGCCCTACCCAGGCCCAGAGTTCTTAGGAAAGTGGTCCATCTCCAGAATCAGTGTGATATAAGTAGTTGTTTGATTATAATTAACAACAATATCACTGATCTCCCTTTAACGTACTGGCATCACCACAGAACAGATGATGAACCAGCCCGATGGTGATGCCCACAGACAGAGAGAAAGAGTCTGTTCTGTGGGCATCATCATCGGGCGGAGATCACTTCCCATCCTCTGTGTAATCCTGTTTGTTACTAACCCTGAAATAATTGTGTTGTATTTACAGCATTTTAATTATTTTTTATGTTTACAGAAAATGGAAAACTTTACTATGGGGAGGCCCGTCGAGAGGACGCCGGAGGGTTCTCTAGTAGTAGAAGACGATCACGTACTACTGCAGAGGACTGCGTCAGGGAGTCTCCATGTACGTTAAATATTAGATGTTTTGTCAATAATTATTTATTCATGATTTATCAAATAATATGCAGGTTTTAAAGAGTTAGTTGAAGTAGAGTTAGTAGAAAAAAAATCTCTTTAACACCTGCATTTTACCAGTACTCACATATGGCTGTCAAACCTGTGCACATACCAAAATTCACACAAGAAAATTAGAGGTATGTAAAAATGCAATGGGTAGGAGCATGTTAGGAAAGAAGAAATCAGAGAAAATAAGAACAGAAACGATAAAGGAACTTACCAGACTTAAAGACGTCATAACAACAATCAGGAAGCTTAGTTTTGTTTGTTATCATAGGTTTAAGATTTGTATTATGTGCATGTAGTATTTTAGGCTAACCTGTTAACTACATGTAAAGAAAGAATAAATAAATAAAAAAATAATTTGAGTGGAAATGGGCTGGACACATTCTTAGAGGAAAAGGCAAATGGACTAAGTCAATTATTCATTGGTATCCTAAATATAAAATAAGAAAACAAGCGCTGGGCCGATGATATCAAGGCAGTGGCAGGCAGTTTGTGGACTAGGGCAGCGGGACATAGGATTCGGTGGAGAAAGTTGGGAGAGGCCTTTGCTATAGGGCAAACAGATGCAGTGTAAACATTTAAAAAAAAATTTTTTTAAATGAATCTGAATAAAGGCTATTATTATTATCTAATAATATATTTCGGTGTTTGTTTCCATAGCGCTGGCGGCCTACAAACCTTTCGGTTGGGGAGGGAATCGAGGTTGTGGAGTCTCTGCCGGAGATATTCCCCCTGTTAGAAGAAGACGACGACGTGAGTATCAACTTTTTCTTTTTATGATTTTTAAAATCGATACTGATTCTACCTCAAAATACTTTTTACCAGGATATAAGTAATAGCCAAATATAGCGTCCATAGCCCAATGGCTTGCCTCGATTCAATGTGATCGAAAGTGTTAAGCAACGACGGGCGCGGTCGGTTTGTGGATGGGTGACCGCTGCAGACCGCTAGTAGCAAAAATTTCATGGGCGCTACCGTGCTTCGGAGGGCACGTAAAGCCGTCGGTCCCGGTTGTTTTCAATGCTGAAAACAGTCGTTAAGCCTTGTCGAAGACAAGACTTGTTTTGTGGGGCTTACTTTTGTTTAAATACAAAAAAAATTCATTGGTTTTTAAGGTTCCTTACCCAAAGGATGAAAAACGGAACCCTATTAATATGTCTCCTGTGTCCGTCTGATAGCCTTGTAGATAGGAAATGGATGTATGCATTTGGTGTTTTTTTTTTAAAAATATTTTGAAGTTTTCATAATGTTTTTAACACAAATTATTTATTGTATGCTGCGAGATGTACACACCTAATATCCCGTGCTAGAATTTATTTTTATCTCGGGGTTGTATTTTGCGGTTTTATTGCAATTTAGTGGCATGTTTGTATAGGATGACAACCAACTGGCATCCGTTCTGGCGGAGACCCTGGACTCCGGCGGCGAGGTCGACGAGGATGACGACTATCTCCGCGACTTCCTTGAGGACTCGGAGCAGGAGGAAGAGGACGACCAGCTCGGAGATCAGGAGGGAGCGGGGGGTAGTGGACGAGAGGACGTTTGGTCTGATGACTACTCGTCCTTCTCGGGGGTCCAGGAGACGTTTAACGAAGCGTCTGGTCCTCGAATTGAGGGAACAAGTCCCTTGGGACTGTTCACTCAATTTTGGGATCAGACGCTTATGGAAACGATCATGGTCCAGACGAACAAATACGCGCGGGAGTATATTGCCGGGGCTAATGAGTTTGAAGCAGGAATTGTAGCTCATTCTCGTGTCAATAACTGGGCTGAAACTTCTGTTTCAGAACTCTACCGGCTTATTTCGGTTTTTATATATATGAGTATTGCTCTGCATAGTCGTGTGGATGAATATTGGAGTAGTGGGACTTTGGGCATGCCATACTTTAAAAAATTGATGTCGAAAAATCGTTTTATGTTGCTGATGCGGTTTCTGCGTTTCGCTGACAGTAGTACCGTGACAGAGCGCGGCCTAGATAGGAAGCTGGTGAAGGTGAAGCCCATCATCGATTACCTAAATCATAAGTTTCAAGCCGCTTATACGCCTCGCAGGGAACTATCTCTGGACGAATCGCTGCTGCTTTGGAAAGGGGAGTTGAGTTTGGCTCAATGCATTCGGACCAAGGCAGCACGATTCGGCACTAAGAGTTTCGAACTCTGCGAAGCTGCAAGCGGGTATGTTCTGAACATGATAATCTACATGGGCAAAAACACCACGCCTACCCAATCGATGTTTGGTTTCACCGATTCCACAGCGAAAACTGTTATAAGCCTTTTTGAGAACTTTATGGGTAAGGGCTACACTTTGTTCATGGATAACTACTATATCTCTGTGAGTTTGGCAAAATTTTTGAAATTACAAAAAACTGACGTGGTCGGCACCCTCAACCGGCGCAGACGTGGCACACCGATAGATATTAAACAGTTAAATGAGAAAAGGATGTCTCGGGGCACAATTTTAAGTCGTCATTGCGGTGACGTTTCTGTCCTTGCGTGGAAGGATGTGAAATTAGTGACCACATTGTCGACGTATCATAACGCTGATGTTGTACAGGGTACGCGAGCTGGAAGTAGTATTTTAAGACCAGCTGTTGTAGTTGACTACAACAGATACATGGGCGGTGCGGACCTCAAGGACCAGAAACTGTCTATGTATCTTATGGAAAGTAAGCGTGGCCTTAAATCGTACATAAGAGTATTTATGCGGTTGCTCAATATTACGATTTTAAATTCTTATATAATATACTCAGCCAACATGGGCCAGGAACAGGGTAAACTGACACACAGTCAGTACAGGGTGTTGCTGGCAGAACAGCTTGCCGCAGAGTTTGGGACGGACGTCCGCACCAGACGCATTGTTCCAGACTGTTTTCGGCTGAACAAACAACTAGGTCATTTTCCTGAACTCAGCGAGTCTACCACACTTCGCAGTAAGAAACAGGACCGGTCCAGATGGGGACGCTGTGTCCGGTGTGCCGTTTTAAAAAAAAACCAAAAAAGTAATATAATGTGCAGTCGGTGCAAAGTGTTCCTGTGCCATGGCCAATGTTACAGGGACTATCATACATTGGAAACGTTATAACTGACTGACTGACAAGACGCCGCTTATCTTTCATACATTGGAAACGTTATAACTGACTGACTGACAAGACACCGCTTATCTTTCATACATTGGAAACGTTATAACTGACTGACTGACAAGACGCCGCTTATCTTTCATACATTGGAAACGTTATAGCTGACTGACTGACAAGACACCGCTTATCTTTCATACATTGGAAACGTTATTGACTGACAAGACACCGCTTATCTTTCATTCATTGGAAACGTTATAACTGACTGACTGACAAGACACCGCTTATCTTTCATACATTGGAAACGTTATAACTGACTGACTGACAAGACACCGCTTATCTTTCATTCATTGGAAACGTTATAATTGACTGACTGACAAGACACCGCTTATCTTTCATACATTGGAAACGTTATAACTGACTGACTGACAAGACGCCGCTTATCTTTCATACATTGGAAACGTTATAACTGACTGACTGACAAGACGCCGCTTATCTTTCATACATTGGAAACGTTATAACTGACTGACTGACAAGACACCGCTTATCTTTCATACATTGGAAACGTTATAACTGACTGACTGACAAGACACCGCTTATCTTTCATTCATTGGAAACGTTATAACTGACTGACTGACAAGACACCTCTTATCTTTCATTCATTGGAAACGTTATAACTGACTGACTGACAAGACACCGCTTATCTTTCATTCATTGGAAACGTTATAACTGACTGACTGACAAGACACCGCTTATCTTTCATTCATTGGAAACGTTATAATTGACTGACTGACAAGACACCGCTTATCTTTCATACATTGGAAACGTTATAACTGACTGACTGACAAGACACCGCTTATCTTTCATACATTGGAAACGTTATAACTGACTGACTGACAAGACACTGCTTATCTTTCATTCATTGGAAACGTTATAACTGACTGACTGACAAGACACAGCATGAAAACTTTTTATTGTATCTCTTTTTTTTTTAATAGGCCACCTGATGGTAGGTTGTCACCGTCGCCTATTCACGCCAGCGCCACCCCGGTCTATCTGTTTGTTTTTTTTTATTTTTTTTTAACAAGCCACCTGGGCGATTATTTGTCACCTGTTGCCTATTTACGCAGAAACCGACATCATTATTAATTTAGCAGATAAATATTTGCGCAATGACATGTGGGTTAGCAGACTAAAATCTCCACGTTAATTTAATATTGTTATTGTATTGTTATGCTAGGTTAGTCGACGGGCCCGTTGGCGCAATCGGTAGCGTCCCTGTCTGTTGCGCCAGGGGTCGTGGGTTCGAATCCCACTCAGGACAAATATTCGTGTGACGAACGCTTGTATTTGTTCTGTGTTTGGATGTTAATATTATGTATTTATGTATGTATTTAAAAATATCTATGTATGTATATCAGTCAGTGGCTCGCGCCTAGTTTGGGGTCAGATGGCCGTGTGTGAGAATGTCCAAGATATTTATTTATTGATTGTTTTTGCAGAAAAAAGAAGTCTCCGCGGTGGTTGGTGCTGTCAAGGAAGAAAGAAGAAGAATTTTATTTGCAGCACTTTTCACCAGCAGTTAGGTACAGTAAAGTACAATTTATTTAAAATATTAAAAATCAACAGCCGCTTTGTGAACCAAACAGTTTTCTTAGGGATAAAACCATTCACTCTAAACTCCAGGGAGGTGCCCACTTAAATATAATAATATTCTCCAGCAAATTAAGGTCTGCCGCCTACGCTTCAAAAAGATCAGACAGATAGCAGACTTTTCGGCTGTTACTTCAGCATCTTTCACAGCACTATGCCGATATTGATACCATTTTAAAAGCTTTTATTTAACTTCACTCGTATGTATCTATATATGTATGTATGTATGTCCTAGAATCTTGCAATCAATATTTCACCCACTTCCACTGAAGCTATCGAGCTGAAATTTGGCACACATATTTGGTTCCGATGACAATGCATGAAAATAAAAAAAAAGTTTTAAAAAGCTTGTTTAAAAAATATATTTTTTAACGGTATATTTATTTTACAGAAACCAACTCAACTATACTCAAGCGGGTGGTGGTGGAGCCTACCTCTTCGGGGAAATACAGGCGTGATTTATCTTATTAAATTTTATGTTTTTTATAATTGTTTAAAAAAATTTTTTTAATAGGTCGCCTTTTTTTGCCTGCCCTTTCGGGGAAATACAGGCGTGATTTATGTTATTAAATTTTATGTTTTTTATAATAATAATATACAGGCGTGATTTATGGTCTTGAATTTTAAGTTTTTTTTGTTTAAAATTTTTTTTTAATAGGTCGCCCTTTTTTGCCTGCCCCTTCGGGGAAATACAGGCGTGATTTATGTTACCAATGTTAATTTTATGTTTTTTATAGGTAATTATAATATTTAAATACAAATATGTACCTAATATTTAAATGCCAATATATTTATGAAAATATTATGTTTGTACAAGAAATAAGGATAAATTGATTGTACCTAGCTCTAGACGTAAGAAATGCTTGGTGCGATGTATCTCAAGCTCCACTTGTTCAATAATAATGTAATGTGATCTAATTATAAAAATTGTAAATTTTGATTGATTTTGATTTTAACTACCGAGTTTCTTGCCGTGTTCTTCTCGGTAGCATCAACTTTGTGAACCGGCGGTAGATAAAAAATTGTATGACGTTCATTAAGCGTATATACAAAATACCATAGAATGAAAAATAAATGAATCTGAATCTAAAAAAAACCTTTTTTTATTTGGCTTTTATATCTTATGTAAGGCATCTTTCATTTACTGTATAAAAATAATCATCAGTAATAAACGCTGTTTAAAAAAAAAGTCAGTGCGTGTGCCTAACCTTTACGCGCGATTGAAGTAGGTAAAACTTATCAGGTAAGTACTTGATTTTTATAAGTTATTTTTATTATTTATTATGTACAACCACCTATATAGATATTCTAAATAAAACAGCAAGCGCACCGTAAATAGGTTCTACCACCTAGCTATTCAAACATCAAGCGCACCGTAGTGTTTGTTGTCTCTATGGACTTATTTTTTCGTTTCATTGAGTTTGAAATACGACAACAACGATTCTAAAGAAGTTTCACTTCAATAAAAATAATAGTATGAAAATTATTTGTTTTATTTCTCCGCAAGAATAATACAATTTATTCCACAAAGTGATCATTCCGTATTTCGGACGGATACGTCACAAGACAGCGAGTACCAATAGCAACCCAGCAGCAACGATTCTATTGGCTGGCCCGGATCCGGGCCAAAGCAGACGAGGCAGAACACAGAATCAGTAATTTTGAAATATTTTTGATGTGAAACATCTTTAGGCGGAGGGTAAACCAGATTTTTGGCGTGGCGAGTCGTGGCGACGCTTCGCCATGCTATATTATGATGGAATATATACTTATACTATACAGTTCTGACAATTTTTTATAATTATTTAGAATAATTATAATTATAAAAATAATTATTAATTATTATTCAAAATATAGGGTAGGTATGACAATAAATAATACTGAAAATGCGTAAGTCAAGTCAAGTCAAGTCGAATGTTATTTTTAAATGCTTGCGAAATATAAATAAAACATCTATCCATACTAAATTCATTAGTTATCAGACTATCGATAAAATACGCCATTTTACTGGTTTCCAAGGAAATAAACAGAAATTTTAACAATAATATGACCACTTCAAAACGCGCTTCAATACGACGTCAGCTTCTGGCACAGTGTCAAATTACAACATTTGAAATGTCAGCTATTGATAGGTAAAATGTCAACATTGTCAACACAGCTAAGCCCCGCCCCTTAGAGCCGCAAGTACGAGTATGTGATATCGTGCTATCCCTTTCTTTCGCGTTGTCTCCTTCGCATATTAAAAACGACGCAGGGAAGTACGTTTAAACACAAGAGGATTCGCCATATGAAGAACTCTCAGGCTTCCTCACGGAGGATACAGCAAGTAACATTACCTAGTACTTTGGTCTAGTATTTTATTATAGACTAGTGGACGCCCGCAACTTCGCTCGCGTGGAATTAGACATAACAATAGTTTCGTTTAAATTAGTAATATTACATAGCCTATGTTACTCAGTAAAGATGAAGCTTTCTAATGGTGAAAGAATTTTTGAAATCGGTCCAGTAATTTTTGTGTGGAAACATTACAAACAAATGTTTTCTCTATAAAATATTAGTAGGTATAGATATAGATTTAAGGTAGGAAAAAGGCATGCAGCATCCATCCACTGTCACAGACATCATTAAAGCGTCGACACAGACTTCTATAGTCCAGAATGCCCGAGACGCTGAAGACCGCAATAAGTGGAGAAGCATCGCAAGGGTTGCATGGGCCTATAATAACAAAGCATCATCAACCACGACCACTCTGTCAAGAGTGAACGACTGAGGAGGAGGAAGATTTCGCCGCTAAAACTATAGGCGCATCATAGAAATCCAACCGCATAGAATAGAATAGAAAAGAATAGATTTTTATTTCACTTTGTAATACAATTAATTGGTACAATATTAAACGAAACTATTGTTATGTCTAATTCCACGCGAGCGAAGCTGCGGGCGTCCACTAGTCTACAATATTAAGAGTTGGATCCCCCTACTGCACTGTGTCACAGAATAATAGTAGGTACAAGTAGGTAACTGTTTTATGGAGGGAAATTCAATATAGGTACCTAACCATTCTGTGCCGCAGACCGCAGATAACAAATCAATCCGCAATTTCATTCACTCCTCTCTCATTTCGCGCCCTAACATAGATAAACTAATCAAATTTTAATATCTGCAAGTGCACTTTTTGCCTAATGACATTGACAGTATGACACTATCCACAGAGTAGACATACTATCGCTTAATTGGTTAATCATAGTGTTGCTTGAATATCGATAGTTTCATGTATCGATACCTGATTTTTATTTACCTACCTATGTACTAGTTATATAGGACTTGGCGGAGTAGGTAAATATAACTCGAAAATACTATATTTCAATTTCATAAATGGAATAAATCATTCGTTTCTATTACAAAATATAGATTTATATAAATACCTATATATAATTAAATCTATTTTTTGCTCTTTCCTCAAAATACTTATCTACTATAGTTTTTTTAGAGTAGGTACATACATATAGGTAATGTTTTATTAGTTTATTTTGAAAAGTACAGTTATCCATTTTCCATTTTTGTAATAGGTGGTGAACTATACACCGTGCACAAACTCAAATTCCGAGCTGCTCCAGGCATTTCCAGGTAGAAAAACCAAATAGTTATATTGTCCAACCCGGGGAATCGAACCCGAACATCTGGCTTAACAGTCGTGCCAACGACCACTAGAGCAACGAGGCAGTTGTAGTTAAGTTAATTTGTTTAGAATATCACTTTTTTTAATGGTCATTATCTAATTATCAAAATATAACTTGATTAGTGGACGTCCGTAGCTACGCTCGCGTGGAATTAGACATACATAACATTATTTTCGTTTACACCTAGTAATATTATATAGCCTATGTCACTCAGTGAAGATGCAGCTTTCTAGTGATGAAAGAATTTTTGAAATCGGTCCAGTAGTTTTTGTGTGAAAACATAACAAACAAATATTTTATCTTTATAATATTATTATAGATTTCTAAAACATAATATTGGCAAATGCACATGAGTCCGTTCCCATTCCAACGGGAAATTAAAAAAAAAAACTAAATAGTCTATTCTTCCCCGCCAATTTATCTGTCAGTTTTTTTTACCACAGTCGCGCTTCGAGAATCTCGCATTCTGTGTGTGTGAGTAAATCAGAGATTGTTTCCAAATGTTTTGACGCCGCACGCGCCGTTCCGATTAAATAATTGTCTGGGGAGCAATGATTGCTGTTAATTTGATTTTTATCGCCTCATCTCTGCAGGGGTGCTAATGAGGGTCGCCTCGGCGGAAAGTAGATAATACTTATGGCTTTTTAATGTGAATACAGGAATAGATAATTGAATTACGGGAAGAATTACTGCAGTGTATCCAGTGGTTTATAGTGCTTTACTTGAGAGTCTGGCTTCAAAAGTAAATTATAGGCATGTAGAGAGGAGACCCGTGCCCAACAGTGGGACAGTGAAAGGTTTGTGATGATGATGATGACACTGTAGGAAGTCGAAAGATTGAAGCAATGTGTGTTGTCAGTGATGACATCCGGATCCGAGACGTGGTCCTTTACCGTCGGCCTCTTGCACAAGCTCAGAGTAACTCAACGCGCTATGGAGAGAGCTATTTCGATGCCCGGTATTTCGTTACGAGACCGAATCAGGAATGATGAAATCCGTTGACGAACAAAGCTCACCGACGTAACTTGCAGTTGGCTAAAATGGTTGCCAAACATCCTACACGCCTTAATATATTTCATCATCATCATCACAGCCCTTTCTTCGGGAGTTCGACCCCAGCCCGGCCAGATATTTATTAAAAATGAAATGAAATAAAATATTTATAATATGTATGTATGTAAAGTTCATTATGCACATGGTAAGTATATTTTTGTTGCATTAAATAAATTTTTATTTGTAACTGGATGTGATTACGGACCAAGTTTAGTTAATCCTACTCCTACTATACCTACGTGATTTTCTATTGTAGTATAAGATATTGTAGTGCCCCAGTTTTCACGAAGGAATGTGAAGGCTGCTTAATGCGGACTGCCGCACTTGTCGCGAGGCAGACTACCCTTACTTCTTCCATTTGGAGAGGAGATCCATGCCCAAAAGTACAATTTTATCATCCCGCCAGTAGGTAAGTAGGCCGGTAGGTAGCAGTGTGTCGTTGAAGGAAGCGCCTTTTTAAGATACCATTAGCGATGCAATCCATCTAGCGACGAGTCGAGGTACTTTTTATAAAAGGCTGAAAACCTTTAGCGGGTCAAAACGGCAAACTCAAGTTGTTGCCATCTAGCGACGAGTAGATGTACTTTTCATAAAAGTGCTAACTTTATCTTGTTAAATCTTTATAAATATTGTACTAGATGGCATAGTAATCCATTTTATTATTTTCTAATTTTACAAATTGTATATACCTATGCTTGTAATACCAGACGTAACCAGACACAAATGAATGAAAACTCATCAGTTCTCTCATTCTACCTGATTTGTGAGGCCACTCGCTCGCTCGCTGCGACCCATAGACTGCTGGGCACGGGTCTCCCCCACAGACGCAGCTGCGGGAGGTCTAGAGCATACCTCACCACTCTATTTGTGAGGTCGCTATTGATAAAATGCTTCCGAAATAAATATGTAGTAGAAATGGCATGTTTTTTTATCCTCATTTAGACCGGAATGATTTTATCCTTTCAATCTCAATGAAGCTATACCCTTTATTGTTTTAGTGAGGTACTCGACTGAGTAGTTTCTTTTGAATTAGAAACAAGATCGTACACTTTTGGTAAATTTAAGGTCCTGCTCAAAAAAATACGTGTTCAATGTAACTGAATAGATAAATAGAGAGTATAGAAATGAAATATGTAGTAGGTAATATTTTCAAATAAATTTTTAGGCAAACTAAAATATTATTATCTATACTATAGGTAGGTAGTTAATTAAGTAAATTAAATTAAGTTAATTTAACTTTCTCATTTGAAGTGGCTATTACTGTTTGTATGTCTTATGAGAATTAAAATATATTTAAACCGAACAAGAAAAAATATATTAAAAGGAAAAAAAGAGAAAAAAAGCAAGCGATGTTGATATATTTTATTACAATAAAAAAATCCATCACCTCACTCAACAGCAGACACATCCATACTAACATTAACGTAACTGGCCCCCATGTTCTCTCGGTGGCGCGCGGACACCACGTGTCGTTTCGCGTTCTCCCCCTCCTCTATATCCGCGTCGCACACGCCGCACTTCAGCTTGCCGAACTCGTAATACTCATACTTATTTCTCGCCAACATATTCACGTTATGCTTCAACTCCAAGTAGAAACGGAAGACGTTCTCCGGCGATGGCTTTTGCGCAAAATGATCAGTGAACACCAAATGCGCTAGCAACGATCGGATCGAATTGAAAACGCTGGTGCAAACGACGCACGTGAAAGTCGCCCCTTCGCTATGCAAGATGTAATTGCCTCCCATGTAGACGCTGATGATATCCCCCTTGTTCTCCTTGGTCTTCGCCTCCACTGCAACATTCTGGTGCTCGATCGACAGTATATGGTTGACAGCTTCACTCAAATCCTCTAGTTCAACCTCGCACATGTCGCAGTGGACGACGCCGTCGGTTCTGACTCTGTTCAGCTCGAGCAGCGATATGTCCGCTTGCTCCGGAAAGAGGGCGGAGCGGATTAGTTTCGCGATCGTCTCGACGTGCAACGCGCTGTCGAAGTGGTCGACGATAGCCGCGAACGAGGGCACCGCGATGAACTGCGGACAGATCGCGCACACGTAGTAGTTGCCGAAGCTCGCGTAGTACTCCGCCGGCCGGCAGTGGTTCTTGTAGAGCAAATTCAACTTGAACGGCGCAGAGTTCCGCAAGTGCTTTTTCTGGCGGATATGGTTGAACAGCACTTGACGAAGCCCCTTTAGGGTCATGTCGCAGCACGTGCAGTAGTTAGCTATCTTCCCGGAAGGCTTGATGAAGTTCTCGATGACCACGTGGTCTTTATTGTTGTGCAAAGGCTTTCCGACGCTCGCCAGGAACTTCGCCCAGTCCAGACTCTTGGGGCCCCACTTTTCTGGCGCCTGCGCATCCGGTTTGTTCGCTTTCATCTTCCTGTAGAACTTGTCGGAGAGACGGGCGAGATGGTTCTCGTCCAGGATGTGGTTGACGACCGCGTCTGGCGAGTCAATGTTGCACTTGCAAGTGGAACAGCTCAAGCCGCTACCGTCGGCGTCGACGCCGTGGTAGAACAGGAACCGGCGGTTGAAGTTCTTTATCTTGTCAGTAGTTGCGCCTTCGTTGGCGAGAGGAATGTGCGAGTCTGCCGCCATAATTGCGGACAAATTATGTATGTGGGTCTGCCCGAACACGTGGTTCAGGACGCTGTCGTACCGAAATCTCAGGGTGTAGAACTCGCAAGCCATGCAGAAGAACGCGAGCTTCCCCGTACGGTCATCGACTAACGACAACAGCATGTGATGTCCGAGGAATTCTAGGATGATGCTCTCGATGTGACCGTAGTATCTGTATTTTTTCACCTGATTCTTCACCGGCCGCTCTTGCGGCTGATCGTTTTCGTCGTTCTCAAAGTTCTTGTTCGCGTCCGCCGCGAAATTTTGATTCACGTTGTCCTTAATACTCATTATTATAGGCGCTACCGAGCTCGTCTGAGTTGTAAAGTCGATATTGGCGACGTCTCGGCACAACTTATCGTATACCGTCTGGTAGTACTTGATCGCCGCGTCGATGCTCGCCTCCGAGCTGTCCGGTAGATGATAGATCAGCGACGTTTCAAGCTTGGAAACGAACATGCGATCAAGTTTCTCCGTCGGCTTGATCAGCTGGATGATATGGTCGACGTGCTGCGACGGCTCGCCGCACTCCATCGACGACAGCCTCCTAGACATGTTCGGGAGAGCAACTGGCTCGGACACGTCGACGCTTTCGCGCTTCAACTTTGGCAAATGGACTTCCAAGTTGAAGTGTTTCTGGAGCGACTCCATCAGCGGCTCCTCGTCGTTCAACTCTATCTCGACATCACAGTCCGTGCAGATGTGCACCTGCCTCGCGTCCGGAGCCGACTGGAGCTCGGCCTTAAGCAATTCTGGCACTTCACTTACCGGCAGACTGTTGAAACGCTGGCGCTGCACGCTGCTCTTCTTTTCAGTAAAAATATACTCCACTTCTACCCCCTCGCGTTGGCTGAGGAAGACCTTGCGGTGAGTGTCGTCTAAGTTAGTCAGGTAGCGTAGCACCACTGGGTTCCCCTGCGTGACGGGGTGGCTTATCACGTATCTGAGGTGCTTGGCGAGTCTCTTCACCTCATCCACCTTCCGGAAAGAGAGCAGAGTCAACTCTTCCAAGCCCTTCACCACGTCTTCCACGCATTTCTCCTTCAAATCCGTCATAGTGAAAGTTTTAAGGCGATTTTGTCCCGAGGGACTAATAAATTCTGTATAAAATAACTATATCTGTACAACGATTCTTAGACCCGTCTCGGCTGCACCAAGACTATTGTAGTCATATAATTTTAGCTCTGCGGAGCTATTTCTTGAATTCTATTGCGGTCTGGTGGAATTTACATGCCCGTACTAGCCAAAATGTTTGTGCTAAATGTATCCGTTTTGGATTAAATGATTTTTGATTTTATTTCAAGACTGGCTGTTGTTCGAGACTATCACCGCATATCAAGATCTGAAAAGAGGAAACAATTTAACAAATTATTTAAATTCTTTTTTAATTGTACTCTGTGGTGTAACATGTGATCCTGGCCGTCAAACTGTGGGAACCAGGTTCAAATTATCTTCCCTTAAAATGGGGTGTTACTGTAATCACCATACTAAGCTGTAGTTGGTGTACAAAGTTTTTTTATGCTATGGTAACACACAAGCAACAGTCAGGCAACAAGATTGAGAGTTAGTGAATGTTAGTGTACGTAGTATTTTTATGTATGTAGTTATATAAGTGTAATATTTTTCTTTCTTTTCCTTACATAATTGTGTACCCTACCTTTATACATATTATAATTATTAATGTTAATCCGTGCAATGTGGTTGCCTGGACGAGATCGCTGCTTAGCAATAGGGCCGCCCATTGTACCTTAGATACTAAGGTTAATAATATTATTTCTGTATAATTGTTTGTTGTTTCTGTGTGCAATAGTGTTAAATAAATAAATAAATAAACAAGTTCCCTAAGAGTCTTGTTACATCTAACCCAGTAATGGCACCAGATGTATAGCTCCATGCTTATTTGCTTTATATCCATTAAAAAAACATTGGAAGGTTGTCAATAAACAAATAAGGTCACATCAGTCTGACAATTATTGACTGTTTACATGTAGCCAAGTAAAGATTGTGTTATCTATCTTAGAGCATAAATAGTGTCAGCACTATTCTTTGTAATCTGTTTACTGTTCCGTATTCACCGAGTAGCCAAACCCAATGTGGAAAAATCTAGAACTAGATACACAATTTTACACAACTTTCCAATTCATTTTCCAGGCTACAAAACCCAATGTAAACAACCTTATGATAATGACTCATATTCATGAATATTAATGTATTTAGTACAATAAGCTAAACACGTCTTGTGGTTTGTATGATAAAATGATTTTATGAACAATAAAAGTTTGTTTGTCATGCAAAACACATAGCAAAAGTGAGGTTATAATGATAGTGCACTAAAACCAAATGATCGTAGCGAGCCTGTATAAAGTAATAAACAGAAATATGTAGAAATACCAATAAATATCTACCTGTGAATCTTGTTTTTGTGCATGGCAGCATACACCGCCTAAATTTTAAAGTACGGGCAATAGATGACAGTCTGCTGGTGACATGATAGTAAAAGACAAGGATATTTTTTTTACTACGACAATATTTTTTTGTCTATTAGCTAACAAAGGTTAGAAATAGCTACATCCACACGATGGCGTTCACTTCGACAGATGCTGTATCAATAATATCCTTTTAGCTAACAACACCTTTCCACACGATTGGAAAGAAGAAAAGGTGATAGGAAATCAGAAACCTGGAAAGCCTAGATCCCATCCTTCGAGCTATTCCCATACCAGCTTGCTCAACACTCTTGGCAAAGTCTATGAAAAATTAATTACAGAATACACCATTTGTATACGGCCCCCTCTGGCGGGGACAAAAACACAACATTCAAACGGCCAACACGAGGTATTCCTGAGTAACTGGTTAGTTACAAACACAGCGTAACACCGAAGTCCATACCGAGTTAATCCTGTCCCTTTTGGTTTGGTTTGAACCATAGAGGAATAAAGGGGTTGAACTCTGACGATTACCACCTTATTCGGTGACGCCATACAGGTCAGTATGACCATACAGCATCCATTCGAAAAAAAAAACCAAACGCTGTGGCGGCGGCGTGGTGTAGCGAATTGTCACTATTTGGTATTTATTAGGATTAATTACTATTAGCGTTATTTATTAGTAGCAATATATTATTATTACGATATTTGCGATTACTACTATTACGATGTACTCATTGCTTAATGCAGGATGTAGTATCTCTACGCTAGTCTGTGATCTTTGCTGAACAGAGAATAATGTAAATACCAGGTCATAAAATCCCAAAAAAAAAAAAACAGAGAATAACAGTGTTGTCAATCAAATTGACAATTTAATGTCAATCAAAAACAAATCTGTAGGTCGTTGACAAATCCAAACGAAATCAATTTCATTTTGTTAATTTACCATAATCCAAGGAGTAATTGTGTTCTGTTCTTTAGTCAGTTTAGTCCTAGGCAGAGTACCTATGATAATACGGAGATAGAACCCAAAAGAAATCAGCCTACTGGATAATTAATTATTATAACCCAACAGATCTAACATGAAGACTCGCAGACGCAAAAAAGCGCGTACCCCGCACGTAGAGTACTTGGACGAAAGTTTCCTCGGGCCTCTTAACTCTGACATTAATCTGGATGAAGCCGACACAGTCTGTCCGGTGTGCGAAGCGGAGTTTCTCGACGAAGACGACTTGAAAATACACATCGCTCAGGTGCACGTAAACGAGTCCATTGGAAAAACTAAATGCATTCTCTGCTGCTCTGTATTTACTAGTGATGACGACTTTGTATGTCATTTTATTCATGAACACATTGAAAATATTACATTCTGCTACTACTGCTATAGATTATTCACCGATAACTTGACTCGAGAGCACCATGAACTGAAACACTGTCCATCGCCTGACAACCCTCTGTCATGCTCTCAGTGCTCTGTGCTCTTCACCAACCGGTGCAGGTTACAGAACCATGAATATAATGAACATAAAAATAGTGGCGAAGAGTTTATTTTACACGATTTCTTCCCTTTACTGTCCAGCTATTTGTGTATGAAAATAGAAATTTTTATTGACTCCCTATGCAGTAAAACACCTTTTAGTTGCGTCCAATGTAGCCATTACAGCTGCAATGTAAACGATTACGTCACACATTTGAAAAAGAAAAAGTGTAAATGTTTCGCTTGCAACAAATGCTTTAACACATACAAAAAGAAGTCCGGTATCCGCAGACACATAATAAATCACTTGGAATGTTATAATGATGCAAGCGAAGTCATTAAAAGCAAGAGCAAGCAATGCCGTGATTGTGGAAAACAATATGAAGGCAGGGTGAGAGAACACAAGCGATCCTGTAAGGTCACCGCCTTGTTCCAATGTTCTACATGTGAGATAGTTTTTCCCTCCGTCTCTGAATTAACAGACCATCAACTTACTAAACACAAAGTGTCTGTCAGCCTTATGAAGTGCAAGTATTGTAAAAAGGAATTTGCCGCAGAGATCTACTTGAAGAAGCATCTAAAACGAGCCCACAAAGACAAGAGTCTCTATAAATATAATTGTGTTTACTGCGACTCGGTGTATATACATCCGAAAAAGTTATTTGCTCATTTTTTCACAACTCACAAGGATATTGAGCCTTATTGTTGCACAATATGTAGTGAAAGTTTTCGATTGAGAAAAAACTTTACTGTACACATCAAACTCTGCCACAAGAGCGTTGGTTTTGTTGAGTTTGACGAACGGCTGCATGTTTATTTTAAAGAAAAAAAGTCTGATAATGCATACATTCCCCGGGCTTCAGTTGATTTAGACAGTAGTACTGAAGATTCAGATGATGGGTCTTGGCAGCAGACGCGGAAGGAAAATAAAACTACTAAAAATGTTACAGACCAAGCAGAAAAAGAGGCAACTGCACATGAGAATATCATTGAAGACTCAAATCCATTGGAAACAGAAAGCAAAAAGAAAGTAATTCCAAAGGAAATTAAAGAAGTTCCTATCGACCCAAATGTTTCTTTAAAACCAAGAACCCTTAAGATAACAGATATTACTCAGAAACAAAGAAGTACAAGGTATCAGAACATAATCAAGCCACTGTGTAAAAAGATACGCACAAATCAGACTGAAGACGAAGTTGATGTAGATGACAGTTCGGAAGACGAGCCTCTCAGCAAATTTAAGGAGGCTTTAATAAAAACGGAAAGTGAAGTAAGTTTGAGAAAGAGAAGGTATAAAAAAGATAAGCGGGCTAAAGTGACGTGTAAGATCTGCAATAAGTACTGCTATACCTTCCAAAATTATCACCACCACATGAGTTTGCACGAGAACAGAAAACCGAAGACATGCATCAAATGTCGCTCGCAGTTTGCGACCAAAGAAGCTCTTAAAGATCACTTGGCTACTTCTCATTCAGGATCCAAGCTCGTTGACACATTGAAGTCCTTACTGGAAAAACGAACTATCCATCCGACGCAAAAACCCGAATCCTTCCGTTCCGTGCTTGAGAGACGCAGGAAAAATCTCATGGTCAACGAACAGAACACAGTTAAAAAGAAATTCCGGGCTACAATTAAAAAAGTGAGAATTGTCGACGATTGCACGGCAACGATAAGGCCGATGACGGACCACGGTATTTCAGTGAAGAATTTCATTGAGAACTTCAAACCAGATAACACCATTAGCATATCCAACAGTGTAACGATAAAAACTGCTGATGCGGAGGTGAGAGAGCCATCCATTAGAATGAAGGCACTCAAAACAGAGGCTCCACTGACTAGCGGCTTACGCTACCCCGTCAGGTTCGAAGACAACTTGGAGGACCTTAAAAACAGCAAGGTGACTGTCAAATTACTTGAGCAACTCATAACTAAATCGCAGCCTATCAACATGACGCCGAGCAACAGCGTTCCAGTTTTAAGCAAATCCGAACCAGATGAAGAACCGGAAGATTATTCCAACACGTTTGTTGACGATAATGATTACACGCAGTCGGACGCTATACCTGAGGTGGCTCACGAGGTGCTGGTCGGTAAAACCGAGGAGATCCCGAAGCCGAAGCGATTGGCTCAGGAAGTCATTATCCCCCAGATCCCCGAAAAGTACGGCGAAATAAAAATCGCCCATTTAATTCCGGAGGCGCCTTATTTCAAAATAGTTAAGATGAAAAACTTGCTGCAGAACCCAAGCGACAATGAGCCGGAGGTTGAAGATATAAAGTTACCAGATAAGACTAAATTGGTAGCCGTAAAAAATCCTTACAAACATCTCATACCAACAAACCATTTGCAGGAGATCATAAAGGCGAATACAAACAAGTATTATCAGCCGAAGAAACCTTCTATAGCGACTGCATTAGTAAGGGCTCAAAAGACTCACGTTAGGAAGCAGATAAGAGACAGGAGAAAGAAAAAGATTGAGGTTAGTGAGGAATGAGTATGCAGCATAAAGTGTAATTGTGCTATGTCCAAATGATTCAGTTATATTTCAGTTTATGCAGAGTGCCTGTACCAATTTGTTTATTTAAATCATTACAATCACTGTTAGTTACTTTTAAGAATTCCTCTGTCGTGGTGGTGACTGCACTGTGGTGAGGCACGGGGTTCACATCCTGACCAGGGCAGATATTTGTTCTTTTTATTTATTTATTTATTCTCATATTCACATCAAATACAGTTTTCGGTTACACTTCTTTAGAGCCGACCATCTGAGTCCTCAAGGGTATCAACACAGTGAATGACTTGGAACGAGAGACTTACTAACAATTACTAAATGAACTAACAGTCCCCAGTCCAACTAATGTTCTACTAAACTCTCTCAGCTAACTGGACTAACCATCCCAGTCCCCAATTGAGTCTTGTTCAAAGTCAGTCACAGTTGTCATGGGCAGCAGATGGGTGGTGCTGCAAGCTCGTTTGCTATCTTTTATCCAAAGAAAAATATACAATTAAATCTTACTTATTTAATACTATTTAAGTTTAAGCCTTGAAAAACCTTTGTCAAGTTAAGACAAGCAGATCCTGTTGCCAACTAAATTAGTTTTTAAATTTTTAAGTGAAACCTTGTAACTAATAGTTTCTGGAATAAAGGCTTGATTATTATTGTTATTATTATGTATCTCTTTAAATTTCACGGGTCCAGATGTGGACCTGGTAATTTGGAAGGCTTGCGTGGGGACACAGGTCCAACACGTAGAGGCCCCTTCGAGACATTTTAATGAGTTGTGATGTGGCACACGTGGCGGATACCACCCTCGATCGACTGCACCATCAATTGGTACACCCGAAGGTGGGCCCCGCCAGATGTACAGGAACTATTGCAAAGGAATGGAAAGTATATTGGGTCTATTGTGGTGGATTTAGTGGGACTGATACATGGGCTATGGAGAACTATGACACCTGCCATTCAATTATTATTATTATATAAGTTTAAGCCAATTTGAAATACGCCATTTTGTCATGTATGTAATATTGTGTTACTTTGTGTCTGTCACCCACAAAATTAAACATAACTGGTGAAAAGTTGGTGTATTTATTACCTCTACACCACTTCGCGGAAATATAGGCGTGATGTTTTGTTGTTCTTTTAATTAATCATATTTCATTAACATACTTCAAAATACATATATAATAATGTATAAAATACGTTTTATTATGGTCTTATAATACACACACTAGCAAGTTTGCCGCGTTGCTTGTTTGTCAGTGAAATAAAATATTTGACTTGTTAAATAATCGTTAATGTAATCTTGTTAATGTAAATAGTTAAAACTTGTCAGAAGAAATTATTATTTAGATCCATTTATGACTAATATAAAGTGCGGTGACCGCCCAGTGGATCGAACTCGCCTCTCACTCGAGCGATAACTGGTAACATCCACAAGTGTCAAAATTCATCTGTGAAATAAATATCTGCCCCGATTCGAACCCGGGACCCCGCGGTGCTGCAGGACTTATCACCGCGCCACGGAGTAGTACTAACAGGTGTGATGTTATGAACTATAAATAAAACCAATTAATAATCGAAAATATTTTTTTAATTATTATTTCTCCCTATCTAATATAAACACAATTGACAAATTGACTGATTGAGACCTTACTTATTTTATATTCTTAACTTATAGGAATCGCTTCGTGCTAACACTTACAAAAGTTCCAAGTTCGAACCCAGGTGACTATAAACATTAAATACGGTACGGTAAAACAAATAATGTGCTCCTATTCTCGTTACCACAAAGTAACAAGTCAGCGAGACATTGGTGAGCAAAAATTTTGATTATTTCTTGTATTACAAGAAAACTCAAATTGCAGTTTAAAAAACAAAAATATAGTTACACAGACCGACCGCGCCCCTCGTTGCTAAATCAGTCGATCACACACGATCGTTGCGAGCCAATTAACTAAATCTTCCATACATATTATTTACCAGGATAAATAGTATCCTGGAACTATACCATGTTACTCAAGTATACGCAATCGAATTAATAGCTGCGCATCAAATGCTTACATTAATATTTATTTTATTATATGAAAAATAAAATAATATAATAATAATCACTTAGAACTTTGACTATTAATAGGTAAGATCCCATTACAAATTAATTAATCTCTTAATACTAAATTAATCAACGTTAAATCTTACTAGCATAATCTTCGATTCAATAGATATCGGGTGAGCGCAAAAAAAATCGCCTCATTAAATAAGAGCTCAGTTGAGATGTGAGCTCTTATTTTGTTCAGTCCGCTTGAAACAGCCAATGTAAATACATTTACAATACCGCAGTGTGTTCAACAGTTGCAAATATTATTACCGAAGCAATTAAACGGCCACAGCGTCTTACTATAGAGTCGTACTATTATTATCGTTACTATCGTTACTATTAATTTACACTGAATGTTTTAATTTCTAAGTGACGAAGTAATTTATTGATTTGTCCGTTTTTTGGGACGATAGATCGTAAGTTTAAAATAATATTCTGAAGATTAGCGACTTTATTACTAAATTATACTCTAAACAATAATTTTTTTAAAAAGCTTTTATAACTTTTTTTTATTTTCGTGCATTGTCATCGGAACCAAATATGTGTACCAAATTTCAGCTCGATAGCTTCAGTGGTAGTGGGTGAAATATTGATTGCAAGATTCCAGGACATATACATGAATGAATACATACATACGAGTGAAGTTAAATAAAAGCTTTTAATAATATAGCAATAATTACCTAATAGGTCAATAGGTTGTAATTAAGTTTGAAATTAAAACTGTTTTAAAACTTTTTTTGTCGCAGTTCATTAGTAATAAGTATGTATGTATATATTCACGCGGACAGCATTTTACTTTGATTTTGTACGGAACCCGTTATCTATTGGTATTGTTGATCGAAGAGTGAAATGGAAAAAAAATACTAATTCTATCGAAAACCATCGTTATGTTTAATTTAACCTCACATGTGAAGTTCTATCTAAACTTGTAATATATTACAAGATTATCGAAAGAAAGGGTGGACAAGTGATATATGCTAGAGATATGAAATTACACTCATTGGTAAGTTAATCAAAGACCAAAGGATAAATAAATGTTAATTTTTGGATGAAAAAAAATTTTTTTTACGAAGTTTTAAGTAAATTGGAATAATCTCTCAAGCGAATAAATTTACATGGCGTTCAGAACGACTGGCTGAGTGTATGTGTACCTCGAAGGGTACACTACATTAATCATACACCCTGTATATCGACATACAATTTTATTTTGTTTACACAAAAATTCAAGAATGTTTTTTTTTTGTTTACACAAAAATTCAAGACAAAGCTACTTAAACTTCTTATACATCGACATACAATTTTATTTTGTTTACACAAAAATTCAAGAATGTATTTTTTTTTGTTTACACAAAAATTCAAGACACAAAGCTACTTATACTTCTTATACATTATCAAAATTAAGCTACGATTCACGATATGTCCAAAAAAATTGTGTATCCAAAAGCGAAATTAATTAAATCTATCATTTTAAATCAAAATTCCACCTGTATTATTATGGAATACAATATAATTTAATAATTATATTATTACACAACATACATTTGGCAAATACTTTTATACATTACAAATTGATTTCAAATTACAAAATAAATTTATAATAATCCTTATGTCAACTTATACAACAAACAAAATTATAACAAAACTTATTTAAAACAATTTAATTATGAGGTTATCTTCTTCACAACTTCTGAGTAAAGGTCTTGGAAATATATTCCTTCCTGCTCTACCTGCACAATAGTAGGCAATTCCATTTTCTCATTGGATATATTTTTAAGTGTAAATATTATCGTGAAAAAATTGCTCTCGTATTATTGAATTATTAATTAATTATTATTGGTGAAAATATACTCTAATTTCAAATTTAGTAGAGGAAGAAGAATAAACGAACTTCTCGAAGTGAAGTTCGATCATTATCATATGAATGGATTAGTTCCAATTTGTATCTTCGAACTACGCAATTAAATATATGTATTAATAATATTTAAATCATGATACACAATCAATTTATATTCATAACATCATTATTGTTATTAAATAAATCAAATAATATGAAAACAATTCAAGAGTTGTCAATCTATTGAATTCTTTCACTATTACCATTTTGGGAACATTTTGAAATCATATCATACAGTTTACAATTTTACAAAATTCTTTAGAACCATATTGATTCAACAGACTTTAATTTATCCATTTGACGGGCCCGTTGGCGCAATCGGTAGTGACCCTGTCTGTTTCGCCAGGGGTCGTGGGTTCGAATACCACTCAGGACAAATATTCGTGTGACGAACACTTGTATTTGTTCTGTTTCTGGATGTTAATATTATCTATTTATGTATGTATTTAAAAATATCTATGTATGTATATCAGTCTCTGACACCCATATAACAGGTTCGGTCCTACTTTGGGGTCAGATGGCCGTGTGTGAGAATGTTCAAGATATTTAAAAAAAAAAAAAAAAATTAACTATTTAAGGAATAATTGACGATATAATTTTGCTCAACAACAAATACATGTTTGTACAAAACATTGAATCAATACAGTTCTATCACAATAATATTTTAGTATCCTACTTACACTACAGACGTACGTACGAGTGTATATCTGTCTCGCTCAGCTGTTGGCGGCGGCGCGGGCGCGCGACGAGGACGGCGACACCGACGACGTCTCGATGCAGAGCTCCGAAGCCATTTCCGCTAAATCCGTCGTGATCTGAGAATGTTAATTGAACATTATTATATATAGGTACATAAAATATTTAACTTCTAAGAAATTTACAGTCATCTACGGTAACCTTGAAGGGAAACATCACGAGGAAGCTTGCTTTCCTGTAAGATATATTTCCATCGCTGCAAACCATAGTCCCACTACTGGGCACGGGTCTCCCCCACAAACACAGCCACCTACGGGAGGTCTAGAGCATTCTCCAACAGGCTGCTCCAATGCGGATTGGTGGAGTCAACGAACGACGGTTAAAAATAAAAATACTAAAATAGTGTTTAAAAAACCATTTTCCAGTGGAGCAAATTGTGAATCTAAACCATTCTCGAATCCCCTTGAACACACACAAAAAATTTCATCAACATCTATCCAGCCGTTTAGGAGGACTTCACTGTCATACACAATAAATATATACAACGTGTTACAAAATACCCCGTAAAAAATATAATTAATTATCAAAGCCAAAAATTTTGTCAACCCTAGTAAGCTGTCATGTCAGGGACCCAGATTATTTAACAGAAAGGCCTACGTACCTATTATACCTATTTTTCCAACATTTTTTGCAAAATGACGATGGTTTCTAACTCAGAATATTACGATATGATGTTATGCGTAGGCCATTTAAATCGTGCTCGCGAACTGTATCGGCAACGATTTAAATAATTAATATTTATTTAAACAACCGTTTCTGTAAATTTCAAAAAGTAAGTATTCTTTTAGGTTGTTTCGTTAGGTTAGGTCATTTAAATTTTTTGTCGTTCCGCGAATTAGGTAGAAACATTCTGCGTGGTTTACTCTTTAATTTTACTGGAGTAGGGTTTGCGCATCAGTGAAAATAATAATTTTTTTTTATTTTTTTGGGGTATGTTATACAGCGTTTCTGCGGTTCTTAAATATTGTTAATGGACTCGTGTTATGGCCCTATTTAACCTCCTTTCGGCTTTACGGGTTTTGTAACACCCTGTATATTAAGATAAGTTTTTTTTGGATTTTGTCTTTGTTGTGCTGGGCACGTAAGCCCAGCGGTGGGGTGGGACCGTGGTCTACCTTGTGCTGCGCGAGCGCGGTGCAGTCGGGAGGCAGCTGCAGCGCGCGCAGCAGCGCGGCTAACTGCCGCGGCGCCGCGCCCGCCGCCAGCGCGAGCTGCACCAGCCGCGCGCCCATCTCCGCGCGCGCCCAGCGGTGGGACCGTGGCCTACCTTGTGCTGCGCGAGCGCGGTGCAGTCGGGCGGCAGCTGCAGCGCGCGCAGCAGCGCGGCTAACTGCCGCGGCGCCGCGCCCGCCGCCAGCGCGAGCTGCACCAGCCGCGCGCCCATCTCCGCGCGCGCCCAGCGGTGGGACCGTGGCCTACCTTGTGCTGCGCGAGCGCGGTGCAGTCGGGCGGCAGCTGCAGCGCGCGCAGCAGCGCGGCTAACTGCCGCGGCGCCGCGCCCGCCGCCAGCGCGAGCTGCACCAGCCGCGCGCCCATCTCCGCGCGCGCCCAGCGGTGGGACCGTGGCCTACCTTGTGCTGCGCGAGCGCGGTGCAGTCGGGCGGCAGCTGCAGCGCGCGCAGCAGCGCGGCTAACTGCCGCGGCGCCGCGCCCGCCGCCAGCGCGAGCTGCACCAGCCGCGCGCCCATCTCCGCGCGCGCCCAGCGGTGGGACCGTGGCCTACCTTGTGCTGCGCGAGCGCGGTGCAGTCGGGCGGCAGCTGCAGCGCGCGCAGCAGCGCGGCCAGCTGGCGGGGCGCCGCGCCCGCCGCCAGCGCGAGCTGCACCAGCCGCGCGCCCATCTCCGCGCGCGCCCAGCGGTGGGACCGTGGCCTACCTTGTGCTGCGCGAGCGCGGTGCAGTCGGGCGGCAGCTGCAGCGCGCGCAGCAGCGCGGCTAACTGCCGCGGCGCCGCGCCCGCCGCCAGCGCGAGCTGCACCAGCCGCGCGCCCATCTCCGCGCGCGCCCAGCGGTGGGACCGTGGCCTACCTTGTGCTGCGCGAGCGCGGTGCAGTCGGGCGGCAGCTGCAGCGCGCGCAGCAGCGCGGCTAACTGCCGCGGCGCCGCGCCCGCCGCCAGCGCGAGCTGCACCAGCCGCGCGCCCATCTCCGCGCGCGCCCAGCGGTGGGACCGTGGCCTACCTTGTGCTGCGCGAGCGCGGTGCAGTCGGGCGGCAGCTGCAGCGCGCGCAGCAGCGCGGCTAACTGCCGCGGCGCCGCGCCCGCCGCCAGCGCGAGCTGCACCAGCCGCGCGCCCATCTCCGCGCGCGCCGCCGCGTGCCGCGCCGTCCTGCGCACGCGCACATAGAACATAGACAATGGAGGTTAGGGTATGTCGCCAGTCGCCAGTCGCTAGTCGCATGCACGATGTAGTGTATGTGATCTATATTATAATCTGTTAAACATGACGTTGTCTCGAGCACACGGGAGCGGGGTAAACAGTCACGTATTAGCCACGGGCGAGAACGGACGTTTACTGCGCACTGGTGTGGTAACGAGCCCGCAGCACCACCCATCCATTTGTTAATTATATTTTTATTTTTTTTCAATGTTCTCGAACCGTTACCGTCACCGTTACCGTTACCACACCAGTGCGCCAGTAAACGTCCGTTCTCGCCCGTGGCTAATACGTGACTGTTTACCCCACTCCCGTGTGCTCGAGACAACGTCATGTTTAACAGATTATAATATAGATCACATACACTACACACGTTAAGCTTGTTTGTCGTATGTACGTGAAACCATGGCACAAAACTGGGATTTGATACAAGTAACTCTGTCTGTCTGTCTGTGTCGCTTTCACGCCAAAACTACTGAACCGATTTAAATGAAATTTAGTACACAGGTAGTCTAGAGCTTGAGAAAGGACATAGGCTACTTTTTATTTGGAAAAAAGTGTTGTAAGGGGTTGAAAAGGGGGTTGAAAGGTTCTATGAAAGTTTTGTCATTTTCAGAACTAGAAGCATAAAATTTATATTATATGCTGTTGATTAGATATAAATAAATATGGCATTCAAAGTTTGTAAAAATTTTGTAAAGGTGTAAAATCTTATATATAAAATTTCCGTGTCACAATGTTTGTTGCAGTACTCCTCCGAAACGGCTTTACCGATTTTTACCAAATTTTATATGCGTATTCAGTAGGTCTGAGAATCGACTAACATCTATTTTTCATCCCCCTAAATGTTAAGGGTAGTCCATCCCTAATTTTTTTTTTTAATTTTTAGACAAATTTTTATTTGTGTATTTTTTTATGATACAACATTAGAAAATACATACAAACCTGAATTTTCAACCCTCTACGATCAACCCCTATTTTTCCATCGCGATTTTTATTTTTAATAATTTTGATTGGCAAAACAACGTTTGCCGGTTCAGCTAGTAAACATATATTATTATGTCTAATTCCACGCGAGCGAAACTGCGGGCGTCCACTAGTATTAGTATATATTAATTTGCTCGTATTATTACGTATGTTTTAAAACATATTCATACTTGGGACTGATTCCGCGCAGCGCGAGGCAGGCGGCGGCGAGGCGCGGCCGCAGCGCCTCCAGCCGCGCGCCCACGCCCACGCCTGGGCCGCCCGCCGCGCGGGACAGCTCGCGGATCTGGGTACAGAACAGATAGACATACAGACATAGACATAAGCTTATTCCGACACACATGTGAAACATACAATTTTAATTTTAAATACATATGTAACAATAACGATGCCGAAATAGGACGCCCTCAGCTAATGGCCGTGGCAAGCCCGCAGCCGCTGATTTTCAAGGCGACCCTCGTTGGGAAGTTCGTGCCAGTTGTTTTTTTTATTACATATAAGCTAATAGTAGGAGAGCTGGCACCAATTTTTCGGTAGGTATTTGAGGCAAGCTGAAAACTTGTCCAACGCCTCTCCTATTATACCCCAACACGGAACTGCAGACCTGGCTGGTGAGTAGCGGGGCAAAATCAACCCCTATATAAATTAAAAAAATATATATATTTCCTTTATATTATATGGAATGGAATATTTTATATGGAATTTTTTTTTTTAAATTATTGTAGAAGCGAACACAGTTCCCCATAAAATATTTTGATACTTTACAACCGCAGCTGCGTCTGTGGGGGAGACCCGTGCCCAACAGTGGGACGTCTATGGGTCGCAGCCCAGCAGTGGGATAGAAGGAGTGTGGGGGTGGGGTGGGGGTGGTACCTCGTCGCACACGGCCAGGTAGTGATGCAAGGCCTGGCCGCCGCCCTCCCAGCCGGACACGTCGTGCCGCTCAGCAGCCACGCTCAGCTTCTCCAGCAGAGGCTTCAGGCTCTGCAGGTTATCTGTCAACAACAATTAATAAAGTTTTCATCATATGATATCTTCTATCTGTATATACCTGGAGAAGCTGACTGACTGACTGACATATCAACGCAGGGCCTAAACTATAAGGGTTAGAAACTTGAAATTTTGCACAGGGGGTTCCTTTTATAACGTAGGGGAGCACTAAGAAAGGATTTTTGAAAATTCACCCCCTAAGGGGGTAAAACGGGGGTGCAAAGTTAGTATGAAACTTTGCCGTTTTTGAAGTCAAGTGGGCAACCCGAACGCGGGCAGACGTCGTTAATGGGTCTAATTCTACGCGAGCGAAGCTGCGGCGTCCACTAGTTTTGTATACGATTAATGAACGTCAAAACATTTTTGTATCTACCGCCAGTTCACAAAGATGATGCTACCGAGAAGAACACGGCAAGAAGCTCGGAGATAAATAAATAAATATCTTGGACATTCTCACACGCGGCCATCTGACCCCTAAGTAGGCGCAAGCCTGTGATATGGGTGTCGGAGACTGATATACATACATAGATATTTTTAAATACATACTTAAATAGATAATACTAGCTTTTACCCGCGGCTCCGCCCGCTTGGTCAAAGGGAATTAACAATGAGTTGTTTATCATACTTGACAACGCCATCTATTAACAACATCCGTAACTAAATATCTTGCAAATAACAAAACATCGATATCTTCCCATGAGGATGTTTTACCGCGGTAAAAAGTAGCCTACGTCACTCTCCACCCTCCTCACTATCTCCACACACAAAAACCATACGATATAATAGCTTCGTTGCGACGTGAAAGCCGGACAAAAAAAACACACTTTCACATTTATAATATTAGTATGGATTAACATCTAGACACAGAACAAATACAAGTGTTCGTCACACGAATACTTCTCTTGAGTGAGATTCGAACCCACGCCCCCTGGCGCAATATTAGTATGGATTATGTTTTATTCGGGAGGAGTGGCACCGATCAAGGGAGGCCTATGTCCAGCAGTGGACTTTGAAAGGCCGATGGATGGATGGATATGGATGGATGGATGGATGGATGGATGATGTTTTCAACCAGCGCTCACCGGACAGCACCGCGTCGGGCAGCAGCTCCTCGATGAGCAGCCGGTGCGCCGCGTTCCACTGCCCCGCGCCCGCCAGGTACTCCGCCTCCAGCGTGGGCTGGTGCTGGTGGAGAACTCCGATTAGCACAGTGGTTCTTAACCTTTTTAGGTCTGTTACCCTCATGATCTAACTAGGGTCACTGATTTTACCCCTCCTCCCAACGTAACTAAACGTAAGTAGTGTAATTAGTAGCAAACGATACCACCATTTTTATAGCTCTGTCTGCTATGATAGGATATTCAGCACATACTTTTTTCCAAAATGTACTTTGTACGTAGGTCAGCTAGGCTCATTGTCACCCCTCCGAAATACAAGTTTTACCCCCGCGGGGGTAATTACCCCCAGGTTAGGAATCCAGGGTTTAGCATAACATAAACTTTTCTTTGACACCAAGAGTTGACTGGTAGAAAATGCCTTTTGGCATTGAGTCCGCTCATTGTAGATAATGCGTTAAAGGTTTAGTAAATAAATTAAAAAAATTGTGAGCCGTCACGGGACGCCTGGCAAATGTGAAACATCGAAATTATTTTGTACAAGTAATATGCACAAAAGTACAGATTATGACAGGAACTAAAACATATAAGAAAAAAATAATAAAAAAAAAACAAAAAAAAAACATAAACAAAAAAAAAATTAATTATTATATTTAATACCTAAATAAAATAATTTCCGACCGTTATTTGTCAGAACTGTATAGTATATATATTCCATATTCGCTCGCCACGCTCGCCACGCCAAAAATTTGGTTTGCCCTCCGCCCAAAGATGTTTCACATCAATAAACATACCACAATACATCATTTTATGTTCATATTATTATGCTCCATATAAAATGTGCCAAACAACTATGTATCTCAGATAGGCCAATCAATCCAAAGACAGGTTATGGTCCAAGAGCTGGCACCAATTTTTCGGTAGGTATTTGAGGCAAGCTGAAAACTTGTCCAACGCCTCTATTAACGCCGAAATAATTTTTTTTTTTAAATTTATATAGGGGTTGATTTTGTCCCGCTACTCACCAGCCAGGTCTGCAGTTCCGTGTTGGGGTATAATAGGAGAGGCGTTGGACAAGTTTTCAGCTTGCCTCAAATACCTACCGAAAAATTGGTGCCAGCTCTCCTACTATTATTAATTTCGGCAGTATAACTCTAAATCGCCCTGTCCCGGGTTCAACCCCGTCCCCCACCTCGTACTTGGCGCGGTGCGCCTGCGCCAGCAGCAGCCAGGCGCGCGGCAGCCGCAGCCGCCGCAGCAGGTCGAGGCGCGCGCGCGCGGGCGCCGCGTCCGCGCGGCAGGGGGCGTGGCGCGATATCACCTCGCGGATCAGCCGGGCCCGGCTGGGAGTGGATACGTTGATTTTATTTAAAGCTTTTATTTAACTTAACTCGTATGTATGTACGTTTCTATGTAATGGAATCTTAAAATCAATATTTTTTTAATTAAAGCTTTTATTTAACTTCACTCGTATGTATGTATGTTTGTATGTCCTGGAATCTTGCAATCAATATTTTTTTATTTAAAGCTTTTATTTAACTTCACTCGTATGTATGTATGTATGTATTGGAATCTTGCAATCAATATTTCACCAACTTCTACTGATGCTATCGAGCTGAAATTAGGCACACATATTTGGTTCCGATGACAATGCACGAAAATAAAAATAAAAGATATAAAAAGCTATTTAAAATTTTTTTGAAGAGAATAATTTTTTGATTTGTTTGAAAAACAAATACAGATTAAAAACACGAATAACGTTTGAAAGCCTCTTTTTTTAATTCTCTCAATTTGTCACATATTTATGCGAAATTATTATATTAACTAGTCACAACAATAATGCTAGAAGTACTCTAAATTTGCTCTTAGTGCTACGTGCAGGTGGCTTGAGAACATTCGACACTGTGTTGGTCGCTACCCTCTCCAACCAATCCGCATTGGAGCAGCGTGGTGGAGTATGCTCTAGACCTCCCGCAGCTGTCTGTGGGGGAGACCCGTGCCCAGCAGTGGGACGTCTATGGGTCGCAGCGAGCGTCCACATGCGCCCGCTGTGCGCGTCGCTCTCTAACGGTGGGAGACACGTGCCCAGCAGTGGGACGTCTATGGGTCGCAACGAAGACAGATCGCGTACGCATCGCGCCACACCTTCAACAATAGCACAGTGCGTGCGTGCGTGCGTGTCTGTGCGTGTGCGTGTCAGTGCGTATGTATGTCTGTGTGTGTGTGTGTGTGTGCGTGTGTGTGTGTGTACTCACGCGGCGTCGTCGGGGTGGTAGGCGAGCGCCTGCGCGGCGAGGTGCCAGTCGCCGCGCGCCTCCAGCTGCC